>OV050033.1:161089542-162342042 GCA_920105625.2 Clusia tigrina | reverse complement strand
TTTTTAGTGGAATCCTGAGCCGCATTTTGACCCTTTTGGAGCAGCTAATTTCGTGGAGAGCGCATGCGTTCCCTGCCCCCTCATACACACACACACGCTCATGCAATTTTGATTTCGGTCAAAATTCAGATTTGCTTTTGCAATTTTAATTTGTGGTTTGGTAATATCCTGAAAGCATGGTTTATAAACTAATTTCGACCACATATCATGACACTAATTCACTTGCGTTCAATTATGAAAGTGGCTCCTGTTGATGCTGGCGTTGCCACTGCCGTATGTACGTGTCGGGGTTAGTGGTGAGAAGACATGTCGTTACTTTTTCGTAGGCGTTATTCCAATCGATACTTCTATAAACACATTTCGGGATGATGCCCGTTTATTCTTATAGAGGAGCATGTTCCCAAAATGCCTTACAATGTCGCACAATTACTTACAATGACTCACAATCTCTCACTGTCTCACAGTCCTGTACAAAACCAATCTCACTCTTCACATCCACTTCTTTGATATAAGAATATTTTCAGACTTCAGTTCTCTTGTGATTCTCAGAAAATGTCCAGTTTAAGCATCAGTTGGCACCCTAGTTTTCAATTATTCTTGGTGTATATAATACCACGAGTATCTTTCCTTTTCCACATCTCTAGCAACCAGGTAGGCACACCGGCACAGCCATGGGCAACTTTCGTGCAACTGCTGCGTTATGGTAATGAAATGCTACGAGTATTAATTTTACAGCATGCACCCGAATACGAACAGGAAACATGATTAATGCTCATTTGTGGCCCAGCTCCGGGTATGTACCGAAAGTTCTCGTTCCAAGTATTGCTCGAGATTTATGCGCACCCGTATATGTGTGCACTTTATGTCAATTAAGTTTCATTGCTGCAGCTGCTGCCAGTTTTCTTAGGCAACTGAAGCCGTTCCCGGTAAACTCGAATGATGAATATTCAATATGCTTACAAAAGTTGAAACACGATTTCAAAAATGTATGAAGTGAGCGCCGGAGAGTGCAGGGGTGCTGGCAGAAGGACAAATAATTTGTAGCATATTTGTGTGGCATTCAGTAAAATACTAAACTTCTACTCTCACGTAGTTGGACTCTTCAAGCGATGTTTATTGTTCTCAGAAGGATTTGAGGAAGTTTATCATAATTAAAGTTGTTTATGGACGACATTTTCTGAAAATTGTTTGTTGTTTTTTCTATCTTTTGGTGATATTCAGGAATACTTAATTTCAAAGATGCCTTGGGACACACGCAGAGACTTTCTAAAAATGCATACTGATAGATCTTGGCAAAGATAATAGGAAAATGTCACTTACTTAGATGGGAAATACAGTGAAATATTCGACTTCATTGTCAAATGGTGGATATACTTCTCCGTTGTGGCATGCATCATAAGTTTCTAATGAATTTATCTACTGGTTACAGCCCCAGCCTCTTCAAAGTTGATACTAGAAGGATCATCGCTGTGGATACGCGTTTCAACACAATTCTGTTGAGTACCGCGCCATTAAGGCCTCTAAATGAATTATTTATCTACTCACAATCCTTTCCGTAATTTCGTAAAAATTCTCACAAAGGATTTTGCAATTTTTTCCAAAACTTTCTAATTTTTCTGTTGAGTTCTTTCCATCCTCTCATTTCTAATCCCTCTCACTCACATTTTTAATCCCTTTACTAACTGTTTGCACTGAATATTTAAGCAAACTGCATTGATTTGGTACACATTCCGCACCACTCAATTGACTCAGCATAATTGAGGCACTTACACTACCTTCTAAAGTGTGAATTTTAAAAATGCATGAGCAGCTTATGACGGCACCATGGTACCACTACGTACGGCTGAGCTCCATTAGAGAGTGCTGCTTTCTTTTCAATTAAATGCTGTGCGGCTAAAGCGCCTTGTGTGGCACATAAAGTATTTTTATTCTTAATAATTCACTTTGGGTTAATTGATACAAAGAACTGCAGGTGGCAATTTGTTCCCACTACACAATGGCAAAGGATCTGAGCAGCCCCGAGGAGCGGAAGCAGGGAAGGTTCAAAGATTTTTCAAGCGGAGGAACCACATCAAAACTTAAACTAACATGCCGTAAGCTTTTCGAACACTAATTGCACAGTGTTTGAATATTTTATGACAACGACAGACATTAACTTACAATAGAACAACAACAACAACAACAAGAAAAATAACAACAGAAAGTAACACACAAAAAAAGAGCTGACAACCACAAAGTCAAACATAGCCCAATAAAGCATGCAGCATACTACATACTCACACTCCTACACACCCCTACAGCCAAACTGAGGTAGCTGGAAAGTTGTAGTTGTAGCTAGCCACGGATATGCCTTGTAAAATTTTAATATGTCCATTAAGAGCAGCTTCTCGGCAGCCAAGCAGCCACCGTGAGCTGCCGGTAAACAGAGAGGAGCAAAAAGTGCGCCCATTAAGTCTACAAGCGTGGTAAGTGGGCAACCCCTTAAGAGTCATTTCATTATTATGATACACAAAGGCGTAAAACAAGCCACACTAACCCGGTTAAAATTGCAGCAAAGGACTACTCACAGAGGTATTGGTTTGTGCGGCTCAGACGAAGTTTAAAAGGCTCTACCCAGCACGGATGTAGCCTTAGCAATCTTAATTAAAAGCAAACAAATATTAGGAAAATAAAAGATGAAGGCGGTTTACACTGACCATCAGACACGCTCTACACTAGTGGAACTTTACTACCGAGACACACATTAATTATGATCCTGGACTCATACTCATATAAGGCTCATTCGATTCTGCAGCCTCAAAACGCCAAATTTGGCTTGTATTGCAAAACTTATAAACATGAGACAACAGGAAGAAAATATAACGGAGTCGCTATTTTCAAGGAGTAAGGATTGGTTTGCTTATAAGGACTCTGAACTGTGCTTCCAAGTTCAAATTTTTATGGTTTGTACAAAGAATATATCCTTTTTTCTTGTAAACACATAAATGTTGCTAGAAATTTGTTGCCAGCAGGGACGTAAGGACTTTGTGGTTTTTGTTTTGGCAAGCAAGTGACTCAGCTGTTGAAGCTATAATTTAATTCTGAACTTAACAGAATTTGTACTCTAGTACTATGGGGATTATATTGGAGATCATATTGGAGCCCACAGATAGATTGGATATATCTCTAAGCAGTGCAAAGTTTGTTGAGACTCTTACTATATACGATTACAATCATTCAAATTTCATTGATAACTTTATTATGAGGAAATAACCGAAACAATTCCTTGGAATCCTATTGGAATACTGAACAATTTCTTTGCTATGGAAAGTTCACTTAAAAACAGCATCCAATCAAGTTGTTCATGCTAGAATATCCGTTTCCTAATACGCACATCCTCAAGTTCTTATATCTACTTATATCGTTATCATTCCATCATTAAAGTACATACATATTGTTATCATATCATCATTAAAATACACACATATAAAGGATATCACAAGCTGAATAGTTCCTCACGGAAATATAACTCTCATAACTCATTTAAAGATACACGAGTATATTAGGACTGGCTTAGAACGACTATTGAAACCAATAATGACTGAAATGATTCCAGGAATAAATGGATTCATGACGAATAGTGTTAACCAAGATTATAACTAGGCAGAGCTACGAGAGTACTACAATGTCCAGGTTCCTTTTTCTATCCTCGAGATTTCGTAACTTGCTCGAATTCTTCCAGATCAGTATGCTTATGACGTAAACTTCTCTCCAAGGCAGAAGCTGCCGAGTGAGTTTCCAGAAGATTGTGTCTTGATGTGGTGATTACGGAGACAAGCTCCTGTTGTAGCTTTGAGGATACTTTGGTTGAAGAAGCTGGATGTCTTGAGGGATAATTTAAAGTAAACTGATGTAATTTGTACTCACTTTTAGAGTTAGCCAAGAGGCTGATATTTGGTTACGGCGCTGTTTCGCTTCAGAATAAAAAGGACTTTGACAGAAGAGGATTTATAAAAATTCAGGACAAAGAGCAGTGAATTATAGACGTGAAAATGTGCTGATTGTACTGAGAATGGATAAATAAAATTAGAAAATTGTGGTCACAACTGCTTGGTTTTTGGCCACTACACAATTTTCCTTACATGTTGAAAGAACACTTGGTATTCATACCTTCTGTGACCTCAATAGGAACAGTGTATACAAGACTTACTTCATTTTTATCTTGAATATCCTTTGGGGTTTTATTAGTTGTACAACTTGAATATCCTCTGTTTCCACAAATTCTTCTTTACATTCTGAAAGAAAACTTGGTCCTCTTATCTTTTGTGACCTCCATAAGACCAATGTTTACAAGTTTTACTTAATGTTGACCTTCAATGTCCTTTGAGGTATTATCCCTTCTACAAACTGTACGACATTCTTGAAAGTACACTTGACACTCATATCTTTTTTGACTTTCATACAACCAATGTTTATGTGACTTATTTCTTTTTGATCTTGAATGTCCTTTGGAGTTTTATTCATTATACTACTTTTCGGTCTTTGGTTTCCACACATTCTTCTCTATATGTTGCAGAAACATTGGCACTCGTACATATTTTGTGGGAGCTGCATACATTCAATGTTTACAAGACTTGCTTCTTTTTGCCCTTGAGTTTTTCCTTCGCGGTTGTCCTCGTGTACTGGATCTGCTTATCATATATTATATTTAATGTGATCTAGTTGATGCGATTAACTTCTGTGCTCTGATGAAAGGACTTGGAGTCACATGTAAAACATGGACTCTAGTTGTGCAGCTTCTTGTTGTACGAATATGTGAAATATCTGGGGTAAGCAGTTTTTCATGAATCCTGTTATGCCATCATGAATCACAGGATCGACTCTAGTATTCTTTCCATTACATGTTTTCATACACAAATGTCAATTAATGCAGGATAATACGAGTAATTATATAAGGATTCTATTAAAGGATTTGTGTGTGCTGACATTGAATAAAGATATTGAGGGTTTGGTCCCCAATGGATACTAGTCTCCAATGGACACTGGTTCCCAACGAACACTGCTCTCCAATGAACACTGGTCCCCAATGGACACTGCTCTCCAAATAGCACTGGTCCCCCACTCATCACTCACTTTGTCCCATTACATAAGAACAGAGCATACTCACCCAGCGGTTTGTAGGGCTATATCAAGATGGAGTGGAACACTAACATTCAAAATAAACTATCCACTCCTGGTAAATAGAAAAAGAAAACCCCAGCAGCCTAGTGAAGTACGAGCGTAAGGTGAGAGTGTAAAAAGTTGCTGGCAGTGTGCACAGCAGAAATTTGCTGTGTGTGCCTGCGCAAGGTGTGCCGTGGTGAAGGCTTTCGGCTGCAGTTTGCTCAACACTGATTGCCTTTTTTGCTTACAGTTTCTTACAAAAAGGCACAGTTTTGCCCTCTTGCATTGCACACACCCGCAGGTGCTGCAACTCGATGACTTTTTTACAATTTCACTGTAAATAGTTTAAAAAATTTTACGAGTAATGCATTCCTGGGAAAAGGAAGACAAATTTGAAAAGTTTTTCTTTCCATTTTTTAAGTGATTTCAAGAAGAAATTTGCTGAGTTTCTACGAGTATTATTTTGATGTGTAAAAGGACATTCAGGAATATAACAGATTATTGAGGCATTTGCTAATGGGGGAAGGATCGTGCATCCAATTCTACTTTGCATAGAAAAGGGTGTGAAGGGGGCGTATTTTGTAGGTTGGACAACCCTGGACACGTGCAGATCAGATGTTCGATGTACTCTTGCTCCTCCTTATCCATGCAACGCCTGCAAAATTTATTTTTCCTTCTGAATATGTGACAACTTATGAAAAAGGACATGCTTTCCTTTTTTAGTTAAAGAGCCCTACTTACGAGCCTGATGTCAATACTGAGGATCCTTGCTGCTGATTTTGTATAGTAATTATCTTTTTTTATAATATGTAAAGACTTATCAAAAAGGACATGCTTTCCTTTCTTAGTTAGAGAGCATAATTCATAAAAGTGTAACCTCAGTTAAAATGCAATTAATCTGAATAATAAAAAGGCACCTGTAAGACCAAAGTATATGAAATTCAGCTTAGACCAACGTTGAGCGAGGCCGCCGTTCAATAGCGTCCTGCAAAGGGAAATTTCAGATTATGTCCACTTTAGAAATAACATTACAGTTTCCTCGCTTCCTTTCCCTTCGCTCTGTTAGAAGCAAAGGCGTGTTTAGAGGGCTCTTCAGGCCAACTTCAGAAGTTCGAAAACTGTATTCAGCATTTGAGAACAATTTAAATGCTTGGTCATTTTTATTAAACAAAATTCACCAACAAATTAGCAAAAAATTTCACAAATTCACATTTAAAGTTTTACAATTTTTGGTTTTCCAATGCAGCCCTCTGCGGCTCTCTACACCCCTCTTGCCTACCCTCAACAAATGCAAATGTAAATGGGAATGAAAATGAAAATCCTACAAAGTACGCAGAATTTGGAAAAGTTTTGAGTTTGCAGCTACTTACGTTAAACTGCACTTGAATATGCTGGTTGCACACAGTTTGCCCAGGCGGTGGGGGGTGGTTGGGGAGCTCAGTGGCAACACTGCTACAATGACGACAACATTCAAATAAAAATTGCAAATGAAACACTAACAAAGGAGCAAGAGAAAAAACCAGGAAAAATTAAAGTAAAATTGAAATCAAAGTGAAAGTGGTGGGTGTGGCTTTGCCGAAAGTCACAAAAATGTTGCAACAAAACTTTGCTTCGTCCTTTGTGTGCCTGCGCCATATTGGTTGTAAAGTTGCAGCGTGGCTAATTGTGCAGTTGACAATTGCATTGCATGGCAGTGGCAGTGGCAGTCGCTGTGGCAATGGCAGCGAAGGATTTGTGCCTCAACTAAGCAATTATATACTTATCATTGTGCTTGCTCTAATTTCCGTTTGAAAGTTTTTTGTTTTTAATTTTTTGTCTGTAGTTTTCTTGGTATCTGCATTTTTAATCGTTTATCCTTTTGCACTGCGACGAGTACTTCACTGCCAGTTACCGATGCAATCAGCTTAGGCTGAGTAGCTGACTGAACTGAACTGGGTGGACGGACTTACGCTAATGCTTCATTAATTTCTCATTTTTTTCTTGCACATTCTTATTTGCGCCAGTGTCCTTCGAGTGCCGCTCCACAAACTGCTCGCTGGGTGTCGTGAAAGAGTCACCTTCGACAAATTACGAGTGCCAGCCCGGAGGCAAGGTTACAAAGCAAATTGGTACGGCGCTCAGGCAACTACTGCTACTGAGATAAATGATGAATTAATGATGTGCTTACTGGGTAGGGAGGAATTTAAAAGGACGGAGGAGGCAGCACGCTAAGAGCAAAATGAATGTGACACGTTGGCAGTGAGAGCTCCTGTAATTACCAAATGAGGTCTTGCGAGGACGCTGAAATATTTATGCGCACGTTGCCCACCATAATTACGATAAACTGAGTAGTTAAGCAGCTTCACCAGGCAGTTTTATCAGGCAGCTCTTTAACTACTCCACCAGCACCTCCATTAGGCAGCTTCACCAGGCAGCTTCACCAGGCAACTGCACCAGTACCTCCAACAGGCACCTCCACTGGACACCTCCACGTCTGCTAGGTAGTGGGGGGGACTTTGCCGACTGTTAATAAGGAACTTGGCAATTATGTGCCTTATTAACAGATATCGACTGGAAGAAAGAGCGTGCGGGCATTTTAATAGCATTTTTATGTGAGCTCACCACACTCCCACACTAATCGGTCTTCGCATGTGGCCAGGGCAACTTGGCCATAATTCCTTTACAAGATGTTCCGCCACAACACCCCACCTGGCACACAACAGGAAAAGTCGCAAATAATCGCTTTCATTCGCTCTCATGCGCACAACTTTCACCAAATTAATTTAATCAATTCCGCCACGTATAATGACCTCCAAATGACATTAATGAGATTTTTCGCACCATGCTACAGCGCCGCTGCTTGCTGCAGCTACCAGTAGCGCCACTGGTGCTGATAGCTTCATTAATATTACTTAAAAAGTTTTCGCACATGGCAAGCGTTGGCACCGAGCTGCTCCTGGCTGGTCAACTATTTTCTTTGTTTCAACAACTTTTTTCCAAGGAAGTGGTCGTGTTGCGGAATTCGAGTAATATGCTTAAAAAGTCTTTATAGAGGATTTGCATGCTATTGATTGAATTAATTTTAATGAATTTCATAATTCTTTACTTAATTCACATTTATTACTTCTTTAATTATGAAACATGTGCTTGAAAGTTATTCTCTGGACATATCCCCGACAGATCCTTACCGCATTGATGAGTGTTGTAGCGAAAGATCCTTAAATTACATATGAGCAAGTTGCTAGACTCCAGCAGTTTCAAACTCTGGATTGTCTCAAGTGATACAGCAATCACTGCCTGATGCATTATTTCACATACGAACTATTCTTACTGTAGACGGTAGCAGCAACAATTAGACGAAGGATACTTGACTATACAACTCCCAAAGCCCTGCTAACAAACAGTCTGGGAGAGTTGCACAATCCAACAAATGATTATCGGCACACTCAACAAGTTACAAAGACTAGCGTGTGTATGTATTACAGGAGCCCTGCGGACAAGTTCCACGGCATCAATTGAAGTTCTTTTAGAACTCTCACCTCCTCACATACATATGGAGTCCCAAGAGAGGTTCAGAAAGTAGAAGACAAAGAAGATTCTACTGGAAGAATTTATCGGGGCTATCACAATTGAAATCGCTTATAGGGACCTTTAGTCTACATTGTTTCAAATATTGTGTGGAATAAGAATAATCAAAGAATCAGGAATCATTACAGGAACTCTAGCAGGGTATTGTGAGATGAATTACCACCTTAAAAAACTGGGAATTTATTCTAATAGGGTTTCCAGGCTGTGCAGGGAAGAATATGAGACCGTGAAAAACGTGCTACGATCATGCCCATCACCTATAAATAAACGAAAGAAGTATCTAATGCCGGATGAAGAATTAAGACTCAGCTAAATAGGCTTAATACGAAAATGTATCAAGGAAGCAGGACAGGAGAAATACTCTGAATCCATGAAGGGGGCACAATAGATGGTGAAGGTCGGAGTGCAAGATCCCTAATTAATAATAATAATGTAGTAATTATCTATGAAAGATTTAATATTTTTTGAAGGAAACGACTTAACTTCGAGACGAACGTTCTGGCAACCAATACTTGCATTTGTTCTAGTTATAAAATTGTATTAATACAAATTAATTATTATAAAAAATTCTAAAATAAATAAATAAAGAGTTGATTATAATTAATAATATTTAATAATAATATAAACAATTTCATTCCCGAGTCAACCTTGGCTGCGAGTAAATTTGTTTTTCATTAAATAGAATCTTCGAAAATGCAATAATTATACCAAAATTAGACGAGCGACAATTCCTAATAACATAATAAATTTACTCCTTGAGAGTACCGGTAATTACCAAACGACTCCTTACAAGGACGCTAAAATACTTATGCATATATTGCCTAACATAATTACAATAAACTAAACTTTAGCAGGAAACTTCAGCAAGTAGCTGCAGCAGGAAACTTCAGCAGGCAAGTCCAGCAGTTAGTAGCAGCAGGCATGTCCATGGTAGTTATGTAGTGGAGTGCTTTGGCATTTGATTATTAAGGAACTTGTAATTAAGTACTCGTACCTTATTCACAATTATCGACTGGAAAAAGAAACGTGTGGGATATTTTAATAGGATGTTTATGTGAGGATGCTGCCTCTACTGTATTCGATTATGTGTTTCAGTTTATTTCACCCCACTGAAACTTTGCATTAATTCCTTCCTCACGCAGTGTGAGATTGGTTCTCACCACTATCACTAAGATTTTTACTCACTTTGTCGATTACTTCAATTTGTGGGGTGGGTTCCGTTAACCAAAGTTGCCTGACGGAAGGCTTCTTTTTGTTTTTTTACTTTACAGAATGGCCTTCCTTGGTTTTTCCTGGTCTTCACTATAATCTGTAAATATAAATGAGTTTCTGAAACAGTTTTGCTTTTATTTTGGAAAGCTATTAAAATTGTTGCTCCACATACAACTAAATGCTGTCCACATCCCAGAGTTTACTCTATTATAATGCCTTGATGCCTCAGAATAGTTCAAATTTATCGATATGTAAAGTACATAACGGCGATTCCCATCATTCGGCAATCTTTGTGTCAACAAAGCGAAAGACATTTTAAGTTCTATTAAAATCTGAAAAAAGGATTTCCATATTTCTTTCCTAGTCACTCGGGAGGCCGATGTTTGCTTCGCAATTCGCAACACATTTACTACAGTTAAAAATTTGATTAACAGGACAAAAGTTCACAATGGCAGAACATTACTTGAAACTCCTGAACTTTTCTAGTTATTCTGCTAGTGGAACGGTCTTGTGCTGAATGAAAACTTTTTACATTTAAATGCTCGTAGCATTCTCAACAAAATTATCGCCTAATTGGAAGTTGAAGATCATCCCGATTGATTTATTTCACTATATAAACTGTTTGGAAACACTTTCACAAAACAACGAGACTGTATATTACAAGGATTATTATTCCATTGATCCTTTTCGTTGTAGTTGAGGTACCAATTCTTTTTCTTACCTGATCCTGATTCTTTTCTTTACTTATTTGTATTAATTTTTACTTTCCTTTTGTGTTTTTTTGGCAGCTGTTGGCATTCTGACTTTAGCTGAACGAAGCAGACTTCCACTATGCCCTTCTGATACTTCCAGCATGGAAACTTCTGATACTACCAGTACATGCCATTGTTTGATCTTATATACAGAAGATAGGGCTCGAGAAGATACTTTGGTTTCTTGATGGAAGCACAATAGGTCAGTGCAATTATGCCCGTAAAGTCAATAATCATTCTTAGTTCAAAGTTCGTCCTTTGCACGGATTAGAGAAGCCACTAGGATTCATAAAGGAGAAAGGAGTACAAATTCAGTTTCTTTAAAATTATCTTGCTCAGATGGATACATAGGTGGTACTTTAATTCCTTTATTATGCCCATCAATGCAGTTCTTTGGTCCTCTTCATTTTTGCTTAGATCGCATACTGTATGAAGTGTTCCATGGTAACTTGGGGATCTCTTTCAAAGTCATAAATATTTCCTTTACAAACATAGTTTGAAAGATTGACCAATTCTGCTCACACTTCCTTCAGAACTATACTTAGTTTTCTTAGCAAACCCGTCATCATTGCAGATAATAATGTCCTTTTTGCGTATTACATTGTAACTTGAACGAGGAAGACAATTCTCCGGGTCCTGTCATAAAGCACGCCGCATTGGTCTGCAAATGGCCTGATGCGGCATTTGTGCCGCACAGCCGCGTGAATTGTTGCTGCATCATTGGCGGCAATTAATTTTGCGGAAAGTTTTCGCGAAAGATTTTCCCCAATTAAACTTTTTCCACGTTCAAGAGATGTGAATGCGCAAGCGAGAGAGAAGAGGGCCAGAGAGAAAATTACTAAAGCATGACACCAGCAAAAATTGCGTTGTAGCTGCAGTCTGGCGGCGACTTCATAATTCATTTGCACAGGCAACCATTTTGATTGATTGCGAAGGTTGGCGAATTATTTGCAGAAATTTCGTCGACTTCTGCCGCTGCTTGTGTACGAATTTCCGCCGTGCTGGGTATTAACGTGACTGCGAGCACGATGAAGTCAATTATTGGTGCTCCTTTGGACGGCAATGTGCCGCATTTCGCTTATTCGTTAAATGGGCAACAAAAGGCCTACAAAAATTTTGATTTGTGGCACTTCGCAGGATGCACTCCATAAATTTTTAAAATATGCTCCTTTTTTACCTCTTTACTTTTTATCCTTGAAGCTATTTGTTTCAAGAGAATGCGGCAACAACAAAATGGGTCGAATATTTTTTGTGACATTTCGATATGCGAAATGCTCAATTTATGGCATGCAAATTGCCTCTGTCGACATAATGCACGGGGCGGAGATTCCATGCCGGATTCATGGAAGAAATACGGGGGCGATGAAATTTCATATATCGGTTAATTTTGCAGTTCTGCTTCCAAAAATTCAATCACTGTTCAGCTTGAATTAAGTTTGAGTTGTTTATTCTGAATATAAATAACCAAATTAAAGGGTCCTTGCTGTAGAGGAAGATGATAGAATGAGGTTCAAAATGAGTACTGATACTCCGAAGAAAGTAAGGGGAATGTATGACTTCAGCACCGTAATACGGGAGTGATGAAATTTCGTGTATGGGCAAATTTTGCAGTTGTGGTTCTAAGATTCCAATCACTGTTCAGCTGGAATGAAGTTTGAGTAGCTTATATTCAACATAATTAGCCAAAAAAAAGGTCCTTGCGGTAGACAAGGGAGCCAGAATGGGATTTAATATGAATTCTGATACATTCAGGGAAGAAAGTGGGACGGTGTGAGTTAAGTAGTATTCGTAGGACCAAGAAATTTGGCTAGAAAGTTGAATATAATCTAATAAGACAATTTTTTAAATGAATCCTCATACATTGGGGAAATAGAGTGCGAGGTGTGAAGTCCGCACCCTAAGCAATATTGGCTAGAAAGTCGAATAGAATCTAATAAAGGTATTTTAATTTAATATTAATTCCGTTGAGAATTAATTAATGAAGTATAATTGCAATCAGATTTCAATTGAACTCTACCATCACAATTGAACTCTACCATCTTTCCGCTTGTCTCCTTGTATTTACTTTGTGTGCAGTCGAGAACATTGTTCTTTAGAGTGAAGGTGATAGCATTAAGGATGACTCATTAGTCGAGACTTATACAGTAAGAGACCTCATTGATGATGGCAACGAGCATTAGCCAGAACGAGTTGACAATAGCAACACAATCCTATAAGGTAGATAGAATTTGTTTGTACTATTTATTCATATTTACTCACAAATACTGAATCAACTATTTCGCTATAAGGTACGAAGGAAATAGATATTTTTTCCACAATTTTTATTTATCGAATTCTCTCACTAAAAAAGTTATTTAAATCTTATATCTAATAATCCTGAAATTAAAGGACATTTTCTCTGATGACATGCATACTGACTTCAGCCTGTACAACAGACGGGGATGCAGGAAAATGCCAATTATCCATAACAATCGTTTTAAAAGTGAGCTTTTATTAATTGCTGCTTACTTCCTCTCTGACAATGAAACGCTTGGTTGCAGAAAACGCTGCAGAGTTCCGTTCTGTTTATGCAGCAAGCAGGAAGGACGTTTCAACTTCATTGCGTATGGGAGGAAATCTGAGATTTCTGTCAGGTGAGTGTGTTGAAGTCTCAATTAATTCATACAACATTAAAGAGCGTATAAACCATCAAACCCTTTTCATTTCTTAACGTGACAATGTTCAGGGTGTTCTGTGCTAGGAGTGCGGCTTTTTATTTATCAGTACAGACACATTACCTAATGATAACAAGGTAAACTGTCCAGGGCTTTGGTCTTTAAGATTTTATATGGTATAAAATCTATTTGGAGGGGTTATTTGATATAAATTGTGAAGATATCTCCACTACAATATAATTATGTATGGTGAGTGATTCATCAGCTCAGCTACCAGAGTTTCTCAGCTACAGAGTACTAAAGCCATGTCCTTTTTCTATATTCCTTTCTTAGCAATATAAAAATATTACTGCTTTGCACTGATACGTGGTATCTACCTGAGCCCTTCCAATGAGCCCCCACCAATCTACTTGCAAATAGATATAAAAAAATTAAAACAAATTGCTCAAACTCTTTGCTGCTGGGTTGAATTTCAAGCTTAAATATTCCAGGACACTAATTGAGTAAGAACTCAAGCTGAGAAAACTTCTGGAAATGTACTCTCCAGCCGCTCTAGTGACACGTTTCCTTGGCACTTACTCTACACACGCATGCATAATGAATGGAACAGGGTTTATGTATGTCGTAAATGGAATTGATGTCACATACACATCTGGACATTAGGCAATTATTTAGATAATGTATTTACCTCATTAACTGTACCGATGGGCGTGTGTGCCCGACCCGAAACTATTAAATTCAGTAAATATTAATCGGCACAGCGGAGGCAGTAATAAAATGACGGCCATCAGAACGACAACAACAACTACAATGAGAACAACAACAATGATAACAACAACAATGACAATAATAACAATGACAATGACAACAAGAGCGAACAACGAACTGTGCGGAGCAAGAACAGCAATAAAGCCACTGTGACAGTTACCTTCAAACCGCACATTAACGCAAATAATTACAAGCGACACATTAGCTTAGGCATGAGTGAGTCTGCGTACGCAGGCACATGCGACCCTGCAGGGAAACTGACGTATGGTGGTGAAGAATAAGGCCTCATCTATAATCAAATACCGCCTGAATATCAGGCTCAGCAGTTTCATAGTCAGTTGATAATAATTCGAGTGATAATTACATTCATTGTAGAATTGGATTGAAATAGCCTTCCAGACTTCCAGGTTAGCACCCAAGTATTCGACTTATCTCAGGCGGAACTTAATTTCATCCAGCGAAACACACTTTCGTTTATTATGGGAAGATTACTTGAGTAAGATTACATGAAGAAGATTACTTCAGGAAGAGTTCTTGAGGAAGATTACATGAGGAAGATCACTTGAGGAAGATTACCTGAGGAGGATCACGTGAGGCAGATTACTTGAAGAATATTTTTTGACTAAGATCACTTGGGCAAAAATACCTGAGGAAGATTTCTTGGGGAAGATTATTGGAGGTAGATTACTTGAGGAAGATCACTTGCGGAAGATCACTTGCGGAAGATTTATTGTGGAATATTATTTGAGGAAAATTTCTTGGTTTTAGATCACTTTAGAAAAATGACTTGAAGAAGATTACTTCAGGAAGATTTCTAGATTTAGATCTAGATTTAGACTACTTGAGCAAGATTAACCTGAGGAAGATCAGTTGAGGAAGATTATTTGAGGAATATTTCTTGAGGAAGATCACTTGAGGAAGATCACTTGAGGAAGATCACTTGAAGAAGGTTTTTTCAGGAAAGTTACTTGAGGAAGATTACTTGAGGAAAATTACTTGAGGAACATTATTTAAGGAAGATAACTTCAGAAAGATTACTTGAGGAAGATCAATTGAGGACCATTATTTAAGGAAGATAACTTCATAAAGATTACTTGAGGAAGATTACTTGAGGAATATTTCCTGAGGAAGATCACTTGAAGACGATTAATTTTGGAAGATTTATTGAGGAAGATGTCTTGAGGAATATGAGGAAGATGTCTTGAAGAATATCACGTACGAAAGATTACTTGAGGAATAATGAAGATTACTGAAGGATCAGTTGAAGAAGATTACTTGAAGAAGATTATTTGAGGAAGATTATTTGAGGAAGATTATTTGAGGAAGATTATTTGAGGAAGCTCATTTGAGGACGACCACTTGAGGAAGATTACTTGAGGAAGATTTCTTGATTAAAATCACTTGATGAAGATTATTTTGGGAGCATTATTTGCAGAGCATTCTTTAAGGAAGATTACTCTTAATGAAACTCCCGTAAATAATAGGAATAAAAAGGAGGTGGTGATATTATTATCTGTACTCGACTCCTTCAACACTTAAGCAGGAACTGATAGTAGAAAATTAAATGCACACATTTGCGATTGAGTTAGTAGCTGGTCTCCGTGGAAGTCAATTGAAAGAGACTACTTTTATTAGCAGATTATGGTTAAAACCAATGATGCCACCTTATTTGTACACTTCTTCGATATGATATGAAGAGACGTCTTCAATATTTCAGTTAAGAACTTCCTTGGAGTCATTACTTGGAAATGCATATAATTACTCAGTGGACTTAAAACAAATTCTTTTGTAAGGAATATTATGGAGGTGGACTCCAGTTAAGTGATTAAAGCAAATCCTTCTTTTGAATTTTTCTTTTGGAACAGTCCACTAGCTAGTTTTTAAGGAAATTCTGAACCACACTTTCTCACAAATTTGTCAGCTTTGATTTGAATGGGATGTTCGTCCAGTTGCTTATGTTTCTATACTAAACGTTATCCGTCATTAATAAAGTGACCTAAAATATTGCTCGTAAGATATAAATTTCTTAATAACTGCTTCTCCAGTGAAAGGCTTCAAATTGAGCTTCAGAATTTACTCACGTCCTTTTTCTGTTTTGCAAATGATGAGGTGATTGATTCGATACTAATTTGCATACACATAAAATATTGTTCTACTCATTTCTTTGTGAGCCTTTTCCACTAAAACGTTTTGGGATTAACCTCATTTACATTAATTTCTTCTTGCTGGCAAGAGTTGTTGCCTATGTTAGTGGCATATTTCACTGAAGGACAAATGCCCTTAATGAGTACGCTTTTTCGTAGTTTCCCAGCTTAGACGCAATACGAGAACTCAACGAGTCATAGACTAAAACGAATCCTTAAGGTCAACTTAGTCCCCAGGCAGAGGCCAGGGGTTTATAGCAGTGTTGTTGTGTAACTCATGTGTGGAAAAGTGACAAGTGAAACATGCGTACATTTACTTAATGCCCTAAGGAACAACAAGCGAGAATTAAGTTAGTGGCTACTCGTTTGACCCCTCAAATAAGTTGTGCCTGAACAGCGCTTAAAAATTTTTCCCCTTTGTTAGATGTCATTAGTGACACACATGTTCAAAATTCGGGGTGTGTTAACTTCCCTGCTGGGGCAAGCGCGAACACACATCTGTGTGTGAGTGTATGAGTGTGTGTGTGTGTGTGTGTGTGACTGATAAAGGCATGTCCACAGCACACACTCGCATACAAATGGCCAAGTTCGGAGGGCAACAAAGCACGCTTGGCGCGTACCAGAGACTAATGCTGATCTGCTGATACGAGTATTTATATGCAGCGTGTTTAGTATCTCTCTATGTTCGTGTGTGTGCGTGTGTTTTATGTGCCTGTGAATATGTATGCGTGTAGACGGGAAGCCTGTTAATGGGAAGGTGTTACCTTAACGCAATTAAAGCAGAATTGTGGTGTGTCAAACGCTCGGATAAAGCAAATTAATGAAATTTCCGCTTGAAGCGTATAACGTTCCAGCGAAGATGGGTCATTTGGTGCGTTAGCTGCAAATTGCATTACCATGTATGCATCAATGTGCTGCTAATAATTGTAGGTGCCAAACTGGAATACATTGTACGAGTAGCTCGCCTGATTCAAACTGATGCGATTGGAGAGAATCAATCATGCCGCCTTCATTTGGTTTTCAACTTGTGGGCTTATCAATCAAAGTGCTTGTCAGTGAGCTGCACGTGTTGCATGCAGCCGAGTGGGAGTTGAGGTGTGATATTCTGTCCTTTCAGAGGGTGGATCTGCACTTTAAATGATATTTGTGTGGTAGAGGGAGAAAGGTCACCAATGAGGTAGGAAGGTCACCAATCAGGTGGGATAGGAAGGATTCTATTGTTGTTTTTTCAGCTAGAATCTGTTATACAATTCTGGACATTTTTCATTGCGAATAAAGAAAAATTGCACACTCTGTTGGGGAGCTAAGGCTTCCTAAGGATTCAATCAGGTATTTAAAGCTGGCCATAGAGTGAACAAAACGTCGCTGTCAGTATGAAGCCTTCTTTGGTAGTCCTCTTGAGAGAGAGTAAAAAGCTTAGAGCTTTCGTGACAAAATATCTGCAGGAATCATTACAAGATAATATTTCCCTCTTCACTGTGGTAATAAGAAGGCGGCAATAGCGATGTGATGGTAGATACACCAAACCCAACTTTAACTTGTAAATAGGTGAAAGGTAATTCTAGGTAATTGGTACATTGAATAATCCTATTACAGAGTACAACGGAGCGCCAATGCCTCAATAATTTTCCATTGTGGCTCCGTACTGACTCTACAAAATATGAGTCAAGCAATTTTAGTGGCAATGAACTGCAGTTTCGCCACATGAATCTAAGGAGCAGCTGAGAGATTTCAAACTTTCATTCGAACATATTTCCAGGGTTTCAACAGATTGCTCACAATCAATCAATTAGTTGTGTTACTAACTTATAAGTTCCTAGTGAAGCTTCACACTGATAATCCGGGCGTAATGGAGCTGCACACCCGTGAGTTCCATGAAAACCATTGAATTCGACCCAATACGTCTTTTCTGGAACCATCAGTGGAAATGTGGCAGTACAGCCAACCGGGCTCAGTACTGCGATCACACCACAAGTGAGCCTCTTGAATTTGTATGCAGTACCGCCTTTCTGTGATAGGACACGCGAACATTCATCTGAGCACAATCACTGAGCGCAGAAAGGATAGCAATATCCATGTCAGTGTCACCAATACCTTCAAGACAAGGGCATTCAACAATATTTTTCAGGTAGTTTAAATCAAGTATTGCATCTCCATTCGTTTCTTTATAGAACCAATTTAGCCTTATAAAACTAATTTTGGATATGGTAACAATTTAGATCTGTGGATTGAGGTCAGTTTATGTGAACCGCAGAGCTAGTTCTGTTGAGGACTCTATTGGGTTGGTTATGTGGAAGCAATTTATGCACTTTAATGTCCTCGTATTTCATCCGATTGCTGCTTTCAATTATTTCTCAACTGCTATTGTATCACTTTTTTGATTCTTGGAAACATTGGCGATTATATGTTCCATTTTGTATTCCTCTTCAATGCAGTACCTGTTGGTTTCTAGATCAGTGTACAGCAATTTATGCAGGCGCCAATTGTATTGCGTTATAAGTCTTAATTATAGGTATATTACTTCAGCATTTCTATTATGCTTGAAAATAGGAGCATTTGCAATATCTTGGTTGTAGTCTCTCTTCGTAGAAGAATCCCCGTTATACTGATCTTCTTCAAACACTTTCTTATATCGTAATTTGAAGTCCGTGAAGTGGTCTTATCTAATAATTCTTTCTTCGGTTCTATTTTTTTGGTCTTTTTGAGTGTCCTGTGTACCATAGTTTACTATGCCATGTCCTACTACGACAAACCCTACTATGGCAAAGCGTACTATGCCACACCCTACTACGACAAACCATACATGCGAAAGTCTCTGTACCAGAAGCTACATTGCAAGACCCTACTATGCCAGAGCGTACTGTGCCTGACTGTATTAAACGAGACCTTAATTTGCTTGCTAGAGTTTCAGTATCGGAGTTTCTTCTTATTATGTTCCTTACTAGATTTCCAGTTTCTTTGAAGGTTGAAGGAAGTATCAATTTGGTAGTTCACTAAATCGCCTTCTTAAAAATTTTATTCTCTCTCTAGATGGGCTTTTTTTATGAAGATTAAGGCAACCTTCTTCCCTACTCCACACAATTGCTTCAAAATCATGTTTAAGTAATTGATTTATTTGCTTATAACTGCCTTTTTATACAAACTACTCAAACTTTTCACCAATTTTAATCATGGGAAACATATTTAAGAACAAATAAATCAAGTGCACCTCCTGCTACCCCGCCTTCGTTTCACTCCACCACTGAGAAACTGCAGGCGTCCAAAGGGAGTTCTCCCACATTCTCCTAAGTTAATGTTTATGCACGATACCGAAAAGCGTCATAACTATTTCGAATGCCACTTCGAATAGTTCAGAGCACATACACACACAGACGCCACCCTGCCTCGTAAACGACGAAGAAAACTTATTTTCTTATAACCACAGAAAAAAACCATACACACAGAGATACAGACACTCATACAGATAGAGAAGCACTACGCTAGCTATGCAAATGTTATTTGTCGACATGCCAAAAAAATATTGAAAACTTTTCGCAACTCATTGTCAGAAATGCAATAAATAAATCAAAGGAAACCGAGCGAAGTGTAATCGTGTTGAAGGAGGAGGAAGGAGGTGGGTCTCTGCCGTTTCCTCTCTCTCTCTCATACAAACACACACACAAATCAACACAAGCTTCCAAGCATGTGTATAAACATACATGAGTGAAATACGTCGTGAAATTCGCTGTGTAGGAACTTAAGAAGTAGTGGGGCTCCTCTGTTGCCATCGGCATTGCCACTTCGACTTCCCCTGCGACTTCCGCTTGGACTTCCGCAACGAGTTCCGCTGGTTGCCCACATTTGCAGTGCATGCGGTCCCCTCACTCACAGCGTTTACCACACGGGCTCACTTGCAGCACGGCGCACATCTACTGCACTGCAATTTTCGTCGGTGGCGTCTCATGTGGCCAAAGTTGCCGTTGCAGCGGGGCAACAACTTTTCGCCAACAGATGCGAGTGCGACTCAAGGTATTGAATTGTGCATTGGGAGCGTGGTCAGCCGAAATGTTGTAGCTTTATTTTGCAGTTGTCCTCTTCTTTTTTGTTCGCATCTTTGTTTTCGTATTTTGCATTGTGACAGGCGTGTACCTGCCCGTAAGTGTGCGCGCATGTTGGCCTGACAGTTGTGCAACGTCAGGTTTTTTAATATTCATCTCTGACTGCTGCCACACTTTCGCATGGGTTTCTGCGGCAAGTTGCTTGGGAGCGTTCGTTCGTCTGCTCGTTTGTCTGTTTGTTTGTTTGTTTGCCTCAGCCGGTTGAGAGCTGTTCCAGTTGAATGTCCTGCCGCTCAGTTGTTGGGGCAACAACAAAACGTATTTTTATTTTATAAATGCACAGTAAAAGTATTTTTCTGGTAAGAATTGTGGTCGGTTGAGCGCTGGGAAGGATTGCGGTGAAGTTGTACAATGCTCAGTGAAAACCACTTTTAAAATATGTGCTCTTATAATTTTATTGTAGCTCACGGCTCGAGGGAGTTTTTTGCTAAGCGAACTATCTGTGGACTATTTCTGTCTTCGTTCGGAGATGACAGACAATTCGATATTATGCAATTTTGTGCTGACAGCTGACTTTGTTAGCCCTTGAGGCTTTCCGTTTGCCGATATTTGTACAAATTTTACGACATACTCAGCAAACTGCCAGTGTTCGGCCTCAGCAGCCGGCAATAGTTTACATAGTCCCCGCGGTCTGTGTATGATGATTTTACAGCTCAGTCAATATGAGGACACATTCTGATTTGGACATAAAATTAGTCTTCATCTGGTTCATAGAATGCTTTGATACATTTCTGTGCTGATGTTGTTGCAGTTAACTGAAAAAAATTTGCTTGTGAGTCTCTGGCGTAACCAAATTGACGCACCAACAGAATCCGACGAAGCTGGCCTACTCCAAGTACTAGTAACATTCTGTGAGAGATGGAACTGAAAGCAAGTATATGTGATAGTCTAAGAAGTGGGCTGCTTATCCACAGAGAAGATGGTCGTATATTCAATGGATTCTTATACTTTATTGCAGTATTACAAATTTTTGGATATTAATTGGCGTTAAAGAAAGTTATTTCTACACAAAGAGGTGCGAATCTGGATCTAACATATTTAAGCGTGCAAATGGGGCTCATAGTTTACTTGGAATTGTGAGTGTTTACTCAAGTTTACTTCAATACATATTTCTAGAAATGGCAATTCATATTTCTAGAATTGGCATTTTCGTTGACTCTTTAAATGTTGTGGCATGTTAGAATGGGTTAGACTGGCAGCCTTGCTCATGAAAACTCACTTAAGAACAATTAAAGGCCTAGTGTGTCACCACAAGAAACCAGCGTGAGTGGCCCCTTTACCATTTGGAGAAGAATTGCGATTCCCTTATAAACTTGGCTTGGTGTTCCTAATACTTGTGCAGGATAATTGAATGAAACTAGTGAGGAAATTTGGTTATCAGGTAATGGCATGTTCGAAGAAATTCGTCCAGTAATGATGTCACTCCAAAAACCGCATCTATCAGTGACCCCATGAGTATGACTTCTCTACAACTATGTGAGGCTTTTTCGACCCCCAAACAGGTTTGCTAGTTTGCATAGCAACCCAAATGAAACTACGCCGAAATCATCCGAAAAGATGCTGTCGATGTCCCGTTTGAGGTGCTCTAAAGACATCATATTATGGAAAATGAAATGGATGGTCACTTTTCTTCAAAGTGTGTCTAATTTAAACCTAGTAAGCGAAGAATCCGTGGTCTTTATGTAGAATTCTCCCAAGAGGAGTGCGGCTAATGTTTAGTTGATGACGTCTGTGGCGAGTTGAGGTCCTAGGATGTAGGTACACTCTTTCAGAAAGAGCAGAAATATTCTCTGAACAGGGGGATAACTTTAGTTATAAATTTACGAACTTTCTTCACAAGTTTGGTGCACTATTTCGACCCGAATTTCTTCACTGAATTTGCACTGTTTCATCAACACTTTGGAAATAAGTTTTCAGTATATTCCAATGTTCTGGCAGTCGCTACAAGTAGATCCATTTCATACATCAGAGAAACCAACGATCAGGAACTATCTGTCAAGTTTTACACAGCATTAGTGTTGTCGGGTTCTAAATAACATATAATACAAAGTTGACCCTCCTGCTGTGTGTTGAACCTCATGTTCATTTAACATTTCAGTGCAATGACCTTTTGGGTTCATGGTAGTGGTCTTTATAAGAAGGTGGGACATCCAGAGCGACATAATTAAATTGGCTCTGGAAGTGTCACTGATCTCAAATGGCACACGTTCTTGTGGAGGTGACAAATGCACGCTAAAGAGTGTAGAGTAATAATATTCAGATTCGAATGTGTTGTGTGTGTGAGTGTGGGACTTCCAGTGAAGTGTGTTTTCGATATTTGCTGCCGCTTTTAATGCTTCTGTGGAATTGTCAACAGGTGGTACTGGCAGAGACTGCATTGCATATGAGTGCATAAATAAACCTTTGTTTAAAATAATGCTATTATTATGCACGACTTCCAATAATGTCTGTACACAACCATTGGAGCGTGTATATTAGGGTGGCATTCAAGAAGAACTTGGGTGACGCAGGGGCTTTTGCAGTTACTACATCCTTGATGCGAGCTTTTATCTACATCAGAAATAAAAAAAAGCAAATTGTCTGCAATTGGAAATCAGTGCGTTTTCTACCTTAAGATAAAAAAGGTAAAGTCGCGGTATAAATATTTGCTTCTCAAACCTCATAAAATATCGAATCACACCCCTCACAATCCCAGTAAAATTAGCCAACTGTAAACGAAACTGTCTGCGAATTAAACGAATGAAAGAAAAATGTGGTGACAATAACATGGCAATAATTTAAAAGGACGAAGACTTTACTCGTTAGTTGGGTAGTAAATGAGTTTATCATAAAATTATTTTGTGTATAAACTTTTGAAATAAATAAAAATTACTCTCTGCCGCTCTTCTTAAGGAAGGCAGTTTATGTTTGCCTTTCAAGCCAATGGGAAATATTTAAGTAGAGCAAATTTCTAAGAGGGAGCTCGAGAAGTAAGCAGAGAAATTCACCAAGTACGCTGGTAGTCGTGATGAATGAACCAACATTATCCCACTTGCGATTATACCTGAGCCACATCACTTTCGCGAGTAGAAAATTTAGTTCATTTGAGCAAGGAAGTGTATTATACAAATGTTCCTGATTTGAAATCAACCAACGGAAAAAGTATTTTAAAATCAGTTCATTTGTAAAGATACACTCCATTTAGTTTTAATTTTGTCATGATTGAAATTTAAAATCGAAAAATTTCCTAGCATTTTAAAATAATGTCTTTATTATTTTTGTAATAATCGTTTGAACTAATGTCAATGGTGTTATCTCTCACTCCACATCAAATACGATGTATAAAATATTATAATATAACGTAATTGCTCCACATCTCTCTCTGTCTTTCTCTCGCTCTCTATCTGTCTCTGTCTCTATCTCTATTTCTATTTCTATTTCTTTGTATCTCTAGAATCATCTTCAAACTCTGTTCATCTTCAGTCCTTGCTTCGCTGGTATTTCTAATTTTTTGTACGAGTATATATATCTTTCGTATCCATTT
Organism: Clusia tigrina; assembly: GCA_920105625.2. Lineage (NCBI taxonomy): Eukaryota > Metazoa > Arthropoda > Insecta > Diptera > Clusiidae > Clusia > Clusia tigrina. The sequence goes on along the minus strand of OV050033.1, from coordinate 162,318,183 downwards.
CTTGATATTTTATACAACATCTTCACTTGAGACCCAGTAATAAAAATCCAATCTGAAACCTTGCATCCTTTCAGTTTTATGTGGGTTTTCTTTTCATGCTAGTGTCTGCTTGTTGTAAGACTTTAGTGATAATGATGGCATGGATGGTTGGTAAGACTTTAATGATAGCGATGGCTTCTGTCTTTTCTCTAAAATGTGCAGTTCAATGCACTCGAACAGTGTCGTAATTTGTAGGGGCACACGCTTAGCTAGTAATTAGTTTATAAGCCTGCTTCTGTGGAGATTATGTTTGTAAATATTAACATTACCTCTCTACGAACGAATGTTTTCTTATATCTTATATAACTTTCTTATATCTTATATAACACTTTCCACATTTTTATCAAATTTTTTTTATAGTTTGCCTTAATAAGAAAACATAATCAATTGTTGAGTTCACGCTCTGGACTCCCGCTGGATTTGTGTCTTCACACGATGACCGGGTATTCTTGCTTATTTGATCGCTGTAATAATGTGAGAACTTTATTCTATGCGCAGATCAGTTATGTTCCTCTGTTTAATTCGCTTACTTTATTGGTACCTTTTTTGTATATCGGGCATATGAGATCCTGTTTCTAATGTTCTGTTGTACCTTTGGCTATCCACACTATTTAAGTCACTTCATGCAGTTATAATTGAATTGTGTCTTTGTGTTTATACTACCAATTGGCCAGTGCAAACATCATCTTCTTCCGAACTATGACTACTTATCTTATTACCCGATAACTAAAGATGGGTTTTCGCATGTCTTTCCCTTTAGTCTTCAATGGGTGTTATTGTATGTTGCATATCTAGGAGCTACTACAAATGACTTGGCACGTCTCCATAATCACTGACGTCATATCAATGATTGGTATTGTTTATTCGTCAATCATTCCACTCCTGGCACTCATACGGTTTTATGTATATTTATTCTGCAATATTATTTTGTTTTGTTCCTTCGAGTATGTTAAATGGGCTTTTATTAAAGGCTCTCCATACATGGTCAGGTTACATAGTTCATTACGTTACTCTTTATTCTCCCTTCTTTGAGGGTCCCCGTTTAGAGTTTCTCTACAGCCTTTGTTTCATTCTGGCTTTTTTACATTCTACATTATACATTCTTTATGGAATCAATCGCTCTTTTTGTATGTTTGCTTCGTCCTAGTAAAGTCACACTGAAATGGTATTTCAGTATACCAGCTTGACTTAAAGTAGCGTACAACAAGGAGTGTCTCCCAACCTTTGGCTAGTTCAAAGAGATAAAGGTTTGAAGCCTGTTGGATTCCATAGAAGCCAATCTTTCTTATCGGCGAGCTTGCATTGTCGCAGCTTAACAATCCTCATATACACTTTAGTATTGATTCATTACTAGTGACGTCAGATTCCTTAAGATAAATGTCAGGAATCAGTGATCAGTGATCAGTGATATAGTATACTTATATAGTAACGAAGCAATTTTGGCCATTTTGAGCTCATGCCCAGGAACCATCCTCGATTTGATGAAATTTCATCGATTCACAACTTATTTTTTCCCTTGAAAGTATGCTGTGAGTAGGGTGCTCACACTCTCAACGGCTGCTAATTATAACTGATTGTGTCGTTGTGTTTGTGACAAACTATAAACAAATATTTTCATAAAATTATGGAGAAAAATAATAAAGATACGCGTGCATTTACATGGCTCCCCCAATGCAGGCCGAAATGTTTTCGTTATTTAATATCAAAAATAAAATGAAATAAAACAAAAAGAATGAAATGGAAAAGATTTTTAGAAACTCGCTCGCAAATAAACAAAAGAGACACTGTGTAGATATAGGGGCCTCATTGGACTCACAGACGCTCCGGCCCAGTGTACCGCTCAGAAGTGTTTGAGCCGCGGCCTGCAACTATCGTCGACGCGGATTCTCTCTGAAAAGTGTCCGCAATTTTTTTCAAATTCCAAACTCAGTGCACGTGAGTGCGTTTGTGCCTCAATTAGGACGCACACTTCAAAGTTTATGTGCGCAATCCAAATGGAAGATTTGAAGGACACCAGTGACTCGACTCTGTCCAGTGACGAGCTGATGCTGAAGGAGCTGGAGCGCCGCGATGGCATTTATTCGTTCATATTTCACGAACTGGAAGCGCCCAAAAGTAAAACGGCCACAAAGGAGGCCACCACGAGCGAACTGCAAAAGAAGTTGTACGTGTTGGATGCAAAGGCAGCCGCTGCAGCCGCTCAAGTGCCGGTGGTCAGCTCGTGTACGTCCAGCAAAGCTCCCCGCTCCATACCGAGCATCAGCACGCTGCGCAAAGTGAACACGTCGGCGTCGAAGCACTACTACGAGTTCCTGCATGCGTGGTATCAGCCGACACCACCACCGCCACCGCCGCCTCCACCACATCCGCTGTTTTACGAACACCAGCGACTCTACTCATACCGGCCAGGTCGCAGTCGAGAGGTGCGCGTGCACAAGCCGCGCTTTTCGCATCTCGTGGAGCCGCTAGTACGCAATCGTCGTCACCTGCTGAAGGACACGCCCGAGTACAAAAAATGCGAAACGTTCGTTGTGAATGCGCCCGATTTGCGTTCTCTCTTCCCGCACGATCCGGACGTGCATGCGCCATTCTGCGGCGGCCGGCAGTGGTGCAGCCGAACAGGTGTCGACGGCAACAACCGCTGCTGGAAGTGAATTCGCAAGCCTTGCGGGAAGATATACGCCTTTAAAATCTCTAATTGTCCATTTGTGTGGGGGTGCCGTGGAGTTTTTAGAGCCAATAAAGTGAAACCCAGCTTCGATTGGTGTACAAAGTCAATTAAAGCCCATTTTAATTATAGTGTTTCTTTTCGCACACAAAGGCAGAAAGCGGATTGTTAAGTGTAGTGATTTCATAGCATTTCTCCAATGCTGCATTGGATTAGAAATGGTGTCGATGTTGCTTAAAGTGCCAGTGAAGGGGGAACAGGGCCGTAGGGTGCCGGAAGCCTAATTGCAGCAACGACGGAAGTTCGCGTAACGTGTTCTCGCTTGTTCTCTTAATGCTTTGTATAGCAACTGATGTAGAAGCCATTTATTCCATTAAGAGAATCTTGAGCGAAACACTGGAAGCATTCAATTGCTCTATGTCCTTCCTGATGATGCTGTTGTGACTTCTCATTGCTTTAAGCACATGTAGTGAATTACTTTGGGAGTCTTTGCCACTCGTTTGCATCTCCAACCGGCCATATGCAACGATTTGATGTGCTCTATATAACAAGAAAGATGTTGCCTTTGAAAGGAGTAAGGAGAAATATATTTCAAATCGTTGCTATATGAGAAAGATGTTGCCTTTTAAAGGAGTTCAGAGAAAAAAAAAAATAATAAAAAAAAAATATATATATATACATATATATACGAGTATACGAGTATATATATATATATATATATATATATATAAATATATATATATATATATATATATATATATATATATATATATATATATATATATATATATATATATATATATATATATATATATATATATATATATATATATATATATGTTCCCAACCAACAACTGTATCCATCCTTAATTTTTTAGGGTAAACTATTTCCGTGGATATATATTTAAAGATATATGTATATAGTTATATAAAGTTATTATATATATATATATATATATATATATATATATATATATATATATATATATATAAATATATATATATATATATATATATATATATATATATATATATATATATATATATATATATATATATATATATATATATATATATATATATATATATATATATATATATATATATATATATATATATATATATAATAACTTTATATAACTATATACATATATCTTTAAATATATATCCACGGAAATAGTTTACCCTAAAAAATTAAGGATGGATACAGTTGTTGGTTGGGAACATGTTGTTTAGTTTATTGTAAACATTTCGTTGGTCGCAGATGTTGCGTTGCAATTGAAGCACCATGAAATGTTTCCCTCGTTTGTGTACTGGAGTAGTAGAGAGAAGGTGTAAGTGTATGTTTGAGTCTAATCTGCTTCGGAACATGTTGCTGGGTTATATTGTAAATAATTATTAAAATTGTGGTTATAATTGGATTAATACTATCCAGCAATGAAACTTACTAGGTCAAATGCTAGTAGAAAAAATACCAGTCTGGCCTCAATCCTCAACCAGTATTAGCCGCAATCCATCCTATTTATATGAAGCCAACTGGTATTTTTCGTATGTTGATGTCTTACAAAAAGACAATTGTCTTGCTGTGCATAACGTTTTAAGTAACCATAATACTGGGATATATTGTAGTTCAATCCTAGTTATAAAATGAATATTTCCTGACTAGTTTCGTTTCAACTAGTTATCAAGTAGTAAATTTTTAGCTGATTTTGGACTAGTTGACAGTCCGGCCTATTTTAAATAATTATTTAACTAGTTCAGATTACACTAGATTTGAAATAATTAAATTGCAAATATTTTTTTATTTTATTGTATTTATATATAGTTAAGATCTCGATCGCTCTTAAATTAGGTTGCAAACTCTCATTGCAATCTGTTTATTAAGGCACTCCATCACCAGTTTTGATGTCATTTGGAGAGTTGAGTGCCTTAATTGGTGCCTGGCTATCAGTTAGGATGGCTATTCTTTCGTTCCGATAGTTATAATCAAGGTTGAAGTAAACAAGGTCGCGTAAATTTCCACATGAAAGTTGCTTGTATTCTAGCCAAGCGCTTTCGAAAACCTTTTTCTCGGCCCAAAACAAAACACCGGCCGCAGCTCCTTCATTAGTGAGAGAACCGCCTGTGTATCATGTTCTCATATTCTGGTTTATCTTGTAAGTATGTTAATATACCTTCCTAGACTTTTTTATTATTAAGTTCAGCTTTGAATCCTTTTAGGAAACTAAAGTTTGGATCGATCTTGCCCCACCCCATCGAAATTTCAGGAATTTATCTAACATGAATATCAAACTTTTTGCGGTATAGCCAACTATTTGAGCCGATGCTATCTTTGGCTCTCCTCGCTTGGGACTGGATGTGAAGAGGTGTGGGTTCTAAAATAACTTAAATTGATGCCGTGGGGCATATCCGCATGGCTCATGTAATAAATACACACGCTAGTCTTTGTCACTTGTTGAGTATGTTGATAATTATTTGTTGGCTAGTGCAACTCTCCCAGACTGCAGCCCCGTAGGTAATCGTAGGTCAGACAACTGCTGTGCAAATCCACCGCAGTCATTTCGGTGTACAGACCCAGCTTTTCCCTGCCATCGATCTTAATGTCATAAATACAATAATGGCCTTTTTGCCAGTTCCTCAATGTGGGTTTTCCAAAGTAATTATTGATCATACCTATACCCAAGAATTTTGCTCTTTCTGTTGTAATATCTCTATTCCATTGTGATGGATTGGCCTTAGCTCAGTTTATATTTTCTTTTGAATGGTACAATAGTGATTTTTTTTTTGGATTTATATTAAGTCGTACCCTGACACACCACTTTTTTCTTAGTTTTAATCCTATTGCAATGCTGTCACATAGAGTACCAGAAAATTTCTCTTTACAAATTTTGATTATGTCTTCAGCATATCCTTGGAATGATAAACCACATTTTTTCTCTTATATTTTAGGTGTTGTACAAATTTAGCTCTTCAAACTGTTCCAGCTCAAGAAATGGAATTGAATAGTTTGGTATATATTGCTGATAATTATATATAATATTGTATATATTATATACAATATTAATTATAGATCATATCAAGGTGGGTCTACTTATTTTGTAGTTCTGAGCCGTCCGCAATCACTCAGAGTTCTCAGAAAGTTGCATGGTTTACAACCCTCCCTCATTTTTGTTGTTTTTGGAGACCCAACAGTGACTGTTCTTGCAGAAAAAGTCTCCAATAACTTGATTAGTTTTAGTCCTTCAACATTGACTGTTCTGAACAAAAAATTCTTCATACACTTAAATGCTTTTAGTCCTTCCAACATTGACTGTTCTTGAACCAACAATTTTTCATGAACTTGAATGTTTTTAGTCCTTCCAACATTTAGTTAAAATTATTTGGAAATTCACTGATTTTCTGGGACACTTTTATTAAAATGTCTTCTTATATATGCACCTTTAATAAACTTTTATCGCCATTTATCCGCCATGTATGGAAATGATGTAAGGGCGCTAGCCACAGAAGCCGATTCGCTGAAGTTTCCTGGTACCAACCTTGCTGCAAGGTACTCACTCGCTAAACGTTGACTTTAGACTTACGAGCAAATAACTTTTAAGGATATAAGCAAGTTTCAAGCCATGAATAAGCAATTCGGCAAATTGATATACAATATATTTAATGAAGTTTTCCTGTTGCCGCTAATCTAGTGAATTGGTTTTGAATTTTAAATAAAATAAACACAATCCTCTCAAGTACGAACGCTGACAAGAGCAGAGCAAAAATAAATAATCGAAAATTTGTCTTGTGAAAACTTTGCGTATAAAAAGATTTTATGAGGCTCCGTTTGGCGGAGGACCTTGCTGCGGGGGTTTGTTTAGTAGAAGCGCAGCCTGCGGCAGGATGCCGGGCAAAAGCAGCTAACTGGAAGTGTATAAGAGGCAACAAGCTGGTAGGCTGGCTGTAACCGCTTTGCAGAAGGACATTTTAATGCTTGATTAACACGCCTAATGTCAGAAATGTTTATTATGATTGCGTGGGCGTAAAAGTTTTAAAGATAATGGCGTAATTTTTGTCACTTCGATGGCAGTTTATGTGGATGTTTGTCACCTGCTGGCGTTCATACAAATGCGCTGCGTGAAAATATTGCTATGATGAAAAGTTTCGACAGTCAACGGCAATTGTGAGTTTCTTTGATTACAACAGCTCGCGGAGGCGGCAGCAAAATGAACAGCAAATGAGAAAAGTTACAAAACTGTGTTAACGCTGACAATAAACATATGAATGGACTGACTAGGTGTGCGTGTATGCGTGTGTGTGTGTGTCTTGTAAATGCCATATGTCCACTTCCGGGATATTGCAGATATTTTATTGTTAATATTTATGCATAAAGTTGGTGGAACAAATAAACCCATAAATTGATGTGGGAATATTGGAAGCATACCACTCCCGCTACTCTGTTTGCTCTTTCGACTTAGGTTTCTGTGCTTTCTCATTAAGAGACGAGGAGTTGGTGAAGGCGATGGTGATAGTTTCCATATTCTTGGCTGGTTTATACACTTTGCTATTTAGTGCTGCTGTCAAATGGAAGGTAATGCTCTATGAATGAAATGAACCCAGAACTAGTTAATAAAAACTTGTTGTACTCGGTTTCAGATCTTACCATACAATAGAGGAGGCATTCTCCAACATAGTGTAAACTGACGGATCAGTAAAGGATTGAAAGATTGAGAAATAATATTGTTAACACAAGATACTGCAAGATCTTTCATTGCTTAAGAAATTCATTACAGCAAGCTCATCTATATAAACATTAAATCAGCTTGGGCGTCTGACACCAATTACAACTATATTTCCAGAAGTCCTAGTGTCCATATACATATCAGAGCTAGGAATTTTGATTTCCTGGTCTAAACTTCCATACAATTTTCATTCGCTTCGTTCCTATTTTAGTCCAAGCATTCTTTTAGTAGTCGCATCATTCATTCGAAATGTGGTGCATACTTTTAGGAGTGTCTTTTCCCTAACCTCTATATTACCATAGTAATTAATCATCTCGTTAGTTTAGCTATCACATATTGAAACTTGTTGATTGATGGGTGTTTTGTGACCTGCTACTTCAGTTGCTAACAATGTTTACTTTAGAATTCTCACGAAAATTAATTTGTGTGTTAGTCTCATCACTGAATAGACGAAAGTAATACAAAAACCCTGTATTGGTAATTTAGCTTCAATAGTTTAATTCAACGTCAATTCATTTGAGAAATAATAATATTGAAATAATTCATTATAAGATTTTATTGTTTACTTTAGCATAATCGGTCCTTACGGGCCGCGGTGATAGTACTCCCTGACATATTGTTGTCTATTGTTTACTTCCAAATTTCTCCTCATTTTATTACTGCTTTTAATTCACAATTGAACTGCTCTATTGTTAGTATGATGAGTATCTCTCCACCTTATAACAGGTCTCACTTTCCGAGTAAGCTTTAATTATGCACACGGAATCGAACTACAACTTGCTTATCATAACCATTGTAGAATCTTGTATCTATATCATTTGAGGTGCACCTCTTACTAAAACTAGAGCTTTTTGCAGGTTGTCCTTTTGGTATTAAACATAGTTTAAAGAAACTAGTGTTCGGTGTATGGATCTGTGTGGTTCTTAGCTCTTTGTAGGGGGTCCTTACGCTATTAAACTTAATCAAAAAATCTAGAGTTCGTCTTTTGGATCTGTGTGGTTTCCAGCAAACTTTGAATAACAAAATAAGGCCCCAAAATTTCTAGAATATTTTATGTCTATCCTTGAAGATACTCCGTGAACCACTCACTTTATGCAGAACTCTGTGGAAGGGGTCTTTTTGATATTAATGTTAATCCAAAGAAACTAGTGTTTCTCCTTTGGATCCCTGTGGTTTTCCGCTCTGTGTAGGGGTCCTATTGATATTAAACTTGATCGAAAGAATCTAGTATTCGTTCTTTGGTTGTGTGTGGTTTTTAGCAACTTTCCATGACAAAATGTCGCCCCAAAATTTCTAGAAATGTCTAGTGTATGTGTCCTTTCGCTACTAAACTTCATCTAAAGAAATCAGTATTTGTCCTTTGGATCTGTGTAGTTTTTAGCAACTTTCCATGACAAAATGTAGCCCCAAAATTTCTAGAATCTTTTATGTATATCAGTGAAGATCCTCCCTGAATCTCTCAGTTTATGAAGAGTTCTGTGAAGGGGTCCTTTTGATATTAAACTTTATCCAAAGAAATCAGTGTTTGTCCTTTGGATCCGTGTGGTTCTTGGCTCTGTGAAGCGGTCCTTTGGATCTGTCTGGTTTCTAGCAACTTTCCATGACAAAATGTAGCTCCCCAAATTTCTTATGGGTGCACACATTTTTTGGAGGCACTGAAGGCTCACTGCGAAACACCCTACTTTTATAGGGATACTTATAAAAACGTAGTAATTTATTTACTGTTTCATTTCATTAATATTGCTCAGAGAGTTGTAGCAAGTGGCAAACATGAACCCCCTTTTGTATATTACAAATGTCTTTCTGTGTTTTCGCTTGCTCAAGGACCTCGTCTAATTTTATGTGGTTGCACCAACTCAACTGCACCTCCACCGCACGGGAATGCTGCAAACGCAGAGCCTCTAAACACCCGCAGCTGAGTAATTTACGCAGAGTCACCGAAGTATTTTCGGTCGTAAAATCCATGCCGCCCCGAAAAGTGCTGCGGGTGTAAAATGTTTACGTGGTAAAGAGAGAAAGAAAAGCGAGCAGTAATTTAAATTAATTAAAAGTGTGGAGAGAAAAAGGCAGCGAAATACTCGTAATTAACTTGCACTTAAACCGGGACAGTGTTGGTGTGCCAGGGAACCGCGCGGGTGTGTAAGGCGCCTCTATACTTGGATATGCATGTGCACGAACCCTATGCCTGACCTTAACCTAATGTGTGCCAACTAATGAAGGATAATGAGCTACGAAAGTGGGTCCCTCGTTTAGTGGTAATGGCGCGTACGACGAATTATATCCTGGCGTTGGCCACATATGCTTGGGCATGGAGCAGACCATAAATCCAAATGGAGACACTCAATTTGCGCAATTTACTGCTCGCAGCGTTTCTATATAAAAGTAATGCTTAATCAATAAAAAGGAATAAACAATTTTCTTATTTTTTGCATTCAGTTGTTTGTGTGCTACAAATCATCAGCGTTGTATTACAATGATTGCTACTCGTACCTCACAAAAGGACGAAATGGACAAATAAATATATAAAAACAAAATATGGTAACAAAATTTATGCCCTCATTTCGCAGCGTATGAAAAGTTTTACGTTGCATGTGAGATCCTTCTATGAAGCATGAGTGTGTGAGACTCACTAAACCGAGCATTTCCCTAACACCCAGTATTATTTTATTGTATTCCTGCAGTTGCTCGCTGCTGAATATGGCGGTGGCTGTTGGCAACCGTGGCTGTCATTTTATTGCATTTCCCTCATTACTAGCTTTTTATAACTGATATAAAATTAAAAGTTTTTATGTAAGCCTTTCAAAGTCTGTTTTATTAGCGTGCGCCTGAGAGGATCCGCATACACACACTCACAAACATACAAACTCACTCACATACATTTGCTTGTTTCCAACTCTAATGCTGCGCGTTTACGACAGCTGCCCTAAATTGAGTTGTAAACACCCGGCATTATCACACATGGACATTTGTTTACGTATTGTATATCACTCCTAAATGTGCGGCATTGAAATACCATTAATATGCGAATACTCGTAAAAGGATATAGGGAAAATTTGTAATGAAACTGCTTAAAACGGAGAGAAACGTCGCGGTACTTCATGTGAGCCTGAGTAAGTACAGAGACGGCGCAATTCAATTTATTTAATGATATATTATTTCATGACAACATTTTTATAACTCATTTTTAAATAATTTTAAGCAAACTTGGTTTGGTCTGTTGTCAACTATTTTTATAAAGTAGACTTCTGATCCTCATAAAAGAGTCAAAGAGGTCTGAGAAGATGTAACTTGCCTTTCACAATTCTCTGTCTATCACTTGATTGTTATTCAGTTTAAAGGAATTGACTCACGATTGATCAATTCATTAAATGACCAAAGCAGAATATTGACAAATTGCCATTCGAACATTATCTAATAATGACTGTGACTGCCGTAAAAGCCCAATTATATGTATTCACTGAGTAACTGGGACTGCAGTCTGTTTAACCCCAAACCTGTGGACTCATCCTAAACTAGGACTTAGTAGCCAGTGAATACCTTTGCCACAGGAGGATTCTGGAATCCGCAAACGTTGAGCCAGGCTCAACTTCTCAAATTCTTAAACCCAAAATTTAAATAGACAGAAAACAAGAAAGCGAAACACTAAGAAAAGCCACACAAAATTTAAAATTACTACCATACACTGTATGAAGCCCACCTCCACTTTGTTCTGTGCCAGTACAGTCGCTACATCGATTAATGAAGTGATTGACTAAGGCATGTTTTTCATGCGTATCCGTGAACCATATTGATAAAAATATGGCTTCAGAGAAGGACGATTTGCATTAGCTAAAAATTTTATATTTTTATGTCGTCGTTGTTGTTGCTGCTGCTGATACTATGGATAAAATGATCAAATGCTAAGCACCTTCAAAACGCCCCTAAACACACACTCTCGCATGCACGCACCATAAACACACACTCAAGTACAATCGGTTCCGCTTCCTGCGCCGTAATCACATCCTCGCATATTTAGCTGCCATTCGCTCATTAGCAATGCACAGCGATAAAAGCGCTATAACATCTTTATAAGCAGGTCGTTAAATTAAATGCGCAATGAAATCGAATGACATCGAACGAAATTTGTGGCATTCGCAATTACATAGTAAAATTTGATTGAATATTTTATGCGTGTTTTGTTACCTTTGATAATTGTTTCATCGATGATGGAGAATTTTATTAATTGAAAATGAAATCGCTCAGAAATAATTGCAAAATGCAACTAAATATATAAATAAATAAATAAAATATTCTGGAAATAATTAGGTGATACATACAGGGAGAAGGGAGGTGTGTTAGTGAATTGGTGGCCTAAAATTGGGCGTATATTTATGGTGATTGAAGGCGTGATTTGATCGTTGTGTTCAACATCACCTTGAATCGTTATGGATGGTTATGTTGAGTTTAACATTGCGATTTCCCATGATACTCTTTGTCATCTATTCTATATTAATAGAGAATCTTGGACTAGGTTAGGGTTAAGATTCCTTTGTGGGCTTTATGAAAGGCACTATAAATTATAATTATCTTAAAAGGTCCAAATGGATCTAGAACAACAACCCACGAATATTGTACTGAGCAATAGAAGCGCCTCTTTGAATCTCATTTCACTGTGCTGCCCAATAGGAACACTTCTACAAATCTCTAAGACCTAGATATTGAATTGGTGGTTCGAATTGGAGAAAGCATATAAGAACACCCGAGATCACTCTAAGCTATTCTAGAATTATCTCAATTCCAGGACAGAAAGAAGAGGGCACCACTATTAATTAATCACAGTCATTAGTCACAGTACCAGTGATATAGGAAAGAATATGAGAGAAAGAGAGCGTATGAGAGACGCGAATACAGTATTATAGAGAGAGAGAGAGAATGCAAGAGAGATAGAGAGAATGTAAGAAATGTGACCTATAACATTAGAGAGAGATTGATAGACAGAGATAGAAAGAGAGAGATAGAAAGACAGACAGAGGGAGACGACAGGGGAAATACGCTGCACAAGGGGTAGTTACATTTTAAAAATAACTAATATTCATTTTTAGTCCCGATTACAGAAATGCTTTCTTATTGATTATTGAATTATTTCACAAAATACTTTTCAAAGGATCAACCGCAATATTCGCATGTCTCTCCTCTTCATCAAAAATGAAGTGTTCTAAGCTTTCAAGCTATCTGTAGCAAGTAAACTCCACGGCTCAGTTCAATGTTAAGAACTGACACACTGTTGTTTTGCGCTCCGCTAGATCCCCGCATCATTTCCAGCCTTTGATAGCTGTAACAATTGAATTTTCCTGTTACTTGGCTGAAGTTGCCAAATTTCTTGTCGGTTCCTTTTTTCATTAAAATTAAGTTCTCCCACAATGATTGGTGCCGGGTAATTCCTTATACTCGTACACAGTTCGCTGGCTTATCTGAAGGAGTGAATGGCGTGAAAACTTCATTCATAACTTTAATGGGAATACTTGAAGTGTAACAGCACAAAAACAACCACAACAACAGTAAATACAAACTCACTCATGGTAGTAGTAGGCGAGTGAGTGTGTGGGGGTGTATGTGAATGTGTGTATTTGTATGCAAGTGCGTGCCTGTGTGAGATTGCTTCCGCTGCAAATATAAACATGCCATATGCAAGCAGAGGGGAGCAGATATTGCCAAGTTTATGCCACGAGTTATATTTAAACTTTAATAAAAGTTGGCGTGCGTTAGTTGCATGCCACACGATATGCTGGCGTGCACATAAGTCGCATACGCATCTTCAGCTACATTAGTTGGAGCGGCAGTGCTTGCATTGGATTACGCTGCCTGTAATTACAGACGAAACTTTTCGCCCTGCTGCAAGGCCTTCACGCTCCGCTGCCGTATCCTTTTTATGCGCATTTGAACGGACTGCAGAATTATTGGCAGCGCATATTGGCCATTAGCTACGCTAGTGGACGGCTGTAAGTGTTTCGCCGGGTATCATCCTATGTGTGCATGTGTTTGTGTGTGAGTTCCAACCAAAAGTTGCTGCTTTGCGGTCAATTATGGTGCTGCTCCTTGCTGCCGTACCCTAATGAAATGTGAAACTTTTATTTATATCTGTGCGAGAGCGCTGCGCTTTTAGTCCAAACTTCATGGCAGACTTTTAACATGTAATGTATCTGGGCATAAGTGTGAGAGAGTGTGAGTGACTGAGTAAATGAGTTTGTGTGTATGTTTGAGTGTCTTTATCGCATTGTATTGATTTCTAATGTACTCTGCTCCGCTTGGCTGTCTTCAGCGCATATTCTTCTGCATCTTCTTCTGCTTTAGTGCAGCAACCTTCTTAATATCACATTATTTTTGCTCGCATTTCTGCTTCACTCGAGCATTTTGAATCCTTTTCGTTCGCTTCGCTGCTCTGGTGCTTTGCTGCTGTGCTATTGTTCTACAGTAGATTAAATTCAGCGTAAATTTTTAATTCCTCAATTGTTTTGCTGGTTGTTTCCTTTTGGGAGAATATAATTTAAGAAAAATGCGCGCGCTTACAAGCTGCCAACGAAAATAAAATTTCAATTTATTATGTCGAAGGGTCAAGTATTTGTGCAGCTACAAGCGGCGTTGCAAGGGGGGCGTGGGACTACAGATGTGCTGGACTACAGTCTGCAGGGATATTAAAATTGTAGCCACGATTAATGATTGAATTTTTATTTTTTCAATGTACTGCGAGGGAAGTTTTATGATTTTTTATTGCATTTTTCCTGTGAGCAGTTCTTCAGTCTAGCGAAGAAATATTCGTGCTCTTTAAGGAATATAATTAGTTATGGTATTGTGGGGAAACTAACAGCGTCAGACTATAGCAATGGAAGTTTACTTCACTGGACTCGCAAATATGTGAACACAGTTTAAATATGTACTTATGGTCTGAATAAATATTGGCGTACAAATATCGATGGAAAATTTGCTGTTAGAGTTTGAAGAAAAAATCCTTGAATATACCAAGGTCCAATTTTTCTTATACGGATATACTTCATGTAAGAATGCAAAATTTTCTGAGATGTTTGCTCTCTATTCAAATAGTCTATTATTTCACCGATATGACGATGAGATTTGTCATTAAGATATCCTGTACAAATATGCCACCATTTCACCGATCTGTCAAACAGGATAGCGAAAAGAAGATGACGACATAGCAAAAATGTCATTCTAGTTGAACCCGCAAGACAGCAGGCGCCGAGTTCGTCCAAGGCAAACATAGATGAGAACAATCCTAGCAGAAAGCCAACATCGAGCTAAGAGGTATCGTTCGATATGGTAGGGATTGGGAGCAGTTTATTAGTACCCTTTACTGAGATTAGGAGGGATATGAATTGTGTATCAATATTGAAGTATAATTTGTGTCAAGGAAGAAATGAGCTTATAACCAATGCTCCAATTGCGGTTTTATTCACTAAATTTTCTATTTTAAAAGAGAGTATGGTATTACTGCATAATTATTTTAATTATGTAATAACAAGCCACGAAACTCCACTACGGCACATTTTATTGCAAACAAACTCAAAGCGCCCCATGTCGTATGAGTAACCTAAAATGTGTTCATATTGTAGAGAGCTGCAACGCTGCTTGCAAAAGAAACACACACAAAAAGAAAATACACAATATCATTACATACATAAATCAGCTTAACTAACTTCCTTCTTTGTGCCCGTAAACATGCGCCTGCCTACTTAAGTCCAAACGAGGAAACAAGAATGGTTCCGCTTTTTGTGTTCGGCGTGTTGTCTGCATGCAAGCAAACCCGTAAAAGGAAGAAAAACTTCAGTATTTATGCAAAGTACTTTACTCAAGCCTTACATCAAGTCTTTCTCTCTCTCCCTCTCTGTGTGTGTGTGCGTGCATGGACAACCTGGCAACGGTGGCATGCCAGGCGCTTAGCAATGGTCCATTGTTTTGTGCAAGCGTCCGCATTCAAATTCAGTTTCGTCACTAGGAAACTCAGTCAAAACTCAACTCAACTTTACTCAACTCCTTGAATAATTCGTGCGAGAATTTAATAATTTAAATATTTTTGCATTTACCACATTTACCACCGCAGCCGTATCCGTACGACAACCGACAGTGGCTCGAAGGACGTGCAGTGTTTGGCGAAGGGATGATGATGGCTACCGTTAAGAAACGTCGAGAAGAAGAAGAGGAACAACAACAACATCACCATAAGCACAACAATGGCGCTTTCTTGCTGCTGGAATTTGTTGTTGTGCTCAGTGCATATTTGTTGCTTTGTTGCTGCCTGTCAAAGGATATGATTGCGGACGTGGCGCTGTTCGTGTCAGTTATGATTTCCTTGTGTTCTCGAAGCATAATTTTTAAGTAGGATGTTTCCTTTTATATGCCTCCTTTTTTTAGGCGTAAACAAATTTGTCAAAAGCATAAAATACAAGTCCCAACGGAAATTTGTTTTTGCCGTGCAAAAGATTGTTAAATGAAACTAATTGACTTGGATACTTTTGCAAGGACGTTAAGGATAATAAGGAGTAGGGTGATTCACTGCGATGGAAATGGGTTGTTAGTGAAATTTTAACTGAAATTCACTTTCCCAAAGGCCAGCGGCGCACAAGAAAATGTCAATCATCGTTCTCTTGTTAGCGGAAACAACTCAATAACAACAACAGCAATAAAAGATCCTTGTTATCCGTAAAGCAAATTCAATTAAATGAAATTTCATTATGCCAGCAGCACACAATGAAAAAATAAAATCAAATCAAATAAAATAAAACGGCAGCAAAATACGCGTTTATGTACGAGTACGAGTAAGAGTACGAGTACCATGGCATATGTTGGCGTTAGTGCTGCTCGGGATGCTTCTGGTGGTGCGGCTACTTTCGCCTTCGCTGGGTTGCTGGTTGATGGCCTTTATGCCATTTAGTGGCCCAGGATGCGCTGCTTTTGGCTCGTCAACGCATCACACTACCAGTGGAGAGCAATGACAGCAGTAACTGCATGGGAGATGAGACAATTTCGTTTTACAGTTTGCCAATTCCATTATGAAAACGACAATGTCAACGCAAATACAAACAAATTTACCAAATACAGCTGCAAATACGACCGCTCCTACAACGAATGGGGCGCGCACATGTGAGCCGCAGCTGCAGTACACAACTCCACTCGTAGCCTGAGCAGCTAAACGTAGCGGAAATTCGTGCTAGCATTTTGACGGAAGGACGCCCAACAAGCCTGTAAGTAAACGCATATATCTCCGGCAGCACACAGGATAATGGCGAAAGTTTCTTGTTTAGATAAACTTTAATTTTATGTGTGAAAAGTTCCGGGTGAGCGCAGGGATGGCGAAAGTTCTCAAAAGTCGTTTGCAGCTATTAAGCATGTTTGCTCCTGCCAGGAAGCACAATTTTGATTTGTCAACAAAATCATTTTAAAAATCATTAAGTGCAATCGCATCGAATCAGCAGCTATGAAATTGTGTTAATTTATTTTAACGTCGGGGCGAGGTGGATTTTCATGGAGCTTTGAGAGTGTGCCGAGGAATTTTAGGGCGAATTTGCAAAGCGTCAACAAGGACGAAAGAGAGTATTTGAGAAATTTTAGTGATTCTCGCTTTACGTACAGTTTTGTTGACTGATTTAATAAAGGGTAAAATGCCGATTTGTGCGAGTCTTGTTTAAATGTCTGTTTGTCCTTTGCACAAAGGACATACTGTGTACTGTGTGTAAAGGTGCAGGTATACGAGAGAATTGTGTAAATAGGTGTTTGTTTTCTGGTAGAAAGAACATAACTTATTACTAGGGACTGTCGTCTATCATATCCTGCAGTATCCACATTCCATGAATGACTTAATTCAAAGCAGGATTGAATTACACAATATTCCTTAAAAAGAGGAGCTATAAATGAAGTTCATGAAAATGAATCAAGTGAGAGTAAGCTGGGTACCGAAATCCATTGTAAGGAATAATAGGGAACCATTTATTATATGGCAAATGCTGGTAAACTCAGAACTATATCAAATCCTTTATAAACTTTTACCGTACAGGGGCATCGGGAACTGACTATCGTTGTTATTATTATTATTATTATATCTTACTCCATAATTACTTATGACAGCAAGGGATTGAATACTAGCTACTGCAGGCGTCGACTGGATGAGAAAAACAATGTTTAGAAAGAAGCATTTTGAGACCAAGCCCGAGGCAGGATTTGAACCTGTGTTCCCTTGAGTGTGACTCTAGCATGCTTACCAATAGACCACAGAGGGCGGCAGGAACTGACTAATATATTACACGAATATTTAGAATAAGAAATGTTTTATTTACATTAACAGTTCAAGGAGTCTAGTGACAACCAAGGTAAAAGAGGGGTTTACAATATGCTTAGGACGCATATAGCAAGAAATGTTTATGCCAAGTTTATGGTAGTACGAAGATGACAGAATATGCTACTTAACGAATCGAGAATAGATATATAATGTACATAATATAGTTATTTAATATAATAAATACAGATAGTAAGAATATCATTCGCGTACGAGTTTGAGGAATACACCAAAAATGTACTAAAGACGAGTCCTGTTCCATCAAGTCTATAAAAACTGACTCTAAATCATTCTGGAACATCATAAATTCGAAGCGTAAGATTAGTTCACCCCCCCCCCCCCCCCTTTTTGGAAAAATTATAATGACTAAGTTTGCAATGATGAGTTGGGCATCTGTAAACTTTTCACTGATTATTTTAAGTCAAACTACTCTACTGGAAAATATAAAATGGATGATTATCCTTTCTCTACACAAAGTGAACGACAGTGAATGATTCATTATTAACGAGAACATTGTGCTCAAGCTTTTGTCTCAGCTGGAATCAACTTTTACTTCAGGTGCCAACTTAATCCCTTTTCTTGTCTCTCCGATTACTTCGCTCTTTACTACTTCTCTTCTAAATGCTCATTTTCCCGAAATCTGGAAGGAGTCTTATATTTGGCCGCTGCATAAATCGGGCAGTAAATCATTAAAATCCAATCACTTTGGCAATGGGAAACTTACTATTCTATCTAAGTTGTTGGAGGCAATCCTAACATCCCAAATGTATGTTTATGAGTTCCCAGCAGGATGGTTTCCTGAAATATTATTCTTCTATGCTGGGAATTCGTTCCTCATTGTGAAATCAGTTGTCGTCATTATGTTATTTATGAAGATAGATTAAACACGATTCATCAAAAGTATTATTACTCTTGTAGGTGAGTGGATGTATTGAGAATTTATTCGTCTTTGTGGAATGAGATGTCGTCGTATAATCTTTGAAATATTTGCCTTGTTACTAATTGCACCCACTGTTGTCCGCCGTGCAGTAATATTTTTAAGTATCAGTGTTAAGTTGAATTGTTAGTGTAAAAAATTATCGCAGCTTCTGTTTCTCCTTCGTATACTGGAAATTTGACTCTATTGTCAAACCAGCATTATTAAGCCGCTAGACATTGAGCCGTTGGGCATTGCTCAAAGTTTAAATTTATTTGAAGTTTTGATAGCGAAGGAGGAGAAAATTTGCGGTAAGGTCATTTTAAAGTATATTTTAATTTGTTCCTTTTTTAGAAATAAACTCATCGATAACTATCATCCAGTTTTGGTATTTATTCCGGGTTTAAATAATGCGTTAAATTTGCATCCTCCTCGAACTTCAACATGCCTGCTATGTTGAAAAGCATTAATCTATGTTGCTTTTGTTACTTAACACTTTAGGGTTTTATCAATCTGCTCCAAATGTTCTGGAATCGCGAAAAATCTTTCCTGAGTATTATTATAAACTGATTTATGGTCTCTTAGATAGAGCTCATAGTTAGAGCTGAATAATTTTAGTTTGCATTCAGCCCAATTTGAAACGCGAACAGTGAATTATGACGTGACTATTTATTACATGATTTTCTTCTAGCTATTTTGTATAATCTCTACAATAATACTCGACATTCCTGAAAGCGTTGCGGTAGCTATATAGATAGTATTTAAGTACATACTGATTTTCTCCACTGTTCAGTTGAAGTTTCGGAATGAAAACTACTTTAAGTAGACAGAGTGAACTAAAAATATCATAAGAAGACTGCACATATAAAAAAATGTGTCTCAAAGTGGTTGAGAATTATAATGGAGTATCAAGAATTAATGAAGTGGTCTTTCGGAGTTCGCTCTGGGCGTATGAGTAATTATTTAAATTCAACTTTCAGCACAAATTAAGTTGCATTCACACTAGCGGTGCATTGTGAAGGCTCTTCTGAACTATGATAGTCGAGATGGAATTAAACAACAACATAAATCAATATGAGTAATCAGAAAATTACAGTATATTATCCTTCAATTTTGTACTATTCTGATGAGAGATAAACATATTTGGGTTTTGCATTTATTTCCCATACAGAGAACAACTATTCACATTTCATATTCAGTAACTTGAATACAAGTGAACGGATACCACAACGAATTGTTGCTAATAAGGCATGCCTCATTATATTTCTGGATCTCTAAATGGACTATATTTGTGTGACCGTTTCTTAAGTTCACCCTCTTAACAATTCAGTCTAAGCAAATATGCAGTGCTGCACTCTTTGCTTGCCTCATAATAACGCCCGTTGGGTAATAATGAAATTAATCAGCTAATTTTCAGGGCATTTGCCATTAATGCGAAAATTAGTTTAATTAAATTAAAATTGTAGTAAATTTCAGTTTAAATGTTAAATTATTGTATCTATGTGAATAGGTGCCTACAAATTTATAATTGCATGCATAGATGTGTGCTTGTTTAGGTATTTTGTGTTTGTGTGGGTATTGTGTGAGTGTGTGGGTGTTGTGTGACTGTGTGGGTGCTGTGTGCATGTGTGGTCCATCGGATTTTCGATTTACTACACACACCAGCAGGAATGCTTAGTGGCATTACCCACATTCTCACGCACACACAAGCACACGCAATTAAAGCCACAAAGGCACACACACAAACACACACATACACAGACAGAGATTTGCCTGGCTGCGTGGATTCAACTGCAATGCATGCATTACTGCCAACTATGCTGACTGCAATTTGCATTTCAAAGGCAATTTCTCGCAAGTGCAGTTGTGTGTGTGTTTGTGTGTGTCGGGATGCTGGGATGTGTGCATGTGTGGCGGTGTGTCTGCTTGTGTGCATTTGCCTGAGTGTACCATTAGCATTATAATATTTGCAAATTAGTTTTAATGCTGTAATGGCGCCGTAGTGTTGAGGTGAAAATATATAAAATTGCACGTAAAATTGTTTGTGTTTTACCTTCTTTATATGTTTAGGTATACATACTTGTATATATAATTTATATATTACATATATGTTTTATACAGAATAAACAAGAGAACTTTGTATTATCTTCATTTAAGTATGAAGCATTATTACTATACTCCAAGACTCACAAGTTTTTAAGGCATCTTTTTATAATACAATACAATACAATACAAAAATCCTTGAATGTAATTTGATAGTATTTCGTTTATTTCTAATTCGTATACAAGAAGCTTAAATCACGGTGGTAATGTTGGACAGAAGAATGACCACAAACGTTTAATGAAGCATGAGCATGAAATTAATTGATACCTTAGAATGTTTAAAAATACAGAATGCCTTTAAGCATAATGACACACATTCTTACTGGATTATTCGAAATTACATTACAAAAACAGTCATTAAACCAAATTAGAGCCATGATATCCAATCACGAGGGGCAACATATGCAGTAAACATAAATTCACAATATTCACAATACAACTGGAATACGATAGTTCACTAGTAAAGTCAATTCTCGTTAACTTAAAGTCTTGGAGATTCCCAGACGCAATACGAATATTAGGAGCGTTTGCGGCAATGACTCTAATATACTTCGATGTTGAAAGAGATCAATCTAGACTCGATGGAAGATAGTCGAATCATTGAAATAATGCGCCGTTGGGTCCAATTTCAATACGAGGAGCATTATAGCACACTAATGACCGATTGATTCAGGCGAATAGAGCTTTTACAGGATATAGAGCTTTTACAATTTTATTTAATTAGTAATAATTTGGGACAATATGGAAGGACATGAGTTCAATTGATAACAATTGATGCTAACTCCACTTTGAAGTCACATTTACAAGCAATTGATCGCTATGTTCTCCAGAAAATATATAATACTCATACAGCATGATACACAAGTCCCATTGCCTTTCAAAAGACCAGCCATTTGGAGATTTTTATGAAGCAGTTGATGGAGCTTGTTTTTTTATTTTGAATGTTTCCCAGAGAGTCCAGAAAGTAGTCATTCAGGAACAAGTATCTCACTTTGGACTGCGCTGGGCACGCACCTATCAGGTATTCGATGGTCTCTTGCTCCTCCTCATCCATGAAATTCGTGCAGAAGTCATTTGATATGTACCCCAGGTCTAGTGTCCCCTTAAGATACTTATGACGGCACCTATACTTGGTCTATTTAGAAATATTATATCTTTTGAGTGCTTGAAATTTATTTCAGGCCAGAATAATCTAGCTATTTTACATCCCACTTCGTCAGACCAGCACTTGCCCGTTGCGTCTAAGGATATTGTATTTATTTGTTACTTACATGCAGCAATGCCAATACAGAGCTTTGACCTTGCTGGCTAAATCGGCATAGTTGTGCCTTCCGGGCGAGCTCACCAGCTTCTCAGTTACTTGGAATATTCCTGCGGCGGGAACCCAGCTCAGTTAAAGAGGAGTCTGCTTCGCTATCTCGTCTATAGATTTGCAGCAGCTCTTGACGGCTTTTGATGTGAGTTTAGCCCGGAGAGCAAAGCCGTTTGGTAGAATGCAAGATATCTTCTTCTTGAGGCAACACGGTGCTTCCTCTATAGCCGCGACCTCAGCCTGTAATACGCTATGGTGGTCGGGAAGCCTAAGGGACACATCCAGCTCCTCCGATCCTTCATTGTAGCTTAAATACATCTGTGTAGATATGGATCCCTTTTACATGTGGGTGCTATCCTTCCAGTTGTGCCTATAGAGAATAGTGATTCTACACGTACCATTGAAGACAGCAAGGTATGATATAATCAAAAGAGTCAAGAATGTCCTTAAAACGTTGTAAGATAGACGGATCTCCTCCATGCCTATCATTCCATTGGCAGAGAGCTGACTCTGCAGCCGTCCTTCCACCAAGAAGCCTGACATATAGCAGATTAAGCACAGCGTCTGCAACTGGCTTTGGAGTCGGTCGAATAGCGCTACTTATGAATACCCCTGCCTTTCTTTGTTCCTTTGTTACCCTCTTTGCATGGTAAGTCTAACTTAACGTAACCGCAGCTCCCACACATAGGCAAGAAAATTATCTTCCAGTCAACTATCCTTCTACCAAAAAGTCGGACAGATAGCAGATTAAGCATTACGTCTAAAATAACCTTTGGAGTCGTTCTAATCGCTTCACCTATGAATACCTCCGTCGTTCTTTGTACCTTTGTTACCAGTCGGCTGCATCTAGACTTGTTTAGGACCGTCCACCAACTAAGCACTACATAAAAAAGGATTGGTCGCACCACAGCTGCGTCCAGTAGGCTACTTTTGATTGTAACCCCCCATTTCTTTCCGGTGATTCTTTTGAAAAGTACAAATTTACTTGATCCTTCTGAATGCTCTCACTATACAGGGTTAACCCCAGATACCTGGCTTCTTCTACATGATTGATATCTACACCAATTAGTTATGGAGCGGTAAATTGAGGTATAAATGTTTAAGAAAGTATTAATAAATTTATTTATTTATATTCAGTTATCTTATAAGAAAGTATTCAACACGATGATAATTTTGTATTTATAAAATTTTTAAAACTTATATTTTCATAAAATTTCCCTGCATGATCCCTTTGTTGGAATTGTTTATGGCTTACAAATATGGGATGAAAATGAGAAAGGTTCTCTTTATTGAAAAGTTTACGAGAGAGTGAAAAAGTTGTATTTTTAAAAGCTTGGTCCTCAGTCTACTGAATTTTCTTCATATTTTTTTTACTACGAGAAATTTTACTGAAGAATTTTGGTTGTACAGTAAATTGCCATAAAACATTTCATATAAACTCGACTGCTTTAATTAATTTCCAAATGTTCTACCACAAACCCCATCACACGCACAAACACACACACACTAACACACACATACACCCTACACACAGGCAGTTAGCGCCTCCCCCTGCGATAGAAGAAACCGTGCCAAAATTGTTTGGCAATTATCGCAACACAAATGTAAATAATTACCCGCACAACATGTTGTAGATGTGGCCAGCAACGCAACGCTGTCTGCATGCGACCCGCTCCCAACACAAAAACAATTGTGCACGAAACTGTCAACAAAGGATGGCAGCGCGCAGAGCAGCAGCAGCAATTGCTGCAAGAAGCACGTGATGCTTCGTTACTACTGCTGCTACTGCTGCTGCTTGCTTCGATATGGCAATGGTTCAATGTGTCATTGGGCTACTGCTGTCTACCACACATAGCGCTGCTCTCTTCGTGTCCGCGTGGACCAACGTTGCCAATACGCATACGCGCAGAGTTCTTTTTTCCCCACTAAACCACAAAAACTGACACACTTTTGTTCTTGTACGAGTGCTTTTGGCTGCTTTTTAAAATTGGTCGCGGAAAGTAAACAAATCACATGTTTTTGGTTTAAGCAGCAGCGGCAGCAGCATCAGTACCACCGCAACCAACAACAACAACAATAACCACGTTTACAGCTAAAAAAGTAAACAATGGATAACAGTGAGAGAGTCGGAGCGTAGGCTCTGTGCTAACTTAGGGCTATGCCACACGTCGACAGTGATGTTGCTGTTATCCAAAAGGTTGGTGAAATCTTTAACGATTCCTCTCTTTCAAATATGTTATAAACAGAAGTTGTTTAAGAAGGGATATCTGTATATAATTAAAAAGGATATCTGTATATAATTTCGCCAGTTTTGTGTGTCTTCATATTTCATCAGGAAGTCCTTTAGAAAGGAAGAGGGAAGAAATTGAACGAAAACCAATTTTTATGAAGCAGAAATAAAAGAGAAGGTGCATTATCATGTTAATATTACCAGGAATTTATACGGAACTAGGTAAGAATTGAACGAAAACCAATGTGTCTGCATGGCAAAAGGAAAGAAAGAAAAGAAAACGAAGAGAAGAACACATTGAAAAAGAGGTAGAACGCTTCCTTAGTGTGTTAAATGTGGCCAGGAAGTATTTTTATAAAAGAATAGGACGGAATTGAATGAGACCAATATTTCTGAAGGAAAAAGGAAAGAGATGAACACAGTACAAATTAGTTGATGGTTTTTTTATTATATAAAATGTGGTTTATTTATACAATCCATCCTTAAAGTGACCCTGAACTACATGGTATTGCGAGCAATTATGATATAAATGCCACTTGGAACTCACACTATTCTCATACGATTTTAAGTTTATAATTTTTCTTAGAATTGCAGAAAGCTTTCTAAGAATTCCAGATCTGTTATTGAAACATTTCTTTCATGAAAGTTCATCAGTTGGGAGTGGTAAATAATTTCACTTTAACTCGTTGGAATGAACTTATGAATATCTTATGCATGCTACTTTAGGATATGTATTTATTTGTATATGTACATAATTGTTCACCTCCCAAATCTCCCATCAAAGGCAAGCAGAATCCCTTTGCCGCGCCTCTTCATGGCGTGTTGAAAGGTGTAACATACTGCTTACAAATCAGCTGTTCTCAACAACAAACCTTCAACGCTTCTGTTAAGCAGTGCTCTGGAGCACTGTTGAAATGTGCTCTCTGCCCTCTCAATCTCTGTTACGGTGTTGGTGATACTGTTAGAGTGATGCTGGCGCTGTTAGGGCCGAACAGCAAACACAGCAGCAGCGGCACACCTTATCCTTTTGGCTCTATTATCCTTGAAAATCATATGATGCGATTCGTGCTGCTTGCGACTCGTGCCACATGGCGAGTGAGTCGTTTTGGTTGGTTGGGAAATTTCTTGTTGTATGGGGGAAATTTTTGCGTATTAGGAGGGAGTTCTTTCTCTGCATGCTTCGCATCATGTGACAAGACAGCCAAGCAGCACAGCAGCCACATTTGTATTATGCTGCTTGTTGTCTGCTGGCTGCTGCTGCGTGCGTTCAGTATGAAACAGGACTCATATTAAGGTGGTACGAACGTGTGATTTTAACGCGCGCGTTTTCACGATTTTTTGTTGTTTGTGACTGACTGGACTGTGACTAGTGCCAGTGTGGCTTGAGTGTCGAGTGTCGTCCGTGGCGTCCGTCAAACCATAAACGTGTCACGTTCGTCGATCGTACGGTGTGGTTGCTGTGGTTAACTTCAATTTTGTTGTTATTATTAGTTTTGGCTACTTCGCCGCCTTCGAAAAGCGCACGGATATTCTGTTATACTATTACGACATTATTTATTTTTCTGGCGTATTTATTGTTTTTTTTTTCTTTTTTTTTACCACCGCAGCAATTGCAATCTGTCTGCCCAAAAGTCTGGCCAGCGTTAGTGAACCAAGCAAGAAAAGGTCTTGAAAAAATACGCCACTAAATTACTGAGTTGTGTGTGTATGTGTGTGTGTGTGTGAAGTAATCAATTTCCAAATCAATTTACAGTGTTAAAGGATAATAGAGTGAATTGTGTGAACGACAAAGCCAGTGAAAAATAGTTCCCCACATGCAGCCACAACGCACCACATCTTATGTAAGACGTTGCGAAAATCTTTGGAATCGCAGCCCGCACAATACGTTTTGGCAGCCACCGACAATGTCAGGATAACACAAACAAACAACAAACCCATTATGAGCTGTTACGCAGTCGGCCAACTGCACTTGGCTGTATAAATAGATTGCAATGAATTTTTGAATGAGCGCTAATAGGATCACTTAAAACAGTGCTTAAATGTGGCACTTAATCGCGGCTGTCAGCTGAAATTGCTACACAGAGCACCCCCAACCGCACGCAAACAAGGAGCCAGCAATTTGCAGTAACAAAAACAAAAGAAGCCAAATAAGAACCTTAACGACATGCCACAGCCGCAGCCACAGCGACGGCTGGCAAAGGTGGCAGCCAGCAAACATGACACGCCAGCTGCCGCACTGCGCTTAATGTGAACCTGTTAAGCTGTCGTGTACGAATTGATAAATGCACGTCAAAGTTAAACGGCGAAGTCAGAAGATTAACGCAAAATAAGGAAAATAGAGTAAATGATGTTGTGAATTTAAAAATGTCCTGTGAACAGAGTGGCTTCAAAATAATAATTGAAACATAAGTAATGATAAAATAATAACAAGAGAGAGTGCCAGAGCGATCTTCAGCAAAGAATGCAAGTGCTAATTCCGGCAGCCAGTGAGCATTGTGTTTAATCGGCTAAGCGGAAACCGTTACAGGGCCATTGTGGAGGACACATGCCTGCTGCCACACATGCGACAAATGCAGTCGGGCGTCTGCAGCGCAGTTTGCATTATCGTTTCCTCGACAAACCTACCCACGCACCCGCTGCACAACGACAACGCAAACGACAACAACAGCAATTGCAATTACAACGGCTACGACAACGACTACAACAACGACAGCAACAACAACAACAACAACATTGGCCAAAGCTACAACAAACAGTTAGAAAAGTAATAGAAAAATCGTGGAACAATTGACAAAATTCCCAAACAAGCATGGAAGGAAGGAAAGCGAACAAGAAATAAAACTAAAAAAAGAGAATTGGAAAAAAACACACAAAAAAGGCGAAAATGCTCATGCATGAGAAAGTTGCTTGCATTTGACAGTGCTGGTGCTCGGGTGTCTATGAGAGTGGGCGGGTGTGTAAAAACGTGCATGGTTAGCCTACTCCACAGTGAACACTGCGTAGGCGTTAAACAGTGTCGTCGCTTGATAATGCACTCCTCGCATTTCCATTTACATTTGACTTCGTGAGCTTTTCACTAACGCTCATAATAGTCGGTGCTCCCCCTTCTGGTTCTTTGTTGGTGTGCTGGTTGTGGTTGTTGTACGCTTTGGCGTTGGCGTTGGCTTCGGCACAAATGCACCAACGTTCGGCGCGTTCGTTTGCTGCTTGCTCCTGCATGTCCTTGGGTTGTCAACATCATCAACATCTCCACCTACACCACTACAATAACACTTTCGTGCCGTGCTGCCATTGCTGCTGTTGTTCTTCATTAGGAATTGTTTACAATTTTATGTCACAACAACAACGACTACAACAAAAACAACAAAAAGTCGAAATAAAATCAACAAAAGAGAACGAACTAAAATTTAATTAAAAACGTTTCATATTTAAAGTGAGCGAGCAATTTGTAAATCAACACGTTTTGTATTGAAGCAAAGAAAACAAAAAAAAGTAAAGAATTTTATAAATTTAGAATTGAGAGGATTTGTTGCTGTAGCCAAGAGCAATATTCTTCAAATAAAATAAGGAAACATTTGTAATAAAAAATAATTAGTCGAAATTTAATATATATGAAACAATTATACTTGAAAGTTAACTTTGATACGCACAAGTGTTACTTTTTAATACGGCAATAAAACGACAAACATTTAAATATAACATACAAAGAATTAATATACTAAATTTAATAATTAATTTTACAAATTAGGAACACTCTCGGCTTAGTTCCCACTGAGCACTGTAGCCATATAAGGTAAGTGAGCCAATGTACCAATTTTTGAACAAGTAATTTGTGTGACTAAAAGCCAGACGGACGGACCGAGAGACATTCCAATAGAAGGACACACAAAAAGACATTCCAACAGACATTCAAGGAGACATTCAAACAGACATTCCAACATACATTCAAAGAGGCATTCAAACAGACATTCAAACAGACATTCAAACAGGCATTCAAACAGGCATTCAAACTGACAGACAAACAGACAGACAAACAGACAGACAAACAGACAGTCATACACACAGACAGTTGAAGGCAATTGTCTACAATTGCAACAGCAGTCTTAATAATTGCAGCCACTCTGCAGCTGCACTTCTTGTCTAAGTGCGTAGCAGCTTAGTTTGGTTGTTCAGGCGAAAGTGTCGCTGGGCAGAGATAAAAAGCACTCAGGTGATTGTGTCTGGGCTTATCTGTGGAGAGCACTAATGGAGGAGTGCCACCGGAGGAGTTGCTGCAATTTGCATTGCTGTAGTGATGTGACGTAAGTAAGTCAGTGAGTCAGTCGGTCGGTATCTTCAACCATCTCTGGTGCCTAATGACAAATGAGTCGGTCGGTATGTTCAACTATCTCCGGTTTGTGGGCATTAAGTAGTCGGGTAGTGGCGGCAGTGGAGCTGCCATTTTCGCAGCTACCAATTCGGGTGATCTGTTACCTAATGATAAGTCAGTCGGTAGGTATGTTCCACTATCTGTGGTTTGTGGGTCTTAAGTAGTAAAGCAGTGGTGGGGGCATTTTCACAGCTACCAATTCATGTGATCTGGTGCCTAATGAGAAGCCAGTTTGTAGGTATGTTCAACTATCTCTAGTTTGTGTGCCTTAAATAATCAGGTAATGGTGGAAGTAGAGGTCACGTTTTCACAGCTACCAATTCGGGTGATCTGGTGCCTACTAATGAGTCGGTCGATATGTTCAACTATCTCGGGTTGTGTGGGGTATAAGAAGTAAGGCAGTGGTGAGAGTGGGGGATTTTCACAGCTATCAATTTGGATGATCTACTACCTAATGAGATAGCCAGTTTATAGGTATCTTCAATTGTCTCTGGTTTATGGGCTTTAAGGCAGTGTAGGTGATATTTTCACTAACTCGGGGGAACTGCTAAGTGCTGAAATATTCCCCCATTACCTTAAAAGAAGTTGCCTATTATAACAGCCGTCGACAGTTAATGTATCACTAAGTATTTAAAGGAGGTAGTCAATCATAACTCTATCTCATTTCTAGTCTTTAGTTAGGTAGCGACGTAGATTGTGTGAGCTGGACTGCGAAAGAACTGTCTCCACTGTGTACCAACTGAGAAGATTTGCTGGTATATAAATATAAATAGCTTACGATATACAGTCGCTAGAGTAAAAATACTAATATATCCAATTACGGCGATTGTACGATACTTTCTATCAATACAATCTACAAATTTAGCTGATATTTGGTTTCAAAATATATCCTAGCATTCAACATAGAATTTCTTTTCTTCTTTGAATTGAACCTTCCCTCATTTTGTATGTGAATGAAAGGGGGTGTTAACTAACTCAATCCAAGACGCGGTTATTCAAATCATACTTTACATCTTTTTGGGTTTGAGTATTCTATTTGCTCCTCAGTCGCCTCCCAGTAACATTGGCAACTTTAGCAAATTGCATTGAAGGGTTTAGTTGCGTGTCTGTCAGCGTCCACTCCCACTGCTGAATGCTCTGTCATGGTCACCGCCGGCATGGCAATAACTTTATGAGTCTCTCGTCCCTCGCTCCCCTAAAAGCAGCGTTGTCCTGCGACAACTGTAGTGTTTGGTTTAAAATTGATTAAAAGTTTCCAACACTCCGTGCCATTATTTGCACACAACTTTGAGTTATTCCGCTGGCTACCAATATAAATGGTCACGATTTATTATTGGAATTTAATAGATGAAGATGAAACGAAGATAGACGGAGCATAGAGATGGATAATAAATGGCAGCCACAAAATAATGAATGCAAGACCACTAGCACACAAAAAGGATGTCAGCATCAATATATCATCAGTTATTACAGCCAGGCAGGGAAATTGCTCTCCTACTCTGAGGGCGCTGTGAGAGTGGCCAAAGTAAAGAAAAAAGGGGTGAACAATTATGAGTGTAAATTGGATCTGGAATGCAGCAGGCATGATGTGGAAATATTACACCAAGGGAGGCAAATTAATATATGAACTCCTGAATTAATGTTATGGTGGTGTTATGATTTTCATCACAAAAAGAGAAGGTAGTTTATACTAGAAACTGCCAATATGTTAACACTTCTGTCGATGTATTCCTGTGCTTGTGTTGAAGTGTAGGGACATGATTGTTCCCAGTATATGTAGCATGGGTATAATTTAAACGAACTAGAGTTGTCCTTGGGAAACTTCCAAACTTCAGTCAGAATGGATTCCATGTATAATTTTAGAGAATATGCTTATTGATATGAGTAGGTGAGTTGGAATATGTTTGCCCAGGCTTCAAAAGGATTTGATATAAATAACTGAAGCATTTGAGAGTTTTTTATAGAAATAATAAGTTTATACATAAATATGCATTTGTTTATTATGTATTCATTTTATTTATAATACATAACAAGTTATATTATTATAAATAATTGCATGCATAAATAATTGATAAGTGAGTACTGGCCATGAAGTCGTTTGCCTTGGGTTTGGACTCGTTTTATATAATTAATTACTTTTAAATGTGTCAACACCTTCTATTCTCGAATAATGTGGAAACAACTTTGAATACACTCAAAGAAATAATTAGTTAAAAAGGAGGAAGGGGCTCAGCAGTTTTTTGTGTATATTCCCAGTCAAATATACGTTTTTTTCGAACTATATTTTTAACTGATGGAAGATATAACTCTGATTAATAGAAGCAGGTATTACAAACAGTATTTTGTTGATTCAAATCTAAATTTTTGTTCATTCTTTGATTTTATATTGGTCCTGTGAAGAGACTCGATGAAGGTTGCATCATAATTCTGTGAAGTTATTTGAAAATTGTTGTGTGGAAAGTCCACTCTATTTGTTAACTTTAAAATCACAAAAGCGGCGTCCTTTTTAATCTTAGTTGTTATAGTTCAGTATAAGTGAAGGAATAAGGATATTCTGCTGAAGCTTGCAGTGAGGCGGTCTCCTTAAATTATTTAATATATTCTTTTATATATAGCAATATTTTCGCTACAGTGTAGGAGGTCAAAGTTCAACTAGGACCGTCGAGCCAACAATGATGATGGTGATTTTCTCTACATGATAGATTGATAGGGAATAAACACCTGATACATTGAGTCACTTGAAAACAATTTAGAAAATTAACTTTCAGGAATGTCTACAGTCAGTTTGTAGTGAACAATGATGGATGACTGTGGAGCATTTGTTTAAGTGACTTGAAAGATTAAATAAAAACTTTCAGAAGTAGTTTATTATAAAGCAAAGGATTCATCGTCCAGCGAAGGGTTAAAAAAAAGAAAGCAGCATATAAGTTTATTTTCTGAAGATTAGTTTATTTTGTGAAGAAGTGTCAATCAAGGTTAACTAACCAAGACATAAAAAGTGGCCACAGATGGACGAACTAGCTCCACTCGCTCCAGAGTCACACCCACTACTTGTATATAGACATACAATTATATATACACAAGGTATATGAACATAATAGTGCAAAATTGTATTATGAAAATAAGGTTTGAAGTGAGGGAAATTGTCTAAGAGCCCACTTTCAGGTGGAATTGAGCAATATGAACATAAATGGTTAGAAATGGTTAGTATTAGGTTAAAAGGTTCCAATATCACCATGATTTCACTCCCACGTCCTCTTTATGCAACTGTTAGCCCCTAAATGTATGCTTAGGCTTCATTACATAAATTACTTAGGATCAGTGGTGCCCAAATCTTGGTGTAGTCTGTGAACACTGATCTCTTCTATATTCTTATTCGGAACTCTTACAGTATACCATTAGGTATATAGCAGGGGTCGCCAACCTTTTTCAAATCAATGCCGTATTAACAAGAAATGAAAATTGATCGCCAAAAAACAACGCAATTGTCATAGAGTAAAAGATAAGAAAGATATCGTATGGACGGTGCAATTTAGGCGACTCCTGATTCATAGGATAACTTTTAAAAAGGAATAAAATGCCGATATTAATTGAAACAAACTTATTTATTTAAGAGTTACTTAATAGGCAATACTTGAACAGAATATTTCTTTTCCAATAAATTTTAAATGTGCATTCAATTGTTTGTGGACCTCTTGAATTGACTTCACGGAGCCACCAGTTGAGAACCACAGCATTGTATTATAGGGTACTCAACTTTTAAGCTACTTACAAGTTATTATTATTTTTTCTGTAGTTTTTGAGATAAAATATATTCTTATTGCATGGTACTGCTACGACCTGCATTAAGCTGTAAGAAAACAATCGTTCTGTGTAAAGCCGCGTACACTTCTGGGTACAAATGAGGGACAGGATACGTCTTGGTGGTCACATGTGTTTAGTGGAATGTGGCACTCTATTAGGAGTGGTGGAAGGATTAAGAGTATCCCACCGTAACGAAAGTCAAACTACATTCAGCGGAAAATTTTTCCCTTGTGAATTGTCAAAATGAAAAGGAAAGAGATACTAGAAGTAGATCACAGACACGAGGAACTTGCAGGGAATGACAATTCATCCGGAAATTGGAATTCAAAGAACTTGTTTAGGCCTCCATCTCTCCAATAAATTCACACTCTCCCAAATAAATTCGCACTGTAGTTCCTGCAGCTCCCTCGTTCGAGTCTTTGCAATACGTGCTGCTGACAGCATAAGTTGCACAATACAAGAAAAGGGGAAGGACACTTATTTGTTGTGTTGATCGTTACGTTCCAGGACGTCGTTCAGCAAGCAAGTGCGACCGATTTGCTTTGGAACATATAATACAGAAAATAATTGATGTCGGTGTTTGAAAAATACTTCAAATTTGCGTTTATATGGACAAGCTATATACTCGTATGCATTTGCTATATTTGTATATGGAAATGAAAAACTAATCTACAGGAGTTGCACTGAAAAATTGTAAATAACTTTAGGTAGAATTGGGTTCGGTCCCACCAGAAATATTGCAAAAGTTTCCCTTTTCATATTCTGCAAAACTTCTAAACCAGAAGTTGCGCTCATTTTATATTCAAAGGAATTTGGAGCACATTAAGGTGCGGTGGGTTTGTTGCATAATTAAAATCGCACAGTTTCCAGACTTGTTTACTGTCAATTTTACACATACTCTGAAAGATGACTGGAACATTGCTACTCTGCAGAGTATGGTACGACTATGTGCACAATGGCACACGCAAAGGCACACATCCACATATTCACTCACACACACACACACACATGCATACACAATCTCACATAATTATATAAAAAGTTTCGTCGTACAATGAATTCCTTTTCAATGCAATTCAAAGAACTGAAATGGGCAGCACAAATAAAGGCGCCAGCTTTCAATTTGCCGCTCACAAAAGCACTGCACAATAGTTGACGACGACGCTCAGAAAACTGTATAGAGTGCTAACAATGGCATTGTACAATGGTTACAAAGAAATTAATGCTGGCAATTGTGTCCTTGAGGTTCAAATAAAAGTATGAACTTCGCCTCCCGCCTCGCTTAACAAATATCACAGAGGAATAAAAGTAATGTGAATTATTTTTTTTTATCAGCAACTATTTAAACAGCAGCAATTTGGTGATTTACAACATGTTCCACTCGGGCAATTCCCGTATAAATGCATAAATTTGAAAATGTCCCAAAGTTGCAACGCCAAAGTACGCGAACATATTTGTTATGAATTCGGAGTGCCAAATTGAAATGTGTGCCAATTTAGAGGAACATTTTTCCTTGGGTGTGTTTGTGGTCGCCTCTACCAAAATGCCTAGCGCTTTAATTGTAACTATTGCCAGCTGCAGGATATAGAAGCGAACGAACAACAGTTGCATGCCTTCGAACAACGCTTATAATACCAGAATGCATGGCAATATGCCTAAAACTATGCAGCATAACTAACACAGTACAAGCGAATGTACTCGCATGCACGCTCCTTTCTGGTTAGCTGTGTAAACAATGGCAGCACATAACAGCGTGTGCCATTAACAGCAAAGCTGCATACTCACACACACGCGCACTCGCACGAGTATGTGCACCCTGGGGCGCTCGGAGCAGACACAAATACACTGCTGCATATTTTCATACCCTTCAGCCATGAGGTCAGGTTTTATACATTTTGACTTCGGAGCTAACAAAGCGTGATCCTTATGTGCAGCTGTGAGAGGTCACATAACTTAACCTTATCATATAAAGTAGAATCATGATTTAGCAAGGAAGGATTAAAATATTATAACGAAATTTATGTTAAAATAGTAAGAAAAAAAATAATAATAATAAATAAATGTAAAACCCAGCTAGAAGAAAAATGCCGTTGCAGCCAGTCCCTGACAGATTAGTTGCACTGCGCACCATGCCCAGTAAGGCGTTGCATTCATTCCTTCACATTCTAAGGCGAAGTGTCTTTTGCTACCTCCTACACCAAGGCATTCGGGGCGTATGATTAACTTTTATTTCATTAATCATTGCCTTTAAGAATCCCCCAAAACTTAACTTGCTCTAATTTTCATGACTTCATTTCATGAAATCAATGTTTAAAATTTAATAATGCACACACGCCAACTCAATCCAAAATGCTCATCCAGCACTGCAGACTGCAGTCAATAACGGCGAGCGCACCCCTGGAGCATGACGGATCACGTAATGCACTAAAATCAGTTTGAGACTAACAAAAGGCAATTTGAACTAAGCACAATCAGCTGCTTTGTCGAGTCATAGTAACATTTGTACAACCTCCACTGGGACCGAGTGAGCAGTTGCCTGGCCTAGCGTGCCCTGGTCTGTCCTCGCTTCGTTCTGTGCTATCCAGGGCGCCAGGAGACAAACTCAAACAATGAACAGTTGTGTCCGACAAGCAAATGTCGAACGTTGCGATTTGTCGACGGGGCATGCAAATGGTGCATTTGGCAGCAGGCAATTTGTGTCCACATAAAAGGCGGGCAAGCGAGCGAGCGAGCGAGCACAGCCGTCATGGAGGATAATACGTTCGGCCTGCGGCAGCGTGGGCAGTTGAGCTTCAAAGACGTTTCATTTGAAACATACTCGTACCCGTCCTACTCGTATTCGCCGATTGTGGTGTAATTGATTTTATGGTTTGTTGTTTGCTCTTTGCTGTTTGCCGCTTCCGTTGTTGTTGTTGTTGTTGTTGTTATTGGTTTATCCCTTGCATTCCTTTTGTTTGGGTTCGTTTGCATAAAGAGTAAAGAGCAAAAATCGCCAATTAATTGATGTCAGTTTGCTGAATTTTGCATTCATTTGACATGATTGAGCACAAATACATAACGTTGTTTGTGTGCTCTTGCAATAATTACTTCTGAGGTATGTGGGGGCAATTGTTGATTGCTCAATTGAAGGGATTTGCATAATGATGCGAAATTTACGTTCCCTTATTTTTAAGCAGATTATACGAGGACACATCAAAGTGTTACTTATTGCTATGATTACTTGGTGTTTCTGAGTTCTCCACCGACCGAGAATCATTGCAACTGAAATGCCATTCATAATTGTCGTTTGCATGCAAATTTTTTACAAGGACCTGCTATTAGAACATAGAGAAGAATTCTTAAATTATACTTGTAGCCAGAGACAGTGCTCCTCGTAAATCGCTTAGAAATATTATTATGTTTACTTTACGACTTATATTAAGGATGTTTACAAAGGATAAGCAACTAAAAGAGTATTATCAACTAAGGTATTCACTCGGAGAGGGAGAAGAGAGTATTATCAATTAAAGTATTCACTAGAAGAGGGTGAAGGAAGGAGTATTATCAACTATACTGTTCACTCTAGGAGGGAGAAGGAAGCATCAGACCATATTATCAGACCTTATTATCAGTGACAATCCATGCGGACAATGACAATAGGATGATAGGATAGTGACCATTGAACCATAGATGCCTTGCAGACCATCAACTTTTCCTGCCGGATGCTGTATATGCACATATTTTTGTACGCTTTGGGAAGATAATTAAATAACTGATTATATTGCTTAGTACCTTCAGCTCATATTGCTTTCGATGGTTTCTTTCATCTAATGCAAGTAGAGACACCTGTCGGGACTTGGAATAAATGAACAGTTACCAGAAAAGTTCGTTAGTGCCATGGCTAGTAAAAAGAAGTAGGATAGGAAATACAAGCATTTATATTTCTTCTATCTTTCAAGGATAATTCACAAATTGTATGCCATAAACAGGATCGCAAAATCATTGCTTCTAATTCCGTTAATGTTAGCTGAGTACCAGTAATACAAAATTTTATGAAACAACTTATTGTCGACTTCATCTTATCCGTCTACTTTCAGCATCATAATAAAACCCGGAGTTTCTAGATGACACTTTTATACACATTTGAATCACATTTATGCACAGGCATACAGCTTGAAATGCCATACTCACCAAGATCCCATTTGGGTGTCATTTGCAGTTCATACACTAAACAATTTTAAAAAGAAATTATTCTTTCGAAAGTCCTTCTCATGTAATATTCACATATGTACTTGTACATTGATTTGTGTCAATTATTCGTTCGAAAACATCCTTTAAACTTTCATCACTTCAAACATGAAAGTTAACCTTTTCCTCCTTCGCCTTTTCTGTTTTTCTTTCATCGTTTGGTAAATAAACGAATATGTGAATCGAGTGGTTCACTAATGAGTTAATTAAGCCTTATTCGCCAGTCTTCAGTTAGTTTGTATAAATAGAGTTTCAGGGAATAAACTTAGATCTAAGTAATGTACACATCCAACGATGCACATGAGCTAGTCAAGGTATGTTTACAATACGTCATTGTAGTTGCTTATATACAAATGAATTCCTTTTCATAAACCAACCCATTTCCCATTCCCTTTGGTAAACCAACTCCTGTCCGATAGTTTTCAAGAGACTATACATTTCGTTTCCACATCCACATCAACATTGGATATTTTCATTTTCTCGTTCATGCTCAGATATATCCACGACTATATAACAACGCTTCAAGATCGTAGTCTCTATTGAAGTTTTATAGTTAATCCTACCTACGTAATAAATCGAACCCCATATGCACTTATAAAGATAGGTTAATACATTAATAGTACTTAAAACTTCGTCTTCTTATAGAGTTCGAAGCCTTGTAAGGAAGCACTGTGAATCATGAAAAACTTTATTTTATAAAGGCTCATTTTATAGTGTTTCTACCTTTCTCTGCTGGGCTGTATTAGCACTTATATAATTCTTCACTCAGACTTATCTTCATTTGGTGAATTAACCATTCTGTTTCACTCAATACTGCAGTGAAGAAGACTGTGTTCTCCCTGTTTCCTTTTAGAAGTGTGGTAGTCCGCAGAACCGCCGATGATGGCGGTCTCTGTTTCTTGTCAGTCTCTAGTGAAATACAGCCATCAAGCTTGGAAGGGCGCCATTGTGTTCGGTGTCATGCGATCACATTGCGCTACTTCCAGCATAATCTCATTGCATGATTGTCTGTGCGTCTCCAAATGAATATTGTCTCCAATTCTGTACAGCAATGTACTTAGAGGAGTGAATCCGAATCCAAGGTCTTCATAGGCTACATTGCTGAACCGTTGTAATATCTTTATTAAGTTTTTAAATTAAGTTGCA
Source organism: Clusia tigrina (assembly GCA_920105625.2). Lineage (NCBI taxonomy): Eukaryota > Metazoa > Arthropoda > Insecta > Diptera > Clusiidae > Clusia > Clusia tigrina. The sequence continues at coordinate 162,280,327 of OV050033.1, read as the reverse complement.
GAAATCAATTGATGCCGCTTCGAAGTTCCGGGAAAAATTACAATTCATTTTCTATTTGTGTGATTCGTATGAGAGTTGTAGGGATTTAGTTGCGGTAGCAGAGTTGTGTGAATAGAGAGGCAGCCAAGCTCAGAGTATTCTTGATAAACTTTGAAACAAGGGTCAATAAGAGTATAATTTCACTTCTCATTTTGTTGCTCGTATTCTTCTTGTTCATAGAGCTTAGAATACCTTCTAAGCCATTTAAATTAAAATGAATTTCATATTATAATTTAAGTGGTTGTTTGAATAGAAAGTCTGGGGCAGTAGGTAGAGTCTTCCTCTGCCCGGTTCAGGAGAGTTGAAAAAACACTGCGACGTGAAACTTCGAGAATGACGTGGCCTAATTACAGTGCAAGAAGAACGAATCATCGTCGAAGACACCAACCAAGCAAGACACACCATTAGCAATCATAGCTGCCTGTATAGTCTATCGGCACGCACGTTGCAAAAATGGGCGTTCCGTACAATGCTCATTGTGAATTGTAAACACCCACCAGAGAGAGAAACAGTTGCCCACTTTTTTGTGATTCCCCAGCCCTCAGCATGAGACTCAAATTTTCGAAAGTCCTTTTCTGGAGGGGCTCTAGTTTAGAACTTCCAGTCCTAACAATATTTATAAACAACTCCAGCTGGCTGTAATTCATAGGTATATCACAATCTTTGAGCTCGGGAGGACATAGCATCAATAAAATCTTTTGTTAATTGGGACCACCCGAGGGATTCTTAGCCATTTTACCTGCGTACCTAACATGAGTCTTCACGGCCATATCAGTTCACCTCCACATCTCTGACTTATAATGTGTTCCCCAGCTATCTTGGCTTCACGAGTATATATCAAAGACTATATATCTAAGAACATTATTGCAGCCCCGTAAAAATTGTTTTACATTTTTTTATCTAGAACGAAAGCATTTGTTTTTTCCACTTGTAAATTTATCCTTTATTTTTAAAATTTTTCCCTATCTTGGTGCAAATTGTTGAAATTGATTTACTAGTTTTATGAGCAAACTGGGTAAATTGTTTAAAGTGTCCTCTTTAAAATCATTTACCGAGCTACCGGCAACTTTCCTAAAAAGTACCCTGCAATGCACTTCGTGACACAGGACCCGTCTATACCGCTCACTGCCTGCTGCACGGCGGCAACTTCGCTGTGAAACTTACCACATTTGTTTTAATTGTTCGACTATTTTCGCTCGTACCTACACTATTACCAAAGCTGTTGTTGTTGTTGTTGTTGACTTTGTTGTGGCAGTGGTTGTTGCAGCTGGTGCTGCTCCTGCTATTGTTGGTGCTGTGTGTGGCTTTAGGCACTTTCACAATTATTCTTTTTGCTGTTTGCATTTATGCGCCTTTGCCTTTTAACTTTTCTACTCAAGTTAAATAGCAAAAGCAAAGAAAACAAAAAAAAGTGGCAGAAAGAAAGAAAGAGCAGCAAAAAATAAAAGACATTTTCTGTTTTTAATTTTGTTTTTGCTTTGGCGAAAAGAGCGCTAATGAGTTCGTCGGTTGTTGTTGGTGGTGGCGTTGTTGTTTGGCTTCTCTTAAACTGCGGCTGGCATCGGTTTACTTGTATGTAACTCTAATCCGAGCCTTGCTGCACTTAATGAATTTAATTTACCAACACCCATTCACACACACACCCATTGAAACCCACAGAAATCCACACACCCACAGCCATCCACACACCCACAGCCATCCACACCCACTCCCACTCAGCCACAGACACTCACCCACGCTGACACACAGCACGGAAGGCAGGCATATCCATCAGCATTTGAATTTTATTAAATGGAGCCATTAAAGCTGAGAGTTGAAAACGTGATTCCTCTGCCTTCTTTCCGTCCTTTGCGTCCTGTGTGTGCCCATAGGGTGGCCTGAGCAGCAGCTCAGTCGACAATTTCTTTGAATTAGGCAGTTGGCTTGGCTCAGTTCGGCTCGTTATGCCTGGTTAGCATTTGCAGCAGACAGCAAAGTAGGTCTCAGCGTTTATCTGCACTTGCAATCGCACTGCAGATAACTGTAGCAGTGTCGTAGTCTGTCGGGTGCTGGCATCGATGCGTGCTCTGGACACATGCTGGGCGCACTCGCTACGTCCATTCGCCAGCAGTCTCCAGTGGCAGGGCGACCAATTAAATCGTATCAGGCCAATTTTCGTACTCTTTGCTCGTGTCAATCTCGGCTACTCTGCTGGTGGCTAGTTACTCGTACCCTCGTATGCGTATGGGGTTAAATGAAATTAGGACACAGTTAGTTTTTGCATGCACACAACTCAATAGAAGGGAAACATGTCAAAAGATAAGAAAAGAACTTCGCTTTACAATCTCTACTTATCCTGATTAACACAGCTTTAGAGGCTTTGTATTGAAAAATTTCATAAAGGAGCGAACATGAACTGAACAAAAAATTTCTACGGTGCCATTTTCTGTGATGAGGTTCTGCTTTTGAAATCAACTTGAGATCAAACCATAGAATAGAAATTACATGCTCTTTGCTTATTTAAGGCTACTCTGCTGCGACCTGGGACCTGTGTCTCATTCGGTATCACAAAGGGTCAACCATGCCTAAGTGTGCCTTTTTGAATACCACCCAACCTACCTACCAACCTAGATATAATGTGTCAAGGTGTGTTTCAAATGTTTAACAAATAGAGAAGATATAAAATGTGGATTAAACAGGACACCGAAGTTCACAACTATAATATTACAAGCAAAACTTACACAACCCACAATATTAAAGGCGGCTATAAGCCCATTGTCTGATTGGTCGTAAACTAACTCTCAGCAGGATGCATGAGTCTCGAACCTTAAATTGAAGGAAACATTTCAAAATTCACTCCTGATTTAATAAATTTAAAGCGTACCCCATTGTTTGATCCTCAATTTCGTCAGGATGTTTTGTGTTCTTCACTCCCTCATTGTTTGATCCACAGTTTCTTCAGGAAGTTTTATGTGCTCCACGTACTCTCTCACTGTCTGATCCCCAGTTTTTTCAGGAAGTTTTGTGTGCTCCAAGCACATTGTTTTCTGATACCCAAGTAGTCCTTTGAGGAAATAGGCCTTCAGTGCAAAAAGAAATAAAATGTAGACAGTACGGGAAAAAACTCAGAGTCAACCCAGAAGAACTGACACCAAGTTCATTCTTAACTTTGCTGTCAAACCGATCTCTCTTTCGAATTATGGCTGTGAGCCCCGAACCTTATAGATTTAGAGAGAAAAAACATTGAAATATCTTAAACCGCATACCGAAGAGTTGTCGAAGGAAGACTCAGGTTAGGAGTCAACTGTGTGTTTTTTTAAGGAGGTAAAAGCAACAGTGTGGAAAACATGAATCTGCAATTCCAGTGACTGAGTTGTTGTGTCACCAATTGCATGAACTCGAAGCTATAACAGAATTAGAAGTTTGTGTTAACAAACGAATAAAGATCTTGAACATTATAGTAACAATCTGCATATAGTGTAGGTGAGCGTATCTCAGCGACATAGTACAGCCATCAAAATGAAACCGGTGTCTGCGTTTCGTCTCTGCTCTTTGCTGGACTTAATTTTTCCCTTTAGTAGTACGTGCTAGTAGTAGGTAGGTTGAGGCACTGCTAAAAATCATACTTAGGTCTGAATTGGCCCTTTGTAACACCACAAGAGACTCAATTCCCATTCCCTCCCAAAAGTCCAGCTATTTGGAGATTTTGACTAGGCCAACAATGGAGCCAATTTTTTTTGTCGAAATGTCCTCCAGGAAGTCGAGGTAGAGCTCACCCAGGAAAGTTTTTGTTCTTTTGGACAGTGCTGGACATGTCCAGATATGCTGCTCGATCGATCCTGCTGCCTTTCATCCATGCAACTCCGTCAAAAGTAATTTTAAATGATTCGTAATCTCCTGCCCTGAGTATCCAGAGTCCAGTGTACCGTTAGGGCGCTTATGACGGTACTTACATTTTGTCTACTTAAAGATATTTTGAACGACTGACATTTTCTCCAGGTTTGCCTACCTACCTTCAGACCAGCACCTGCTCGCTATGTCTAAGTCATTTGTAGTCCTTTACATTTAGCTCCATTTGCATTGCTTTGCTTTCTTTATAAAACAGCGCTTAATATTGTCCACGGTAAGATCCAAAGGAAGTGCGTGTGTAATTCACATACTCGTATATAAAACAAAGCATTTACCTTGTGGTTAACACAATAGCGGGGACACTGATAAGTTAAGCCCCGCAGCTCCTGAACTTATTAAAGCGTTCCCTGCTAATTAAGGTAGCCGTGGTCTAGTGCTAAGCAAACTAGTGCCACAGCCATGAGATCGTGGTTTCGAAGCCTGCCCTTAGCCTGGTTCTTGGAAAATATTTTCGTTTCTACTCCAATGGCCTCAGTTGCTGCTGTTTACTCCCTAAACTATTGCAGGCATAATTAATGACGGTTTACGGTAAAATAATAAGATTAGAATAATCAAGGCCACGTATTCCCTCAGGGTTATTGTAGTATACTCCTCTGAGGTCAGCTCAGCCATTATAGCGTTCTGCATATCCCAACATACTTCCACATTAGGATTAATCCATTTTCACTTTGAATGTCGACGCCAACGACTGCTGGCACCGTATGCAAGCGGCCAAAGCATTGTTGCTTTAAGAGATTGCTTCCTGAGACGTTAGGAAACTTTTAAAAGCAGGCCCTATGTTTGCTGACCTGCACCCCAGCGAAGATTCACACCAATTTAGCATAACAATAAACCAATTAATTAACCACGAAACAAAGAAAAAAATCAGAGAGAAAGGGAATTCAGGACATCTGATAATTTTGCAGGAGGTTCCTTTCTTTTTTGCTTAAACTAATTACAAAAATGTCCTTTCGATGTTTATCTTTTAAGAGACTGCCTGGCGAATGATATAGAAATTGGAATTATTGTTGTTGGCGCTGGCGTGGAAGACCTTTTTGCACTTCGGCCGCGTTACACCGCAAAAAAAAGAAAACAAAAGCAAAGAAAAGCAAACCTAAAAATGCAAATCATCGCGCATTGTTTTTGTTGTTGTTAAACTAATTTAAATATACAGAAAAAAAAAAATGCAAAACAAAACAAAGGAAACGGGAAACCCAACGGCACAGCGTAAAGAAAAGATGAGGCAAACAATGGCATTCTCACTTTCGCTCCAACACCATCAAGGATCAAGCATATAATCATCATTATCATAGTCGTAACGGGCTAGTTGGCATTTTTGTTGTTCTCTGAGTGTGGGGGTGTGTAAGTGTGGAGTGGCATAACACAACAAGCAAAAAAACAACAACAACAACAACAGAGAAAAGTGTACAAAGTGCCAGCGACGGTGCTGCCGCCGTGTGGGTGCCCGTGCGGCTTGGTGCAATTTCGCGAGGTCCTTTGTGTAATGCGAACAAGCAATTAAACCAAGTGAAAGGAATACGAGCTTTGAGTAATTTTTTTATTTTAAATTTAAATTTAAATTGAAATTGGCATTTATCCTTTGTGTGCAGCACTTTCGTGCTGCTTTGAGTACGTTTTAGCCACAAATGCGAAGGCAAAGTTTGGAACGTTGACGGTAATGTTGTAAGGTATAAATATGTGTATGAGCACAAATGTGCTTTTGCGAGTACACTTATGTGAGCGAGTTTGTTCGTGCATGTGTGTGTGCGTGTGTTTGTGTATGTGTTTGTTTGTGTGTTTGTGTTTTTAGGCCCAAAGTTGCAGCATATGTATTGTGTAAGGGGAATGCTTTGGGGAAATTAACAATATCGTTTTTACTTTATTGCTTGAAATGAATTTCGGAAGCATTTATTTTTGCCCCCGACCCCGAACCAGTATTCAGAGTATTCACCTCTCTGTTTGTTCCAGGTGCTTCGGTAGATATCCTTTGATGAAATACGACCAGGCTCAGAGGCGTTCGATTAACTCACTTCACCTCAGTTAATCTCATATTAATAGGCTTTGCTGCAAAGTCAGTGAGGCAGTTAGATTTTGCAATTATTTGGGGTAAATGCTGCATACAAATTGCTGGCAATAAGATATTCCTACCAGTGTTGATTGACTGGAATTATGTATTAAGTTACTCCTCAGAAATGAAGTTGGTAACGCTTCCACATCCACACAGTGATGGCGCTAGTAATCCGATTGCTTGAAGTAGTAATCCGATTGAAGTAGCAGTGTCGGTCAGAACGGTTTCCGAGCACCTTGATCCAAGAAAAACCAAAAAAAATGAGACAAAAGATGTGAGGCAAATATTTTAAAATGGAATAGAACTATGCTCGTCGATCTCATACCACTTACAGTGGGTGGTGTGAGTGCTAGACAGGATATGAATCTAAAGTGTTGAGTGCTTCATCAGGAGCGGTGTTCAAAGAACATATTTATAGCGCAGGGTATAGCACTATACTCTGAGTAGGAGTATATGAGTATAGTATTATGTGGAGAATACTCCAGATAGCAGAATAAGCTTTATAAATATATACATATGTGTGTGAGGTTACATATGAGCACCGTCAGATTCAATTCACTACACTGAAGGGGTAAGTTCTTCATCTTTGATTTTGCAAAAAGTGAACTTACTCTATAAGGACACTTCACAAGTAAATCCCGAGATAAAACATTTTGTTGATACTTTTATACTTTCTACGAATTGGCAGTCAATTGGATATAACGAATTTTCTTACAAATACCATATCGAGTTTCCTTTGTGGCTGTGTGGACAATTAACGGAGAGATTTCTGAAAAATAAATCTGAGTCCTGTTCATTCCACTCTAAAATGAATTCTCCGATTTTCAGGATCATAAATAATTGATATGATGTTCGATTAATACCAACATGGTAAAATTATAGGGGTTGAAATCATATCTCAGAGCCGATTTTATGCGATTAACAAGAATCTAAATCTGTTGATATCAATAAATACGAAACGAAGTGAGCGAAGGCGCAGCATGTTATCATTGTAGTCTTTGTAACAACATACTAAAAATGAATATATTTTCCACCATCGCTAATATGAGTGGCATTACGAACAAGAGGGTCCTAGTACCTTTCTCTTTCTACAAGAACTCCCACATTCGTTGAATGGATATTGAAAAATTCTTTATTATATTCTTACCATTTTCACTTAAATATACGAGCAAGAGTCCATCGAACACAAACGTCCAGCGTTGTAAGGACAAATACTTTCCTGGGCAACTATATGCTGGACTTCCTGGGGAAGATTTTGAATCAATATATATGCTCCATTAATGGCGTTATCTTTTGAGAAAGAATGGGATTTATATTTCAAAGGGCCAATGCAGGCCTAGGAGTGCTTTAAGGACAGAGGCTTAACTTAACTAACTACGTACCAAAAGATTACACTAAATTTATTTGGTGATGAGTAATAAGTCGGTTGTTAACCAGGATGGCATCGGGAGGATTATATACATTTGCTTGTAGAAGATTTCTGGTCTATTGAGTGATGTCTTTTTAATTAGCGTTCTTTGCAAGTGTTCGTATCACTATTCCAGATTTGAAAGTTGTTGTTTTAATTCCCTAAATCCACTGCGTATAATAACATTCCCAACTTCCAAAATTGGCACTGTAAAAATGTTTGTTTACTTTTAAGCTCCTCCATTAAGCCATGGCAGTATGAGAGCACGTTTCCTCATTTATACTTATATATATTTTTTCAGCCCGCACTGTAACCGGAAATGACTTTCAACTTTCGCAATTTCGTTTTCACTTCAACAGTTAAATTTCAGTTTATATGCTTTCAACGTGAGTGGAAAATGTATACAGCAAATTAAACCAACGCATCCCCCCGAAACGCGGCTGCAACCCCAACCACGTATCGAAATGTGTGCTGTTACAATTTGCCGAAGTTCACACCAATATAGAAACACACTCACACATATATACACAAAGCAGCACATATACAAACAGTGACACGGGGCTACAAACTTCCACAAAAAAAATTAATGAAGAGCGTTATCGAACGAAACAGTATAAACGATGCGAACAGGATAACAAGCAATAAACATCAAAATCAGGCTAAAACCGAACGAAAGAAATAACCAATTTAGACCAAATCCCAACGCAAGGCAAACGCTTAGTATGCAATCGCATGGACACTGGGTGGAGTTGTAGTTAGAGTTAGAATGAGAGTTGGAATTGGAGTTGTTTGGGGCGATGAAGGGCCACAGTGTGTGGTGCTTCAAGTAGAGGAGAAGATAATTGTTGGCCATAAAGTTACATTTGTCATATATATATATACTTATATATATATATATATATATATATATATATATATATATATATATATATATATATATTTATATATATAAACATACATACTCACTCATAAGTGAAACCAAGCCTCCCTTGAAAGAATGAATTCGAAAATTTCGCTTGTTTGTTTGATGACTTGTTTGTTTGATGCCATTGTCAGGCCAATTGGAAATTACTTGAGTAGCAGTGTTTTAGTTCACTTTCTTAAACAACAACAAATGTTTGAGTGAAAGCAATGCTTAGAGAAAGCAAACCCCACAATTATGCATGAGAAAGTTACGAAAAAGTAAAAAAATAAATAAATACTCGTACTTTGTTGCGAAGGATGTGCTGAAGTAAATATACGAGTACACAACAAAAAAAGAGAACAGAAACAACAATCCACAATTCTGAAAACAAAAGCATATGCAAAGTACCCATTTAGCTAGGCAAGAGGAATGCCTGGATAACAACTGAAGCAAGACAAGCGCCGAACAAAAGCAGAAAGAAGCATCAGCAGCAGCAGCAGCATCAAAGTTTCAAATAAGCCGATCTTTGTTTAAAAGGATACACAACAAACGCAAAATACTCAGAGCAGCAACTGAAATAATGGAACAAAAGTGCGAGTACTGTTCGTGAACAACTGACTGAGTGAAGACATACATAGTAAGGTCGTTACGAGCTGGTGAGTTGGGAAATATTTGTATACGCATTGTCTTGCACACAAACAGTTTGCAAAATTAATCGAAGGCAGTGCTGAAGACGCACACACACACAATTCCGGCAAACACAGACAGCCTGCAACACAAGCGCTGAGGCACTGAGGCGCTGACAGAGGTTTAGAGGTGAATGCAGACAGTCGGAGGCATAAAGATGTATAGGCAAGCATACAACTCTTGGAATATTTATGAATTACTTGTATTGTGAATTACAATTTGGCCTTATGACAGGAGCAGGAACAACAATAATGCAAGTGGCAACAATGGCAACTCCTACCACGCAAAATACACACACATGCGAATATGTATGCATCATACTCTGTTCGCTCGTATCTGCAAAAGCTTAGGCAGCTTATGACAAATAATACATTTATGAATATCCTGGCAATGTATATTAAAGCCGCATTATCGGCGACATTTGCGTAAGCAGAAACTTCAGCCTGCATAAATAATGGAATAACACTGTGGCCTTATGCACTCAATGCTTTCATGTCGCTTCCTTTACATTTCTTTATTGCCTTGGTTTTGTTTCGGGTCTTATTGGGAGTTTTTTCTTTGTGTGTTATGAGTATGCAAATTTTGCAATAATCTTTTGCACATTGATGTGTTTGATTTTTATTTGACTCTCTTGACTTTCAGTGCGTGCGTGCCTGACACGTCTTGCGTAACCTAACCGCATGTATGTAAGCCAACCTAAGCAACATGACTTTGTCAGCTGCCTAATAAACGTTCGGTTCACACGTGACGTGTCAATTTTCACAGTGCTCCTTTGCTGCTTGCACCTTTTGCTCTATTAATGCCAACCGCTTTGACATTTTCGCACAGAGGCGACAGGAGTAGCAACAGCAGCAAATATGTGAATATAATTAAGTTGGAGCCAGCAGTTAAAAGTGAGAAGGTATATTTTGCACGCTCTCTACACAACTAATTGCAGGAGCTATGATGTGGAATGTGTGAGGAAGGGAGGGGAATTGCTGTCAGCAGGGAACACTTAAGCTGTAAAGATGTGTAGTCATTGAGGACTACTCAAGGTGGCCTGTAAATAGAAATTCCTTGGGTCTACTGTGAGCTGACATGCCATGTTGACAGCTGTGTACAGTGCGGGAAACTGGCACCGGTGCGTATGAGTGATATATAAACAAGTTTTGTATGTTTTTCCGAGTACGAATACTAGGAAAAATTCAGAAAATATTTATTAATTTAAGAAAAGAACCGATAATGGGAAGGAAGTGCTTGCGGTGGTCTTACAACTCAGTGGCGAGATATGAGATCGACTAAGTGGAAGTTGTTATTATATTTGAGAAGTATTGTACCAATCATTATATATATATATATATATATATATATATATATATATATATATATATATATATATATATATATATTAAGTTCTTATATGAATGTTATCACAGCTAGTTCTCTATACGGTATAAGAACTGATTCAGGCTTTAGATTAAGATGAGACTTTAAATAAAGAGCAGTTTTGTACCAACCACCTACGTGGCTACATTACAATATTATTTATTGATTTGCGCGAATTATTCCTAATATAATAGAAGTGGGGTAGGCCGAGCAGCTCCGGGAAGGAGGTCTCCAAGCATTCAGGGATTTTTGCTCCAAAAACCAAAATGAATTCTATCTTCAAAGGAGTCCTGAGGACTGAGTACTAATAAAATAGTGTGGCATGAAGCTTTTGCAGGAAGAATATGCAATCCTAAATCCCAATCATACTATGCTCAGGATTGTGACCCACGACTCTAAACTGTGAGACTAGCGAGCTTCCCACTATACAACAGAGGTCAACAAATGAATGACATTAATATAGATAGAAATACTGATGAATAAGACCAGAAACTGCAATTATCAGGGACCAGATTCAGAAAAAACCATCCTTATATTTAATAGTCGTCTAAGGATTATATCCCAAATGCTCCTTATGTATATTTGCAATTGGCTGTGAAGTACGAGTATTCTCCTAGCAAAGAGTTGACTTTTACAGTTAAAGATAATATGCTTACAAACGTTGGCCACTCCTTCTTCCAACTACGTTTTATGACGACCACAATTGAAGGTTCAAATAGGAATTATTATGAAATATTGTATGTGCATCCTTGCTAAGCGGCATACACCTTCTTTAGGACATTCAACTGCTCTACACCTTGCTCTTGTAATATCTCTTTTACTCACTAACTAGACAAGGTCCAGATAATTCTCTTGACACCATAATGGATCTTTTCTAACTATTGGCGAGGGGACTTGCAGCGTGGCTATTAGTGAAATTACATATATCCTTTGGTTCATTTTTGTTTCCTTTGATTTACGAACTAGTATCTGTGAATGATTTTAGTGCCTGATTGAAAGACACTGCAGAAAGTTACATTCTCGATATGATACATACATCGACGTCCTTATTAATAGCACTGGGCCGCACTGCTGCAGGTATTTCTTGATGCCCTTCGTATACGAGTGAATTTGTGAGACCGGAGCAAAATAATTAAATAAGTGTTCGAATGCAAATCTAAATGAGATGGGAAATTGAAATAGAATTCTGAGGTAATACACTGTACAAAACTATTAGTTCTTTGAATCCCATCCTGACGATTAAAGCTGAAACTGCATTCAAATATTGCTTACTCTGTTTTAACAACTTTCCTTTCACTTTCCTTCTCTTTCCTATTTTTTCTTCATATTCAACTCTTCATTTTCATTTCGAAAGTTTTTGATTTGCATGGCTCTAAATAAACTAATATCCAAGTGCTCAAAATTAGAACGTTTAAATTTTGCAATCATTTCAGTTTCACCTCCCGACTAAGCTGAGATCCTTTCAGATATTTGGTACAGGCAATTTAAATATTTCGTTGTGGCTTAAATATCATCACTCAAACAAGGAACAAGTTTCCATGGCTGCCTGGCTACTTGCCGTCTAATACAGCTGCTTAGAGGGCTGTCAGGACGTCACCACCCTCGCTGCAGCGGGAATTGGGTAAGGCGCAAATTGAGGTGATGCTAAATGAAAGTTGAATTAGAAAAAGAAGCACCCGCAACGAAGCCACAAGAATAGAAAACATTTTTCATTCCCTTAACTACGTTTCTGCATAGCAGTGTAAATAAACACTGAGGAATAAAACTGGGCATAAATCTAACATATCTGGGTACGCTAATAAACCCTTCCTGCGTGGCCGGGGTGGGCGTAGGATCATAAATTAAATGCCAAAAAATTGAAATTGCAATTTTTTCTTGGCAAACATTTTGGATTTGCTCCCTTTTGTGTAGAGAACTTTTTCCAGAGCTGCAAATTGCGCCGACTGCTCGAATCAAGGACATTTGGAAGCGTTCCCAGCAACAAAAAAGAGAAAACGCAAAAACAGAAAAAAATAAACACGCTTTTTGCCAATGTATCAGGGACTCGTTTGTACTAATGAATGTGTTTCTGCCTCTGTGAATGTGTGTGTGTGTGTTTGAATATGCGTTCCGTATGCGTTTGACGCAAAATGAGTTGTTTACGCTCTGAATCAAACGCCGAAAGCGTAAAAGCGACCTCCGACCTCAGGCGCTGTGGCGTGACTCCTGTGCTTCCATGTGGCATTCACGATTTGTGCAGAATTTTTTCCGCCTTGTGTTGGATTTTTTGTGTGTCGGTGTGGTATGCAAAAACACGCACGGCAAAGTTTCTGCTGCCACATGCTGCTGGTGTGGCGAGTGTTGCCGCTGTGTAAAGGTTTACATTTTCACAATACCAGTAAAAAGTGGCGAAACTGCTTTAAGCGGCAGCAGCGCCGCCTCGCTCTGCCATGTTTAACGCGTAAAATTTGAATTACGCGCGTGCACGGAACACAAAACAAAATGAAAAGTGTGGGAAAGTGAAAATGCGTTTTGCGAAAGCGAATGCCGGGCTCAGTGCTGCCACGCAATTTCGGCGACCACCCCTTAAAGTGCACGGGGTAGCAACGTTTACACAAAGTAACAAGAATAATCGCTACACTGATACTTGTGAGTGAGTATGCCACATCATTTCAGGTTTTGAGCCGCATAGATTTATGAGGAAACAAGGTGATGGTGAACAAGGCACCATGAGATTGTGGTGAATTGAGATGAGTCGAGTATCCGGGATCACGAAGTGAATAGAATAGAATAGAAGAAGGACCTTAATTTTCATCTCTATACCTTGGCTTTTAATAAATATATAAAATAAATAAATATTCATCCATCAGCTAGGATAGAAATTGCGTCGAGAGGAGTGAGAGAGAGAATGAGTAGATTAGAATTTAATACCAATTTACCACCTTACGCTAATATTGGCACACCCATGTCTGCCAATAACTCCAAGATTGATAAGCAATATTTTAGTTGATCTTGGTTTAACACCGGGAAACCAAGCCTATGCAAATAACTACGAAATATAGATTAGAACCTTTGTCAGATTGAACATTTTCTTATATAGGAGCACACCTATTTATATATCCTAAACTATATGCACGTACATCCTTCTATAAATGTTCATACCTCTTTTCATATATGTCTATGCCTCCTTCCAAATATGGTCATAACTCCTTCCCGTACATGTTCATACCGCCTTCTGTATATGTTCATACCTCCTTTCATATATGTTCATTTTGCCTTCGATATATGTTCATACCGCCTTCCGCATATGTTCATACCTCCTTTCCGTATATATTTACACGAACTTTCAGCATATCTTCATACCTTCTTTTTTATATATATTCACACCACCTTCCGTATATGTTCATACCCCCTTCCGCAAATATTCACTCCGCCTTTCATATATGTTCATACCTCCTTTACGTATATGTTCATATATCCTTTCATATATGTACATAACTCTTTCGATATATGTTTATACATCCTTCCGCATATGTTCATACCTTTTTTTATTATCGTCTCATTTTCATTTGTTCTGCACATCCTTTTCGGGATATATTTTAATATAAATATTTTTTATAAATATTTTATTTTTTATTTGTATTTATTGCATTATTATTATTATAAAATTAATGGAATATATCTGCTAAGGTCTCGGAGAATGATTACTAGCAACCAATTCTATCGACTCGTAAATAAAAAGATTTAGAAAGAGGCATTTTAAGCTCATGTCCCATGGTTCAGTGAGTGAATGGGTCAGTAATTGAGTGGGTGATTTAGTGCTTGATTGACTAAGATACCTTTACCTTTAGCATTGCCCCATAAACACTGCAAGGGACAGAGAACTTCAAGGGATATTTAATCGCCTTGCTCAACGCAAGTGGGAGAGGGATACTGATCGGGTGTTCTTGAGTATACAATGTCACCTTAAAATGTCACCTCATATATATTGGCTCAATACAACACCTTATATTGCCAAAGAAATTCATACCAACTAGGAACAAATAAGGATATCGCCCATGGTCCTAGTGCATATATTAATTTAAATCGTTGAAATTCATTTAAATACTAAAGGAAAGTTAAAAATGTCTAGCGAACATTACGAAATTGATCGAAAAATATATATAATAAAAATGTTTTATTTATTAAAATATATTACGAGAATTTTTGTCTCAAATTGATAGGCTTGATTCTTCATCGATCGTGGAATTTAGTAAAAAAATCCTATTGATGTTTGTTAGTGTGGATTTTTACTCCACTTCTGACATCCAAGCTGCATTTTCATTGAACTAAAGGCACCAAGTCTCATTACTAGAGTCAACTGCTTTACATAAGTATGATGGAGGAGGGGGAGTTAGCGAAATATATGTAAATATACATATACATATACATACCTTATTTCTTATGTGAACATCATTCTTCTCTGTTGAGTTTATGGAATTCGTCTTCCATTCAAAGATATGTCAATGAACCACCATTGGCATCTTTGGCAGGTATTCTCTGTACTACTGAACCTCTCCGTGTCACTGAGAGTCGGTTATAATCCATCGGACTATTCAGTGCTTAGTCCTAAGAAGCTGTTACATGGTGGGTTTAATAGAGATCTATCAACACATCGATATTTGATGAGGCAGTGGTTTGAAAACGCCACCAGAACGCAAATTCTGATCCTCCTCAGGAAGTTATGGATCATCCACAAAAATTAAACAACCAACCAATCAACCATCCATCATAAATATACTGGATCTTTGGAGCAAATTACAAATAAAGGCTCTATCATAAACATACTGCATCCTTAGAGCGACTGCCAAGTAAAGGATTCATCATAAACATACTGGATTATTGGAGCAAATTCCAAATAAAGGCTCTATCATAAGCACACTGCATCCTTGAAGCAACTTCCAAGTAAAGAATCATTCACTACTATTTTACTTTCAGAATCCCTCAGACGAAAGTTCAAAGTACCCCAAATCCAAAACTGTTTGAGAATAAATTCAATTACTTAGCAAAGAGGGAGTCTTCCTCATTTGTTGCGGCT
This sequence comes from Clusia tigrina, assembly GCA_920105625.2. Taxonomy (NCBI): domain Eukaryota; kingdom Metazoa; phylum Arthropoda; class Insecta; order Diptera; family Clusiidae; genus Clusia; species Clusia tigrina. Next base: position 162,264,933 of record OV050033.1, on the reverse strand, counting down.
CCCTGAGATTTAATAGACACGCACCCACATTTCTATTAATTTTAAATGAATTGTTTGGAATGTTACGTGCCACTTTCCATAGAAGTGTGGACAGGTCTGCGGTTAGACTGCCATCTGGCAGCACTATCCTCGTACTCCTTCACTAGCTCACTAGCTCACTGGCTCACACACGCATGCTCGCGCACTGGCAATGCTTGCACGCACCCATGAGTGCTGCCTTTTGTGTGCTGCTGGGTAATTTATTGTGAGAGGAACATGCTTAAAATGCAATTGCAATATTTTAACTAATTAAAGCGTCGACAAGAACAACAGCCACAGAGGCAGGAACCACGCGCATTTCGTAATTCGCAACTTTTTGTTGCAACTGCCTGGCTGGCAAAGGACGCGCGCCGCCCCCTTGAAGCCACATATTAAACAATGGCTTGCAGCTTCCGCCGCTTGCTTTGTCTTTGGTTTTTGCGCCGCTGCACAAAATATCACAAATAAAATGCAGCTTTCGCTGAGCGCTCTCATGCAGCGTGCGCAGTTTTCTAAATTTAACCACCGAAATTTCTTTATTCTTGCCTCTGCCACAGGCCGCCAGCTGTAAGGCTGCTAGGCTGTAAGGCTGCAGCGCCGAGCAAAGCAGTGCTGTGAATTATATTTTGCTTATTTAAAGTTGCTGCTGCAGCGACTGTTGCCAGTGTTTTGTTTTACAGCGCAACGCTGCACTGCACTGCTCTGTCGTCGTCTTCTCCTGCTTTGCTTATTTGTTGTGCTGCTTTTCATAAACGAAATAAACAACTTTTCCATGGCTCGTCGGAAATTTTTTGTGTACTTGAATATATTTCATAAAAAAAGTCCCAGGCGTTATCCTGCCAAAACTTCACTCGTACAGGCTGAGGAGCCTGTGGTGAATTGAGTTTTCTTAAATTTTTCTCTTCCATTAAATTCAATTTTCCATGATTTGTCATGATTGTGTACATGTGCGCGTGCTGCTTTCGCATTAAGACCATTTGTAATGCAAATGCAAGCAATTGGGACACGTCCTTCAACGGTTGCGAGCTCGTTATTGCAAATGCAGGGATACGGGATTTGTTAATTTCTGTGCACATCCCTTGCCAAAGCTGCATGCCCCGCGTTCAGCAGCAAAGCTTTCTAATTTCAACTGCAGCAGCAAATTTCGCATGCAATTGAACAGATTAAAATGTGATTAATCGACTACCAGAACAGCAATTGAGCTACTGCGGAGGGATCTGATCAAAGCAACCACGCGATTATGCAGCAAACTGCAACTGAGTGTGGTGTGAGGCAAATGCTGCCAGCGATGCAAAGAGGAAGATAAAAAGGGAATACAACTTTTCCCAACAGCATTCAAATAGGTTTTACGCTTATACTTAAGTACTCCTGCATTCAAATCCGTGAATGGGAAGCGAGCTTTGAAGAGTTTTAAATTGAGTGCAATATTGGTTCATATACGAGGGTCCTGTCAATGTATTTAGTTCGAACTTAGTAGGGATTGCACTTATAATTGGACCGTCATTAATAATGTGATAGGGAAATATTTAGAAAAGGAACTGCAGCTAATCTGTAATACTTTGTCATTAATCATTTGATAGGGAAATGTATAAGAAAGGGTCTGAAGTTGATATTTAATATTGTGTTCTGTATGCAATTGAGGTTTGATCATTCGTCTTCTAATTTCTATTGTTTATTTATTGAGAAACGCTGCACTTTCACTTCAGAAATGGACCAAGATGGATTGAAACAAAGTAAAAAGGGTTTCGCTCATTGAAGGTTCTGCTAATCTGGTGGCGTAAGCATTAAAAGCAGACTTACCACAATGAGTTCTCAGCTTTCTTTCACTTGTTCATTGGTGCTGGGCTTGATTCCAGGACGAGTTTCGCGATCCCATCTTCTTCCGCGAAGAATCTGCAAACTCCATTAGAGCAGCTTCAATCAGGATATTTCAACATTCAGGTAGGATTCATTCAACCTAAAGTGCCCTCTTATGCTTATTAACTCTCACATTAATAATATATATAATAATATAGTAACCAATAAGATCTCCCTAAGGTCATAATTGCTTAACATAAAAAACTTTAACCACTCTATAATACATTACTCTCTAATAATAATAATTTCCAGGTTCGATTCCTGGGTGGATTCATAGTTGGTGTGCTGTTCACTTCTGAGACATAATAAATACTTGAAAATATTTCACTAATTATCCTTCTGACAATTATTATGTTGGCATAACCACACATTTGCATCTACAAAGTGAACTTGTCTATCAACAAATTTATTTAGAAACAATCTTAATATGTAATTTATATATTTAATAAGTCTCTCCCATTAATAAATTTTATTCACAAATGCTTCAGAGAATGACTGCTAGACCATAAGGTCTTTGTCTCGGAGAGAAAAGAATTTAGAAACAAGTATTTCGACCCCATTGCCTGTGCTGTATTCAAACCCCACGATTACGAGACTAACATAACTAGCATAAATTTCTATAACAAACAATAAATTTAAGTTGAGGTTTTAAATAAGGGTATTATAGAAAAACCCACCATTCCAAAGCAACTTTACTACCCCGTCATTGCACCCTTAACACGCTTTAATCTAATGTATAATAATTACTCACACTGCGTGCACAGTTTGCAAAATTTTGTGAAAATTTCTGAAGCCATGCCTAAACATTCCAACCGCAACACGCAATTGTGCAACTAACTCACGTAAGTGAATTGTTGTGCATACCGCCAAAGCTCCTCTCCGAACTCCCACACACAAACGCTGCATTAATGTGATTTGTTTTAATTGTGCATGCGGTGCAAATTAAGCGAACGCCATGCAATTCTTAAACGAAAAGCACGCAAGTTGTTGGCGTAAATTTAATAAAACTGAGCGCTGTGCACAGCTATGAACGCGCACAAATAACAGACGTGGATACATGAGCAGGGCCAAGCATAACCAGCACCCAGCACCCAGCACCCACGCTCGCCCAGCCAACATAGCCACGCAGCGCACCGCTGAAAAATGCTCCTTTCGAATTGTGTTGTCTAGCGAAAATATTCCGCCTTTATCTGCCTGCAGAAGCACGCAGTACGAAAAACTTTCGCCTGAGCTCCATTAAAGTTTTTTCCGCCAGAATTTCTTTCGCTTCACTCCCACTTCCTGCCCTCGTTCGTGCTTACAATAACCCCCTCCCTGGGTCTCTTCAAAGCCAGCAACAGACACATTCACTCCTTTAAAGCGCCGCCAAGCTACGCGTACACGTTGCCGCCCATTTCTGTCGATTCGCTGTTATCTAAGCACATTTTCGCATACAGCAAATGCTGCGTGCCCCATGCTGCCGCTTTGTGCGTGCGCTAAAAGAACTGCAAGTGTCTTAATTCGCACACAAAAAAGGGAGAAAAAAGAAAAACCCCAAAAAAGGGGGGAAGAAAAATGAAATAAAAATAAAAACAAAATCAAAATAATAAAAAAAGTTAAGGAAAACAGAATGGAATAAAGTGAACACGAGGACACAGCACACAAATCAGAAACTTTCGAGCTTGGCGCTTGGCGCTGCTCCTTCTTTTATTGTGCTGCGCATTCCACATGTCGTGCAGTCGTGTTTTATTTTCCTTTTTGTTTTTGATTGCTTTGTCTTTTGTTATTTACACACACGCACACATAAACACTCGCACGCAAAATCACGCATTTAACCGCACTGGGAAGCAATTTTGCCAACTCCATCAAAAACCCAAAAGTTTACTTATTTCCACCACGTCAATCCTCTAAGCGCCCGCCCGCCCGTTGGGCTTCCGTGAGTGGCTGCGAGTAGCGCGCTTCAGGCTTACATGGTCCACTCGCAGGGATCATTCTCCGTTCGTTCGTTCGTTCGTTTGTTTGTTTGCTTGTTTGTTTATGTGTTTATAAGTTTGTTGTGTTTCAATTCATTTCATTTGGTTCAATGTTGTGTTTCATTTTGATTTACGTTGAGTACGAATTTAAATTGCAGACGCGATATTTGCTGCGAGCATATTTGCTAAGTAACAAAATTACGCAATGCACCAACAATCGAGCTACTTACTCCGCACTTACCCCAAGTATGCACGCTTCACTCTTCCCCTCGCCCTGCCCGCCTTTGACAATCTCATTACTAAGTTTAATTTTCAAAGTGAGGCAAACGAATTCCTCGTCTGCGCTTTGAACATTATTTCCTCAAATATTTTTTCGTATTTTTTCCGCCGCTGGGTGCGAAATCATGAGTTAATTTAATGGAATTGAATTTGTCGCCTAGTTCAGCAACGCTGGCAGCACTTCTGTAACAAGCGAAAGTCCATTAAGCCTCCTTTGCCTGTTGGGATATTATTCAAAAAGGATTCCATAAAAATATGAAAGCAGCATTCAAACTAAAAAGGATTAGTTGAAGTTTTGCATTTCATTTCATTCCATTTTCATTTTCATTTTGATTTCCTTTTGATTTTCGCATTGTTGCGTTTGTTTGCCAAGACTGGCTGTCGCTTAATTAATTAAAGGCACACTGCTTTTTATAAAAGAAGCACCAAAATTCTTGGCAATTGTTATACAAACACTTCGCGTAATAGGATTGCTTTTCAAAGAATCCCTCTACTAATTTGGAATGAGTTGGGGCATAAAAGTCGTATGAAGACCGTTGAAACTATACTCAACTACAGGAGAACTCTGAAAGGCCTTGCTTGGATCGTCGATATACTTTAAGCGATCTCAGCATGAAATTTCAATGAATTTCAAACAAAGGTTATTTGAAGAACATGGGAAACCTAAACTAACTTTCGAGCTGCATTTATATATATCTCCAGAACTGAATTTCGAAGTTTTATAACAGGTTTGAATAAGGGACCTACTGCGAAATGCTTAGTAAGTCACAGAACCAGAAGAATTAGCAAACAAGTACCACCATGAAAGCCAAATACAACATCTGAAACCCTTAATTCTCTTTTGCAAATATTTAACCATAAATGATATACCCCTGATTTAAATTGTTTGTTCCGAGACCCTTCATTGAGCATAAACCTCACTACCAAACCAACAAATAATCCGCCCACTTAATATCTCTGTTATTAGCTTACAGGCCAAATCGTAAACTGAAGCTACATTGGATTCATGACTTTACATTCTTGTTACTAACGCTCTGGGGCTAGTTTCAATATCCCTGGAGAATCTTTCGTTTACAGGAATTTCCCAGCACAAGCATCAAAGTCAACACTTGCTCTGCTGCAGTATAAACTTCCACAAATAATGTTTCATATTGCAGCATTTAAGGCAATTAATGCAAACGTCAAATGTAAATTTACTTGATGTGTCAATTTATTTGGCTCAGAGGCTACATAAATTGTCCAGCAGAATGTGAACTCTTCCTGGGTGCAATGCAATTACACACATGACGCTCACAAAACAAGAATTTAATTCTTTGACGTTCAAAAGAAAACTTTAAATTGTATTTAGTCGTTAGAGTCCTTAAAATGGTATTTACTTAATGTCCTCATTTGAGAAAAAAGTCTGTCCTTTTTTCCCTTTGCTATTTTCTTGCATTTCTTTGCCACTTGCAAGTGCCACTTGATTTCTCCTATCAAACTGGCCTGGCCAGCTGGCAAGGACTCATATGAAATTGTTTAGACGCTTACTACATTTCAACGAAAATGTCAGTTTCTATTTCATGCTTGTAAAGTTCAAACAAGTGCAAAAAATAATATTTGTATTGTATATGAAAACAATGTTACTCATACGCCGCATAGTGCAGGACATGTAGCGAGAACGACGACGACGACGACGACGACGACGATGACGACGACTCCGACTACGACGACAAATGCTCTTCTGTACTGGAGAGGATTTTAATTAAAAATTTAATTCCATTTATGTATGTTAGCATTGCGAGAGCTCACTTTCAACACTCTGCACAGGCTCAGCTGTGTGCAACATCAACAAAGTTCAACACATGTAGATTATGTGGCTCGTGCATAGCCGCACCCCACACATGCTTGCGGTCTATGGCTTTGCCACAACAAAAGGGATAAATTAAAAATTAAATGATTTTATTTAATTTTAATTCCACTGACCCGAGCAGAGCTGCTTACTGCTGCCGCAGAGCCGCCTCGGTAGCCCAGGTCCCCATGGGGAGCCAGCCCACTGCAATTGGAGGCGCAAACTTCAACTGCACGACAGCTGCACTGGCGCACACAAATGCCCGATGAGCTTGTCTCGCGCTGCTTTGTTCAAATTGAATTTCAACTGCTCCTGCTGCTGCTGCTTCTGCTGCTGCTGGTGGGTCTGGAACTGCTGCTGCTGCTGCTGTTATTACTGTTGATGTTGCTATTGCTGTGGCAGTGTCCTTCGGCTGATGCAATTTGCTGATAAGACATTTCCAAGCTGGGTGGAACGTTTCAACTGGGGCAGGGGGTTTCATTGCTCTGGTTGGTATTGGTCTTGGTGGGCGAGGGGCGTTCACTCTGCTTTGCTGAACGCTTTTGCAGTCTCTCCATTCAGTCTTGCCATCTCTTGGCCGTAATTAAGTTTTATGCCAGTGTGCACATTGTCAAAAGTACTGTTATAGCTGATTGTCTGCCGCATTTTTGTTTTAATAATGATTGCGCTGTCAACTATAAGGATGACATACTGTTAAATCGTTAGTTGTGGCAATTACTGTGCAATACCTTGAAATACTCTTAACTGGCAAAAAATGGATTGTTATAATCAGGACAAGTAGATCAAAGAGTAGGGTTAGCCTCAGAGACTAGCCTGGATCAGGGAGTTTGCTTCTGCCAATCAGGACCTAGCAACCTGATCATTATTTCTGCATCAAGAGGAATAATTAGATTGTTATAACCAGAATAAACACATCAAAGAGGTAAGTTAGCCTCAGAGACCAGCTCCAATCAGAGGAGCTTCAGAACCCTAGCAGCCTGAGCCTTATTTCTGCACCGTAGTCAACATTCTTTTCAATATTTTCAAAAGAAAAGAAAAAGCATGTTAGAATATTCAATTATGAAAAGAATAACAATCCTGTCTGTAATGGGAGTAATTTATTTCTGCCATGCATGCTTCCTTAATTGGTTATCCTAATCCAGAATACTCATACGCCATGTGTCACATAAATACTGCATGCGAACATTTGGTTGCCTAGTGAAAGCGAGTTCCTTTTTTCAAATCCCTGTGCGCAAAATAATCGTTTTGTTCTGCAATTTCGCTGCTGTCGGAGAGCATAAATATTTTTTCATTTCCATATTTCTGTGTATCGTTTTTGTTGTTGTTTTTATAAAAATATTCCACAACACAAAACGTCACAGTGCAATATGCAAACACATGTGAATGTTACAGACAACTGATATTCTATGCCGTGCATTCGTACAGGAAACTCCCAACTGGCGGCACATCTGCTTGTGGGTAGCTACGTAAGTTTTGAGGTATGCTTGTTTACGAAACTATGTTCCATGTGTCAAATAGTGTTGTGGTTACTTTATACTCTTTGTAGTCACTTTCTACTCCTTAATGTTTTACTACTGCTGGGATCCTTTGCCAAGTCGGAATATTAATTTCTCTATCATTTTATGCAAGTCCAAAGTATTGAGTGTAAAACATATTCTTGCATTAAGGAGGTGGTGTTCTAAAAATGAGAGTCATACTTTGGCTTCACAGTGTGAATGAATAAGTAATTTGCCAGACTACTGAAGTTGACACTAGCAAATGATGGGTTGATGAAATATTCAAACTTTAAAGATGGTTAAGAAGGAAATACATACTTTAATCTCTGTGAAATAAAAAAATTTCTATCGAAGATAATCATAAAATTATATGATCTTTCATATAACAAACAATATAATCCCAAGCGAAATCTGGTAGCAGAAGTTAGCCAGTGATCTTAAAGTGTTACTGAATCATTCGTGGCCAGATTCATGTGCACATTCTTCACAGTCGGTTATAATCAGTTGATCTTCAGCAAGCTTTATAACTGGTGGAGACCATACAAAGTGACTAAAATTCAGATTAAGTTAAACTTGAGGAACATATAGAAAGTTAGTAAGGTCCTTTGTGATTAGAACACATGTACGCATTTTGCAATCCATATGCATGGCTTCAGCAGTTACTTAGCTGTGTAAAATTGACAGTGGCTTTACTTAGCAGGTGAAATTAAACCAATGCGCTTCTAAATTAGTTTTGAAATATAAAAGAGAGTTAACAAGTCTTGATATGTTCGTATAAAGCAGCCAGCTACAACTGCTATAAGTAGTATCTTCAGAGGGAGCTAAAAGAAGCTAGGATTATAATGCAAGAGTATTTGGAAAGTGAAGAATGGCTTTGCACCCCGGACGTTGTTTCACATTTGACGATGATGCCATATCCCAGAGTTGGATACCATACTTCCATCTGGGTTTAATTATTGCCTTATAGAGCCGTACAATATAGTCCAGTTTGAGCTTGGACTGGCGATTTAGAAGCCATCCAAATTTATTTACTAGGAATCTGATTTGGGTGAGTTAGGTGCTTCATCCGGGTGCGATCGAGGTACAGTCCAAGGTACTTTGTTTCAAAAGCCTGTGGGATAGGCTTGAAGCTGATCTTCACAGGGCTACAAGTACTCCTGCATTGAGGGACTGTGATGCGTACACAATTGGTCTCACTGACTCTTGTTCTCCAGAAATAAAGCCATTCTTATAGGGTATTTACGTATTCTTGGAGGAGCTTTGATGTCAATTTCGAGTCTGAGAGGGAACATAGTATGGCTGTATCATATGGGAAAAGTTGTGTGACAGTATTGTAGTTCGTTGGCATGTCAGCAGTTTATAGTATGTAGAGCAAAGATCCCAGTACACTTTTTTGGGTACATAAACCTGGATTGGGTATTCAGTGGAAATGAAACCTTTTTACCTCACCACCAATTGTCAATCTGAGAGATAGCTTCCAGAAGCATATAAATAATGGGGGATGCTTTTGAATTTCTACTGAATCCCTTGATGCCACAATTTGTCAAGCGCCTGCGTGATCCGAATAGTATTTTTTGTTCTCTTTCTCATTCGAATGGTTCTTACAATACCGTGAACTTGTTCGGCAGTAGTGTTCTTTTCATGGAAGCCAAACTGATGGTCTGGTATGACATCTTTCTTCTCAATTGCACTTCTTACACGCTTTATTGTAGATTTCTCAATCGGTTTTGAGGTCACAGATAGTAAGGTAAAGGATCTGTAAGAATAAACATTGTAGGATCTTTTCCAGGTTTGAGTATCATGGTAATTGGCGAAATTTTCCATGACTTAGGAGAATAGCCAATGCGAATTATCGCAGATCCTCTTCAGCTGTTGTTGGGAGTTCTTTTATTATTAGACCTGTAATCAAATCAACTGATACGTCATGATTTGTTCAGAGAATGTGTGAATTGTTTGAATAGCAGCCAAGATGGAAAATCCTCTTTCATCAGAACAACCCAACTGCTATTTCCAAGGTATACCTATTAATTATTATACGGAATCAGTAGTGGATTTTACAAGTCATCTGTGCTACACAACTTATTTAGTAGGTTCCTTTCTCTCCATTCATACGTGACAAATGGCTAGAATCGTCGATGAATAGCTCTAAACATGGGTTTGGTTGCTTATGAACTTTTTATAGATAGCCTCAGAATGATTTTAGGACCTCTTCAGGCGTAAGATAAGTTGCTTAAACCACAAAGGCGTATAAATTGACAACCAATCAATTAAAAAATATATTTTCCGCTTATTCCATGACCAACCACTTACAATAGATCTTTCAGATCATGGCTTCAAGCACAAAACTTTAGTAGCGCCCCTCCACAAACTCGCACACTCGAAGTTAATTTTATTTTGCTTGACAAAAATAAATTTCATTGCAACTGCTGCGTTTGCAAAAAACCACTGCAGCATAATTTATGCTGCAATAACAACAACAACAACAACAACGGCATATTGTGTCATGCGACATGGAGTAACTATGCGGCAGTTACCGCTCCCACAACAACAATAAAAATTGTGTCTGCTCAGTATTTGCAGAGCAGGAAATGTTTGCGACTTTGTTGAATTTCATTTCCGGTTGTTACACTGCGACGGTCAACTGCTGTATTGGCATGTATTGACAAGACTGGCAGCAAAAACAATAAAAAAAAAACTACACTACACACATACGAGATTGTGGGGCAAGGAATGTATGACGGGAAATAAAATAACTCCGTGAAATTGCAAACATCCTTGTTGCAGGACACAACAGAAGCGGTTATAAATAAAAGGGTAAATTCAAGGAAGCCGTGTTGTCCATTTCTTTGCTCTATTTGACGCTTATTTAAATTTAAAACTGCTGCATACGAGGAAAATACTTGGATATATGAGTATTTAAACGGCAAAAACAGTCGAACACTAATCCCCAGTTGTACATGCGCCGACATGCTGCAAAAGTTTGCCACTTCCGCTGCCGGTGCAGAAACTAACCAAACAAACAAAAACAAAAGCAAAAAGCAAAAAAAAATTATAAAAAAATACGACAGAAAATAAAAAGCACAATTCATGCATACGAAACATGCATGCAACATTGCCGCACGGTGGCGTCACGGCAATCGTAATTGAAACCAACGGCAGGAGGCACAGCTGCGAGCTCTCGCCAGCATTTGAACAATGCTTGACGCTTGATTGAAATATCAAATGCACAAGTGGCTGCGCCGTCGATGAGCAGGAAGGCAACCAGCATTACGGGTACAATTGCCGTATTGCCAATCAGAGTGCTGGCTGGCAAAAAAGGAAATAATAAAAACACAAAAAAATCACCGGCGTCGGCATTTTTGATTTGAATTGATTTGTAGACTTTAATTGCAGAGTGCCAACGCATCACAGTGCAATGATTGCGATTGCCTCAAGGACGCTCAGCATGTGCCACCTGCGCACCCACTTTTTTCATTACTTCCTCGCAATATGTACGAGTATTTACTCAGATCCAGATGAAGAATTGCTATATTCACACACACACACACACACACACACATGCGTATACAACTGAGTCTGACAAATCTTTAGAAATTTAATTAAAATGGCTTTGCACACAGCCATGCAGAGAAAGAGAGAGCAAGGAAATTCCTGCAATCAAATTCATGATCTGCGAGTATTGCATTTGGTGATGGATATGAATTTAATTAAATGCTTGTGTGCTCTGCTGCTGCTTATGAGTTCCATTGAAATATGCACACAACGAGACACGCTTCCACGGAACACACTTTTTACACACTTCCAAGTGGCTTGCCAGCGGGGCACTGCATATGCTGAAAATTATCGTATGCAACTTTCCAACTTGACCTTCCCAAGCAATATGAGTAAGTTGCGGAATTACTCTGTACTGCACTTACACTTGCACTTGCACTTCAGCTGGTAATTGATGATGTTAAGCGTGTATATAAATCAATAAGCGATTTGCAACGGAATTGCCGCATATTCTGCGTTGAAGAGCAATTCTAGAAACTCGCACTTTGGCTGTAGTGCCAGTGTGTGACACGCAATTATGGCCACGAGTAGGTGCGAGCACATTTAAATAAATGATTCATTAAAGCCAGAAAGTCAGGAAATATACTTAGGTCAAGGTTATGCACGAGTGGCAGTTGCATTGCTACGTTAACTTTCAAGGATCGATTATGAAAACGTATAATACATGCAATTCGCCTCTGTATTATCTTGTGGTAGGATTGACCCTTTGTGACACCGCATGAGCGCATGAGGCACAAGTCCCGTTCCCTTTCAAAAGTCCAACCAATTGGAGCTTTTTATGAAGCAGTAAATGGAGCTTATATTCTTATTTGGAATATATCCCAAAGAGTCCAGAAAATAGTCACCCAGGAGAGTCTTTCTCCTTTTGGACAGCGATGGACACAAACATATCAGATGTTCGATGGACTCTTACTCCTCTTCATCAATGAAACTCCTGCAAAAATCATAGTACCCAGGGTGCAGTGTCCCGTTAGGTCACTTATGACTATATTTTGTCTATCGATTAAAGTTTTGAAGTTCATTGTTCATTCAACAGAAATACCAACAAATAAGGACACTCAACCGTACAATTAACTGCCTCCTTGAAAGGACGTCCTCGTATTTATATGCAACAACTTTGCGTGAAATGTTGAGGGATTCCTTTTTGGTTTTTTAGGGCTGCTTCAAAGGTGGCTTCGAATGCACCGATGACGATATTGGCACTTCGTTTAGTTTCCCTCCGCACGACAATAAATGTTACGTTGCTTGTAAGGCAACAATGCACTGAATGAAGTGGGTGTATAAGAAGTAACATATTTCATTTATCTGTGATTGTATAATTTCCTAAGTGAATATTTATTTATTAAAGACAACAAATTTGGATTAGATGAAACTGACCAGGGTAGGGAGAAACTGAGAAGGATGGATAGAAACAGAGAAGGGCTGTAGAAGTCAATGAAAAATTTGTTTTGAGAATTATACTATAAAAATTCATAGATCGTTCGAATTGTAAACAGCTACAAAGGTGTTGCAAATTGACTTCAAGGCATTATAGGAGCTGGAGGAGGGAATTAAAATATCCTAATTTAGTATTTTGTTTATTCGGACAATTAAATTTTTGTTCTAAATTCTTTCATAGAGATAATAACAAAGGACATAACTGAATCTACTCAATAATTTGACTTAAGTTTATATATTTTTATGGGCGCCAGTTTAGTAAACTTGGCCAGAGCTTGCAGGCAATCATTTAAGTGAAATGCATACCCAGGCAACACACAGGACTGCTCTCGAGGTCTTTTCAACATGCCCCTTAACTAATTTCACTCATGCTAAGTACACGGAATCATTTATGATTGGCTCTTTATGATTATGATTTCAGTAATAATCTTTTATAAATGACACGGCGTGAATGACTTACCAATAAGGACCCTCCACTAATTAATTATGAAGAACTTTTACATACTCACTTTATGTGTGACTAGCAACTAGTAAGTTATTACAAGTGACTTATTACTAACGACTTATAACTAATGATTTATTACTATTGAATTATTGTTAATGACTTATAACTAAGGACTTAATAATTAAGTAATTCTGATGGTTCCGCGGGTGAACAAGGGACCAGCAGTTTGCTTTATCCGAGTTTTCTCGGTAGTGGTTGCATTGGTAAGGTGAATTTACCTCCAGACACGCCACCAAATTTTTAGTTGTTTGCAACACCATTTCCCGAGTGCTGATCGAAGGGTTATACCGCCTAGTATTAGTTCACAGACGACGTGACATGTTAAGTTTTTGAAAGAAAATTCTCATTATTTAAAGGACAAACCGGGTATTTCATGGTAATTTGGAGGATATTGTGAAGGCTCATTCTTGCTTAAACATACGTAGATATTGCTCTAGTATGAAGATGTAGCAACATGCTTTCTGGACTAATCGTCTCTCTCGCTTCATTTAGGGGGATATTCTAAAAGAGTTTGTGAGCGACTTGACAATAAGCCATACAACATTTTGAATAGTGAATGGGCTGCACAGTCTTCACACCACACAATTTCTTTACCGGCCTTTAAGAGGAGAAAGGATGGCATTTTAGTCAAGGTTTCAATTTCGGTTGGTGAAGAATAATTTTCTTAATTGTCTGTCATTGTTTATCGTGTGGTTTCACTACCTCAGTTCACTTCATTTGAAAGTCATCCAAAAGCACATTAGTGCAACTTATCTTCTGACAGCATCTCGTCCTCCAAGCCACTTTCAACCATAAGGATATTCTCATTGTCCAACAACCACATTTCCAGGTTGCATTTGTTATCATGTTCAAAGGATTCTGCTACAGTTTATTAACCAATATTCTGATGCAATTTATTAACCACTATTCTGATAAATTTTATTAACTAGCGTGTGGTCTGTGTTAATCCTCGAAAGTGCCCCACTTTTAGATATTGGTTTAATCTCCCGAACACCACATGGCGGGCACATTTCCACCAATTTGTTCTTCTTTGGTTATTTGAGGCATTTAACATTTCATTTGTGGCACATTAACCTTGCTCAAACTACCACTCTATAAACCCAACCCTAAAGCGAACCCTTTTCTTGTTTATTAATAGCAGTTTTTTCGGAGCGAACACAATGCGGTTGTGGCATATGAATGCTTCTCTAGTGTGGTGTGTGCAGAAGTAGGCCAACATGTTTATTCATACACTTGCTGTGGTGTGCGCAAACTTTGTGCACGTATGTGTCTACACACAATTTCCATATTAACATCTTTGGCCAATTTATGGGGCACGCCTAACCAACCACCCCCTGTCGAGGAGCAGTGCTCTAACATATTTTGTTACTTAATACCTTAAAATATGATTTGCCAGCCAACAAAGAATCCAACCTCTATGAAAAAGGTAAAATAAACACATTAAATAATTCAGACTACGGACCGGGCCGGGCCGGAAGAGCAAAAGTAACCGACCGACCGGTCGACCACGCGAGTGAGGACCACTTAAGGCAGCACTGCTTTTAGATTCTATTCAAATTTCCATCGCCGCCCGAGATGGAGACCGAAACGGAGACCGAGCCCAGGCCAAGCCAAGCCAATTGCCTGCTAACTTGAGCAGAGCTCGCAGCAATTTAAGTGGTATTCAAAGTAATTCTTCGAGTCTCAATTTATCTTTGAAAGAGCTGTGGCGTAAGTGGCCAAAGGGGCAGCTGCAAGGGAGCAAACAAAAAAGGAAAATACTGCACGAAAAGAAAGTACGACATGGAATGGCGGCGCAGAAAAAACCCTCACAAAATTGGCAGAAATATAAAAGCTCATAAGAATAAATAAAGCAGGCGAAGTGGGGCAAACCCCGCGCGTATAAAGTAAAAAAATTATGCTTTTAATGCGTCTGCTGGTTGCCTGCCGCTGCTCCGCCTCTGCGCCGCGGCGCTGTTTGCATAAAATACGCAAATACGCACAAATGCGATAATGTGAAAAGTTTTGCACAGCCGCCGCCCGCCGCTGATGCGTGAAAGCGAATGTAAGCTGTAAGTTCCTCTTCTGCCCCTCATTTTTTTCCCACAATTTTTCCTTTTCAAATCTGCCGCTCGCTGAAATATGAACTCCGAAATGAGATTTAAACGCATTTCTGCATAACAAATATTTTCAAATGACAATTTGTAGAGAGGAATTTTGTGGGTCACAATGAAGTTGATTTAGCGCAAAATGAATTAACTAACGAGCGAGCAGGATGAGCCGGAAATGAAAGCTGAGTGGGGGCAAGTAACGTGAGTCTGATGGGCCCTCTTCGCATGTGTTGCCAGTGAAGAACTTGCTGCGAGTTTATTTGCTTATTTACTTTGCTGCTTAATTTATCTTTATTATTTTATTCTGTTTCGTGTGTGTGTGTTTAATTTAGTTTGTGTTTTATTTGCTAAATATTTATGTCAAAACATGCATAAAACATGCGGCAGCATGTTTGCAAGACAAATATGAAAATTACTCCGCGCACAGCTCGAGGCAGGAGGCGGCAGTGAGCACGGGCACAGTTCCATGCATATTAATTTGCATGGAACAACTCCAACACAGTCACAGACGAGCGCAAATACACTGATACACAGCCATACTGGCACGCACAAGTAGACACACACATCCTTGCAGGATCACTGCGTAACGAGCTGAGCTAGTGCATGGATGCCAAAAGTTGGGTTCTGCTACAATGTTGAGCTGACGCTGCTATTGTTACTGTTGTTGTTGATGTTGTTATTGTTCTTGTTGCTGCTCCTGTTGTTGATGTTGTTGTTACTATTGTTGTTGTTGTTGCTGTCGCTTACCTTAGTTGTCTCAAAATGTAGCCAGCTAGAAAATTGCGTTAATATAGTTGTTATATTTTTATTTACACATCCTGCCCCGTTCCCTATTTTTTAGTTTTTATTCTTTTCCTGTGTTTTTCCCATTGGCATCCTTTCAAAGCGTGCTCGCTGCTGTTACCGCTGTGTTGTTGTCGTTGACGTTGTTGTTATCACCAACGAAAATCGGAAGTTGTGCTCGGAATTTAAGCCGACATGAATTATGAGACATTTGCTATTTATTACGAGATTAAGTGCGTTGCTTGCTGAACAACTCGCAGGCAGCCAGATAAATATACGACGACTACAACAGCAACATCAACAACACCAACAACAAAAACAACAGCAACAGCAACAACACCAACAACAAGAAACATCGCCAGCACCACCACAGCAGCAACAACATCAACATCAGCCAAAATAATAATAACCCTAAGAAAAAAAAGGGATCCAGCCACAACGGTGCGCCTACCACAACACTGACAACGTTGTTATTATCCCTGAGCACTGGGTTGCAAAAGTTGCCCATTTGTCAAACCGGGCGTATGAGTGTTTTTGAGTAATGTCCAAATGTAACTCATACTTAAGGGCACGTAGCGAGGGCACCCAGCGAATAGCGAACAGTGAGTGGCGCATTGTGACTGACGAAAGTAGTCTGCCTATTCGCACACACACAGGATTTGTTACACGCAAAGGATTTGTTTAATTTACTATGCAAAATGAACTAAACACACAAATATAATTACAGACTTCTCTCGTAAGTAAGTCATATTTCAGTGCCGAGCCTTTAGAGGACCACGCTGTGCAGATAGCTGACATCTTAATTTTAATGGTGCCGCTTTGTAAATGAAATGGCGGGCTATTTATATGAGCCAAGAAGTTAGCAATATTTATAGTCGATCGTGTCGGCAATTTAAATACGCTACACAACTATTCGCTTCACATTGATTGGATGAGATTTAAAATTATACCCAAATATACTATCCAGAAAAACTTACGGCTACAACTTGCTGGCAGAGAACTAGAATGTTGGAGTATTCATATCTCTTTTCAGGCTTACAATATGTTATTTGAAAATAAATTAGGCTGCAGAAAGTGGGCATGGAACCATTCAAATGTCACTTCATACAAATCCTCATCCAAATAGATCCGTATATTGTAGTTCTTGCCGCATACCAGTAACGGTGTGTAGCGTATATAAAGAAGTCGACTTCAGTCGTGTCGTAGTAACATCCAAACTAATATAAAATGAAGGTGGCTTCCCCTGTCGTAGTAGCATCCAAACTAGTATAAAATGAAATCGCCTTCCTTTACCATTGTAACATCTAAACTAGTATAAAATGAAGTCGGCTTCCGCTGCTTTCAGACTAGTCATACAATGAGTGGATGAAATCCCACAGTGGCCCCGTTTCCTTTTAGCCTTCTCAATGAATTGTATGCCTTCCTTTGCTAATTCCCATTCCCCAAACGTCTTAGGCACATAATTAATTATGGTCATATTATTAAGCAGAGTGCGAGTGTTCCACAAGTTCAACCTAATCAGAGCTGAGTGACAAATCGTATATTTTGTATCCTAAAAATTTGCTGTTAAATATTCTTCTTTAGTGGTTAGTTGATAAAGCTACCCTTGACGAAGGATGTATATTTTGCAGTATTTTAGAAAATTTAAAGTTTGTGTTCGCCTTTTAGAAATGAACGTGTCAGCTGCGACAAACTGAAGCTGAAGGAAGTGGAATAAGCATACAGTTATGACTATATTAGTAACCAATGAACAAGGTGGCAGTGTGGTTCCACCGACCCTGTATCTGTAGATAATTTATAAAACTACATCCATCGAAAAAAATTGGTTCTCCCGGGATCACTATATTGATTCTAACATAAGGCTCAGCATGGTGCTTTATGAGAACTGCTGGTTTATATTGAGGAAATCTTTTCGATGGTGAACTTGACAGTTGATGAGAGAATCCCTTATTTAGACCTAAGTTTTATACTCAGTGGCTGTGTTGTTGGAACCAGTTAAGCTTTATTTGTCCATTATTTTACCTGAAATGTTGTCTTGAGTATTGTTGTGATCCCAAAGGGGGTTCCCATAGTAAGGAATTGTCATTGAATCTGCCACATTTTTTTATATTGACATTGATATGCGATTTCTTAAATTAAATCTGACCAAGGAGCTGAAAGTACTGGCAGCTAGCGTACTTCTTCTTTTGTATAATAATAATAATAAAAAACAAAAAAAAATTATATCTAGAAATTGGGTTCTGCCAAATGTGAACAATTCGGCACCAATCTTATCAAAGTCTTATTTAAGTCCAGTTTTTTATGCTTACGATACTTTGCTACATCTCAGTCATATTTATCCAACGGTGAGCATTAAAATTGCCTCTAATTTTGTCCAGAACTTTTGACTGCTTAACCACCAAGAATATGTTCGATTTTGGAGCCTTCTTTAGTCTCAATTGAAACTATATTGCATCCCACAAAATTTGAATTTACTCAAGACAGGACTCGTATGGACTGGTACAATGTTTGGTTAGGATAGACTGGTTGACCAAATAGGCCACGTATAGACCCTTTAGGTCTTTAGCGATATCAAAAGAGTGTCCGTTTATGATTCACCGAAGAGATTATTGAATAAGCAGGCGTCTTTTGCTAGCTTAGCAAGTGGAGCCATTCCTAGCGTTTAAACCTCTTCTAGTCCCCCAAACAAGAGAGCCTCCAAGTATTTTACGCGTGCTCTTGCGATTGATGGAGATGCTCCAAAGTTTCTTTGTATCTCCTAGTCGCATCTTTCCCTGGAGTCTATTTCCCTGTATCTCCTAAACCCATGATTGCTTGTGAGTCACCTTTTCACGAGTGCTCCCAATATCCTATGACTTGTCAGTATAGGTACATATCATCAAAATGCAAACGTTCCGTGGAAATGTCAGTATAGACATGGTAGAGTCTTTGTTATACGGCGCTACCGCCAAAGCCAACAGAAATTATTGAAAAAGGAAGCGTTGCGAAGCAAATGGTCACTTGTTTTTACGGAAGAGTAGGACAAATGAATACAGGGTCATTAGAGGAACGTAGAATGACAAATTCTGATTGGTGTTTGTTTCACAGAAATAATGAATGAATTCAGGAGAAGAACGCAATATGACCTCTCATTCTTCAACTGGACAATGAGACCTCATACAATATCAAGCAAATAACTGAATAATGCAGAAGCAAATATTTGAGAGAGAAAAAAATCGAATTGACCGGTACTCTACCAAACATCTCGGATTTGACGACTGATTTTTGTTCCCAACAGTCAAAGATAAACTGCAGGATCTTCGATATTCGTCGCCTGGAGAAGCTGCAAACGGGTTTAAATTCCATGTATTTCCACGGGTTTAAATTCCATGCTTTCCGGATTGGTTTGAGCACATTTTCCTGCTGAAGTATGGAACCTACTTTACTCGAAGTGTTTTTTTCTATACCGATTAAATTGGTGTTCTTACTCTAGTGACAGTTTTCTTCACAAATAGTTTTAAGCAGTAAACAGAGGCATTGCTCAGTTTTCTACGAACAATTTGTACATAAAAAGAGGACTCTACCACATGGAATACTGGTTCCCAAATAGGCTAATAAGATATGGAACATTCTTAACGACCACATTCAGGAGCACTATACTTGACTCATCAAATCTTGACTAATATAATGTTGACTAGTCTTATCTGGACTAATCTAATGTTGACTAATATAATCTTATATAATATAATCTTTACTAATCTAATCTTGTCTAATCTAAGCTTGACTAATCTAAACTTGAATAATCTCATCGTGACTAATCTAATCTTGACAAATCTCACCTCATCTAATCTTGACAAATCTCACCTTGACTAATCTCAGCTTGACTAATCTAAACTAGACTAATCTAATCGTGACTTATCTAATCAAATATAAATAAACGAGACCAAAGAAGCAAACAAGTAATTTAGTTAGTAATAAAAATCATTCGTTCCTAACATTTATCGGTATACACTCAGTTTACAAGATAACGACTAGACTAGAGTGCCATTTCATGGTAGCTCCCTACCACAACGAAATTAACGCTTCTTGAATTGAAGCCACCCCAATTGAGATGCAAGGATTAGTCTCACAAAAGTGTTTAATTTTTAATTTGTTCGAACAATTCCCATGCATCGCACGGAGCACTAATCAAGAACTCAAGCGTCACAACTCACACATTACCGGAAATTTGAGTACAGCTCTAATCTTGCTGCACTTAATGCCAATCCACATAAACTGATTTGGTTCAAATCAATACCCATGAAACGACAAATTAGTGGCAAAAATTCCACTGGACTGCGGTGCATATGGCATGCATTTTTGTTGTTATTTTTAGTGTTATCGCTGCCATTCTCCCGTTCTGTTCCACTACAATGGAGGTTTCCTTTTTTTGCTGTGCTGTTGCATAGATTTCCAATGACAACTGCAGCAACAAAATTTAGTACACTTACGAGTACGACTTCCCACCGCAACTGCAATGCGAGCAGCGGAATTGGGTTTGCGGAGGGTTGTTGCGCAAAATTCGAGTAGAAACTATAAAAGCGGAACACGTCAAAAGATTGACAAAACGATTGGTATGCAGCAAACGAGGAAATTGCGTTGCAGCAAACACGTTGCTGCCGGTTGATTGTTGCATGCCACCATCTGCCGCTCTGTGGGGTTGTGAATTTTTACTGCTTGTGGCAACTTCATAATATAAGCAGTTTTTATTTGCGTGTGTTGTGATTGCTGCTGGCGGAAATAATTAATTTGCAATTTCAATGCACAACTTTGAACAACAATTGCTGGCGGGCAAGTTTGTGTGCATTTAGCGGAATCATTTGGAAATTCGTAATTATTTTTATAGCTTCGCAGTTGTGCACCGACATCAGGAATACAACCAATTTCGTAAAGTCAACAGAAATATGTTTTAATTACACGTCTGCCAATTGCATTCCAGTTGCGACTGAGGAAATATGCTGCCAAAGGACTCTTGCCAGGGGAAAGCGTTGAAATAAGCAGCCAAAGGACTCCTGTCGGGCGAAAGCATTGAAATAAGCATACAAATAACTCTTGACAAGGTTTGAGCAATTAAGCCCGCTTTACACTATTAGAGATGATCACATGAGTGGCTCATGCGAGGTGATGAAATCTGTATCTGAAGGATTTGCGAGTTGAACAGCTTCTTTACTTAAATGCGGATTTAGTTCATCTGAGATTACCATACCGAAAGCTTCTGCAACAACTTTTACTGTTTCTACAGCTAAATCATGGTGCAAGTCTCTGTTGCGCACGATTCCATTGAAAAATCTCTGATGAGGATAAGTGGCATGCCCGAAATAGCTATAAGATCTGCCAGAATGTTTTCAATAATTCTGCATCTGATAATTATTGCGGTGGAATAATAATAATAAAGGAAGTGTATCAGTTCCTGACATCCTTACTTATTTAGGCGGCCATTACATCCCTTGGTCGGGTCACTGCCGACGTGAGCAGTTCTCCCCAGGTGCCTCTGCTTCGGGCGCGCCTTCTCCAATCAGTTACACCAAGCGTGGTTAGTGCTTCCTTACCTGGGACCATCCACAGGAGGCACGGTCTCCCTCTTCGTCGGCGACCTTCTGCTCTCGCCCAAAAACCTTTCTCGCCGGAGTTTCTTCATCCATACGATAGACATGACACAGCCAGCGGAGTCGCTGAATGTTTATACGCTGAACTACATCAATGTCGGCGTAGATCTCATACAGCTCGCAGCCCCTTCATCCAACTCTCTTTAATTGCTCATATAATAATTATTAATTTATTATAACGAAATGTAATAATAACAATAATAAAGTGGTTGTGCCATGCCCACAAAAACTTAATACTACCACGCCCATAAAAACTTAATACTATCTTTCTTCACATCAACAAGCATATAAATAGCAATACTGTAACCGAATCTGAGCATAAAATCGTGCTGATATATTTCCTCCTAAGCCAACCACGACGAATAAGAATGGCTCTCAGGACTTTATTGAGAACTATTGTGGTGTAAAGGGGGCTTAACTCGTAGTTAAGGAGCGCGCTGTTGAATTAAGTTTCCATTTAATGAGTCGTTTATAAGAGTTTGTGTCAATCTTGTGGAGCGGCATTAGCTGCACACCTTAGTCAACAACACGATTCGTTTGCTGTGCGCATGAATACGCATGTGTACCCCCGCTTAATGTGAACCAAATGCAAATGATAGCAGTGCAATGCATTTATGTAAATTAATTCAAGTGGAATTTCAAAGCAATAAATTCTGTGTACGTCTTCGTACCAATTTGCATATTCGCATTTATGCGCACAGCAGCGGCAGCAGAAGCAGCAGCGGCAGCAGAAGCAGCAACAACAGCAGAAGCAGCTCTGTCAGCATCAGTTACTGTGCTTAATGTACTCCCTCGAAGCAAAACTGACACCTTCTCGGATGATTTCAGGATCTATCGATTTAAAAATCCCTTTCTTAGCAAGCCTCAATATGTTTTGATACTTCGTTTTTAATTTTTATGAATTTAGTTTTAACTTATGAAATTAGTGTTAACTTATGCAATAAATGAAAACATATTCCAATATTGAGAGAGATAAATCACAATTAAACGAGATGATTTCAAATGATGGGATTTCAATCATTCATTACTTTATTGAATTGAAGTCACTGAAAATCATTGTGATAAATGGAAATCACTGTAGCGCTTGATTTTCGCTGTAGTAAATTGAAATCTCTCTAGCTAGCTCCAATAAATCACTGGAACGCTTATAAATATATGTGATGATTAAATATCACTATAGAGCGTAGCTCCAAGAAATCACACTGTAACCTTGAAATTATATGTGAGGACTAAATATTAGTGTAGTGCCTAAGAATCACTCTAGTATCTAAGAATCACTGTAGTAACAAAATAGCATTGTGGACCATAAAAATCATCGAAGTTCCTCAATAATCACCGTAGAGCCTGAAAATCACTGTGGCGCCTGAAATTCGATGTAGCTCTACGAAATCATTTAACGCTTGTAATTATATGCCTGATTACTGAAAATCACTGTATCGTCAGAAAATCATTGTTGTACTTCAAAATGTTCGTAGTGCCGGAAAATCTCTATGGTGATCAAAAATCACTGTGGTACTTGAAAATCACTGTGGTACTTGAAAATCTCTGTAGTACTTGAAAATCACTGTGGTATTTGAAAATCACTGTGGTACTTGAAAATCACTGTGGAACAGAAAATCAATATGGTGGCTGAAAATTATTGTAGTGCCTGAAAATCACTGTATTGACTTCAAATCATTATGGTGACTAAAAATCACTGTGCCAAAAATCATTATGTTGCCCGCAAATCACTGTAGAACCTGAAATCATTCTGTTATCTGAAAATCGCTGAAGCGCCTGAAATTCAATGTGGTGTAGGAAATCATTATGGTGTTTGAAAATAACTGTAGCCCATGAAAATCACTGTGCTGCCTATAAATGACTGTGGTATCTGAAAATCACTGTGGTACTTGAAAATCACTTTGGTACCTGAAAATCAGTATGATCCCCGTAAATCGATGTAGCACCTAAAACTCACTGTTGTGACTGAAAATCACTGTAATGAAATGAATTCAATGTAGAACCGGAGAATCTCTTAAGATGACTGTAGTGACTACAAATCCTTATGTTGACTTAAAATCACGGTACCGCATGAGAATCATTTTAGGGTGTGAAAGTCATGATAGCGTCTGAAAATCATAGTGTTGCCTGAAAATCATTGTCATGCGTGATAATCATTTTGTGTCTGAAAATCCCTGTAGCTTCTACTGTGGTTACTTAAAATCACTATCTTGCCTGAAAATCACTGTAGCGTCTGAAAAATATTGTGACGACTAGAAATCATTGAATTCAATGTATATAGACCCTGAACACTTTTATAGCGCCTTAATATCACTGTACTGAATAAATATCTTTATGTTGACTGAAAATCATGGTACCATCTATGAATCATTTCAGTGTGTGAAAGTTGCGATGGCCCCTGAAAATCATAGATTGCCTGAAAATCACTGTGTTGCTAAAAATCATTGTGGTGTCTGAAAATTACTGTGTTGACTGCAAATCACTGTGGTGCAGAAAATCACTATCTAGCCTGAAAATCCTGTAGCGTCTGAAAAACACTGAAGCGAGTGAAAATCATTGTAATGAAATGAATTCAATATAGAATCGAGAAATCTCCTAGATCACTTTAGTGACTAAGAATCATTATGTGGAGTGAAAAGCAAGGTACCGCCTGAGAATCATTTCGGTGCGTGAAAGTCATAATAGTGACTGAATATCATGGTGTTGCTTGAAAATCATTGTCATGCGTGATAATAGTTTGGTGTCTGAAAATCAGTGTTGTGACAAAAATGAGTCTGAAAATCACTGCAATGCCTGAAAATCACTGTGTTACCTAAAAATTACTGTAGTGACTAAAAATCATTTCGTTCACTGAAAATCACTTCAGGGGCTTAGACTAGAAATCTCTTCAAGCAAATGTAAAAGACCACCAAATTTTATTTTGACTACACTAATTGGAGCCTATTTGTATAAATTTTAAGTGAGGTCTTGTATGGGAAATACCCCTCTAATCTTAGCATATGAGTTTACAGTGTGAAAGATGCTATCATGCGAAACTTCTTTCATGCATTTAAATAGGCGTTATGTTATGAATATTGTTAATAGTAGGCTTGGTACAGCCTTCCATAACAATTAAATTAGTACCAAATTAGTATTTCTTTTGCCCGAATGCAGTGTGAATATAATTTATTAGTGCACATCCTTACCAAGCACGCCTCCTTCTGGTGAACTCTAGGTGAACTCTGGATTGATACTATATAACTGTAGTCCCAAATGGTCTATTGCCATATTTTATTTTGTGGATTACAAGTGTGACTGTGGTTACAAATGTGGTTATCTCTTTCGACAGATATCTAGAAAGATCTGCATTTGATAAAACAACTCATCTAATTAGTGATACATGACTTGGTCAGACCATGTAGACGATACAATAAAAAGTGCCGCAGTTCTCTGCCCTGCACTATAAACATTCTCATCTACATCAGTGGTTGTTGGATTGGGTAGTACGCCGCCAGTATACACACTGGTT
The DNA here is from genome assembly GCA_920105625.2 of Clusia tigrina. Classification (NCBI taxonomy): domain Eukaryota; kingdom Metazoa; phylum Arthropoda; class Insecta; order Diptera; family Clusiidae; genus Clusia; species Clusia tigrina. The sequence goes on along the minus strand of OV050033.1, from coordinate 162,240,004 downwards.
TCAAATTGCTGAATTGCTTCTCTTATTAATTTCTTGAAAGAACCCACCATCCTTGTAGGCATTACTCATTTTCATATTAAAATGAATATATTATTTTATTGTCGAGAATCCCTGATACCAAAAAGGATACCTTTTACTTTCACTTAACTAAATTCGGGTGTTAAAACTGGTGTCGACTTAAATAGATAAGAACCCCAATTCCAAACCTTTAATCACAAGTAAACCCATTAAAACTGAAAGGCTCTCAAATTTAATAAGCACAGCTTCAGTGAAGCGTTGCACATATTTGGGCCACTTCGTTGTACCTTTGGCAAAGGCTTCCGAGTAAAACGAAACTTATTATTTGTATTTACCGTAGAAGTGCTTTTTTGTTTTTCTTCTTTTTCCAAACTTGTATTTTCACAGCAAAAGGACTTCACAACTTTGAAGTTCTCATAAGTTTACTTCAGTGTTGTGAAGCATGTTGCCCATTGCAGTTAATATAATTTTCTTGTATACCGAAATCAGCCCCCTGCCAATTGCCGCCGCTTCCGGCAAAGTGCACCCTCTTTCCACAGCAAAGCATTTCTTTGCGTTCGCAACCATTGCTCGCCAAACAAGCCACTGCACAATACCAGACGCTTCTTTTCGGCATGAATATTGCATTTTACGTGTGGTGTGGCGCAGTCTGCCGCAATACGAGTAGCGAATGAAACGGATTCCCTGCTGCCTGCAACGCAATTGTTAAGTGCAGCCCGCACTTTGCATACTAGATTTGTGCAGCAGGTTGGAACGTTTTAAGGGGAAACACGGAGGCAGCCCACAGCAGCAGGTATGCAAGTGTACGATTGTGTAAGGGGAGAACAAACGCAACCGATATAAAGTCCCCACACAAACGAACAAAAAGGATTCCTAACCACGCTTGTTATTTACTATTATTTACGCTTATTCTTTGCAGTGCAACGAACTGCACTAAAAGCGCATAAATCCGCCAGAAGAAATTATTCATTAACGAGAGCAGTTTTAGTTCAATTTTGTGGTTGGTTGGTTCCCTGTTCGAGACTCCCGAATTTGAACTTGTTTAACAATGGTTGTGGTTCTCAGTGCTCAGAAATGGAACAGTAGAACTGTGTCAGTTGAAGACTGTTGTGAAAGAAAAACCGCTTAAGTGAACATTGCAACATTTTAGACTAATCACAGCTTCCGGTCTCGGAGACGGTCGAGAAAAGCTTTGTTGTTTGTATCTTTCGAATGAGATGCCCACAGACGTGTGAATCTCTCCCATTTTAAACCTGTGATCCTCCACAAACATACCATTAAATTTTGTTGTAATTCCTCTGTGATTTAGAAAATTTAAACTACTATTATTACTGCAATCAAAGCGAAGATTTTGTATTACTTGACACAATCCAGTGATTTGAACTAAAAACTCATGTTCATAAGAACAGGTAACTGCATAAAAATCCCTTTTGGTGACAAAAAAGACTACAAGTGAGGATTTCTAAACTAGGAGAATGAATCCTTTTCACCTGATATAGTCATCTCAGCATTTCGACTATTCCCATATTTCAAAGCACCAAGTGGTGTCTATTTGTTGTGTGTTCTGGGAAATGAGTAAAAGAACAGGATATTTTCAGTAAAGTGAAGCTGGAGGACATTCTCATTGAATTAAAGCTGAAACATAAATATTCAAGTTAACGCAGAGCTAATCAACTTTGTATTTTATAACCAGGATTCGAACTCTTACCAGTATTTCCTTCATATCCATCCACCTCAGCGATCTGTAGAAATGTACATTTAATTCTTATTTTATCTTTTTTACTGAAGTAATCCTATTTATATCGCATGCTTCTCTCCAGGTGTTGCCTACATTTTCATATCTATTAAACTTCGTGTACTTTACTGTAGCATAACTGATTTTCCTCTTAACATCTGAAGACTTGCTGACTTCTGATGTGCCGGCAGACACGTTCTCTGCTTTCTTTAAACTGACACGTTTGGCACGCAGTGTTGTTTCATTTTACTACACACCAGACAAGTAACTGTTATATCGATCTGCTCCTGTTGTCCTTTTGTGCTAAGCATGCACGCTCCCTTGCATCAGCCAACACCATAGCCACGTGTGTGCCTCGTTTAGTGCAAAAAATGAGCAGCATGTTGCTCAGCTGCTGTGGCAACAGTTAAAAAGACCCTATTAGCCACATTCAGCTGCATGCTCACATACGAATATCCGGGGCAAATGTTAACTGTGTGCTAAGGTGCTGCGTGTAGCTGGTTCCGTGTTGCATGCGAAGCTGATACAATTGGGAAATATTTAACACTAGAATGCTCGATGTGGTGGATATATCAGGCGGCTATTTTTTAGGTATCGTGTGATGTAGGAGTACTGTGTACTCGTATGTGATTCTTGAGATGATGATTTTTACTTTATTTTATATCAATTCTTTTCGGGACATTTTCCTCATTCGATGGGGAGAAAAATAGTGTATAAATACTCACAATAGAGTAAAGGAAAGTAGTCCTCTAAATATTTATAAAAACCAGATTAAGTCATAATGGGATTAAGTCATCATTAGACTAAGTCATCTTTTGACGCCTCATAATATTCCAGTATTCAAATATGGATGAGAATTTGATGCCAACAATTCTAGACTTAAAGTTGGTTTATTTCATGTTTTGGTTTTTGAAGTCTGGTTTTAATAATTTATTATATGAATACTCAAAATATTTTTAAGGTGTGCAGTCCCCCTACTTCTGCATCATGACTAGACTAAGTCATCATTAGACTAAGTCGTACTTTAAAGCCTCATAATATTCCAGTCTTCAAATATGCATGCCAATAATTTTAGATTCAAGGTTCGCGTAGTTTAAGTTTTGATATTTCAAGTCACCCAATTCAGAGTATTTAAGTTTTCCTGGTCACTTTGCTCCTTCACACCCCCACCCCTTCTAGCAATAGTTGTGTTTGGCAAGCAGCTGGTTTTACTTAGCAGGTGATATATGAGCAGCGTATATAGGTCCTTCTAGTGACATATCCTTCTTAATGTGAACTGCACCAGAGACCGCAGTAAGTCCTCAATAGCACTAAAGTAGAGATTATAAGTTTATTTGAAGAGACACTAACAGGTTCTTCAGGGTCCCCCGTCACATGATTGCATAGAAATTTTCGTTTTCAAATTTAAAGAATGGAGGTCAAACTGCCTCCAAGTCGGCATCCAGTGTTAAAGTCAGCGCACACAACAGCAACTCTTTAACCCTTTCAAAGCAAGTGCCGAACAAACAAGGAATTATAAATAAATAAATATAAAGTAGCAAGTGGCGGAAGTGGCAAGCACGCCAGTTGCGCGTGGGTTGTTGAACTTCAACCCCCTCCCCCGTGACTCCGGGCTGCAACGTGCAAATAATTTATGGGAATGTCATATTTTTTATTTGCTCAAATTTTTCCTTTTCCCCATTTGTTGCTGCTAACTGTGCTGTGCAGATTCTCTTGTTCGCTTATTTTGTGTTGCTTTTAATTTATTGCCAAAGCGGAGGTTAACGCAAATCTACGCACATGGAGCCAGAAATGTGAAAAGTTGAGCTGCAATCCAAATCCCGGAACGTGACTGTAATGCCAAATGACCCCGGGCAAGCGACGATATTTTCGCCTTTGTTTCCAAAATTGTTTTATATGCCATTTTTTATAGTTTTTTTTTTTTGTACTTGTTTTTGTTTTTATTTAAATTTGTGTTTATCGTTATTTTTGGCGCAGTTTGTGGTGTTGCAGCGGATTCGCGTGTTTGCATGTGCTCAAGTCGAGCGTTTTTAATTCCGGCAGCTTCTGTTTGCCTTGACGCGCTTTTTATTTGCTCTGATTAAACCAGTGCAAATATGAAGTTGCATGTGCAGCACGCCCAGCGGCTAACGCAAATATATAAACAAAATATTATGCAGCTGCAAGATAAATAAAATAATTTCGCTTCTAGGGTCAACCCCACTGGCGTCCTTGCATTTCGCTGGGCGGTTTGTTTATTGGCTATTGGTAGTGGTGGTGGTGGTGGTGGTGGTGGTGGTGTAGCAGTCCAACCACAATTATCGATAGAACTCTGAGTTTATGAGGAAATGAGTGTCAAAATTGCTTCATTGGCTGTAATATGGTTGCAGTATATGAGGGACATGAATTGCAGTTCGTGGCTGCTTTTAATTAAGAAGGACCCCTTCATTAAACTATTAGCATAGGATCCTTTTTATTGAACTATATAAACACATTTCTAGTTCACTGATCGCTTATGGATTCGTTTTTTTAAATTATTTAAACATATCCCCAATCAAAATTCTACGCTTAACCAGAAAAAATCAGGTATTCCTGAATATAAACAACACGCAGCAAATTTCCAGTATGTAAATCCAAAGTAAATTGCTTACATTCTGTTTGGTTATGCATCCTGGGCAAGTAAAGGAATCAATAAATCTTCGGCAAGTAAAATAAGCAAAAGTTCATTAACAATTTAACCAATGAGTCGTCCTTCACCCTTAATTATCCCAACCTCGTGGCAAGTTCCAACGTAGTAGTAGAATAAGAAAGATATTTTAGTTGTGTTTTGGTGAACAATATAAAAGTAAGTCAACCAACATTGCTTTCTGTAGTAGCGCCCCAAGGGACTCTTGGGGGCAAATGGTATCAATCTATAGAATACATTATGGCACCATATCACGTCGGCTGATAAGGGAGGCCTTTTGTATGGAACATTTGTCTCTGAATGACTTTTAAATCTCCCCGAAATAACAATCTGTTCACTTTAACGGAAGGACTTCTATGGTCGGTATTCATCGTGCAGACTTTTTACTATGAACCTTGGGTTCCACCTCGTCAATAGAAGTAGTAGGTCGGTTACAAGTTTTACTTTACGTATAAAACATGATTATCACTTCTGCTTTCAAGTCACAACTGCACGCACAAGTCGCATTGTATTTTATTGCATTAAAATTCGAGATCAATCAAACACATTCCAGAAATAAGTCCATCTGCGCAATCCAGGGAGGAATACAAATTGTTATGAGTGATGTCAATTAGGCCTAGCATGATTGTCTTGTTAACAAGACACTTCTATTTTAGATTTAGGAGTGAAGTGCAGAGTTTCTTGAAAGATTGTGTTGTTAACAAGAGACTTACTTCAATTTTAGATTGAGGAGTGAAGTGCAGAGTTCCTCCGATGGTTGCCTTGTTAGCAATAAACTTTCTTCTCGTTAGGAGTGAAGTGCAGAGTTCCTTGAACGATTGTGTTGCTATCAAGAAATTTACTTTTATTTAAGATTGAGGAGTGAAGTGCAGAGTTCCTCCGATGGTTGCCTTGTTAGCAATAAACTTTCTTCTCGTTAGGAGTGAAGTGCAGAGTTCCTTGAACGATTGTGTTGCTATCAAGAAATTTACTTTTATTTTAGATTATAAGTAGGAGATGCGGATATTACTATCCAACTGCACCATATCAATTCCCACTATCATCTATTTTATCCTAGTGGAGTTCAGGCATTTATGCATGCCTGTTGTAGAACAAATATAGCCAGTACGCATATCCTGTTTTCTTAAACTAAAACGGATAGAAGAGTCTCCCTAAACAAAATGAATTTATTATTATTATTATATCTCACATCATTATTAATTATGACTGCAAGGAGTTGGGGAAGAGTTCTAGCTACTGATGCGAAGAGAAAAAGATTTTTTAAAAAGAAGAAATTTGGAGACCAAGCACGGAGCAAGATTTGCACCTGCGAACCTCTGAGTGTGAGCATGCTTACCACTAGACCACAGAGGACAGCAACTAAAATTAAAATGTAACTATGTATAGGAATAATTCCTTACCTACTCCAGTCCTTGTAGGCTCAACTCTAAACAAAGTACATTTTACTATCTTTCTATTACAACTCATCAGAACAAAAGGGTCCAATAACCCTGTGATTTACTAATCTAGATTATTGTTAATGGTGTTATTGTTGTTAAGGATTGAAAGTTTCTCCTTGAGCCCTGTCTTCTGGATTATTGGTGAGAACTCTGTAGAGTTTGGTTGCAGACATTTCATATAATTAGCCGAACCTTGCTAGAACCCCAAGTATATATTACGAACATGCATTCCTGCAGGACATTGATCTATTTAGTGGTTAGTTATATTTATTGCAGTTCATTCATATAATTCTTTCCTGCTCATTAAGAACACGCTAGAAAACCTAATAAGGGAGTTATTTAGAAGGGATCAGGTTCATTCATACGACCCCAAACGTCTCCAATTTTAATGTTGGGGATGTCATGAAGGAGTAAGGCTTCACCACAGGCCTCCCCTTCAATGGTTATGGTAATCGGAGGAATACCCGTGATGACTCCCAGAGCATCAGTAGGGTACCTACGCATAGCCTCTGTAGCTCCCACACATACAAGACGATGGGGTTTATTTAGTTTATTACTGGCCAATTTTTGTCGTACCTTGGGCCACCAAGCCAAAGCTGAATAGATGACCATTGGTCGTACTATTGTGTACTATATGACCAGTATGTTAGTTTTGGGGAGATGACTCAGGTTTACCCAAACAGTTTTTGGCATGCAAAGCATCCTCTTGTTGATTTGTTGGTTATCAAATTTAAATGTAAGAATGCAAGTAAGCTTTTTGTCCAGGTCTACTCCTAGATATTTCGCCTCTATGGAACATTCTAAAATTGTTTCATCTAACGAAAGTTTAGTCAGATTGGCTTTTCTTCGATTGGTGAAAGGTACAATTGTAGACTTCAGTGGCTATAAGTAAAAGCACTCAGAGGGTTGCTGGTCCAAATCCTGCCGCCAGCCTTGGGCTCAAAATTGCTTCTTTCTAAAAAGAGAGAGAAATAGTTTCTCGACTCGAAGAAACAAAGATGTATAAAGAAGCATTTTTCAGACAATGCCCGAGGGAGGATTCGAACCCAAGACCCCTGAGTGTGATTCTAGCGTGTTTACCACTATTATCATTAGATTTTATTAGTGATTAAAGCTAATATCATTAGTATTCCCCATTACACTGTTACAATACTCGTATTTGGGTCTATTTCAGTTCTTTGTTTGGAATTTCTTTGCTTGTTGGAAGATTCTCCATTTAATATACACTCTTATATTTGGTTTCTGTTACCGCCCATTTTTATGAGCTTCTCCTAGAGGACATTTTGCATAACCCACGACAATGCTAAATGTCCTGTCCAACAAACTATTAACTGCCTGCTTATTTTCGAATACTCCAGTCACAAATTCCTGTCGTATCATGCGCTAAGTACGCCGCGCCCTGTATAGGGCTGTGTCTGGGTGTGGACTCTGTGCATGCGAATTAAACTGCGGCGTGTAGAGTGGAATTAAACAAAAACATTATTTTTTTAAATTTCCATTTCATTGTGTGTTGATGCTCCTGCCGGCAATTCTCTCTGCCGCGAGTATATTCCTTTGGAACTGAATTGTTTGTTGTTGTATTTGTTGTTTGCACACAAATTGCGTTCCTGTTTGTTTTTGTGATTTTATTTACATTCTTTTTGTGTTTTTTGTGGAATTTTTTTGTGTTACCGACACTTGTTAATTTTAATTGTTGTTGTTTTTTTTAGCACAACATAAAATTCCACTTTTTGCGGCATTTTGCAGCCACTTTGTGCGTAACAAAGTAAAACGCGAGTAGTTGGCAGCACTGGCCGTCAACTGGAACAATTAAAAGCGCAAATAAAATAATTTCCTGCGATTTATTTTCATGTCGCAGTTTAAGCGCAGCTGAGCTATTTTCAAATTTAATTAATTAAACACTCATTTAGTGGGCCACTCCCCCCCTCCCCTAGCGCAGCTCCCATGCACCGTACTGTTCACTTATCTACCAACTGAAAGTTATGCAAAATATTTAAACGCAATAAAATATGAAATTTTATTTGCCCGCCATTTACATAATTTATTGAAAAGTTTATTCAATTTAAGTGGCAACCGCAGCCCCAAATGCGCTTCACCACCACCCTCGCCACCCTCGCCACCCACGCTTTGAACATAATTGCAAATGTAAACGTTTTCGCGAAAACACCGAAAATAACAGAACAAAATTTAAAAATAAAAAAAACGAAGCAGCAAAAAATCAAAAATTGTGTGTCATAAAGTCAGAAAGTGAATTGCAAAGTTCCATTAGGCAAAGCAGCGCAAATCGCACCCTAATCCTGACGGCGTGGCAGGAGTAAAAGCCTAAAAGCCATGCAAAGCCGCAAAAACCGCGCTCGCACACGTCGCTGCCGGTGAGGGCGGCGTCTGTCCCACGGCAGTGGGCGCTCTCGCAGCCTGAGTGAGTTCGCTTGGCTGGACGGCAGCGCTTCTTCGACACGCCGTTGATGGATGCCGTTTTTATGGCGATTGATGTGTTGATGGCGCAATTAGCAACGTTTTGAAAATGTAATTAATTTAAGACAACAGATTTGAGCGACGCACCGACACGAGTACATGTAATCACATTTGACATTAAGCGCGCTTTGATGGCCCATTAAGATGGATGTGGCCACGTGTTAACATGCAAAATTCCAACTCATTTTATGGGAATGTGCAGGTGCACAAAAAGGTTGCGAGTGTTACTGTGGGGTTGAGTCAGACGAGCAGCAGTCTAAGCGACAGCCACGAACTCACCTGCGTACACGATGATGGCCAGAGTGATCACAGCCTAGGCACAAATGTGAATACCCAGAGATGTTAGTGTAAAGGAAAGTGAGATTAGAAGAAATTTACCCAGAGATATCAGAGTAAAGAAAAGTGAGATTAGAGGGAGCATACTCAGAGATATTTGAGTAAGGGAAAGTCAGATTAAAGGAAGCATACTTAGAGATAGTATAGTAAAGGGAAGTGAGATTAAAGGAAGCAGATATTAGAGTAATGGAAAAAATTTAGATTCGAGGAAGCATAACCAGAGATATTAGAGTAAAGGAAAGTGATATTAAAAGAAGCACCCAGGTCTATTAGAGAACAGGAAAGTGAGACTAGAGGAAGCATTCCTTGAAACATTAGAGTAAGGAAAAATTGTGATTAAAGGAACCATTCCGAGACATATTAGAATCAAGGAAAGTGAGACTAGAAGAAACATATCCAGAGATATAAGAGTAATGGAAAGTGAAATAGAAGAAGCAGACCCAAAGATATTACAGTAAAGGAAAGTGAGATTAAAGGAACCATACCCAGAGATAATAGAGTTAAGGAAAGTAAGATTAGAGGAAGCAGTTTGATATTAGGTGTAGAATTGCATGGGTCATTTATGGTATAGGAAAACAACAAGAACTAAACTATACAATCATAATATCCAAGTATCATAATCATACAGCTCAGAATCCATTATCAATCTTATCACATTGAACTTCTAGTCTTGGCTTCAGCCATTTTGTTATATAATACATGTTTAAACTTAAAGAATATAAACAAAATGACACTAAATTATGACAGTTGAATCCATTAAAAAGTGTATATAGAAAAAATGTATAGAGAAGTAGGGTCACATATCGAATTTTTTCTTCACTAATCATACAAACGAGTATTCTATGGGCAACCAAAAGAACCAGCAACCACAGTGACTACAGTGTGTCTCTCTAGATACAACAGACGATGAAAGATTACGGGCGGATTTACGTTCCCCCAAATTCTATAAGGTTGTAAGTTAACATTGAACTATGGCTTCGTCTCTGAAAAGAATAAATTTTCCAAAGCCAGGTCCCGTTTATACAAATTGGTTTCCAAAATAAACAGGACTTTTAAAAAAAACAACAATAAAAGTATTTTGGACAAAACCAATTTATTTTTATCAAAATAGTTCCCTTTCGACTCAATAGAGCGATTTCCACGGTCTAAAAGCATGTTGAATGAGTATTTTAGATCGTTGGCCGGAGTGTTCTTCGGGATATCGGTACAAGCCTTTTGAATTGCTTCTATGTACATTGCTTTCATCGCCAAATGCATATACCATGCCAAATATAAGCCTTTTGAATTGCTTCTATGTACATTGCTTTCATCGCCAAATGCATATTCCTAAAAAAGTAAAAGTCGTACGGTGCCAAATCAGGTGTTGCGGAAGTGGTTGGCATTTAAATTACCAATAGATGACCTCATCTTTAAAAAGTGCTCTTTTTTTTTAAAGTCCTGTTTACTCTCGAATATACCTTGGAGCGACAGTAGACCTCTCGCGGGCCAATAAAAGTAACATCAGTTAACCATGAGAGATACTTATGTACTCCATGATCTCGAATTTTACATCAATAATGGCCGTAGAACTCATGTTAACCCGCCGTATTTCTGTCAGTTTAAAGGGCCCATGCCTCTGTTGTACCACAGCGGGCTGATTCCTGGCCTAGGTAAGCACACTTAGCCCATACCTGTCCATGCCAATCCTCTCTTTTTATCCTATAAACTAAGCTCAATCGAACACAATTATATTATATTGATTTCTTATTCACTGAAGCTCCTCATGGTCCATGTATAGAGCCAATTGGAGCAGAAGATGTTCCCGCTATTTCAGACTATTTCATAAGGTTTTCCACTGATCGTCAAATGTGCTTCTGGCTACCTTGCTTGCAACCTTTTTGCCATACAAATTATATGTATCACTTTTTATTCATATTTCGCTATTCCTCATTGAAGGTGAGTCCATGGTTAACTTTCACACATGTTGCTATGATAAGAGGATATTTTTGCGTCCTTTGGGGTTCAACATTTTCTCTCTTTGACATGAAAATACCCCCAAAAACTCGTTAAAATATTGCAACTGAAATATTTCTCATGTGAGAGGTGAAAAAATGAGTATAAATATCTTAATCCCGTATTGAACTGAAATGTTAAAGGGAATTTTTTTATTGTAATTTAACTTCAATCAGATTAAACCGCAAATCGGAAGCTGATTTATCTTTTTTTTAAACAAAATTATTAGTATTTAAGGCAAAATTGTATGCATTGAAATAAAAACTGATATGAGATGATTGAGAAAAAAGCGATACAGTTTTATGAACTTTACAGGTCTCATGACCTCACCCAGCAAGGAGATTAAATCACTTTTTATTGGTCTTGTTATTATTTTTCCCTGCCAATGCACACATGCGATAAATCAAAGGACACAATTTAAGTACGCACCTAGGACAATCAAGTCCAGTTTGTCATTAAAATTAATCTACCCAAGCACTCCTCACTGCAGGTATCCCCATGATTGGCAAAATACCTGTTTCACCCATCCAAAGATTAGTTATAATTAGTTTAAAAGTAAAGTTTTCCCAACTTGGATGGAGAAAAAACGCATGTCACATAAAAATGTTGTGACATAAAGTCCTTAACAAACTTCTAAATTGCTCAGTTCCGGTCAAGCGCAGCCAGCCGCTTAGACTTACATACTACCACTCAGCCACACATAAATAAATCATTACCCGGGGAAGCCAACTAGAGTCCTGCTTGAGTTTCTATTGCCTCATTTGCAGGCCAACCACATCCTGCCGCCGTTCCAACAGTTTATGAAGGTCCTCCACTGTTAGTGTGTGTTGACAACTTCATTTCGTAGGCGGCACTACGTCAACAGCTATGGCCAAAGTCAACAGAACGAGCAGAACAAGCAAAATAATTACGGCATAAAAACTTTGTGGAAATGAGCTCAGCAGCGAGTCGGCAGGATTGACAGGAACTTCTCCGCCTGCCTCCGACTGATGCTGGAGCATCACACGCACACTCGTAGTACAGCTCCACGTGTGACTGCAACACTGCCCTAATGGTTTGATTACCCTTTGTCAACAACGCCGGCTACTTGCGAAGTGTACTCGATTAAAAGTCTCTGCACTGTTTCGACCGAAGAGGGTGGGGCAGTACCACTCGTCCACAAACAAGGGCCACTTGGCAGATTGGCCTGCGGCGTGGCTCGCCTGAGTGGCTCAGTCAGTCTTGTAATAATTGCACTCATCTTAATAATAATTTTTATGTGCACTCTTGACCAGCGGGAGCATTCGTTCAATGCCAACTGCAATTCAAATGGTCCCATTGTGCTGGCGTGAGAGTAATCAGTGAGCATTAAAATGGCGCTCAGCTTGGCATTGATAAAGGATTTTCATGTTTAACACTTGCACAAACAGAGCGAAGGAGTGCACGGCTGGCATGTTGGCATGGTTGGCATAGTTGGCACGGTTGGGGCAAATAGCAAACATAACAACGGTTAAAGCAACGACAATAGCAACAACAATTGCAAAACAAACAACTCGAGCTGTGCAGTTAAGTGCGCGCTCATTTATTGTAACAGCTCTAAGCGAACAATCAGCGGCGCTGAACACTGCTGAACTTAGCGCTCCGTTTACAAGTGGTGCTGCGCTCGTTTTTCCGTAGCGGAAAGGAGCTAACGCTACTGATGCTGCTGAAGCTGCCTCCGCTCGTAAAGCAGTGTGCATTAAAACAGCTTCCGGTGTGTACACTTTTAATGCGATTTTAAATATGGAGTGGAGGACTTAGTTGCTCTGTGCTCAGAGGGCGACAAAAGCACATTTCGCAGTGGGGGAGGGTCAGAAAAATTAATTATTACTCAAGACGACCAACAATTCTCAAAACAATGCACAATTCTCTGTGCCTTAAATTAAGGGGGCAACAACATTTAAAGCGCCTTTTAGTGTATTCAACTTAAGTGGGTGTTTGGACAAATGTAGGCGGGTCAACACATTTTAATACACTCTGATTTGCTTCGAAATAGTCATAGAGAATAGTGGTATGACTATGTTTAGGAGACAGACTTTGAGAGTAAGACAAAGTACCAATTGTGTTCAAGTTGGTAGTTGTATAATCAGAATAGAAGAATAGATTAGAAGTAGGGTAGGCCGGAGAACCGCAGAAGAAAAAGGTCTCCAAGCTCTCAGTTATTGATGCCCATTGTACTATAAGGCTGGAAATATTTGGCGGAATAGGGAGATAGGGGATTGTGAAAGCAAAGTTAAACCTTTGCAAACTTTTTTGAATCTTTTATGAATCTCAGAAATCTGTCCAGGGATAAGAGATGTACATTGTCCTTTCCCTATACATTTGACCCTAATATGCGCCTTCTCATTCTAGCAAAGGCAGGACAAAAGCAGGGAAATGCTCTGTGCCGTCCTGTTGTTTCTCCAGTTGTTTAAGTCCTTTAAAATTCAGTCACCTAAGCCCAGTTTGCTAGGAAGGTGTTCGTTGAAGACACCAATGGAGTTGCTACTAGCTCAAAGATTCCGAGCTTTCTACGACTCTAATGGAGTTTCTTCTAGCCCAAAGATTCCGAGCTTTGCACGACTCAGTGTAACAGAGTTTAGCATATTAATCGAATACTCATTCCTTTCTCACAGAAGCTTTTCAATAGAAGAGCTGGTAAGTTACGAGTATCTTGTCATAGTATCTTGCTTAGGCTCTTCTGCACTCAGGACAAATGTGGCTACCATTCAAGAAACTCTGATGTCATGTTACAAGAATAATGTAACTACAATTCAAGAAACTCTGCAGTCATCATCATTCTGTCAGTTATACTAAATGTATACCATTTAAAAAATCGTCCTAAGGTGTAATCTGTTTATCGCATGTAGTAAGTGTCTTCTTCACCTGCTGGAAGGAGTGAAGTCCCACCCACAGAAAGTGCAAAATGTACTGTACTAATAACAGTCGTTACGACCGACTGCAGCCACATTTTAATAGTTAGTTATTAATATCATTATTGCCAAGTTTTTCTGAGTGATTAGGCGAGCTTAACTGCCTGAAACGATGTGCTGCGTTGACTACTCTGCTCATGCTCTGCTGCTCTCAGCGCGCTCATGACAATATTTAGCGCAGAGTCATCAAAGTGCGAGTACACACCCACAGGCAATAATATTAGGAACTGCTTTATTTGCACCATGACGTCGCCCCCTCTCAGCATGTGCATCAATTCGCCTGTCAAAATATTTTCCAAGCCATCCAGCAATGCGATGCGAGGGTAAGAGAGCAACTAAGTGGCTGTGTTAAAGCGGGGCAGACATGCTACTTGCGGCGTTAATGACATTGTATTATTCAAGATAATTGAACGGAAATGGAGCTCAAATTGTCTAACGAGTGCTTAGCACATTAGGCGCTCCTGCAAGGTCACTACTCGGAACGAACACGAATACAGTGAACGCAGTCACTGGCATTTACATAATTATCCTCGTACCCTGTCGCAGTTTTAATGGCTGCTTAATAATTAATCACGCATTAATGCGTAAGTGAGTGTGAGTGTGCGTAAGTGCGAGAGTGCGTGCGTGCGTGGCTGAGTGCGTGGGTGTGTAAATAAATATTCATACTGACTGTTCAGGGGGGAGTGGTTGTTGGGCGCTTGGGTGTGTAGCTGTTTGGGGTGTGGCAACTGACGCGAACTGTTCAGACAAATAATTAAAATTCATTGTTATAAAAAATAAATGCGCACACGCGTCACTCAGGCCAGCCGCAAGCGCAGCAACAACAAAACCAACAACAACAAATACAACAAAAACCCATACAGCAGACGTGTGGCAGAATGATGGCAATGGCGTCAAGGCCGCAGAGGCGTTGACAAATGACGCCTGAGCTGCAGTTTATATTAATTTATGAATGGCGAACTAAAATTGTGCGGCTCCGGCGTAAATTCAATTGCAAAGGAGATTCACCAAATTGCAGCTCACTTGTCTAAATGTGTCTGTGTATGTGTGTGCATGGGTGTGGCCTGTGTATATGTGGGGATGTTTGCTTAACTGGAGCTAAACAAATAATTACAACAATTCATTTCATTTTACGAGTATTTGTTGCGATGCTTCGTTGCTATTGCGCCAGCCGCAACGCTGCAGAAATGAATTTATCAGCCGCTCAAATGATCTGGGAAAGTAGGCAGCTGCTTGCCGGTGGGGTAGGTGGGTGTTGTCTACCACTTGCCAGGTAGCGAGAGCCTAGTATTGGAGTGGCCTGGCTGGAGCTCGCTGGGTTGCGTTTGCAGCGTTATTTGAGTTGAGGGAGCGCAATTAATTTTCGTGTTTTTTGTGTGATTCTGTTTTTGTTTCGGCTTTGCTTGTTTGCCAAATGAGCCCAGATTATGTAACAGATTTGTTAGAAGTCAATTGTCAACATTACTGTTTGCTTTTGTTATATTTGCGGTCATTTTTGAAAGCAGCAGCAGCGGCGGCGCAGCCAGAGTTGGCAGTGGTTGCTGCGTTGAGGGTGGCACCTTTGGCTCGCATAATAAATGCCGGAAAATATTTATGCCCGTAATTAAGTCATCTCTATGCCAATTTATTTGTGTGCATTTTTGTGTTTGCATGTATGTGCGTTTGAATTAAAATGTTGTCTTTGCGTGGGCGTGCTTTGCCAACCCGTAATTAGTGGCAATTAATTCATTATTTACATTTGTTGCCTTTGACGGGCTGCAATTGAGGCACTTTGCATTTTTTACGAGTACCTTTTTATAAACTTATATAAATATATTTAATAATAATTAATACGTGGGAGCAAAGGTCCAACAAAATTTTAATAGTTTCTCCATAGAGTATTTTGTGTTATGAAGGACTTCTCACTCTCAATTGTGTATCTGCATAATATTTTCTAAAGGGAATTTGAGTTGAATGGTTGTTTAATTTGCTGCTATACTGGCAGTATTCCACGAAACCCCTTGATATTAAACGAAGACGCTGTAATAATGACACATAATGACTCATAAAATGTCGTTTACATGAACAATCTACTCATAACCCTCGGCGACAAAACAATCAAATAAGCAATTTCATGGCGTGATGATTTGTCGCGACTTTGTGATTATTTCGCCGCCTCTAGGAACTTTCACACAGCACAACTTTTGACTTAAGGGAAAGTTTCGCTGCTTGTTGCAGTCTTAATAACCACACCTGAGAGTAATCTGCAATGTGTTGTATAATATTAATTGTAATTTTAAGTTGCCTTGTTGCAGTTTAAAATAATGAAGCTCCAACACCATTACGGCTTTCACTGGTTTCAAAGCCAACACGAAGTAGAGAACGCATCAGACTGTTGGAAGGAGTGTTTCATAAGCGATACATTCATAGCCTTCAAAGGCGTTCAACTCTGATGTGTCTCGTATTAGTGTAATATTTCAGACGCATTTTCTCATTACTCACCTCTTTTTGCATCACCGCCTATATTCCCATAATATTTCTGTACTTTTATATATTCACTTCGCCTGACATTGCACACTTCATTCATAATTTCGCCCCGTCATTTATCTTCGTCAAGCGCCAAATCTCGTAAACCCCGTCAAGTATGTGTCGAACTTTTCAACCTCATTACGCCAATATTTTGTGTAAACATTTCTTACAAGTGTATATGGAAGTGCTTAAGACTGCCTATGAATGGGTGTGCCTGAGTGGCTGCGGCTATGAGTGTATGAGTGACTGGGAGGCAGCCTATGTGTGTGTGTGTGTGTGCTTCACTCCACTTGATTGTTATTAACAGAAATTTGCTTCACTGCTGAATTATAATGGGGTTATGAAATATTAGCAGCCATTGACTGAGAAATTAAGCAAGGATCTACATTTGCACAAATACACATGCAAGCATATACAAGCACACACACACACACATAAACACATCAAAATATATCCAAGCACACAAGCCCAGTTATTTTTACATACATCCGCTTTTACTGTACTTTTTGGGTAGGCGGCCTTTTGCCCATCGAGAGCACTTTGCTGTGTTTGCATTGCCTCCTCCTCTCACTTGCCTTCACTTTTGACTCTGTGCGACAAGTTTTCTTACAGCTTCACTTGTCTCCGAAACTTGTCTCCGTACGGGTGTGATTGCATGACGTCACTAATTGTCTCGCACTGCTTGCCACGATTGCGAAGATGAATTCGTAAACATTTGCGGCACGTGTTTCGATTTCGCTGGAGGGACCATAAAATGTTCAGGCATTTATCAAAGTTGATGTGACCAAAAATAACATAAATATGGAAAAATTTCCATGTCCTCCGACTGAGCGGAAATTCCACTGGCCACATCACGACTTTTATTGAAATAATACATCATAAGCGAATGGGAACTGTTGAAATTCACTTCATAGGCAGAGTAGAAAACAGCAATCACTTAGCGCCAGGAACAGCAACAGACCGAATCAAGCGAATCCCTGGATATAGTGGAGTAGCAAATTGCCTGCCGGGTTTATGGCAAGGGGGGGGAGTACTCTATTTGTCAACTTATTGAAACGATTTGAAAGGTTTTCTTGTCAAATTTGTTGAAGCTATGAATTTTTACACTAATACAAGAGCTGGTTGAAAAGTTTCTTGTAGGGAAATATTTTGCATGTCTAAAAGAATTTCATTTGTCAATCTACGAGTATTCTACACGGAGCTGAATAGATTTCTACAAACCTTGCGTGAGTGTCTGGATCACCTCCAAGGAAGTGCATATATGGAGGATACTTAAAATATTTACTTGTGCCCCTGATGATGTCATTATTGTCCTGATTAGGCTTCCTGGTTAGAATGTTTTGTATTATGGAAAGAAAGTGTGATGGAGCTACATCTTGCAAATTGGGTGGGTTGTCATGCAGTTGGAACGTCAACTGTGCTAGTTCCATAGCTAGCAATGCACTGAAAAGAGCCGATGAGTTGCACATATTCGCCGCAACACATCTCCCTGTATTTACTTCAGCTGCTTTTCAGGTCAGTTCAACACATTCCAGCACTGTCAAGACATTTGAGATGATTGAGCATTGGATTAAATCGAAGGTTTTCATATATACTCTTAGAGGATATGTGGACTTAGTTACGATCTAAGGCCAATTATGTGATAAATTACTAACGTTACAATTTTAACAAACTCCTTGGTTTAAGGTTTCCAAAGCTATATCCACTGTATCAGCTATATAGCTACTCCAACATCACTCAAATTTGAATTCACCCGTGTCGGAAGATGGACGAATTCACTCTGAAACATGAAACATTGTATTCGTCCATTGTAAGATCAAAATGTTGGAAGTTAAACAATTGCCTGAAATATAAAGTGAATAGTTTGTTATTAAGACACAAAGTACACCGAGAAGGCTGGCGAAAACAGGGCAGAAGAGAATGCCTCTTCAGGATGATGATTTGGAGGCTCTCTGGACAGAGTCTGGAATAAAATTAGCTTACCTTCAGCATTCCGAATAGTCTGGAGAGGTAAAAGAAAGCTACACAATCTCAGAAAAGCCTAAAGAGGTATAATAAAGCTCTCCAAGTGCAACTAAGATAAATTGTGCCATAAAATTGACTAAAACTTGGAATAATCCAACAATAAAATGTTGAGGTTTTGATGTTTCGAGTGTCGAAGACTCACTTTTTGTGTAATATTCCCTTTTGGTCGCTTAAACTGGAGTGGGTTTAAAGAACGGTTTCAGAGTTATTGAGTTGCTTGTTATTGAAGGATGTTGGATATACTTCTGTCTTTCTTCGATACTAAGAGCTATTTACGGTATTAACTTGGTTGAAACTTCGTAAGTTCTTGACATACACTCCCAGAATATTCTACGTATAACAAATAAAACAGTGATAACGAATCTTGACTCAATTCCTCTCAAGTATAACGCCCTTTAATTGATTCATCATCAGACCAATTCCTAATTTTCCAGGAACATCATTAAACTATACAAGTAAATCGTTTGATCTGTAGTAGAGGATTGTGTGCGGTTCTTCGCACTTTTTGAAGGAAGTTTTCTTCTGCATACTTGCGTCGCCTCTGTAAAATTTCTGATATCATTTTCAGTTGTATTCAAGCTACCATCTTACAATTTTTAAAGAAATTGGATTAAAACAAAAACTGGTCATTATTCTGAACCGATTCTTGAAATCGAATTCGTTAGAAACATTTATTCTACCTGTAAAAAGTTAATCAATTATAATGGAGAGTAAGATATGGAATCACTTCCAATTTAAGATCCTTTAATTGCTTTGTTGTGATGTAAAAATGTGAATACACAATGACTTCCCTCACAATCACTTCCTTCACAAGCACTTCCTTCACAAGCACTTACTTCACCTTTAAGTGTTTAAGGAATATTCTGTTTTCCATACAAACCCAGCTGGCCTGGTTGTATTCCACTTGCCCTACGAAGCACTTATAATTCATTGGTCACGATGATGGAGCATTTCTGTATTCATGTTTATGCAGACAACTTGTTTCTTTTTATGTGGCTTTCAATAAAGGAGTTTGTGATGATTTCCCCAAGCGATTGAGTAGTTCGAGCACCTCACCAGCAACTTTAAGCAACCTTTCTGCATGATGAAAAGCTAAGCAATGAAGTTGCTGAATAGTTAACTTCATAATCTGTACGTAAGTGCCGGAATAAGTGGCTACAAATAACATAAGGATGTAGAAACTATTTGGAAGGGAGTGGTGCAATTGCGCACTAGTAGGTTTAAAGGTCAGGCAAATTTCATCGAGTTGGACTACTTAGGAAAGGTCTCCACAATTATTTATTGAAACTTTGATTGGAAGTTGATAGTTCTGTTACACAGCTCTATGGTGTAGGTAGAACGGAAAACGACCGTAGACTTTGTGGAATACCACTTGATTGTACTAACATTTGTCAGTATTGTTGTTGTAGAGTGGTTTATGGAGGAGCTTAACCAAAAGTGTCACGAAGCATATTTGCACTGCTAAACTGTTCAACATATGAGAGCATGCACCGGTTGCTCCATCACTCTGTCGTTCTTCAGCTTTCCGCACTTATGCCATTTCCGCGGCACTCTTCACGTTGCCTGGAGTAAGTACCTCATTATAA
Source organism: Clusia tigrina (assembly GCA_920105625.2). Lineage (NCBI taxonomy): Eukaryota > Metazoa > Arthropoda > Insecta > Diptera > Clusiidae > Clusia > Clusia tigrina. The sequence goes on along the minus strand of OV050033.1, from coordinate 162,220,295 downwards.
GCAGCGTACGAGTACTTTCAGTTATCGCACTAAACGACACCGGAGCACCATGGCACCATCGAAGGAACTGCACAAAAATTCCCTCTTGCTAGAGAGCTGAGGAGAAATTCATCATTATTTCCGCCATTAAGCCACGCCTGCAGCGGGTAGCGCTGAAGCTGTGCGACTCTTGCTGCTTATCCCACAGCTTGCAGCTCTTGTGCTGAGCCGCACCAGCGTTCCGATCGCTCAGCCGTGTGCAAGAGATTTAAGGGTTCGCATTAAATCCTCAAGGAATTTCGCATTTACTGTCGTGGCAATAAGTGCGCGACGCCATTACTGCATGGCACTGTTGCCCGTGTCTGGTGGCATCAAATACGCACTTAAAGTGGAGAAATGAAATAAAATAAAATCATTGAAATAAAATGAAATAAGGCCGCCAGCACATAAGTGAGATGCTCATGAATTGCTTTGAATTGCTCTGAATTGCTCTCAATTGCTTTCGGTCTTTATTAGCCGCGCCGCCACTGTTTGCATGTGCGGCATGAACTTTTCTTAGCGTTATCCTTGCTGCATGTGTTTCAAGCGTTCATCGAGCGTGTGCGTATTTAATCCGTTTAATGTGGTCGTCATTGCTGTTGTCGTTGTTGCTGTTGTTCCTGTTGTTGCTCTTGTTGCTGTTGTTACTGCTGATGATTAAGTTAAAAAGTGCAGAAGTGTGTGTGGATGTGTGTGTTTATTTTTGCATTAGTCGTAGTTGACTTATAACATGACATAAAATGACATAAAATGTCAGCAGCTTACATCCTTTTCCGTTGGCGCTCCTGCCCTTGCCGCTCGTTGCTGTGTCCTTGTACTTAGTGCCGCATTCCGTTCCAGTGTCCTTGTCATCGGCTCTCCTTGTCACAGTGTGAGTGCGATTTCGAGTTCGAGTGCCAGTGCGAGTATTTTGCTGTTCATTTCGCTGTCGTTCACTTGATGTAAATGTTATCGTTTTGTTTTCCTTTCGGATTACTTGTCAAAAACGTTCAATTGAAGCGTATTTCGTTAACGTTAACGCTTAGGTTACGTTATGTCAAATTCTGTCATTATGTGTTGTTTGTTTGTTTGTTTGTGTGCTTTGCCATTGTTGTTGTTTGTCTACCTAAATGGATGCTGTCGCACCAAACGAATTCGAACAGGGTTACCACTGCGATTCCTGGAATTTCGATGAGAATTTAAAATATGCATGCAAAAGCACGGAAATGACTTCAGCATCGTTTCCAAATCAATTCTTAACCTTGGATAAACATTATTAAAATATGCAACTAAATCTTTTGCTCTGTGGGAGAGTATTGAAAGCAGTCCTTCACACTTTTTAGAGGAGGTTTCCCCAACAGACTTCCATCGCCTCTGGACAATTTCAAATATAATTTTGCTTGTATTCGGGAATTTTTACACAAAGGAGATTAGATCAGTCGATTGATCATTGTGAGGACTCATTTGTATTTGTATGTATCCACCAATATTGTGAAATTATAGACGGACACTTAAAGTATACAACTAAATATTTTGCTCTGTGGGAGAGGAGTGTCCATAGTCCTTCAGGACTTTCAAGAGGATTTTTGTTCTGCTTACTTGCATCGACTCTGGACAATTTCAAATATAATTTAGGTGTATTCAAGATACCATGGTACAATTTGTACAAAAAGTGGATTAAAACAAAATTCTGGTCATTATTCAAAGTCGATTTTTGGATGGTGACTCATTAACAAAATGTATTCCACCCATAAAAAGCTAATCAGTTATAATGGAGAGTAAGAACTTGAATCAATTCCACGCAAGTATAAGAGCCTTTCATTGATTAATCAGTAGATCAACTCCTGATCTTGCATGAAAATAATTCAAGTGTACAAGTAAATCGTTTGATATGTGGGAGAGGAGTGTACGTAGTAATTCACAACTTTCAAGGGGATTTTTCTTCCGCTTAGTTGCATCGACTCTGGGCAATTTCAGATATGATTTTCAGTGGTATATGGCGAGATACCATAATACAATTTTTACAGAAATTGGATTATAATAAAAAAATCCTGATTATTCTTAGTCCGTGTTCCTTGTAAGGATGAATTAAATGAACCTGTCCATACTTTGAAGTAAAGGACGAACAGAATATATATTCAGTAATTTTAACAACGAAACAGTGCTGTTCTGGAAAGCATCCACAATGTGGAAATATTCTTGGCAGAGAGTCTGAGTGAAGCACCGGGAAATTTTCAGCAAATGTTGCTATTATGTCGTCAGCTGTTATAGGTGATAGGGATGCCAGCTGTATATAATACATATAGTGTGGCTCTTAGTACACTACCTCGAGGCCCTATTAAAAACTGAGGGCGTTATACATTAACTTCTACGCCCACTATTAGCAAATATTCAAAACTTAAGATCTATTATGGACTTATGGAGGAAATACGAGAAGCAATATGTGGACATTATAAAGCTAACTGCAGAAATGAGATTGATCAGAGGAAGGACACGCCCACATTTGATGTAAGAAACTTTGAGGTCTAAAATTAAATTAGCCAACATATGCTCGTATACGCAAATAACATGAGGCTCACAAGCAATGCTGAGTGTAGGAATTGCGGTAAAATAAACTTCAAGGAAATCTAGGGATATCTCCAATATTTCTGTCCCCGCTTAAAATGCCTTGGAACTCACTGGTATGGCGGACTATAAGAGATTTCAACCATAAGAATGACTTATAAGACTAGCTAAAAATGCCTCTCTGTTCAATGATCTCTACTTCCGCAAATCCTAAATGGACATTTATCTGGTAACGGTAAGGACATAACAGCGGTAAGAGTGGTCTCCTTCATCAGACATTCTAAGTTAATCTAATCTAATATAGTTCATCAATTATGTACTTCAGTGAACATCTTCTCTTTGGTATAATAGTCAGGATGTCTTCAGTTTTCCCGTATAGTTGGCATTTAGCTCCGCCACTCAAGGCTATAAACTTGTCACCTAAACAGCATTTCATTAGAAAAAATGTTTTTCCTTTCGTTTAAGTTCCCGAGTTTCTGTTCCCCCCATGAGCAGATTTGAATATTTTATAATCAAAGCACTTTTGACACTTCTTCATGTATCTTCAATTGTTGTTATTATTATGAAAATAACCCCCCTTTATTTATTTATAATTTTAAATATTTCTGCGAGGCAGCCCTCATCCTTCACAGATTCTGTTAAAACGATTCCTTGTTCCTTGGGTTGAAGCAATCATATTTGCAGGAAACCTGCTACAAATTTTCTGTAATTTTCTTTTTATCTTCAGAGGAAGATTATTTAAATCAAAACTCCCTTTCATGGAATCAGCTGCTGTCAAAAATTAAGCGCCTCCTCTGCTCGGATAAAGTTGTGTACGAGTATCTTACTTGCAAATGAAGCCGCACAAACTGCTGTGTCGCCGTGACTCCCTGCGGCTTTGTAAATTTAATAACTTTATTAATGCAAGAACGTCTGCATTCCCACGATGGCGCTTCAAATCCACTTAGCCCGCCACATAAACCACTTTGAAAGGTATTCCATGTAAAATTACACGAATTGAAGATGAAAAATAGCGTCAGCGTATCTTGATTAGATGTCATTACCTCGCATACGATACAGCGCAATGGACTGACTCGCTAAGCTGGTAATTCAACACCCACATGCCACCCACAAGCCATCCGAGCAGCAGCAGAAGGGAAGCGAGCAACACTCAGCTTTGAATTTTGTTAATTTTATCGTCAACGCCATCAAAGGATCAACTTTTAAATGGCGTTGCGGTTGTCATGGCTCCCACTGCTAGCACCAACGCGGGGAAGCTCTCATACAAACACACACAAACACAGACAAACACACACTCATACACACATACAAATACTTAGGACACTCCTGATGTTGCTCAAAACTAACTCCACACCCCTCTGCTGGGCACTCTTTGCCACAAGTGGATTGTCCGCGCACTTAAAAATGTATAAAAAAGTTGTTTGCTTTTTTTGTCCTGTGACAGAAAAAACTATGTGCTCAGGTGGTGCTTTACTAGGTACAAGGGAGAGGGAGAGAGTGGCGAGGGGGTGTGGTTTTATTTGTGTAATTCACCGCTCACATTTAAAGCTACCAGAGTCAATTGCAACCACACAAAGCGTAAATTTTATATGCAATTTAGACTATTTGCAGTAAATTTGCATAGAGCTCACAAATTGCGTTGCAGCAACTCCGGTGGCAGCAAAATAAACTTGCAACAATTTGTTTGTTGCTTAAATGGGGAAAAAACCAGTAAAAACAGGAACAATAATTTATATGGCAAGCGGCAGTCACGGCACTACACGGAATGCATGGGAGCTCGGAGCTTGCGGCAATCAGAGAGCAGGACTGCCAGCATTTGTCTTGCTCGGTTGGTGGCACGGGTATATCTCGAATGAAATCGAAATCCCCAAAACGAGAAATGAATGGTAATGAATCTGCTGCAAAATATTGCAGCACATCAACAATAGCAACAGCAACAACAACAGCAACAGCAACAACAACAACAATAATAGCAGCATTCTTACCGACCAACTACGAGTTTGCTGCGGGACATGCCATATTTCAGCGTGATCATCTCCACCTCCATCCTGCCACCTCTACGTCTCCCGTGCTCTGATGGGGGTGGACGTGGGAGGTGGCACTCCATTGCAGTTGCATTGGCACCTCCTTTGCTGCAACTTGTAAGGCGATTATTGCTTGCATTCATATTTAACGCCTGCTCAGTCCAGGCAACTTGTGAAAGCGCATTTTTCTCAGCGGTTTTTTCCAGTTTGTTTGCTTTTGTCGGCACAGAGCTCAGTTTAGGGCGACAAATGGGGCACAGGGGAAGTTGCGGGCACTGAGCGGGGAGCTCCATTGTAGCGTTTAGCATTGCAGTAAATGCATCATAATGTCGCATTTGCTGCAACGTGTTCAGCTCGTGCAGCCGGAGGGACCGCGGGGGAAATGATATCGATAACGACACTGGTGCTTGTCATAGTGCCTTAAAAGCATCGCACTATCTTGGTAAATGGTGGAATTTTGCTTTTGTTCTCCCCCCTTTCCGTGCTCGGCAACGCATCAGTTACAGCTGCTGGTGTCTTCCGAGACTGGCAATTTAAGCTTCACAAAACTGTGTGGCAATGTTTAATTAAATACAATTTCGTTTCGCGAGTTTAAAATTTTAATCAAATCAATGCGACCACATGAAAGTAGTTGTGAGGAGAGGGACATAACTTCACACATACACACACCCCCATGCAAAATCACATACTCACACATGCAAACACACTTGCCGACACTTTCGCTCATACTCCCATTTCAATTTAATAAATACATTATTGCAAGTGTGCTCATTTATTATGGATTTCCAGAGATTCACCACAAATTAAAATAATTTCAATAAATAAAATTGCACTTAAATGATTTGTAAACACACAAGCGGCAAAATGTTAGTTAATTACTGTAAATAGTTGAAATGAAACATCACCTCGAAATGGAAAATTCAATTTTTCTTCTTTCCACTCTGTTTTTGTTCTGCTGTGCATCCGGTACTGCTTGCTGCAGTAGCAGGAAAACTCGCCTTGTTAAATAATCCGGACCGCAATTCTCAAACACACTTCTAAGCGATATTGTGTGGTTAGTCAACATCGTAAATATCAGGGTTGTGGTGTTTCAATTGGTGCAGGATTTATATTGGTTTTTGGTTTGAGTAATCATCACACCTAGAATATTTCCAACAAACACAAATATGTCTGGAGAAAAGTTTAACACTACTTAAGCTCTACCTTTATTATTCTTGAACTTCCATTGCAATATATTTGATTATGCATATTGTAAATGCATATTACTATTGTAGAATAAACTTTGAGTTGGACTCGGAATTGCATTTCACACACTTTCGTGGAAGTGGTCGGAGTCAGAATTGGACAAAATTTGTGCCTATTCCACCAATACACCAGCAAAAATTTAATGGATAAAAGCAAAAATTAACTAAGAGACAAAACTCCTTATTGTGACGGTGCCACGTTGGCACAATAATGTGTTAATGTGTATTATAGCGGTAAAAAAGGTACTGCTACCAAAAATATCTAGTGTACCGCCCTCTACTATTAAGGGTATCCCTATAAAATCTCATCCAGCCCCGTTGTAAAAGAAATTCGAGGATGTCGGCTAGATCTAGCGTTGCTATTTCTTTACCTGGTATTTGTTAGCAGCCGAGCTGTGTTTTCAAATATGCATTAGGGCCCCACAGTTCCCAATTATGTGCTCTGGCGACTCATTTTCCTCATCGCAGAATCTGCATAATAGGCTTGCCACAATTCCTATACTGCTCATGTGTCCTTTGAGCTTACAGTGACCGGTCAAAAGCCCGGTAACTATTCTTACACTATTTTTGAGCAACTTTATGCGAAACCGAAATCTTTTGTGGTTATAGTTGCCCAATAGTAATTTAGATTGGATTATAAAAAGTTCCTGCCTCTGTTGTCTTTCGAGTTCCCTCAGGTCGCATTGCCACACTCCTTTATCTATACCACAGTAGGGTTCCGGCCATATCATTGTTGTGGAAGCTCGCAACCTGGCGGGCTCGTTGGCCTGTTCGTTGCAGTGGACGCCCACTTGTCCTGGGAACCAGCAAAGGTTGACTTTATTATTCTTGCTAAGCTGATTTAGTGTCCTCAGATATTCCCTTACTAGCTTGGAGTCTACTTCGTACGAGCTCAATGTTCGAAGGACAGCTTGACTATCCGATAGTATGGCTATAGCTTGTCTTCCATAACCTCTGTTTACATTTATAGCCCTTCTATCCAGTTTATATCAGATAGCAACTATTATATTAGATTAAATTATATAAACGCTGTTATACATTGCAACATTAAGGATCTTTTTATCCTGTTTACTTAAAACGATGAGGAGAACTCTATTTATAGCTCTTTTCTATGGTTTATTTCAGACAGGAACTTATGTATTTTGGAGAGAGGAAGATGAGGAATCTTATGAAAGATGTATTCTCAAAAATACCTGTGTCTTTGTGTACCAGAACTCCGCAATCTGTGATCAGGTGTTTTGAGATTTCCACGCTTTCTCCACAGAATCTACAGATGGCATCTGGCCTTAGACCCAGCTTATTCATATGGTAGTTGGGTATATGGTAACCACTTAAAATGCCAGTGATGACTCTTAAGTTGCTCCAAGGCGTGCTTTTCTGGTCTTTAATTATTTTAGGATTGAATTGTCCGGTTTGTCTTGACTTAATCTAAGAAGCTCCTTCCAGGATTGACTTCAACATATCTAACTCCAGTCGAATTGCTTAAGAGACGTCAGTCATAATAAGAATAGAAAAGTAATCCCAATAGATTATTATATAAAATAAAATAAAAAATATACACAATTATGTTCCTTTACCTAGTAAACAACAAAGAGTATAAAATGTAAACATCACATATTAACGAATATATAAAATATTATTTTCTATAGAACCACGCAAATATTTGCGGAACTACTCATTTGCTCGGCATGCCGCTGCCTCCCTTCACCTTTTCCACCTGCTTAATTTAATTCCTTTTGCACGTTACCCACTGTTTGCTTTCATAATTGGCTTTCGCCTTATTAACCGTGCCAACCACCAACCTTGCCTTAGATTAGTCTTATCCTTTGCGTTAGTCCTCGAGGCACAATTTCTTTGTATATTCATTACATAAGCCGACATCGTGAAGTTAAATCCCAGGACTTATGCGCCTCTCTCTAAGCAATTAAAGCGAATTAACAGCGTGGCTTTAAACCTGTGCTCGCCTCCGCTGTGCAAGGATTCGAGTACGTGTATTTTAAAATGCTGTTGGGACACGAAACACTTAAACCAATTTATTTGTAATGCTCATCACTTATTTTCTGAGCCTCGGTATGTGTGGGTGTGTGTTGGGCGCAGTGTAAATGTGTGGGTGTGTAAAATTGAGCAAAATTATTTGCACTTGAGTTGAATTAAAAAAGAAATGCCCGAATTAAAGGAAAATTCCGCTCGTGTATATAAATTGGCGCGGTGTGGTTTTCGTTGCTCGGTTTAATTAAATTGCCAGTTAAAATGCGCAGCCGAGATTTTTGTGTTTTTATTTTTATTTTATCTCTTTTTAATTGCATTTGTATTTTCACTTTTTGAATGGCGATAACGCGATAAATAAAATTGCGGCAGGATACAGGACGAACAGCAAACAAGGCCGGCATATTAAGGCTAAGTTGTGGATTTTATGCCTTCTTTATGTAGTATTGAGGACACAAACATACACACACACACACACACAAATGGACTGGGCAGTTCTTGTAATTAATTTATTTACGCGTATTATGTAAAATGAATCTGTTACGAAGGGGTGGGCGTGTTTATTTTGAAGGTTTTTATTTATGGGTTACTCTAGCCAGTTGGTTAGAGTATCCTTGATGTAATTTATTCAAATAGAGATACTATAATCAATTTGACTGTGGCAATCTTTGATATGCTATAAAATAAATGATGTTTCCATTCATTTATCACAGAGAAACTGTATCTTTTTGGGGTTGGGGAAGCACGACAGCTACTTGAATTCTTCTATCAAATAGCTACGCTCATTGCTTTTATGGTGGCATCTGGCGACTGATATCAGGGTTTATTATATATACAATGCAAAATTGGCAGATGAACTCCTGCGATATTCCCTTCAACGACATTTGTGTATAACTCCAGATTGAAGACGACTTACTAAATGCAGGCGAAGTATATAGGACTTTGTAAAAATAGGTATTTCTAGTAGTCTATTGACGATTTCCTGCGTCAGAAATGTAGATCCCTGACTAATGTATTGCCAATTTAACTGTGAACCCCTCCCCGTATTCGCTTGCGACTTTTACCTTTTCGGCAAAATGCATTTACCTATGAAAGGAAGCGTTTTATGGACGTAAAAGCTATGCAAAAGGCTTGTACCGACATTTTGAAGGACATCTAGGCCGAATATTAAAACGCTCATTTAACATGTTTTCCGATCGTGCAAATCGCTGTTTTGAGTCGGAAGGGAACTATTTTGAATAAAATAAATCGATTTTGCCAAAAAAACTTCTTCTTATTTTTCAAAAGTCCGGTTTACTTTGGAATCCACCTTGTAAAAGCCAAATTTGCCATAGTGCTACATACTTTAAATATTAATCTTATGTTCCTGTGTGGGCCTAAAATTCTGATATAAATTCCTGCTTCCCGTGGAAGTAAGCTATTCTGCTTCCCCAGAGGAATTTATTCAATTAGGCTTAACTTTTTAGTAGCCAAACTGGGGCCAAAATGGGAGCCTCTCTTGTAATTGTGTAGAACAAAGGAGCCTGACTTTGGTTTGGACTTGATCTAAAATATATATCGAAATATTTTCCTGGAGTGACTAATTTTTGGCATACACTAAAGAATGATTATCTGCATTATCCTTAATTTTTAAGCTCTCTGCCACTTAGCAAACTAAGAAGAATAAACAACAGTTCCAACAAATTCCTTCAAAGTACTCTTAATAAGCTGATCCTCTTTATTATATTCCTCTGTACTATATTCAGGCACTGAAGTCTTCTTGACTTGAACAATTTTTTAAAATACTTCATTGAAATCATTTCGGGAAATTTCTGAGTTTCGTTATGAGTTCACTTCAGCCAACCCGGGGAGTATTCCCCTATACAGAACTTTAAATAATTTTTACGTAAAATTTCTGAGTTTCGTTATGAACACCTTTGAGGTAACCCTGGGCTATTCCCTAGTTAAAGGAGTAAAAAGACAGACCGCTTTAATTGATTTAAATAATGATGATTTCCACTTAGGGCCCCTTTAACCTGGCACAAAGCTCAGTAGAGTTGTGTTGAAGTTTTAAACGCTGAGAGCCAATTTGTAGACCCGACTTTAATTGACTCTTCATTGAGCCCATCATTCTCCGGGATACTTTTAATTACTGAATTGACAAATTTAATCGTTTCGCCTTTAAAGCTGCGCCATTGAAGCGAATTTGATGCCTGTGGAAACATAGCCTCAGCACGTGCGTCGTGATCGTCGAGCGAATTATAAATTCACGCACGGCTACTCGCGCGCTGACACACACACACACGCACACGGACGTGAAAGTGGGCGTGAGCCCGTGTGTGAAGATTTTCAGTGCTCTGGCAAAATGATTAATTACGCAATGCATTAATTGCAGCTGTGAATTATAGACGCAGCGTAGGTGATGCAGCTAGTGGGACGGCAGGGACGTGGGCGGCAGCACACTATCAACTGTTCCGCGTGGGTGTCTCACTTGGTGGATAATTACATGGTTTACCACTCTACTTGCTGCTGCAGTGGGGTGAATTGCGGTGGAGAAGAATTACATTAAAGCGAATTAAAGCGATTTAAAATCAATTGAAGAGAATTAAAAAGAATTAAATCTCTTTGAAAATGAACTGTGAGGAAGCTTCTTTAACTTAAGAGCAATAAAAATATAATTTTCTTTTTTATTTACTTCTCACTTCAACACTAAATGTATTTCTGTTTTCTTTCTATTTGCAGATTAATGAAATATTGAATAAAAATGTACCGTAAAACTGCCAACAAAATTTGAAAATTTGTAAAATTACGCGCTGCCACTGAATCCTCCTAACACAACAACAAAAGTTTATAGAAAACAACTACAAACACGAAGCTATAGTCATAAAGAAACGTCTGCGTGCAACTGAAGCAGAACTACTCAAGTGCCAGACCAGCACAACGACATCCAGAGACGGTGGAAACTATCTTGAGTGGCCCACTAAATCCAAACCACAAATGAATGAACCCGCGAATGCTGTGAAAAAGTCAACAAAATTTGCAACGCGGCTCTGTAGCACTGCACCGGCAAACGGCAGCAACCACGGCAGATAGCCAAAATAGTAAACGAGCGAGCGAGGACGCAGCGACAGACGACCACACGGTGAATAGGTGGTGACTGCTTCGCTGTCGCCGTCGCCAGAGCTGCCTGCAACGGAAACGAGTAACTGCCGACATCCGACATTCCACATCCGATAAGGTGCAGCAGGGGCGCCAACGTAGCCACTGCCAGCCAGCAGCTAAAACAACAACTGTAACAACAACAACAACAACAGCAACAGCAGGAATAGCTGCAGCAGTAGCAGCAACTACAGCCACTACAGCTATAAACACAACGCCTTCAACGCCACACAAAGCTGCGCAAAGGACATTCGTGAATTATTTTGTGCAGCTCACACACAAACAAGCGCAGAGGGAAATGAGATGAAGTGGTTTCAAGTGGCGATAGATATGATTCTTGTGCTTTCATTTATTTCAAGTAAGTACACAACCACAGCCGCAATCGCAACCTCAGTCATTCGCTTCATTTCTGCCGCCAGTGTGAATCAATGGAGCGGCAATTCCAGCTGCACTTGCATCTCTTGTGCACTGCACAAGACACCAACCCCCACTGCCCATACCCCTCAACAGCATTCTAATCTAATTAAAATTATTTCCGCTTTAATGGCGAGTCAAGCATAAATCACCATGGGAAGCACTTTAATTATGCAGTTCAAAAAGTAGGCATTAGTCTGCTGGCGACAGTCACACTGCCACTGACAGTCAGCCAAGAGATGCTCGATGCTTTTCCGCTTCGGTGCGCCTCTTTGCTCGACAATCTGGGGTGTAGTGCCAGCGCGGATATTGCCTGGAATTGAATTGAAGTGAAGTGAATTAAATGACAGTGAGAAGTTTTAAACCTTACTTAGGTATAAATATGTGGGTGCTCCCAGTGCAGTTATCACGGAGCTGCTAAAGACCTGCTGAGACACAAACTGGATGGGACACAAAGTCTTTCCTTTAGTTTTGCCAGACTAGTTTTAACTAGTTTAGTGGCAATTGTTATACTTAAACTTAGGGCCACTGAATTTGCATTTCTAATATGTTTTCCTTGAGTTTATATTTTAATTACTACTGAGTTAGTGACGTCATTTTCACTATGACTATGATTGTGACTAAGTTTTTGATTACAAGGGAGTATTTCCTGACTCTGTTAATTATTGTTCTAAACGTAAGACTTTGAGCTCAAAATAAGTAAATATCAGACACAGATCTTCTACCCACAGAATGTGAAAATGAGCCTGGTATTTCTGTTAGCAGAAGCAGTGATTTGTACTTCCATTTTACCCCATGTAATCCAAACAAATATAAATCTTTTTGCTGCATTACTCAGAATCATTTCATCTTAGCTAAATGCGGAGCTATCCTGATATTGAATCCCAATGAGGAGTACACGCAAAGATGAGACAATTATTCACTACAACAGTTCACTACACATTAAACTACGAGTATATGAAGCCTTTAACTAAATTATATCAAGCCTATATTCGTACTTGTTTTATGTGATTAGAAGAACAGAAATTGTATTATTTAAGTAAAAAGGTACATAACGACAATGAAAATGTTCACTGATCGTAGCGAAAAATAAAGGATATTCATTCACACAATGAAATCATTGGTCCAATTCGCTTTGATTCAAACATTGTAATCCAAAGAAGTAATTAATATCAATGTATTGCTCAGTCTTCGAATGAATACTTTCAGTGTCAGCCTGAACATATTCTTGGATGTTCATTATAGATGTCAATATGCATTGAATTAGGAAACCGAGCAACAGAAATTGAAACATTTTTTACCCATGAAGAAATCTATATGTACAGGATTCAAGAGAATATAAAAGGACTTCAAAATTGCTTGGGAAATACAAATAAAAATTTCCAAAAAAATTGCTAAAGCTGAGGAGTGACATAAAACAGAAGCGGCAACAGAAACAGAAGAGAACATGATTATTTCTGGAGTTTATTCTGTTTCTGCTTGCGTCGCTCATGCAGCCACATAAAACTCACGATGAGTTGTTTCTATTCCATATCAAAACGCGAATTTTTCTCATTAAATATTGTAGCTATTCTATTACTAATTCAGTTAATGATTTTCTGTTCCAAATGTACTGAATTCTGTTTCTGTTGCCGTTTCTGTTGTACGTCAGTCTACAACTTTAAACTCTCTAGAATATGACGATATATATGTCAAATGAAAAAGGACAATATCACAAATTCAAAGGAGAAAAATGTTTTGTTCCATCTGTATACAAGGATATTAGAAATGTACTTCGAAATGTTTAATCCATTATATCATCCAAATGTTCAGCTTTGGCAAAGAGGCGCTTTTACTACATGTGGAAGTACTTCTTCAGCCACCTTTCGGAGCTGAAGAAGACATCGGAATGAAATATCTTTCTATTTCACAGGGCAAATAAATGGTTGGCTGACGCGGGTAGTTGAGTAGGACAAAGCTCCTCATGGTAACACAATGAGCCTAAGGCTGTCTAAGTGATGTCCTATTGGACAGTTACATTAACCCACAAACCAACCATCCTCAATCAAAGTTTTAATGAAGAAAATAGCAAGAATATCCCTTAAAATACTATCAAACTTTAGCCATAGAAAAAAAGTAGGCATGGCATTTTATTATATTACTCCCACATTTAATATTAAGTTAGTTATTCCAATACTGCGTATCATTATGGTATTCCTTGATCTGGTATAGAAAGACTTCTAGTTATGCGTCAATGATGGATGAAGCAACAGAGTCGATCTATCAACATTTTTTTAGTATCAAGATCAAATATGAAAAATATTACATATTCAGAGATAGTTCTTAAATATTCATTCTAAATATATGAAAATTATGGGTGTGGCAGTAGAAGTATATTACCCATTTCTTGGCAGCAGACTAGGAAAGTGCAAACTACACATAACTATCAAATCATACTTTAAAGCCTAGTTCAACAACAACCTTTGCATACTCAGGAGCCTTCATGTCGCTACGGTAGATCAGCTTTCACCTTTGGGGTATAGTTCCCTCATCAAATTCGCCAAAAATGTTTATCTCCTTATCGAGCTATTCTACCGCACTTCCTGAAAGCACATCCAAGTGACATCGCTTGAGACCCAATGGGTCGAACCATAGTCGTCTCGGGCAACCAGCTTAACACATCCTTGGAGTAATTTCAACTAAGGTCCTAAGAGTTGATTTTATGGGAAGGACAGACACAATTGCCTAGTCTCACCATGCCTAGTCTCACTCATATTATGCCTTTATTGAAGAATTATAATCCTTCATATCGATGTGGTCTCAAGTTGTGAACACATCTGAATGTTGGATATATATATGTATATATGTATATATATTTATATGTAAATGTTGCCAAGAGCGTGGCATAAAACAAATATACATCATCATTATCACATTGTAATAATACCCTTGGTCCGTATTTGCTTGGGCTTTCGGCTGAATAAAAGATATATACAGGTATGTGGGATTGATGTGCTACCAAGGCACCCTAGATCCGTCACGGCAGACTCATCGGTAAACTGCAGACTTCCGTTTAACGAAAGTTGTAACAAAAAGATAATGAGAATATATATACGAGATTAGTTCGAGTTGATCGAGGAGAAGACACGCAATGTAGCACGAGATGCGCTGAACTTCTAAAGGTCATATCCCCACAGGTATATATGTCTATTTCTGCCCACGACTTCTTTTGGGAGCACTAATATAGCTTCAACAGCGATAAAACATTATAACATCCTTTGTTCGTTAAAGGATAAAGAGTATAATAATTGAGGAATTGGTTAATTATGTTCTTGAATTAGCCATGAAAGATTTGAATGTATTCTATGAACTTAATTCATTGATTTTACAAACAATCATTATCAGAATGTGTGTGTACTCATTCTGTTTTCTTCGCACCTTGCTTCACATACGTTTCCTTTCTATAAATCCCCTCCTAACGCGTTCATTGCGATATTAATCTGCGTTCCTCGTCACTGTATTTCATTGTTTATTGTAAATTGTGCAGTGATGTCTGCTCTCATCATCACTTCGTATGAAATATCACTGCTATTGTATACCTTCTATATTTGAACTCATCTCGTGAATAATTTGTGCATGGTTTTGTGAGTGTATTGAAAATGTTTGAGCATCAAACAGACAGAAAAGTCAACACCACAGGAAAGTGTGCACAAGCATGGACCACTTTGTCTATGTTTTGCGATGTCAGTGGCCGAATGAAGATTGAGAGTGACTTTATATAAAGAAGATAGTAATAGAATTACGCAGGAACCAATTGAAGGCAGGGTAATTTAACATTGACTTTCAAGTAAAGTCTAATCAACAAGAGAGTAGTTATCATGGTATAAATACTAATTTTATGGGATATAGAGAACGATTTCATACTCTTCTACCATATATTGAAGAACCCAATATCTACAACAATCCTTCGAAAGCGAATGAATAGACTGATTAAACAATCACTTCCTCAAAATTTCCTTTATAACAGCCAATAATATTTCAGTGTGTTGAAGGACTCCTTCAACTTGTACAAACCAATATACGACTAAGTCATAAGATTCTCATTCCTATCTACACTTACCAACAATCACAGCTGGAGAAGTTCTTACTTTGACAAAATAGATAAATGTACGAGAGAGAGATTTAAGGACCAACCGTGGATTCTCAGGGACAGCTTCAATCAAAAGCAGTTTCATTCATTACCAACTTTATTCATGACCACATTCATTCAAGAGCACGTCAGACATGACATTCTTATTTGGCCGAAATACAGTGATTTCTTCCGGAACACATTTTCCCGAGGTTGAGCTATTTTATATAAAAATTTCGTAAGTGTGAGAGTGACCAAGTATGCTTATGCCCATCAGTAACAAAAGCGATCGAAGTTGTTTAACTTAACGAGTGAAGATTATGACGCTTTTTTGATGAAGCAACTTGCCCACCGAGCTGCCGATTCTTCCATTTTTTACGCAGTATATTCAATTTTGACAGAATTGTTTCTGTCCTGCAGTTCTGCTCACTCCTGTAACTTTCATGCGCCTAGAAACTACTGCGTTTATAAGCAAGTAACTGGGCGAAGTGAGGCGAACATCATTTAATGACAATGACAGTGTGACCTACGGCGAGTATGCTTACATTTTCTTACCCAGAGCAGACATTGTAAGAAGGTTATGAAAAGCTAAGCTTATCGGTACCAGTACTTTCATGCAAAGAAATAAGATATTTGAGCTCATACCTAAAAGTCTGCATGTAAATGTTCCTGTTTCCCAATGAAAAGTTCCACGATGATTCCTTGAAGACGTTTAACAACAATTTTTACAAGTAGGTCCCACTTCTATCCCTCTGTGCAATCAATATTTGATGTTAGTGTTGACCTCATCTTAATCCTTTGTCTTGAATCACGTATGCATGACTTATCTTGGCCCCAATTGCAGGAGACACGTCACCAACTCAATTAAAACCTTCCCAATAAAAATACGCAAACCCGCTCCTACTCAACAACATCAGGGAGTGGCCATCCCAGCCTTTGTCTTTAATGGTATAATTAAAAGAAATTAAAATCTAGCAAATCTCTAGGCGCAGAAATATATGCGAGCATTTTATCGTGCCAGCGGGCACACAATCAAACAAAATTCCTTGCAATCCTCTTAAATCCTGTCGGAGCATTGTGCTGCTTGCTTTACTTTATTGACTTAGATTAATTTGGATTTCCGACTACGCAATGAGCCAGGCAGTCAAGGAGACTGACATTAGTCCTTGCTATGCCTTGCTTGCCTCGTGCGCTATGAATTTGTGCCTGATGTGGTGTGCCGTTAGTCGCCAACTGATTCCAATGCAAGTGTAAACGAAAACAATACAGATCACACAATGCCAACAAAACAAACACACACACACACACACATATATACATGTGTATAGAGTCCCATCGCAGCCATTTCGTTCATCGCTGTTGGCTTGACTTTTCATTGCACGACATTTGTTGCGTAAATGTGTGCTCACTTAATGGACAAACGGAGTGTAGAGCGCCTAAACCCGGACTTAACCGCACATACTTCCAACCACTGTGCGCCTACTCCACGGGAGCGCTACAGTGTTCTTTGGCGTATGAAGAAATTCAATGCTTACTATCGCTCTGACGCTAAACCCTGAAAGTAGGCAATGATTTTATTGCCGGTAAGAGTGAAAAGTGGTTTTGGAGCAAAAACATAATCCTGGAGGATTGAGTGTTTAAGAGGATATTTCAAGTATGGTGTTGAACCTACTGCAGCATAGTCGAAGCTCACACAATTTGGCTTATTATACAATACTACAATCATCCCCGAAGATATAGCAAAGAAGAATCGAAGAAACGAAAGTAAGAAACAAAACTATTTTTTGTATGCACAAAAATCTTCATTAAAAAATTTTCGCTCTAAGCTAAGATCACTGTGTGAGTTACGTTACCGACTGAAGCTTTCAGGATCTGGCAGCTATTATACTTACACTGATAAATAATCTGATCATCTCCCTCCCTTGAACAGCCCTCTAGGCGTACAATTGTCGAGCTCTGGTACAGAGCACGCTTTGTAGCTTACTTCCTAAAAACTCCGGTGTGATTCATAATATGCGGAGCAACTCTAAAGCAAGTACAATGGTAATCAATGCCTGTGTGAACCCCTTCTTTGGCGGTTTTCTGGCCTTCTCCATTTCTATCTAATCCCAAATCAAACTTATTTAGGAAACTAACCGCCCGTCCTTTAAGTCAATTTGTTATTCAACTTCCAGTGTGGGTTGAGAGCACTGTGAGTGGCGTACTAGCTTTGCCAAATGAAGTGGCTCGGAAGCGTTGGCGGATTATGTTGGCCTGCCACTGCACAAATGAGCAATGCTAGCCGCTCTTTCACTTATTGGATTGTGCGTTGCCTTTTATTGTGCCCGTCGACACTTTCCACTGCCACAGCTGCCAGTGAGCCCTGTCACTGGAAATTTTCGCTGGCACAATTTTACCAGAGGTCTTCCTCACTCGATGTGTCTCTCTCTCTGTGTGTGCGTGTGTTTGTGTTTGTGTGGGTGTGAAAGGCGTTCTTGGCGTTATCCTGTGTAGGCATCTTTTTCGGTCAGTCACACGTTCCTTTATTGTTCGCATAATGACGCTTGGCACGACGATTTGGATTTACGTACGGACGCATTAAAATCGAACGGAATGTGTCGCCAGTGTCGTCAGTCAGGGTGGAAGACAAAAGCCGTATTTATTTCGTGATTTTATTTTTATGTTTATTGAGTTAATGTTCTTTCTCCTTTGTCTTCGCTTCGGAGGGGCTCCTCTATGCTCTATGTTGTTCTCTGGAACCGACTTTAATGTGAATGGGTGCGGTTTTTAAATCATTGAATAATTTTCCCTCTCCAGTTACTGGCCACTAAGCTCCACGCAAATGGTTTAACTCTCTGTTTATGCAACAAAAACAAAAGGAATTCATTTTATTTTAAATTATTTTTACTTTAATTTCCTTTATACCGTTGTGATTTTTGCTTTTCTTTATCCTGTTTGCACAAATGATCATTTCTGTCATAGCGCCGCTTTTTTGATTTATCACCGAGTGTGCCACGCCTCAGCCGTTGTGCAAATGTTCACTTGAACCGCCGCCCTACTTGTGCATAATTTTCCTTGTTTTCCGCCTCGGAACATATGCCACCATAATTCCTTGGGCAATTTTTCTTGTTATTTGCTTCTTGGAAATTTAATGCACAACTTTGCAGCGTCAACGCATTAAATGTCAGCCATGGTGCGTAGCGGCTGATAAACGCCCACGGTGACGCCGCAATTATCTCAATTGTCTGTTCGTGTTGTTGTCATTTGCGAGCAGCGGCCCGCCGGCCACAACGGCACAATTCTCTTGTTATTCCTTCCCAGTCAGGAGCGCTGAAATATTTTTACACACTTTGCTAAACGCCTGCCTGCCGCTTTTGATCAGAACGCATCAAATTTAATGTCACAATAGAGCCGGCAACCCACTTCCTTGTCAATTGCTGGCTCTGGACGACCGGCGGCGTCTTCTGAGCATGCTTTAAATATCCCTTCAAACATTTGAGAGCAAGTTTTCTGCGTTGCTTTTGTTAGAGTTGCTGCTGGTGCTACTGTTGATTGTACGAAACTTACCTGCGCTCATTTTCCCTGCCATAATTTAGTCCTTTTGTAACTCAAATGATAAAGTCCTTTGCTGGCTGATCAAAAATTTAAATGCGCCAACTTACTTTGTAGAATTTACTTCGTATTTTTCCCTAGTTCCGTTTTCAACGAAAGAAAGAAGCGGCAAAAAGAGTGGAATTGCAGAGCATAATAAGACTCTTGAAGCACTTGAAGATGATGGTCAAACGAAATGAAAAAAAATGTTTAGAAATGTCCAAAAAGGTTTTCAACTACTTGAAAATAAAAATAAAATTAAAAGAAAATGTGTATCAAAACATAATTAAAGGATTTTAATAAATTAAAAACACAAAAATTTGAATCAAAGCATAAAAATAAAAGCAGTGTTTTTAAAAAGAACTTAACTAAGTTTATTCCCTAGAAATCCTTGCACCTGCACAGCAATGGATAAATTTACAGAGCCCTAAACCTACAGATGTAAACGCGATTTGAGTAGGAAGTGGAGGTGATGGAGGTGGAGGTGATGGATGTGGAGGTGATGGAGGTGGAGGTGGAGGTTTCAAAATAACTCAGAGTAAAGTGGACTTGTGAGCGAGACCACACAAAAAGTCTCCGTCTATTCGCTGCACAGCCGAAAGATACCTCAGCTTAGTTAGGTTGAGGGAACACAATACCTCATTCCGACATGTCATACCAAGTCTCCTTTTTGTTACTGCTCAAATCATCTCCAGAGTGTTCACTAATTTTGCTGATAATCAAACAGGAAAACTTCATTAGCATCAATTTAAAGCAAAAAAGCCTTAAACAAATTATTATTCGTAAGTTAGCTTAAGGTTAAGTTGAAAGCCTTGGAGAAGGCACATTTGGACTATAATGTCCTTTGTGATTTAACCAGTTTGCAGTCCAGACTCACTAGAGGAAATGGGCTTAAAATTAAACTTATAACGCTACAAAAATCATACCGGATTCAACCAAGTTAGAAAAATGTGGATCCCTTTTGACTTCTTTTTGGGATGACGATTTCAATGAGAGTTTAGATGTGATAACCATCATAAACGATTACATGTAATCGCTCTTAATAAAACTTCTTCTCTTTTGCATGGTCTGAAATTTTCGAAGGATTATATCTCCATGAATTACAACTCCATGAAAAACATCTGTTGGAATATGAATTCAACTTCGAACCCTGTGCTAGGTTTGTC
The DNA here is from genome assembly GCA_920105625.2 of Clusia tigrina. Classification (NCBI taxonomy): domain Eukaryota; kingdom Metazoa; phylum Arthropoda; class Insecta; order Diptera; family Clusiidae; genus Clusia; species Clusia tigrina. The sequence goes on along the minus strand of OV050033.1, from coordinate 162,200,083 downwards.
TTCTACAACATATGGCAAACAACCTCTGCGCAGAGCCGCACCTTTATTTGATTGTATACTCATACTCACACTACGAATGATGACTCCCTTCAGACCGCTGACAACTCCTCTTCATATCAAATAATCCATTTGCCCGCTATTGACAAATTAAGGAAATTGCTGAAAGCTGCAAAAGCCACTACCTCGAGAAAATATTCAAATCCGTACTCAAATCGAAGCAGCCTTTCCCACAAAATCGTGGGAAAATCTCTGAAAATGTAAACACTGCAGTACTCGTATTTACTTTGCGCCACAACTCCTCGCAAGCGCAACGAAGCTCGCCCCTAAGTACAGATAAATCTCGCAATTGTTTTCACTTCATCCCGCTTTAAATAATATTTACCGATGATTTTCTCACAGATTCAAGGAAGCCATAAATTTGCCTGGCAACCGCAAGCGAGCGAGCGTAAACGTTTGCCAACGCATCCGCATGCAGTGCAAGCTGCGGCGCTGCAACTCCACCTGCCATCGTGCCACCGCCACCGCCACCAAGCAATTGCCAAGCAGCGCATTTGCTGCCACCGCAGTTTCAAGCCACTGCTGGCTGGCTGCCTTTGGTTGCGAAAGAGCGCTGCGCTGTTTGTTTGCTTACTCGCAGTGCAATGAAGCATTCATCCATTCCCTCATTCATGCAGTTCTATTGCCATTTTCAAGCACCCAACCCGAATACCGCAAATAAATAAACTGCCAACATGCTGCTTACCGCTTGCCTCGAAAAAAGTTGCTGCTGCTTACTCGGATTTCTGTAATTTTATTTTTAATATTTTTATTTTTTTTAAATTAATTTTGTCTTAGCACTTCCCTTGCGACCGTACGTACCCCTATGCGCCTTCTGCCCCTCCGTTGTCAGCCAATTGACGCTAATGCAGTCAAAGTGGCAAAGTGCGCCACGCCTCTAATTTATTGTCTTGCAGCGCTTTTGCAGAGTTGAAGTCTGAGCATGCCACTGGAATAGCAGCATCAAATGAGGCATACGAGTAGCTGCCCCGGATTGGTGTTGAGTTTAGTTAGTTTCCTGTTTTGTACTTGCAACTATTCGTTACTTTACATAAGCAGTTCCTCCCGTCGCTTGGTACTCGTAACTTGCAAGAAGGAAATGGCTGTTAACGAACCCAGATGTACCAGGACTCGTTACTTTCATACTCGTGAGTGTGTTAAAAATAACGAAATTTAATGTAACGACTAAGTGCGCAAATCGAACTTTTATAATACCGAGTAACAGCGTTTTATTTCAAAGGAATTATGCTTGCCTGGTTTCTGTCTTTCTATGATTTGGAAGTAGTTTCGTATATGAGATATCGTTGATGAGATATATCGTAAGTAGCGAGTATTATTGACAGGCATTTTTCCCCACAAAATAAGCAACGAGTGTCCCGAATATTACCGCAAGATCACTACTCGGTATATTATGACATATCTTATCATAAATAGCGAGTACTTATGTAGCGAAACCTGCCTCTATTTTTTATTACTCGTTACCCAATTATGTCAGAAGGATATTCTATAAATGTGACCATTTATTTATTACTACTTACGCACACCAGTGCCCGCAGTATCAGTACTCGATATATTTCGAAATATCATACCATAAATAGCGAGTACTTATATAGCGAAACCATTCCTATATATATTATTACTCGTTACTCAGTCCTATATCAGGAGTAAAATCTACTATCGTAATGAATTCTTCATATACCTGTAGTCGTTACTTCAATGAGTTGGAAGTAACGAGTACTATAGTCAGATATATTTTCTGATAACATTAACTCTTGCTAATATATGGTGGTAGTAACGAATACAGAAGTATTATTAGGTTTGCTTATCAACACTCGTTATTTCGTTATGCCGACTGTAACAAGTAGCAAAGGTTTTTGCAAAGTATTCACTCATCACTCGTTACTTAATTATGTCGGTTATAGCGAGTATTCATAAAAAGCATATTTTCACAGAGGAAGTAATCGCTAATAATATTAAATTACTTAACAGACTAACTATTTCTTCATATTAGTACTAGTTACTTGATCGTGTCGTTTATAGCGAGTGTTAGTAAACACCATATTTTCACATACAAATACTCGTTACATATGGGGAACAATGAAAATGGCTTCAATGAATACTTATTTGTCCATATACTCGCTACTTAAGTGTTGCTTTATTAGCGAGTATTAACGGAATTTTCCAAACAAATACTCGCTAATTAGATGCACCTCAAGTGGTCACTAATATTGTATCGAGTACTTGCGCTTAGCAAATTCTCGCTACTGGCGTAAGTCGGAAGTAACGAGTTCCACCGTAAAAAAATGCTTGATTTACCATCTCTACTCTCCTGAGCACCCAAATTTAGGTCGCTGCAAAATTTGGCGTAATTCATGGCCAACGGCGTGGCTAGAATGCTGCCACAAGCGAGGATTCGCGCTTAGTATGCATGCGTATATGTGTGGATATGTGTGTGTATATGTTTCTGTGTGTGTTTTTGTATGTGTGGATGTGAGTGCAGCCAAAGTTTTGCGCTTTTAGTCACTGGTGCAAGAGTTTTGTTTTTGCTTCGTTAGAGGAACTCTTTGAAACTTTACTGTTTGGAGGCCAACAGGTCGCTTGCTGCAGCTGGAAGCGTTTATCTCTGCTGGAGCCTGATAGTGCGACACCGAAGCCATAAATTTCCGCACACTACTTTAGCGAAAGTGTAACAAGGTCACTTGCTACACAGTCACTGGGGCGGTTGGGTTGGGCTACGGCGCTGCTTGGGGCCGTTAGTGCTGCTGCAGCAATTTTGAGGGTCAACCAATCAGCTCAAATCGAGTTAAATGCACCATCAACAACGGCCACAATAGCAACAATAAGGCAAATAACAAATGAAAATCGAAAATAATTGCAAAATCGAGAGTGAAAATTGCCGAAAGCGCCAATGCCGCACACACAATAATTTCACAAAATACTCTGCTCTGTCTCGACCCAACGCAGGAGGGTGAACTGATCACTGTGTCCGTGTGTTGCCGAGGGGAAAATTGATTTTACGACTAGTGCAGAAAAGTGAAAATCTCTTCGTATAGGTGTGTGGGTGTGTGTGTGTGAGGAGTGAGAGACTTTATGTGCGAATGTGAGACTGTGTTTGGGTGAGTGTATTTCAGCCAATTTTTGAAACAAATACTTTGGAACCGAACTGAATTGGGTTAAATGTCTAAGTTTGGCAAGTGTGGTAAATTTTAATGGGATTGTATCGTGGCTGGCATCTAGTTTCGGAATGGCTATCAAGTTTCGCAACTGTTGGCAGTAGGAGCTTAATGAGTTTTGTAATGTGAACTATTTTCCTTTTGTGAAAGTATCTCTCGCCCATTATTTGACGCATCGTTTACAGGAGACTATATTGGGAGAGTTGCTTGGCAAATTCTCATAAAAAAAGGACAAAGTAAGGAAATGTGGCAAAAATCAGTTTGTAGGGCCGTGTGAGAAATAATACTATGATTTGAAATTGGTAGAAGAGGGGGGAATAAGTCGATAAATATACCATTTCCTCTTGATGGGCTCTTAACACATTATCTATGTATGGATGCACCCAAGCATTCCAAACTATACAGGAACACTTAACTGACTTAGTTTCTGAAACAATTCCATCATTCTTGAATATCTTCTTTATTCTTTTTTTGCATGAGTTCTTTGTTAATGACATTTCAACCGATTTTTGAAGTTGTGCGCATTCCAATCGTGTCGCTTGTTGTCTTTGTTATGCTTCCTCTGTCTCCAGTACGCAGCAGAATACCACTTTAATTCTAGCGACGTCTGCCAGTTGCTTCGCATGAATCGCTTAATATTAATGCAGTCAGCTCTTTCAATCAACTAATTCGGGTCCTAGTTAAGGACCACAGGAATTCTGATTGATTTCCATCGCCCATTAACCCCAGGTATCGATACCAATATCATACTCCGAACGATATGTACGACGATTTCCTTGCAGAGCTTAAATTTGGGTCATGCACCTCAATTGCCTACTGACATCCCAAAAGCTTTGTCGCACTCGAATTCTTGATTGACATCGTATCTGATATTAAAACTGTATCCTTAATAGCAGAGTCTTTCATAACCTCCAATACAGTCTTCTTAGCTCACTCCAGCAGCCCCACTTGACGCAACTCTTTCAGCAGACTGAAAACTGCTGCGACGACTGCTTGGTACACATACATAGATGCCAATGTGGCTGGTGTCATCAACTAACGCAAATAGTGGGCTACTCCTGTGAAAAACAGAGCACGTGATATTTACTAGCGCTGTGGGAGACCGAGCTGCACCGTTGCAGTACAGCTGCCACCCATAAAACCACGACTTTATGGCCTCTAAATAGTGCAAGCAATTAAGAAGCGGAAATAGTGGGGAAGAGTGGAAAGTGAACAGTGTCAACAGCAATGGGAATTTAAAGTGAAAACATTGCAGAAATGCTTGTTCTCTCAGTGTACCGATCCTCCCCGGGCACATCCCTTTCGTTCTCAGTTGAGTGAAATAAAAATTCGTTTTTTGCATATCTCTCCACGCTTATTTCCATTTTTTCCTTCCTATTTTTGTTTGTTGAAACATAAAAACTTTAAATTGCCGCATTATACCATTTTAACCCAATTTAAGAGTCGTCCCGCTCGCCTGCCGAGCTCACAACACAACAGAATGCCACCACGTATTTGCCGTGTCATGGCTTCATGCATATTTGAGCAGGCATTCCATTTTGTAAGCACATAAGCGCACTTAACATTCCTTATGAGATAAGATGAGATGAGATGAGCTGGCAGAGCTAGCAGAGCTCCCCGCATACGGATATGTTCGCACGAGTATCTCTACGAGTGCCAACCTGTGCGCTCTGCTGCTGGGCCGTTGTGCCGCACGGTCGGGCGGCAGTTACAATTCGGGCGTATTTACCACAATTTCTGCTACTGCTACTCACACACACATACACAGTGAAATACTCACACACACATACACGCTCCCACAGTCACTGCCAATCGATGCAATTGAGTGTGGAAATTTATTTGAATTTATTTATAAGGCAGCAGAGATTTGCACTCACCTCAACAGCATTAGTTGGCATGGCAAATCTTGGCAGGATACTCGTACACACACACAGCATTTCGGTTGGGGCAACACTAACAGCAGCACGAAATATTTATTTATTAGACCAGAGCATACGTGTACGGTTGTGGCTGCTTGTTGATTGATTTCACAAAGCCACAGTTAAATTTATGTGCCGCACGTCTGTGTGCGGCAAACAGCACGTAAATAGACTCCGAGCGGTGATCAGATAGGCGACCACAATGCCATTAATAGAAGATGAGGCGGCTAATGTTGCATAAGGGACTACTCGTGTGCTCGCCTGGGCGCACACACCTGCTCAGCTGTCAAGTTCGTGTATGTGTGTGTGTGTGATTGCGGCCAGAGCTGCTACCACGGTGCGGTGCCGAAATTGTCGAAACAGTGATTACCGCATATGTTTGTGCTTGCATCATGTTCGAATTGCATAAAACATGACAAAATGCCTCTATGTGTGAGTATGTGTGGGCATATGCGCCTGTGTGTGTGTGTGTGTGTGCTTCTGTGTGTGGATAAGGCTGTTTGCGTATATGCGCAATAAAACAATCAATGCGGGAATATGCGTATTTGCTCGCAGGTTCAATCATAGAAGCCACACACGCTCCACTGGCGTGGCACGCAATAATTCGCATACTGCATTTAATTGGGCGCAATGCGAATTATGGTGTACCTGGGCCAACTCACACGCACACATATTCAAACAGCCATACACAAACACAGGAGCAAACAGTATTGCAGCTCAGCGTATTGTAAATGCCCCTCAAAGTATGCAATAATTATGCGGTAAATTTGATATTTTTGGCTTACATGCAATGACGACTGCCAATGAGGCATTAAGACAAAGGATTTGAAGGTATTATTGCACACATCAATTTGTATTGCTTATGACTAAACAAGGCATGCCAACTGCTGACTTGCCGTTACTGCGGTTAATCGCCCTCGTTACGCATGTAATCGTATTAATTCCTTGTAATTTTTGCTAAGCTTTTGTGGCGCTTTGAAAGCAGGTATTAATTATGTTAATGGTGTACGGAAATAATTGTAATAATATTTGCACTCATTTCATGGCTACAAATGAATAGCAAATAAACTGCTTATTAGTATTGGTTTAATGGTAGATCTAGAGGTACATAAGTACCCTAAATAAGCGATTAATATAAACTAAGCGTGATGCTTCAGGATATTTCTTTGTGTATACTACACATATTGTTAGACAATTTTTATTATCATCTATATTTTCATAATATTAAATATGAATCGTTGAAGAAAAATATTATAAATAAATAATTTAATGAAAGTAAAAACATATAAGGATCGAGTACTTCAATATTGTTCCTTCATTCACATTGATACTTCCAAATTCAAAGAACATTTATTGATTTAAATTTAAAGTGTCATATGTTAAGCTGCAAAAAATCCCTTATTGGAGTCATTAATTATGATGAGGGCCTAGTAGCAATTCTTATCGCTTTGAACAGGACTTCATTTGAACCTTTAAGTCGTCTTTCATATCTGATATGCTCATAAATAAATTGTACCATCAAAATATAGTTTAATAACATAATAAGATCAAACATATAAGTTACGAGTACAATATGGATCCTTCAAGTACATAGATTCATTTCCATTGCTACTTCCAAATTGCAATAAATCTCGCATAGCACATTTACTGAATTAAATTTCAAGTGGCACACGTAAACCTGCCAAAATTTCCTAAATGAATCATTAGTTGTGGCCATGAGGGACTCGGGTGCGACTCCTACCGCTTTAAACAATACTGCATTTGAACCTTAAGGTCGTCTTTCACATCTGGTATGTTTCTTGCTGTAGGAAAATGGGCCTGCATTGAGCAAGAAAAACCCGGAAACACGCCGCAGAAGGGGTTATCTAACCAGAGTCCTATAAAGGAGTCTTAAAGTTCTTTAACGACGTGTCCCTTTTTACAACTCCATATTACGACTCTTAAATGGATATTCATGTGACACCGGAAAGGATTTGCAAGTATATGTGTGGCCTTCACGATCAGCCAATATAATCTAACCTAACCTAACAAATAACGGAGTGCCTTGTAATTGGAAGACTAATAGTGTTAGTCGTAGCATTAGGACTGGAACCCATTGATCATACCCCGGCAATTTCAGTCGTTACAATAATTAGAAGCTTTAATTAGAAGATTTCAACTTATATCCTTGAGTTAATTCAATACCCCACTAAATCACTGCTGAATACAGCTCCATGACTTAAGTATGTATGGGCGAAGAAGGCTTGGAGAATTTGGATTTACAGTTTATTATTCAATCATATGTTCTAAGGTAAACAACAAGCATCATTATCCTGTATAGTATGTATTTTTGGTATGTTGGAAGGCTCAAATAATTGGGTTTATCTGGTGCCAATATTCCGACCCCGTCGAGATTTATAAATACGCCAGTAACCTGCCTTATCTGTGCCGAAGAGCATTTGGTATATTTATTTATTTATTTATTATTATATGTACAATAATTTGTGAGGACCAAAATCTTCTGTGGGAAATTTTGGCCCACACTACAAATGACAGAGTCGCTACGAAACTATATACACACACACATCACGATAAAATACCCGAACCGAAGCAACTGCATTAGAGAACCTAACGAAAAGAACTACAAGCATTGTAACCAATTAGCGCGGCCGTGGTAGGAGCGCAGATCAGCAGCAGCATATTAGACCAGTTGGAATAATAGCAATTACAACAAAAAACCGACCACCACAGCCAACGATCTTGCCAATCAGCGCTATGCTTGCGAAGAGCGAGGAAAAACACAGTGACGAGGAATACAACAAATACATGCAGGACAAGAGAAGGTGAGTGCACGAACTCAGCGGTGGAATTTGCCGAGTACGCTCGCTCGGAAATCTTACACCAACAACACGAAGAAACGAGAGCGAAGCACAAGAGGGACAACGACAGAGCAACCACCACGCCAAACGACCAGCACGTACAAAGCAGAAGGAGGAATACAAATGAAATGCTGGTTGTCAGTTAAATTAAATATTTAACAACAACACCACTACAGGATTCCGGACAGCGCTGCTGGCAGGCAAAAATACTGCAGGCTAACCAGGGACCGTTGGAGTGAGGTGGCTGACCGCCAGAAGTTGAAGGTGGCCCAAGGGCAAAAGACTACAACACCAACAAGCCTGACTGCAACAACAACAAGCCTGCCACAACAACAACAATCGACTACTGGCCAACGGAAGTAAAGTCACACAACGGTGGCCTGCCAATAACAACATGTGTCAGCCGCTGCGACCTGGGACTATATAAACCACGTAGCCCAGGCAGTAAGTCTCTTCGTCGATCACCAGCATCCTGACTAGCAACAGCTCTACAAAGTACAATACGAACACAGAAAGCTTAGCGAGAACCTCTGGTTTTTAATCGTTTTCTCGCTAAGCCATAGACAGACAGAGACTACAGGGATTCACTGAGAGCCTCTGGTTTTTAATCGTTCTCCCACTGAATCACTGAGACACATACGCAACCGAGACTTAGGGACTTAGGGGGAACCTCTGGTTCTTTAATCGTTTTCCCACTAAGTCATACCGAGACCATAGGGACTCAGTGAGAGCCTCTGGTTTTTAATCGTTCTCCCACTGAGTCACAGAGACACATACTTACCGGGACGTAGAGACAGGCAAACAAGTATACACTAAGCAAGTTTATTTATATAGAATTAAGAAAATAGATTTGTTTCGAGCAAGAGCTCCCCATCATTATATTAAATAAATACGCTATTGTTAATATAACTCGCAGGACTTTTGATATTTTTCTGTACACGACCCCTGGAGCCGCTGAGTTTTACCCCAGCTATAAAAAGAGTCGTTACAAATTATATATAATTAGAATACATGATAAAGAAGCACTTGCTGCCAAGGCTTTTGGCTCTCTGGTAAAATTTGGTGTATTTTGACTTTAAACATCACTGTTCAATCTAATAAGCTTGTATGTTGCTGTGGTCTGGTGGCGCAGAGCTGGTGTTAACTCCACCAGTTTCGGGTTAAGCAGACTCCACATAAATGACTGCTTCAGCATTACTGGCGCCTTGAGGACTACATCTAGTGACGCTGAATGCTTTGTTGAATTTTCCATCACCGGATCTAAGGATTCTACAGCAGACAATGAAGGCGATATGTTGGCTATTTTGAAATATGCACGAAGACAAGAACTTTGGTCATAGAAAGATGTTCAAGAGGCTGTCAATACCCGTTCCCGTCCATTTGTTATCCCTGGACAGACTTCTGAAATTCATAAAAGAGTCAAAAAAGTTTGAAAAGGTATAACTTGCCTTTCACAATCCTCTATCTAACGCCCCTAAATATTTCAAAGTTTATGGGCATCAATGCCTGAGTGCTTGGGGACCTGCTTCTTGCACGGTTATCCGGCCTACCCCACTTCTATTCTATTTTAACCTCAGGTCCAAAAACCTACTGAACTAAGTTGTAGTGTTTTGCATTTATTCGTGAATAAGGACTCTTTTGTAGTCTCCGCAAAAATTTAATGTAACCAGGACTATTCCTAAAGCGATGCTAGCGTGGATATCACAAGGTTGATTAGTTCATATCCAAAAAAGCTAGATTGGGCAGGTAAGAATGATTTTTTTTTTTTTGTATATGATGAAACTCTTATTCTATGCACAAACCATACAAAGTTGGACTTGACCGCACAGTTACAAGTCGCTAAATCTAATGCACGAACCAATACGAAATTGCTAGAAATTCGACGATTTGTTGTTGTATTCGCATACAAATTCACGAACCAATACGAAATCGTTAGAAAATTCGACGATTTGTTATTGTATTCGCATACAAATTTTGAAGATCGTAAATGATATGCAACTAGTTAAGACTGGCAAAGCGAAGACGGCTGCTATTTGCTTAGTCCAGAGGCTTCGCAAATTGTTCTTTCACTTCTTTTGACTACAGAGTGGAAGGAACTCCCACTTTAACTGGTCCCTTTATTCGTATGACCTCAAAATTTTGTGGTTGATCTAGTATATTCCTGAACTTTCCACTGCCAAGGTCATCTATGCGTCCATGTTAATTATCGATATTATCCTTGTAATACTGCAGAAAGCGAGACAGATAACTCCGAGTTACAAACACAACATAGCAAGAATGGTTTAAATAGAAAGAAGATAATGTATTTTTCTATTTAAAGTGCGATTTCTATTAAAGTGCGAGGGGACGTTTTTATTACACACAAAATTTGTTATGTATGCGTAATTTTTATATAAAGTGCTGCATACTTTTAGGTGTCTTAAAAAGTGCCAACAGGCTATTAAATGCATCTCTGATTAGTGCAGCTAAGCTTCCACAATTATTTTAATTAGAAACCAGAACAGTTCAGCTGCTATGGACGACGCTGGGGTATCAATGCCTCGATGGTCTAAGGCAAACAATCACTGCATAACCCCATCCCCCTATGTAGGATTTGTGCTATATACCCGTGTGCCAAATATGTACGAGTATATATAGAGCAGTCGCTTTGGAGGATTAGGAGGCAGTGATTGTGTAAGCGTAGCTGCCTATTTGAGCCAAGCCCTTCCGCTAGCAGCGTGGCACGGCATCATTATAAACTTTGCAACTTTAGCCAAATGCCTGGCTACGGAAATAAAGTTTGCTCGCATTTGTGCAGTGTCCTTAATTATCTCATTAAAATTACCAGCGAAGTACGAGCGACTGCAATTACAGCGAATGCCACAGATTTAATACTCCCAAAAGGACTAAATTACGAGTATTTCCATTATTCTATATTTCACAATATTAAGTCACATTAAGCAGCATGTGCAGCAGCTGGCGGAGCCGTCGCTGTGGCTGGAGCTGCATTAAAATGGCTAAAATTGCATTTGCGGCATGTGACGCTGTCGTCTCACATTATGCCGGATAATGTAATGAAAGATAAATTTGCAAATACGGAATGTCGCTTGCGGTGGCAAAGGAACAAATGCCTTTTTTCCCAAATTCGCAGCGATTGCCAACTTAAAGTTCAGGGCACGACGAGACCGGCGGTATGTGGGGTGGGCCATTCTCGCCACTTCTCTTGGGCACCAGCTCCGCCACTCGGCTAGTGTCGCGTTCAATTGCTGGCTGGCTGCAATTGCAGCTGTTTAAGGCCGCCGCATATGCAATGGTCGGGGATGAAGCCACCAGTGGTGGGGGCCAAGAGCATCCGCAGATGGAGCAGGCATCATTTTTCACTTTCGCATATAAAAGAAAAGCAAAGAAAAACAATAGGAGATGAGAGGAGAGGAAGGAGAACAGAAAAAGTAGCATAAGAAAAATGATGTAGAGCGTGCCAAGGAAATGGACGCCATATGCGAGTGGGCGTGGAAGCAGATAACTACTGGAGCCATGTTCTCGAGAGTTAATTTCGTTTGTGTTGCAAGTGCTGCTGCCATTCGCTGCTAATGTTGCTGCTAATGCTCTTGTTGCAGTTGTTTTTCCAGCGACTGCTGTTGATGCCGCTGCTGCTTATGTTGCTGTCATTGTGATTGTTGTTGGCGTTGTTGTGGTTGTAATTGTAAGCGCTGAAATAAAGCAGGCGTGTACATGATGTGTTTGCAGCAGCACCAGAAAATTGCTGCATAAGTGCTGGAGCGAAAAGTGCTGAATCGTGTGCTGCGCCTTTGTTCGTGTGTAGGGTGTGTGTAGGGCCGCCGATGATGCTCAGAGAAGAAAAATTGAAATATTGCTGCGAATTGACAAGATGAAATTAAGTTGTTATTGTTGTTCTTGTGTTCTTTTCGCTGTACAGCAACACCAAAGAGGAAACAGAAAATAATTAATGTACTCGTAGTATGGAATCCAAAATCCTGCCAAGATTGTGGAGCTCCAGCAGCAGAGAAAAGGGAGAATTAATTTCCTTCAATAGAAGAAATAATATACAAGTATTAAGTCTGTCTTCAGAGCAGTCTCTTTGTTTGTTTCATGTCCAATATGTGGACTGAACATGTGGATAGTTCGTAGAGATCTGCGAAATATTTACTGAAGTAATGGAAAATTGGTGTTTCAATTAAGAGAAAGCAGCCTTGCGAATAGCAGATGTGTTGGTGAAAGGCTGGTGATGGGTTTGCAAGGCGAACACTCTCAGACAATTCACAGTAATGCTCCGAAGTCATAGGACATGGTCTCTTACTTCTTAACAGCTTATATATTAATAGTTGAAGTTCCGAGTTTCTAGGGTTATATGATAGATTCAATAGTAGGCTTTGCCCCTTATATAGTTTATTACTCCTTCATATGAGTTTACAGCTTTGAGAACCCACTCTTCCAGCAGGAATGTGGGCAAAGTTATTTAGTGTTGCAGCAAGTTCATTGCTTTAGCCAGCAATTGTTGGCCTTTTCCCTGAATTTGAATCTGGTGACTACTCTGCAAGTGGCAAGTGAAATTTCACCTAAGAAACCGATTTGCGAATTCACTGAATGGCAAAATTGGACCAAAATAGAGGCTTATAGAGACTATAGTCTAGTTTGAGCTTAGACTACCGATTTAGGAGCCATCCCAGTTAATTTCCTTTGAGTCTGATATGGGTGACTTTGGCGCTTATGTGCTTCATCCAGGTACATTCCAAGGTACTTTATTTCAGAAGTCTGTGGGATAGGCTGGGAATTGATTGGAGCTCGTTCATGGATACTGCACATTGTGACACTACAAAAAAGGACTATAATAAGAGTGACATTAGACGTTTATAGTCTTCTATTGAAATGCTTCTTCACACAGTTTGCCTGCTTGCCCGTTTCACAAAAGTAGCTCCAAGTTGACCTGCCATTTAACCACCGCTTAAGTCCAGCATAATAGGGAGCTTCACTTAAGCTTCATTTGTAATAGCGACATATAGAAATATCTCCAGTCTAAACTCCAACAATGTCTCCAGTTAATATCATTGAATAATTCAGGCCTTTTTTATTAACCAAATCGTTTCCTGAATTGACGCAGGGAAATAAAAAAGTAAACACCGCTGTAGCACACATAAAAGTAAAGTAATTCCTTGTTAGCAGCACACAAAAAAAGGGAAAGGAGCAAAGAATAAAAAACCGCATAAAAACGTAAATTTTCATTTTTATATCAGTTCTCCGGCCACCTTCTTCGTCAGGGTAGTAAAAGAAGCCCTCCTAGGGAAGCGCCAACGAAAGCGATTTAAAGATAAGAAACAAAAATCTTTCAAATACTTTTATGATCCACTTTTACTGCAGACGTGCGTATATGGGAGTGTGTGTTTATGCATACTTATGGATGTGTGGGTGTGGTGTGAGTGTGTGTGTTTTTTGTGGTGTAATCTTGGCGGGCATTCTCAGTGTCAACATCAGGAATCTATACGAGATTGTGGCATATGCGTGGAGAGACCTGATTTAACCCCAAATTTGTTTTCGATTTTACGTGTTGATAAAATATCAACAACAACCACAACAGCAATGGAGGCAATACTAAAACCACACCGAGAACCACACCAAAGCACTATAGCAACATATTCAAGTATTTGTTTGTGTATAAGTCTGTGCAGGAGTATTTGCCTTAAGTTGTTTTGCTAACGATACTACTCCAACTGACTCGAGATATTGTCAGGCAGTGTCCGTTTCCCGCTCCAGGGAATTATGCATTGTTTTGTTTTCTTCTTAAGCTCTTTACTATGCGTAGGATTTCAAGGATTACACGCTTGTTATATGATTTGACCGCATTTGCTGGCATATCACATGATTTGATGCTACTTGTAATCCTATATTCCGAATAACTTGAAATTGAGTGGGGCATTCACATGACAATGGTTGCTGGTGTGTGCCTGTGGGTGGACTGGCCCTGTGCGGTGGGACACTGAAATTTTTTGTATTTCAATAGTACTGAAATTGACTCGGAATTTGGGAAATGCTCCGATTAAATTGCAAAAAGTTATTTGCGTGAAGAGTTATTTGTGTGGGGAAAGAGTGATCACAAAAATAACTCTTCAAAATAACTCACGGCAAGTAAATGGAACTTCCTTTTGAATGTGTCAATGACTTCGGTGATGGAGGAGAGTCTTGAAATAAACTCGAACGAAGAATATCGAGGTGCTGGGAAAGGTCAAAATATGCGCCAAAGAGAAGACAGTTTTGAAATAAACTCGAACGAATAATATCGAGGTGCTGGCGAAGGTCAAAATATGCGCCAAAGAGATGTGAGTGTTGCATAGCGGGACGATGAGTGCATTTATGCATCTTTGTCCATGAGTAAGCAAGGTGTGTTCAGGGTGCAATCGTACAAGCTTGGATATCCTTGCACTTGCTGGTAGTAGGGTCTGCCTGCGTTATTATGCGAGGATTTAATCGGGAGTATTCCTTGACTCAAAACTTTTGTTCTTAACTTGAAATAAAATAACGCGGATGAAGTCAGTGACTAAATAATTTCCTTAAGTAAGGAAGCTGCAACTTGGCTGTTTCCCAAGATAATTAATTGCCACTGATACCCCTGTGCCCTGAGATTCACATAACCTTAAGTTTGTGAGAGTGTTGTAGAAGTTTGTCCTGTAAAGAAGAGATGAGAGAATTTGTGTTACCAATATTCATTAAAGCGGCTATTGTGGACTGGTAGAAAACGAATTTAACCTTGGCTAATGCGAAGCTCATAGCTTGTTGTCCTGTTGGGATTTAGTTGTTAACTAGTTACGGAGCAAAAGTGCAGCAATTGGGCTACTGTGATTGCGTTGCCATTGAATGAATGAATGAAATAAAGAGGGAAAATGTACCACGACCAATTTGATATATTGTACTCCTCCTGCATGTGCCTATTAAGGGTCTTCTATTAGTCCAACAGTTCTAAGGAAACTTTCCACTGAGTCGGGCTTTATTGTTCCAATATCTCTGCCCCAGACATTACTTCGTACAGCGAGCTAATTTCATTAAAAGGTGCTCCGGTGTTTCTTCTGCCTTCGTGCAAAATCTAAAAGTGCTTATTGGTGCGAGTCTCAGCTTCATGAGTTGGCTTCTTAAATGGCAGTGTCCTGTCAAAGTTTTCAAATTATTTTTACTCAACTGTAGACATTGAGCTGCACTTTTTGGGTTATTAGTCACCAATCAGGAGCTTGGCGATCAGTTTTATCTAGGAAAAAATCACACCTCGGGCATGAAACCCACACCACAAAGTCACTTTTTATGGATAGAATGTAGTCTCTTGAAGCACATTTGGGTTTGTCGCTCTCCAATAATGCATATTTTGCTTATTGATAAAACCTTTAAGCCAAAAATTGGCGCCATTGCCTATGATTTTTTTCGATGAAATTCAGGACTCAGGACAATCGGAGGAGTTCGACAATCGGAGGTTTTTCAAATGGTCAAGGGGCTTCAGTTCTTGAGTGAATTTTATCTTGTGATTCCCAATTCCTCTGAACGGCTTTTCCCTTAACTAATCTTCGCTCCTGGAGCGTGACAAGTGGATGTCATAATTGCCTGCAGTTGTTGCCTCGAATGTCTACTCGACTCCAACACTATCATTTTCACGCTAATTAACGTCATCCCATTAAAACGTTTTTGTAGTGTTTTCCTGAATTTAATTCGACCTTCTCTCAAGCACACACCTGCGAAAGCGTTCCCTTCCTTTCACCCTTCCAACTTATCGCACGCATATGCTTAAAAGTATTCGCAACTGGATGGATCATCATGCTCGTTGTTGATGCTGCATGTAAAAACGCTTAAAACTTTTACATTGCAATTCCTCAGAGATTCCGGTACAAATCGTCAGCAATTACGACGTACTTCTTGCAACGCACCCACACAATCAGACGCACAAGCTCTCAAACACCCACACATACATGGACACACATGCATGCAGCAGTGCCATAAAATTTGCAACTTTGTCTGCGTTGGATGGCAACACACCACCAAACTACACGAAATGCCAATTAAGTGATTTTATGGCGCGCCGTTATCGAATTTATTGTCAACGCGTTGCAAGGAAACGGCGGCGAGTGAGGGGCGCATAGCAGCCGCAGCACACTAAACTTGCTTACAACATGGAATTGCAATAAATTGCGGGGTGAATGGGGGGGAACTAAGCTTGTCGCACCACATATGAAGCAAATGTGCACTGTAAGACATATTTCGACACTCACTCAGTCACTCTCGCACCACACAGTCACACGCAGGCAGGATTACAAAAGCGAGCGTCAATAGCTGCGCTTCCGTTTCCGCATATTCTTCAGCTTGTCAGCAGCTATTGCAATCGATTATGTGAACTTTGCTGTCGCCGTCGCAAAGTGCAGACACTTCCGTATCCGTCGTTGTCACTCGAGTTGCCTTGGCAGTTTTTGCAAGCTGCCTGCCTGCCTGCCTGCCTGACGTTTACTAATGATGCTAGGTGAGAAATGTGACTGGGTTCTCTCGTTTCTGTTGCTGCTTCTATTGCTGTCACTGCCACACTGCTGTGGGCGTCTTGCGCAGCGCATATGTAGCAAGAAAGCACTTTTGCTTGTGCTGTTATCAATGACAAACGGGAAATTGCACGGTTTCAGCGTAATACATGCCGGCAACGGAACTGGAAGTGGAACTGGAAGTGAAAGCGCAAGTGAAAGTTCAACGATGAAACTCATTAGCATTAGGAATACGTTAGCATTAAATATCGCTGCCGTTGGCATGTGTCGGTGACACACCCACCAACGCTTTGCCTCTGCAAAATCTTCCTTTATTGGTTGCTTCGTCTTGGCTTTTTATCGCCATGCATCTTTGCCCTGCTTCTATATTATTTATTTATCTACTTTTACTTCCATTGGCGTCTTCAAACACATTAACGACGCAGCTGATTTGGTAGTGTGACTGGAGGAGCTTGCTTAAGTAGCAGCAGAATTACTGCAATGCTGCTATAATGCTGAAGGTCACAATCGCACACGCACAAGGACTCAAGTGTCGCATCGCACGCATCAGCATTTAAAGCAAGCAATTTTGTTCATGTGGAAGAATGTGGAAGTGAGTGCAACAGTATGCAAAGATGCCTGAGGAGTGCGTTTACGCATATTCAAGTATGGTGTCTGGTTTACCGAGATTAGATTTCATGCCCGTAAGGAGCGGTTTTCAGCGAATGATATTACTAAATCTGATATTAAGAACCTTTTGGAGCCAACATTAGCAATTTCCTAGAAGTCTATTTTACAGTACAGTTTTATATGAATAGGAAAATAAGACATATACCGATATCACTCTGGCACTCTACCTTTGGCTACATAAGGCTAAGGTGACTCTCTATATCAACAGAAAAGTGAACGATGAGTCCTTATTATTGAGAATTCTCCACTTAATTTTTATATAAGTACTCATAGTCCTTTAGCCAGCTTTAAGCTTTCATTGACTACTTCTACCAACACGAAGAAGGATTCTTAATAAGCGCTGTAAGGAAAGATATATATTTTTTATTCATCGTTTAATATAATCCTCTAAAAGATCTGTATACATATTCCAGCGAGTGTCCAATTTTGTTAAACCATTTGGAAATTCTGCACAACTCTGTTTCGTCCCTGACATGTCGTTTGCTTTTTCTTTGAAGTAGTGGCTTCATAGTCAATAGCAAAAAAAAATCCAAGTATGATATTTTTAGGTTTTAGTTACTGTTTGGTAGGCATTCATAGTTTATCTCAAACATGTATGCTAAGGAAATGGCGGATATGGGACCCAGCTGTATTGTGCTGGGGGACACAGTGGATTATTATATGTACTGACCTTATTCTCCTTAGACCCTGCCACTCTTGCTAGCCTAAAAATATTCGGCCTTAGTCTATTAAACCATACACTATACCTAAATCACCGAAGAGAAGCTCCTCATAAAGAATTTGGAAGTACTCTTGGAATTGTTTACAAGCTTTTCTCATACAAAACAAAGGATTCGCATCACTTGAACAATTACACACACTTTCAACTACTCTGAAAACTAAACTACTCTCCTAATCTGTCTGAATTGTTGACACATTTCATTTGAGAGAAACCCGAAAAAAAATTGTAAACAGGTTTTTAGTAAGTGACGCCGAACGTCTTCTATCACAGCGTCTTCTCACACACTATCAGATTACTCATACGACCCGTTGACCCTTTATGATTTCTTCAAGCGGAATTTGTGCTCTTACAGAGGAACTTTCTTGTGACTAAGAAGTGATAGGATCAAGTCTACAAATTAATTTCCATTATACAAACGTCACGCTAATCTTATTATTTCCGGTATCCTTCAATCAAAAAGTGAACAGTGCTCCTGCAAAGTATCACTAACATATCAGATTTTGTGTCACACAGCCCTCACGTACACACTCAATCGCACACAATATATGCTTGCTATATATTTTGATATATTTTGCATATGGCTGTGTCAAGTCTAATAATCTAATTCATTTATTTTAATTATGCTAAGCCCAATTTAACATATTTCAAATGTTGTGCATATTTATGCATGGTGAAAAGCTTGAAGCAAAAACCAACACTCTGCGAAAGGATACTCAGTAAAGTGCCCTGCCTTGCTTACATTTTAAATATGCACACTCACAGAACATGCCCATACACACACACATACAGAGTCCTTATAGAACCGTACACTGCTGGTAGACACTGCTCAAGCGTATGCACACAGGCTACAGCAAGGCTGTCCAAAGTGTACGCCTTTTAAAATTTTTAATTTGCAAACTTCATGTTTGCATTCTTAAATGGAAATGTTGACCCTGTGGCAAAGTTGGCTCAACTCTCAGTGGAAGTGTGTGTAGTAAGTGAGTGTGGCCTGCTGGCGCTTGTACCGTAGATGCTCCATGTTGTGGCCAGCAAGGGGTGAGCACAGGATATTCCACAGTGGCGGCGTTTGTATTCAAAGAAAATTTAAATATCGTGTATGTTCTCGTATTCCACACTTGAATATGAGATAAACGAGGAAATACTCGTAGAACACATTTCAGATTAGGTGGTCACCAGGAATCTTCAATTCTTAAATACTTAAAAGTAGATGGTTACTTAATATTAGGAAGGCTTGTTACTGCGTTCCCAGCTGAAAGTCAAACAAGAGCCAGAATTATTTATTGGCTTACAGTGACTTAAAACTGTGGTTTAAAAATTTTTCTATTTCTGAGAAATGTTCCTTAGTCGGCAAAGGATGTCGGCTTTCTTATAAGTTTAATTTCTGACTTTAAGAAATTGGAAACTTTATATTGGATTTCTGGCAATCAGGAATAGATTTACTCAATTTCATGAAGTTAATTTTTGAGTTTCAACGATGAAAATATTAAATTGCAATAAATATTAATTTCTGAATTTAAGATGTCGCAAATTGTTTACTTACTTAATATAATGATTTCATTAATTGCAGACATAGTTAGACATCCAAATTATATCATTTCAGAAATTTATTTGCAGACTCTGAGATTTTCCATATTTACGTTCAATTACTGAATTTAAGTAATTGGATACATGATTTCATAAATTTGAAGGAACATACTTCGGCACTCAAATTACATCATTTCAGATTTATTTACAGTTTTTGAAAAATTTTAAATAGAAAAGTTATATACTGATTTTAAGTAATTGAATACATGATTTCATAAATTGGCAGGGTCTTATTTTAGTATTCAAATTACAACATTTCAGACATTTATTTGTAGTTTTTGATAAATTTTAAATAGAAAAGTTTATTACTGATTTTAAGTAATTGGCTATATGATTTCATACATTGCCCGGACATATTTAGATCTTCAAATTACAACATTTCAGACATTTCTTTGCGGTTTTTGGAAAATTTTAAATAGAAAGTTTAATTACTTAATTTAAGTAATTGGATACATGACTTCATAAATTTGCATGGACATATATGGACATTCAAATTACATAATTTCAAACATTCCCTTGCACTTTTTAAAAGATTTTTAATAAAAAATTTTATTTTCTGATTTTAAGTAATTGTATATATGATATCATAAATTGCCCGGACATATTTAGATATTCAAATAACATCATTTCTTTACAGATTTTGCAAACTTTACATAGAAAATTTAATTACTGATTTTAAGTAATTGCATATAACATATCATAAATTGAAATAGCATATTTCTAATTATAATTATATTCACTGTACTTGAGCAATTTCTTATATGTAT
The DNA here is from genome assembly GCA_920105625.2 of Clusia tigrina. Lineage (NCBI taxonomy): Eukaryota > Metazoa > Arthropoda > Insecta > Diptera > Clusiidae > Clusia > Clusia tigrina. The sequence goes on along the minus strand of OV050033.1, from coordinate 162,179,858 downwards.
GACTACTTAAATTGGCATATTTTGGCTTTCAATTCACACTATTTCAGAAACATATTTGCAGACTTTTCATGTTTCAAACCATAAAATTGCAGAAAATTATTTCAAGACTTTGAGAATTCAAAGAGCTTATGAAATATAAGCAGAGGAATTTACAAAATCGATTTAACTTTTTATAAACATATATTTTATTCATAATTTTAAAATATGTTCTTAAATTTATAAATATCAGACTACCTTTATCAGATTATTTCTTCACTTATCACATACTAATTTGATCCTTTTGTGATGATTCCCATTTGGCAATGAGTCTACGATGACTGTTTTGTAAGTTCCAGAAGGACACAGCTCTCGATTAATTTTAGAACTCCCACAATAACAAAAATATTGACTTTATATCAGTATATCAGTTTCTCTATTATTTCGAAGGACTCCAGTTGTACCCGTTCAAGCATTCCACTGCCTAATATCTTTTTGTTTAATGTTAACAATTCTTTTATCCTCTTCTTAGGACAATAGTCGACAGATTGCCACAGCCCATTTTCCAAATTAGACCACACTGCAAATTACCCCCCACACAGACACTCCATGGTCACAAATTTTATATGGAAAACTGCCTCGTGCAGCATGGAATCCTTCCAATCAAAAATGCCCAAAGGGCGTCTGGGGCTCGTTTACTTATCATTAACATAAATAAATAAACACTTGGCAAAGTGGGCAGAGACAAGTCTGGTGGCCTGCATAGCAGTCGAGTATAAGTACTTTTTTATTTGTATATCATGCATGGTGTAATTAAGGAAAAGAGAAAAAGGACTCACAATTGAAAACTACAAAAAAACTACTTTTAAAGTAGAACACATGTTGTCATATGTAACGAAATAGGAAAACATTACTATGCAGTTGATGTGGTGTTCTCAAGTATGTAAAGAGGAGTGCCAGGACCCATTTAAATGGCTTACGAACAGATTTTCAATGGGACTTATAATTGAAATCTCTGGTTAACTAGCCTTTTATTGAAATTTTCGAATATAAAATTTGGGGTTACAAAATTGGACCTCAAATAAAATAATAATTAATTTATATAGTAATAAAGTAGGAGGACACGTCCATATTTAATCACGTATATCACCCTTCTTACAACTTCTTTTCCTGTTTGCATGAGGAAAAGCTGAAGATTAAACGTAAAGCTTACTTACAAGAGAGGTGAGGTCGATATGTAACTATATAGACAACAGGTTGATTCGTTAACCACACGAGAATTTATCATAGTTCCTGCAAAGGTCATTTGTATGGAAGTATAACATCCCTTTCTCAGTTCGCTATTTGCTCAGTTCTTTGTATTGTGAGGAATGAGATGGCCGACAAGTTGACCAATGGAGGCTCTGCAAATTCACCATCGCGTCCGAAACCTTACCAGTACCAGTGGTACCAGTTCTGCAATGATCATGCGTTGGATCAACGACATCGTGGTCCGAGCTGAGCTCCTGTTTCCAGTTCCTCTTCGTTCGTGCTGCGACAGAAATCATGCGTATGAACTCCCATTCCTCTTCCATGATTTCCTATTATACAATGTCACGTCTGGGCTCCCATTAGAGTCCTAATTTGTAGTCTATTGAGTCTAATGATATTCTTGGATAGACGTAGATTCAGCCTCGGCCATATTTGCCTGACGATTTCGCAGGTAGTGGCAGAAATCCACCTTTGATTGGTAGCGTTTATCAGTGGCTCCTTTATGAAAAGCTTTCATGATTTTATGTGACAATAAATAAAAAAAAATAATTTATTTTTGTTATATCATATTAAATTATTCGAGGTAAGAAAATAGCGATATTTAATTCCCCACCCATTCACGAGTTACTCTCTTGACAACCACAACAAAGTCGCTAAGTTTACATTTTTCTGAAAGTTGGCAGCACTGGTTACAACGATTTTATCTTCTTTTCATATTCTTATATTAAAAAAGTTTTATTCAGTACACAAACCATAAAAAATCGTTTGGCAGCACAGTTCCCAATCAGCAAGTCGTTACAGTGAACCAATTACAACTCGTTAAAAATAGCAACTTTTGTTGTTGTACTCCCAAACAAATTTAAACATATAAAGGACATTTCGTGGGTTCAGTCGCTGTAGTTCCAACAAGATATACAAAAATGTATAATATTAAAAACTTGCGAAGTTTCCATTTATTGTAAATATCCAAAAATTTCAGACAAAGAGCTGCCAAAATTGTCTAATAGGTGTATAGTAAGAGCGTCCTTCACACACTCCCTCCTTGACGTAAATATTCACTTCGCGAACTAGTAGCGGCACCTCATCATCATCCACTTCTTTTATATTTTCATATTTTTAAGGATTTTCCGTGTCGCAGCTGTGAAACACGTGGCAGGAAAACAAGTTCTCGTAAAAATCTCTTGTTAAAATAATTATTATTTATCACATGAGGCTCTCACACGCACTCACGCACACACACATTCCGGGAGGAGACTGCGTTCGTTGTTTTATGCGTCAAGGTGCAAAGGTGGCGATGTCATCGCCGTCGACGCAGCTGCGCAGCACGAAGACGAGCATCGCTGTCTGCAAGTGCAAACAAAAGTTGCTGAAAACACCACAAGAATAATAAAAACAACAACAACAACAACAACAACAACAACAACCACAGGGACAACGGCGATGATGACGACTACGATGACGATGACAACAACAAGGACAATAACAGCAGCAACAATGAGTTGTATGACAACATTCTGCGTGGAAAATTTATGAAGCTGTTTTTATAAAAGTGGCTTTTCTTTGTCTTTGTAAACATGCGAAAACACAAACAACGCACACACACAAATGCACGACCTTACACACAAAGGCACACAACCTTAAACATACACACACACATGCCCACATGCACGCACTACGGAAATTGCAACATGAATAATGTTGCGTACGAACAGCAGACAACCTTACGTTAGTGCTTTTGTTATTGGCGAAGATTCATTGCAGTGTGGCAATTTATGGAACATCCTTGGAGGACACTTTAAAGAGATTATTTCATATCCCAAAGATATTCCAACTTTCGTTAAATGAACTTGATGGAAATTTATGAAATTTTGTGCTTCAGCGTGAGGTAGGAGTAACGCAGCGTAAACAGAATGCAGTGAGGAACTAAATCGTTAGAAATCAAATCAAATGAATCACTTTCAAAGTCCGGCAATTGTCGATTTCCATGGACAATTGAATGGCACAATAAATTCCTTAAATCTTTTTTTGTTTAAGGAACCAACTGTTATCTGCTAGAGATAAATTCTACAGAAATTGCACACAATTGAAATAATATATTGATAAAACCACATTATATAGCGGGTTATATATCCTTACTACATTTCTCTTCAAGCAAAGTACTTTGAAAGTTGTTGCTCAATGCTTGAGAATTTTGGCAAAAAGAACAATAAAAAATGTTGAATATTCCAATTTCATTGATTCTGAAAGATTTCTCAAATTGTTGTTTCAATGTGATATTTTCTGAAAGGGCTTAGAATTTGTAGAATCTAATATTCTCTTAATTAAATGGAAGTAGGTCCGATAAATGTGTACTATAGACACGAAGTGTGAAGATGGGCACTTGGGAGCACCTGAAACTATTATAATGGGTAATAAAAGACTGTCTAGAACGATTATCTAAGAAGATATTCAGGGTTTAGTTTAGTCAGGGTATCTTTAATTCTGGATTTAATATCGACTATGTAAATGGGGTCCCTTTTTGATTTACATAAGTTTGAAAGGATACTTTTCTATAAGCAAAACAGGCGGTCAGTGATTTCATGCAATTTGACATATCCCTTTTTGAAAGTAAGATGTATCCTTAATATCACGCTTCAGTTTTCCGATTCATCAGAGTTTGTTACCCCTGACGTTGACGTTAGGTCCCGCATGGAAGTGCACTTGAGCTTACTCTATCCCTAGTATTCCCTGCATGTCTGCATATTGACAATCGCGCAGTCACATCAACAGTTGCCATGTTGAGCCCACACAAAAATAATAAAATAGCTGCAAATTCCTGAGCAACTAATTAAGTCTGGTTGAGTCCTTGCTAAGTGACTGGCACATTCGTATGAATGAAAACAAAAGCATTCATTCTGCATAAAGATGCCCTAATCCTTGAAGCTAATGAAGTCAACCACCGTGGTCCATTTGGATCAAAGACAAACTTGGCATAAGCACATCAGAAAAAAAAGAACACAGATGAAGCGACACAGGGAATCAATTGGTTAGTTGACGAAATGTCAGGACTCCTCCTAGACCTTTTATTTACTGTAGTTATCAAACCGGTAGATGGGATAAAAGCCGTTTCGACTTCTACGAAGACATTCTCGGATACATGCTTCGATGGCAAAGGCCTGAAATATTGTGGGAGTCTTACACATAGTGAGCGCTTCCTGGAACAATGTTTCCATTATGCCTGCTCCTATACTACTGTCTTCCAATTTCGACCCATCAGTATACCATACCTGGGCACCTTGTGGAATATCGGCAATGTATACCTCAAACCTATCTCTTGCGGGAATGTGAACCTTAGAGTGTAGTGAATGATAGTTTTCTCAACATTTTGTCAAAAAACCTTATAAGGGGGTCATTCAGAAGGAGACCAAGTATTCCCATATGACCCCAAAGGTCTCCACTTTTTATGTTACTATGGACCCCAAAGGTCTCCACTTTTTATGTTATTACTGACTTTCCATCGTACTATGGTAGTAGTGTTTTACAACTTGTTTACATGTGCAAACATCTTCAAAATTTCCATTGATATTCTCAGTGAAACTCCTCTTCCCTCGTAGTGTTCATGAACTATATGCCGTCCAACCTTCTTCACAACTTCGATTGATATTCTCCCTCACTCTTCACTTCTCCATTACATCAAGTTGTATGATAAAATCGAAACAGCGTTTGCTCTTCCTCTTTCTATCACAGAATTTTCTCTTACTCTCTCTTACTCTCTTACTTGCAAAGGTTTTAATTGCTTTGAATTTGCTTCTTAGCTACTTTGGCTGAACACTTGCAAAGTATAAACCCAACTTTTGTTTCCATAGTTGCCAAATTCCCGACTACATCTCCCAAAGCTAAATAAATTTCCAGAAGTTATGCAGCCATTCCGCTTGCTGGCGCTTACTACAATCGCTAAGATGAGTGCATTAATTTGTAGCAATTTATCTCGCAGCTTTCTAAGCACATAATTTTTAATCATTTAACAAATGTCATCATAATTTGTGCAGCATTAAAAACAGGCGATGAAATTAATCTCACCACATGCTCCCAGCTTGCGTGGAAGTCTCAAAAGAATTGCGTACCTGATTCCTACACGAACATAAATCGAAACAGAGCTGCGGCGTTGTGGGCGTCATAAGAGTAACTTGAGTGCTCCATCAGCTTCAAAGGATTATTTTCTAATTGTTTGTTTTGTAGTATTGAGCCTTTATTTGTTGTTGAAGCAGCCCTTCAATATTTTTTGATATATCTTAAAAGTGCTTCTTTATAAAAAATCTTTTTCTCTTCGAATACAAAACCTCAGTAGCTAGAACTCATTCCAATACCCCTTGCAGTCATAATTATTTATGGTCTACGATATAATAATATATTTGAAGTATTGGTAATACGAAATTGTATCAAAAATGTTTGGCTTATTGAATCCTTGCGTGCTACATGGCCATAAGTAACCTTTTCCTGCACAGTTTCGCTTTCTTCAACTGTATTGAAAAATACTAATTTCTCTACTTTTTATTTCTTTAAACTCTATAAATGATTGGCAGGATATATGAGAAAATCGGATGGAATGACAGGATATATGACAAAACTTCTCCCTTGATTGCTTTGCAGGATCTAAATAGTATTTGCTCGCTAGATATATCATCAACCATCCCACTGGTTTACAATCAACCACTCCTAGGCTCCTAACTTCTGCTTACCTACCCTCAATCGCTGCTCAGTTGTTCCCAAATACGATATATTATATAGTATAGAGTATTTGAACGTAATTGCTTCATTTGAACTTCGAAAAGGCACATTTTTCATTCTACTCGGGCTTTGTAATGTGTTTCATTTCAGTTTTTAAATACCTGCAACAGGCTCAGAATTCCAAATTTATGCACGAAGTTGCTAGATTAACATATTCAAAAGGTATTCGAGTAAGTGTTGAAAATATGCGTGGGCTTGATTTATGCTTAACGCACACGCAACTCAATTACAAATAATTTACAGCGGAAAATACATTTAATTCCTTGAGCCACGCAGGTACACGCATGAAATATATCTGCCAAAATTAAATAACAGCGTGTTTGTGTTTACCTAAGCGTAGCTCATCAATCAGCGCGTAGCTATCTACACACAAGAGGCTGCACACAAATTCGCGCAAGGACGTGCGTCAACAAATTGCACAATATTAGCTGGGAACATTTCGACAAATTTCCAAGTAGCGTGCAAACTTTGTCTACGTTCAAATTAATGTTTGCTGCTTGCCGCTAAAAGCGAACCAAAAATGAAAAATTACCGCACGTGGTTTAAGTGGCAGCAACGCGAAAGTGACGCAATTAAGCGCGAAACCGTGAAAATCCTCACCACACATTTATGCCACGGCGCAGAGACTTCGGTTTAGAGAAAATGGTCAAGCCACGTTGCCGAGGTCCGCAAGAATAAAATGAAAATAATAATAAGCACACCTCAAGACATTTGCCGACAGGGCCTGAGGCAGGCAGCGGTCTGCAAGTGTGTTGTCCCCGACGCTCCAACGTGTAGCAAAGCCGCTTAACCACTTAATGAATAAAACGGCGACCACAACGAAGGTGCCCCCGCTCCACAAGCAGCGGTCTGAACAATGGGAAACGACTGTGGCAAATTTGCGCAATTGTGTTCATTCAGAACCGCATTGAAGTGGCCACATTCACAACGCGTAATGCGCGTTCTGGCATAAATCTTGAAATTTTCAGTTTAAATTCGAATAAATGTTTCTTTGGGCTTGAAACTTTTTCCTCCTCTCTCTCCTTCTCTCCCTCTATCCCTTGCTGGCTGCCATACTGCAACAACAAATTGCCATTGCTGCCCCTTTGCCTGCTAGCCGCCCCCTGAGTATTTACCTTTGCACTTTTGTTGAAAGTTGCGCAACAACAGCACCAGTGGCAGCAACAGCAAACAGCAGGACCTCTTTCAACACACACTTACACAGTAAAGCGTTTTTAACTTATCTCGTTTTATGTGCTCCTTTTGGCCTGCTGCGGTTCACTTTGCCAGTATTCTGCCAGTGTTCTGCACCGCTTGTGGGTGGCTGTGTCGTTGGTTCGGTTTGGTTTAGCACACTGTACAGTGTTCAAGTGTGCCCTGTACACTGAACACTGTGCTCGGCATTGATAAATGATGCATTTCTGTCCATTGTGGCTGGCTGCTGCAGGTCATTTGCACACAACGAACCACCAAAAAATTCGCACACACAAAAGAGGGCAAAAAAGCCAAAAGCAGCGTTCTCGCCACATGGGACCAAAGTTCAGTGGCAAACTTCCCCGATAGTCGTCGATAAGCAACTAAAAATGGGCGTACATGTGTGCATGTACGAAGTGAAGTGGAAGTGTGGCGGCTCTGCGTATTGAGAGAGTGGCACGAGTACACAAGAACGATGTGCATTTGGAAAACCCCAGTCCGGGCCACAAAACACACACCCACACACACACACTTGCGCTCTCTCGCTAGCCACGCAACATTTTTCTGCATGCTAAACTGGCATTGCTCGGTGAAAGTGTGATTTTTCTGCGGAAATGTGGCCAACTGGAGCAACGCATTGTGTGTCCTCAGCTGGCAGGAATTCCAGGTGTCTACTCGTACATGTCTAAAGAGAATACGAAATTTTTTATGTGTGCAGGCAGTCGCAATGCTCAAACGAATATTGCTGTAAATTGAAATCACACTTCGAACCGCTTCAGTGAGTTCAAGTGACTGCGATGATACCAATTGCCTTCAGGAGACTTCAGAAGAAAAGGTGACTTTTCAAAACACAAATAAAAATTTGAGCGAGTTGGTAGTTAGTTCAAGTAACTACGATGATTTGCCTTCAGGATCCTTCTAAAATAATATGAACATTTGAGAGAGTTGGAAGTGAGTTCAAGAGTCTGGGATGATACCAGCTGCCTTCAGGACACTTCAGAAGAAAAAGTGACTTTTCAAAATACAAATGAAAATTTGGCAAAATTGGAAGTGAGTTCAAGAGACTGGAATGACTCCAATTGCTTTCAAGAGGCTCAGAAGAAGAGGTGACTTTTCCAAATGAAAATGAAAATCTGTGAGAATCCGAGCGGTATGAATAAACATTAAATTCAAATGACACCAAGTAGATTGGACTCCGCTTCAGTTCCTATCCTGTTCTATGTGTAATTAACTTCTGCACAGTGATCACTTCCTGACTTTTGGAAGGAATATGTTTTAAGTTATATCGCTTCTTGAGACTCGTAGTAGAAATGGTGTCTCTAACCTCCAAGAAATATCAAAGCTCAATTAAACACTGGTCCACAGAGTTTAAAGAACCATATACCAGACAACTTGTATACCCTCACTTAATACTTAAATGTTTATCCTTCCATAAGGATATTTTCTTGAAATATTTTTCCGGTTAAAGTACTGTCACGGAAACTCACTTCCCTCCTCAAAAGTCGCGTGTGAAATTGATTTATATGACAACTTGAAGTAGCAGGAGAGTTATGCTGGGGGTTTCATGGGTTTTTAACCATATTAAATGCCAAACACACTTGAAAAATCCTTGACAGAATTTTCATTTGTACACACGCAGAAATTGATAAATCATGGAAACGTTACACACACTAGTGTGGCAAGAAACAGTACAGAGGCAGTATTGTTTATTGGACAGTTTATCCTACACGCGGAGCAGCAGGACTCAGTGGTGATGATAATATCATAACCGAAGATCCCTAGACTCTGCATTCTACCTTAAATATTGAACCCTGATTACCACACCTTTGGCCTCACCTGTTTTATGAACATGTTTGGTTTCACTTCAGTCTACTTGATGCTAATAGCATCCTTTTCGAAGAGACCAATGCCTACCATTATGAGCTGAAAAGTATAAAATTGACTCACTTCTTTACTTACATAATTTTTGTTTGTTTATTAAAATAAATTACTTCTCACAGAAATAGTGCCCACCTTTCTCCAAACACCACTTACAAAGCAGTCTATACAAAATGTATGTGTGGTTGGCATGCAGTCTCGTAACGTAATTCCTTTATATAACCTTCATAAAACTGTGCCTCAATTACCGGAACATATGCCAAGAAGCTCCAGCAAAGCGGCAGACGGTAAAATTCAAGGCCCACTTGGGAGACATCACCTTAAACGCACCCGTGCGAGCGAACGTTTGTGCGTGCGTTGGTGTATCTGCTTAGATGATACGGTATATCTCTGCGTGTATGTGTGTTTATGTGTTTCGGAGTGTGTGGAAATGTCAATGTGTGCGAGTGCTAACACTGTGCACTTTTACGCCACTTTTACACAACTTAAATCGTGTTGACCGTGTCCAATGTCACCGAGAGCAACACTTACGAGTGCTTACTTACATATCACATATGCCCATCACGCATACGCATTCTCGCACTTAATTCTACGCTTACAGCTTTCCTTACTACTGCATTACTGCCACACATTTCATTATTACTTGTTAGTAGCTCATTAATAGGGACTCATTGTGTCTTGCCTGCATTAACACGCTCATGAACACGAACATAAAAAAAAATCGCAGGCAAAACTACACAATTCCGAGCCTGTTGCTGCAAATATGCTAAAGATTTATTTCATGTCCTTTTCATGTACTTTTTAGGAGCTTCCTTCGTAAGCCAAAATATACAGGATTTTATTTTTATGTGACCATCTTGCGAACTACAGAAGGAATGCATTCTCTGGCAATAAAACAAAACGTGGTTCTTGCGAGTACACCACTTCAAATGTGAGTGGTAAAATTTGGGTACTAAAAAGTTACGTATCGCCAATTCCCTGGATCCTGTAGGATACTCAGTGGATAAATTACACAAACAATGTTAGCAACGAATTTTCGATCCAGTGGAGCCACGTAACATCCTTCTGTTCGAACCACTTTTCTGGCAGAGCGATTTCAAACAAATTTGCCAACAAAAATCCTGCTGTCAGCGCTTTGTAACCCGAAAGTAGGAAGTGCTGATAACATCACCAACACCAAATTTGCAGCATATTATGAATATTTTTGAGGTGTAATGGATTTTCTGGATCACCTCAGGTGTTCAAGTCAGGTCTTCACTACTGTGTTCCATACTTTCTTCCACTACATTCTTTGTACTATTTCATCCTTAATTTTATTTTGTTTTATATTTTGGATACTTCAGCCGTGGAGTCAATGCATTCATTTGTCTATTATTTCAAGGAGGATGTAGTTTACTTGTAGTAGCATTTAAATGAAGAATTACAAGTACCGTCGATAAATGTTGGTAACTTAATACGAATATTTTATGGCGTTAATGGAATCGAATTTGAATATTGAATAATTAGTACAAATGGGTTACACTTCCTTGATATATGCCTCCGTTGGATTGTGGAAAGAGGACATGATATCCTCCAATTAAATATGAACTCTATCAGTCAGCTGTCCAGAATATGTTCTGAGTTCTGTTCTGAGTTACTTTTTGAAATTGGACCAACTGTACACCATAAGGGGTCAAAGGATATCCCAACAGTTTCTCTTCCAAACCTGTTCATACTCGTATGTTGTGAGTAATTCTGTATAATTTCTTTACTTTGCGGAGTTATCGACGAAATCCAAACTTTAAAATTAATCTATTTCAAATTGGTTCCAAATAATCAAGGAAAAGCCACTCAAACAGTTCTGATAAAGTGGGCAACTGATGCATTTGTTTATAGTAATGCGATTCTGTTAAATACTCTTATTATTATAACTATTACATCCTTTATCATAATGAGTGTAAGGGTTTGCGAAATTTAATACTAGCAAACAAGGCCTCGACTCGTAGAGAAAAGCTGTAGAAACATACAGCTCATTTTCGTTTCTTAAAGAAGCCTTTATTATACTTCCTGTCCCACCTTTGTGACGTCTCTACACACCTGGCACACACTAAACCGATAATATGACGTTCACCTGCTTCTGCCGCATGAATACCTGAGTGTATATGTTTATTATTTATATTCCTTATAAGTCCATCTGATGATGAGTGTGCTTAATGCCAAAAATTAATTCACCACATCCAATGGGAACTTCATTTCCTGCTGCCCACGTCTTCCGCAGGAGAATCACACAGTTGCCTGACGGCTAAGATTTAATTCATGCGAATAAAAATTACAGCATAGCCAGGCACAAAAGCGTTCACTTAACGCATGAGCAGTTTAATTATAATATCGCTGATACGACTGAATTACAGATGTTGAGCGGTGGGCGGAGAGTAAAGGACAGAGCCCATTAAAAACGTTTCACAGCTACACAATTACGATGTGCGCCACCACTCCCCCGCACCAGTGGCTTTTGTGAATGCGCATGAGATATGTAGTCATGTAATTACGACAAGCACAACTATTGAGGCGGCGTTTTGCATGCAAGCCATAAATATCGCTCATACGCCACCGGGCCATGGCAGCGCATTGTGTCAGCGATACGTGAAGCGAAATCGCTTAGCAAGGGCGGAGCTTTTTAGAAATCTTGAAAAATAAAACAGAAATTTACATAAACGCTTACGTTGTTTTGAGCACTTAATTGTAACAAGGACAACAACAACAACAAAAACCACACCAATAAATTTCATTTAAATGGGCATTGCTTGTCTGACATACTCTCTTGGGTTACATTTAACTGCAAACGTTAGTAATCATCATTTAAGCGATTACATCAAGAGCGACAGGAGACCTAAGAACTATATTGCTGCCAGAGTCGAGACGTATAGAAGCATGAACGGGTATACAGAAGGTCACTTAAGACCGTTTAGAGATCTTATAACATAAGTATTTAATTTAAAGTGCTTAGCAATTGTTATTAACTTTCATGAAACAAAATACGGTTTTTTCAAATTAAATTTGGGCTTTTCTTTAAAGGAAACGATTACATGAGAATTTATAACGAAAGATGTTGAAGGTCCCGTTGACGAGCGGGGCTGCCTTGTTTTGATTTTGTAGTATTTAATAACTTGTATTATATATTGTTCATTTTACTTTGTACATGTTATGCCATAATTATACATTCAAGGAAATGTACCAAACTGGGCTAATAGGGATTTAAGGATAATTAATTTATCTTTTTAATTAATGATTTTTCTACTGCCCTCTCCAAACTCCAACTCTACTGTCAACTCCCCAATGCGTACTTTAGTATAATTAATGACGTGTTACATTTTAACCTCCTTTTTAATAAAACAATAATTCATAAATCTCCTCCATGGACTCTGAACTGTACTTCTATTAACTTGATCGCATTCCTAATAGATAGTTTGAGCGAATGAAAGGGATAAAAAATAAATTTATTTCTCAGATCGTCTTACTGAACGTTGACTCTACAATTCATAATTTAGTGTAAATAACATTACATTTAAATCCATTTTTTGTGTAAACAGTCATGTAGAGTCTATAAACTTGATCACATTTCCAATAGATACTTCTAAGGAAGGAAAGTGGAAAAAGTAGGTTTTTTCTCACAACATTTCCTTCGGATTATAAAAAGAAATGAGAGTGAAGAAATCTGCAGTATCAATTTTGGCATCCATTCAATCTTTGATGCATGAAATATTCTGCCGTTTGTGATTTTGGTCCAGCCAGCAAATAGCAATTAGGATGGGATGAGCGGATTTTATAAACATTTCATAAATTCTTCAATACACACTGATTTAAGTTCATAAACAGGAATACATACAATTTTCCGCTAGTGGAATATTCCCCTTAATAAGTTCACTGAAAATTCTTTCATGAATCTAGGAACTCGTCTGATATCAATAAATTTGTAAATCACCAATGATATGAATGAGCCAAAGTTAATAATGAGCATTAAACAAATGTGTATGCTAAATTTCTCTATCTCTCTCCCTCTATCTCTCTTAATCTCTCACTATCTACCTCTCTCTATCTCTCTCTCTCTATTACCTCTCCTCTGTCCCCTATCAACAGGTTTAAAGTTTACTTGCCTGAGTGCCTAGAGTCTGTTTCTGCGGTTGCTCTCCGGCCTACCCCACTTCTTCTTCCAGCCAAGCTCCTGCCTACTTATCCCACTGGCAAACCCACAACTCTCCCCTAGCACATAATGCATACCTCAACCTTGTCCTCTAATGCTGAACAAGCTGCTTATCGCAGTTTCAATTCAATTAAATAAGTGTCACACATCCACTCCCACTACGTCCAAAGCAAACATGTTTCTGTGTGTTTGTGTAAATGAAATATTAATTTGCACTTTTATATCCCACCCATGAGGTAATTTCCTGCTGACTCAACTCATTTGGCGCGTAGTTACTTGGTCATTAATTAATCACATACAAGGGAATTCCAATTAAATGTTGCGTATACGCACCGTAGTGCAAGAAATAAAGATAATCCCTTGGTTGGGTCAGGAAAATTGCTCACTATTTTTCATGTCAGCAAATCCCCGCTCAGTCCATAATGTCGCTGGCATTTTAACAGTCTTACGCACTTAAAGGACATCCACTGATACGCATTTACATTTACTCATTCATTCTAAGGAAGTAAGTGCACTGCGTGCCACATTCACTTCGCATTTAATTTATCATTTTCCATTCACCATCGCCGCCTGCTCATTTGTTGTATTTACATTCATACACCATTTCCTTGCTATCATTATTTAATACATCGAAATATATTAAGTGTTTTTTCTCTTTGTTGTCAATATTCTGTATTTATTGTGCTTTCTCTCCGTTTGCAGGCAGCACATCGAATCCCGATGCTAAGCGCCTCTACGACGATCTTCTCAGCAACTATAATAAATTGGTACGACCCGTTGTCAATGTGACAGACGCTCTGACAGTGCGCATCAAACTGAAGCTATCGCAGTTGATTGATGTCAATTTGAAGAATCAAATCATGACAACCAATTTGTGGGTGGAGCAATCTTGGTACGATTACAAGCTCAAATGGGAGCCAAAGGAGTACGGCGGCGTTGAGATGCTGCATGTGCCCTCCGATCATATATGGCGGCCGGATATTGTATTGTATAATAAGTGAGTAAAATATAGTTACACCCACGCACACACACACATTCGACAGCTCCACTCCCACACGCACACACCGAAGCAATTTCATTTTGATTTATTTCATTTCTGCTGTTGTGCTACTTGCTTTTCATTTGGACCATTTTTTATACCGTTGGGAGGTGAAACGTTTGGCCGCAATGAGGACGATTTACACAATAGAAAAATCAAGAAGTGTGCAAATTGAGAAATTGTGCGGAAAAGTTGCCGCTTTAAAGATTTTTCTATTGAGTGGCTCGCCTATGTGTGGGAGTGGATGGGTGTGTGTGTGTGTGGAGGTCACAGTTTGTTTATGCATATATACGCAATTTAGAGAGCTTTGATATCACATTCGCCATGTCAAAATTTAACATTTCATTGGATTTTTGTGTTTTTTGTTATCTACTCTAGCGCTGATGGCAATTTTGAGGTCACACTGGCCACTAAGGCCACGCTGAATTACACGGGGCGCGTTGAATGGCGGCCGCCAGCGATTTACAAGAGCTCTTGTGAAATTGATGTGGAGTACTTTCCGTTCGATGAGCAGACATGTGTCATGAAATTCGGCAGTTGGACTTATGATGGATTTCAGGTACGTAGCACTTGTGTGCCAATTTAATTTTAAGTGAAGCGAAAGCACAAAAATATAAAATTTTCCGCTAATACGATTTGAAAATGAGCCGCAGATTATAAAGAGCCAATTTGCGACTGCTTGAACTCAACAAACAAAGAGTCAACAAAGTGCCTTGGTAGAGAAAAGCGATGAAAATATCATTATGAGGCAGGAGTATATAATTATGGAATGAGTTATAATTCCATAATTAAATATGTCTGCAAGTCTTCGGGGAATCAATTAAGCAATTAATGCCTTTGACTCGAAGACAAAAATATTGAGAAAGAAGCATTTCGAAACATTCCCTGAACCGAGATCCCATGACAGTGAGACTATCGTGCTCCCCATCAGAAGACGAAAGTATTAAAATCTTAGTAGGCAAAGTTAGGACAGTTACGGAAACTTCTTTACGACCTCTTTAAGCCACTCTTAAGCTTAAAGAATTAAAGGATATATATATGCGATTCAAAGAGAAATATTTCTAGTATCTAAGGAGAATTATTCCAGGGATCCAAGGAGAATTATACCTAGCACGAGTATATCTATAGATTTTGTAGGAAGTGCGATACAACGAAAAAATGAAAAACTTAGTAAGTACGCAGAATTGGACCGATACTGAAACTTGCCTTACAACCTCTTTAAGTCACTCTTAATATTAAAGAATTAGAAAATGTATGGAAATGGATTGCAAATAGAATTATTCATGGAGTCCAAAGAGATTTATTCCTCGGATCCAACAAGGATTATTCCTACTCTACAGATTTAGTAACTAGTGTGACATACTAAAGGACAGTTTCACAATTGTGTAGAAATCTGAAGATATTCTGTGCAAAATCTGAATACTGAGTCCCCACAGAGTTTTATGAGTTGGAGTTTAAACGTTTAAGAGCCAATTGACTATCAATATAAATCTAACTAAGCTCAGAGCGTGGTTATAAAGATTGGAAGGACTCAGTGCCTTAACTAAGTTCATCGAAGGACTCTCTTCTACACATCTCTCTATTCCACACAAATGTATTTTTATAAATAAAGATTGCATTCAACAGGTAATCAAACGCCTCTAATGAAGGCTTACCTCCGAAGAAATGTTTTGTACTCCAATTAGCCAGAAGAAGGATGAGAGTAGACCAGCATCAATATAGTACAGACATATAGCACAAAATTATTACACCCAAAGAGAACAAGAGACTCTGGCTCTCAATCAAAGCTTTAATCATGGTCCAGAGAATTACAAATTTTCATTCTATTCAGCATGAATATGGTCCAGTTACTGGTAGTAGAATATATCCAAAGACCAATCAGAGCTCTTTTCTTTTTTATACTTGAAAGTTTATTCAATGAAGAAGAAGGTGACTAAACTAATTTCATTGCCAGTGAGTGTATCTTTCCGAATACGTAAAGCAGTTCCCTTTATAGTGAAGGTTAAAAAACTCGTGTTGTCGCTTGTTGCTGAGGAGGAGCATATTAAGGTCAGATGTTTTGGGAATGGACAATATATATTCCTCATCCCTGGACAAATCTCTGAGATTCCTAAAAGAGTCAAAAATGTTTGAAAAGATGTAACTTCCCTTACACAATCCTCTATCTCCCCCGCCCCTAAATATTTCCTGGCTTATAGTACAATGCACATCAACGCTTGAGTGCTTGGAGCGCTGCTTCTTCGGTGGTTCTTCGGACTACCCCACTTCCTTTCTATTATATTTTTCTAAGCTGCGGGTAACTAAAATCAGCAATCACATACAGGAATCGCTGGTTACCACAACGGTCTCGAAGAAGTTCCTGCTGCAAAGTCACCTGTATCGATATGTTGGTAGGCTCATCACTGTACTTCAATTGAATCCCCATTCTCTACTGCCTCACTCATATGTAATTGGTGCCCACTCTTTCCTGCATGCTTACTTAAGACTCATAAACTTAAAAGCCACGCTCACACCTCAACTTAATCCTTGAGTGACAGTAAATATAAATTTGCTCATAATTTGACTGGTAATAACTTCCGCCTTTTATGGTCTTCATGATGAAAAGCCTCTAACTGAGTACACAAGAGATGAAAATAAAAGAAAATACAAGAGAAGAAAAGAAAAGGTGAAAGGAGAAGAGGAAGTTGCACATAAAAGTGTCTCAATGGATTTTGTCCTTCCACACACACACACACACACACACACAGAGAGAGAGCATACATTCAGCCGCAAATAAGCAGCCTCAAAAGCAAATAACATAAAAATAAGAAATGTCGCGACAAATGAGGTCAGAGACATCGGAAGTTGACTGTGGTAGTTAAAACTGCGGCACAAGTGGCCAAGCGGGCTCATTGGGCCATTTGGGCCGTTGGGGAAATTTGCGGTAAGCGCCAAGCGAGTAAAGGATATTTTGTTACCTATACCCTGGAAATGAGCATAGGAATAAAACTCTTGATTTATGCTTTATTACAATTTCGCTGTGGTTTATGTGACAGCCGTGCACTTAATGCATTGCCAATGGACGCGCATATGTTTATGGTACGGCCCATTAAAACCGGAAACTACGAGTACATGCCCTCCGGCGCGCGGTTAAGTGCACACACTCCTGCGGTACTTGGTACTTGGTCCTCGGTCCTGTTGTGGCGACTTTTACGAGCTCGAATCTAATACAATGTGTATTTACGCGTACGCCATGAATTTCGGGTAATAACGACATGCACAAAACATTGACTCACTGGCTGGTTGGCTGCTGGCGGGCTGTCGGGCTGTCGGGCTGGCGGGCTGGCGTTGTCCGTATTTATATTTAATAGCGCAGCAGTGACTGCAGCCACTGCGGAAGCCGGAAATCCTTAAATGTTTATGACTCATGTACTCGCGGCATGGCATTTGGAGTAAATCAAATTCGCATTTCACAGCTGCAATGGCATTCCATTAAAATTTCAAGCGATGTGCATTTTTATACCGGCTTTTCATTTTCTTTTTGTTTTTGTTTTTGCTTGCCAAACGGTTGTGGAAATTAATTTCACTGTTTCAGTTCGCTGCACACCATTTCCGCTCTCGCTTTCGTAATAACAATTTCCGCTGTGTCAGCCATCTATCTTGCCTTGTCAATTTCGGCACTTAAATACCTAACACCCACTTTCCCAGCTCACCTACCGAAACCGAAAGGATAACGTTCGTACTCGTACTTTAACGTTATCCCTGCGGCGGTATGAATGAGTGTACGAGTGTGTGCTAGTGTGTGTGAGTGGCTGATCAAAGTGCCCATTTGCTGCTGCTGGTGTTGCCATAAAAAAAGATTCTCCTTTTCGTTTTCATTTCATTTTCGTTTTCATTTGCTTGCTCCCGCAGCTCAACTCAGCTCACTTCGCACTGCGACAGACAGGGTTAAGTGAAAGGATAAGCAGACTCATTGAGTTGAATATTTGCTTAACGACATGTGGGCCCATAATGCAGACAGCAACAACCCGAATTTAATGAAATCAGTTTATTAAATTCATTTTGTTTTATTAGCAGCATAAGCAGAAGCCCATCCGGACATAGTTTCAAGGATTTATGTACGTGCAAGTGTAACTACACGAATAAACAGGAGGAAATAATGAGAATTTTAATGAAATTTTCCCCGATTCAGCTGCAGAGCTGATCATGGACACAAATAATTAAAACTCAATAATTGTGTTGGCCACTTTTTGAGCTCATCAGCACAGAGCAGCAAAGGAGCTCACCTTGAACTAAATTCCATATTGAGTGGGTGGGTGGGTTCGTGTTGTTAGCAGATTGGTGGCAACCTTGGAAATTGTCCATCATTTTCGGAATCTCACCAGGCGGAAATATATTCACTTACCACATAATTATTTTTATAGTAGTAAGTTCCATCATATTTAATTAGGACTGCAAGGATTTAGGGAAAGTAGTGCTAGCATTTAAGGCCTTCGACAGAGACGAAAATTGATTTAGAAGAAGGTATTTCGAAACTATACTCTATACAGGATTCGAATCCTCAACTGCACTACTGTGAGATTAGAAAGCTTACCGTTAAACTAAGAAGGCCGGCCACCAAACTAAATTCTCCTCCTTTAATATGAACAGGATTACAGCTTCCTTTACTCTCTTATTATGTTGAGCCTTATTGTGTTCAGCCCGACCTATTTGGAATTTCATGAATTGGATCCAACTTTAATAATCATCGTTCAAAGCTTCTATTTCATGAAGGAAGTAACGAACCTTATGAAACAGAAGGAAGTCAAGGGGGCCGTCTACTCAGAAGCCTATTAAAATTTTTGGGCTATATGGAGGTGGTGGGAGATTGAAGGCTTCACTACTACCTTATCATGCAATATATAAAATTCTCATTCTCTATAATAATCATAATAATAATAATTAATTCCTCTGGTTCCGCGGGGGGGAGCAAAGGACACACATTCTATATAATGATACCTTTTATTTGAATTAACTCACATTGAACACAAACATGGAAGACTTTAAGCCCTGCTGGCGATAATAAGTTAAAGATACTGGCCATCATTAAGTGTGAAACATCTTTTTTAGCTGACTATTTTATATACAAAAAAGTGGTTTCTTGGTAAGCATTAAAGCAAGGACATAATTCATCAGTCTATCTTTTCACTTAGTTAATCGTACATAGTTAAATGTCCACTAAATCATTGGTCGCCTTTGATGAATCTAAAAGATCGTCACCAGTCCACTGCTCTCTCTCTCTCTCTGCCATCTGTTTGTAATTGAAAGTTTCGTCAGGTTATCCGTTACATGATCCTTCCAACGCTGATTGAGATGATCTCTTCTGTGTTATCCAGCCCTATAGAGTACAGATTACACCAGGGATTCCATTGGCATGAACATATTAACTTTACCTAGCCAACGAAGCCACTAAGTTTTGTGATGATAATGGCAGAGATCGCTTGGTTGATTCATATTCCATAATTGACATTGATCATTCAAGGATCATTCTCTCGCATGCTTCAAGTTCATTCTTATCTATAATAGTCGAAGTTTATTCTCAGCCCCACAAAGTAGAACAGGAACTTTGGAGATTTCAGAAAAAAGGAAGAGTAAGTTTGACAGTCTAAATTTTAGCAATAATTTTAAGTGAATGACTGAAATTGCACAAGGACTGAATTACACATAAAAGTAGAAATTGCTCATAGGAGTAGGAGTAATGAAGGGACCAAATATCAGTGCTAAATCTTCCTCTGCCGTACTGGACTATTAATGTGTATAATTAAGAATCGGTCTAGTAAATTCGCAACCCAATTATTTACTTAAGCTCTATTATTGTTTCACATAAAAATTGAAGCGTTCAGAGTAAAATTGTATAAATCATTCCATTTAAGTATTGATTTGTCTTATGTGCGTATAAATTCATTTATACTTACAACAATACTGTAATCAGACCATACACTTCTATACTGTCTGTGCTCCTAGGGTGCCAAGTTAGATGCAGAATGCCGTATAAAACACAAAATTACACCAAAATGAGCCCATATTTTTTTTGCCAGTGTATACCGCAGGCGCTGGTAGGTGAATGCCCTGCTCCAGCGACCACAAACTATAAACTACTGGCTCCAGTACTTCCGTTAAGCATCTCGCTTCGATTTTTTCACTACCACTGGCAAATAATTTAAGTGCTAATAAATTTAAAATTTTACAGCTGCCGTTTGGCACTCGCGAACGCAGAGCAATGAAAATGCCGTTCACCAGCGGCGACTAATAAAAATCGCAAATTTTTACCGCTGCGACAATGATAGGAAAAAGTTTCGCCTGTTAGACGGGAACCGCATTCCCATATTTCATTATGCATGGAATTTTTACTTTGATAAATGTGCGCCCCTGTGCCTTCAGCCAGCCACGTCATAAATATTTATGACTTCCGTTTGCCGTCCATCTCGCGTATTCAGTGTCTCGGCAGCGACAGCGACGGCGGCAATGAGCAAGTTTCCTTTGTTCGGAAAAATTGTTCCATTTATTCGTTCATTAAATGCCTCAAATTATATAAAAGAGCAATCAAATCACAAGAAGAATACCGGTAATTTACGCTTCGTAGGCCCCCGTTCCCAGTTGTAAACTTACCGAACATAAAAAGTGCAGAAAAATTGTATATTTCCTTTTCGTGTTGAGTGCCATGGAACAAGTCCGTTCACTGCCTTCACACGCAAATCGAATTAACGGTAGCTCAGGCGGCACTTGGCTCGCTTCCGCCAACTTCCGGCCCTGGCAGCATGGCCATTGGACTGAAAATTCCACTACTTGTAAGGATTTTAATATTTTCGACTGGGCTCTGCGGGTGGGCTGCTCCGCACAATGCGTGCTGCATGCAGCATACAGCAGACAAGTCGCCAGAACACACCTGCCTGGCTACCTCACTGCCTACAGGGCGCCATGGCAGCCCCGAAACTCCAGCTGAATGTGTGCATTTCAATTGCACACTCAGTGCATGCCCAGCTCAACGGGCTCAAAACTATGCCATTTACCTGGGAAATATCACAATTTATCCTTACGTATCCTGAGCTTAACGTATGCGACTATTGTAAGTGCTCTGTGTGTGTGCGCTTGTCATACCTTGCCTAGGTGTCACTGTGATTTTGCCTCTCCTGCTACCGCCTGACTGGCTGCCTCACTGCCTGTTCCACATAATGCCACGTACATTTGTATCGTTTTCATTCCGAAGCAATTTCCTAATTCCGTTTGGCATTGCATTTTCAACACTTACCGTCTGCGTCTGTAGCGGAATGGCTCGATGGCTCGATGGCTCATTCCCTGACTGCCTCAGTCTCTCACTGCCTCACTACCTCACTGCCTGACTACCTCACTGCCCTGCCTCACTGCCTGACTGCCTTGCTACCTGCCACATTTGCTTTCGGTACGACTTGTGCGCTGCCAATTGCACCTTAACTGACAGCACACCCAGACACATGTCACTGGCACTCATGCTGAACTGAGTTCTCTGCTCGTGCACGTCCATTTCGGAATTGTTTGATATTGTGCAAGCAGTCGTTACAGTTGCTCGGTGCTGCCCCCCATGGGCACCATGGGAAACTATCTAAACTGATGTTGACGTGATACCTTTAACAATGTAAATAGAGTTAACTGCAGAAATTAAGAAGTTTAAGACAACACAGAAAGTTTTTTGGCCCAGCTCAGGATTTGGCCAAACTGGGCCTACACTCGACGCGTGTGTGTGAGTGTGTGCTTGAGTATGGCATCTGCACGGATAACAGGAATTGCTGACTTTCAGCAACTCATTACTGAGTTTTGCTGTCTACTCTCAGTGCCACAAAGAAACAATATTTGAGTTGACGGCTTTTCAAAAGTTAAGAGCTGCTTAGCAACTAAATTAAATAACTAAATGGAAGCCTTTGTTTTAAGTTTCGGAATATATGTAAGTAAATGAAATATTAAATTTCAAATATTCAGTCGCTTTGACGATACTGTTATAGGATCCTTTTCGGTGTCATTCATGACTCTTGTTTTCCCATGCAGCCTTTGGCATGCATGTATTGCAACTGTGGCTTTATTGGTTACACTGTTTAGTTGGGAATTCCATGTTAGTGTTTTATCCAGATTGACTTCACCTCATTGGAGTAGAGTGTTTCTTTACCGTAACATAGATTCCTGTTTTTCAAGCAGCATATCTAAAACCATGCTCCTTACTCGGGCACTAACTTAGCTTACGGTAGTAGGCTGCTTAACAAACATTAAAACAGTCCTTTTGTTTTACCTCTCATGTTACTAAGGCTTATTTCGTGGCTGCGCTTACCATCTTCCTGATTTATCCACTTCGTTCTGCAATTTGTGTGAAGATGTTTTTCCATGCTTATCGCCAATAGACTTGCTGGCACTTAATTAGTTTTCCCGTCAGACCTTCGGCTCGGTTTCTCAGCTGTCATTTTTGTAGCTGTAACCGTAGTCGCCCGTAGGTGTTCTGTTCAACAAGGACAACAACACGCACAGCTACCAATTTACTGCCGACGACTAAGTCAGCTTTTGTTGATGCAAAGCAGAAAGTGGGATAAAAGAATAAAGGCAACATCACCAGTTTGGCCCACTGCCATGGATGGCTGTGAAGTGCTTGCATTAACGAATTAAGCAATTAGGCAACTGCAGATGAACGATTAGCAAAGATATAGGAAAATGCTGATCATCGCTACCAAATGAAGGCAATTTATATAGAGACAGTGGCGGTAGTTAGGGGAAATTCTAAGGAAATATTTGGGCAAAGGAGCATGGGTTCTACAGTCTTTTCGAGGTTGTTGAGTGGCAGTTGAGGTCGTATTTTTTATTTGGGTGGACCTGGAGTTTAATTGTCTCTGAATTAGTAGTAGTTAATAAATTGAAAAGAGTGTTAATAGGGGCCTTAATTTGTTACTTTGTACAACATATTTCTACAGTTCTCAATACTGTCACTATATGCAATGATCTAAACTACGCGCCCTCCCATTTAGAACCTTCTCGGATGTTATATATATTAAGGCCTTGTTACGATTTAACTCGGAATTGACAGTCAAAACTGTAATTTGAAAACTTCCGTAATAGAAGTCGAACTCATTATTAGAATCACTACTGATCTCTATATAGAAATCCTTGCTTATGTTAAAATTGTTTGCATATCCCTGCATCTTCTAAAGTACCATGCTATAATTTCTACAGTTTCAATGTATTATTTTCTTATAAGAAATTGGCCCCCTCGATGAGATAAATCACACTTGAATAGTTAAAGGCGAGGAAAAATGTATCCAGTGTTAGGAGATAAAAAAAAAAAAAAAAAAAAAAAGTGTTAGGAAATGTGGTATTTTCAGCAGGATATTTGTATAGCAGCTAATTACTTATGTAAAGAACAGTTGGGGGTTCGCGCTTTTATTGCTTACAAGCAGCACTTCATGTGTGGATGAAAAGTTTAGGTATAGGAACTCGAAGATTAAGATAAGCAGTGCAGTTGGTCAACCTCAGAATATGAGGTGCAACTGCTCATCGCTTTATGGTAGTTACCTTAACTAAATATGAGAAATATATTACAACTGTTGCCATATTTTTACGGTACTGGTACCTGGTTTACCTGTATGCGGAGCTATCCTTATAATACAAGGGATTTATTGACTCACTCTTTAGAGAATTTAAAATTTTCAAGTCAGAATCCTGCGCATACTTATACCCTATGCCCAGAAAAGGCACACCCAAGTTAGTTTTGATTAGATGACAAATCTATGTAAGAACCAAAAGAAAATGTAATTCTGATGAGAATGTATGCCATATTCGTTTATTCGTTTGAAATCCGTAACAGCATCACTTATAAACTAAATAAACCTTAATATTTCATTTAAACTGAGCACAATCACTACTCCCTTCTTAACAGACCCAAAGTTCTATATATAGAACATAAAGGACTCAGGACACATTCAGCTTCAATAAAGTCAACTAACGTGTACAAGTAAAACTTCACTTA
The DNA here is from genome assembly GCA_920105625.2 of Clusia tigrina. Lineage (NCBI taxonomy): Eukaryota > Metazoa > Arthropoda > Insecta > Diptera > Clusiidae > Clusia > Clusia tigrina. The sequence continues at coordinate 162,155,597 of OV050033.1, read as the reverse complement.
CAATTAGGGCTGTGGGGTTGACACATAATTGTATGACTCCTTCTCCTACTTCCATAATAAGGAAGGTTTATACGACTCCGACTCCACTGCTCCACTTACAGTGAAGGTTTGTTTAGAAAAAATTCGAGTAATATGAATATGAATAAGGACGTGAATTTACTTATAAGGACGTAGTTTCAGGCTTATCTCCTATAGAATGGGTCTCATCTATTCTAGTAGTAACTCTCATCCAACATCTGCCTTTATCACAATACTAACATTGTACTAAATATGCATAGAGTCACTGCTACCGCCATAATTACTCCCCTGGCAAAGCACCTTGTATGCATAACTTTGTTAAAGCTCCCGTGTATAAGGATGTGAACTCCTTTCACTTAAAAACAACACTTAATAAACGTAATGGCATGAAATCCCTTTTCGGGAAAATCCAACTTCAACATAACATTTCCTGTCATCTCTCAGCTCATTCGTCAACATCCTTCAGCAGGGCGACTGGCTGGCAGGCATGATGAAAATTTCCATGACGCTGCCATTTGCATATGCCGGATATATACGTGCACACACACACACTCGCACACAAACACACTCACCCTAACAAAAATTGAAATTTTGCAATGCCCCCGCCACATCTACGCCAGCTCGGAAAGTTGCTTAGGCAAACTGCCGCAGCTCCACTGGCTCCATCGCCACCACCATTAACGCTCACACACCACTCTCACTGCTCACATACTAGCCCAAAGGCTCCGTGCTAACTCTGGTACATGCTTTGTAGTTACCTCTTTGCTTTTCTACTTGCAGGTGGACCTCCGGCATATCGACGAACTCAACGGCACAAATGTTGTGGAGGTTGGCGTTGATTTATCAGAATTTTACACATCAGTCGAATGGGATATTTTGGAAGTTCCTGCAGTACGGTAAGTGACACACTGACACACATTCGCAAAACCTACACAGGACTCACTGCTTGCAGAGCTGTGTGTTCGGGATTTTATGTGTATGTGTGTGCCAGAAATTTTCTTTTCAATTTTGAGTGTAATTTGCAAGTCAACATCCTTTGCCTTTTAAGTTAACGGCATAAATTCTGACAACACAAATGACAATGCGTACATCCTGTGAGATTAGAGCTTTCAGCAGACATATTGCATAAGCGTAATTGAGCACCTGCAGACGTTTATGCATGTGTGTATGTCGTTGGCTTTACACGTTCCGTGGGCAATCAAAGGACGACAAAAGTTTGTCGCTTCAGGCTTATAATGACTTCATCCACGACTACAATAACAGCAGGCAACAACAACAGCAAAGGGCATTTCAATTGAAGCCATTGTGAATGAGGAATTCCAAGTTCACATTAAGTCACAACAGTCACATTTGCATACGCTGGGAACGGCGAAGGCAAATGTATCCATTGTCACACAATGTGATCCTAGGATAGTCAGGAAATGTCTATAGTTTGAATGGTTTATTTTCTTATAACAGGTTGATGGCCTCGATGAGAGAAATCACCCTTGAGTTTAAAGCAATGAAAAATGTCTTCGCTTTCACGCTTTGGGGTCCTTTCATCAAGATATTTTTATAGTTTGATGTATTACTTTCTCACAGATGCTGGCGCCCTCTTTGAGAGATATCACCCTTGACCAGTTAAAGGCGATGAAAAATGTCTCCATTGTCATGCAACGTAGTCTTTTCAACAGTATATTTTTAGAGTTCTATGTATTATTTTCTCACAGAATTAGTGGCTGCTATGAGAAAGATCTCGCTTGAATAGTTCACCTTCTGAAAAGACCCGAAGAGAACTGCAGTAATAAGTGAAGATGGTCATCTGTTTCCATCCATTAACTAAAGAAACACCAACTAAAGAAAAGGAGTAGTAACTCCAAAGAGTAACTTTGGCAAAAAGCGTTCATTCCAATTTGTTCTTTATGGAGAATAAGCTTGCATCATCGAAACTTCTTCTTTTAAAAGGATTATCGGCAGATTATTAACTTCCTAAGATGTAAGTACTGAATAATGGATAATGATTAGTCAGGAATAGAAAAGTTGATTTCTCTATAATTTCTTTTGTTATCATACCAACAACAACTGTCCCAAAACGTGAGTGCAAATTATTAATCAGTCAGGAATACAGGCGTGTAGCCAACAGTCTCTGCCATAAGAAACATTGCTCAGGTTCACTAGACTCTAGACCCTAGACCCTCGTTGAGCCGGATTAGAACAGCGCAATTACTGCAGCTAAGACGCGATTCTCTCGCCACAACAGTTGCAGTCTTGACAGGCCACTGTGTCATTGGCAGATATGAGCAGAAGCTTAACCTACCCTCCAATGATTTTTGTTGCCGGCGTCATATGAAGAAGACTATATCCCACACTTGATGTGCTCTTTCCCTGTCCTCTCAAGAAGAAGATTCAGAATCCTGGGTTAAACTTTTCTCGAGGATCTTGCTGAGGTAGCCTCCATTAGTATAAGGTCCCGGGGGGTGTTTTAGTTTAAGGGAACCATGTCTCTGTGACACCACAGAGGGCCAATTCTTGGCCTAGGTAAGCTTCCTTTTGCTGCGTTTAGGAAGATGAGTACTAGAATACCTGCAACACGGTTTCACTAAAAAGGCAGCAGAACGTAGTGTCAGGAATCTTTCTAAGTAATAGAAAATACTAAAAAAGCAGCAGCTACTCTTTTTGTTTCTCTCCTGACAGGGAATAAAGTTCTTTGATCCACGGCAGAGATAAACTTTAACCAAAACTCAATTTTTACACATTTTTGGCAGTTTCTTGAATAAGCTCAGATTGCGACTCTTCGTCAGCTAAAAATTTATAATTTTTAACGACTTTTGAAAAAATTCAGAATTTCTTTAATTGAGACAGATTCAATGTGACAGTGTCGTGTTACCGACTGATCACAGATTTCTAACTTTGATTGACTTCAGCAGACCCCCCAATCGACAACGGCAACGACTGAGACTCCTACAGAGACGCTGACAGAGGCTGCGACGCCGACTGAGACGCCGACTGAGGCAGATAGGGGTAGATATAGGCATATAGAAGGCAGCAGACCCCCCAATCGACAGCGGCAGGGACTGAGACCCCTACAGAGACGCTGACAGAGGCTGCGACGCCGACTGAGACGCCGACGGAGGCAGATAGGACTATTGGGACTAAACTGAACTCCACAAAGAGATAACTGGCAGAAGGAAGGCTTGGATCAGTTAAACTCATGTCAAAATGAATGTTCAACCCAAATCTGTGACTGCCAGGTACCGAGGAGACAAGTCCGCACTAATGTCCTTGCAAATAAGGGGCTGTTTCTGCTATATCTCTCACTCTCTCTCTCTATCCCTCTCTCTCTCTCTCTCTCTTCAAGATATTTCTTTCCTTACTACTTATATTTACAGGTTTAATGAGTAAGTTCTTTACACAGCTTTTCTTCTGCACCTCCAGTTCAGGCCTTCAAAAACCTTAATGTTAGCTTCTACGTCGAAGCGAAGTAGTTCATTTATTTTAATTAAATTTCACACCTTTTTTGCTATTAAAAATTCTGCATAGATTCGCACACACAGGGAAATGCCTAAGAAGATAACTCCAGAAAAGTTACCGACAATCCAGTTACTAAAAAATTCACTTTACTTAGGTCCGCACTAAGAAGGCAAAATTTGAAGAAAATTTCTATTTTTAATGTCTACAAATTAAGATAATTAAAAAGCAACATTCTCATATTTAGCGCCCCTCTCTGCCCTTCGACCCTCATGCGGGTCAAGGATGCCGGAGAGTGTCTGCTGCAAACAACGACACAAAAAAAGGCTACACAAGCGTTACTGTGCAGCTGCAGCTTCAGCTCCGGCTTCACTAATGTTTGCTTAATACCAACGCAGCAAATCACACCACGAAACTTTTTAAATTAAAAAACTTTTGCTAGCTAGCGACATGGCACTTTCTTTACGCTACTACCCACTTACTAGCTGCCGCTGGCTACGTGCGCCGCTCCCGCTCTGCACTCGTCAAGTTCACTTTGGCCACGACGCCTAATTTGTCAAGCAGGTCTTAAATCTTCAAATTCACGCAGTGACTTCAAGGCAAGCGAACGAGCGAACGAACACACTTGCCAAGAATTTGACATGTGTTTATAAAAATGTCTGCTTGTGGCGACTTCCTGAGCGCCGATGCGACCCACACCGCCGCCAGCAAACAGCGGCAACCCAGCTCGGGCACACAGTACTCTGACCAGAGAAAATAAAACGGAAATTGTTTGCCAAACTGTTACCACGCCAGTTTACAGGTTACACTGCTTAGTTGCAGATTAGTGATTAGTGATTAGTGAGTAGAGAGACAGGCAGAGATCCCCAAAGTTTATTAATCAAAGGAGGAATCGAATGTTAGTTTTGGGTTTAATATAAATCAGTAACAATATTCATCTGAATATCTCCAAATGTTCTTTATTTCAATAACAATAAATCTTAGTGTGGCGTAAATTAGTTTTGGCTGATTATGTTTACAATTAAGCACTAATTACAGCTCTCCGTATGAGGGAGGGACATGGGGAACACATAAATTCCTAGGCTCACCCTTTCTCAATGGTCTCGAATTATTAGCCATTAATATTGAGAATATAGCCAGGTTCATAATTGAATAACAATGGTTGAGCCGCACGAGTTTCTTATGGTATCACAATAACCCTTTAATTTAGCTTAAATGAGCTGTCATGTAGAAAGATGCTACCCTAACCTAGCATATCCTAACCAACCTAATTCTGCTTATAGTGTCAACATCTCCAAGTGAAGCTTCAACTGCCACCCTAACCTAAACTGAGCTAACCCAACTTAACTCTCCTTATAATGCCAACCTCTCCAGTGAGCTTCACGAAGAAATCTGCCACCCTCGTAATCTCCTTATAGTGCCAACCTCTCCAATTGGAATATATTTAGTTTACCACGATTACCATAGATGCTTTTTTGTATGCCATAAACTACGTCATTGATCATTTCAGGATTTTGTATGGTCCTTTCTATTCTATTAAAGTTCCTGCTACTTGAGAGAGAAGCCTCTATATCAAAAGGAGTTGTATAATGAAATCACTTTGCCATGGTAATTACCTTTACAATTCGCCCATATATCACTTCTAGTCTTCTTTGGATTCCATTTAGTTTTCCTTTTCGACATTCTTTCAACTAGCTGGGTTTATTCATCCCGATATTCGAATGATAGTCTTCGAAGGGAATGACACTTGAGTTAGTCAGCTCTCTTAGCAAGGTGGTCTTTCACCACCAACTGGAACTGCTCTTGTCTGCCCCATGGATAATACACATATTTGTATATACAAAGAGAAAATATCCTTACATGATATCTCTATTTTGTTTATCATCTCAAGTTTATTCATAACTCCCTGCTCCTCAGAATTCACTGGACTAAACTATTTATGTGGTTTATGGAATTAATTTGAACTTGATCAGCTTGTCAACGGCGGATGCTTTGACTTCTACCGAGACAAGAGGCGGTTCAGTAATTAAAAAAGAGATTACTAAATCTATTATTTGATAAGACGACATTCTTTGAAGAGGTATACAGGATATTTCTGCCCATCATTTAATACACTGAGGGTAGCTTTTAGAAATGTACTCGAAGAAATGTCAATTTTATAACATCTCATCTTGAAGTCGGGGGGCATTTGGATGCAAAATTTATGACGCCGAAGGTAAGGCAAAATACAACGAAAAGGTTTTTTGGCAAGCGATTAACTAGGGAAACCCCTTCCCTTTCACAAATCCTTTATATCAACCCGTTTCTACTTCCTGGCTAATAGTATGAGTACCTCAATGCCATTAACTGCATACTTATCCATAAGTAAATCTCGTCTATAAGTTCATTTTGCTTAGTTTACAGAATATATAAGAGGGGGTACACCAATTTTCACGATTGGTTCCAAGATGGAATCTGGGGTTTGCGCGGAAATATGTTCCAAATCTGTAAACTTTCTACTATTCTTCAAATTACCATCGATGCCTATTTGGCAGGCGTGTAGGGTGCTGAGGGGGCGCAAGCCGACTAAAACCAAACCAATTTGCTCCGACAGCCAAGCAGCAATAAAGGCGCCAGCGTCACCTTTCACCAGCTCTAAGCTGGTCGGCCTCTGCAAGGAGGAGTTTAACTCATATCGAAAAACAGTATAATATCAATCGTCCGGGTTCCGGGACACAGGAAACAAACTAATTTCCTCCAGCAAAAAATTCAAAAATTGTATCCCTAAAAGTATGCAGCAAATATTTTCCCGATAGGAGTAAAAGGAGCTTTTTATAAGAATGCGTTTATGAGTGTTTCTTTAACACTTTGTGAAGTTAAAATTGAAATAAAACACCCAAACGTTGGAGTAAGAGATAAATAAAAAGAAAGAATAAATATTTATTCTATGTATATGGCATATATTTAAACGATTTATATCCGCCCCAGCCAACTCTTCAATTTCGTCCCCATTTCTGATCAACAAAAAAACTTTGTAAGAAATGATCTGATTTAACACCATGAACCTTTAAACCATTAATAAACATATGACATCACAAAAACCACTGAACTTTTGTCTGGGGACAGAGGACTGTGCAGAACACCACTCTAAAAGCTACTACATCGTTCGACGGCAGACAAAGCACTTAATTGATTGCTGCCATTTGACTCACCATAAAAAACACACCCACACTTACATGTTTTGCTATGAGCAAAATCCTTTTAGCATACACACGCGCTCCATTACAACATCACACACATATACAAACACACACACACACACTCACCATATATGCCGAAATAGAAGGCGTAGGCCTGAACTGAAAGTCAAATGAGAATGTAAATGAAAATGGAAAAGAGAATAAATTTAATAAGATATGCAAATGAAATTGAAAGAGATTAAAATTGAAAGGAATTTTAAATAATTTCTAACAGCAGCACTTAAATGCGGCATGAAATTGAAAGCGACACTAAATAAATTCAGCAACACGAACGAAACGCGAGCTTGAAAAGCAATTAAATTAAAATTAGACATAAAGTGCAAAAAATGTGCAAATAAGTGCAGAAAAGTGTGAACCAAAATGGAAATGATATTAAAGTGAAGTGCAAAATTGTTATTCGTAGAGAACTCGAAATCGAAAAGCAACTGAACAGAGTTCAACACAAACGGAATTAAACAAATTAAATGCGGAGCACTTTTTTGCTGCCCATTTGACACTTGAACCCGGTACAATTTGCATAAGCAACTTAAGTGCGGACGGCGCAGCGCGGTGACGAACGATGCACTCGTATAATGAGCGCACCAGAAAAGCGGAGCGACCAGAAAATCGTGCAGAAAGCGGAGAATGTGGGAATTTGTAAAACTCGAATCTGAGGAAGAGTGCTAAAAATTCAGAAAATTCAAATAAAATAAATCACATCAGAAATCAGAAATTGCTCAGGGAGAAAGTGAGCAACCCACTTTCGATATCCTTGGTAGAAATTTGTTGGTATATGAAACAAAGGATCGATTACCGAGTTCTGAAGAACCCAACAAGGTAGGTAGGTAGATTGAGCGAGCGCCAACAGAGCACACTTAGGCCATGATTGACCCTTTATAATACCACACAGGTCCTATTCCCTTTCAAAACTCCAGCTATTTGGAGCTATTCATGAAGCAGTTGATGAAGCTTAATTTCTTATTTGGAATGTCTTCCAGATAGTCCAGAAAATAGTCACCCAAGAAAGTTTATCTCATTTTGGACAGCGCTGGACATTGGTATTCGATGGACTCTTGCACCTCCTCATCCATTGCAACTCCTGCAGAAGTTCTTTGAGGCAATTCCCAAGCCTTTACCGTTAGTACCCAGAGTCCAGTGCCCCGTCAGGACACTTATGACGGTGCCTATACTTTGTCTATTTAGAGATATTATATCTTTTGAGCGCTTGACGTTTATTTCAAGACTATTTCAAGCTATTTTGCATCCCACTCCTTCATAACAGCACCTCCCCGCTGCGCCTATATCCCTGAAGCAAGGAATACAGCTCAGATACAGACAAGTCTGCTTAGCTATCTCGCTTATAGATTTGCGGCAGCTCTTGATGGCTTTTGATGTAATAATAACCGAATCCAGGGAGTGAAAAGCCGCTTGGCTGTCACATATCTTGTCCAGATATATTCTTCTTCTTAAGGCAAGACAGTGCTTCCTCTATAGCCGCCACCTACGCCTGAAATATGCTGAACTGGACCGGCAGCCTGAAGGACCCGTTAATGTCCAGCTCATCTGAGATTATCAATACCAACTCCCACCCTTCCCTGTAGCTTGGATCCATCTGTGTAGATATGGATTCCTTTTATATTCGGGGGGTGCCTACTATCCATTCATCCTCAGAGGGAATGGAGATCCTACACGTGCCATAGCATGGTGTGTTGTTATCAAAAGAGTCAGGAATATCCTCAACCCAAGCTGAAATTTTATATGTGGTCGAGTTTGAGCACGGCTCATATGGATAGCTGTGAAGATTTTGATGATAATCGGGCCACCAATATACCCACTTATTTTGGTGGCAATCGGAGCACCAACACGCCCCACTTATTTGCTTCAAAATAACAATTTTTAAGAACAATTTTTAAGCTGGGAACTTGGCCACAGCCCAATTTACTTCTAGAGACCATTTCTAGATACATTCTGAGCCTATATTGTTCTGTACACCCACATATTAGCATAATATCATCTGGAGCCCCCTGGTTTGACAGAGTAGAAGAGGTCGCACAACTAGGGATAGTTTCGCTCTTAAGATTTGGTCAAAGCGTCTCCCTGTTCAACGATTCATACTAAAGCTTTTAAATGGATATCCTTCTGGCACCGCAAAGGACCTTGCAGGTCTATGTGTGATCAGTCTTACCTAACCTAACCTCATAAAATTGTTAAAGTCTCACAATTTGGGACGATGGAAGACGTCTCTGGAATGAAACTTCAAGCACTCCTGGGATTTGCTAAAAGCGCTGACATTCTAGAAGATGTCTACTACAAATCTAAGTAGAAGAGTACTTCTATCTGGTTCCAATAGGTATATGTGTGATTTACGGCCTTCCAGATCAACCGAGCCCAACCTAGTAAAGAATTAATTACTGGCTAAAGTAACTCTTAACTTTGTAGTGTATTAGTAGATGCCTTCTTAACCGCCTATAAATATTCTTTACTTGTTTTAATACCCTTCTTTACTCTGCTACCTTTGTTATTCCGGCGAAAGAAGGATAATTGAGTTTTCCAAACAATATTCCTTGGGTAAATTTCCTTAGTTAGAATGATACTCGCATGTTTAAAGACAAAATACTCTAAGAAGATTTGCACAAAATTGGATTGATTGATGAGATTATTGAGCCTACAAAATTCCCAAAAAGTCTTCATCTGTGTGTGTGTGTGTGCGCACACAAAAATAAACATTGAATTGGCTTCTACAATTTGCCGGAGCATTTGAAAGGAAAACAACAAACAAATGCCAAAGCACAACATACTCGTAGAATCTAATAAACTTGGCATTTATATTATTTCTGAGTACACGTAAATACTCCAAATTAAGTTGTTGAAACTGAGTTCAAAATAATTTCATTTGATCATGAAAATTTAATTCATTTAGAGGCGTGCAGTAAATGCCACAACCGACTCGTACACATGACACGCCTACACTTGGGTAAATAATTTCTGACGATGCCAGAGCAGCCAAGCAAAGTAAGAAAAACAAAATACAAGAATGTTTATATGGGTGTGTTTGTAGGTGTGAGTGTGTGTGTGTGTATGTGTGTTCGTGTGGGTGTGTAATCAATAATTTTGAGGCCTTGACTTGCCTCACCACTTTGACTTGAAAATAGAAAAAGCAGAGTAAAAATAAAAATAAGGACGAAAAGTTTAAAGTAAAGAAATGTGCACGCAAATAACACGCTGACATTGTTTGTTAAGCGGCGCGCCAAGGTGTGAGTGTGTGTGGTATGTCAGTGTGTGAAATTGTGTGCAAAGGTGAACTAGTGAGTGCTGAGCTTAGAGCATTCGCATTTGCATTTGCTTGAAGGACATTTTGTGTAGTTTACTTTCTGCTCACATCTTTAATTTTAACAATTACAAATGCAACAACAACAACAACGACAACTACAACAAAAGCAACTCAACCACATGCTTAAGGAATTTTTAATGCCACTGATGTTGCTGCTCTTCTCTCCTGCTTTGTTTCCTTCTTCATCTTATGCTCACACTTGAACGCATCGCTCAGCAGGCAGCTTCGTGTGTTAGATAGCATTGTACGCTGCCTTGGCTCGCACATAGTCGTATTTATCTGTCGCATATCCTTGAACTATTTTGAGGGCAAAGTATACAAAAGTGATAAATCACTAAAGCACGAGGACATGCTGCTGCGACTACGACTGCGAAAGCGACTACGACTGCGAAAGCCACTACGACTACGACTGCGACGGCGACAGCGACTGCGGTAACAGTAACAGTACTAGCAGCAAGCAGCAGTCGCCGCCGTCTCAGCCCTCATCTTAATGTTGAGCTGTGAAAATGTGGGCCACCGGATGCGGTTACGTAACCATCACGTCGTCTTACATTACGTTGTGCTGCGCTGCGAGTTAATTTCATGGTCTTGCGTTTCCTCATCAGCCGTCAGCCAACTGCCGCTGCCGACAGCAGCATTTTCGGCACTTGAGCTTTTGAAGGTTGCTCCTTAAACCAGCCCACCACCCCAACCTCCCTGCGAACAGAAGTAACTTTGTGTAAGGCTGTGAAGTTGATACTCGCTCCGGCGCTTTGCTTGTTGTTGCCACTTTTTATTGCACTATTTCGTGCACGTGACTTTTAAGCTGCACAATTTCTCAAATAAAACTGCAATCAAACTTCATTTGCCATGATGGGAAAATATTTGTCGTTGTCGTTACCAAAATGTTCCTCCTGCCCTTCCTCCTACCCCACTCATCCTTCCATTCCTCATGCTCACTGGTATTAGTTGGCGTCACCTGACGCCAGCTTTTTCGTGCCGCTTAAGCGCGTCTTTTTTTTGTTTTGGCGTTGCCAACGCTGCCGCCGCTCTGACAATAAGTCCTGCTGATGGCTGAGCTTGTAGTAATGACAGCTGCACAACGTGCCAATGACGCGGGTACATTGTGTCGCTACAGTCACGCTGGCGCTTGTCCATGTGCCTGTGTCTGGCCTCCCCCGCCCCTCTCCTACTCTCATCTTGCCGCCCCATAGGAAATTCAATTTTTCATTGAACATTATAAAATATAGCTTTGCTGCGTTTTGAATTTCGCCATAAGCGACGGTGGCACGTGACTGACAGGTGGCTTGGTGGGTGGCCCTTGGGTGTCCCCTGCGCCTTTCCATGCTGGCACTTTGCGTGATTCTGCAGCGGATATCAACATGCTTAACATTTCACCGAAATTTAATATATAATTGTTCTTGTCATTGTTCCCCAATAATGCCCCTGTCAGCTGCAAGGAGTGTGAGGGTGTGCCAGTAATGGTGTCATGCTGTGTGATTGCTTTTAATGCCTACATAATTTCTATTCGCTTCTTTTGTTTAACATCCCTCATTGGGTAATTAATCAAAATTCCGTCTAAACTTCAATCACCAATCTCATTTCCCGTCAATTTAAAGTCCATGGAAGCTTATGCCGAGGTTGCATGTGAGTCCGCAAGCGTGCCTGGCCTTGCGCTGTCTCTGGTATGGGGCAATTTGGTGGCAAACACACTGATTCATTCACGGCTTTAAGGAGCCGTATTGTAGGCACCCACATGTGAGAATTGCTTGCAGGCACACAAAGTGGTAACATTTTTAATATGTCGCTGACTGATAGAACTCGGTGCCTTGTGGGCTGAAATCAATCACACTAAAATTTCAATTAAATTGCAGTTTGAATGCATTTAAAATGGATGATTTCAAACGAGGGCTCATCAATGGATCAATTACTCAACTATTGATATCATTAGGATATAAGCGGTGCATACTATACGAGCAAACTAAGGAAGTTCAAATACAGGATTCAGTAGGAATGGTGTTGCTCATCATATCTACTGTAAGTAATATCTTCATATCTTTATGAACCTGTCAAAGGAAGCTCTCATGAAGTATTTCGACGAATATATCTATTACAATAAACATACGAGTATGTCTCTTCAGCTTAGCGTGGACTATCTATCTATATCTATCAAGATAATCCTATATCGAAAACTTTTCCTCTTCTGTTTAGCTTACAAAAAGGAATTTCAATCGAAACTTATGAGACTCCTGTAATAAATTGAACCCCTTTCTGGACTTCATACCCCATGAATTTATATTTAATTTAACTAGTTTCGTTTAAGCTAAATTATTAAACAGTAGTTTTTGTATTCTGTCGGACAATCCAGTGATATGAACAATGAAATAATTTTCTGATTTTTCCATTTGTTAAATTTGTGTTTAAAAAACAACGGTCTCTGAATCGTTTTGAATGCTTTAAGCTGCCCTTATTTATCTCCTATGTAGTTAGTATTTTATGGTCATATCTTTCCAGTTGGCAGGGGGCATCCTCATACAGTCATACATCAATATCTGCATCGATTATCAATATATAGTATTAGCCAATATTTAAGGGTTTTATACATATGTAGATAATATTCAGAATAAGTGACTTCATTTCATTTTATTCATTCATTTCCAATCTCAGATCTTAATGGAACTAGAGAGTGAGGTCAGTCAGGAAAAAATCCACAGAATAAGAGACACACTAAAACAATACAACAGAAGTTGGCTAGTAAGGTTACTGGGTTTACAGCCTCCACTTGATAAAAAGAGCATGAGAATTTCAACATTCGAAGCTTCTTTTCAGTTGCAATCAGAAAAACCAATGCAGAATGGATGATTGAAACAACCCGACAAATCTTTGCTAAACTTCAAAATCATGAACCGAAAGTACTTGTACGACGTGAAAGGCACAAAAAAGAGTGTGAGTTGAGGTGACGCCTCCACATTGTTTCCTTAGAAGACATGCAGATCAATCGGCTGATCCATCTTATAATTTTGCCAGAAACTGTGGTGATGAGAAGAAAGAAGAATGCTGTTCCATATTGTAATTTTTACCAGAAGCTGTGGTGATGAGAAGGCAGCCAAATTGATGATCGGTTGAAGTGATCTTCTCTGCGACGGTCCAAGTTTCAGTTGCCTACTTAGGAGACAACCGATGCACTGATCGATATAATCTAAGAACGAGACAATCTAAGAACAAGATAAACTGAGAAACATGCATGTCAGTGACTTCAGGAGATATATACAAGAGCTTATCATAGTTACCAGAAGAGATTCAAGCATTATGCATTTAGATATTTTTTTGGCAATGAAAATCTAGAACCCCTTTTATTGAATCAACTTCGATAAGGACGAACGATGACTCGTCAGTGTTCCTCTAATTAGTTCAAACATGCCTCATTTTCTTGATCCACTTTATAAAATCTATATATCCTGCTTTACTATACCCAGCTTCATTTAACTAGGCAACATTTTTTGCTACTCCACAACATTTTTTTATTCCCCCTCTTCAATAGCAATAAAATGTCCCCCATCGCCTGCTGCAAGGCAATTGAATACTTTTTATGTGATTTTTCCAAATGATTTTCATTTTATTTACCCTTTAATACAATTTACAACCACTTTCACTGCAATCGCGTTTATTAACGATGACCAGAAGCAAACAAAAAGAACATAAAACAAAAAATAGGAAGGTAAAATTGCATGTCCTTGAGCGTAAAACCGCTCAACTCATTTAGAGCAAATAAAATGGAAACGTTCACCACCGACTTTTGCACAATTCGAAATGCATTAAAAATTAAACATGCTTACTTTAACGTAAACATTTATCGACATTACACTGCCAGAGAGGCAGCCAAGCAGCCAACCGAGCAACCAACCGACACAGCGCAAAACAATGGCAGGATGCGAGCGAGCGAGCGCCCAGTAAGCAAACAGAGCAGAACGCAAAACTTTGAAATTAATTAAGTTTTAAGTACGCAGCCGTTGGAGCATGCAAGAAGGCATTTGCTGTTGGCCAAAGCGTGAGGGCTGGGAAGCAACCTCTCTCCCCTGCTAAATTTATGCACTTACTTACTTGGTATAATGCAAGCGTGGGAGTCGGGGCAAGGATAAGAGGCTCATGGTGTGATTAATAACAAATTTAACTAACTTAAAGTGTTAATAAAGGGCTTGACTCCAGTTTGCTGGAAGTGTGTATTACTAAATATGAATGTGTGTGTATAAGTGTAAGGATATGAGTGTGTGAAGGATAAGAGCATGTGTGTTAAGGATAAGAGTGTATGTCCTAGGACTCATATATTTTTAGCTTATCTGCCTGCCTGCCTGGGAGGCTCCAATGAGATCCCTGCTAACTTTTTGAGTTATGCTGTTGGCGCGTGACTTCATTTTTTACGCATGCGACAATTTCTGCGCAACTTCTTATGCAGTGCAGCATTTCCCCCACCCCTCTTCTTTTTGGTGATGTTAGACTAGACCTTTAGGTCAGTGCCAAAAAAACTCACGAAAGTCGGATAAATAAAAATGTGAGTAAGGACCGCGTCTATCGCCTACGCGACTCAAGCTTAAAGAACTGCTCTCGGTTTAGTTGGAAAACTATGCCAAAGTGGAGTGTACCCACAGAGCGAGAGAATGACGATGACGACGACGACGACGACGACGACGACGACGACGACGATGATGACGACGACGACGACGATGATTCCCATCACGTTTTGCAATTTTCTCTTAGCGTAATTCCATTTAATACGAATCGCATTATATTTACTCCAGCTTCATGTTTAGCTTCCTTCCACTACCACTTGAGCATGGCTACGGCTACGGCTTCAGCTTCATCTGCCAAGTGTAACTAACGGCAAAGAGAATAGAATGAATTGAAGCACGAATACAATGCACACTGGCACACTCACCACACCCACAGACAGACAGACACAAAAGAAATTGTTGTGAAATGGCGGCTGCTTGACAATGCGAAGCGGGGCGCTTGTGGCAGGCGCACGTATGCCATAAGCGAAATAAATACATACTCGTATGAATATGAACTGCTAAAATGAAGACATTCGCTTAGTTGGCTTCGGTTGGTTGGTTGGCTGACTTGCTAGTCGCTTCCTTCCACGCTTCCTTATGTGGTCTGCACGGCAAGGAGGCGAATTTGCAGTTTATGACCTTGAAAGAACAACGATTGCTTGTTTATTAAATTTGTTCAATTGCTCAGAAATTGAATGCTCCGGAAAATATGAGAAAACTGAAGGAAAATATGGGAAAACTTAAGGAAGCTTATGCAGCGGAATATCCTGTAAATGCAATAATGACATATACATAATTTCAATAGCTTCAATCAACGCAATTTTTGTTGGGCGGCTGCTGAATAGTTGCGTTTGTGAGTGGATGGAATTAACTTGGTAGCGGAAAGCAGCTTATTGAGGCCTTTATTATAGAATAATTAGTTAGTAGACTTGTGAGAATGATATTAAGCACGCGAGCAACTCCTACTTAAGAATATATTAAATTAAATTCACTATAGTAGCATTTCATATGAGCAGACTTCCTGATGGTAGCTTTAGATGATATTTTTTTGTGATTCGAATAACTGTGTGATAAATTCTACCATGAGTAAAGTGATCCTTCTGGCACCAAACATCATTCCAAATTTCTAACTGGTTATGATGAAAATCAAGTTGTGGCACACTTCGTTGCTACGAACATCGTTCTCAGCTTCCTTTTCCACGAAGTAGAGATCGATGCTACCAATACTAAAAAGCCCACAATAAACAGTCACTCTTTGAGGTGACAATGGCCCGTCAAGGACTACGTGTGGTTTTCAGAACCCCTCCACAATTCTTACAGTCTGGTTGGTTGACATTAATCTCCAAGGTGAGGTTTGAACTGAAGATTATTATTCTTAACAAAATAGTTGTAATTTTCCAAGCCATTTCGACCCCAAACAGTCCGCCTCTTCTTCAGTTGCTTCTTCAAATAATTTTTTAGTTGCTTGTTTCGTTGTTTCGTTAATTACTACTTTAGTTCCTTCTTTAGTTACTTGTTTAGTTGCTTATTTAGTTGCTTCTCAGTTCCTTTTTCAGTTACTTATTCAGTTGCTTATTCATTTTCTTCTTTGGTTGATTCTTTATCTGCTATTTTAACTGCTTCTTCAGTTGCTCCTTTAGTTACTTCTATCGATCATTCTTCAGTTGATTCTTCAGTTGCTTGTTTAGTTGGTTCCTCAATTGCTGCTTTAGTTGCTTACCTATTTAGTTGCTCCTTTAGTTGCTTCCGTAGTGACTTTTTTGGTTGCTGCTTTAGTTGCTTCTTAACTTGCCCCTTCAACCGTTTATTAAGTTAGTTGTTTCTTTGCTTCTTTAGTAACTCGTTTCTTTCCTGCTTTAGTTGCTTTTTCAACTCGTTCTTCAGTTGCTTTTTCAGCTGCTTCTTTAGGTGGATCTCAAGCTCCTCCTTTAGTTGATTTTTTAGTTCCTTTTTCCATTGCTTCCTCAGTTGCGTGTTTAGTTGCGTCTTTAGTTGCTTATGAAGTAACTTCTTTAGTTGCTCCTTTAGTTATTTCTTTAGTTGCTTGTTTCCTTTCTTCTTTAGTTGGTTTTTGAATTGCTACCTTTAGTTGCTACTTTAGTTACTGGTTTAGTTGCTGCTTTAGTTGCTTCTTTAGTTCCTTTCTTAGTTGCTTCTTTAGTTGCTTCTTTGGTTAGTTTTCTAGCTTTTACTTTAGTTGCATCTTTAGTTGATCCTTTAGTTGTTTCTTTAGTTACTTCCTTTTTCAGTTCCTTCTTCAGTTGCTTGATCAGATTCTTCTTCAGTTGAATCCGTAACTGCTATTTTAATTGCTTCTTCAGTTGCTCCTTTAGTTACTTCTATCCATTCATTAGTTGCTGCTTTACTTACTTCTTTAGTTGCTTCTTGAGTTGCTTGTACAGTTGCTTCTTATATTCCTTCTTAAGATGCTCCTTTAGTTGCTTCTTTAGTGACTTTCTACATACTGTTTTAGTTAATTCTTCAGTTTCCTTTCAGCGGTTTCTTTAGTTGCTTCTTTAGTTGCTTGTGCAGTTGCTTCTTATATTCCTTCTTAAGATGCTCCTTTAGTTGCTTCTTTAGTGACTTTTCAGATAATGTTTTAGTTGCTTCTTCAGTCGCTTTTCAGTTGCTTCTTTAGCTGCCTTTTTATTGTTTCTTTAGTTTCTTCTTAAGTTTCTTCTTAAGTTGATCCTATGGTTACTTCTTTAGTTGCTCCTTTAGTTGAGCTGCTTGTTCATTTGCGTCTTTACTTGCTGCTCTCCGATTCTCGATTTGATTTAATTGTGTCACTACCAGTGCATCTTCAGACTCATGCACCCAGGGTCACACGGTGCCATTTTCATTTATTGTGCTCCTTTTTCCCCAGGAACACTGAAGAGATAAGGAGCGAAGAAACCACTGTGGTGACACATTGTGTGCGTGGCATGAAGTTTCAACTCCACTCTCATTATTCTCGTATCTTGCTACCTTCTGTGGTGGTGGAACAACGCTTTCATTGTTGGCCGCATCACTCTCCCGACGCATTTACTGCCATTGTACCCATTTAAACCCTGTGCCAACAAGTTTTGCTTCTTGTTATTTTCTTATTTAACTGTCTGCTCATTGCTATGATTTGACAGGTCTGGAGCGTTGTTAAAAGTTTCCCATTTAACCGCATTACAACTACATTATGAGGCAAACTTCTTTGCCAGCTCTGCCATTGTCGCGCTCCACCATTTCGCTAAGCATTAATTTTACAAATGAACTTTAACTTTTTGCCCACTTGTGAGTTGTGATTATGGCCGACCTCAGCTGTCAGGGCGTAAGGCGTAAGTGGGCACGGGTGTGGATGTAACAAAAGGCCCACAATAACGCATAAGCAGAATGATTGGCAAATGTGCTCAGGCGTAGAAATGACGCGCCCAAAATGCTTTCAGTAAGCCGTAACTCTCAGGACTCTCGGCGACCTGAACGCAGCTGAAATAGTCAAATCATCAACTGGAAATGGTTAAATAATTAACAAAGTTTCAAGTGCAGGCCAGGCGGACAGGCAGGCGGGCTGTTATCCCGCTAAGCTGCTACTAGTAAGTTGGGTAGTTGGGCGCTCTGGGACCATCACCGCTTGGGTTCCTTTCATATGCACCCCTTTTAGCAGACGAAGGCATATGCCAGTAAGGCTGTTAGGCTCAGGCAATGAGTGTGGCGGTGGCTGCTGTGGTAGAAGGCTGCTGCTGCTGATGTTGATGCTGCTGATGCTGCTTGTGCTGATTTATGCCACATAATCAGCCGTAATAATAACAACACAAGTGTTTGGTGTGCCTTAACTACCTTGCGGCTAAGTCCTGCCATTGTGCGCACTCACTGCAATATTATTATTCTTATTATTGTGTATTTTTTTGCAAGACTTAGCATGGAGTCGCCCGTAATTTGCTGTTTTCGTCAGCAATTTGCCAACACTAAGCCTGGATTTGTCAGCCAGCAATGTGGCTGCCAATCAGTGCGCCAATGTGTATTTTCGCCATGTTACCCTTTTTGTATTGGTAAAAATTGTTTATTGGCGCCGCAGGATATCTTTCAACTCAACTCACTTACTCAAAGGGCAGCAGCAGAAGCAGCAAAAAAAATCTTTCAGCAAAGGTTGCCAGCGGAGTCAGCCAGCAAACTGAATTGAAATGAAAACTTTTTGCCTCAGTTCCCAGTGCTGCGGCACATAATTTCCTTTTCTTCTTTTCTACGCCTCTGCCTCTGCCTCTGCCAGTGTCTCTGTCTCTGCCAGTGTCTCTGCTTGAGCCACAACCTTTCTAAATGATTTATTGTATTTCATATTGTTTTTGTTCTTACTGCTGCTATTGTTGTTGTCGTTGTTGTTGGTGCTCTTTGATATTTGCTGGGGAGCAGCATTGCTGCCATTTTTGAAAGTGGTTTCTGCTGTGCCGCCCGTCCATGCTCAACTTTTTTTCTGCCGCTTCTGTGGTGCACATCTTTCGAGTTGATTTCTTTTTTTCTCCGTTGATTTCTTATTTCATTTCATTTTTCTTCGTTTCATTTCATTTGTTTGTATTGTTCAAGTCCCTTAAATGTAGAAACCAGATTATTGTGGGTTTTTTAGTATTTACCCCTACTATTGTTTTATATAAGGGCAGTCACTCATCTATGGGCCGGTCTCGATATGTGTATGGCAGTGTTTAGATGTGTGTTTGGGAGGGTGTGTGTGGCTGTGTATATGTAAGGGCCAACCCAAATATTATTGATGGTTAAAAAAATTTATAAATATTTTACCATAATTTAACATTCGGTCAATATTTGTCTCGACATTTGAGTTACGAATGTTATGCTTTCTGCTTTCGCTAAGTGCTGCACTTTCTAAATCACTTCTGAAGGGTGGAAGTGGGTTGGGAAAGGTGGTTCCCCATGCCAAATTGTGTTTTATGCGGTGTTTGATTTACACACCCAAAGGAATCGCTTGACATGTAATTTAAAATGATATTTTGCGGTTAAGGAGCAGGATTAAAGAAATGTTCATATGAAACATTCAAGTTCTTAAATACTGGGTAAGACACTAAATATTTTTAGAACAGATATAAAATATATAAATAAAATGTATAAGATGTATAACTGAAGCCAACTGCATTACTAATATATACACTAGATGACAATTCGATTGTCCCATATATAGACTAAATGGCAATTCGATCGTCATTATCTAATATACTAATATTGCTCATACTGTTGGGGCATTAAGACACAGATTGTACAATGAAGATCATGACCCTTCAAGTTGCATATACTAAGTGCAGGACAAAGTAAACAGAACTTTTTAAAAATAGATATGTCTAGTGAGGCCATATATTGGCAATAACAATGAAAGGTAGATCCTTTACTGATGTACTGCCATGGCATTTGGACTTATACAAGCGAAGTTATTGCGCCTGAAGTGTATGTAATCGTTACAAAAATGAGCACCGAACAAAGAGCTCGTCTTGTTTTAAACTTGGTGAAACTTTTACCGTACCATCTCAATTGATGAACCAAGTTTATGGTGATGATACTTTATTCCGTGGCATAGCTCATGAGTTGTATACGGGGACACGAGGACATAAATGATGAGCTACATGTTGGCCAACCGAAATCCGTGATTACTGCAGATTCCATCAAACCCGTGAGTGAATTCATCAAAGAACCAAATCTTCATTGAAATTCATGGAATTGGAATTAAGCATAACAAAAACAGCAGTTTAACGCATTTTGACTCAACATTTGGGCAACTGAAAACGGTAGGTACTGTTTGTTACAAGTTGACTGACGACCAAAAGATGATCAGAATTCAACATTCGAAGGACATCACTAAACTTTCTTTATGACTAAAACTTCATTTATAACATAAGGACTGGTACTTAAACATGGTGTTTTCAATATCATCCAGAAACCAAGCGTCAAAGGGTCGAGAGGAAGAAGGAGCCAGACGAGCCAATACACAAAAAATCTCGCTTCAAGAAATCAAAAGTGAAGACAATGTCTTTGCCAATTCACATGTTAATTGTAGAGGAATCTCAACACAGTGGAAGATAAAAGTTAGGTAGGTTGAGCGGCTGCGTAAAAAGCGGACTTAGCCCTGGTTGGACCCTTTGTGACACCGCATGAGACACAAGTCCCATTCCCTCTCAAATGTGTAGCCATTTGGAACTTTTGTTAAAGCCATTTATGAAGCCTATTTCTTTGTTTGATATGTCCCCCAGGGAGTCCCCTCGTACAGCGCTGGACACGTCCACATCCTCCTGCTGCTTCTTATACATGCAATTCCTGCAAAAGTCGTTTGTGAGTACCCAGAGTTCATTGCCATGAGTACCCAGAGTTCATTGTCTTTACATTTGTTTGACGATATCTACATATTGTCTACTTAAGGATAATAGATCTATGGCAGCCAGAGAGGCAGACCAGTTATAATAATATAAGTCCTTAAATATATTGCCTAACGATGTGAAGAAGGGATGAGTGGGGAACACACAGGGTCATTGATGACAGGACGCATTTTTTCATAGTTCCGCAATGAAATGAAATTTTGGGGAAAACAATTCCCATGATTTCCGTTTACAGATAAAATATATCGGGTTCTAACCGTGTTATTACAGTGGCACAGATTCCAATCTTATATCCTGCATATATCATTCTGGATGGGACCATGGTTGACAGTTTCAGGGCACTATTACATATAGGAGTCTGTTATTGAACCAACATACTCGGAATATTTTTTGGTTATTTCGGTACTACTTTTTATATCCATATCACAATCACCCGCAGCTATATGATTACTTTCGAAGACCATGACTCACTCCAACCTTCTCCACACTCAACTTAGATAACAACTCCGAAGAAGGCCACAAGCATTTCAGTTGGGATTTAAGCAACCACTTCGTTTGTCAATCTTAGCAAATTCGTGGTTCTTCAGTTCTGATACCATGTTTTATCACCTTCTTTAAGGTTACTGAAAACTCTAGTTACGTAAAGATTGCAGGAAACTTCTGTGACAACTTTCTTTTTAGTTCTAATTTATCCAACTCTGTTCAGAGCGTCGCTTCACTTGTCCAACCCTATTGCAGAGATCTTGCTTAATATGCCCAAAAGCGTTCAGAATCAGTCCGTCTCATTTGCCGCATACACTCGCACTAGAAGCTTCATTTGTAAATGTACATTGTCAGCATCCTGTACGAGTACTTATGCATCCTTTTAACACAGTTCCGCCAGTCGAACAAAATTAAAATAATTCCGCATTTCATTTGTATGCAAACTATTTATCTTGATCTTGCTTTTAAATTTCCCCCCATTGTCAACCGTTTTGCTGCAGTGTTTGGCGGAGGCTGCTGCCGCTTCAGCTACTCGTACTCATGCCATAAGCAGTCGAATGCAGCCAAATGTAGCTGCTCAACTGTATCACTGATATGCACCGCTTACAAGGATTACATGGCTTACCCAGCCATCAGCCATGAGCGGCTGTATATTTATACAATTCTAAACTTATACGAGCACAAACATTCCAACTGACTGCAGATGAGCGGAAACGGATACAAGTGTAGACAAAGTACAAAGCAAAATATTGCTAAATACGTTGTGCACTGTACACTCGAAAAAATTGCGAGTACTGTTTATAAAAACACTGTGGCAGGACATGGAGGGTAAAGGACCCGCAATAAATTCCTCAAGAAATATAATATTCTCTCTCATTCTAATGGGGATCATAGACTTCAAAATACCTATTCAACATATTATAAGGTGTCATTATAAAGTTCAAAAATATATATCAAATGATACAACCCCTTATAAAGCTTATAGAGTTCCACTATAAAGTTTATAGACATATTTAAAGTTATATAAAATCTTCCTGGAGTTAGTTGAAAGCCAATAGCATCGTTTATTATTATTTTGCAGACTATAAAAGCTTCTTCAGAGTCCTGCGCAGCACCTTATAAGGTGTAATTATAAAGTATCAACTTGTATATGCAATAGTATAACCCCTTATACAGCTTAATGGGTTTCATTATACGGTTTGAGGATATATTAAAAGCTACATAAAACTTTCCTGAAGTTTTTCTGAAAAAGAACAGCGTGATTTATGATTGTTTTGCAGCCTTTATAAAATCTCTATAAATACGATAAAGTTCTTCATAGTCTTTATAAAGCTCTAATACAGCTTCTGAGTTACTTTAAAGATTTCCAAATACTGGTCGAATATTTTTTATGAATATAAAGATAAAATTTTAATAGAGTTTGTTAAGTTTGTGGCCTTTATATAATTCCTATAAATACTGTACAATACTTCAAAGTCTGTATAGAGCTGCTGTAATAATTTCCAGTGGCTGTAATAATTTGAAAATGCTGGTACAATATTGTTATATTTACATTATAATATAAATTTCATGGATTTTCTTGCGTTTGTGGCCTTTATAAAATTCTTGTAAATACTATTAAATACTTCAAAGACTTTGTAGAGCCGCTATAACAATTTCCAGTGCTGTAATGGCTTGAAGTTGCCAGTGAAATATTATTATATCAACATTGTAATGTAAATTTCAAGGATTTGCTTTAGTTTGTGACCTTTATAGACCTCCTATAAATACAATATAACATTTATAAGTCTTTATAGAGCTGCTATACTAATTTGCAGTAGCTGTAATGTCTGAAAGTTGCCGGTACAATATTTTTATAGCTCACGAAATGCCAATACTTTCATGGAGTTTGTTGAAAGTCGATTGCATGCTGAAGGAATATTGTAAAGCCGTTATAAAATTGCTATAAATACTGTAAAACACTTCAATGCTCTTAAAATACAGCTTCCAAATTGTTGTAATAATTTTAAAATTCTCTAACAATGTTCTTATAACTCCTATAATGATGACATTTTTACAAAGGTGTTACAAAGTTCTAATAGAGCTTGCAAAATGCCAAAGAAGACTTCTTCCCTATGCTTTACTTTTTTTTGCAAATTTTACGTATCTTCTTTCATCACCTTGATAATAAAAGCGAAGACGTCTAATAAACGGTTGGACAGATTGCATTAATTTTTTCTTATGGGCAATGAACTTATTCATTGGATATTCCATACCGTTTTGCTTGAGTGTAGTTCCAATAAGCGAGCCTTGTTTTGTATGGGCTCGTATTAAGGCAATCTGGTGTTTTGTTTTTGCTGCGCTTGTTCCTGCCACAGTACAATGCAGAAGCTGGCGCGCTGGGTGCTTCTTACTGCCTTCTACCTCCAGCCTCCGGTGAAGTGGAAGCCAACCATTCAACCAGTCAACCAGCACATTCATGCCTCCGGAGCAGAGGCGTCACTACTCTCCCCCACCTCAGCTTGATTGCAACATTTTCATTTAAATGTGGTTTCATTTGATTTGAGATTTGTAAATTTCATGTACATTTCAGAACTTAATTTCCATTTGTGACTTCTTCTGCCAGGCAGGATACAAGGCCCAATTTGTATGTATGCTTGGATATATGTACTGCTGTTATTGTTGTTGTTGTTGTTGCTGCTGCTATTCCTGTGATATTATGGTAGTCCTCTGGCAAGTCTTAACTTAAGTTTAGCTTAGCATGAGGCAATTTCACAGGTGATTGTATTGCATTGATTGCCACTCAAGTGCGTAATTGTTGGCAAATTGTGTGCAGCACTATGCCAGATATGCAAAGCAACCTGCTAATAAATAATTTGAACACATTTTGTTTTTGTTTGTTTATCTATCTCTCTTTTTTGTTTATTTATCTATTTCAGGAATGAGAAGTTCTACACGTGCTGCGATGAGCCTTACTTGGACATAACATTCAACATAACCATGCGCCGCAAGACGCTCTTCTACACCGTCAACCTCATCATTCCATGTATGGGCATCAGTTTTCTAACAATTTTAGTGTTTTATTTGCCTTCGGACAGCGGAGAGAAGGTGAGTGTGCATCCCAGTTTCAATATTTTACAGTCAAATATTTATGGCGGCCGAACATGTATTGTAAGCGCGGCGGGAAACCCCCTGATTCCAGCTCTGACACAGTTGATGTAGCATAAATTGTGGTCATTTTTTGTTGCATGTTTCTTGGAGAGCCTTTTGGATGATTATGCTGGCAGTGGCGCATAATAAATAAAATATGATAATAAAAGGAACTGAAATTAATGGCAGTGAAGATAATTTTGCCATTACATTCTCATTTGGCCTGTGACAGAACTAATTTTGGGCGGTCATGAGACAAGAAATAATAACAGAGCCACCCGCCTAAGAATACATTGCTAATGATCACACCCGTTATTAACGGCCTATGCTTGAATGCCTTCATTCGTAGTAGGACTTCCCCTGACTGGAGACT
Organism: Clusia tigrina; assembly: GCA_920105625.2. Classification (NCBI taxonomy): domain Eukaryota; kingdom Metazoa; phylum Arthropoda; class Insecta; order Diptera; family Clusiidae; genus Clusia; species Clusia tigrina. The sequence continues at coordinate 162,130,731 of OV050033.1, read as the reverse complement.
ATACCAGTCATCACAAATCAGTCGTCATATAAAATCAGGAGAGGGATGAGCGATACTGGATCAATATAACTGGTTGCTAAACTTAAACAGTGGTAGGAACTTTTGGTTTATAGTGCAGAAATATTCATATTTCTTCATCATTGGCGAAGCCATTCTTTACCCGTCCATATTTCACGAGGCCCTCAGGATGAGGTAGCAATATCAAGCAATTTTGCCATTGTGGCTGCGGACTTGTGCGCCGGTGCTTTGTCCTGGTGGGAGACAACTTTTTCCTCAGCCGTTTTTGCTTCAAATTGGCGTAGATTCGATCCAACAGCTCAGGTGATCGTTTTACCTTTTCAAAATAATCGATGTGAATGACACTGCTCGCATCCCAAAAAAACTGTCAACATAACCTTGTTGGCTGACAAACCCACCTTGGCCTTCTCCGACTTCACCAAAGGAAGTCGACCGCCTCGACTGTTCCTTGGTCTCGGGTGTGTTGTAGTGAATCCATGTTTCTTCCACGTTTTCTAAACGGCAAGAACTAACTCGCATTGCAATATAACATCGTCAAACCCTCCTTGGAAGTGGTCAAACGATTCTGTTTCTTGTCAATTGTGGGCACCCATCTATAGCTTTTTCATATCGAAATGTTTATGCAATATAGAAACCACTGATCAATGTGATAAGCCTGTAGTCTCCTCAAGTCCTCGCACCTTCACTCCCCGATCGTCCAATATGTTACCGTGGATTTGATCGACCATTTCGGATGTGTTGCGATCAAACATCACAAGATAGAGCTATGATGGGTCCCTGGACATAGGGGTATCCCTGGCAACGAAAAATCTGACGAATATGCCATACTCGTGTCGGAACTGCCGAAAGGGAGGCAGGTGGAGGACATCCTTCCACTGCTCGTGCAGATCGCAAGCAAGATCGAAATCACTGTAAAAAGATTAACGAATGAACGATGGTACTTAACCGCCGACTGTCGAACACCTGGTTACATTAGGCGAAAATAGGACTGACATACTTCTTCGGCTCAGTAGAGGAGAGCTCAGGAATATCGTGGGGGTTCTGACAGGACACTGCATCATAGGCCGAATGGCAGCCAGGTACGGTGCTCCTTTCAGAGATTATTGTAGGAGGTGTGGAGACGAGAAGGCGGAGGAATCGGTGAAACATCTGCTCTGTAATCGCCCGGGTCTTCAGAGGAGGTGAGACAGTTATATGGGCTCGGGCTTCCCTAAAGAACCACAAGAATTAGCCGAGCCGAATTAGCAAACTAATATAGTCAACTTCACAAAAGCTTCTGGCTACTTTAAGATCACGGGGAGCAGAGGATTTTTTGAGGGAGAGGGGAGGGGGAGTGATTTCCACCTAAATAGAGGTATCACAATGGGCAAATGGGTCTCCGAATGCAGCTTGCGTAACTCGCAAGCTACCTGGTTAACCTAACCTAACCTAACCTAACCTCTGGTATGTTGACCTGAGTTGGGCGACCAGAACGTTCGGAGTCATTTGTGTTGGTAGGGCCGCACCAGAATTGAGTAAACCAGTAGTGGATAGTTCCAGAGTAAACCAGTAGTGAAGAGTCCCATAATACCTTGCTTGCGTTCATGAGAATCTCCAGCTGCCAGGACCTTCAGCTCTAATTATCAAATATATTTCTTTTCTCAATGGAAACCAGATTCAAAGTAATTTAGGACCCCACTAGTTATTTATTTATAATGAAAAATTTTCCAATTTTTTTTTATTATTTTAACTATTTTATTATTTGAACTATTTTTTATTATTCTCATTATAATTTATTTTATTAAAAGTTGTCAGTCATAAATCATAATTTGTGTAAATTGAATTGGAGGCCACGTCAATGTGACAACAAAACAATAAAATCAGCATAAATTACAGCAAATCAAGTAATTACAATGCAAGTAAATGGGAATTTATTTTTAATTAAAAACAGGAAATTTATTTAAAACACAATAACATAAATTAATTGGGTTATTACAACCGCTCAAAAGCGTCCACACCCCCATGGACACTCGCAAATTTCATTAACAATACAAGTTGAAACATCTGTTATCGCATACACCCACACTCACACAGCACATACAACCACACTCACACATGCACATACACTCACATCTACACTCAGCAGTAAAGCGGCATGACCAAATTCAATTCATTCAGACAGCAACCGCCAACAAAAACGCCCATGCCGCAAATGCCGCTAAAAGCATCAGCGTAGGGAAAAAACTGCAAGGCATAAATATGTGCAGCACGTGGCTGCCAGCCGCGACATGAGTGTTAAATGCGGACACAGACACCCACACGCAGACACAGCATAAATAACGCCGCCATTTTCCCACTTAACCAGCGCTGGAATTCTGGCATTCCAGTGCGCGACGGAATACCTGCAGCTGCGTTAATTTGGTGCCTCTTAGTGCAGTGGCGATGTTAACACATGCCGCGAATTGAGTTGCCAATTCCAGAGAAATATTTGCAGGTAGTACGTGTACAGGTAGCATCCCACACACGCACACAAACTCACACAAGCACATGTCACAAACTCACATACACAAACTCACAGACACAAACGCACAAAAAACTCGCATACACACATCTATACATGAGACCCCACACTGGCCGCTATTCTCTTCGTATGCCACATGAAAGTCAGCCAAGCAGCAATGCTCCCTCCGCGCTTGGCATTTCCTCGAGGGCCTCTGCGTGGCATTCTGCATTGTTAGCATGGCCGACATTTTCACCATACCCATCCCAGTGGCACGGCTTTCGATTTTGGACTCATTGCGTGACAATAATGCAAACTTAAAAGTGCGGCTTGTTTGTAGACAAGCGTAACTACGTCGGCCACAGTACAGCCGGCATTGACAGCACAGCAGAAGTTGTTTCACCACAGCGTTGGCAGCAATGAAATGCTTTAATACGCCGGTGATCCTTGCTTTCCACATATTTAGCGGTAGCAATATGAGGAGAAGGTCATTAGGTGGGTTTAGCTTATACATTATAGCTTAGGTTAGGTTAGCCTGGGTGGCTTAAAGCCACGCATAAACCGATTGGTCCCTAGCGAAACCAGATGGGATCTGACATTTATGTAGATTTGTGGTAAAAATCTCGTAGGATGTCAACGGTTTTTGCGAATTTAAGCAGTGCTGACAGCTCCCTTCCTGAGACGTGTTCCAATCTACCAAATTGTGGGGCTCCTAAACATTTTAAGCGTGTTTTTGATAACGCGGGCCTTATACGAGTACATAGGAGATGTTCTAAAGTTTCCCTTATTCCAACCTCCCTACATTTCCTACATACGTCGTTGTCCGTAATTCCTATCTTGTGTGCATGTGCCGCTGGTAAATTATGGCCTGTCATTGTACCTGTGATAGTTCTACAGCCTTTTCGTCAGAGCGCGAGTATAAATCGCGTTTGTTTCCCATCGTTGACCTTACTCATAACTTTTGCAATTTGGCAGGTGGTTAAACTGTGCCACTTTGCTTTCACCTGCCTTCTTATGTGTCCGTCCATTTCATTGAATAGTTCTTTAAGAGTGTTCTGTGTGTCGTTTTCTTGTTCAAGTGGTAAATAGACAGCGCTTTTTGCAATCTCATTTACTATTTCATTCCCTTCTATGCCCTTAGGATTAGGTACCCAATAAATATGCAGTCTTCTATTTGCGACTAGCCTTTCTATGGCTTCCCTGCACTGTAGGACATTTTTGGATTTTATTCCAAATGAGTTAATCGCCTTTATCGCTGCCTGGCTGTCCACGTGTATGTTTATTTGAATTCATTCGTATCTTGGTGTAGACTAGCTCCGCGGCTTTCCTAACAGCAACGACTTCCGCTTGCAAGATACTGTTCTGGTCGGACAGCTTTATAGGTTGCCTAATTCCCAATTCTGAGCAGTAGATGCCCGCTCCGACTCGATCCTTCATTTTAGAGCCGTCTGTGTAAAAGTTAAAGGTCCTTCGTCTGGGTCTCATCCCTTTACGCCACCCCTCCTCTTCGATTGTAGTTCGATACTTTCTTCCCAATTAAAACGCGGATTCATGTAATCAGTACTGCACAAAGCCCTTCTGCCTATGAAGCTATGCCCGAAGGTTCTGTAAGTAAATTCTCCTGTAGCCGTCAGTCTCCCCGCGGATTTCGCTCCACGATTCTCCGCCACAAGGTCGATAAGCGGCATGTTGAGTGCCATTTCGAGACCACCCGTTGGAGTGGATCTCGATGCGCTTGTTATACAAAGTGCTGGATTCTTTCCATTGGCATTAGATATGTAGATTTCCTTGTTGCAGTAGGATAATAACTCATTTTAGAGATCAGGAAAGACCATTCTCCAATAATTTATAAGAAAATAATTAGTAATGCTCTAGATTCATGCATAACGAGCAGACCGTGCTTTGGGTCGTGAACGTGATGTGAAAATAAACCGCACAACGTGAACTGACGTCCAGTGTCATATGTTCTGTTTGCTCTGCATTCGGGCCACAATCGATACCTTCACATTCCCTTTGTACTCTGGGTGTCTATGACAGATTTTAACATAGTTTCTCACAATGTAAATGTAAATAACGAACTGTGGCAAATGCCGTAAGGTAACGGTATTTGAAACCTCTAAAAGCACACACAAACACACACAAAAACACTTGCCCACACATACGTGGTGCCATATTCGTGGTGCCATTGGCACGGACTTTTCGCTTTTTCTGTGCGTACTTCTGTTTTTGCTGTTATTGTGACTTCTGATGTCAGTTGCTGTTGTTGACTTTGTTTTTGCTGGTTTCGTTGTTGTTGTTGTTGGCATTGCTGTTGGTTTATTGTATTTCAGTGACTTTTAATTTGCATGCCATGTCGTCTGGAATTCCATTTCGCTTCTCACATAACCACACTCACACCCACACCCGTACACAGTGTTCAGGGCAAAAGTATTTCCATTAAAATTCATGCAATTTTTACAAATATTCCCACGGAAGGATTTAACAGTCAATAGGATTTCAATTAATGTGTAAATGCATTCAGAGTCAAAATTGTATAAAATAATATTCATCATAATGAATGAACGCGCAGCGGACAACAACAGCAGTTCATCACTGATGCTGACATCATGGTTTTTATGCTACTTCGAGTACAAACAGAAAGGATAATTTAAAGGACCTTAAATATTTATTATGTGTTAATGTATAACAAAAACCCAGATGGACCATTTTGGAACATTTCATTGGATAATTTCCAAACTTAAGGATAATTTCATTGGACAATTTCCAAGCAAATTTTCGAAATTTGCCAATAATTTCATTCAAACCTTAGTGAGTGTTTCAAGTATCCTGAAATGTGTTGCAAATATAGTGTAATTTTTAAATGAGTTATACTGTGACTATATCGTATTATCATCTTTCAGAACTAAACATGAATAAATGTCCAAAGTTAGTGATAAGTCATTGGTCAAAAGTTGTTGGTCAAAAGTCATTTGTGATGCCAATACAATAGTTATAAGCTATGCTATATTTTTCACTAATTAAATTTGTTGGGAGTGACCTCGAAAGTGGGCGAAAAGTATTATGAGAAAATGCTTCGTGACGCATGAATGTAGTTGTGACTTGGAAGCTGAAGCTTCAATGGTGTTGCAGAAACGCTGACAATTGCTCGGCATAGTTTTAAGTCAACTTAGGAACATGTTCAGGGAAAATAAATCTATATAAATACTATAAAATGTAATTCCAATACATTCAGGAAGTATGTATGTTAATACAAGAAGATAAGTTCATTAATGAGTCGTCCTTTTTGCCTCATCACATCACGAAGACTCATTAGTATCACTAAAGATTCTTCCTTTCTCACTAATAAACTTTTACTAATATATTGTTACTAACGTCATAGTATCATTTCACTCCTTAGTATCATCAATTTGATCAATGAACTCATAACTCACACACAAATCTTGATTATTAAAAAGGGTCCTTCAATTCCTCACAACCAAAATTCAATTCCTGCTATTTAGCACTATTATTGCTTAAATGCATCAACTCAAATTATGCACTTCTGAGAATTAATTGCTGACTTTCGGAACATATTTTGAATATAGTGCAACAATTTATTAATTGTGACCCTAGTCCTTAAATCTAAGATCTTAAGTCCAACCTAAAAGATAACAAAAAACTCATATCAGAGGTAGACTACATTATTTGTTTAAGGATAAATCCTGCCCTGCCATGGTTATGAGTATACACACACAGGCTGTTCTACCACAACTTCCCCACTGATTTCCTCAGAGCAGTGTAACACTTCTTTTCTCCATCTCAGTGCGGCAATTTTCAACATGCTCACTTGCAGTCCTAACCAGCTCTAATTGTGCAACTCTTGAACTCTGCAGCTACATTCGAGTATACACCACTCACATAACTAAACGATTAAGCGCCGCAAAAACTTGATTACACAATAGCAGCAAGTTCAGCCAACACGGCGTATGAGTAACAATTGTCGCACTTATGGGCATACGTATGTATGCCTACTTACTGTGAAGGGACACAATGGAATGCCGTAAAATAGGAAAAACTCCTAAGGCGCTACTCATAAAATGAACAAGCCAGGAAAGTCATTGAGTGTAAACGTTCCTTGCGCCATGTGCGAGCACTTGAAGATAACCGCACATACCGAAACACCGCCAGCAATAAGGACACCAGCTGATGTCGCTGCTGCCACTGATGCCATTGTTGCCGTTGCTGGCACTGCTGCCAGTGCTACTGCTGACGACAAGCACCATCCAAATGTACAAACCACATGTGACAATAAGCATTTAACACATGAACCACAGCTGTAGAAAAGGAATTTCAAGTACACCACACATTTTCACACTCACTTTCAAGACGTTTAAAAATCTCTCCTTCTCTCTCTATCTCTATCTCTGTCTCCCTCTCTCTCTCTCTCTCGCTCTCACCGTGTGAGGTCTGCAGACAATGGAATTCTACGAGCAGTTTCTGGAAATTGTTGCACTTGTACTTGGATGTGTGAAGCATTATTTTTACGACTTAACCACTGAAAGTGACAGGGATTTTATGTGAACATATACAGGGTGATTTTTAGTAAAGTAAACATATTCACGCATCATGTTGGACTGTATTATGTGACTAATGCGACTGATGAGACTATTACAGATATCTACAAGATGCCGATGTCAACTGCAAGCAATGTGAACAATTCGAGAAAATTACGAGCAATTTTGCCGAGAGATGGCGCTCAAGTCGTTTGTGTGACTTTCCTTTTTGTGGCCCTCTTACTGAAAATTCTGCAATTACGGATGTAAGTAATGGCAAATTTTATTGAATTCAACTTCCCTTTTCACCAAAAGAGTTCGGTACTTATTTTGTGCCTGACACAAAGTTGCGTCAGGTTTCAACCATAAATGCTTCAATGCTTCCATGCTTTCACACATGATGATAAGGCAGAAAATTTGTTGGTATAGGCTCCATAATATCTTCTGAGGATGGAGGAGATACTGATACAACTTACCTGGGATCTTTTGTGTATGGCTGTGGTTTTAATTCCATATTTGACATACTTGCCTAAAATCTGTTTTGCTTGGCTGTGTTTTGCATCCCATACCCAAGAACTTGATTTAGGCTTTTTCAGCACTTCTAGGATCGAAGTTTCATACTCTAAAAGAGCACATACAATTTTTCCTTACTGGCTTAAAAATCAGTTGTGAACAGTTGAGGACACTTATAAAGAAAGTAATCCAATGTTTCCTTGTTAGGCCGACATCCGACATGAGTCTCTTCCAGAAATATCCAGGTTCCTGAAGTGAAGTTTGAGTGTCCAATGCAACCCTTGAAATTGTTAGGGTGGGCTTAAGAGAGTTCGAATGATGTCTTTGCTAAAGTTTATTCAGTTAATCTTTCAGCTTGTCTCAACCCTTCATGATTAGCATAATCTCCAACTCTATCATATACTGAATTTCTAATGGAGTATATTCGTAAATGAATTAGTAGAACCCCACATAATGGAGGTTGACTTCTTTACGGACATCTTCTACATATGTTTAAGACACAACTCAATATTCCCTGGCTCTCAAACACCCATGAGTTGGTCTCCAAACTATAGTCCGTAGTTAGATAAGTACTTTGATGAAAGTGGCTTCTTGAGCTTTCATTGAAACACTCATAAAGTTTTTCCATACAACCCGCAAAATAGAGTAGTGTAGCGTACAAATCGAAGCTGCAAGGTCCAAAATATTGTTCTTGACCTGCCCTCTTCATGATTTTGTATAATTCTTGAGTTAGATATAAGGGTCGACTCCAGGTTTAAAATTTTGTATTTAACTTCTAAATTATTTTATGGACTTTTTGATCGTTTATTTTTTTTACATTTCTTGAGGGACATTAAATAGAGGCTATTAAACCTGGTATATCATATAAATAAGCACATCAAGGACCAAAACATATGTCTTTAAAATAAGTACCACTACACCCTGTATATATACTCGTATATTTTTTATCTTTTATAAATTATATTCTTATTTTTTATACATCATTATTTAAGAAAAATTTGTTTCCTTCAATTAAGCTCCCAAACAATAATAGAAGCATATCCTCAAGAAGTAACACAAAAACATCAGCTTCAATTGTACCACTTCCTTTGTGCATAGAGCAACATATTAACTCAGTTATGTTTTCCCCATGCGAGAGTGGGCCACTATAATTATGGAGAGCTACGAACTGCCGCCATATTAATTTGATTAACTTTGACCTAAGTAGCAATTTATCAAATGCCGGTTTGAATTATTATATTAAGTCGTCCTTTGTCCTGTTTTCTTTTGTCCTTCTTATGTGAGTTTCGACGGCATTATTTGTACATTTTTTCTTTGTTCTTTTGTTGTTGTTGTTGTTGTTGTTGTATATTTTTATATATATTCACTTGTTTATGCGCTGTTGTTCACCTTTTTTGCCTTTCATTTCAGGTCTCATTAAGCATATCCATTTTGCTGTCGTTGACTGTGTTCTTCTTGCTGCTGGCGGAAATTATTCCCCCCACGTCATTAGTTGTGCCGCTTTTAGGGAAATTCGTGCTCTTCACGATGATACTCGATACGTTCAGGTGAGTACTGGCAGTGGCACTGGGACTGGGGGGCTGCTTCGGATCGGATTGAATGCAACTCGGCATATAAATGTTATACAGTTTCCGTAATATAAGTGAGTGTGGGCGTGCGAATGTATGTATGAATGAATGAATGAGAGAGTATGTTTGTGTGTGTGTTTGTGTGTTTGTTGTATGGTTGATGTTAAACTGTATTGGCGGCGAAGGGAGGCAGGCATTCAGCCTGTTTGTGTGCTGTGATTTTTCAAAAACGGAAACGAAATAAAATTTCGCCCTCTCAAATTACGCTTTCCTTTGCTTTAGAGGATATTTTATTATTGCCGTTATTGTTGTTGTTCTTGCTATTGTTGTATGGATGTAAGTTGCCGATGTTGTTGTTGTTGTTGTTGTTTCAACAGCCATTGTTCGTGGTTGTTCACTTTATTTTGTTTGCCTTGTCGAGTGTGGACTTTTTTACCTTTTCTATTTTGTGTTTTGTGTTATTTTTTTTTTTTATTGTTTTTTTATTCCGTTTGTGCTGCTCCAATTTTGTGGAAAATATACGTTCTGGCTCTGTGCCCAACGACATCATCATCTGTGGGTGCCAATGATGCAAATGCCTTTGGAAATATTTTTTAAGTGTCGTGCATGTGGTTCAGTGCATGTGTGTTTGCGCCAGTTTGTTGGTTGTAAACACGGTTCACTGCACAAAATTTGTGACTTTCTTATAGCGCAACCCTTCAAATTTGCGCGCAAGAAAGTTGCGTGAAGGTACGAGTATAAAAACGAAGAAATCTGTAGATTTATGTCGTTAAAGTTTCCGCTTTCTACTTTGTATGAGGGGGTTTACAAACACTACTCACTTTAACCACTTCCTTGTTCAATGCTTAAAAATGGCAGTTTAGTCTTAAGTGAGCTTTTAATAATTCCACTTAAATAGTTTATAAAGGAACTTCCGTTTGATACTGACAAAATTGTGTTTTGTACGTAGGGAAACAACTAAAAACCCACAAACATGAGCAACCGTAATTCTAACACATGTCGCACCCACTCCGCTACTTGTGCGGTAGGAAATACATGAGAACACTTTCCATTCATCAGAGCAGTTACGCTTTTACTTGCCACCAGCTTAACACAATGACGCACTTAATTAACCGTATTAAAGCAACAGCAGCAGGGAAATCTCACAGACGATTTCACACGCCATTAGAACACAGCCATCGCCCCCAGTCTACTGGCGCACCCAGCAGTGCTGCTAGTGTCGCTGGTTTGTGTTGCTAAAAAATGCTCAATTTGCATACTTTGCACAGAGCAGTAACGGCAACGACACCAACAACGACGCCGACGCCGACGCTAACACCAACACCAACACCGAAGCCGACACCGACACCCACACCGACACCAGCGGCAACAAACAGAATCAGCTCATCATAACAGCAGCCGCCGGAAACCGCATTTTACTCGCGTCCTTTGTGTCACTTGTATGTGTGCAATGTGTGTTTTTGTATATATGTATTACTGAGATGTGTATTGGTATGTTTGTGACTCATTCTATCTACCGCGTGCTACTTGCTACTTGCTACTTGCATTTATGGCCGCGCCAATTCACTTCGCACGCTCAAGGATATCACTGCCAAGTGTTGCCAACATGTTTTTGTTATTGCAATTAAGCCACTACCAAAATTATGCGGTTAACTTAATTGCCAACAATCTGACTCACTCACCCACAAAAGTATGACTACATAACATGCTACCCTTTCCACAGTACCGGGGAATCGTCACATAACTCGACTTGTGTTAACAACACAAAATGCTGATTCGTTTGCCGTGCTCGTCCTTAAGCAAGTGGCGTGAATCAGACTGGAAATGAAGGGGAAGGGTTCTGCCTGCTTGCCTCCTCATTTACTTACTTGTCGCTAATTTTGCTACACTGAAGTGAGCAGCGTTTAATTACATATTTCAATTAAAATATCACTGAGAAGCTGTAGCAGGTTGCAGCATGCCACCGACACACAACTGACGGCAATTGAAAGGGCGTGTGAGAAATTTTCTTAATTCAATTGAAATTTATACGCAAATTTATATATTAAATAACTCACTAACGCATTAAATGTCTTGAATACGCTCGAATCTGCTCTAACAGTTGCAGCTGAGTCGCTCACGTCTTAATTGCCTTTCAATCTTCTTTAGGGTACGTGCCTTAAGCAGCTTGTCGCAAGAGACTGAAAATAAACCAAGCAAAACAAGGGGCTCAGTTTAACGAGATTGCTTGGCTTGGTTGGTTTTAGACCGAAATGTTGAGCGGAAAATACATGGGTAGGTAGGTAGGTAGGTTGAGCGGTCGATAAAAAGGCACACTTTGTAATACCCCATGAGACACAGGTCCTGTTCCCTTTCAGAAGTCCAGCTATTTGACCTAGCTAGCTGAATCTGTATAGTAGTGTCCTCTCAAGCGAGTTCGTCTGCTTTGCAGTTTCCTGGTATAATCCTGTGGCCGGGAACACAGCTCAGATGCAAATGGGTCTGCTAAGCTATCTCATCTATAGATTTGCGGAAGGTCTTGACGCCCTTTGATGTAATAATAACCGAATCCAGGGAGTGGAAAGCCGTTTGGCCGTCAGATACAATGAAGATTAATATATAGAAGAAGATGAATATACAGATATCTTATTCTTGTTAAGCCAAGACCGTGCTTATCGTCATTTCTTTCTTGTTCAACAGACCGTAATTTGATATTACTACCTTGTTCTCCCGAATCGTTGTTAGTGATAAGTCATTTATGGTATTGTCTCTTTCTGTGATAAAATGAGGTCTTACCAATGATACTGTATAATTAGCAGCCATGAAGAACAGTCGAGAACACTCTGGAAAGTAAAATTATGACTTGATTAAGTGCAAAGTAAACGTATGCTAAGAGAGTCATTAATACGAGATTTGGTCATTAAGTAACTAAAAATTACAACAGATGGCGTTGCCACCTTAAATCCAACATTTTGCTTGTCCAGAAGCATCTTTCAAAAAGACGTACCCTAATTTTGACTGATCTGTCACTAAAAAGCATGATAATACTCCTGGAAGTAAAAGTAAAACTTGGTAGAGTATGTCTTAAGTAAAGTAGATTATATTATGTTACGTAGAACTGGTCGCCCCCTTGCCAGAGCCCACTTAGGCCATAGTGCCGATTGTAAAACTACAGGATCTCAATTATTTCTTTCCATCTCGTACCAACTGAAGGTAATGATGAATCATATAAGACCTCTCGTGTCAGCTCCTGAAAGGTCGAATAGTTTGCCGGTCTGGTTGAATTATTGTTGAATCTAAGAAACAAAGAAGCAAAAAAGAATGTATCTAAATGGTCATACAAATGCTTCTGTAATACTTCAGACAATCCAGTGATGGCACTATTAGCACGAATCTAATTTTTGGTGCAATGTCAGACTGGTCCCATAAAAAATCATGAGTGTGACTGCAGCTACATTCTTATTCGCTATTTCCCATGTCGTTAATAGTGTCAGCAGGCTTCGTGCAGTTTGTCTTCCATCTGGCATTCAAATGCTCCCATGAATTTATTACTGTAGCCAGGATCTGTGCATTGAAGACTTTACCTTCTTCTTTGCACTTGATTCACTGATGAATGCTTGGCTAGTTTCCTTTTCAAATTTCTTTCTGAAGTCCACTGTCTGCTAAGGAATTCATGTCAGAGCAAGTTCCTGACGGTCTTGACAGTTGGCAGTCGTCCTCGCCGATTGCTATCCGTGCTTTGTTTTTGTCCTTTTTGGCACTATTTTAAGCTCAATTCATTTGACTGTCCTTCGCATAGGAAAAACCCATTCGAAATTCAATTATTTATTGCTAGCAGTCAGGCAGCAATCGCTTCTATGTCCACGTAGCACACAGTACGAGTGAGCGGCGCGACAGGCACGTACGCAGATGAGCGTGTGTGTGAGCCACTGCCGGCATGTGTGGCTGGCTTGTAGGGCACTGAACAGTACGAGTATGTGCGGCACCGTTTCCGCTGTAAATGAAAACTACGTTCATCAATTTTCCGAAAATAATTTATTTTTTCAAATTTATTTCCATTTCCGTTGCTGCTATTGCTGCTCTCCCCCTGCGCCGCTGCTGCAATTGGCTTTGGATTGGCTCAACATTGGAACGTGCTGCCTGCAGTATATGCGTCACGGTGGTCGTGCTGAATATACACTTTCGCTCACCGCAGACGCACACAATGGCACCGTGGGTGCGCTCGGTGTTCATAAATCAACTGCCACGCTTCTTGGTGATGCGGCGGCCACTGTACCCCATAAGCGAAATGATGTAAGCAACACTCCCACACAAACGCCCATATTCCGTTTCTCTTCTGTCTTTTCTGTTATTGTATGTTCTTTTCCTGTGTTTACCTTAGAAAATCGTCACGTCGTCTTATGGTGCGCACCTGCAACGGACTCGAACTGAGGGATCAAATACCACCGCTGCCACCGCCAGTGGCGCTGTCCAGGTAAATCACTCAGCATACAACTCCCACCACCATTTTCCAATTGCTAAACTCAACCAATGATCTCTTTTAGATTGCACCACAGTCCAAAGACCACATCGCGCAGCACCTCGCCACACCTGCAGCACAGAGTACAAAGTTTCAACCTGATGGATGACGCGATCGCCATCAGTATTTGTGGGGGCGGCGCTTCCACCATCACCGGACAGTTTTCCACTTTGTATCCGACGACGATATCCACGGCGAACCAGCAAACATCGACATCGTCGTCACTCATCGACACACAGCATCACAGCCAGTACCAGCAGACGGGCGGCTCACTGCTCGATCATCCGCTAACGCCGACGAAATTCCGCCAGATGACGTCCACTTCATGCCAGACGAACGGCAACGGACCATCCACCTCGCAGTATACCGGTGGCGGCAGTCTGCACCATCAGCACCAGCTGCCAGGAGCCATGTCTTCATCGACGACCACCTTGCACCAGCACCAGCAGCACTCACACTCGCATCCGCATCAACTGTACCGACAGCAGTCGACCACGTCGGCGAATTTCTCACCGGTGCCGGTGCACTCGCACCAGCACCATCAGTCGACCACAACCTGCGATCTGCTGGGCAGCAACAATCCCCATGTGATAAAGTCCACGACGACAGTCAACTCCACGGCGACCGTATCCACGCTGGCCGACTCCTGCTGCAGCGGCGTTCAAGTCCATCATGGCTTAGGCGCGGGCGCGCCCTGCCAGTCCTCCGAGTTCCAGTCGCACAGCAGACCCACAGAATGCGATGCGATGCCCGTCTGCCAGCTCGAAGGCGGCAATCACTGCTGCATGGAGCGGGTCAGCCACACTGTGCGACACCGCTGGCACGCGTGTCCCGAACTGCACAAGGCGATGGACGGTGTGACGTACATTGCCGAACAGACGCGCAAGGAGGAGGAGAGCACGAGGGTGAGTAGCACTTATACGACTTTTATGTGATTCTATTGTGTGGGTGAGTGTGGGTGAGAAAACAAAAATTCTGTCAAAAGGTTAGTTTGGGGTGGACTCAAGAGACTGTCACACATATCCTGAAAGTAAATTACATGAATAATTAAGTCAGCAATATATAAGGGAAATCTTAAAGGAGAATTATTAAAACGCCAGGACACATTGCAATTGCAGAGGGAAGCAGGAAACAAGAGGTCCTTATAATGTGAGTAAACATACGAGCTGCCAGTTACATACTCTGTCCAAGGATTTAATATTAAATCTTACTATTCTTTTACGACAGAAATTTTACTGATAAATCACTGCTTTGGCACGTTTCTTAGCAGAATGGTGCCTTTTCACACAATTACCAAGCAATGCCTTGCATACAACAACCGCATCAGTCATAAATACTGCGATCATGGCAAAATTATGTTTTACGGTCATTGTTTATAGACAGTGGTGTAACAACAGGGTACCAAGATAGGGGACGGCCGCCGGAAGGAGCCCCAAGTGTTTCGTACAGTGGTAGGTAGTTACGTACCTAAATTTAAGCGTCTGTCAAGGGCACGAACATACGGTCAGAGGATACACTTAGACCACACATTGTGATGTCACAAGTTAGGAGACAAAATTGCACTTCTTCAGATTCTGTGTGGAGCCTTACTCCGTCCAAGTCATTAGCGAGGGGATACTCTAGGGTGCTCCACCTGCGCCTGGAGAAAGCCAGACAGTGACAAAGTTTAAGGGGTTCAATGATACAAACCACTACACCCTACCACAGAAATACCCAACCAGAAAAATCGATTTCAGGAGACATTATCAAGGCAGTGTGAGTAGGCCCAATCTCCGTCCTATGCATATACTTGGTAATAAAATATTTCCCTTTAACTAATAGTGACAGAAAATAGTGCTGAGTACGAAATACGATTCCAAACACCGAAAACTAAACTATTTACTGCCACTACTGTCCAATAAAACACGTTCTGCATGCCTGGCTGCCGTCCACATATCTCCTGGCCGTCTGACCTGTGTCTATTCGAACACCAATTGATGAGGCACGTGTAAACATGTAGACACAATATCCGCCATTGGCAGTTCGTTAGTGTACTCATATGCTGCTAGGTCACGCCAACAACTTACTTTCCTCGCAGTCAACCATCGAACTCGTATGCGTTGGAACAAGTTGGAAAACATAAATCAAAACAATACGGAAGCATTAAAGCCAAGCATCAACAGCACCCGATTACAATAATATATATCTATATACATGTGTCCATACTTACGGACGAGTAGGCATTGTATGCTCTGCCTTCCGCCAGCTGCCTGATTAGATGGGCTGTTTGATCGGCTGCTAAAGAGACCAAAAATTCATAACATGTACGCATAGCACAGCCGTGTAACCCGCATATGTACACGTAGCGTAGGCGAAGGAAGTGCAAAGAATGCCAAGTTTAGTACTCAGCATTATTAAGAATCCAATAAATTTCGACATCGTGTTGTTCGGTCATGTCCTTTTGTTGACCTTTTGCGTGTGTCGCCAGCGGTAGCGGCAAGAAGTCGTGAGTAGGAGTAGAATTGAGATGGGGCGAAAGTAACGTTTCCCTACGAGAATACTCGTTACATATGAAGTATAACGAGTGATGATGGGCAGGATATTGCGTTATTCTTGATAAATTTTTAACGGATTATCAGAGGTTAAATAGTCTCATTCCTGGACATTTATATCATAATGTAGGTAGGGTTCTTTCTATGTACTCCTAATCAAAGCTTTGACTATCAGAACTCTTCTGTGAAAACGCCTTCACGTCCACAGTAAATTTATTGCCAAATTTCACAAAGAGTGGAATGCTGACTTCTTACCCTGAGGTTAAATAGTCTCATTCCTGGATGTTTATATTATAATATTGGCAGGGTTCTTTCGATGTGCTCCCAATCAGAGCTCGTCTGTAAAAGACGTTCGCATCCACAGTACATTTATTGCCAAATTTCACCAAGTATGGAATGTTTACTTATTTACCAGAGGTTAAATAGTCTCATTAATGGACGTTTAAATCGTAATGTAGGCAGGGTTCTTTCTAATCAAAGCTGTGACTATCAGAACTCCTCTGTGAAAACGCCTTCACATCCACAGTAAATTTGTTGCCAAATTTCAGCAAGTGTGGCAAAAACAACAAAAATGTTTTTTGCCAAGCAAGTAACTAGGGAGTCCCCTTCCATTTCACAAATCCTCTACCTCACTTACTTCCAAGCATAAAGAACTATGGGCAGCACTTGTCTGAGTGCTCGTTCTACGGCGGTACACAAATTCTATATATCCAGCTATTCTATTTGACTTGGGAGGCAAATCTAATGGGCATATTATTGACTGCTTCGTTGGATCATACGACCGCAGAGATAGTTGGATACTCATACTCTCATCTTCCCAGGCACATTCAAAGCTACTTTAAGAAAGCAAATCCTGCCGGCTGGAACTAAGTTCAAGTGACAATGACATCCCAATGAAAGAATAATGAAAGTAACCAATAATCAAAAGAGTCCGAAAGTATCGCTACTACGGATAGTATGCCCATTAATGCCTTAGAAAACTACTTCTCCCAAATTGCCCATCTGCGAATATCTTCAATGCGAGTGGCTCCCGCACACGCACAAATCGAACGCCGTGCATATTTTCCAACTTGTGCGTGGGGCTTGCTTCAATTTTGACATTATTCCTAGTCGTGGTGTGCTCAGCGCCAGAG
This sequence comes from Clusia tigrina, assembly GCA_920105625.2. Lineage (NCBI taxonomy): Eukaryota > Metazoa > Arthropoda > Insecta > Diptera > Clusiidae > Clusia > Clusia tigrina. The sequence continues at coordinate 162,113,459 of OV050033.1, read as the reverse complement.
CAGTGTGACTGACATGCCAATCGCATTCCAGGAAATACGCGGATATGCCGGAGCATATGCGGAAGCATAAGCAGCTGTGACTGGCATTTTTGCAACGCGCTGAACGTCAGAGGAAATAATTTTTTAGCCTTTCAAGAAGAATGTATGATATGCCCTTGGTTTAAGGTTGAATAAGGTGGTTCTGCTATATAAATGTGAGGTTTTACAACAATTGGGAAGGTAAATTTACTGGTGAAAGAAGTGGGTTTGTTTCGTTTCTATGATATAACATATTTTCTCTTTAAATTAATTTATTATCTCCCACTTGAAACGCTCCACTCTTTCATGGGAACGATACAGTGCCAGACCCATGGAAGGCAGACTGCAGTGCAGTGAGGTCTGTTGTGGTACAAACAAATCTCAGTCTTTTTAATTCGTTTGAGAAGGTTTTCCATGTTTGACGCCAGCTAAATCAAGGAAACCATCAAAGAAGCAGCCTCCCTAAATACCAAGTTTAAAAAAGTTCTTTCTCAATTAATTTTCATGTCTAATCCTTAAACCAGAATTTCTTCACCCCATTATTGTAATCTAAGTCTAGTCCAAAATAGTTTCCTCCTTCTTTGCAGCTCTAATCCTTTTACATAAGTCTTATGATATAATTTCGTTACCCAATTCTTGTAATATAAGTCTTCTCCTATGAGCCGTTCTCATTAACTCCAGTCATTTAGAACTCAATTACTTGATGCTTTAGTTTGGTTTCTGTTTGATCGGAATAATCTTGCATTTCCTTCAATACTCAGTTGGTATGGAACGATCTACTTTTGGTAGCTGATTAATCCAAGAATCGAGCATTATATCCACTTCAGTTGCTTTGAATTAAAAATTGAAAAAGCTTCCCTCAAGTTGTGTTAAGGAGAATCATTGAAGAAGCACCATGTTCTGGGCAGCCAACCACAGAAGTTGTGGCAGAATGCGTGAAGAGTATTTACGACCTTTTTATGAATCACTGTTATGGTTTTGCTAGCATATCTTCCGCTCAGTTAGCAGACTGGTTCAATTGAGTGCTTGGGTAGCTTAAGAACTGAATCAGTTATTGTTCGGACTACCACCAGTTTGACCAGATTTTCCTCCCTCAGACTTGCACCTATTTCCAAAGTGCAAAATTTGCCTTGCCGGGAACTGATATCATGCCAAAAATTACATCATAATCGTTGTAAATGATTCTTAAGAGAGTCTCCCGTTGCATCACTTCTTGGATAGGTACCCAAATTTGTATCAGACATGGAAAAAGTGTATTTGGATTCAGAGTTAACAGAGATAATGTGTTCAAAAATAAAACGCTTTTCAATATACTTGGTGTTCTTTCTGATTGAAGGACCTTTCCACCATACTCTTGTGTATACCCGTAATATGCCTTCTGCATATGCTTGAATAAGAATTCTTCAGCCAACATTTTTTCCACTATTTCAGAGTATTTCGAGTATTTCATTACTTACAATTTGGCATGATATTTTTTCTTATTTGTGTTTTCCATCGACATTATCTCATTAGTATCTCTATCTCCAGATTATCCATATGATTTATGCATATTCGAATATTCCCCATGATTTTCTCTGTATTTTTATAGTATGCTCTTTAAAGTTGCAGCGTCCTTATCGAACTGAACTTTCCTTCGAGCTTAAGTTCTGCAACTATCTTTGACTCTTGATATTTCCATTTTTATGAGTTTATTTACTGTTCATTCTTCGCAAGACACTTTCCTCTACTTACCTGCACGATTGTCTGAGGGTCGTGCAATTTTTGCTAAAAGCTTTTGATTTATTCTAATACCGATTCTTCCAAATCAACACAAGCAAAGTAATATAGCAAAACTGTGAGAGGGGTGGCAAAAGCAACAATCTCTTTAGTGGGAGAGCAGAGGGTTCACCCACAAAATAATGCCATAAAAACATTTAACGCCAATAAAACTGCCAATGCTGTAAGAGAATGTAAATCTTCCGAAACGATAAAACGGACAAAAAAAAATAGGAAAAATCCTGCTACTCTACTACACTTTTATCAATATTTGCTGCCTTTGCTACATATGAATGCGTTATTGAAAGACTGCAAAAAACAGAAACTGAAAAGCAGCCGTAAAATAGAATCCTGAAAAGCTGCAAATATCTCAAGAGCAAGGCACACATACACACACACACACACATGCAGCCATACAAATGTGTGAGCGCTTGGATTGCGTTTTCCTTTCCCGTAACTGCGACAAACAGCGGCGTTGATGTGCGTACTTTTATTTTTTCCATCTTCACGCTTACAGATGCATACGGAGAAAAGACTGTGCCCTTCCCAAAAGGAAATTTTGTCTTATATAACGACGTCTTGTATAAATGGGCATCAATTCGAGGACACTTTAGAGAATAATGTAAAAAAAAAATTCCTGGAATCGGGAGAGTTTTGTTATCGTCACAGAGAGAGATCCCAAATAAACATGTTGTGTCTTATGACAGCTGTCTTGAAACCATCATTGGTCCAATCTCAGTTCTGGAGGCTGTTTACAAGTATTTCTTTCAATGTTATCATATGATTAACCCATTGAGTCGAAAAAAAACTTTGACAGCCAAACCCCTGATGAATATTGGTCCTTTGTGACGTTGTTTCCCAAACATTATTGTTAAAATCTCAGTTCTGGAAATTCTTTCTGTGATCCTTTGTGGCGATGTTTCACAACCAATTTCAAATCTCAGTTCTGGCGATTCTTTCTTTGGTCCTTGGTGACGCTGTTTCTCAAACAATTTTGTTCAAATCTCAGTTCTGGGGATTCTTTCTTTGGTCCTTTGTGGCGATGTTTCACAACCAATTTTGTTCAAATCTCAGTTCTGGGGATTCTTTCTTTGGTCCTTTGTGGCGTTTTTTCTCAAACAATTTTGTTAAAATCTCAGTTCTGAAAACTCTTTGAATGCCTCTTTTATAATGTTCTCAAATAATGAAGCCATTGACCAAATAACATAACAAACTTCCAGATGAATTTTTGTCCTCTCCGACGTATCTCATAAGACACTTAAATTCCAATCTTAGTTATGGAAATTCTTTCCAAGACAACCGTAATCTCATCTCATCTATGAGTAATAAACCCCCTGAGTTTATAAAATCTTTCCAGAGGAAATTTAGTCCTGTATAGTTCAAGTATCCAAGATCTTCGAAGACCAAGTATCTAGCAATTGCATGTAGATCCAGGTATACAGGACTTTTCTTTATGTTGTCCCTTAAAATACCTCTACTAATAAGAAGAGGTATCTGATCGTGACAAACAGACAGACTTCCCAGAATAAAGTTACATCTATCTTGAGGGCACATTGTTTCATAGTCATAGTCGACTCGAAAACATTTTGGTAAATGACGTAGTCAAAAGGACAATAGTTGATTCCAGTTTATTCTCTCACCACAATTTCCACTGCGAATAGGAATAATTTTCCCGCTGGGTTGTGGCAATAGAGTGCCATAAGTATGCATGCAGATAGACACTGAAAATTCCTTGAAATATTTGTGCTTTTTTCCCATATACTCTCATCCCCACATATACCACACACCCACACCCACATGCACGTACCCCCATTCAAGTACACACAAAGCCATACAAATAAAATAATTTATTTTTCCTTTTCTTTACATTTTGTCTCCTTTTGTCTAGGTAAAAGAGGACTGGAAGTATGTAGCAATGGTATTGGATCGTCTATTCTTATGGATATTTACAATAGCGGTTGTTGTTGGTACAGCTGGTATCATTTTACAGGCGCCAACATTGTACGACACGCGCGTCCCAATCGATATTAAATTATCGGAGATTGCATCGACAACTGCGAAACCGAACATTGCCAAACCTGTGTTATAAGTTTTTTCAAATAAATACAATACAACATTTACTAAACTAACGCTGCTACTACTACTAATACTATTACAACTACAACTGCAATTGCAACTACACAATATACCACTACTATAACTACAGCAACAACAACAACTTGAACATGAACAAGAGCAACTACATAAATAACAGAACTATTGTATGAGTATGAGGATTCTAATTTTTACGGTATTGCATGTAGTTGAGCGGATTGTATTAGCGTGTAAGTCTCTCTCTAACTCACTCAGTCACTATCTCTCAACGAACTTTAGACTCATTAAACTACTTAACATCCATAACCTTCTTAACCTCCTTGGCCTCCTTAACCGTCTTAACCTTCTTAACCTCCTTAACCTTATTAACCTCCTTAACCTCCTTAACCTCCTTAACCTCCTTAACCTCCACAGCCTCCCTAACCACCTTAACCTTCTTAACCTCCTTAACCTCCTTAACCCCCTTCTGTTATATTGTATCAGTCTCTCACTATCTTTATCTCTCTCTCCCTCTCTTCCCCCCCAGTACGTATAATTGTATTGTATATTTTATTGTGTATTGTAAATTGTACATTGTATTTGCATTGTTGTTATAGTGTATTGAATTACAATTATGCTCAATACTATTCTTAAAGAAGCAGAGAACAAAACGTAACAAAAAGAAACCAAAGTATTAAGAAAGGGGAGAAGGAAAACAACTTCTATACTTCTTCTTAAGTAAGTAAAGGAAAACAAAGAACAACTATTTACATTAGTACTAAAGAAAATAGCACAAAAATATAATAATAATAGTAAGTAAGGAAATATTAATAGTAAATATAATCTCAATACATTGTTACTTAGTTTCATATGTGAGTGTGTGTGTGTTTGGGTGTGTGAATGTATGATTGTGTGAGTGTGTTTGCTGTGTATGTTTTTGTTATATCATATTGCACATTAGTTTATACATGTATGTGTGCTTGTGTGAGTGTGGTTGAGTGAGTTTGTATCCTCTCTGCGATTAGGCGATTGAATGTGACATTTATTGAGGGATCTAAGCTGGTGGGGTGGGTGGTTGGCACCTATTTGACCTGCCCCTAGCCAAAATTGTTCTTAAACAAAAGTTTGAAAAAAAGTTAAAAGCATGCAGAACCAGTCACAAGGGAGTTTAACCAAGAAAAACATTCCACTTTATAAAACAAACGCATTCATTTTCATACACTTTAATCATGAATATTAAACATATTTATATAAAAAGTTATTAGGTACATTCTAAAAAAAAAAAATTTGTTGTAAAAAGATTTACAAAAGTTTATTTTATATTTAATTTTTATATTAATCATTTTAATTTTTCATATTTTTTTTGTACAAAAAAATAAATTTTGAGTGAAAAATTAAAGAATTATGGAAAAAATTAAATAATTATTGAAGAAATTAAATAATTATTGAAAAAAGTAAATATAAATATAATGATAATTATTGAAAAAATTTATTAATTAATTTACAATATTTTTATTTTCTGCCATTGAATAATTAATTATTTAATGAAGATCAAAATAATTATGTTTTTGGTTTGAAACTTAATTAATTAATTATGATAAAATTATTTATTTTTTTTTGTTATTTATTTATTTAATTTTTTAATTTCAAATTAATTTAATATTAATTAATTGTAATATTTAGTTAATAAATAATTTATTTTTTTATTTTAAAATTAATCTAATATTAATTAATTGTAATATTTAATTAATAAATATTTTATATTTTAATTTAAAATTAATTTATTATCACAATTGTTTCCTCATGGAATTTCAGGCACTCTCTTTAAACACATATAACATACTCGTACAAATACAGTTACTCACAAAGAAATGTGTACACTTCATATATACAAATGCTGCTTTCAAGTCACTACTGAACTCAGACTGACTGTCATGGCATGTCTATTCATTTTCCCTGAATTCCGCATTATTCTAGGACATTCTCAAATATTATTCACTGAAGTAAAAGAGATAACGTGATTATTCACTCATAGCTTCTAGCCTACAGTACGAGTATGAGAGAAACAGACAACATCACAAATGACTTATCAGCAATATTCTATAGTATTACCCAGAATAAGATAGTAACATCAAAGCATTCTTAATTTTTGAGATATAATTTGAATGTAAGATTTATTCATGTTTAATCTTCAATAGTGGAATGACTATTTCGTCACAATATTGTGTTGTGTGCATTCTTTTCGTTACAGTATTGTGAAGCTTGCACTCATGGTTTCACTGTATAATATTGCATAAGGCAAGGTCAGGGAGGATCAGAACTTTTTCACTTACAACCTTAAATTGTACCTGATATTGCTGCTCATTTCAGATTATTTTCTTTGCAATGAGGATAAGAAGGCAACTATAAAAGTCCATAACAGTTATGAAACTATACAACTACAGAATAGTAATGAGGCCACATCTCTAAAATCAAGTGAAATATATTTCCCAGCAACTACTGCCTATGTCACAATGGCCCGTTAGATCGGTCGCACTGTGACCGGCATTTAATCTGCCTTTACTCTGTATTTCATATACGAGTACATACAGAAGATCTTGCAAGATATTCTATAATATAGGAGGTCATTATCCCCTCTTCTCAGGACCTACTTTGATTATATTATATACATAAGAGAACAAACATGAAGCTTAAAGTCATTAAAGTCCATGAATGCATGAAGGCACATTGAGCCCAACACAATTTAAAATCTGCCAAAGAAGAGTTCCCATAACGGAAGGAAACAATTTTCTATATGTTCGTATAAAAATTACTTAACTTTTGCCTTTATCTAAACAGCAATAATAACACAACAACAACAACAACAACAACAACAACAACAACACCAACTACAACAATGTCAATAATAAATGCAACAACAAGCACTAAAATTGTAGCCACAAATCATAATTGCTTCGCATTCTCTCATGACCACAAAAAGTTCATTAGCTGTGTCCTGCCACAAAAACAATACCCCTGCATACTTCCATGATTTCAGTTTGCAGCACACCGCCACAGACACCAGACACAGTCACAGGACCAGGACCAGGACCAGTACCAGGACACTGTAACGTACACGTAGAGATGCAGAAGCCAGATACGAATACACAGATACAATTACGTACACAGCACAGTTACAAGTTACGTATACGTACAGGAGCCCGGAAGTGAAGCGCGCCTCTGAACTCGTACTCGTAAAAATAATCATAAAGTTGCGCTCGTTTATTTTATGGGGCCGCTGGCGCTTTCTGTTGTTGCTATTATGTACGTTGTTGTTGTTGTTGTTGTAGTGTGCCGCTTTTTGAGAATATTGTTAAATTACTTCAATGTTTCCACGAGCAGAGCAAGGAACGCCAGCCAGGATATTCTTTTTTACACATGCCGATGAGAATTTTCATGGCATAATAAAGCAACGAATTGCTGCAAATAAATTGAATATTTTTTTGTTAATTTTCCAACACAATTTTAATAGAAAGAAATTAATAAGAGAAATGTTTAACTGATACTCTATTTACTTTGGATGATTAGGAGCAGAGATATTGTGGCCTAATATTATATTTTCTTTGTGTTTATTTACCAATCTTCTTTTTTTGCAATGCCCTGGGAGATTTATTTTGGCAATTCAGGAATGTTTTTGCTTAGTGTCCTTCTTCTTTATACACGAGTAAATGAGTTGAGAAGATGTTTGTGGTGTTTCCTCAGAGTTTAATAATATCGAAAGTTTAGTAAAGTCACGAGATTCACTGAGCTGAAGTCTCGCATTGAGTAAATTACAGTTTAGTTTAATGATAAATCTATATAGAAAGATAAATCTATATAAAACTAATCTATAAAGATGACTGCTTCTAAGCCTTGTCGCGTCAAGACTGCCTACTAAGACACTAATACAGTGTAGTAAGTTCCTTCAGTGTATTTCATAGTATACCACCATCTTTAGGCTTGCGAGGATATAGCATTAAAACGGCACTCTGTGGGGTGGAAGCATAATCTCAAGGCAGTGGCAAATAATGTCAGTTTGCCAAGATTTTCAGGATATTTTGGTATTTTCAGGATATATTTGAATTCATTTTTGATCATTTGGATTTGATATTTTTGATAATCATTCTTAGTGTGCTGCAATTTGAAGGATAATTAACATATTTTGTTTTACAAACGGAAAACTTATTTTTAAGGCTGGAAAACTTTTCAGTCCTCAGCTCTGATGCCACTATGAAGAAGCCTTCACTTACATCTTTCCATTAGTTAGCATTTGGAAGCAGTCACTCGTGTAGTGAGTATGGAAACTGTGAATATTTATGCTCACTTCTTCATAATAACTAATTCCTATGGTTCCGCTGAGGAGCAAAGGGCCACAACTTCTTCATGAGGAACTTTAAAGTTTCGAAACATTACTTCACGTATTCGAAAATAAGATAAGAAGTTCCATTCAAATTTTTCACTATATGAGAAGACAATAAAAATTGGGCTTGGAATATTGCTGCTATGTGGCTGAAACTCTTAACTTGTCTATTCGAGGACACTCGCAGCAATTTGGGTGTTTGTTTTTCAGTTATATGAAAAATGAAGCCAAAGGATTGACAATAGCATCCTTATATTACTCAACTACATCATGAATTGCATCGACTCTCCAAACTTTGAGAGAACCATTGTTTTCTACCCATGTTTGGATTGGATTGGGTTCTAAAGCAACTGCCACTTTCATACAGAAGAACTCGGTTAAGTAATGAAGGTCATGGATATGTAATGAAAGTCATTTATGGCTGATATAAGAAAAAAATCTTGCTTAAGGAGTGACAACAGTCTTGACACAATTCAATAGAGTACTTCGATACATGCAGCAAACTTACTTGGCTTTATAGGGCAATATTTGTTCAACAGATATGGGAATTTTCCTTTGATTTATATATATAATTTTATTATTTTTGTTCTCAGTGGCATTTCATCATTGTTTTTAGCATTATATCTTCTTTGCTTTAAAAGGAAATTGTATTCGATTTCCAATTAATGGTTTTATTCTTCTCAGTGACTTTTGATCCTTCATTTTAGTGGTTGAAGAATCATCCAAAATTGCAATTATCTGTTCCTTTTTCAACCTCATTTTCATATATTTCCTCTAATGACCCATTTTCTTGTCTAATTTTTCATTCGAAGAAATAATCTATAAAAATATGGTCCTGATTGGTCCTTTAGTGGTATTTAATAAAAACTAATTAAAACTTCTGCATTGAATCCTTTTGACGTATTAGCGTTAAAGCTGCCACAATATGCTAATAGTCCTTGTACCTCCTTGCGCTTCGACTGCTAAGTATGCACACACTAAGCAGATAACGCTCGTTAACAACTCCGCACAGCAATTACCGAACGAGTAATGCCACATCCTGCCATACGCTTTGTGAATTGCTAATTACGCTGCATAATCAGGACAAAGCACAAAATGCGGTTGTTAATATAAATATGCGCCATTGCAGAGGTTGTCTCCCTTGCCGTACCAGCTTTATCACATACCTTGTCCTTGTTATAACATGCAGAGGCTTGTTTATCCTTGTCAGCATGGCAGCAGTTCTGGTTGATTTCCTGATTTATGCGGGTTTTTTCTAACAATTGCCAGAATACAAACTGTACGCCCCATGCTCACATAGGGCTCCGCTAATGCCTAATGTCAAACGGAAGCGATAATGATAATGATAACGATAGCTAGCGACAGTGTCCTTCGCTTGTGGTAATAAATACCGAGCGAAAGACATCATGTTACTTTACTTACAAGTACTTTGACTATTTTTATTTGTTTCTATTTTTTGTTGCCGAAAATATTGTCGCTGATTTACATCAACGGAGCATTCCGCTCCTCTGTGTGTGGCATGGCAACAGGACACAAACAAGGAGGGAAAAAAATTGCATTACATTTCAGTCGAACTAAGTCATCACTGCTGCCTTATTGAGCACAACTGCTGTGGCGGTGACTGAGGCTGTGGCTGTGACGGAGGCTGTGACTGTGGCTGCGACTGTGCCTGCCTCCAAGTTGCGGGTCTTCCAGTGTGGTTACTTTCAGCCGCCCCTCAACCTCCCTTTCCTGCCACAGCAGCTTGTGCGGCGCTAATTTGCCCATGCCCGGCAGCCACTGCGGTTTCTTTTGAGGCGCCAAACTGAATATTCTCGTAGCAGGAGTTTCGCTTTGGCAAGCGATGTTTTCTCGCACTCATTAGCATTCTCTCCGATAATGAATTGTACTGGCGCTGCGCTTCGCCGGGCATTCATTTTGAAACTTTCTTTTTGATTTTCATTAAATTTGAACATAAACTCGTCACAAACCATGCACACACACACACGCGCGCGCACAGGACACACAGGCAAACAAATACCAAAATACATGACCAGGAAAGCCGAGCAACATCTGCTGCTAAATACGAAGTCGATTTGACGTTGCCGTGGCTAGTCCGCCCGCCATCCTGCCAGATCCTGTTGTTAGCCGCAACGTGAGGTTGCTTAATTGCTTTGGAATTTTTAGTTATGCTCATCATTCTGGCCATTCTGGCGGCTGTCGATTTTACGATTATACTTAGTGACGCTCGGTGACGCGGTGGAGTGGCAAAATTAAATTAGTTGGCATTGGTGTGGCATTATTTACAATTGGTTGTGGCAGGACTCTGTTTCCTTTTTCGTAGTATATGCTTAATGTAATTATCCTAATTGATGGAAGAGCTATTGCAAATTTATATTCGGGAATTTCGTAAATGACACTTCAAATAGAATTAGCAGGATACTGCCACTAGCCAGAGCAGTTCCATTAGGCCAACCCTCACTGCTGCATACGCATTGAGCGCGAAGGTGATTGGGATATCAGTAGATAGTAGTAAGATTGGCAATTGAAGCTTCAGTGAGTGTTCCATCGGGTTTTTACTTCCATCACAGATAACAAAGGACCACATATAGTTCGAGTAACTTAAATTGAACATATACAAAAGTTTTTTGTTTAAGGATCCTTTGGAGATAGGATACTCAACACAAATTATTGTCACACTTATACAAAATGACTGGTATAATTTTAGGCAGTGAAATTTAACAACTCAGAAACAATTTGTGAGGAGATTGCTATCAGAGGAAACTTTTTATACCAATTACTCTTAAAAATTAACAAAGGACTTACTATGTCAGTAAGTCCTTTGTTAAGAATACAAGAGCACTTGTTGCCAGGAGTTTCTGCTCTTCAAATAAATTATTGTTATGGACTCTTTGATATATTGGAACGAAATGCCTGCTAATCAAGTAATAAGAATCTTCGTTTTATCAAAAAGGTCCTTTTTCATTACTAAAACTAAAAGTTTTCAGTAAATAGTTTTAAGTGAAAAGTTTTGAATGAAGACTTTTGGGTGAAAACTTTTGAGTGAGACCTTTTTAGTGAAAACTTCTGAATGACAACTTTTGAGTGAAAACTTTTGAGTGAAACCTTTTTAGTGAAAACTTCTGAATGACAACTTTTGAGTGAAAACTTTTGAGTTAAACCTTTTTAGTGAAAACTTCTGAATGACACCTTTTGAGTGAAAACTTTTGAGTGAAAACTTTTGAGTGAAAACTTTTGAGTGAAAACTTTTGAGTGAAAACTTTTGAGTGAAAACTTTTGAGTGAAAACTTTTGAGTGAAAACTTTTGAGTGAAAACTTTTGTGTGAAAGCTTTTGAGTGAAATGTTTTGAGCGAAAAGTTTTGTGTGAAAAGTTTTGAATTAAAATTATGAGTGGAAGGTTTGGATTGAAAATTTTCAATGAAGTTTTGAGTGAAAAGTTTTGAGTAAAACGTTCTGAGTAAAAAGTTTTGAATGAAAACTTTTGAGTGACAAGTTTTGAGTGAAGAGTTTTAAATTAAAATTTTGAGGGGAAGGTTTCGATTGAAAACTTTTGAGTGAAAAGTCTTAAGTAAAACGTTTTGAGTGAAAAGTTTTGAGTGAAAACATTTGAGTGAAAAGTTTTATTTAAATTCTGAATTCAGACATGATACCAATAATTTGCCACCAAATATAACTCAAAATTTTAACTCCAGAAAGATGTATATCTATACCGTTTTCTGTTGGCACTATAAAAAGCTCTTCTCAGCGAAACGACCACAATCAAGGTGACCTTGTTGAACACAATAGAAGAAGCACTGTCAAGGAGTGGTCGTCACATGTGGCAAAATCGCTTTCTCTTGCTTAACAGATATTTTTTCAAATATTTTTCCTGAGGTGTAGTGTATTTTGTAGTCAGTCTAACCCGACTTTAGCCTGTTATACTGTTTCATTCATGATCGAATTAAAGCCCTAAATTTGCATTCAATTTAAAGGCAAAGGAGCAAAAAAAAAAGGGAAGTAAAGATAGGGAAAAAAAGAAAGGGACAAAATCACTCCATTATTCGTGCTGGTGTTAAGCCTGTTTCTTCCTGATCCCCAAGAAAAATTGTTAGTGTACTTGCCAAAAAACAACAAAGCAAACCTTTCATATAATTTATAAATGACTCCATTGGTCGTGCTGGTGTTAAGTCTGTTTCTCCAAACACACACACACAAAATTGTTAGTACTAAAAACTGCACTAATCAAAAAATCACAAAACAAACATTTTATATAATTTTTTTTTTTGCATATTTAATTTTATTGAAATTTTTCTTACCAAAAATTAAAATAATTTTTTTTCCCGGCATTTTTTATTTGTTTTATAAAATTTTTTCTCTCTCTTATAAAGCGTAATTTGAGTTCTTTATTGAAACTGTGTAAATGAATGTGTATCCAAGTAGTATTTAAAATGTGAATCACCTTAGTCCTTAACGAATTTGTGCGTCTGGCGACACAAACACCCTGTATAAACACGCTTCCTGTGCAAAGGAAGCAAGCTAAAGCAACGAGTTCTAAAACTCCTAGGTTTAAGTCACAACCACTCAATGGATCAAACACTTAGGCTAGCCTAGACCTGTAAGTGAGTAACTTAGCTGTGTAAGCGAATCTATGATTACTGTATTCTTTTTTTAGAATTATAAATTTAGCTTTAAGTTGTTGTGTTAATAGCATTTAAGCGCGCGCCACTGCCCCATGGGGGTGCGCATGGGCGTGTGTGCCTCTAGCCAAATACTCTAAATTAAAATGTTCACTATTAGATAAAAACGAAGAGAGATTAAAAACAATTTGCCACTTTAGTACATACGAAATTTTGGACAAAACGACTACAAACACAGCAACAACAACAACGATTACACCAGCAACAACAATTTACATCGCAGATAAGCGGAAATATTTGGTGAAATTTTCGCTATCAGCGCCGTCAAATTAACAAGCAATCAAACACGTAAAAGGCTCAGCGGCGGTTTAAAATTGAAATTGAGGCGTAAAAAAATTACACAAAAAAACGAAAAACACACGAAACAAAACTAAAACGGAAAAGTAAAGCATTTAAAATTGAACTCTAATTCCACACTCCTCTAGAAATTTTCTTAATGTTTTGTGCACAAATTTTCCAAATTAAAATAAATTCCTAACTGAATTTTTCAAAAATGTCCTTTTTTGCAGAATTATGCAAAATTTTTTCTTAAAGTGTCAAATTTGTATTAAGTAAGCTCTTTCCGATAAGGTGAGGACACCCTCTTGTATCTTAGCTCTGCGGCGACACGCAGTTTAGTAGTGAAATTTTAGTGAATTTACTTTTCATGGTGATGCAACCTCTCTAATTGACCTCATTCTAATTATAAATTCCTGATGGTTTCCAATAATTACCTAAAAAGTAATTGATTACTTGTTCTTAATAGCAAAATATTTAGACACATTCTTGTATATTTGTCATATTTTTGTATATTTGTCACATTTCTGAATATTTGTGATGTCCGTTCAGCCTAACATATTTTTTATTCCATTCCTTTAAAGTCATTCAGTACACATTCAATACAATTAATCAAGTTTTAATTACTTTATGAACTGCAAGCTTTTAATTCATAGTGGCAGTTCTTCAGATCCTTATAGCATTTAGTATATCTAGATCGCAGTGATTAGTGTTTCAAATGTAATGCCTCAAAAGTAATTGATTACATATAAGGAATACAATTACCCAACTTTCAATTACACAGTCGGTAATTGTGGGATCCCTTCAAGTCCACTTAATTTCAGTCAGAGATCAATATCTGAAATTAAAATTATCTTTCCTCGAATTCTGAACAAGTAATTAATTACAGATGAAATTGCAATTACTGAACCCTCAATTAGCATTTCAATGACTATCGCCTTCAATTAATACTTCAATGACTTTCACCCTCCTTTCAATGGAATTGAAATATCATCTCTTACTAATGTCACACTTATAATTAATACTTGCGTCCCCATAATTGATACCTCTCTACTCTTTCAAAGTAATTGATTACACAATCAAACTCAATTACTCAACTTTAAGAACTTTTACAATTCTATATACGATCGCAAATTATTTGTGTACAATCATGAAGCTAAAATAGACCTTCCTCTGTAAATGTACGAGTAGACTCAAGGTCAGTACTCTCCGAAATTTAAGAAGAGAATCTCTTGTAAAAGTTCCGATAATTCAATAAGTATATGGAAGAAAGTACTCAGGTCAGAAATATAAACCAGTATATAAATGAGAAATAGGTGTGACCCCTCCATCGGAAGCATTTTTCGGAACACTCTACCGAGTATGCAAATGTTCAAATTTGTAACGACTTCGATTAATAACGATGCAAAAATTAACGAGAGATGCAAAGCAACGACATAAGAAACTGGTTTGCAGCGCTTGTAATAAAAGAAGTCATATGTGGTACAGTAAATCCCCGAAAAATCTGGTTTATAATCATTTCTCAGTGTAATGATAGCAGAAAAGTTGGTGACTGGCACTTTTCTATTGGTCAGAAACTGTCAAACCCACTTGCATTAACCTTTTCTATACCCCAAGATTCAATTTGAATCTTATTAAAAATTATTCCTAATTTAAAAAGTTCTTTGGGAACATTTTTCACTTAAATCGGTTTTTGACCAATCAGCAAAAAAGGAACAGAAAAACAAAAAACTAGTAAAATACTTATAAAAGTAAATTGGAAGTGTATATTAATTAATTCTAGTATATAAAAATTGTTGTCGTAATATTAGAAATTGATCATATACTCATGTATTTACTCACAAAATATTATAAATTTACCTAATTGAAAAGTCTCCGAAATGAGAAGTTTTTACTTACATTTTTTTCATAATTTTTTGCAGTGTAAAATCTTTTTTAAATTTTAATAACATGAATTTTTATACAACAAATTGAACATATTTTAAAATCATTCACAAACTTGAACTTTTTTATAGGAAAAGTCAACAAAAAGACGGTTCGATTCTGAGTAAAAATTCCCGGGTCATTTTTTACATTTTTTGCTTTTAATTAATTTTGTGGAATATCTGAAGTAAGAAATTTATCGTTTTCCGCTTGAACACCACTAAAAAATTGTAAACAAAATTTGTTAATTTGGAAAAAGCATCGCCAAATCATATTTCGGACAAAACTCATTGTCATCTCGGAAGCAAAACTGGAAGGATTTGGGCTCCTATAAATCCATATGAAATGAAGGGAGTGAATCCGAACAGAATGAATGTTTGCTGTTAGTTCCTTGAAAATGAGGTTGGCAACAACATCACTTTTATGACCACCATTTGATGATTTCCAACATAATCCTCCAGTTTAGCGGGAAGTAATACAAAATTTTCTATAAGTTCCCCCTGGAGGTTTTATTCAGAATCGCTGATTATAGTGCTCATATAGAAAAATATCGGTTTTAAATATTTTTACATGAAACCAAACCAAGTGTTCGGCGGTAAATATAGAAAAAAACGGGAATTTGTCCTTTACAGTTCGAAGGAACAGACAGAAAAAACTTTTTTAATAAAACAAAATAAATTGAAATGTGAGTAAAAAATAAATAAATTAAGCTAAATTTAAGTAGACAACTTGTCACGCATCATCATCACTAGAAATTTATTTGAATTGATAACCCCTCCCACTCCCCCTCCCTTCCCCTACTCATACACACACACGTGAACATGTAAGAAACTTCACATAAAAAGCATTTAAAGAAAAAATTAACTAATTTTTTACACAAAACTCACGCCAAGCAAGAAGAAAAATATAAAATAATTAAAAAATAAAATTTATATGAAAAAAAAAACAATTTGAAAATTTTAAGTCAGTACCTTAATAGATGAAAAGTTTTTTAACTTTAAAAACAATACTTAAAAAAGCAAACAAAATAAATAAATTGAAATCAACTTGTTAACAAACTTAGCAAAATTGTTATAAAATTTAATAAATTAATTGGAAATAAAAATAAACAAACAAACAAAGGAAAAACCAAACACAAAACTAAAAAACTACTTTACAACAAAAGCAAGAAAAATTATTAAATTAACAAATAAAAAACTATTTAATACAAAACTTAAATTAAGGTCTAATTCTAAGTTTACAACTAGTTAAATGTTTTCAAAATACAACAACAGCAACAAAAGCAACAAAATATATAAATTTAATATTTAATATTAATAAAAAAAAGGAAAAAGAATTCATGTAAATTAAATTTAGCAAATGAAAAAAAACTAACATTAAATTTGTGAATAAAATTAAAAATAAATAACAAACAAATATTGAAAAAAATAGGAAAAACAACAACAAAATGAAATACACACAATGAATTTTAAAACACAATTGAGTTTGATTGGATGAATATATATTTATTTCCGGGTCATTTTTTTATATATATATATTTTTTATATAAATTCTGTTAATTTATACGATATATATATATATATATATATATATATATATATATATATATATATATATATATATGTGTATATATATATATATATATATATATATATATATATATATATACATATATATATATATATATATATATATATATATATATATATATATATATAAATATATATATATATATATATATATGTATATATATATATATATATATATATATATATATATATATATATATATATATATATACATATATATATATATATATATATATATATATATATATATATATATATATATTTTTTTTTATGTATTTTTTATTATATGTATATTTTTAACATTTTTTATAAATATATTTTTTATATATATTATTACTTATATTTTTTATTTTATATATTTTATTACCTATATTTATTATTTTGTATTTTTTTATTTATTTTTTTTTTTTATATATATTTTTATATATTTTTTTATATATTTTTTATAAATATTTTTTATATAGTTTTTTTATATAGTTTTTTTTATATATTTTTTATATATATAATTTTTTTAAATATTTTCTTTATTTAAATTGCAGCATTTTTGAACAATTTTGTAACTTGAACGTGAACTTAACTGAAACGTAAGAATAAAAACTGCAGCGTACATATAACGAGGTAAATTTAATTAAAGGTATATAAGGTTTATTAGTAAATGTCTTTTTGAGTGGTGTTTTTAGAATTGGTGTGAATAACCGGTGAAGTAGTAATTCTACCCAGCGACTCAAATAATTCGACTCGGTTACTCACATAATTGAAGTGGGCAACAAGAGTAATTTAACTTGCTTACTAGAGTAATTGAACTCGGTGACTCAGTGATTATGTAAATTGAATCGGTTACTCGAGCAAAACGACGCGGCGACTCGATTCTCTTTGTAGTAGGACTCAAATTTGCTTTAGTACTCATTTCGGCATTCAACTCGCTACAAATATTCTGACTCGACAGCTCACTCGTCTCTTATTAGTTGGACTTCAGGATTTTATAAAATACAATTGAACATTTGAAAAGTGGCTACTCGTTGACTCGTAAAGTAGCGAGTATTATATAGAATTAAGCAATGTTTGAATAATTTAGTTATATTACTTGAGCCAGAGATGTCGCTACTTAATTATTTGTGTTGGATTTTGATTATATTCCTCTCATGAAGTCCTTTGATACAATTCGAATAAGCCAAAATAAAAATCCAATTAAAATAAGAGTAGGGAATATATATAGAACCGAATTAATATAGTAGCGAATTAATATGATTGCGAATGAATATAGTAGCGAATTCATATAGTACCGAATTAATAGTACCAAGTCGCGCAAACCGAGTCCGTGGTCGAGTCAAAGTCGAGTTATTCGAGTCTACCAAGTAACGGTACTCGTCACATCACTATTAATAACTACGGTGATTGTACGTGGGGAGTACAGTGAGAGGCTTAAATCACAAAGAATAATAATAAAAAGTAAGTCTTATGATGCAGAGGGAGACGACGCAGTCAATTGATTGCTTGCTTGAGTTAATATCGGAGCAGAGCAAGTGGGCAATTCTTAACTTATGTCGCTGTAGAGTGTAGAAGCACATTCAGCAATCGGTGGCCATGTCGTCAGCATCGTCTTCGGCTTCAGCGCCACGTCCTTCGCGTATGCGTTTCAATTTGCGCTTCAGCGTCATTATACCTGGAAAGGAAATACGTGGCACAATAAGAAATTTTATAATTTGAAGAGGCTTTATTATATTATATAATTTGCGGAGGTTGAAGAGAGCGCTTTCGTATTTATTTACATTTAATAGCCTGAAAAGCTTTCGCCGAGGAGGACGTCTCAGTGGCTGCTGCACTGCCTGCGGTCATTTTTTCATGTGCCAATTTCACCTCGAGATAGGCTTTCTTCAAGGTTTTAAAGTGACGATGCTCGCTGGAATCCTTCACCAAAATACACCTAGGAATATAATAGCATAAGTAACTAAATTGAATTGACTTCTATGGAGCTTTCACTTACTTGGCTGCTGAACCCTCGCCGGAACAATCCAAAGGTGAGTTGTGATAAATCTGATGATAGAAGTACTGCAATACTGGTGAATTCCAAATGGACAACCCATACCACAACCAAATGGTGATGTTCAGCATAGCTTTAAAATTCTTAGCAAATAATGTAGGCACCAAATACTTGAAAGGCAACAGGCTGATGAATACATGCGACCTGGAAAAGTGAACACATTTTGGAAATATGGTAGTAAGTATGGAGTAGAAATATTGGTAGCATATTCTAGAACAAATCTATAAATGCCTCCATAAACATTTAAATATTTATGAATATACTTAAGTAGGATAGAGTCTGTTGCATGGCGTCTAATCACATGGGTATATGACAGATACTGCAAAGAGCATGCCAAAGTAAAGCCGGACCATATATAAAATATGTGTTTCTAATCAGGCCATTTACAAGCGACAGAAAGATAGATCCCTCTCTAATGTCCGGTCAAAATTTTATGACATTTGGACTTATAGAAAGAGTTCTTGGGATACCGTACGGTGTGGTTCGCACAAGTTGACTGACGACCTAAAATTGCTTAGAAGTCAACATTGAAAGGACATCATTAAGGAGGTCAAAAAGGACAAAAACTTCGTTTACAGCATTGTAACTGGTGATGAAACGTGGTTCAATATACTCCAGAAAACAAGCGCCAAAATACCGAGTGCAAGGCTCCAAATGCGCTGAAACACAACACGCGCGTTTCGAGAAGTCAAAAGTGAAGACAAGATGATTTGCTTTTAAGTTTCCGAAAGCATTATCCTCAAAGAGTTCATTTCACCGGGTCAAACCGTAAATGCATAACTCTATCTTGGCATTTTGAAGCGTTTAGTGCAACGTATTCGTCGTATTCGGCCGAAATATCGCACATAACGAAGCTGGCGATAATGGGCCATCTCATCAATCGACACTTGTGACCGATTTTTAACTAAAAATCGCATTTTACCTGTCCACCACTCTCCGTATTCTCATGATTGAGAACCGTGCGAATTTTACCATTTCAGAAAAATGCAATTATCGATTAAAGGAAAGCATTTGGTGTACGTAGAAGCCATTCAAAAGGCTTGTACCGACATCCTGAAGGACATACCGGCCTTCGATCTGAAACATTAATTTGACATGCTTTTAGACAGTGGCAATCATTGTATTGAATGGGAATATAACTAGTTTGAATAAATTAAATCGCTTTTTCCAAAAAAAACCTATTGTTGTTCTTATTTTTACAAGTCCTTTTTACTTTGGAATGCAAATTGTAAGAATTATTGGCTCCTGTTTATTATTGACTTATTTACTTACCATGAAGCAATACGCAAACCCAAGAACATCTGATAAACTAAACGATTGCGTGTTGGATTCTGAAAGGACATCAGAAAAAGGCACTCTGTGATAATGTTATAAATTCCGAGATTCAAATTTAAGCCAACAAAATAGTTTTCATATCTGGAAATGAGAAAAATACAAAAAATTAGAACTGTTTCTGTTTCTGTTTAAAATAACTCTTTAAATGAAATTCATACTTGTACACATCAATGGCGACCAACGCCAACAGATAAAGTGTTTTCGATGCGGCTTCAAGGAAGTCAGCCTCCTTGTAATCCAGTAAGGCGCCATGCAAGTAGAAGGTGATAATAAATAGAGAATAGAATTGAAATTTCTCACACTGCTGGGATCTGTAGAATATTAAATTTTCCGAAGAATAAAACAACGAATAACGTCCTTGATTTTTGGACAATTGTGGCAATATCATGAATTCATTGTAGTAGTGCAGGAAAAGCGAGCAAGCGGCATAGAAGGCAATGTTCCACAATGAGCGAGCAAATTGTTTACGTTTGTAGTATTTTATGTTGGAAGACTTAAGGAAGAACTGTAAATATAAAAAAGATATAGACGATTTTTATTAAAGCAAATAAAATTCTTTAAAATTAGAATTAATAATAAATTAAATTTCTTTAAAGCAAATGCAATTTTCTGTTCATATAAATATATGCTTTTTTTAAATTAATAATAATATGTGTGTAAAAAAAACAATATTAGTAAATAGATAAAAATTGGATTTTTACAAACTCCCCAATCGCTAAATTCCGACAGGGTTACTGAGCTTTAGACTACAAGCGAGAGTAGTTACTGCTCTTCTAGCATCAATGAATAATTTTCCTACGCACTGCAACCCTGGTGAGAGGGCGGTTACTCGTTTCTTGCCAACAATTGTAAAACAACAACATTAACAATTAATTTCTTTAGTTAATATTAATATGTGTGTTGATAAAAATTAATATTAATAAACAAATAAAAATTTGATTTTTACAAAACTTTTATCGTTAAATTCCGACAGGGATACTCAGCTTTAGACTACAAGCGAACGCAGTTACCACTTTTTAGCCTTAGTGCATAATTTCCTGCACAATGCAACCCTGGTGTGAGATCGGTTACTCGTTACTTGCCAAACAATTGTAAAACAACAACAATAACATCTGCAAAACAAATGCCATTCAGTGCCAATTGGATATAAAAGAATTCATACGATATTTAAATTAAACTAGCAAAACTTTTGAAATAAAACTGGCTCCTGTAAGTACATAATTTTCTATATATAAATATATATGAGGTTTAAAACCAAAGAATCTACTGCCACAGCAGGAATTTACTTTGTAAAATCTAAAGTACTGCAAGTACAGCTGTTTCACGCTCAATCGGCGAAGAGGGCACAAAGCAAACGCACCAATAAGAGGAGCCCAATATAAATATGTATGGGTAAATTTTGGGACTTGACTTTAGCTGTTATTCTAAATAAAACACTGCAATAAAACTAAAAAGCCAAAAACCCAAACGACTGTTGGGGCTATTTTTAGCAACGGCGACAACGAGCTGCTGTTACCCCTGACCTTCCTATCTGAGTGTTACTTCGCGCAAAAGCATATCCACACACGCACAGAAGCATATACTCAGTCACACACACAAACTCTTGTTTCAAGCTGGCTTATCATCTTACCCACATACCTGAAACAGTTTGAAGAACCCCACAAAGCCACACGTGAAGGCCAGGAACAACCAAAACATTGCATTAGCCAGGTAATTGAGGTCGATATCTTGTACGATCATGTCCATGCGTATGAGGGGTAGGAAGAAGTTGCCGATTTCTGCGAAATAATCGGGCGGTCCCGGTTTCATGTCCAAAATGGACGTCATCGCGACTGCCACGACTTAGCCTCGTTAGGTGTTTTACTTATCCGGCACGCAACCACTTCTCGACTTAACCACACATTAAATACTATTTGTTTGTTTTCTTTCTTGTTCGCACCAAGCCACTTGCACATGACATTGTTAATTATCCTTCATTATTTTCTGCAAATCAGCTGCAGCCCAATATTCACGCCATCTACTGATGGTCTTGTTTCTCGTTTTTGTCCAACTGTCCGCCTGTATTGCTGGCGTTCTTGATTATTTGTTTTGTTGTGATTTTCCGTTCTCCCCACACTAACAACTTCGAATGAAAGCAGCCGTATTGACACAGCTGGTATTGGCCAGCGCCATCTATTGACAGAGGGTCAAATAACAAACGATATTAGCTCAGCTAGAGTAAGAAATGTTTGAAATTTGAAAATTGTTTCAAAACGGAAAATTTTATACAATGAGTATTAGGTGAGTATTTTATATAAAAAAAGTTTAAAAAAGCTTACGAAAAATATATAAGAGTAAGATTTATATTTGTAATTTTTATTTATATTTTAATAATATGTTAATTACGTGATTTTTGCTCTACTTGTATATAAAATTTATATAAAATTTATTAGATTACTTTCGACATAAAATCGTAAAAAAAACCTGTTCAACCAGTGGAACAGCTTGTTGACCCTCCATTTCCTCTGTGGTCACCAACATACATCTTGACTGTGTGTACAGCTTTAGATTCAACGTAGCTCTCAGAAACTGCACGACGCATTTGTTGCATTCTCAGCTGTGTACTCGGGTTCTAATACAAATTTTATTTTATGTTCTTATCTAATACAAATTTTATCTAACACAAAAAGAATTATATAGTTTATAATTGTATTACCACACTGATAGCTGAATAACATAATCTCGGCAGTACATACCCACATCAGTGTCTGATAATTTAATCTGAATTAGTTTTGGTTACTTTATCATTAAAATTCGTACTGAAGTTATTTACCGCACGCATTTGTTATTATTTAAATAGTTGGTGTTATGTATTCACTCACTTTATTCATAATTTCGGTGTGAAATTTATTTATATAAACATTTTTTTTTATTTTTTTAAAGTTACCTTCAACGTGCATTTTTAACAGTCGGCAGAAGCAATTACAAAATGGCGGTTAGTATAAATACCGGGAAGCCATCTGGTTTCTTTCTCAATTATATATTATTCGAATATTGACCATACTAAAACCCTGGATATCTGGACATATAGTTTTACTTGCAGTCTCGACACTCAGCGGTTGAATTATTTCTAAGAGATGAGCGTTAGCGAACCTGTGAATGCACTGCTTCAATTAATTGCTGCATTCTTGCAGCCCATTGGATACCCAACCGAACAGAATTCTCCGAATTTTTTGCATTTAGCTGACTGAGCGGACGCCATTTCTTTCAGCGGAAATTTTCTTCGCTGCTGTAGTCAACACTTAGCACAGATGTCAAATTTCAGTATGAAATGTGGCTCCCAAATATATGACGGAAAAGCATCCCTACAGAAAATTTGCATTTATTATTAATTTATTTTTGGAAATTTTTTCTATCAATCATTGTGGTGATAATTCATCACATCATTCATATATATATATATATATATATATATATATATATATATATATATATATATATATATATATATATATATATATGTAAATATATATATTTTCCTCCCGCAAAAACAATCCAATTTTTCACTTCAGTTCTTGAATTTGAAACTGTTCTATATAAAAAGTGCCTACAACATTTTCTTGCAGCAATCAACGGAATTGTCCAAAATTGTGGATTTTCCGAAGGATCCACTTGATTTGTTTAAATCCCTTGTGCAGCGTTTGGAAAATAAATTCGTGACCATGAATTTGGCCACTTTGGACAGGTAATCAGGTCAAGCAAATAAATTACTGGGCATTATTAAAATAAATTAATATTCTACTTCTCTCATCCAAACTGCAGCGAATTCGGCGTGCTGAATCGAACAGTGGTCTATCGTGGTCTTGTAGACAACTCCATTGTTTTTGTCACCGAACGCAATACACGCAAATACAAAAATCTCAAAGACAACCCCAAGGTCGGCCTGACGCTGCTCTTTACTGATGTGCCCACGCTCGATGATAGCGGTGCTGAACTTTGGCAAGTTCGACAAATCGACGCTGAGGCTGTCGAGTTGGACGAGGCGCTATTTCCGAAGTTCTGGGCGGAAGAAACGGTGGCTGCCAAGATACGTAGCCACATATGCGAGTGTGGCGCTCAGGTGGATCACGCGGAGTTAAAACAACGACACGATCGCTTATTGGCAGATTACGAGAATGGCTCCAATAAATTGGAGCAGACGAAGACTTAGTAATTTTCTATAAATTTAACTTAGTGAAGAATTCACTCATTTCATGTGTTTTCAGTACTCTGTTTAAAGTACTGCCAAAACGCTGGGATTTCTATAAGAATCAGGAAAATAAAATTGCTGATCGTGTGCAGTACAGGAAAGAGGGGGGCACTGCAAATGAGTGGAAAGTTTTCCATGTGGCCGCTTAAGGGACAGCAGCAGCACTGTGAGGGGGGAGCAGTAATGGGAGAAATCGTTCGGTGACTTCAATACACCATGAGTCTTGTGACCCAAGCTGCATTGAATTTCTGCAGTGTACCCTAAAATTGTAAACAAAAATGGTGCGTTTTTGGATTTGTTAATTTTTGTTGGAACAAAAAATATTTATTTGTCATTTTTAATGTCACAAAATAAAAACATTTCAAACATTTACAAAAAGCAACTTATGTACTCAAACTCTTAAACTAAAAATGTTTTAAACAAACGACATTTTTTTTTATGTATAAATAATTAAATTTTAATTAGAGAAGAACATGATTAAAAACTTTTCGTTTATTATTGTACTCAAACACACGCCCACTCAGACCTTTGTAACAAATTATTTAACAAACAAAAGAAAAATTAAAACAAACAATAAAAAAGAATCGATCAAATAAAATCAACGACATTCACACAAAGAGCATTATAAAGTTTTTCGGAATCAAGTATTAATGCGGGATGCAACTTAGGAATACAGATATACAGGAATACAGATATACAAGAAGTGGTTAACAAAGATTCAATATTTATGTACGATCTCCCAGTCAGTTCCTCCGCTACACCGCATTGATGGTGTCTCTTATCCAAGCCGAATTCGAGGTGATCTTATCGTACATTCTGGGTCGCTCCACGCCCGTGGGCCCACAAGCGATGCGCCAAGAGGATACCCCTATCAGCGCCCATTGATTGGTGCCGGTTATAAGGCATTGCACCGGGGCGCCGGAGAATTCTTCTTGCTAAAGGAGGAGGAGAAAGAAAAAGAAAACAATATGAAAATATTTCATCATTATTAGACATATCTTACACCATAATTAATTATGACTGCAAGAGAATGAATGAAAGGAATTTAACAATCAAATCAATTAAATTGAAAATAAACGAGTATAAAAATGTTTGAATTGAATCACCAAAAATTATTAAACCACCAAAAAACGACCTCGAACTTAAATACGAACAAGTTTAAACTTGAGTGACATAACAGATGTTAGTGGGGTGAGGGTACCACAATGGGGAGTAATGATTTTATGGCAATAATTAGAATAAAAATAATTTTTTTAGAAACTCAGCAAGAAAAAATAGTATAAATGAATCTCACGTACATAATAATTTGGCGGGTAATAAATAAAACAATAAAAACAATAAACGGCGCTCAAATAAATCACTTTTTGGCAGGTAAATGAATGAATATATGTTCATGTGTGTGTGTGCGTGTTGATTTATTTCATTATAATGTAATTCACTATAGTAAATCAGCATTTACTGAACGTTACAGGGCCGAGCAAGAGGGTGGCTCGTGTCAAGCAAATATCATATACAGATGTGTGTGTGTATTCTGTCGTTCCGAGAAGCATAAAGAAAAACAGCTGTTTCAAAGCGAGTTCGTATTTGAGTCACTTGCCATAAGCAGTGTTGCTTTGAGCGGGATTTTTGGGCTATTAAGTGGCCATTTTTCAGACATTTGTAATTAAATTCCCACTAAAACAGTAAAATTAAATTTTTCTTCCGATTATAATTTTTATGGATTTTTTAATTCGGAATTCCTGATTAAATAGCCAAATATAATTTATTTTTTCAAGTCATCTAAAATTTTTCATAAAGTTTTTAATTTGGAATTCCCGTTTAAACAGACGAATTTGTTGTAACTATCAATAATTTTCAATAATTTTTTAGGTTTGGAATTAGGCTTCAAATATCCAAATTAAATTTTTTTCCAGCCATCTGTAAATTTTAATGGTTTTTAAATATGGAATTCCCGCTAATATTAAATTTTTTTTCCTACCATTTGTAATTTTTAATAATTTTTTAGTATGGAATCCCGTTTAAACAGTGAAATTTATAAATCAATTTTTTCCAGCCATTTAAAATATTTGATGGTTTTTTGATTTAGAATTCTCGTACAAAAACTGAAGGTAAGTTTTTCTTAGAAGTAACTAAAGATTTTTTTTTTAAAGATGCCGTTGTCCAAGGAGAAGGGTGCAGCAAATGCGTGATATATGTATGGTTCTCTTAAAGATCTCTCAAAAAATTTTTGTAGGAATTGGCATACAAAATTTTAATATTTTATTCCAAATTTTGTATGGAATGTTAAAAATCAAAAAACCAACAAAATATTTTCATTTTATACAGATCTGTAAAGAATAATATATTAAACCGATCTACTATGATAAAAAAATGCCGTTTAATTCTTAATTTTGCCCTGAAAGTATTTCCTTTTATTCTATGCATCCACCGCGATCTTGGTGTGCTCTTAATAGCTCAGGTGCGATCAGAAATCAAAAAGAAGTACCAAATAAAATTAATGAAGCACCTCAATATACTAGCAAGGAAACTACTACACACCATGCCCACGTCTCGCTTGAAGAGAGCAGATCTACCACCGTTGTAATTTTTGTACATTTACTTATCATCATCTTATTCCTGTACCTAACTTTAGTTTTATTGTTTTCTTAAAATAATAAGTGTTCGCTAAATCTAGTTTTAAGATATAATTACTTATTTTTAGTCTCTTTATGAATTGTTACAATAAATGAGTAAGAAAAAAAATGCTTAACATCTCCAACTAAATACTTAGAGCTCTGTGTCTTAAGAAGTTCGAAATCTGTTAATAATAGATAAAATAAAAAATAAATAATACTAAAATAAATTAATAATAAATAAAACACAACCAGCCATTCTGATTACATCTGTGTCAATAACTACATAGGCGTCTGGACTCTCAATAATTAAGTGTCTACCATCAATGTCATTAAATAAATTGCAAATAAGACCCCTTGTGTTACTTGATTGACAATCTTAAGGTTGGAAATATGATTACCATACACACTACCTACCATCAGCAAACAATAAACGAAATTCTGTTTGTTTGACAGGTAATTTTTCACTTCAAGAGAATATTCTTCGAAACCACACTCTTCAGCAAACGCAAAAGGACGCATAAAATATATACAAATATATTTAAAATGTAGTGGCATATTCAAGAAATTAAAAAACCATTAAATCTGTAGACAATTGTGCTTTCTTTGAAACTACTAGGACCCAGCAATAAACGCACTGATTTTTAGAGAAAAATACGCGTCGCTGCAAATTCCAAGTGATTGTGCCAAAAAAGTTGAGGACGGATTAACACAAAACTTCGGCTTTCGCCTTTGTACCTCTCTCCGTCAGGTATATTTTCAAATTTTTATAAATTTCCAGTAATCACAGAAGGGCCATTTTTTAATATATATGAAGACATATTAAAAAGATGATTATATATTTGGCAACTTATTAAAAAGGATAATGGCTTAACATGAAAAAATGAGAGAACAAGGCTATTGTTGCTAGTTGAGACAGATGCTGTGTACAGAAAAACCGTGTCGATTTCGAATTGTAATAAAATATGGATTGAGTAAATTATTATTAATATGATTAATAATATTATTATAGCTTGTACCATCATTAATTTTTTCTGCTAGGGTTTGGGGTGAGTGGGAGCAAAGAATATAAACATAATTACGTTTATGTTCTTTGGTGGTAGCTACCAAACGATTTCATAAATATGTACGTATTTGTCAGTCTGAATCCACTACCACCGAGAGTGTTTACCACTAGACTACGGAGGCCGGTCTAGTAAAGTAATTCCATCTAACTCACAGTCCCACTTACATTTTTTTCTTTACCCAGAAATAATTTTACAAAAAAAGCAACACTGGCTTAGTCAGAACACCCAATTTACATACATACAGACATACATACATATGTATGAATTTACAGACCCTGCAGCAAACAGTTCCACTAACTGCACAAACAAATGTGTACATATATTTTAACGGCTGTATGACTGGTCTGCAGCAAAACATGAACGAACACGAAGCAAAGTGAGTGTCAACGGTTAAATGAATTGAGCGCACTAGGAGTCATACGCATACACGCTTATGTATGTACATACATATGTATGTGATAATCTAATCAAGCCGCTCTCAGCTGTATAGATGAATGGGTGAGCGTATGAGTGTTTTAAATTCGCGTATAACAACAAAAGCCTGTGCATTTTTACTCAGCGGATATTTACGCTCCTGCAGCTGACTTAGCACGTTCCATTCAAATTTTTTTTTCCGGAATTTCCGTTTAATACGGTTTCAAATTCTTTTCAATGATTAATATCCTCTGTAAATAAGGGTAGTTTATCACACAACAATGGACACACACACGCAAGTACAGTGGTCAGACTCTCTGCCTGCGTCTATGACGCGTACCACTAACATCCCCTTCCAGCGATCGTTGTCGACCCGAATAGTTCAATGAGTAATAAAACCAACTTTATAAAAGGGGCCCTCTGGCTGAAAAACAGCATTTCAAGAAGAGCCGCGGAAAGTGGCAGCCGCATCAGAGAGGAATAAACTAAGTTTTTTTTTTTTTTTTTTTTTATTGTAACAATTGGGAATTTGCCGAAATGACGAATGAGCCGCCGAAGAAGTGCATCAAATTCCTCTACCGCAAACAACTGCGCTATATCATCTGTGACCTTGCCAGCAGTTATGAGGATGTCGTGAGCCTTCGTAAGTTCTGCACACATTATTTTAATTTAGTCCCCGTTTAATTTGATTTATTTTAATAATTGCAGTGCTGGAACGCTTCTGCATACCCGAGGAATATAGAAGCGGCTTGCTAATTACCAATGAGCGTGGACAGATATTTGAGGAATATATTTTCGACTACTTCATATTGCTCTTCCCGAATCCGCTAATGGTGTTCCACGTACATATTGACTACAGAAAAGTGCTGGACAAAATGCCAGTTGCGGCTCCTGCCAAAACTCCCACGGAGGCTATTTCGGTCGGTGCTGCAAAGCACAACCACAAACGTCCATACAGTGAGGTCGCAGATTATGAAGCTGTGCCCGTGTGCCGTCAGAACTGCTTCATGGGAATGTTACCCATAAATACAGCTATGACACAAAATCTATCGGAGATTATGTACTCCAGGCAAGTGGCAAAACGCATGCGCCAAGAAATTAAATCTCAAATGTTGAGTAGCGTAATGAAGCGCTCGTTTAGGATTTAGCCCCCCAATTGTTGGAAGATGCAGAACTGAGTTGTGCACTAGTTTTAAGTGGAAGTGAAGGAAAAGTTCCTACAATTTTAATACTCTCCAGTCTTGTAAAGAAAGTACCGATATGTACATATATTAAATCCTGATCTAGTTTTAAGAGCACTTCAATGTATTTTTTTATTTGCTCTATGCTTACTCTGTTTGCTCCTCGCTGACTGAAATCATAACTTACCGTGCAGTCGTGCTTCTGGTAGGTGGCTTCCGTGCACATGCTATTCACGGTGGCTATGGAGATGTTTTCGCACGGCGCCATGTCGCCAATCTTGAGCTGAACCCGCTGCAACTGATCGCGTTGCCGTGACCAGCCGAGCGTATTGCAATTCGTCCAGATCTGATCGTGCGTGCTCGCGGGCCCCTTCGTCACTGATGTCTTGACTGCCGCAGAAGTTGTCACGTAGTGTTCGGGCAGCACTGGCTGCGCCACAGCAGCCACGCCAACAGGGCGCGTTTGTTGCGCACTGTAGTACTCCACTTGGGGCGTGCTCGCCGGCAAAGGATACGAGTCGAGTGTTTGCTTCTCCTGCGTTAGTGCGACGGCTCGTGGCATTTGCGATGCCGCTGCTTGTATTTGGTCCAAGCCAAATGCGGCACCCTCGTGCTGGTGTTGGTGCTGCGCGTCCGCTAAAGCGGGCGACAAAAAGAATTGTTGCGTTTCGTGCGCCAGTCGCCGTTGTGTGGCCGTCGAAGTTGCTGCCGTTGGTGGTCTTATTTCGAGTTGTTTGCCTTCTAGGCGCTCCGCCTTTGGCACAAATGAGCGGCGCTGTATTTGCTGGTCCTGCTTGCGTTGCAACTCATCGGGCAGACAAATGGGCCGGACATGATCGGAGAAGGCCACGGCAGTCTCCAAGCGTATGAGAGCCGCAGTCGAGCCCTCGACGGGGCTCTTTATCATGCCTATGATGCGGCGACGCTGTGTCCAAGGTGCGTTGGAGGACAGACGAACGGAGCCGAAAATGGCCATCCAAGTGGCCCGCGGCTGTCCCTGGAAGCAAGACTCGGTGGTGAGCACCCAATCGCGGGAAATCTAAATAAGATTGAGAGCATTCAGATTTGCGTTGAAAGTTCCATATTTACCTCGAGTTCACACTTACCAGAGTGCCATCACAGACGTGTATGTTCTCCCGATATAGGGCTACAAGCCAAGGCCAATCGCCGGGTGAGGACATCTTCGGCAGTGACAAATGCTGTTTCGCTGACAACACCGATTGCACTCCGCACTGTAGTTCGCCGCAGCCGACGTAAAGCACCAAGCGTCTGGGACAATTGGTGCGTATGAAGGAAATTTCTGCCGCATGCGGATCCAGTACGCGCACATAATCGTCCACATCTTCCGTGTCGTTCTGTATTTCGAAGAGTTCCACAGATCTGCAACAAAATCGAATATGAAAATATATAAAACTGTGCTATGCAGTACTCACTCATATCCCAGAGATTTGCAGAGAGATTCCGCCACCGTCTGTCTGACTATCAGCTTGCTATCACCTTCCAGACCCTCTGCGCACAGTTTGCCCACCACGCCCTTCTCCGAAAATACCGCATAACCTTCGGAATGGAACCGCTGCAGATATGGAACCAATGGTTCCGGCTTCAACAGATCCGCAGCCAAGGGAGCAATCGAAACTGTGGAGAGATATTTTTTTTATGATAATTGTGCTTAAATGAGTTTAAAATAATGTTCGAAATAAAATGTATAATAAACTATTCCACATAAAATCTAGACTGTTCCGAGTTCTGTTTTTAACCCGGAAACTTTTCATAATCTTTGGGAATAATCTGGGGGCAACTTTCTTAGCAATTATAATGAAAATACTCACGGCAGTCCTTCTCGTCCGAGCCATCGGGACAGTCTGCTTTGCCGTCGCAACGCACTTTCCTAGATACGCAGGCGCGACCTCTCCCACAATAAAGTGCATTTGCCGAACAAAACGAACAAGTCCGTTCGTCGGACAGATCTGGACAGTCAGCGAAACCATCACACAAGCGAGGACTCTGAGCATTGCTTTGTAAATCGTTGGCACAGCCCGGTTTCTGATGGCACGACTGTGTCCCCGTCGACTCTGGGAACGTCTCGCAGTCGAAGAAGCGTTTGAAACGGAGCGGCAAACGATTTCCGCATCCCCTCATAAATGTTTGACAGTATTCCCGGCACATCACGCCGGCCGTAGGTTCGTATACACCATGCAAGTGGCAAGGTGGCTGCAACAGACGACACACAAAGTCGAAAGCCTCGCGAAAGCACTCGGCATCGACGAGCTCACGAAAAGCAATGACATCCGCCTGCACCTCCTCGAACGTGGAATGGCCGAGTAAATTTGGATAGGTCGTGACGTTGTAACCAATGGAACGGCAGTAGTTCAACTTAAGAGGCTCGCAGCGTCTCGGTGGCTTTGGCGGTGTGGTGACTGCTTCAGTGGTCTCATCGTCGCCTCCCAGTGGTGAGGATGACATGATAGGTGCTTCCTCTATGAGACCTGTGACCTCTTTAATGGTCAAACTCTGCGGATCGATGGTCATATTGGCGAAGTATTTGCGAAAGGGTGCGTTAATCTCTTCGGCGAATAAAGCCAACAGATCAGCGGTGGAAACCAGGCCCACATATGGATCAAAAATCATGTTGAAATGCACCACAACATCATTGGTGTCCTCAGATCTGTGAAGAATAAATGATGAGGATAAACTGGTACATAAGTAAGTCTTCTGAAAGAAATTGGGCGGTGAATTTTTGGCTCCCTTTCTGTATATCAAGTTAGTTATATACATATATCGTATTTGCTCTAACCACCTAAATATGGACTTAGACAATGAATGGCGAACAAATATCCCGGACTTTTTTATTCTGTATAAGAAACTGGGATAAAAATACCTTTCACATTTTTCTTATGTCTCCATACATGAGTCCTCGGCTATAAGCCGAACGTTTATTCCCTAACAGACCCTATTATTGACTCTTACCCATCCAAAGCGAGTATCTCGCTGCCTTCATACGCTTCCCTCAGGTCCGACCGCTTTATGATTAAGTTCACACGTTCTCGATAATCACGCGCCTTATGCTGAAACCGCAATGAGTTCTGATTCGCCAGCTCCATGGACCATTTATCGTTCAGCACCAGAAACTTGCCACGAAAAGTTCGGTCTGGCAATGGGTCTGGCTTGAAGTACGTATCTGAAAGTGCTTCTCATTATAATAATTGAAAAATTGTATGTAGCCAAAGGCACTCACAGCCAAGATAGACGAACACTGCAGCTACCAGCAGAGCGACTAGGAATCCCGCTATCACAGCACAACCGCACTTCTGACTGTCGCCCAATTTGCGGCGCGTGAAGTGTATGTCCGAGTCTGTGGAGAGGACAGACTCCGATTTCCGTCGATGGCCATTGCTGTGACTGTGGTTGTGGTTGTGGTTGTGGCTGTGTCCGTGATTGTGGCTGATGTGATGACTCAGGTCGACGCCCGCCACACCGTTGCTGCTGGTGCTGCTGTGGTTGTGGCTGTGTGGTTTGTGGTGTCGCGTGCAGCGTGTGTTGTGAAAGGCTTTCGCCGGAGCAGCCAATTGTGTTTGAGCGGCGGTAGTCAGCGCCGGATGCCGTTGTCCATTGGCGTCGTTTTGAGTGCCCTGCAAAGGGGTTTGATATAGTGATAATACGTGCAAGTACTTTTATATATAAAGAAGCTGTAATAATTCTATAAAGAAAAATATGTTGTGCTGGCTTGGAAACCTTCACAGTTCCATCAATACCAAGCGTAGCATATCATATGATAATCAAACGCCCCACTGCATTTATTGACGTTGGCGTCACGCGCACATTGATCTATTTGCCTACGGGTAATTTCAAATGCGTTCATTTGCCAGCTCGCAGCCAGAGCCAAATGTTGAACCACTTCGCGCCTGGTGTGAAACCAGTCGAGCTGTCACCCAAGCTTGCTGTTTAGCGCATGATTTAGAAGTGCGAGTATGAAACTAGTCGTGGAGAGCCTGAGACCAGCCAAGGTCGACTGGAGTTTGTCTCAAGACACTTGTTGCTTTTACAAATTGTGCAAGTCCATGAATTCCTACAAGTTCAATCGGCCACATTCCAAACTGTCGAAGTGGTCTTTGGCACCGCTCGCTTCAAACAAGAACCAGTTCTTGAGTAAAGATTGGAACGAAATTCACACGGTTCCACTGACTGTATGAGCTGTGGTGGACACGATGTTGAAATAATGGCAACTTACAAATCATGAACTGAAGCTGGTTGAGCTACAATTGAAGCGCACTGGGAGCAGAAATCATCTACGATTGAATATAATTCTAAGTTTGGTTAGGTGTGAGTGGCAGCCTTCTATGGGAATGCTCACTTAAGCACACAAAGGCTCATTCTGATACCATGAGAAACCCGCCCCATCGACCGCATGGGGTACCATTGTTTTTCCCATATGATTCTGGCTATAATCCTAATACAAATGGATGGTAACTCGGTCATACCATTGAGGAAGAGTGAGCCCAGGAAATTATATCTCCTTCTATCTAATGAGGGCACTGAGACATGAGATAGAGAGCGATATCTTCTTCAGAGCTGATGCCACTACAGAAGTCAGTGAATGAGGTAGAAACTAAATACTTGATCCCTAAATATACTCAGATCTATTATAAATGACACTCCCAGAGGATATTTATGACACTTAGAGGATATTTATGAATACCACTTGAAGATTCTACGAAGGAATTACTCGGGAGTAAAAAAGCCCTGAGGACAGCTTCTGACCGGAGCGGAATTAAAAAGATCCAGTAAATAATATTTTGCAAAGAAGCAAAGATCAAATCTATTCAAGAGCCGCAATATTTTTCCATGAGTGTTTTAGAAGCAGGTTTGTTGTTATATAGAGAACAAATTATTATGACAAAAAAAAGTATTTGGACTCCCAAGACCTCTCTTTAAGGTGCTGATTCAAGGCAGTATTAAGACTTCAAAAACTTCATTATAACATGGCCACGATAGCTAAAACTCGGATAGTCCTTTGGAAGATGAGCAAAATTTTAATGTCACATATCGCTCTCACCAACTCTTCCTCTCTCCATCACTCTCCTACTATTTCTCTCCCTCTCTCTCCTACTCTTATTCTATCCTCTCTCTTTCTCCCTCTCTCTCTACCTCCCTCTCTCTCTCTATCACTGTATCTGCCTCTGTCTCTCACATTTTCTCTCCCTATCTATCTCTATCCCTCTCTCTCCATCTCTCTCCCTCTCTCTCCATATCTCTCCATCTCTCTCCATCTCTTTCTCTCCCTCTCTCCCTCTCTCACTCCTTCTCTCCCTCCCTCTCTCTCTCCATCTATCCCTCCGTCTCCCCCTTTCTTTCTTTCCCTCTCTCTCCCTCTCTCTATGCCTCTCTCTCCTATTCTCTCTCTGTCCCTTTACATCTCCATCTCTCTCTCTCTCTCTTTCACTCTCACTCTCCCTCTCTCTATCTTTATCTCGATCTCTATCTCTCACTTTCTACCACTCTATCCCTCTCTCTCCCTCCCTCTTTCTATCTCTCCTCATTCCCTCTCTCCCTCTCCCTCTCACTCCCTCTCTTTCTCTCTCCCTCCCATTCCGTCCCTCTCTCTCCCTCCTTCTCACTATATCAGTGGCTATATCTCCCACTTTTTTTGCCACTCTATCTCTCACTTTTCCTCTTTTCCTCTCTCTCCCTCTCTCCCCCTATCTCTCCTACTCTCTCTGTCGCTTTCCATCTCCATCTCTCTCTCTCTCATCCACTCTTCCACTCTCCCTCTCTCTCTATCTTTATCTTTGTCTCGATCTCTATATCCCTCTTTCTACCTCTCTATCCCTCTCTCTCCCTCCCTCTTTCTCTCTCCCTCTCCCTCTCACTCCCTCTCTCCCTCCCCTTCTCTATCCCGTTCTCTCTCCTTCCCACACCGTCCCTCTATCTCCCTCTTTCTCAGTGGCTGTATCTCTCACTTTTTCTGCCTCTCTATCTCTCACTTTTTCTGCCTCTCTATCTGTCTCCCCCTCTCTCTATCTCTCTCCCCTCTCTCCATTTCTTTTCCCTATCTCTATCTCTCTCCCCCTCTCCACATATCCTAATACGTATTGAGAGAATTAAACAGCACCCATCTATGCTCCCGCATTTCCTATCATTAATCATCACCCTCCCGATCCACCTCCTTGATTCTATACCATATATTTCTGCAAAACTATACTTAAACTGCCTTTTCTTCCTTTCTCTTTCTGACTGCCCCTTTGGCCATCATTTGCAGACACACTTTTCTCTTTTGTTCGTCATGGTACTCATCGTTGAAGCGTTTGTTTGCAGACAGTCATTAATTCTGTTTGTTAACTCATCACAGCTAATTGAGTCCGCTGAGCAGCGAGATGGCCATTGACCTCAAACCGTAAGTGGCAAATTCACGCCCAAACACAGCACTTGAACCTGCCTGCCTGCCTGTTTGCCTGCAATGCCGTTAAGGCGACCAGCAACTGTCTGCAAACGCTTTTCCGGCACAATTAAGCCCAAAAGTGATGCAGCAATTAGAGCCGATGGAGGAGAGGCTGAGGTGAAGGCAAAACTGGTCACTTTTGTACCACGTCATGGTATGTTCATAAGCAAATTGGACATCAATCCACAGTTAAATGTTGCGAATTTCCCAACAGAGTTTCCTTTGCCAGAGCTAAGCCAATGGAAACTGTGGAAAACTCTTTTATGCGCGTGTTTTCCTACAATTTTTGTTTGTTTTTGGGATCAATTCGTTTTAAGCCGATATCGCTCGTTGTTACCCACCCATTCAGGGAAAATTTCACTGGCTATTATATGAGAATAAGGTGTCCATTTAATGAGCCACCTGGTCATAAACATGCAAATCAACGGGGAAATTTCGTGCCGATGTTTTCTTTCCTTGCAGCTAAGCGCAAAAATGCTTCATGAAGTGTGAACTAAAATACGAGTAATTTGTATAAAAAATATAATCAATTCATTTATTTTCATGGTTTATAAATATTTTAAAAATTGATGGCGTAACAAGTGAAAATATTCGTAAATTACAAGCGGGAAATTTCAATGCGCGCTCATCCCAATCAAAAATGAAGTTTAAAGGGTTAAAATGCTAATGTGAGAGCTCTATTCTATGGGAAGGAAAAACAAAAATGCTTCAAAGTGTTCATAGTTGGATAGAAAATGTAGAGCATACACACACATATATTCACACACAACACACATACCCGATAGACACATTTTTAAACATACCCAATAGACACACTCTTAATAAGTGCGCCCTATTTACTACGGTTAGAACCACGTAATAAAATCAATAGAAAAAATTAGGGTCGCTATTAAACAAATATTTATTTAAAAAAAAAAATAAAAAATGACAAAAAATTTAATGCTCCAGGTGAGGCTCGAACTCACAACCCCGGCATTGCTCATTACACAGGCTACTGATTATAAGTACCGTGCGCTAACCAATTGCGCCACTGGAGCTATACAAACCGGAGTGTCACAATTCTATTTTGATATTGGCCCAGGCAGCTCAATGCTTCAACAGAATGATGTGGCGATGATTTCATTACTAAAATTTTGAGTGTGAGAAAAAGTGTCGGGAAGAAGCACTATTTTCATAAATAAAAATGCATTTTAATAAACTTTTTTGTTTTAGATTTTGTTTATACAATTTTTGTTTACTGTTTTTTTGGAAATATTCTTAGCTACCCTTATGGGATGATGTAATAATGCCCGAAAATCGTATAAATGGTCTATGGGAATGAGCAGTGGTGAGTAAGAGCAAAGAAACTCAACACATTGCTATAATAAGCACATAAAGGGCTTCTATGCAATTTTATGGTGTGGGTAAAAAAGTGCTGTAGATTCTAAATCATGCTAAATAGCATGTCCGGGAATCGTTTTATTAGAAACATATATTTAATAATAATGTAAATATATGTTTCTGGTTTTATGTTTTATTTTTATTCAAAGCGGTACTTTATATAATATATAAATATAAGATATAATTTATTATTTTGATATACTTGTATAATAATATTTCTTGTCACTGCGGCAAATGAGTTAATCGTGCCATAATTTGCCTACGATGATGTTTAAAAATAGAAATAAGCCTATGATGATAACATTAATTGCTGATTATGCTTACACAAAAAAAAGTTCCCAATAAAATACATTTTTTTATGCATGTAAAATAACAAGAAAATGATTACGACCTATGTACATGATATTTCAAATTTGTATATAACTGTGGGAAGATGAAGTTAAATGATGGATTATTTATATTTTTGAGAAAGTAATGTAATTTTTTTCATTTTTACAAATCAATCAAAAATATGAGAAACCTAATTTTAGAGTAGGATCAGGCTGTATGGAGTCATTTATATGGAAACTAAATTTCAATCTTCAGTTAACGAAATTGTATTGCAGCTCTATAAGATATCTGTTTTATAAGGAAATCTACACTACTTACATACGATTTAGCTAATTGGACTTTCTAGGCATTGTAGAGAATTGCTCAGGGAGATTTTACCCAAGGGCTCAACAAAAATATGCAACACTAAAATCTGCTGTAAAGAGATTGTTAAAATATAGCTGATATTTTCCAAATAGGGTTGAAATACTGCTTCGAGGTTTTCCGCAACAATAACTATTGGTGATAGATTTAGAATTGTACTGGTCGTTGGTTTAGTCCCTAGAGCCGCCATAGTGCATAAAGACGCCAGTCGCTGGATTCGTTCCATAAGCCTTTATCTAAACTATATCTCAATATACATTTATCTAAATTTTAGATTAAACATTATTTTTCCAACTCTCTCCTGTCAAACTTTCCAGAAATTTAATGCAACTAAAATACACAAATTCATAAGAGCTGCTTAAGCGGTAAACAATTTCTATAATTTATGTTTAACAGTTAAATAGACTCATCTTTCTTTTACTTTTCAGTATGTGTGTGAGAAATTATATATTAATATACATTAACACCACATATACCACATACAGCCACCCATTGTAGTCATTTTTGGGAACACGAAAAAACGATCCATTTCCTTAGCCCGAGTATCACCATGTAAATAAATTCACCTTGGTGTAGATCAGCAAATGTTTCTATTCTAAACTGTCAAAAAACAAGAGTTAAGAGTAACACCTACCAACAAGAGAGAAAAAGAGCAATTCAAAGAGAATGACAGTTGACAGGGGAACTATATTTTAAAACAATTGTGGGATGAATCACTGTGAAATCACTCTTTGAACTTACTGTGAACTTTGCACACAATAAGTGCAAACGCTGCGCTTTCTTAACAATTAAAGTTTCAAAGTTTGACAGTAGTGGTCTTTAAAATAGTATTAGGGAAGGTACATAGCAGAGGACACATTCTCTGGTACATCATAGTGAAGCTACTCCACCTCGTTGAATAGTTTCCCTATGCTATTAAACTGAGTTTGTCCCAATTTTTGGATGCAGAAGCATTACGATGTAAGAAGACATTAGCTCGCTGACCTGTAAGTCCGGGTTCAATTCCTACCAGAAATTTTATACGTTTTTTCAAAAAATTTCATTTCTTATATTATTTGCTCTTTTTCTTAATTTTTTTTATTATTTATTATATATATTTTTAAATAAATAAATATAAATAAAAATATAATATTATTTTTATTATTAACTATTCAATTTTAGATAATTTTTTAAAATTAAAATTAAAATAATTTATATTTTCTATTATTTTATATATATATATATATATATATATATATATATATATATATATATATATATATATATATATATATATACTCCATCAGCCAATTCGTGAACGCCACAGTTGCCTAAAATATCCCTATTCAAGACACGCAGTAAGCCAGGTGGACCTGGACTGTGATTTCCACGCCACACTGTTGAGGGAAGAGCGTCAGTGCATACGTCAGATTGGAGCCATCCGTGTATACGTCAGATAAGTGCTTAGTCCTTGCCTTAGAACTATTCCTCTCTGCTACAGATGTGGGCGGTAGACCCACGATTGAAGTTGTGTGAAGGGCAAGTGTTGTCGACGTCTGCTGGTACGGACGTGTCCTGAATGAAAATATTGACGTGTCCCAGGTATGACCTGCTCCAGCGGGATATAGCGCTGAGTCTGGCTGCCGAACACTTGGCTTGTTGCTAGACCAGACATTTAAGGGAGACAGTCAGTTAAGGATTGCAAGCATAGCTCACGTGGAGGTAGTGTGAATCATTATCAACCTCGTTCTTCAGTCCATATTTAGAGCTCTCCGATTAGCTGGATACAGACAAGAGGAAAGTTCAAACAAAAAAGGAAAGTAGAGGCATTTTGGATACCATATGTCCCGTGAGATTCCACAGGATTGAATGTTTTAATGGTCCATTGAAGATGAGTACTGGTCACTTGAAAACCGGTTGAGTCGCTTGCAGAATTATCAACCTCACTGGACATATGATCAACAAAGATTTCGCTTCCCGGGAAGTGAGTGTCGAATAAGGACTCGAGGATCCCGGCTCTAATACGATTTCGGGATATAGTAAAGAAACCAAAAGGTCAATAAAAAAGGAAAGTAGAGTTAGTCTAAAATGATAATGGAGATCGTGGACAACAACAACAAAACTATATGCAGCAAATAAATTGAAGTGGAAGGAATATTTGTAGATGGGGGAATTTTGGTCACTAGTGAAATAATTGTTTAAAGAAAGTAGTAAACTCCTCATTCCTGCATTGAAATATAACTCCGCAAAATGTCTGTGTTTGCCTCGAAGAAAAATAACTTTCTCACGTTAAAAATTGCAGATACCGTTGTCATTAGTCAACTGCATCATATTACCCGATATTTAGGGTAGTCAACACGGTTCAGTGCAGAAAGATCAAACATATCCGGATTGCATAATTTCTCTTTCTTTGCCATTCACAAGCAAGAATCCAGAATTGAGCAACTTCGACTTTGGACTTGAGATGCGTTTGCGCAACAGTCAGCAACTCCAGCGTCAACATCAACGAGACAACTGCATTAAAGAGAATTTTGTAAGAAAACCAGTTGCAATTAAAATGAAAACTGAACAATATTTTATGACACTCAACAAATCTAGAACGGACAACGAAAGACGTGTCTCAAAACGAGCGACCTCTGCGCAGCTTCTGCGTTCCGTGGTCGGATTAAGAAATCTGCATACATTTGAACTACCACCAGCAGAGTACAACAATTTTTAAGTGGGTTATCAAAGAGAAATCTCTGGAAAACAATAAAAACACAGAAAAAATAATTACATTTAAAATTTCATAACAAATGAAAAAACTAAGTAAAATTATACAAAGGCGTAGCTAGAGAGAAAGGAGCCCAGAACGAATTCTGCAGTTGCAGAGGAACTCAATGCGCGGCAGTCAACGGAATACAAGGATGCCAGATATTTCTTATACCAGATGCAAGGTGCTAAATACTTTTTATACCAGATGCAATTTAATTTTATACCAGATGTCATATATGTTTATACCAGATCCCAGGAGGTCAGATATGTTTATGCCAAATGTCAGATATTTTTATACCAAATGACACACCAGATATTCGTTATACCAGATGCCACATACTAGATATTTTTATATCAGATGTCAGATATACATCAGATATTTTTATACTTCATTCTAGATATATGTTGAAGATTTTCAATGAAGATTTTGACTTATCTTTGATGAATTCACGCACTCTTTTTATGGAACATGCTCTTAAGCAAGCTGGAAGATCTTATCTCTTTAGTCTAGATTGTAAAACCCTTCTCCCTATTCGACTGCACCGGTTTTGTAGCCTGAGTTGGGGTGGTTTCTTACCCGCTTGTAAAATTTGTTGATATATTCGAGTATTCGGACAACTCGATATCGTAAAGTGTTCGACATTACTCGTTACATTTTTTGGGGCAATTCAAAAAGGTTAGGTTAGTGTTTGATCTGGCTGCTTGTAAGTCGCACATAGGCCTATTGGTCCTTAGCTGTACCAGATGGGGCTAGTCCTCTACGCAGATTTGTAGTGGGAATCTTGCAGGATGTCAATGCTTTTAGCTCAGGAGTGCTTGAAGTTCCATTCCTGAGATGTCTTCCAGAGTCCCAAATTGTGGGGCCTTAAGCATTTGAAGAGTATTTTTGATAAAGCAGGACATAGGCATAAGAGATATTCCAAAGTCTCCTTCTTTCACTGCTCCTTGCATTGTCTGCATATGTCGTCATTGGTAATTTCCATCTTGTATGCGTGTGTCGCTGGTAAACTGTGGCCTGTCAGTGTACATATGACAGTTCTGCAGTCCTTCCATGCCAATACCAGTACAAATCGAGTATACCAGCATACGTTTGATTTGTACATGACTTTCCCAGTTCTGCAGGTGGTTAAGCTATTCTATCTCGCCGTTACTCGTCTCCTCATATCTTCCATGATGTAGATTTTGTAGAGGTTTTTTCCATCAACAAATTCATAGTTCATAATTTTACTTATTATTGGTCCAAAAATAAAGCTAGATCGGAAAGTAAATATATGACAATAACACTGTGCAACACAAAAATAAGAAGTTCGGAACCAACGGATTCTGGTAGAGGGGACCAATAAAAATATATGTGTATCGGCGAGTGTACGTCTGAGTTTTATTTTAGGGGGTGGTGTTAAAGTTACCCCCCCTTTTTCACATTCTTATGGTGAATCGGTATAAATAAATTTCAATTAGTACCCGAGTACTCGTTAGTTTCACATCACTACAATTGTGATTACAGAAATTGTTTTTTATATGAGCTTCTCTTTGGAATATAAGATTATATTGAATATATTGAGAATTTCTATGCCAAAATCAACACAATAAAATATACTACTTTATTATTCAACGATTTTTTTACTTGAAGATCAAAAAAAAGTCCCATT
This sequence comes from Clusia tigrina, assembly GCA_920105625.2. Lineage (NCBI taxonomy): Eukaryota > Metazoa > Arthropoda > Insecta > Diptera > Clusiidae > Clusia > Clusia tigrina. The sequence goes on along the minus strand of OV050033.1, from coordinate 162,071,001 downwards.
ATCAAAATTTGTGATGCCAACACAATAAAAAGAAACCTTCGTGCCGCAATCCCTGGCAGCCAGTGCTCCTTTTTCATTGTAAGATAGATAGAATAGTAGTGGGGTAGGAAGGAGCCGGGGAAGGAGCTATCCAAGTACTCAGGCAAGTGATACTACGATACAAACCTGAAATTTCAAAGGGAAGTTTCACCTTTCCAAACCTTCTTAACTCTTTTATAAATCTCAGAAGTCTCTCCAGGGATAAGGAATGTATTATCCATTCCCAATACATCTGTCTCTAATATGCGCCTCCTCAAGCTGGCAAAGGCAGGTGATATACGAGTATATATATATATATATATATATATATATATATATATATATATATATATATATATATATATAATATTAAAATTATTATTTTTCAATTAATAATAAAGAAAAAAAACTTCTCAAAATCTCTTCCGCAAATGGTTTTAAAAATCCTCACATCTGGCAAGCCTGACATCGCACGCACGCATGCACTCAGTCTCTCACTCCTCTCTCGCAGGCCTACTTTCCCCGCCACTTACGAATATGTTACCTGTAAATGAAAACTACTCGGCTGCAATTGATGCAACAACAAACGAGCGGCAACAATGTTGTTCCTTGATCTGCACGCACACCTCTTACGTGTAGTTATTGTTATCATTGTTGTTGTTTTTGTTAGTATAGTTGTTGTTGCTTACGAGAAACGTGACGCTATGTGCAGAAATATGGCGCAGACTTTTCCTATTTACTTGCAGCCGAGTGTGCCTGACTGTGTTTGTGTGTGTGTGTGTGTGTGTGTGTAGGCACTTGGGTCGGGGAAAGAGATTTCCAGATACTCGCTTGAAGTACCACATTATCTCCATTTTTCACAGAAATCACTTCATTTCGTTTCATTTCACACATTGTCGAATTTTATTGACCATGTCAGTTCATATTCAAGAATTGGCAATTTTCCGCTGCTTTCTTTGAAAATTATTATGAGCTGCCCCGGCGCGACTGGCCAACTGCCCAGATAGCAAGGCAGACAGACCAGACCACTCGTAATACGGCCTCGTTTCATTTAAAACTCTTTCTCGGCTCGTCGTTATCTCGCGCTGGCTGCCTGCCTGCCTGTCCATCTGACCGACTGAGTGAGTGGCTGCGGGTCCGATCAGCTGGATTTGTGTTAGTATGCAAATTACGTGATCGATTGCAGTTAATTTCTGGAAAAAGTACGAGGAACGACACAGTAAAAATGCTTAGCATTTCCCTATTGGAGCAGCGAGTATTGTGGCGCGAGTGTTGGTCGGACTGAGTGTAAAAGTCACTCGGACAAAAAACGGCAGTTCGCACCTGCCTGGACTTATTATGGAATTTGATGCAGTTGTTGTTGTGGTTGTTGATGTGGTGTTGTTGTTTCATTTTCAAACCAATTTGCATTTTATATAACAGAGCACCAGTTGCAGCGAATAGGGGAGAATCCGGTAAGAGTAAACTAGATAAAAAGATAACGAGAAATTGAGGCAGTGGCAGAGAAGGACGTGAAGGGAGAAGGTGATATAGAACCCTTGGTATAGAAGGAGGTAAGGAGAAAATGAGAGGTCTAAACCGTGGTAGAGAGGGAGGTAAAGAGAAAAAGAGAGATAGATAGGAGAGTCTTGAAACAACTGGGGGCAACTGCAAGGGGATAATTCATTGTCACCCCAGTAAAACTTAAAGCAACCATAGCTCCAATCGCAGCGAATAGCGACGAACCCTGTAAAAGTAAACTAGTAAAAACAAGATAATGCGAGAGAAATATAAGCAGTGGTAGAGAAGGAGGTAAAGAGGAAAAGGAAATATAGAAAGGAGTCTGAGAAGAACCCGGTAAACTAGATAAAAAAGATAATGAGAAATTGAGGTACTACTAGAGAAAGACGTAATGAGAGATGGGAGTAAAGAGAGAAGGAGAGATAGAAACCGTGGTGGAGAAGGAGGTAAAGAGAAAAGGAGAGATAGAAACCGTGGTAGAGAAGGAGATAAAAATCGTGGTAGAGAAGGAGTTAAGGAGAAAAGGAGAGATAGAAACAGTGGTAGAGAAGGAGATAAAAATCGTGGTAGAGAAGGAGATAGAAACCGTGGTAGAGAAGGAGGTAAAGAGAGAAGGAAAAATAGAAACCGTGGTAGAGAAGGAGGTAAAGAGAGAAGGAGAGATAGAAACCGTGGTGGAGAAGGAGGTAAAGAGAAAAGGAGAGATAGAAACCGTGGTAGAGAAGGAGATAAAAATCGTGGTAGAGAAGGAGTTAAGGAGAAAAGGAGAGATAGAAACAGTGGTAGAGAAGGAGATAAAAATCGTGGTAGAGAAGGAGATAGAAACCGTGGTAGAGAAGGAGGTAAAGAGAGAAGGAAAAATAGAAACCGTGGTAGAGAAGGAGGTAAAGAGAGAAGGAGAGATAGAAACCATAGTAGAGAAGGCGGTAAAGTGAAAAGATGAGATAGAAACAGTGGTAGAGAAGGAGGTAAAACGAGTAAGAGAGATAGAAACCGTGGTAGAGAAGTCGATAGAAACCGTGGAGAGAAGGAGGTGAAGTGAGAAGGAGATATAGAAAGTGAGGTAGAGACGAAGGTAAAGGGTAAAGGTAGAGATAGAGATAGATGGGAGTCAAAGACATCTGCAAATGGAATATCAAATAATATCAAATAAATCAAATAAATACTCGATAGAAAGGATAATGAGAGATAGAGAGATAAAAGCAGTATTAGCGAAATAGGTGGAGAGAAAACGGAGTATAGATGGAAGTCTACAAGAAGATCTGACACAACTCCAAAAGGGATACCTTGAAATCGTATACAAATAATTAGCAAACTACTAAAATTAAAATCAACCATGGTAGTTAGTAGGATTGGTAGCCTATTGGACTTAGAATAATCTCAGTGGTAGACAAATGGAATCAGGTATCATTTCCTCACTATTGCAATAATTGTTAAAAGCATCCAGAAAAATGAAACAAAAATTACTTGTAGTGTATATGAGATTTTAGAGTGCTCCACGATTTCGTTCGGGAATGACAGTTCTACTCCTTGGAATGTGAGTTTATTTAGAGCCAGGTGGTGATTTTAGCTAGAGCCAGGTATTAACAGAGTAAGAGAACAACCGGCTCTGTTTCAGTGAAGCCGCCCACTGGGCAGTCTACTATGGAAACTTACTTGACGCTCGAAATGTTCCTGCATCTCACGTCAGTTTAATGCAGATATCGTTATTACAAGCACACATATTTGGCCGAAGCCTGGTATCGTCTTCCATCTACGACCAAATATTTTCTTGACCTGAACTAACGGAATGGGAGATGATTTCGCAAAGGATCAACCGACAGTAAATGCATTCCGCTTGTCGTATGGTACATCTCCATTCCTTCACTGCTATGCTATGGTCGAGGATCCCATATAATGGCTGGAGCTGAGTTTTTCAACTAGGTCCCTAAGTGGAGAACTAGGCTAAAACCATTACATTTGAAAGTCTTAATTTATTCCAGTAAGCGAAGAGTTTCACTGAAATCAACTGAATTTTATATACGCAAATTTTCCATTCTCCAATTTTCTTACAAATAACTTGTCTTAAGTCCGAGTATTAAGGAAGCAAGGAATACATTTCTTGGTTAGGAACATTTCTGAAAATATCGAAGCCTATTTTGTAATACTACATTTCATTGATACTAAATTTACATATATATTCGGGAAAACACGGATTCTAACACTTCGATTGAGCCAAGATCATCGCTTAATCCCGCAGACTTGGAACGCCTGTAGCTTTGACGTTATTTCAGTATATAAAGCCTGTCTAGGAAATTATCCGCTGGTTCCTCTCAACATCTCCGGCAAGGAAAAAATCATATCTTCCATATCCAACATAATCGCACAATCCCGAAAGACCTGGAACTCATATCTGTTTTTAATGGAACTCATATGTCTTTTTTATAGGAATAGCACTACACCATCCACTCATTGAACGGGTCACTATTTTCAATAATTTAAACATGCTGACCTTCCTAGCAGGCCAGTCTGAGTCAGACATAAACAATGCTCTTGTGTACATTTTTATGCAAATTAAACTGAAATAACTCCATCGAATTATAATTATAAACCCTGAATCATATTCCACAACAAAATATTCATGAAGAAGCCGATAGCCCTGGTAGCCAAGTGCTTATGGAAAGTTTATTATAATTTTAAATAAAAAAATATAAACAAATACGAGTATAATAATAAACTCCCCAAAAATTAGTCGCGATCATAGCGGCGCTGCCCAATATGGTGAGGCAATTTCCGCAAGAGACGACAATTTCGATCTCTGTTCTCTCAAAAAATCAAAAGGCCTTGAGCAGTTTTACATGCATGTGTGTGCGCTGTGATTGTTTGTGAATGTGAGTGAGTGTGTGTGTGGGATTTGGGAATGCTCAATTGTTGTTGAAGTCCACGGCAGGGTGCTGGGAAAGTGAAATTAGAAGGGACAGAAAAATTGTGCGATTATATTCAACTTTGAAATAAGATTTCCTTTTACTCTGTGATATGCTTTCGGCTCCAAGTAGAGTGATCCTCAATAAATCGAGAATAACTGAGAGGTATAACATATAACCATGCCCACACTTTACATAAGTTTATAAATATTCACCACTTGAGTATAACTTAAGATTTGTCAAAGAAGACACGATATCCACAGCAGAGGATATATATAAATCGATATTCGTACAAGATGTTATCAGAATTTGTTATAGAGCTTCATAGAGAGGTGGTACATAGAACATCACCATCTTTGGGCTCGCGAGGATATAGTATCAAAACGGCGCTATTGCTAATAGAGGCGACCCGAGGTATTATCAGTCATTTTACCTACCTACCCACATAGACCTTAAAACTAAACAAGGTGCAGGGTAAAGTAAACAGGACATTTGAAAAAGAGGCATTTCTATTGAGGCCATCTATTGGATATTACATGCGTCACCAAGATCCCTGTGTAAAAATTTCATGACATTTATAGATATATTGGTAGAGATATATGTAGTGGACTGAGGGTAGGTAGGTAGGTAGGAGTGGCAGCCTAGTTTTCCAAAAGCACACTGGAGCACACCTAATGGCCCATTGTGATACCACGGTGTGGCGCCCCATTATGACTTTTGTAGGAGCTGTCAAGATATCGAGGAAGAGGAAACCGTGAAACACCTCCTGTGTGGATGATGGTTCTGTACAGAAAAAGGTTCTCCGAGCTTGGATTCGCATTTCTTGACAGTATTGAGAGGTTTCCCGGCTAAAGCTAACGTAAGTGGCTACTTTTGTCAAATCCACAGGATGGTTTAAGGAGGCACCGGGGTTGTAAGGCAAAAGCTCCAGTGGTAACCCAATGGGCCTTGAACAGGCATCAGTGAGTCTAAGCACAGCCAATTAACCTAACCTAGTATGCGCACCAAGAGATGTCAACCTTCTCTTCACTCAAATATAAGAGTTTTGTTTGTGACAAATCAGACATATATAGCCGATATCTGATTATTTCTCCCACAAAAAAAAAATGTAAATGTCGAAGAAACAGAATAGACTTCAAATCACTCTTGAGTGGAAGTTTTGAGTTATTTCCAGAGAGATTCGATACCACTTTATGCATATGCTTTTACCTTGGAGTGAAAAGTGAATTTTTTCTTTGAGTTAATAGAGAGATTCTAACTATTATTTGTACTCAATTCTAGGAGCATAGCTTAATATTGGATTCTAGGATATAAAATCGTTCTTGAGTGAATGTTTTGAGTTACTTTCGAGATCAATTCGATACCTCTTCGTGTATATACTTTCAAATTGGAGTGAAGAGAAACTTTTGCTTGGAGTGAAGAGCGAATCTTGCTATAATATCTACTAAATTTTAGGTTTGTGGGATACCGAATCACTGTTGAGTGAAAGTTTTGAGTTATTTTCCAAAGCATTTTGATACCTCTTCGTGTATATACTTTTAACTTGGAGTGAAGAGAAACTTTTGCTTGGAGTGAATAGGGAATTTTGCCATTATTTTGTCTAATTTCTATGAAAATAGTTTAATACTAGATTGTAGGACATCAAATCACTCAGGAGTGAAAATTTTCAGTTATTTTCCAGAGCAATTTGATACCTCTTTGTGTATAAACATTTAGTTTAGAGTGAAAAGAGATTTTTCGCTTTGATTGAGGAGAGAATCTCGTTATAATTTCTACTCAATTCTAGAACCAAAGTTGTATACTAAAGTGTAGGGTGTCCCATAGTGGGCTTAGCCTCCTTTATTGATTTGACACTTAATTAATTGCATGTAGGGTGTAATTGCAGTACCTTTGTGTTCCAATTTGTTTTGCCATTTGACGAGTGTTTTCCACAAATGTTGTTGTTGTCGCGCCCATTACTAATGTTATTGTTTGTGTGGTTGTTGTTGTTGCTGTTGTTATTGTTGTTGTTGCTGTTGTTGTTATTATTGTTGTTATTGTTGTTACTTATGGTTTTTGGTGATTTTTCCGTAGCTACAGTTTTACCCTCTCCACTGGATTTTTTGCTCTAAAATTGGAAAATATCATTTAAAAAAATCATTAAAAAAGAAATTTAATAAAACAAAAAGAATAAATTAAAAAAAATAATACTACGAATAAATAAATAAGAAAACAAAGTCATAAATTAAAGAAAGTGAAATAGTGTTAATTAAATCGCTTAATTGTAATGCATAATCACACAATGAGCAGTTTATTTATTTAAATTACTTCACGAGAGCAATTGCGTAAGTTATTGCTGCCATAATACGAGTGCGAGTAACTGTTAGATCCCTAACTGGGCCGTAACAACGCACACTGCCTCGCCTATGCCCTCCCGCACTCCTTCACGCAGACATGTCTTTATAGACACTTAGGAATGCCCACAAGCGTGCATGAAATAAGTAAACTTTTAATTGCCGCCAACAAAGCAGCAAACGCAAAGTGGCGGAAAGAGGCGCAATTGACTGAAAATTCTTTAAATGGTGAAAAGATTCGGCAGTGAAAGTAAGCTTGGTTGGAAGGAGGGGGCTGTGCCCTGCATAACAAAAGCTAAGGTTTTCCGCGCCTCCCAGATGTCATTTACTCTGGGACGCTACAATGAGATTATTGAATAAGGGATGTGAATGCACCGCGACCTTCCGATCTATTGTGCCCCCATCAGAGGTTCAAGTACATATTTAAGTCCTATCCTCTGTATAAACGTGATGACAAGTTTTGGCTCCAGAGGTTTCACATCACTAGCAGAACCTTCGAAGAATCTCTAGTATTTCCTGAGGATGTGCACGGGAGCCGGGCATTGTGTCAGCACATGGAAGGACGTCTCCTCTTCCTCCATACATAATCTGCAGGAGCCATCCGAGGTGACCCCCATCCTCAGAATATGTGAGTTAAATTTACAGTATCCTCTGAGTAGGCCAGCATTCATCCTAAGATTGTTCCTAGAGAGATTGATGAGTGATTCAAATCGTTTTGGGTGGTATGTTGCAGTGTCCTCTGAGTAGTCCTGTTATCATTCTGAGATTGTTCTTAGAGAGATTGATGAGTGATTCGAATCGTTTTAGGTGGTATGTCCCTAGAAGACTCTTTGATACCCTTAGGCCTGGTATGTCAACCCAGGACTTGTGCCTAAGGAGTACCTCTTTAATCCTAAGCTGTTTGAACAGCTTGCCCTTTCCTACATCAGACATGGGTTCTGGGCCAATAAAATGTGCAGCAACCCACTTCCTTGCAAGTTCGTCGGAAATCTCGTTCCGCTCTATCCCAGTATGTCCTGGAACCTATAGATATGCAGCCTTGTTGCGTTGTTTAACGCACTCACATATCAGTTTTGAGTTTTCCTGATAAGAGGTAAGTTCCCTAATGGCCGCTTGGTTCTCCGATAGGATGGTAATTTTCTTGCGCTCATATCCTTTCTCATGTTGAATTGTGCACATGTCTCAATAGCGTGGATATCCGCTGGAAGATGCTAGTATACTTGCCTTGTGATTCATAGTATTTGTGTTTTTGACCAAATACCCCCGAGCCAGAACCCTCTTCTTTGAGAGATCCGTCTGCATACCAGGTTGTAATGCTACAATACTTAAGCTAAAGTTTTCCCAGATGTCCAGATGTACTTAGACCACATTTGCAATCGGAGCAATCGGATCGGTATCGGTCATCAATGTAAAGTCGTTAGTGATAAATCATTAGTGAAAAGTCACAATTGGTAAGAAATTAGTGCTAAGGCATTACCGAAAGATCATTAATGATAAGTCATTACTGACAAGTCACTGTTGATAAGTCATTATTGACAATTCACAGTGAAAACTCATTATGAAATGTATTGGAAATCCAAGCGACTGCAATTTTAATTGGAAACTCATTTCCAACGACTGGAAATTTTAACTGGAAGCTCATTGTGGCACTACAGCTAGACTCAAAGTAAGGAAAGGTGTATGGGAAATCCAAGCGACTGCAACTTTAACTGTAAATTCGTTTCCAATTACTGGACATTTTTACTGGAAGCTCATTTTAAAACTAACACCAACACTGAAAGTAGAGAAAAGCGTATGGAAAATCCAGGAGACTGGGAATTTTAGCTGAAAATTCATTTTGAAAGTAAACCTAGATTCAAAATAGGGAAAGTCGTGCTATCACTGTTCGAGGGGCAACACTCGTATAGGCACCTCCATTAACTGCAATTCAGGTAACATGCCTTAAAGATATGTTGCAGGCCACTCCACCAACCACGCAAAAGCACTTAAATCCATGAGTAATAATGGAACCCAACGCCGAAGTGTCATGTGCCCGTTTACTCAAATTAAACCAGAGCCACTGCGAGTCCAATTGGATTGCCAAGGCAATTTGTCAAATATAGAAATTACACACGAAAGCGACACGAAAACGTATGCAATTAAATGAAAACGGTCAAATTGTGAGAGATGGTGAGAAATTGTCAGGCGGGCTGTGCACGTGGAAGGAAAAGTGTATAAGAGGGAGCGAAGAAAATCGTAAACGCGCGTGCCCATTCTTGCAGCCCACTGGGGCCCGTCCCATACAGCAGTCTAGTCTGTCTCCGTCTGAAGTTCATGGCGCGCGGCTCATTGTCGGACGGACGGACAGACAGGCAGGCAGGCAGACACGAAAGCGTCTCAAATGCGCCTCTTGTGATGCGACATGCCAACGAATCCGCGCCGCCGCGTTTCAGTTGAGTTACCTTAACTTGCGCTTTTGTGTGAGCCCCATCATAATCTTTTAATAATTGCTGCTTGGCTGCAATCGAGGCTAGTTGAGGCTGAGCAGCACTTCTGGAGTGAATGCAGACGCGGTCATAAATGCTGGCATTAGGTATTTCATTAAATTTTGATTAGTATAGAATTGTTTTGATATGCCTGAATATCATACATAAGGAGCAGATTAGACAGTCGATTATTTGGATTTGAATAATAAAAAAGTGAATGTTAATTTGCGTTCTTTTTTTTAGTTGTATTTATCTGCCATGAAATCTTGCATTAGCACCTTTGTGCCAGTCGGCAAATGTTGCATGGAGAAACTACTGCAAGAGCCCGTTGGCCAATGCAGGCATTCTTCAGTGTATGAGTTCAATTTTAGAGTGGCTGACAACCCACTAGGAAATGGTATCCAGTATTGCGTTGTGGTTCATTATTAGTTATTTTACGAGTAGCTCGAGTGTTGGGACTCAGTTGATATGATATGATTCTGATATCATTTGGCTCTTTTCTCGTTTGTCTCGATTCTTGTTGAACCGTTTGGTGTTTGACTCAATTCTCGTTTGATTCGATTGTCGGTTGACTCCATCTCTTTTGACTAATTTCTCGTTTAACTCGATTGTAGTTAAACTCAATTTACGTTTGACTCCGTTCTCGCTAGATTCGATTCGACTCTTTCTGGTTTGACTTGATTCTCGTTTGACTCTATGCTCATTTCATTCGATTTTCGTGTGACTTGAATTTTTTTTAACTCGATTCTCTTTTGACTCATTTCTCGTTTAACTCGATTCTTGTTTCATAGCATTTGCATATAACTCAATTCTCGTCAAACTCCGTTCTCGTTTGATTCGACTCGAGTCTCTTTCTGGTTTGACTCGATTCTAGTTTGAAACGACTCCCGTTGGATTCGGTTCGACTCCAGTATCTTTCTGGTCTGACTCGATTCTCAGTTGACTCGATTCTCGTTTGAATCAATTCTCGTTTGACTCAATTCTCGTTTGATTCGACTTTCGATTGACTCTATACTCGTTTGACTTCATTCTCGTTTGATTTTATTCTCGTTTAACCCGATTCTCGTTTGACTCGATTCACGTTTGAGTAGATTCGTTTGCCTCGATTTCCGTTTGACTCGATTTCCTGGATTCTCGTTTCACTCGATTTTCATTGGACTCGATTCTGCTTAGATTTCCCAGCTGCGACTCTGCGACTCGCTGCTCGTAGACTCGATAAAGTAGCGAATACTACAGAAGATGAAGAAGATAATATTTTAGCAATTTAGTTTGACAATCTGAGAAGAAACTCCTTGGAGAAGAAACGAAGTAAAGAATAGTCGAACAATGGGATATCTGAGCCAGCGCTTAACTAGCATTTATGTTAGTAAACAGATAAGAAACATTTCCGAAGTGTCAATGCCATCGAGAACTGTTAATGCACTGTTAATGCATTGTTCATGATCTGTTCATGCACTGTTAATGCTCAGTTACTATACTGTTAATACACTGTTATGCACTTTTAATGCATTGTTAATGCACTGTTATCGCTACGATAATGCATTGATCAGTGTAAAAGCGAATTTACCTTTATTTTATTTCATATGTATTTAAAATATATCGTTGGGTATAAAACGAAGCGAAGAATATTGGAAGTATAGGATATCTTAGCCAGCACCTGAACCAGATAATTTCTTACCAAAAATTAAAACTAAACTCATCATTAAAATACATTGATGAGTTTAATAACTAATATGGTGGTGATTCCTAAAATTATTACTATACCAAATTAATTATCTGATTGAATTTTGGAATAGTAATGGTTAAATATATCATGCTTACGTACTTACTTACTTACTAATACGTATTATATATTTAATATATCATATTTCTAACAAATATAGAGCAATAATTTTATTATGGAATACAATGAACTTTATGAAATTTCGCAAAAATTGCCCCATACTCTCATGTAGAAAAATTAAAAGTGTTTTTCAAAATTCGTACCTAAGCACCTTGAAATGATAAGCATGGCCACACCATGGCGTATGAGAAAATCAGATAAAAGGGCAATTGTGGCTGAGGGTGTAAAGCGCATGAAAATGCAGGCTAGCGGTGCGTTTCGTAGCCTGCGGTGAACTGCCTTGCACGAACATTTAATTGTGCTTTAATTGTGTGACCTTTTCATACATATTTCTACACAAATTTGTCTACGTAAACTAAATAAATGCGAGCATGGAAACAAAATTATGCCAGCAGCAGTGGATTGGTGCACTTGAGCTCATTATAAAAATCCCACGCAAAAGTTAAACAAAATTCAAATCAGAATTTTTAATTAGCATGACCTGATTTTCAAAAATTTGTTGTCATTTTCCACGACTTTAAGACTTCTTCTTCAAACAAAACCAAAAAAAATTATAATTCAATTCAAAAGAGGTAAAAAAATGCTAAGAAAGAAGAAAAAATCTGGCAAAGAAATAAATTAGCATTTGTCTGGCATAAAAATGCGCTAAGCCAACAAAAGTAAAAGCTTAAATACACAATTTAAAGCCGTCATAATAATCGCCACCATCGTCATCATCATCATCATCATGAGCACCATGATGAATGTCATCAGCACCACCATCGCCGGCGGCAGCAACAACACGGCGTCATAATTATAAACACCAACATTAACACAAAGTAAAAGTTTCACAAAATTTCAGAATAGAAATGAAGAGTTCCGAGATTGGAGCCGCTGATAAACGCATAAACGCACATTTGCAAGCGTAGCCAGATAAGTGGATAGATGAATGGGGATACGAGTACTTTGTGGAAGTATGGGTTGGGATTAACGTTGTACGTATTCAAATTGAAAGCGCGCCTGAGTGGTTGTTGTTGTTGTTTCTCTTTTTTGTTGTGATTTAGTGGAGAAGTCAAGACAAGACAACTGAACTTTGGGTGAGAAACTAGATCAACCGGTTCATTGTACAGCAACAGCAACAACAACAGCAGCAGCCACAAAAACAAATACAGCAACAACCACACAACTCGTGAGTGACACGAACCGGCCAACTACACGCCCGCCACACGCCACACCTCGCACGCTACACACAGTAACACACTCACACACACTCTCACTCATTCGCAGAATGTGCGAAAAGTTGCTGAGTTTATGCTAATTACCGTTCGATTTGTTGTTGTGCGTTGTTGCAGCCCAAATGTTGAGCTCAGAGATTTGTTATTATTGGTTTTTTTTAACTGAAATTTACAGTTTTTTCTCTTAATTAACATCAAATGACTCACAAATGGCAAATAAACAAAAAATTTATTCATACGCGATTAAAAAGATTGGGAATTGTTATGATCGAATTCATGCGATATGCCAGCAAATCTTATATACATACCTGTGTATATAATTATGAATATAGTACATTATATATTAGCAGCTTGAAATTCAGCTGATTTTAGAAAGGTCATAGTAGTATTTTACCTTGTGTCTGAACAGATTTTCTAGAGTAGACCAATTATTATAAGTGAGAAATTACGCAAAATTTGCAACATAAACCTCGCCAGCCTCAACTCACTAGAAATCACTCATATTCTTTAAGTGTTATGGGAGTAGAACAACAATATTTGTACTCGTTCTTAGCGAATTCGCTGTATCTAATGAGGTCGCAAGAGAACCAATCTTGTACTCGTCTTAGGGAGTTGGCGCTGTGCTGCCAAGTTCAAATTTTTGGTGGTCTGTGTAATAATGACTTTTTCCATACACAATTAAAAGAAGCAAAGAAGCACTGCGACCAAAGGAGATCTATTGTGCAAGGCCCTACGATGAATCCTGTGAATTTTAGCACACTCTGAGGTTTGCTATTCCAAAGCTTATATGGAGGCATGGCAACACCACCTAAGTGGTGAAGTCTTTGCCTGTCAAGTGCAGGACATTCGTAGAGAATGTGCTCTGAGCCTTCAATATCCATTTCATAGAATCAACAGACATGAGTGTCGGAAAAACCCAACTTTTTTAGGTGATATTTCGGGTTGCAGTGGCCTGTAAATTAACCAGATAAAATTCGTAATAGTTTTGTTGTGGTATTTTGCCCCATGGACACTGCGACTAAAAGATCTTTTGTGTCATTCTACATTTTGCATTAGTGATCCCTGTGATCACAACTGTCCGATCTACTATACCCTATTGGTTTAGTACCGGTATTTTTCAGTAATCTCATAGCATTTCATCCGTTTGGTGATGTCAAAGCATCCCAATGAAAGTCTTCACGCCCATATTTTACCTAGATGTTCCTTGTCTAACGAAAGGAAGTAGTTGAAAGTCATGTTCTTTCATTGTCTTTTCCGCTTTATCGTGGGCCATTGATTCCAGCTCTACCGTGTTCTAGTTTCGACCGATGGGTCGTTCAGTAAACGAAATTGGAGAGCCGGGTCTGATAGCAATATAATTGGTTCTCCAGACCTCAATGTCGTTGACCTGCAAGTTCCTGAAGAAAACTAGTTTTGAGGATAATGTGGCATCTCTCTCTAGGACGCGACCATGTAGAAAGTTAACTAACACCTTTAAATGTCCCTTAATATCTCCGCTTTTAATAATAAACGATTAATATTAATGGCTCATCAGTCAATAGAAAGCATGAACTTAGCAACTTCACTGCTGTTGTGGAAGGCGAGGCAACTTTGGTGGTGAAAGGTGTGACGAATCGTCCGCGGCTTTAATTTATTTTAGCAGCTGGACACAGACGCGTACACACAAGTAAATCAGGTATAAAGTAAGACGATAATTCGTTCTATCAGTACTTGGTTAATAATTAAATTCTATGGTTCCGCGGGGGAGCAAAAGGCCACAAACTAATCGGATGCCATAATATTCCCAATTCAAGTTATTTGGGATTATAACTGCTTTCAAATTAATTTAAAAGGTAACGCAATAAGAAACATCATCAAAACCAATTTGGTCGTGCACCATATCACGATTTGGTTAATAGTGATATGGTGCAATAAGCGTGGACGACATATATCCAAGAAGATGGAATGATGAGCTGCAAGAGCTGTACACCGACAATGACATAGTTAAGCGCATACAAATCCAGCGGTTCTGCTGGTTTGTTCAGGCTGCGAAATGAATGAGGACAATCCGGCTAAGAGGGCATATTCTTCAATACACCGTAATGGAATGCACAAAGAGGACGACCTAATCTCCGTTGGAAAGACCAGGAAACTGTCTGCACTTGGCCATGTCAGCGAAGTTTTATTGAGGCGACTAAGTTCGCTCATCGGATGTAGTGCCATCAAAGAAGAGGATGTATTATAGAAACAATCAATTTTTAGCGCTTTATTGGCAGATCTGGGGAGCAATCATGACTTTAGGATCTATTAGAATCACAATTACAAGGCAGTGTAGTTCTTTGCCAAATTGTACAAGTAATTAGTTCATTTGTTAATTTCACTGAAGGAATCAAAGTGGGATTTCATTTGCTTTCCCATTTCATTCCAAGGAAGTGCTTGTGGTTGACTATTGAATGGGTCTTTAGGAAGTAAAAGAGGGTCCAAAAAGAGTCATGAATGTTAAAGTAGTCTTTACAAAGTAACTTCCTCAAGACATGTTCATGAATGTCGAACCTCTCTAAATGAGCTTTCAAGCTACTCTCGGGTGCACCTAGTCTGGGTTCCCGGCCATACCGACATTCCGGGAAACAGCGAGGCGGACGAGCTTGCCACGGCAGGCACGCGTCTACACGAAATTCAGCTCTCCGTAAACATCGTCATCTCACTGGCCACTGGCCAAGCTTAATATCAAACGGAAATACCTGGCTGACGCCTACAAATCCTGGGAGGAATACTGCCACACGGCTAGACTCACTTGGGCAAGAATGGACAAACACAGAACCAACCAACTTCTTCGACTTGATCGCATATCTCAGTCGACAACTGTGTCGGTTTTGACCGGCCACTGCATAATGGGAAAGCACGGAGAAAGACTGGGCCTACCCTCAAAAAATTTCTGCCGGGAACTATGGTTCCGAGGAGGAGGATGAGATAGATGGTTCTCCACCTCTTATGTCACAGCGCATCCTTGAGCAGAAGCAGATATCGCAGCTTTGGTGCCCCATTTCTCACAGGTTTGACAGAGCTGTCTTCCTTTAATATTAGGGACATAGCAAGGTTATTCAAACTACTTGGATGGTTTCCTGCGACATAATGGGGGAGTAGTGACTTTCCCGGCTGTGTTCTTGCGCTTACTTCTACCATATTTTAAGTGAGAGAATTTTTAGTCAGTACTCAATGGGCCATTAGGTGTGCTCAAGTGTGCTTTTGGCAAACTACGCTGCCATTCCTACCTATGTACCTATATACCTACAAAGTAACTTCAAGAAATTTTAGGCCCTAAAAAGAGTGATGAATATTAAAGAAGTCTTTGCAAACTAAATTCAAGATACTTGAGGCTTCAAAAAGGGTGCTTGTTGTTGGTGCGTATTGAAGGAATCTTTAGGAAGTAAATTCAAGACACTTGAGCGAGAAAAAGAAGGCTTGCGGGTGACTATTTAATGAATCGTTACAAGATAGAAGATGTTGCAAAAGGTAAAAAAGGTGGCTGCTTTCTGTGTGCCCATCCAGGCACTTTGATAGATGGCACTCAATTAATCTATGAGCGGCACCGACTGCCAACTGAAAGCACAACTTTCAACACACACTGCACTTATAACGAAACACAAAGCAAATCAACGGCAACGCGTTTAATTTGCGTAATTTTATTTTTGTAATGCATCCATTCACTTGCAACAATTGTATAAGTTTTTGTTGAATGCATGTGAAGCAAGCTCGGCGGAGTCATTAAAGACAAAAGCGTAATCGTAAGTAGCACTCATAGCATAATCACAATCTTCCACCGATCCACATGTTAAGTATTTATAAATTACTTTGTTTTAGGAGTAAGTGCGTGTTTATGGCTTCATTTCAGCTGTGATGGGGAAACGGGCAGTCACAACGAAACTGCCAAGCAGGCAGATAAGAAGCGGGATCCCTGTGGCCCCTTCTTTGGTTTATGTGAAGTGCCATTACGTAGATTGAATGTGATTGACAGTTTGACGTTTGGTGCCTCTTTGTGACATACACAAAAACTGAGTGTAAATTGCAGTTTTCACATTCATATTTAATGCACTTTATGTAATTTTCATGACGCGGTGTTTTTCACGCCTCTTTGGGAGACGGTTTGGTCTTTAGTGGTTAGGAAACGCAATTCGAGTTGAGGATTGAACAACTGCAACTCAATCAAATGTGTTTGATATGACGCTTGAAGAGGTAATCAATTAGTTTGACAGGAAAAGGGTTTCACTCTCTCCCATGTGTGGCTCCTGTGGCCTTTGTTAATTTTGAGCTTGACAGGGAAACCACAACAAAAGTAACTGATAATTCAATATGTAAACTGACATAAGCGTGGAATTTACAGATAAATACAAGATAAATAAGAATAAAAACATTTGTTTTTCTTTATTCTTTTCATTGAAGTTTCCTTCTCCTATTTTAAATATGAACAGCCTGTTCAACAAGAGTGAAACGACGCTAATTCATAGTTAAGGTATACATATAACTATCTCTATCACACATTGCGATTATTTGTTTACATGTCTACTACGCCAATGTCATATCAGCTGAGTATTGGGCACTTCATTAAGAGAGGACTCAACTTGGAGTATCACAAAGGGCATCTACATGGCCGAAGTGTGTGTTCTATCCGATTTTCTGTGTGCTCTAGACAGCCACTCACACCCAACCCTAAACTTTTGCTCCTTTTGCCGACCAAAGACATTTCAGTAGTAATGCTAATTGGGTCCATACTAGAGTGTATATGAAATGTGGGCAGCATGAAGTGCAGTTACGTAGAACCCCGTCCACAATTAACCAAAAATCATTGTTGGGCCCCTATCGAAGATTCTTCAACTAAATCACACGTGGGTTCAGAGCACCAGTATAAAACACCAAACAAAATATGGGCGGGTTATTTTCACAGTCACGCCCAATATTGACACATTTTTATAGCTTACGAGATATACAACATTTGAGGAAGAAATTTGTATGAATAAGTATATTGACGGTAAAAACCCAAACACTAGAAATGGGGTCGATCTATATGGAGTTGAAAGATTGGTGTCGATCTGATAAAGGTCACGGCTTCTTCGTTTATATCAACTCTGGCTCTACTGAAAATTATCCTAGATGTGCTCCTAATGATGATGATATATCGTTAGGCACATGTAAGTGAAAAGGTTATCTCAAAGTCGGTATCACCCGACCTCAGCTTTCTTTACTGGTTTTTCTCAATGCTTGACGTTCTGTACGATACAATTTGTGTACTAATTGTATTCACCACTTTTTTATTTTATCATGGGTGGATGATAGATCAGCTGTTTTCGATAAATCAGTGTTGTTTCTTTACAAATTTAGCTGTTGACGTAAAGGGAACTTATAAACTCATTCTTATCAGCGCAGTGCAGTGTGAAGTGAAAGGGAGAAATGAGAACTAATTCTTGTATTTCTCGTTCTTTTTCACTGTAAACCCAGCAGTTTTCTTATTATTTGAAGTACATTTTGATCCCTTTTACAGTAATTTTGTCTTCTGAATGATTTCAATACGAATTGAGTGTTGCCGTTAGTCATGTAGAAATTACCCCTTTTTCCACAATTTCGTCTTCTGAATGATCTCAATGTAAATTGAGTGTTGCCTTCAGCCCTTTTAGACTGCAATTTATGGTGGAATTATCCTACCAGGTAATGCAAATATGGAGAACGACCAAGTTGATCTGAGTTGATGTCAAAAAAGCACAACAGAGTTGGACATCAGATTTGCATGGGGGTGTGTTTTTTCAACGATGGGAGGTGGAAATCTTCTTGAGATACTAAGGGACTCCCGTTTCATAGCATGCCGGATCCTACCGACAAAAATCACTTTATAGGCCCACTACTCCCTGCTGGACCACCTCTAGGTAGTACTCCAAGGGTAGAGGTATGTGTGTGAGTGAGTGAGTGTGTGTGCGGTATGTTCCAATGAATTTCTTCATTTGACAAAATCGAGAGTTGAAAGTAATATTTAGTGAGGAGAAACTGCACCACCTCTTAGAGTCCATCCATTATGTTCCATGCTCCATGTAATTGAATTTTCCTATTAGTTTCATTCACATTTCGCTTACTTTACGTCCGCCCCCCGTCCACGTAGTGCAACTAAATCAGAGCTACACGCATAATGGCAAATTTGTTGTTTCCACATGCAGCAATTAAATGTACGACCACTCCCCGTTGCGCCCTCTTGTAGCGCCCACTGCTCCGGTTAGTGCGAACAAACAAGTTTAGCATAAAAAGTGCTGCTTGCGCCGCCAACAGTTGCAACTGGCTATGCAGCTTGGCAAATTTGCAGCAAGAGAAAAGGCTCCAACAAAAAACCCCATGAGCAAAAAAAATGAACAAAAAAAAAAACAAAATAAATGTGCTACAACTGCGATGAGGCATAAAAGAGCTTGGCGCTTGCCGCCGCTTCCAGAAATCACTTTCATTTCGGCTGCACTTACAAATTTCTCGTCTCGTTGCTCAATGTTGCAGTGAGGAAAACATGGTGACCGTCGGTCCGTCCGGGCAAAAAGTGTGCGAAGACCTTGACATTAGCCGCATTGGCAACATTGGCGGCGGTGCAAAACGGCTGCAAACTCAGCTGCAGCCGTTCATGGAAATTGCGAGTAGGCAGCGATCTGCTCGGCCCCGCTCTGCTGTGCTGTTGAGGCAGTTTTGTTTGGCGCTTTATTAACGTGCTGCCACTTGGTCGAAAATTGAAAAAGAAAGTAAACAACACTCAACATATCTGCACGAAGGTGATGACAATGGCAACAGTAACAGAAACAGCGGCAGCGTCGGCAGCGACGACGGTAAAGCGTGTTTTGCAGCTGCCGCTAATGGAAATTCGCTTTCACTGTGCGCAGAGGAAGGCGCGCTTTTTTCATATTGTAATATAACAAAAAGAAGAAAAAATATGTACAAAAATTTCCAAAAAAGAGGTTATGGAAATATATGAAGTTGCCGCAATGACATTGACGGTTTTTTCGGGTGACTGCAAGACTGACAACTGAGCACAGCGGCGCGGCACGTATCCTCGCCAACACGCTGGGAGTCAATTTTGATGAGGGAAAAATGTCAGACTCGAAGTGTGCATGCGACAACAACAACGATGAGGGAAAAATTTTAAAAAGACAGACCCGAAG
Organism: Clusia tigrina; assembly: GCA_920105625.2. NCBI lineage: Eukaryota > Metazoa > Arthropoda > Insecta > Diptera > Clusiidae > Clusia > Clusia tigrina. The sequence goes on along the minus strand of OV050033.1, from coordinate 162,051,568 downwards.
TGTGCATGCGACAACAACAACAACGATAACTACAACAATAGCCACAACAACACCAATATCGCCGACAAAAACAACAACAACAAAAGCTTCCTCCACAGCTACAAAAACAACAACAACATCCTCCACTACTACAAAAATGCAACACCATCATCAACAACAACAACAACAACGACTGTTAGTATCAGTTAACCATGCATTATTTATTGTTAAAGACTGCACTTCATCCGAGCACGTTTTGTGGCGCGAGTATTTTATTTTTGTTTTGCTGCATTTAAAAGTTTCACTTTCTTCCACGATTTGTGGTGAACCCAGCGGCAAGGCTCAGTTAAATGTGTTGCAGGCAAAACAAACAAAAGCAAAAAAAAACCTAAAAAAAATCTCAAAATCAAGTAAAAACCACAAATGACATTTTTCCTTTTTATTTATTATTATTTTTCTTTATTTTCTTTTTTTTCCTCCAACCGCTGAGGTATTTATCTTCGTTCGGTTAAGGTATTCCATGCGAGTGATGTCTGCATTATGCATTTTGCGATTATCGACACTGAAGAGGAAAATTAAATTGCATGAAAAGAAAGTGGCGTCAACTAAAAAGCCTCGAATTTTCATTTTTTTCGGCTTTTAGCTAAGTTTAAGCTAATTATGCAGCATTGTTTGGGCACATGTGTGTGCTTATAATGCAAAATCGGTGAGTTCACCAGGGGCAAATAAAAACACGACTATCAGACAGTCAATCCGCATCATCTGTTGATGAAATGCATGAAAGCAACATTATAGAAGCTTTAAATATGTTACTCTATAAGTTCTTATAGAGTTCGTTTTATAGCATTTTAACGGTTATACTTTTTTCTGCATAATAGGATTCTATAATACATTAAAACAACATTACAAGGTTCAAATGTGTTACTCTTAAGTAAGTCCTTATAGAGTTAGTTTTATAGCGTTCACAAATGTTTACTTCTTTTATGAAAAGGCTACAATCAGACAATAAGCCTCCATAATCTGCTCCGGAAATGTATGTACTCTATAAGAAAACACTCTTATAGAGTCAATAGTTCAAATAGAAACATTGTCAAGAAAATAGTCTTTTAAACATTCATGATTAAACGGGAACAAAAGTTACATGCTATAAGTCAACAGTCATAATTCATTAGAAGCAGGTCATTAGGCATCGTCGAGAGTCTGATCTGGGCCTTCGGTCTTCCTTAAACTTTCCTAAACACTAAACCCCCTAGACTTTCCGAGCACAGTTCTACTAAGTAGGAATGACTAGACGAACAGAGAGGTTCTCGCGAAAGGGGGTACGTCAATTTTTACCGACGTATATAGATGGATTCTAGGGTGGCAGCGTGGGGAATATTTTCCAAATCTAAAATTTTCGACCATTCTTCAAATTACCATCAACATCTACTGTGTTTCAAGCGGAGTTCTTTGCGATATGACAGACATGCAGGGCGCTGAAGGGGTGCACGCCAGCCAAAAACATAGCCATTTACTCCAACAACCAAGCAGCAATAAAAGCACAGCTTCACCTTTTATCAGCTCTGAGGTGGTCAAACTCTGCAAGGAGGAATTTATCGAATTATCGAAGAATAGTGCAGTATCCCGCTGTTAAGTTCGGTCGTAACCCGATAGCGGATTGTTTCGCAGATTCTGTGATTAGGTCTCGAAAGTAAGTAAGTAAGTACAGTATCCCTCGTCTGTGCCCCGGGACACAGGGGCATTGGAGGCAACGCGAGGGCCGATGAGCTAAGCACGAAGAGACTCATCTGAAACCGACCAACTGTTTCCATACATGGACGTAGGCGCCCCCTTAATCGTTGTTAAGGGAAATATATATAATCACTTACTCCGCAAACCTCACGAGAGGTGGAAGAACACTGGGACATGGCTTATTTACAGTGCAAAAAGAACGAATCATCTTCTTGATAAACCAAGACACACCATGAGCAACCTTATAGCTGTATGCAGGGGTCATTGGACTATTGGCATGCACACTGGAAAAATGGGTTTTCCGTTGAATGCTCATTGTAGGAGCTGTAAAGAGCCTCAGGAGAAAGAAACAGTACACTTTCTTTGTGATTTCCCAGGCCTCGCTCGCAAAAGACTGAAATATTTCTGAAATCCTTTCCTAGAGATTGCTCTAGATTAGAGCTTTCAGGTGTAACAAAATTTATAACCACCTCCGGCTGGTTGTAATTTTACAGTATATCACCATCTTTAGGATCGCGAGCATATGGGATCACTTCGGCACTACTGCTAAGTGGGGCGACCCGAGAGTTTGTCAGTTATTTAACCTTCAACCTACTATTTTCTTCTTGATATTATAAGGTTTCCTAACAAAATATGAAAATAGAAACGATCTTGCAGACTAGGAATACGTAAATATCTCAGTGCAGGCTCTTGTAGTGGGGTGCAAAAGAACGCCGAGTGAATCAAATCTACTATTCTCCGACTGTGGAACTATTCAACCATCAGCCTACCTAAAGACAGACACTCTTAAAGCCAATTCTTGGTGTGGAGCTCTTCTACCGTCACCCCACCTAAAGTCACAAGCTCTTAAAGCCTATTCTTGGTGTGGAGCTCTACTACGATCACCCAACCTAAACACAGACACTCTTAAAGCAAATTCTTGGTGTGGAGATCTTCTCCGCTCACCCCTTCACCTAAAGATACATAGTCTATAGACCCATTCGTGATGGGGTGTGTGGTCATTTGTATTCAAAACTTTCTTGCCAACTACAATAGATCCAAACAATCACCTCACTTACTCTTTATTGCTTCAATCAACTGCGCAGTGATTGTGGAATTAGCACCTTTTTGTATGCCTGTAACAACTGAAGTCAATTTTATTGCTGCGCCTTCCATAAAAAACTTTGACAGAGCCAAATTGTCTGCCAAGTTCTCACAAAAGGCCCATAAAAAAATTCTCATAGCTTCTACAACCGCTGAATATTGATTGCGCGATGATTGGAGCCCTATACCACCAAACACTCTTCACTTTTCACGCTACTTTTCAATTTACTTTTACCAATTAAGTTTTTAATCCATAACTGAATGTTGAAAGTCGAAGTGAAACTTCAATGGCAACAACAGAAAGGTACAAAATTGCAATGTGAAATGCAAAAAGTGGGCGTTGAAACAGGGCCCAGATTTTATCACTGATGCTGCCAAGACAACCTGACTTTTAAATGTGCCGATTCGTGGCGGTACCTTTTCCAATTGCAATTAACGTGGCACTTTTCTTATTTTCAATTATGCGGAGGGGCTTTTCCGCAGTCAGTGGCTTTCTTGGGACTACGAAAGATGCACTCCACAGCGGCAAAAGAGCAGGGCCAAGCAAATTGCACTGTGCATGCCACCCACTTGCGGTAGTCGTGCCGTGCAGTAGCGTGTCAAATTTTTATTAACATTTCAGCAAATTCGCAACCAAACACAAAATTGAACCAAAACAAAAGCAAAAACACAGTAAAATAGAAAGAAAAAAAGCAAAATAAAATTATGGTAGAAGCAAGTAAAGCAATCTCAGAAGGGATTTGCCTTTAAGTCAGTCACGGGGTTATCGTTTGGTGAAATCGCGCTGAATGAGCGCCTGCATTTTTGTGCCGCCGACATTTCACTGTCAACTACAATAGCAGTAGCGACAACATTACCAACAACAACAATGAGTACAATACGGGCATCGCAGCAGAAGAAGACTCTTGGAAAGGTTTTATAACCTTAGAGGAAAAAAAGGTTGAATAAAAGGAAAATAACACAAAGCAGCGCAGAGCGAAACAAAGTGGCTGCGGCGCTTATGACTTTGAGCCACTGAAAATTGCTTTTGTCGTAGTTGTTGTGGTTGCTAATGTCGTTGTCGTTCCTGCTGTTGTCGTTGCTGCTGTTGTCGTTGATGCTGCTGTTGTTGTTACTGCTGCTGCTGCCGCCGCTTCTGTCGTTCATTGTCGATAATGATAATTGTCTTGAGGGTGCAATCATTTGTGCAAATCATTCGTGACGAATTAATATCAACAGCGAAAGTGAACATTTTATCACGGCGTTTGGAGCGTTTTCAAATAATTGCAAGTTAGAAGCGTTTTTTGCCACAGTGGAGGAAATTGGCACGAACTGGAGATCACAGCTGAGGTTCAATGACATTTACGGTTGTCTTCGAAGGCTTCAGTTTGATGGAGTTTAATTGGTATAAATGGAAGTGCAGGTAAATAAGCTTAAATTTGTATATAAAAAAAATCCAGTGGTCAGCATATAAGTCATAGAAGTTACCCCTACATCTTTGAAGAACCTACTATGTAAATGTAAAAATGCAGCAAGCAAAAAAGTGGTTGGCATATCAGTCATAGGAGTTACTCCTGCGTCATTGAAGGCTCTATTACGAGAAGTAGTTTGATAAAGTTTAAATATAAATGAGATTATTTCTATACGAATCTGTTGGCTAACAAGTGCAAATGTGGTTCTGCCACCGTAATAATTGTCAGAAAGAGAATTATTGAAAACATTTTGGCATATAAATATTTCAGACAAGCCACTGGTCCTCCTCAGAGATCTTTCAATGAAAGGACATTTTTCCCCAAGTAGATATTATGTCTCCGAAAGCAACAGCACACCAAATATAAACCCTCCCAAGAATCGAACCTTTAAATTTCAATATAAAAAAAAAAATTTATGATTCAAGAAAATGTAGTTTTGATCAGCGTTTTTTTATAATAAACATCAATTAAACAGAAATTAAAACACAATTAGAAAAATATTAAAAATCAAATAATGATATTTCTGTTAAACCCCGATTTCATTCAAATAACCATTTGGTTGACTGTTCCTGACGAAGCTCATTGTGAAAGTCGAATTTTTCATCGCTTTTTCTAATGATTGTGCAAAGATTCAATAAAATAAAGTCATGTAAATAATACAACTTAAGGGAAGATTATGCTTGCCATGAAAAGATAAGCACAAAACAACTGCATTTTCTGATTTTCTATATATTTTTAGAATAGATATACATATTTTATATTATTAGTATTTGTATACTTATTTAAATCTCTAATGAAATATATAATTAAACATGAAATGGGCATCACATACTATTTTTCTGTGCTAACAGCTGATTTGATACATTTCAACTAACATACTGTAAGAGATATTTTACATTATGTTATTTTTTTGTATACATTAACATGTTTAAGTGTTTGCAGAAGCATATATTTCCATATGTTTGCATTTAACATAATCTTTATTTAACAGTCATTACTTTACATAATTTCACTTTGCGTTATTTCACTTTACATAATGAATTTACATACTTTATGCTGTGAATACGTCAAAAATAATTTGAGCACTGTTGGTTTCCAAAGCCATAATTGTAACTGATTTATTGGCACACTGATAAATCTAAGACATCTCGTAGTCCTCCACACCACATAGAATACAATCAAGAGAAGTCAAATTGCACAACTTGTAGGTCAATGTAGAGGTCTACTTATTTTCCTCTACTTCTTACCTACATCTTAATTATATCATCTTATTGTCAAACTGTAAATTGGAGAAGTCGAAGCTTATGATTGTAGTGGCATACTCTGGAAACCCCACCTCTTTCGGATCAATATGACACATTTGCTCAAACAACATTATTAATTATGCTCTATTAACGGTCTCCACTGTTTCTAATGTGAGCTCCAATTGCAGTTTTGAGGTTCATATAAGGTTCTATGATGTCACTGTTATTGTTAAACCAACTAGTGTCTATTTGAGACTGGAAGAAAAATGTAATCACAATTATGCCCCTCTCTGAATGCCAAGTGAAGCACATAAAAAGCGAATATGACCTAGACTTCAGAGAGTAGGGTGTAATAATACTCGTAATATGCCATGAAGCTTCCGCGACAAGTTCGCAGCTGGAGTCTTTTGTGTGCCTTCTTTAGAAACCCGAACGATGAACATATTCCAGCAAGTGTGGCCGCACCCTAAATGTAAATATCGGTAAGAAATTTCAAAATGCTCGTACCCGTAAATTCTGCGTACGTGTGGGCCCAGCAGTCGCGTTACTACATTAAAATGCAGCACACAAATGCAAATCGTTTGCTTAGCTGTTCGAGGACGCAGTGGAACGCATACGTAAGTGGAGCGAAGTACAACTGGGACAGTTTCTGTGGCAAACAACGCTAAGAATCTTGCTAAGGAGAATGTATGGTCGCTTCTGGGTGTGTTGTGCCCAAAGACTTTTAATGAATTCTTCGTCAATTAACCTGCACGTACACGAGTGCTCGTAGCTCGAGCGACACTCATGTGCGTTCCCTGCATTTCAACTGCGCAGAGAAAGTTCTTTGCTGAGAGTAGTAAAATAGTCATTTAAACAAAGGCGAGAATTCTGAGGGTTATTACGAGTATAATATAATATAAATATAAAAAGAAAGAAAAGAAAAGAAAACAATATAAATATATAAATAAATAAATAAAATGATATAAATATATAAATAATATATCGCCAGTCGTCATAGACTAGTTGAGTATAGTCCAAAATTTGTTTTGCCGACACTACACCTGTATACTGAAAAAACAAACTGGGAGTTATTTAGTGAAATAGAGCTGCAGAAATTATGCCTGACAATATTGAAAGATCAATTGTCCACCTAAATGACGTAGTACATGAACCCAGTACGAGATCCACGCCAATGGTATGGAAAGTTTCCAACACAATAGCCATCCCAAAGCCAGGCAAAGATGCAACAAAATCGACCTCGTACATATCCATCAGCCTACTACCCACTATATCGAAACTGTTTGAAAAGTTTCTCCTTAACCTTTATCTATATTGACAATCATGTTATACCTGATCACTAACTGGGATTTCGCCGATAGAACGTCAAGGATTCTTCTGCCACTGAAGGCTTCTGTTAGGATTGATGACAGGCCATTTTGCATAGGCTAAGCATACAGTGCACATTGCCAGGCCTGTGAAGAGGAAGATGAGACGGTTGACCGCTTTCGCTAGAATCAGGTTCTATCAGGTCGATTTGGCACTGGCATCCTAAGTAGTGCAAACTTTGGCTGCTTAAAGACACAGGATCTGCTAAAGTCTGTTCACATATCAGTTAGGTAGGTAGGTTGGGCAGCCGCATCACCAGGTAGATTCAGATAGATTCAAATAAAAATAAAAATGGAACGTCAACTATAGTACAATGAATGTCTTGTGGTCTGAGTGCTTTATATGACTTGTTGTTCCGACAAATTTTATTTATTATGAGTATTTTAAAAAAACAAGAATATTTAAATTGATATTTCAATATAATTAATTTTACCTTAATTTAATTATAAATTTTTTTTTTGCCCAACGGATATCCTAAATATACTTGTAAATATTCAATTAAATTGCTTTTGTTTAATTTAATTCTGATTAATTTGTGTACAAATATGGACATGGTGTATTTTAAGTAACTTAAAAAATAGCTTCCGTCAAGAATTAAGTTGTTTTCGTATGTTGTTTTGTTTGTTTTTGTATCAAATGAAAAAAAGAATACATAATTATATATGAAAAACCCATTTCAGTCAAAGACCTTCAAGTCTGTATGAAGCAGTTGAACAAAGTTAGTCAAACTGCAGAGCGACAGTGTTGGTGGGCTGGAGCCAGCGATTGTAGGCCGTAAGAGATGCGCTCGCACACACGACTACGCAAATGAATTATTTCTCACCTTTTGAATCACACGCAGTCGTTTTTATGCATCGATTGCATGTAACAGGTAATTATCCGCCCCCCCTCCCCACCGTTTGACACACTCATTCAGTCACTACGTAACCACACGCATACCCACATACGAGTACATCGATCACCGCTCGTACATCACTAAACGTACATCAGTGCTTGCGGCTGGGATGATTCACGACGGGCGTTCAGTGCTGGCAGCGAGATTGTCGCTTCAGTCGGGCTTCGTTTGCCTGTTACGCCGTGCCCACTCCTCTGCGCACAAGTCAAGTTAAACATTTTGACACTACCCGCAAATAAGTTAAACATAAACATTTACTAAAATTTCGGCCACGACACACTAATACAGTTAATTGTGTGCTTGTTTTGCAGTTAACGGCATTTCAGTTTTGCTGTCGTCATTTTATGTGCTCGCTGTGCTTAACTGTAACAGTGGAAATGCAGTCGTGAACACGTTTTTGCCTCAGTTCTCTTTTTTTGCAGCCAGTTTTGGTAAATAATAATAGCAGGGCTATTTTGATAGCCAAATTGAAGGCTGTCTCAGGAACAATTTATTTTCATTTTGAAAAGAAATGTGTTTTTACGTAATGCAACATTGTAAGCATCATACAGGGTGATTGGAGGATGTGTAGCTTTATTCATGCCGAATGTCCGGACATATTTTGGTGCCATTTTCTGTTAGATAAATAGACAGATAGATAGAAGGAAATATTTAGAGGTAGGGGCAGATAGAGAATGTATGAAAGGGAAGGGAAGTTACAACTTTTCACTCTTCTATGAATCTCAGAAGCCTGTACAGGGATATCGAATGTATGCATTTCCAATACATCCGACCCTAAATACGCCTACTAATTCTGACAAAGGCAGAACAAACGCAGAGAAAATGGTCTGTGCCGTCCTGTTCTTTCAATTACCCAGCGCGCTACCTTCAGTATAGCAAACACTTCCAATAGGAATACCGCTAGCATACTTCTCATAGACGAGAAGGGTCTGGTATTTTCATTCAGATTCCAGCCAGCCCCAGTTACCTATTGAGTGTTGAAGCCGTTAATTCAAAAAAATTTTGCCAGGCCCCTCAGAAGTGGCTCTTGATCTCTCCATTGTTCCCTTGTCGGGAAACTGACGTTATACTTTCTTCGAAAAGAAAGGCGTGAGAAATAACAGGTATTGTTCTGACAGCCTGTGGAACATTTCTCTCTGTCCAAAGTTCTTGTATCTGTGCCAATATCCTTATGAATATAGCTGATATATAGTCTTCATCGCCTTCTGTTGAATCATTACATCCAGTGGTGGCAAGTTCAACAAAGCCTTCAGAGCATCACCAGATGTAGCGCTCATGGTGCCCGTAGTGCTCAAGCATACACTTATGTGCAGATGTGGACTTAACTCTAGGTCTGCGCCGCCAGACTACATTAGCATAAATGATTATTGGCCTGATCAGTGCTTTGTCCAGTCAAAATCCAGCAGATGGTTTCAGACCCCAAGTTTTACTAAATGCTCTTTAGCACTGCCCAAATACCTTCAGCACTCGAATAACTTTCAGCTCAACATGCGTCTTCCACGTGAGATTCCTGTCAAGAATGCTGTCTAGATATTTCTCTTCGCTGGAAACACTGATATTTACACCTTTTAGTACTGGTAGATTAAAAACTTTCAGCCAAATAAAATAGGCGAAATTTCGGAAATTACAACAATTTCACAATACGCATTTTAATATTTATTGTTTCATTTATTATATATTTAATGGTGTTCATTTCATGCTGGTGATGCGTGACCTCAAAAAGAGTAGCGCACCAATATGAGCTGCTGGCATGCATAATAAACACGTATGACAATAACTCAATTTGACCCTGGGAGAAGTCTGTTGCGGGGGTGTGATCCACTGAAATTGAGAGTTCCAAATGCACAACTGCCAAGCATACAATATATGACTAGTTTTGACAAACCGGGGAAGAAACTAAGTCGAAAGAAATATTTGAAAAATTAATTTTACAATGGTCCGACGGACTGAGTACTATGGGGGCAATGATCTTCTCTGTCTCTCACTCTGCGGTAAAGGAACGCATCTATTGTAAGGAAAGGCAACTGTGGTAAAGGAAGGCATATGTGGTAAAGGAAGGAATCTGTGATAAAGAAAAGGTATCTGTGGTAAAGGAAGTTATCTGTGGTAAAGGAAGACATCTATGATAAAGCAGACAAAAAACATTTTTATGAACCCCGCAGATAACAGGAAACAAAACAAACCTAGTCAGCAATACAGTCAAGCGAGGCTGAGTTTTTACAGAATCATGATTCCTTTAAACCGTGCAACATTTCATGTGCCCAGAATTTTTCACTAGATCCTATCTGGCAATGGTCGCTTTTATGCGTCTGGATTTATGACCGACCTATTTATGACATTCCCGCTTAGAATGTGGAACTTTTGAACTATAGTAACTTTTTATTATTATTATATATGTACATATTTAACAGTCGGTACGTATAATAAAAATGTGTGCTTGATTTTTATTCTTAATTGAATTTACAAATGCCTACGAAGACGCGACTCGCGAGGCAGCGTGTGTGCCACTTTCTCATTGCAGCATTGTTCTCTTTGCCGCTTTTATTATTTTTTTCTTTGATTTCCCTCGACTTAGTAGCGCAAATCAGCTATTTTCAGCCAGTAATGGCAACAAGATTATTGATTTTGCAGTAACAACAAACTAATCTCGGCTATTTACTGCTCGGGCGGTGATAAATTTGCCTTTCCTCCTCGTTGGTGTGCGAGACGAAAGACTCAAGCAACGAACTTGGCCCCGCTTGCAACAACTCATTTCCTTTCTTCTTCTTCTTCAATTTAGTGCGGGTCAAAACAAACAAAAACAATCCAAGAAAACAACAACAACAACAACCAAAACCAAATAAAAAACGCCTTGTATAAAATATAAATAATAATTATCGTATATTTCCTTTACAATGAGGAAAGTAAATCAAACACACACAACCGAACGGAGGAAACACAAAAGTCAACAACAACAACAACAAATAAAGACAACAACAGCATCATAAACCAATAAGAGTAACAACAACAACAACAACTAAAGGCCACAATAACAGCATCAAACAATAAGAGTAACAACAACAACAACAACTAACTACAAACCCCAACAACAACTACAAACAACACCAACAAACAAACTTGAAGCTGAGTGATAAGACAAACACACGAGACCTCAGCACCATATGCAGACGGCGACCGAACGCACAGCGGGAGAAAGCAGCGCGCGTTTGCACACATCATCAAAGAAAAGAGATAAAAACAAACAAATGTGCAATAAAGGAAAAGAAAGAAAAAAAACCCCAGCTGAGCTGAGTAGAACTGTTGAGTGCGGCGGATCATTTATTTGACTGTGATGAATGAGAGCTGCCGTTCGGTGAAGGCAAAAGCATGGGACTGTTTGATAATTAAGGTAAATGTGCCTTCACAGTTTAACACATTTTATTTAAAGCACACACTGCTCAATCGGCCCTTATACACACATTACTGACGACAACATTGAGAAGGGTTGCAGAGGAGCCGATTAAACTCCAGTGTTATGAACGGCGGGAAGAAAATGAATATACACATACGAAATGAATTGGCTTCTTAAAAATGGTAGGAGAGTAGAATGCCCAACAAGCATGGTTAAACTATTCCAGCATGGATATCCTCAATTGATAACCGAACACGCCACACTGCTACTCTCGGAAAAAGTGAAATACTTAGGAATCATCTTAGACCGAAAACTAAGGTGGATAGATATCATTAGAAAGCCATTATAGCTCATTACAACTGCAAAATAGCCATTAGTAAGAAATGGGATCTAAAACCGCAATTCATACACTGGCTGCATATAGCAGTGGAAGACCCATTTTGAATGTGTGAAGTTACAATTTGATGGCCAGCACTAAGGAAACTTGCATAGATCAAAACTGGAAAAATTTCAGAGAATTAAAATTATATTAAACCTTTGCCCCTAAAATATCTACAGCGAATTCATAGCAGCATGCGCAAAAGCAAGACTCAACGCAATTGCTGCATGGAAGCACCCACTAAATGGTCATGACAAACTTGCCGACAACTTCAGAATGGAGGAACTAGACTAAAAATGTCCAAACCACTGTCAAGGAGCTGCTTTAGTGTACGAATCCCTACAAGTTGGGAATGGGAAGAGCACACCCTTCCAGAGAAAGAAGAACAAACAGCAACTTTCTACACGGATGGTGCAAAAAGATACTTCAAAGTCGGGAGCGGAGCTTACTGCAAAGAGTTGAACCTTTTCATATCGAACAACTTCAGAATGGAGGAATTAGACTAAAAAATTTCCAAAACACTGTCAAGGAACTGGTTTAGTACACGAAACCCTACAAAACGGGATTGGGAAGGGCACACCCTGCCGGAAAAAGTGATACAAACAGCAACTTTCGACACGGATGGCGCAAAAAAGAACTACAAAGTCGATAGCGGAGCTTACTACAATGAGTTGAACCTTTGATTCAGCTGTAGGTGACCATCTGAATCGTGGGAAATCCAGAGCAACGTCCAGCCGGCAGGATAAAATGATTTTGAATCTGTTCGAGCAGAATCTCTCAGAGTGAGACTTCGGGAAAATAAGGAGAAACTTTTCAAAAGAGGAATTAACATTGGTCTCAACATAATCAGGCACGAGGAAAGGTCAAACATCGCTTTACTACATCGAAATCATTGCTTATGGTAAACCACAAAAATACGAAAAGCATGGCCAAGTCACAACAGTAATCTCGATTGGCTGAATGCGGTGTTTATGGTAGGTAGTTAGTAAAGCGGTAGCTAGAAGGGAGCGCTTAGGCCATCATTGACCCCTTGTGGTACCACATGAGGCACAAGTCCAAAACTCTTTCAAATTCCAGCCATTTGGGGCTTCTAATGATGCAATTGATGAAGCTTATACTCTTATATGGAATATTTTGCAAAGAGTCCAGGAAGTGGTCTCCCAGGAAAGTGGGCCTCCTTCTAGACATCACTGGACACGTAGATAACAAGTGTTCAATATACTCTTGCTCCCCCTCGTTCATGCAACGTCGTCAGAGGCAATCCCAAGTCTACTACCGCGAGTACTCGGGGGTCGTGGGTTCGAAACCTGCCCCGAGCATGGTCCCAAAAATGCTTACTACTGAAATATCTTTCTCTTCGAGTCGAGGAGCTTAGTTGCTAGTCATTTCATCCAACCCCGTGCAGGCATAATTAATTCTGGTGCAAGGTATAATAATAATGATTTAATGTTTTTTCTATTATATCGCACGTTATGTTGCTGTGTGTTGCCGTCAGCAATGTTTATACTGTCCCATTATATAATTGTTAATTAAGGCATATCCAGCAAAACAGTTTAATTGTGTGCATTGTCACTTAGAACATTTATCAAAGCAGTTTTTTACTTGGATGCATACCAGGGTGGCAATTAAGGATTTCCAGACTGTCAGTCAGGCAAATAGTTGTTCGTGGGAGTGCCCCTGAAGTGAGCTGAAGGCTGACAGTATCTCTTTATGGGAAGTCTTTGTAGAGTACAAACAATGCGTCTTTAATAAGAACGTAGCTGTAATCAATGGATCTGCACTTCCTTTGATTACATATTTGCGAATGCCGACCAGTTAGGGACTCTTCTGTGGTAAAAGGTACTTTAGTGGAACCACCATCCGGGCTCCTGTATAAGATCCTACTAATGAACTTTATTAATCATTATGTATTTAAGTACAATGGGCATCATTGCCTGAGTGCTTGGAGACCTCCTGTCCGGCCCACCCCACTTCTAATCCCTATTTAAATTACTTTCTAGTATAAGCAAAGTTTCTCCATACTCCTGGTCAAACGTTGGTCGTGTAAAACTGGACAAATGTGAACACTAAAACACTCTTTGCCATATTTTCTTTAAGTAAGGGACACACTGTGATCAGTAAGAGGCAGACTGTGACCAGTAAGAAGCAGACTCTGACTATTAAGAGGCAGACTGTGACTGGTCTCCTACCATGAAATTCCCAATTAATCACTTAGCATTCCCTACCTATTGCAGCTTGCAGTGCAATGTTGCAAGCGGCGCTGTGTTGCATAATGCAACAAATGGTGTCCTGCAAATACTCATTTTTAATGGCGTGTTGCCAGCGCACTTATCGCCGGTTTGTATCGCACTGCATACACGGACCCAGATAACCGTTGGAATAGGTGCGGCTGCGCTTTCGAAATGCGCCCGACATAGCCGCTCTTTTTGAATATCGCCATTTCACTAATTTTAGCTAATTTACTTGTACATACATCAAAACATTTCTTGCTGTCTTCTTGTACGCTTCTCTTTGTTTGAACTCGCGCTCAGAAGTGTCGCTTTTATTCGCGGAGTCTTCTTTTTACTTTGTTTTCTTAACTTTTTACATTTTTTCTCTGGCATTTTGCGAAATGGCACTGCAACCTGTTCTGCGTTATTTTTACCGATTTGCCATTAAATCCACGCAGCCGCAACGAGAACAACAACAACAACAACAACAACACAAAATATATGTTGCATTTGGCAGCGTTAAAGCGACTCTGGCGCAATTGAAACATTCGCCGCCGCAGACAGTACTTCGTCCCCTAGAAATAAATGGGAACATTTGGTGGCACTGATGGAGGTAAATGCTGATATAATTTTACAGAGAATACTACAGCCAATCGTCGAATTGTCAATTGGTATGTCAACCCAGTACTTGTGCATAAGGAGTACCTCTTCAATCCTAAGCTGGTTGAAAAGCTTGCCCTACACCACAGAAGGGTTCTGGGCCAATAAAGGGTGCTGCACCCTTCCTTGCAAGTTCGTCGGAAATCTCGTTCCCCTCTATGCCTGTATGTCCTGGAACCCGTAGACTTGGAACGTTGTTGTGTTTTTGATGCACTCCCATACCAGTTTTGAGTTTACCTGATAAGAGGTCCTTGGTCGCTATTACATTAAATGTTGGAATTCAATTCCTTGCAATGGAATTCGCGAAAACTTTAGTTACCGAAACATTGTGGAGGTCATGCTAAGCAGCAAAGAGAACTGAGACCATGCAAAGAAATATGTGGAAAATCTGCTACGGCGTTAGCTGCCCGCGAGAATAATCTTTGAGAGTCCAATAAGAAGGAAGTAATAATCTGCAGCTTGCAGGAAATATGACAAAGGTTCCATTGTGGATGGATGTTCACAGTGAGAGAGGGGGATGATTTAGTGAGTGGAATCCTCACATACCACAGTGACGATGATGAAAGAGGTAATGCTACCCGGAAAAACATTAATAATGAATTATGTGGGCATAGTCTGCCGCCTGCCTTACGTTTTCGTCTTTATCGAAGAAAAACTGTAAAATATGGCGTATTTTATATCTGCTGGTGTCCATCTATGACGCGTGCTCAAACAAAACTGAATGAAGAAATCCAAAACCAGCTGAAAAGCTTTTTTGGTATGAAATCTTATGTTTCTAACGCCATCTAGCGTGACCAGATCCCACTTATGCAACGAATTCCAGATTACGAAAGCCATCTATTGAAAAATAATGGATTTCTGTTTACTGCACCTATTATTTCAACACCTTCCACTTTTGTATCGTTTGTTATGTGCTGACGCAGTACTGTGCACCGCGGCCACTGCTGCTGCTGCTGCAGTTGAAAGTCACATTTTGAAACAAGTTTTGGGAACTGTTGTGACTCTGCGTCGAGTTGAGTCGCGTCAAGTCGCATTGAGCCGCGCCGAGCAGAGTCGTGCCTGCCAAAGAAGTTGCAGTCAGTCTGGCATTTTGTCGGAATATCTCAGCTACACAATATATGACAATGTGGTTTATTTGTGTTTGCTTTAAATTTTTTCACTTGGTAATTATGTAAATAATTATGCGAATTTTCATACCAAAACAATTATCAGTGCGCATACGAGTATGAATGCAATTTTGCAACTCTGCTTGCCATGCAGAACTTTTGGCCGCCTGGGAATGTTCCTTTCCCTTGTAAGTAGGTTCACGCGTTATTATCTCCACTGCAGTTCCAGTCGTTCACGATAATTCATATACATATATTCAAGAATTTAGATGAGAGAACTTCGTTGGGTTCAATGGTATAATAAGCCTGTTAATAATTGTGTGTAATATGCCTGACATTTGTAGTACTCCACATTAATATTTCTGAAGGGGTTAGGAGGTCAGAATTAACTAACTGAGCCCATCAGAACTCTGCAAGGCCTTACAGTGTTCCATTATACACATAAACAATTTACCAGAGGGTCAGATCGGATGAGTACTGATGCCTTTATAAACCTGTACAAGTTTACAGAGATTTAGGGAAAGCTTGTTAAGAAAGGCGATATGTGGAACAACATAACTTGGTGTCACTCTCTCCCTCGCCTCTCTCGCTCTCTTTCACTATCTCTCTCAAGTTCCCTTTCGCTCTGTCTCAATCTATCTCGCTCTCTGTAGGATTCCGTCTACCTCAAATTCTATCTTAGGATAATTGGTAATGCAATAATTCATCAAGCATTAATTGGTCCTGCATAAAAATCAATCTTTAGATGTCATTGAAAATAAATTGTTCATTTCTTTGATTCCTCTCTCCTTATTTCCTCTTATTTCGTTTTCTTCTCTCCTCTTCCTTTTTGATCCCTTTTTGATACCTTTTTGAAACCTTTCATCTTCAATCTCACATCAAACCTAATTTTTTTCTGATGTTGCATATGTTTAAATGATTTTTTTATTATCAATTAAACTATTTTACCACCTTTTGTTGTAGTTCCTTGAATGCCGTATTAATCCAGTCCCAACTGCCTTCACTTGAGCGCCTTCTCAGTCATTGACCCTTTTGCCTAAAACACTTTCCGATTCGCAGTATCAATTTTGATTGTACTTGAAGATGACAAATCTGGCATCGAACTGTTAAAACAACTTTATAAATATGAATTAGTAGCAATTTTAGGCAATATAAAATCCCACAATGGTTCTTTTTATAGAGTTGATACTTTCACAGAGTTTTCTAGACTGTAATACTTATAACTTGAGTTGGAGTCTAGGATATGTTCTGGTTATTATCTGGGAAACACAATGCAATACTCTAGTGTAGAATCAGTAAATAATATTAATGATCGTATTACTCTTCAAGTAAAAAGCTCATTTGCCTGTGTAAATTGTAGAATCTAACAAAGTAGACTCTTCACAAGAGTTCTTATTCGATCACGAATTTCCTGATTCGAGGCGTTTAAAGAAATGATGAGTATAGCGGCGACCTTTGAATAGCCATTGATTTGGTATGGCAATGAGTTTGAAGTAGGATGATGGAGTCGGGAATGGAGTACGAGGCGCGAAGTCATTCAATATTGACAGGAAGTATCGGGGGAAAAACATCGTGATACTATCCTATGGTCAAGCAGTAGTAAAAAGTTTGAGCTGTCCCTTGGTGAGGTCTAACCTTGTATGGGACTGTATTGGAAAACTGAACTCCCTGGGGAGTATCAACAAGTTATCTCTACTGTCGGTACTAAGCAAAAAATGAGAAGGCTGGTAGCTTAGCAAGGAAGACTGCGGCTTTTCAGTTCAACGGCCCTGAACTCTTCTGTGGACTATCCTCCAACACCATTGGATATCTGCTGAAGAACTGCACACTCGAAAAGAAGCGTGAAAGCAGTTCAACGGTAACAAGTATGTTTCCGTACCTGTTGGTCAGTCAGTGCACCTTAAGGAAACATACCTAAAACCTTGAGCTGGTCCTCAGCAGACTTAGTTATTCAAGCCATAATTGGACGATTAGTGGGGGATTAAAAGCCATTTCAATGTGGCATGGGCAACAGACGAGATACACAAAGTATCCATGTTTAATTTGTGAATGGGATAGCCGTGACAGAAAACAGCATTACATTAAGAAAGAATAGCAAACAGGAAGACCTTAGATGTCGATACAAAGCATATTGAAAGGGTCAGTCTTGCAGATCAAAAAACAGTTTACTTTCTCCACTTCACATCGAAAGGGGTCTGATAAAGCAATTCGTTAAGGCCTTATGAATGGAAGGGGAATACTTTAGATATCTTTGACAGCAATTTCCTGATTTATCTAAGGCGAAGTTAAAAGAAGGAGTATTTGTTGGACCTGACATCCGAAAACTTATGAAGGATGACAACTTTGGGACAAAAATGGACCTAAAAGAAAAAGCAGTATGGGTATATTTAAAAACTTGTTATAACCAGATTTGCTGGGAACGAAAAGACCCTGACTACAATACCATGGTGGCAGATATGTTGGGAAGCATCAAGAATTTAGGCCGTAATATGAGCCTAAAATTACATTTTCTCCACTCAACCCCTCATTATTTTCCAGAAAATGTTGGTGCTGTCTTATGAGTTGCCATTCGAAATTGATTTTTCCGTGGTAAGTGCGCACAGCCCTGTTAGCGTCAGGGAAGACTTCGCAGCAGACATTAGTTCACTATCCAGTGGATGCTGAGATAGCTACCCAGGTGCGCCACGTGAGAGCTGTGTGTCAACTTGGTAATGTTTGAAACAGAGATCGCTCTGGCCATCACCAAGTTGAAGGCAATCGGAAGCTTAACTCTGCTCAAAGAAAAGCTTGGCCAGCTATATTGACATAATTGAACATAATGCTCGAGCTGTGACTGCTGCGTAAACCGGCCTGGCAAGATAAGCAAGCCGAGTGGGTCTAAAAGTGAACGAGGGTAAGATGAAATACATGCTGGCAGCATTCAAATAGCCCCATCGTCTTGGACATCACCTTGCTGTTGGCGACTGCTACTTTGAAGTTGTAAAGGGCCTTGTCTACCTAGGGACCAGTATCAATACCACCAACAACATCAGTTTGGAAATCAAACGGAGAATTACTCTAGCTAACAGCTGCTACTTAGGGCTTAGTAGGCAGCTGAAGAGAGAAGCCCTTTCTTGACGAACAAAGCTACCTCTGTATGAGTCCGTCATCATTCCCGTCGTGCGATATGCAGCAGCGAGCTGGACGATGACAAACAGCGACGAGCAGGCGTTTGGCGCCTACTCTAACTATACCAGAAGTTGCCTTGCATACAACTTTGCGCCGGTGCAAGACCGACTCGGCTGCTGGGAGAGTTTTTTGCCAAGTGCCGAAAAGTAAGGCGTGTGCTCCGCCCCCCACTCAAGGTAAGGTACGGTAGGGTGTACACAGCGCCATTGTGAGCTGGTGTGGTAGAGCGCATTGGTTTACAAATTGCACAGCGCGCACATTTTTCACCTTCACCCATTTTCGCGGTCTCGACTCGTACTCAAAAACACAAAATTTGCATTTTTCGTCTTTTTGAGTTTTGCACAAATGAAGCAGAAATCAAACGCAGGCATTCCCACGTTTAGCGCGTTCGCGGAGGCCTTTAAATTTTCCAAGTTTCAACGGTTTTGTTTCCACAATTTTGTTGTTGTTTTATTTGTATTCTGTCGTTGTTGTCGTTGTTGTTGTTGTTATAGTTTTGTTTGAAAACACAGCGCGTTACCCAGCAAGATGTTTCTTAGCTCGGTTTTATTTGGAAATTTTGGAATATTTTTTGGCTTATTTAACTTTTTTACATAAATAAAGAAGCAAGAAAATAATTTAAATAGAAATGAGATGAAAACAAAAACAGCAGCTTGAAACTTTTGATTTCATTTATTATTGCTGAAAACACAGATTGGCGGGGAGTCGCGCTCTTAACGGGTGCACTTTCACTGCGGGCCTTTGTGTGGCGCATCGCCTCAGCCGCACTCGCACACAAATCAATGCTGGTGAAATTTTCGAATCACAAATGGAGCAGCAGCCGAGCAGCAGCGGGATGGGAGAAGTCCAATTTCTGATTAGTTATAATTATGCATGGAATTGAGTGACTTAACGAACTTAATTTCAAATTCAGATTGAACCGACGAATTTCTGCTGGGCCCCTCACAAAGCGACGCTTAACTGCATTTTCATTACGTTTATTTTTATTATTATTATTATTATTGTTATTATTGTTATTGTTGAATGTAAAATATACAATAGGAAGTTTTCTATTGAAAAATGTTCATAGAAATGCTTAAATAGAATAGGGGTAGGCCGGGGAGCCGCCGAAGAAGGAGATTGATGCAATGCTTATGTAAGGTTACTGAAAACTGAGAGGGGAATCTTGACAACAGAATTACGAGCAAAGAACCGTTAAACACATTTTTTATATATTTTTTTCTTCTTTTTTATTATTATTTTGCTTTGAAATTCACTTTTCAGCTGAGAAATTTAAGGTAAATATTTATGGAGATTAGTCACTGTGCTATTTGCTTAACTTGAAATGGAAAGAAAAGCTGATCTGTTCAAGTTTTTACACTCCTTTCATACCAAGCTTCAAATCCTGAATATCGTTTTTTTTCTATACAATTTTGGTATTCCCGTTATCTCCAATAAATCTGGAATTTCGGTTTTTTTACACCAAAGTGCTTCTTTGAACTGCTTTCATACCCAAGTCAAAGTCTTGAATATCGTTTTTCTTTACAGCAAAGTGGTGGAAAAGATTTTTTTAAACTCCTTTCATATCAAAGTTGAAGTCTGGAATAAAATTTTATTTGAAACCCCCATGTAGTGGTGGTCTCTCCATTTTTTTCAACTCCTTTCATACCAAGGTTCAAGTCGGAATGTCATCTTTTTGCTCCATTTCAGTATTCCCGTTATCTCAAATAAGCCTTGAATTTGGTTTTTTTTTTTACTCCATGTTAGTGGGAAAAGTGAATTATCCAATTTCTTGTACTGCTAAATAAGGATCAATTTTTTAATATTCACCCCAATGTGGTGGAAAACCTGATCTGTCCAATTTCTTGAAATGTTTTCTTATCAAGTTTCAAGACTTCCATATAATTTCTTTTTCCACCATAGAGGTGGAAAAGCGAAACTGTCCAATTTTTTGAGCTCCTGACATATTTAGGTTCAAGTTTTGAATATCATTTGTTTTACACAAAAGTTCTGGAAAATGTTTTTGTGGAACCTCTTCATATCAAAATTCAAGTCTTGAATATCATTTTATTTAAAACCCCAATGGGTCTGTCCTCTTTTCAAACTTCTTTCATACCAAGTTTAAACTCCTTACGCTCAAGTCTTCAATATCGTTTTTTTTTACAGCAAAAATGTGGAACACTTTTAAACTACTTTCATTTAAAGTTTCAAGTCTTGAATAACATTTTGTTTACACCACAGTGGCGGAAGAAGTGGTCTCTCCAATTGTTTGCATTCCTTTAATATCAAGATTCAAGAATTGAATATAATTTTGTTTACACCATAGTGGTGAGAATGTGATCTATCTAGTTTTTGAACTCCTTTCATATCCAAGTTCAAGTCTTGAAGGTTAAGTTTTCGTACACAAAGCCAATGTGTCCAATTTCTTGAACTCCTTTTCTTATCAAGGTTCAAGTCTTGAATATCCTGTTTACACCATTTCAGTATTCTCGTTATTTCATCATCAAGAGTGAGCTTAACTATTCCACAGCTCTTTTAGCCATCCCTTCCAGGAACTCGCGAAAAGGTGGCTGAATCTGGAACGTTGCAGTAGGGGTTTCATTGCGGAATTAGAGTGAATATTCACTTTATAATTCATAGTATTTTATTTCGAGTTGTTAAGGTTCTGGAGGTTTATAACTGTAATATCGGAGGATTTGTTTTGAAGCCATTATTTTTGCTGAGAAATATTACAAAAATTTCTCTGATATAATATCATTATTCGTAGTATATTATTTAAAGCGAGTCTACGACTGGAAGAGAAAAAGGTTTAGAAAAAAGTATTTTTGGGATTTTGCGTGGGGCAGAATCTGTACCTAAGACCCCCGGTGTGAGCATGCTTACCACTGGACAACGGAGGCCTGCAGTTTTTAAGATTGTTGTAACTGTAATATCGGATGAGTTTTCTTAAGCCATAATTGCTAAAAAAAAAAAAAAACCTGATAATAATTTCTCTAAACAATACTTTTACAGTGGACCAGTCAATAGCTTACTCGCCCATTAACCTCCCCTTCGATAGTTAGTAATTCCAAAGTGGTAGAACTCCACATATGTGGGCAGTATTCTAAGCAGTTTACTAAGCGATATCAATAAATGCTCCAGCAGCTGTTTGTTGAACGAAAACCTCATCGGTTCTATATTGATCTACATTGTTTCCTACATACTACAAACGACTACCAACACTCTTACCTCCTCCAAAAACTTCACAGCACTCCTATCTTATCGGAAGCAATAGAGCAATGGTACAATACTGAATAATTAGCACTGGAGTTTTCACGGATGGTTCTAAAATGGACTGTGGGATTGGTGCAAGAGTTATCTCAGAAAAATTTTCCATAAATAGATCAACCCGCGTCCGTCTTTCAGACGGAAGTTTTGGTTATTAGAAAGGCGTTGGAATCAGATCATACCGTTAAAACTAGCGTTGGTGTCTTTTCAGATAGCCATGCCGCAATCATGACAGTTGGTTCGGCCACCACAACCTCAAATCTTATTAAACAACGCAAAGAAAGCCCCGCAGTTGCACCTCATGAGCACAGTGTTACCCGATCTGGGTCATGGGACAAGAGGACAACGTAATGGCTGATAATCTGGCCCGAGTGGGATCTTCAATACTAGAGACTCAGGCTGTGCTTGTACTAACGCCACTGAGCACCACTGAGTAAAGTCCCGAGCGAAAGCCGGTATTAGTTGGAAAGCCAATAACAAATGTAACAGGATACCGAAATGCAGGGTTAACAAAGTTTTATGGCCGAACTACAACTGGAAGAAAACCCACCAACTCAAAAACAACAACTGAAGGGATATATGAAGACTGACGGCAGTCACAACCAGTTTCTGGCATCCAGAATGGGCATCCCCCACAACGTATACTGCAGAGGCTGTAAAGAACCAAAAGAAAAAGCAACCGTAACTCACTTCCTCTGCATATGCCCAGCCCTATGGAGGGCAAGGATGTACATAATGGACAAAGCAATCTTCAATAGCCTTGACGAGGTATCCGAAGCAGTCATAAACGAGATACTTAACTATCTGAACCAGACGAAATGGTTATAGCATTTATTTCATTTAGTCACCCAACAATCCGGTAACTGAGGAGGTTCCATTAAAAGGATGCACAGGTGCTAATTGGGTTCTTGGCACGAACAACCAACTAAACCAATCAACCAACTAATAAACCAACTGAAAAGGGATCCAAACATCTCCTATTCTTTAAAGGTGTTTCTTAATTCTCTTCTTAGTATATCCTGAAATATAAAATATGTCCATACTACTAAATTCCAACCTACGAAACATATAACAATGCCTTCGCTCATAGCTAAGTACTATAAAAAAGCATTTTTCAGATCATACGAAGGCCTTAATACAACAATATTGGCGTCTGTCTTTAAGAATCATTTCAATTCCTGTAAGAATTGAGCTGTTTTCAACATCAGGCGAGAAGGATGGCGCTTAGAGCATTTCAATATTCAAATGCAGGGAACAGTTGGGTTTCTTTAGATTGAACGAGGACATATTCATTCCCTAAATTTCTACTCACTTTGCTGTTGCTGCAGTAGTAAATATCCGACATGTTGATGGTGTCGTAGCAATCAGTTGAAGCGAAAATAAAAATAAGCACAACACTTGCAGAATTTATTTGTTAATAATTTAATTTTCTTCTTATTAAATTTGCAAACAAAATCTAGTTGGAAATTCTTTTAAGGCACTGAAAAGTTATGCTGAACATTTGAATTTTTCCGGGTCCGTTGTCGAAAGAAATCGATCACGCGAAAATGAAAAATCCGAGTTTTTTTGGCAACAATTTTAATAGAAATATTTTATATAAATATTTTTTTTTAAGAAGTCGAATCATAGAAATAATCACTTTAAGTCACTTAAACGACTTCAACTGAAACAGAATTTCCACAACGGGTAAGACGACTTTCTACTTCAGTGGCGTAGTGACCAGTATTTGCGAATGGCGGCCGAGAGGAGAGAACGCGTTTGCAGTGTGCATGCATGTGATTCCAACAGCAGCAGCAGTGGCTGCTGTCAAGTCTCGAAAAGGTCGTGTTCCTTTAAGCTAAACTGCTCTATTTACTGACATTGCTCTGGCTGCGATTATGATTGTGATTGCGATTCTCTGACGTAGCTCGTCTCGCATTTCAGCGTGCTCAGCCTGTCCCCAGTACTCGACGTAGTCGTCGCACAATGAAAACTGTTACGCTTCGTCTTGCAATTAGCCGTGCAGAAAGAACTTCACACAACAACACCACAAAAGAAAATACAACTGCTCGCAAGCGAAATATCCGTAAATGTACTCGTATTTAAAAGCGTTGTTGCCTTTCATTCAAGTCACGCGCGCGCTATCACCCGGTTTGCTGTATAAACACCACCACGTCCGACTCGCAGAAAAGTCCAAATTGAACTGAAACTCAAGAAACTCTGCCAGTGCTAGCACTAGCCACTGTAGACAAGCCCCCCCTCTCCCTCAACAGCTATGAGTACCAAACCAAACCATACCAAACAGCACCGTACCAAAAGAAACCCGACCAAAGGCGCGCTCCTACCTGCTTCTTAGCGGCAGCGCGATATGGCAGCTCAATCATCAGACCAGTCTGATCGTTTTCTTTGCCTACACAGCTGTGCACACCACAGCACATTTCCAGCGATGTCTTTCTTTCACCTGGAAACCAACGAGCTCGGCTTCATTGGAAGAAGACGTGTTCGCTTGCAACATGTTCGAACGATTGTTTATGTAGTTAAGCGACTATTCACAAAAATAGCGCTACCAACTTTACAACGGTAAGAAAGCGTTAACAGTCACCCAAGAGGAAATTTCTGGCCGACATTCCTGATTTCCAATACGGAACTCATGAGGAGCGCAGATGAAATAGCTTAGCTAAACATTCTTGATTAAAGACTCATATGAACCTTAGATAGAATGTGGGGTAGGCCGGAGAGACCGCCGAAGAAGGAAGTCTCCAAGCACTCAGGCGTTGATACCCATTGTACTGTCATACGAGCCTTACTATGAGTAGCAGGGACATGCCACATTACCGCATGCAGTATATACACTCATCTCTTAATAACGACAGGAGCATGCTATAGGGCGAAAGACCTGGCCTTCATATGGTCGACCCCCATTTCTTGTTTATGGCTTTGTAGGGTCAATATACTTATTCAAACAAAAATAGATCCACAAATATTGTATGGGTCGTAAGTTATAAAAATGTGTCAATAGTGGGAGTGGCTGAGAAAATAACCCGCCCATTTTTTTGTGTTTTATACTAGCACTCTGAAACATCGTGTGATTTCGTTGATTTGTAATTCTGATGATTTGTATACGTTGTATATGTCCATGCCTGCCAGTCCTTCTTGTGGTAGTAGAAAAACAGGTCAACCACACAAACTTAGTTTGCCATTTTTCCCGTTTTAATGGTCAATGGTATAAATAAAACAAATAAATCTCTTGTTAAAATTCGCATTACCAGCACCAGACAAAATTCCCCTGTATTATACCATAAAAAGTATAGCATATTTTTAAGCGTCACATAAAGTACTGTAATGTTAACTATATCAGAAACATAAATGATCATTTATGTTTCTGCTATATGCTGTTAACATTAACATAAGCATAATTTTCCTGTTATCATTAATGTAAGAAGAGTAAGCATGGTCAGAAACATGTTCGTGGTGGTAAGCACGCTGGCCTTGGAGCCTTCCGATCCGAGTTCGACTACCAGAATTTCTTTCCATTGCCCAGGAAATTTTTTTTTACACTTTTTCTTCTTAAAAAAATGCTAAGATGATGTTGGAATATTGAGGACGTTAATCCCCATTACCCTTAAAATGCTAAAAAGTGTGTTCTCTGTCTGTGCGGTTGAGCTGTTTTTCAACTACCAGAAGAAGGCGTGACACCTACACAAACAAATGATCACTGTCTGAGTAGTTTTGATATTGTCCGTCCGTCCGTCTGTTCTTCTGTGACCAACTTTTTCCTACACCTTAATGGAACTTTGCAGAAGTATTTTCTGGACCTTAAAACAGAGCCAGATAGTTGATAGTATGAACCAATTTAGACAAATACCACGCATACATCCCATATATGCAACTTTAGGTACTTTTTTAAAATGAGCTTCGGTCTAATTGAGGGTAGAGTGACGGAATTATGCAGTTATGTATATGTGGGTTCTACTAGAATATGAAAAATGTCGACGGTGTATATTTACTGCCACGACCACTATTAACACATACGATCTATAAGAGGTTTATAGACGAAATTCAACGCGAAGAAGCATGTTGACACTTTAAAGCCATATGCAAGAAATGGAGAGAGTGGGGTTGATCTGATAAAGGAGACGCCCACTTGCTATACTTTCGATTAGCCCAACTATGCACCTATTGATGATATATGAATATTACAATACTACCGAATACGATATATAATTGCTGTAGTAATGCTCACTGGGTCTATACTAGTGTGTAAGCAATATATGGGGAGAATTCTAGTACTGCCACGCCCGCAAACTGGGTGCATGTACAAGATTCATCAACGAATGCAAAGATGTTTATATATCCATTGAGTATAAATACGGTGAAGCTGAATCACTGAAGCCACCAAGGGGATTTTGGTGATTAAAACCGCCTCCCCACCGAAATAAAAACTTTTTGTTTTTGTCTTTTATTATTTATTTTTATATGTTGTTATTGTCTTTTTTTAGTTTATGGAATAAAGTTTTTTAATTTACTTTTATTTCTTTCTTCAATAAATCAAAACCCCCGAAAATCCGTTCTGGGTACGCCCCTCCCCAAACTATTTATATTCACTAATACAGTGGCATATCAGAACACAGCATTAAAGAGATTCCTTGCTTTGTGTAGGCTTATGAAATGTCAGCTTATGAGTACATTCTCTACAAATCTAAAACCCCCCGTAAATTTGTTCTGGGTGCACCCCTGCCCGAACCAATCAATATTCACTAATCAGTAGCATATCGATATACAGCTTAAAAGAGATTCCTTTCTCTGTATTCTGTGTACAATAACAATTGTTAGCAATAATCTCTTTGGTAGGCCATGGAAGACAGGGCAACTTGTCTGCCATAATAAATGTTGATTTCCTCACTATAAATGTGGGTTATATAGTGCAACTCCACACGAATCTATCTATCAAAAACTGCCATTAATATAAAAAGTACCGATATCTGACAGTAAATAATATCCATCCGCCGCTGAGGACTTCAAACAGAAGTTTCCAGTGCTGAGCTATTTGCACAATCCGACTTTGATTGGTCCTCTAATCACGCTTCTGTCAGATCAGATTTTAGAAGAAATTGAATCTGGGGTTGATTGCGCTGAAATACTTGTCCTTAAAATGTTATTCCTGATTCCGAAAATAGCGGCATTCTAGCGATATTGAAAATCTTCTGCAGGAAAAGTTGCCGCAAATACTGAACTGAATTCCAAAGAGGAATTGTTTTATAATTTGTCTATATGTAAATTTGATACATTGATACTAACATTATTATAAGAAAAAACGAATCAGTTTGACTTCAATTATAATTTAATTAGAGGAGCAAGAATGTCTCCCATTAAAATAGAATAGTACACAATGATAAACAATGCATAACCCATTGAACAGCTTCTAATGGGGGTTCAGGTTGGCTGTGGAAGCGGCCGCCTCGGCAGGTTGATAACGCTGCTTCTCCTCGACGAAAATTTGGAAGTGCCCTTCGCCGTAACCGAAGTTCCGCATCGTCTGGCGGAGGGACTGCGGTACAAGCGTGAAGTCCTTATATTTATTGGCTCCAGATGGTGGGGCCTCGGCACAGCGTTCATCGCAGAGAGTGTCAACATGGCAGGCCTTCTCCTCGAAGATGCACACGATTTTCACCAATTGCTGCACAACGAATATGACGACGAAGAAGAATATGTTGACAGCAAACAAATTGGTGCGCGGAGCAAATAGCATCTTGCCAAGTCGGAGGTGGTTGGATAATAATAACAAAGACAATATACAACGTAATACGTAAATACTCTTTGATAATAATAATAACAAATAACGTAGAAATGCAACAAGAGCGGGAAACACTGAGTGGACGATGCGTCGTACCGGTTGGTGATGATTTGCTCGACAAACTGAGAGGCAAACAAATTTATCACGCTTCTTTATACAATATTCGATAACAACAAACAAACAAACGCTGTGTGTGTGTAGTGGCAGCAGAGGCAGCAAAAGCAGCATAGACAACAGAGGCAGCAGAGGCAGCAGAGACAGCGAAGACAACAGGTAGCGACCAATGCAGGCAGCGACCCAGCGTCCGTGGATTTAGGCAGGTCAGCACTAGATAGCGGTGCGTGTCAACTGTTTGTTATGTTTATCAGGCTTATCATCGTTTTACATATACGATAGTAGGAGACGTGTTAAACGACCTTGTCAGGCACAGTTTGTTCATAATTAAAGGCATTGTTGGGATTAACCAGCAATTTGGAAATTGTTGTTGTTATTTTTTTAGTAAGATTTTCATGAAGAGTATCTTCCCCTGTACCTAGATATATTTTTAGAATTATCTGAATTATATTCAATGAATTGAATTATTGCATTTAAGGATCCAAATGTTTTTTAATCATTTTCTTTTATTTCATATGAACAATTGTCCGCTAACTGAGATTCTGCAAAGCCGGCAACACATCGCAGTGCATTTGGCACGACTTTGCAGCAGGAGCCGCCATCAATTGGTTCATTATGCATCCCGTTCGTTTCATTATTGAGTTTTAAACTAAGCAAAAATGAAAATATTAAAGTAATGTTGATGATTAATCATCATTCATCATCATAAATCCTTTTTCTCAATTCCAAAGCCGTGGGAATTACTGAAGCAAAGAGTAATAATGGAAGTGAAGATATGAGTAATGCCCAAAATGCATTCATTAGGTCCAAAAACATTCATTAGATCAAAGTACATTCATTGGGTCCAAAGACATTCATTGGGTCAAAAATACATTCAGTAGGTCAAAAAATATTTATTAGGTCAAAAAACATTCATTAGGTCCAAAGACATTCATTGGGTCAAAGTACATTCATTGGGTCAAAAAACATTAATCATATCCAAATACATTCATAGGGTAAAAATACATTCAGTAGGTCAAAAAACATTCATTAGGTCCAAAGACATTCATTGGGTCAAAGTACATTCATTGGGTCAAAAAACATTAATCATATCCAAATACATTCATAGGGTAAAAATACATTCAGTAGGTCAAAAAACATTCATTAGGTCCAAAGACATTCATTGGGTCAAAGTACATTCATTGGGTCAAAAAACATTAATCATATCCAAATACATTCATAGGGTAAAAATACATTCAGTAGGTCAAAAAACATTCATTAGGTCCAAAGACATTCATTGGGTCAAAGTACATTCATTGGGTCAAAAAACATTAATCATATCCAAATACATTCATAGGGTAAAAATACATTCAGTAGGTCAAAAAACATTCATAAGGTCCAAATAGATTAAGTAGGTCGAAATATATTCATTAGGTCAAAACACATTCATTAGGTCAAAACACATTAATCACTTTAAAATACATCCATTAGGTATCTTTAATATAAGGCCGCTCTCCAAATCTCAGTCGTTCAGGGACGAGATTCCTGTTAAAATGAAAAAACAATGTTGTTTTCATCAGAAATTTTAACTGCTGTTTTTAGGTTTGCCCTTTTTTGTACCCTTTGCCCTTAAAAAGGGCAAAAAGGGTATACTAAGTTTATACGGTTGAGGTATGTTTCAACTACCAGAAGGAGGCGTGATAGGTATGTACATATATATGCACAAATGATCAGACTCACTTCTGAGTAATTTTGATTTTGTCCGTCCATTTGCTCGTCCGTCTGTCCGTCCGTGGCTAACTTTTTTCCACATCGTTAGAGATATTTTAATGAAACTTTCCAAAAATATCGCCTGAAACTTAAGAGAGCTATATCAACCCATTTGGTCAAAGACCACGCCTACCTCCGATATATACAACTGTAGGCAACTTTGACTCCTCGCCCACTATTAAAACATACTCATAACTTAAGATCTATTAAAGATTTATGGATGACATTTATTTTATCCGAAGTAGCATGTTGACATCATAAAGCCAGTGAATGGAGTTGATCAGAAAAGGCCACCGCCTAATATAAAAGCAGTAATGTATATTAGGTCCATACTATTGCTTGTGCAAAATGTGGGCAACTCATAGCCATACTACTACCGTGCCCACAATTAAACAAATATCATTACCCTATACAAGATTCACTAATTTAGAAGGATCCTGACTAAAATCATCACTTTTGCTCTAGAACTTCAGAGTGACACTTATTTAAAAGGGTTCTGTCTAAAATTATCACTTGGCTCCAGAACTTCTCAGTTATCCTAATTTAGAAGGATCGTACCTAAACAATTTCTTTGGTTCCTGAATTTCTGAGTGGTCCTTATTTATAAGAATCCTTCCTGAAATAATCACTTTGGTTCTTGAACTTCTGGGTGATCCTAAATTAAGAGGTCTCAGTCTAAAATAAATACTTTATTTTGAATTTCCATAAACATGCTTCGACCTAGGTCCTATAATGATCTTCATTGCAGAAAATCTAATCTTAAGACACATTTTTATTACTGATCCTTATATCGGAAAGGTTTACGAATAAGACCACACATTATGGCAGTAAAATATTTATTGATTAGTGTTCTTATGGCATCTAGCAAAAATATCCTCTTCAATCGTCCTTATTTCCGCTCAGAATTTCCTCAGTTTTCCGAAGCAAGTGATTTTCGACTGCAGTAAATCCCTTCAGAACATTTCTCCCATTGGCTTCAAAGTGATTTCATGAATCTAGAAAATGGAATGGTTTAAAGAATAGCATATTCATGGCTGGACTGCGTACCTGAACATGTGGTGGTGTACGTAAGGCGTACAGAATGGCATCAGAGATATTCTCAGGGTTGAGCTTTGCCATGCCCTTTACAAAGTAGCGTATTTCCTCAGGAAAGATGTTGGTGTTCACGGCCCCGGGGCAGATACCCTGTTGTGAACACAAGAAACTTTAACTTAGATCGATATGGAGCCACAAAAGCCTACTAAACCTACCGTGACGCGCACTTTGCTTTTGTGCAACTGGAACTCCTGACGATAAGTCTCCACCATGGCGGTAACGGCGTACTTGGTCGATGGGTAAATATTGAATGACGGTAGCACATCGATGAAGTTGAGCACCTGATGACCAGCGATGCTATTGATAATTATCACATGACCTTCATCGTCGCGTTTAAGCATGCGTACGAACGCCTCTCGAGTGCACCACAACACGCCCATCACATTCGTGTCAATGACCTGACGCATTTTTTCGGTATTGCCGGGCGTAACCAGCTCCGTTTCGCGGGTTATGCCAGCATTATTCAGCAGTACATTGACGCCGCCCAATTCGCGTTCGGTCCACTCGAAAGTCTTCATGATTTCGTCTTCCTTTGTGATATCACAGCGACGTGGTATGAACTGGGATTGCAAACGTGGCGGCAAACTCTGCTGCACCTCCTTGAGTTTGGCTTCCCGACGCGCCAGACCGACGACACGCAGTCCAGCCACCACCATAGCCTTTGCCGTAGCAGCTCCTATGCCGCTACTAGCGCCAGTGACCACAGCCAGTTTATTATGCCAGCGCTCCATATCAGCAGTGGGTGCAGACTTGCAGTCTTGCCAAGTGAACAACGACTGAAAGGCTTGCAACAGCTGCCCTGCTTAATACCCGCGAGAGTGACAAAACTCTTTTCCAGGTTAATACCGACTTTGCGTATCGAGCCGCCACTCAACGCACTTGTGCGGATTCTGCGTTTGCTTTGCCACTGAATTGGAAACATTTTGCCAGCATTCGCAATGGAACGCTGGCAGAACAAAGTCGCTGTTGTCACCGGTGCTAGTGCAGGTATTGGAGCTGCTTGCGCCAAGGCGTTAACCGCCGCTGGCTTCATTGTGGTGGGCCTGGCCAGACGACAGGAACGAGTGCTACAGCTGAGGGAGGAACTGCCAGCGAAGTTACGTGCCAATTTGCATGCTTTCAAATGCGATGTGTCGCAAGAAGCCAACGTTATGGAGGCCTTCAAGTGGACGCGCCAGAAACTGGGTGGCGTCGACGTTCTGGTGAACAATGCAGGCATCATTGCCACAACCGAACTCTGCCGGACGCAGAACACGAAAGAGATACGCGCTACGGTGGACACCAATATCATGGGTACAGTGTACTGCACACGCGAGGCATTCCACTCCATGCGGGAGCGCAATGTAGAGGGCCATGTGGTGATTGTCAATAGTGTGGCTGGACATCAAGTGCCGAACTTGGGCCCCGATTTACCCTCACTCAATATCTATCCGGCCACAAAGTTTGCACTGCGCGCCATGAACGAGATCTATCGACAGGAGTTCCAGCGCAACAAAACTGGCGTGCGAGTTACGGTAATTTTACGGTTATCTGGTCTATTCTGTCCTCCATTCTCCTTGAATGAAGAACACAAAGTTCCCATGTCAGTAAAGGGGCTGAAATAGGAAAGGAACATAAGCAATGCTCGCAGAATGAAGCCAAGGATGTGTATGATAAGTGGATTATGTGAGTCTGCACATTCTGAGCGGTGATTAAGTTCATTGTGGTTGAGGTTTAACTTAGATACAAAGGTAGATATATTCCAAGAGCTATACTATAGAGTTGTGTATGAAGAGCTCGCGTGCTGGTTTTTTGTCTGTCTAATCTTCTTACTTTGTATTCTTCACAAATCCTCGCAATGTAAGTGGTGGATATGGGAAACAGCCCTCAGCCCCAGTGAATAACAACAACGCATAACAGTGAAACATGAAGAACAAAAACGTGCCTTGTTGCTGTGATAAGTACCAACGAGTATTAAATACAAAGAATATACAGGGAGCAGTAATAAGAGCGTCCTGAGAGAGAGATTATGCAGTTTGTTCCTCACGAATTCTAACTCGCTAATTTTAGAGTGGCTAGGAACAAGGTGAATTTATGTAGAAGGTGGATGCAAGGTGAATTTATTCCCTTGTGAATTGTCAAACAGAAGCAGAGTGAAATAAAGCAGCTGGTGAAAAGGACTGAATTTAAAGGATTGCATAGTTTCATAATATAAAATTTGGAAAAACAAATTTATAAAAACAAAAATCTTAAATTCTGAATGTTTACAAAGATCCCATTTTGGGGAAAATTAGTTTAAACAATTTGTTCTTGTATTCACCATTTGGATAAATTAACCTAGGGCTGAGATTTTTCCAGGGGTGCGGAGTAGTCAATTGATGTCTCCAGCTCTGACCCCGAAACGTTAAGATTTTCCTAACACCACTTCGACGTCGACTTCAACTCATACTTCAACTACAACTACGACTTCAACTACAACTACTACTTAAGCTACAACTACAACTTTCACTACAACTCCGACTCAGACACCCACTCCGACTTCAACTCCGACTTTAACTACAACTACGACTTCAACTACAACTCCGACGCTGACTCCCACTCTGACTACAACTACGACTTCAACTACAACTACAACTATGACTTCAGCTACAACTCCGACAAAGATTCCCAACTCCGACTTTCTAACTACAACGACGACTTCAACTATAGCTCCCTCTCTGATTCCAACTGCGACTTCAACTTCAACTGCGACTATGACTCTGACTCACACTTATGTATATTATAATGATGCTTTAAATGCATCTGAGCATACCAAATATGTTCATTTGTAGAGTTAAAGTCGCCAAAAATATTCCAACTCCAATTTCGATTCCGTCTCCATCCAAAAACCAGCTACTCCGCGACTTCGACACCAACTCCACAGATCTGCAATTATGCTTACCATGTTTGCTAATACAGTAAAATGACCGAAGACATCAGGCAAAGTAAGCATTTGCCAGAATGAGGAAGCACATATTAGGTTCGGATGTTTTGAGAATGGACAAATGCAATCCTTATCCCTGGACAGACTTCTGAGATTCATAAAAGAGGTTTGAAAAGAAGTATTTGTTCTTTCCTTTCACAGTCCTCTATCTCCCCCTTCCTCCAAATATTTCCAGGCTTATAGTACATATAGCTTGGAGACTTCCCTTTTTCGAGGGTTCCCGGCCCACCCTACTTCTATTCTATTCTAAGCATTTGATTCTCATATAGATTGAGCGGAGCACTTACGATCAATTAGATAAATCCGATTACAAATATCGGCATCACTTGTGATAGGTTCTCTATGCCGGGGCGTAACCAAGAGTGGCAGGGGTCGCCTTCTCGGATGATCCCCGAATGCGGTAGAAATGAACAATTGTAAATACTTTATTCTTTGAGTGTCACAGTCTAAAAATTATGCCAAGGTCCTCACACTGTGTTGTTACCCTTATCCATCCTCATTCCTCACTCATTCCCCACTCATTCTCGTCTCAATCAAACACTTTCTTCTCCTTGATTACTTTGGTACTGTTAATTTTTGCCACTTCTTCCATTCTGAAGACTGTCAGCCCCGGGATTGTGGACACTGATATTTTGCCTCCAGATATCAAAGGTGTTCTGAAAGAGGTTATGCCCATGTTAAGCTCAGCAGATGTGGCAGATGCCGTGTTGTGGGCTATTGGAACCCCATCCAATGTTCAGGTACACATTAAAGGATTTAAATATATATTTTATTTATTACTTTTTCCGAATCTCATTTATTAACAAACATCATATCCATTTACAGGTCCACAATATCATCATAAAGCCCATGGGTGAGAAGTTCTAGGCGGAGCGGGAACCATTTCACATTATCTCTCCAACAGGTTTTATTATTAACTCGTACACCTGCAAATGAAATACATAAAATAATAAATAAATAGATTACTCAAGAACTATTAAAATGGTCCCTGTATAAATCCCTTGGGGCCCTCTCCCAAGACTAATAGGTTTGGGTATGAAAAAGTTGTGAGAGTTATCACGCAAATAAAAGATCAGAATAAAAATAACTTATCTTTATTCGAGGATGGTGAGAACCATACGTGGAACTACAAACAGTTCACAGTAGTTTGACAGTCGTCCTTTGGCACCACTTTGTGAACAACATCTGTTTTGCAGTCTTTATCAAGCAGAGGTCCTTGCCATAACTGAGGCAGCCGTCTACTTAAATAGACACGCCGTAACAAAAACCATTCTAAATATCTACTCGGATAGCCAGGCAGCAATCAAGTCAATGAACTCGTTGGCACTGAAATCAAAGGTTGTCCAGGACTGCCTGGCAGCCCTAAATGATATCAGCATCGTTTTCAGGGTCCGCCTAATAAGTGTTCCGGGACATTGAAGGGAACTGTAGGACTGATGAACTAGCCAGACAGGGTAACAACATTTCTCTGAGTACTGACAGATGGGAGTTTGGAATACCAATTGCCACCTGCAAACTAATGTTGAAGGATAGTGTCGTACGTGAGGCTAATAGGTATTGGGCAGACGAAGGCACTTGCTAAACGACTAGGCTAATGTGGCCGGAACTTGATCGGAAAATATCTAGAGACTTGCTTGGCCTGTCGAGAGAAGATATCTCTAAGGTCGTAGCTTGTATACCTGGTCATTGGGTACTCGGCAGACATGCTCTCAGGCTGGGAGTATTCTCTCATGAATACCGCATAAGCTGTGGGGATGAAGAGGAGGAGCAGACTGTGGAACATCTCTTCTGTATGTGCCCGGCTCTAGCTAGAAGCAAAGCGGGCGAAGGTCAAACAAATCCTGCGCTTTATTAGGGCTTCAAAATGGTTTGACTAGTAAAGTAGAGGTGTGGTGTTACGCGGTGGTATCACAGTGGACCCATAGTGGTCTGAATGAGTTTATCTGTAGACTGACTGCCACGAAATCCCACCCTAACCTACATTCACTCGTTGATTCAATTCACCTGGACATGAGGCGGCGTAGACAGGGCGTATAAAACGGCGTTCGAGACATCCTCGCACTTCAGCACCGCCATATGAGGTTTAATAATATTCTCCATCTCCGCTGGGAATATATCGGTATCCACCACGCCCGGACTTATGCTCTAATTGAATAGTGATGGCAAAATTAGCCACGAAGCAATAATTTAAAACCACAAAACACCCACCGTAACTTTGATTTTGGTATCGTGTCGTAGGAAATCCTGTCTGTACGTTTCGACCATTGACGTTATCGCATGCTTTGTAGCCGGATATATATTGAACGAAGGAAACTCATTGCCCAGAACCGGCGTCCGATGTCCCACAATGCTATTGATCATGATCACTTGTCCGTCATCGATGCCATGCGAACGCATCAAATTGAAAGCCTCACGCGTGCAGATCATCACGCCCATTACATTGGTCTCGATGGTGTCACGCACATCCTGCGTATTGTCCGACTGCAGTAATTCTGTTCTGCGCAGCACACCGGCATTGTTCACGAGCACATGCACGCCGCCCAGGTTTTTGTCCACCCAATCGAAGGCACGCTTCACCGCCGCCTCATCAGTCACGTCACACTTGAGTGGGTGAAATTGGGGACGCTTTTTTGGTGGCAACCGTTCATGCAACTCGGCTAGGCGTTCTTCGCGACGCGCCAAAGCCACCACAATCATGTCAGCCTTCGTTACCAGGTCAAAAGCAATGGCAGCACCAATACCAGCACTGGCGCCAGTGACCACTGCGACGCGTCCTTGCCAACGCTCCATGGTGGTGGGGATGGTGGAGTCGATGATGGTATTGTGGATGGTGTTGCTGATGGTGTTGCTGTTGCTGTTTGTGTTGCTGATGGTGTTGCTGTTGGTGTTGTTGCTGTTGATGGTGTTGGCGATTGTGATTAGAGCAGGATATTTGGGAGCTCGGTGAAAGCGTTAGACGGGCGACCCAACGCGTGAGCGAGAACTGATCAGGCGCACACGTCCGGCGCTCGGCTTATATAAGCCTCGGCTTGCATGTAAATAAGTATTCTCGCTGGCCGGCCATCAATTATGCCGATAGGTGCTGATGTAAATTTGTGTCTTTCTGGAAAAGTTGATGTTCATGCTGAAATGACGACAGTTCGGTTTTAGTTAATGAGCTCGTAGGAGTTGAGTTGCGTATCAATTCGAGCGCGATCGCTTTGCAATCAATCAGTATGCTCGACGCATTGTTGCCATTTAACATTTTAGTGAAGAGGGGATTGCGTTCACTTGCAATTAAATACCAATTTGCAGTGTTTTAATTAGAATAATATTTGCATTGTATTTGACATTGGATTGAGGAGTAGTTAACTCTCGCCTCCCAAGTCATTAGAAAGAAGGGGTTTCGTGTGGGACTGTACCTTTGCTTCTGACTGTTGTAGGGAGAGTTGGCAACTCTGGCATGACTTCATCAGAGAGGATGTCAATTATTATTAAATGCTTGCAATTACACGGGAAGTGTGAGGAGGTGACTCCACGACTAGCAACACGCGACAAAAACGCTGCTCAAAGAAGAGCGTGAAATTTTGGAATCCAGTTTCGAGTGTTTTTATTTTTTTGTTCTTTTGTTTAATTCAGTTACCTGCAAATGGACGAGGGCTTTTTGGACATTTAATTACTTAATTACATAGTTTATTGTGTGTTATTTTTGTTTTTGTTTATACTGCGTATATTTATTTTTAACTCGCTGTTGGTGTAGAAAAGAAGTGGCAGTGTTCTTAGCAATAAATTTGATACTCTTACTCCAACAATGCTGATGATGCTGTGATAGTATTCTAGCTAATTGATGGGTCAATTGACCAGAAACTGCGGATAGCAATTCCATAAGAAGAACTAACATAAATCATTCAAATTCAAAAATTCTGTCAACACTTGTCATGTTTTTTCCTTGGCTCTGACACGCGAAGATTTCTCAATTCTGTGAGATTTGCTGAAAGGTCACTTTCATACTAGATCAAGTAGAGAAAAAAGACCATCAGACTCGGTTTTAAAAACTAAAATGTTTTGTCTCAATTCTACGGGAAGATTTACTTTCAGAAACTAAAATGCATTTTCTCAACTCTATGGGAAGATTCGCTGACAGACTTGTTCTATAACGATCGAGCAGAGAAAAGAGACCATATGCCTCCCTTCCGAAACTAAAATGTGTTTTCTCAATTTTTCGGGAAGATTTTCTGACAGACCTCTTCTATAACGATCGAGCAGAGAAGACACCATCTGGCTCGCTTTCAGAAACAAAAATTTATTTCCTCAATTCTACAGGAAGATTTCCTGAAAGACCTCTTCTATAACGATCGAGCAGAGCAGACACCATCTGCCTTTCAGAAAGTAAAATGTATTTCCTCAATTCTACGGGAAGATTTGCTGACAGGCCTTTCCTACAACGATCGAGCAGAGAAAAGAGACCATATCCCTCGCTTTCAGAAACTAAAATGTATTTCCTCAATTCTACAGGAAGATTTCCTGAAAGACCTCTTCTGCATATATGAAGCCAATCAATCGAAACATGATATCCATCCAATTCTGCGCAGAAGCGGCTAATTTAGACGGCTATAAAGAATATACATCAATCTTTACAAAACGAAGAGAGGGGTGCTTCTTTCCTTGGGATATTATAAACACGGCGAAGGGATTTGTGATTGATTACTATTTTGCAGCACCTCGTATCAAGGAGGAATCTGTGCCGGTTCTTCTATGATTTATATTAAGTGTTTAGAAAATCTTTAAGGATATTCCACAAAAAGATTTGGGTAATCTTTTTCATCCAACAATTAAATGCTCCATACGCTCAGTTTTCCTCCGTCCCCTTCTAGGAAATACTCGGACGAATTATCTCCAGTAATTGTAATATGTTTAGATGGTGGTTTGGAGATATAGTATACAATTCCCCCCAAATTACTAGATATGAGATACACCAGATAGGTAGGTTGAGCAACTGCCCGTGAGGCACACGTAGAACTGAATTGCCCCTTTGTGACGCCACATAAGACACAAGTCTTTTGAGATGTTCAGCCATTTGAAGATTCTGATGAAGCCATTTTTGTATCCTAGGAAAGTATTTCTCCTATTGAACAGCGCTAGGCATGTGCAGATCAGGTATTTCAATGGACTCTTGCAACTCCTCATCCATGCAACTACTGAAAAGCACATTTGAGAGGATTCCTAATATCATGACATGATTACCCACATCCCAGTGCCCTGAAAGAACACTTACGACGGTTCCTATATTTTGTCTACTCAAGGACAGAAGATATTTTGAGCACTTGACATCTATTTCAGGCCAGATTTGCAAAGCTTCTTTACATCCTGTCCCTTCAGACTAGCACCTCCTCGTTAAGTCTCAAGGATGTAACGTAGTTTAGAAGATTGCATGTAGCTATGATAATACTGAGGTTTAACCAAGATGGTTGAATCCGATTCGTAGTACCCTCTCGGGCGTCTTCTTCCCTTTGAAGTTCCGTGGAATATACCTGAAGCCGGAAACAAAACTCAGATACAGACGTGTCTGCTCAGCTATCGCGTCTGTAGATTTGCGGTAGCTCTTGACAGTAATCGACGTAAATATACCCGAATGCTGCGAACGCTAGGCCGTTTGACTACGTGCCAGAAAGCAGATATCCTGATCAGATATCCTCTTCTTCTCGAGCCAAGACAAGGCTTTCTCTATAGCCACGATATCCGCTTGGAACACTCTGCAGTGGTCGGGAAGCCCAAAGTTCATCTGAAAATACACCGCCCCCACTCTTCCCTGTAACTTGTATCCATCCGTGTAAATATGTATTCATTCTGTATGAATTGGGCTGCTTTCCTTCCATCCATCACCAGAATGATTGGAAATTCTGCAGCTACAATGCAGTGAATAGCACATGGCGGTTGGTCTCAATAATACACTTTGCTTGTACCTCTGAACGGAAACAAACTACTATATAAGAAAAGTCGGAGGAAGACACTCCTAACTATCATATAAAAATCAGCAGTTAATAACTTGTTTAAAATCGCCAGTTTCAATCCAAATCAATCTTACATATGATAAAATTAAGTTCATCTGAGACTACTTATCCGCTTAGCCACATCGATGTCATTAAATAACTCATATACATCATGGTTCATTCCGATACGAAATACCCAAAAATCCTACGGAGTACTTTTCTCTTGAACACTCCAAGAGCAGCCACATTTGACTGCCTCCTGCGTCTTGACCCAGGTTTCCGCCACGTAAAGAAGCACTGGTAAGATGAGTGGCTTGTAGAGTGTCACTTTTGTCGGTCGAGAGAGGGCTCTACTAAACATTTGCTTACTGAGACCACAGTGGCACCTATTTGCAAGTCATTCTGCGCTTCATCTCCAGATATATTATAATTAACGTATACTTTATTTGTTGTCTTTTGTTTTACAATATTTTTTGACCATATTTGAAGCCAATGTGGTTAAGTTTATTTATATTTTTGTCTCAATATATTTAAAAATTAATAGTGGTGTGTGACGAACATTATTCACACCGGAACTGCCGATTCTAATTTACGGAAACATGCCTTTGCTTCGCTTAAACGAAGCCCCGGCCTTTCGATTGTGATTGGAACGTGACGATTTGTTCTTTTCCTTATTGTCCCGACTACGTAAAGTGTCTTTGCTTTGGCCCTGTCCTTTGGGAGCGCCAGTAACATTTTGTGAGCCACCAGCGCCACTACCATTTCCACCCCCACCCCCATTTCCTCCACCACCTCCACCACCATTTTTATTGCGCCATTTTGCCGCACGTTGGGCTTCGTATCTAGCTCGCGATTCTTCCGGATTCTCGCAGAAATTAATGCGCTTATCTCGATTGGTTTGGCCCTCGGCTCCCGCAGTCGACTGTTCATCTTCAGATTCATCTGCCTCAACGCTTTCACCATCTGAAACATCTTCGCTAACACTGGCCAAGCCCGATTTCAATTCTTTGGACTTCACCCCGCGCCGCTCCGTCTCCAACAACGCCTCATAGCTATCATCATATTCGTCGTCGTACTCGCCCTTGTCATCATCGTCCTCGGCCACCAACGAATACTCCTGATAGCGATGTCGGATCTTATTCAAATCTCGCTTGTCATCCAAAAGTTCAGCCGCATTCTGCGGTGCATTGGGGAAACCCTTACCCTGCTTTATAATACAATTGGGATTGGCCTGTGTAAGCACATCATATTCGTCACCATCATAGACATTATTATGCCTAATGCCAGTCTGCTGGAAAAATTGGTCCTGCACATCTGGTGGTATGTAAACTTCCGCTTGATCGACGTACATTAGATCCGGCGGCAAGTTCTCCTCGAGTATGGCTGAAATAGCCTCCTCACTGCCGCAATAACGAGCCAGAACTCGCCGAACGAATCCCGTGCCGAGATGCGGCAATATGTCGATTACGGCTGTGACCTCCTTATCAATGTCACGCGGAGCAACTGTAGGGAAAGCCATAGCAATACTTTCATCATTATCTACATGCGGACAAATAAAAGGCAAGTCATGGTGATTATGAGTATGTTCCTCGAGAGTCGACATCGCAACGTTGCCAAACGTGCCGCCTGCTTCTGACTCAGCCTCGGTTTGATATCCTTGTACAATGAAGGCTGCTTTGAAGGCATCCCTAAAATGCAGAATTTAGTAAAGAGAAAAGTGAATTGTTAAAAAGCATTTCTTTTGTTGGCATATGGAACAGACTGTTATAGAAAACAATCGAGTCTCACAATTGCTTGCATCCCTGCTTCAAGATATCAACATCCAATGCTACTGGATATTCGCGTTGGTAATCGCATACAAAGGTCACCTCCGAAATGCACTCAGTCATCAGTGCAATAAAAGCTTCAGTAGGTTCTAAACTACTTTGCCTGAAAGACGATTCCGTTAAAAAAAAATTTCCGATCCATCAATATTTACTGAGCATACGGTGCGGTTAAAACAGTCTCCACATAGGAATACGCAATACTGCGAAATGCGCGCAAGAATTGCAGGCGTGCTTGGTTCAGCCAACATAAACTGGCGGCAGCTTCATTAATTGTGCATATGTTTTTGTACAAAAATGGAATTGTGTTGTCGTAAAATTGAGCAATACTACAAAAAACAATAAGAAATGTGGAAAATAAACGTACAAAAGAAAACTTTAAATACCTTTGTGCCAACTTCATTTCTCCGCAAAGTGAGCGCACTTGCACGCAAACTTCCAGCAACGTGCTCAATGAATAAGCACAGTCCAATGTGTACAGAGCCACGTCATCGTACGGAGTCTCCGAATTTTCATCCAGAGCACCCCCACCAGCACCCTCAAAACCTTCATTTTCGGTTTGCGTCTGTATGCTACGAAAAGCAGTGCTAAAAAACGACAATGCCTCAAGCAGATCACGCTTATAGTGGGGCTCAATTACTAGCAGCGTTCCAAAAATCTTACGCAGCACCGTCACATTTTGTGTATCAACATCACCGACGGCGACAAGTAAATCAAAGAGCATCGGCACGGAAATGAGAAAATTTTTATAAACCAGCTCTCCCAAGTGTTCTTTGACAATCCAACATTCAGCTGACTCCTTGTTTGTTATCAAACGACAAATAACACGCACCACCAGATTAAGTATATCCTCGTATAGCTCAAGCACCTGAGGGTAAGGTGCTTGGGCAGTCAAATCTAGATAGAAGGGAGTGGCGCGTTGCAAGAATGTTACAATCGCCGACAAAGCAGTTTTCTGATACACCATGTATGACCAAAATCTAAGTCGGAAATTTCAAGTTACACCAAAGGTTACAAAAAATATATAATTGCTATTTACTCATGATGTCGCAGGTTCAGCAAATACTTGATGTCTCCACGAAAGCTTTCTGCCCTGTACTGCCATTCCCCTAATTCAGCGCCCGTTTTCATACGCCCCCCGGACGTTACTAGGCTCACGTAGTTGGTGAATATTTCACGGTGGACCCAGCATTTTGCCTGCAGTAATACAAAATTCATACATATTCATTCTCAATGGCTTATTTTGTGCCACAAAGTAACTCACAAGCGCCGCAACATTCACATCACCTTCCGTTTCAAATGTGAGTGCCCCCAGCGGTTTTTTCTCCGGATTCTGCAAAAATTTATTTTCCTCTTCGGTTAGTTTCAAATAAGTTTCATTTTTGATACTCACTACAAATTTACAACCAATTCGGGTGGGCATTTTCGGTTGCCTTTGGTTTAAACAGATTTGCTGAATTTCTGCGAAATTTTGATCATGGATTTGTAGGTTTTTTGTCTATAAGAATTTTACGATACATAAATTATTTTCGCAAAACAACTGTGGAAGTGTGGAAGTCAGTGCTGCCATATTTCATCAAAATTGAAAATAACAAAAATTCCTAGTACATATCTTAATTATTCTTTTTCTACCCTTTCCTCT
This sequence comes from Clusia tigrina, assembly GCA_920105625.2. Classification (NCBI taxonomy): domain Eukaryota; kingdom Metazoa; phylum Arthropoda; class Insecta; order Diptera; family Clusiidae; genus Clusia; species Clusia tigrina. Next base: position 162,008,530 of record OV050033.1, on the reverse strand, counting down.
CCCAATTTCGTCACATAGACTATAAATGCTTTATTTTCATACGATAAACAATTTGGATTTTAAGTTCCGCTATGCTGGCAGAAACATTACTTTCATTCACTGGACTCAAGGTACAGAGTGACATGAAGCAGTAACGGCAACAGAAACAAAGTCCAGAACGTTTGCAACAGAAAGAAAATCAGCAAACGAATTTTTAACAAAATAGCTACAGTTTTAATTAATTTAACAAACAGAAAACGGACTTGCGGCGACGAACAGAAGCAACTCAGCGTAAGTTGTTTCTGTTGCAGACATTGTCAGAAATTTTCAAGTAATTGAAGATGAAATTTATTTGTCAAGATTAAAATTATTTGTCAAGATATTACAATAATTTTGTTCCTATTTTCTTCGCTTTATTTAAATAGTAAATTCCACTCTAGCTTAATTTCAAAACTTAATAAAACACTGCATAAAATTCCTCTTCACTATACTCGTACACCTCCAATACTCTTTCCATATCCGCTCTGTAATTTATTTACCTTTTCAATGAATATAATGACAAAATTATTTAGTAACGCGAACGATGAAAAAACATTCATGAAACAAGTAAAATACAATTTTGCATAATTTCTTGTGAATTCTGCGTCTATCTCTATGTCTGTTTCTGTTTTAAGCAGCTGCATGAGCAACTCAAACAGAAACAGAATGTACTCCAGAAATAATTATTTTCTGTTCTGTTTCTGTTGCCAGTTCTATTTTAAGCCACTCTGCGTCTTCAGAGGTTTTCTAATTTCTCAGAGTGGAGTGGTACCGGCCCTGTTAATGCAAGAGTACATTACTTCTTAATTAATGCAAGAGTATCGTCCCCTCTAAAGCTTCTAGAAGTGTAGCAATTATACAATAGCATTGAAGACAATTCAAAGATAACATATTTATATGACGATAAAAGATTAATTTAAAAAAATACTAAGAAAATTAGGACTTTGTGCATTAGAAAAACAAACTTATATGCAATTTGCAACTTATATTATATATTATTTACACTTGTTCTTGACAATTGTTCTTACCACTAATTACTGTACCATACATTTTTATTGGAGTGCAACTAGTCTAGTATGCTGGACTTATAGCCTCGCTTTTCAATACCGCCAATAACATGATCTAGCACAAGGAGGACTAATGAGATGGCCGCAACGCTATAACAACTTCTTCCCTGGCTAAAACAAGTCCACAACAACAATTTCATTAAATTTAAAAGTCAGTTGAATAGTCAACGAGTTGAAATAGCTGATCGCTACAAATATCTCAAAAAAAACAACGAACGTATATAACGATCAAAAAGAAAAGTGATTTCCCCTACGACCACCTAATAAGTGCGTCCTGATCTAGCACATCTCCATGCTGATCTCAATTCAAGCCGAGGACTTTAGTTGGTGATGCTTAGTGGAGTACTTCCTTTGACATATAATTACTTTCCATTTTTGATATTTTCAATTAAAATAATAGTACTTAGGTATAGAGGCCGGTAAAAGTGATTTTACTTGTAATTGTTATTCACTTCAGTCATCATCGTCTTTGTTGGTTCAACAATCCTAGTTGACTCTTAACCTTCTATACTCACTTCAGTAAATATCATAATATAAACGTACTTTCTATTTATTCAGACAGAAACGTAGTTCAATATTCAAAAAATATCCAAAAAAAGTTGTTTATAAGAGCTCAGTTGTGTTTACTCGCGTTTTAGACCAAATGTAAATTTACAATCTGTCTGGTAACTTTGTTTACATGCATTAGCACACTTGTACAAACAAGTTTTGCCAAAGAAGAAATCTCAGCCGCTAATAAATTTTCAACGGCTATTAAATTTGCTAAAATTTACAATATTAACATAAAAAAATAATATGATAATAGTAATACATATGAGCTTTTCAATAGTGTAAAAATGTTGATTATAATTGCAAACATTCATTTATTTAAGTATAAAACATGTTTATATACTCATAGAGTTTCTGCTATTTGACGGCGTTGTGCGCACAATGCTTCAGCTCCGCTGTGCCAATTACATTTGCATGAAGGTAGTCACCCATTTCAAGTAAACTCCCCGACTATATTAGCTATTCTCGTTTTCACTTTCGTTGTTGGTTCATGGAGTAGTTTTTGTTTACGTGTCTATTTGTGGTGCGGTACGACGCAAGTATAAATAACGCAAACTTTGTTATTTGCGCGCTGGGTGCCTATCTAGTTTCAAGACTTTTCATGTCTTGTAGCGGTGTCAGCGTTCTCAGTGTTCGTTGGTATTTTCAAAAGTATAAAGTAGCTTTGCCAGCGCATCAGCAAAAGTGGAGCAAATTGTAAGAGTCCGATTCCGCAACTATAATGAACATACACTGTGAGTAGGAGCCCACTTCCGGTACCTTGCCAATGTAACGTATGTCGCTTTCTCTTTGCAGTGAACAACAATTCCCTGAAGTACATAAGCCTCATAACATTGACCCTGCAGAATGCCATACTTGGACTTAGCATGCGCTATGCGCGAACGCGTCCTGGTGAAATTTTCCTTAGTTCTACAGGTAATTTTCTATGCGTACTTATTAACCCCTCCCACTATTTCAGTTTATTACAAATTTTATTGTGCTTGAACGTCAAAAAAAATAATGAACTGATAAGAAATTACGATACATCTTAATTTGTGGCAAATACTTATCAGAAAATAATTAGAGAAAAAAGCAATTATTTTAAACTATTTTTGTTGTACGCACATGTTAAAAAGTTAAAAACTTTGTGAAGCGATTTGCTACATACTTTTTGTTAATTATTTATACAAAATTGTTTTTAAAGGTCATTTCATATAAATTTAATAACGGCCACATGCGCAGTTGGAGAATTCTAGTGTCAATATTTTTGTTATTATGAATCTCAAATCGAACATGAATCGTTAAATGAAATGTACCAGAGATTCAGCATTTATTTTTTTTTTATTATTATATCTTGCACCATAATTAATTATGTCTGCAAGGGGTTGAGGGAGAATGTCATCCCACTGAGGCTATCGACTCGAAGAGAAAATGATTTTTTAGAAATAAGCATTTTTGAGACCAATCCCGGGGCAGGTCAGCATTTATATTCGACGAAAGTATACTAAAAATATTGATATCGCTATATTCACGATATTAGTAGAGAAATGTATATTTTAAGCATATTAGTGTGTACACTCATTAATATTTTATGCAATTAGCCTATGATTGTCATCTAATGAGCCTACATATTGTGGTTTTGCGTGTATGGGAAGCCACATTTTGCTTCAGCCGTTCCACTACCAACAGTGGATCACAGAAAAGTTAATGAATAAATACTTATCACGAGCCATACACCCACATCTAAAACCAAGCTGAATGTTCGCTTCCAAATGTTATTTATAAAATGGAGTTTGTGCTCACCATAAAATAATTGCCTTTAAATTGGTCCGATAAATCAATACTTGTCCTTTGAAACTTCCATATGAAAGACATGAGTGAAAAGTAAAAACTTCTATGAAAACTATGTATTGGCCATGGGTGGTTAAGGTAGGTTGGAATGGGTGTCAATAGCACGAACACTCGGCCAGAAGACACACTTTGGCCCATTGTGATGCTACAAGTTAGAGGACAAAAATGTGGACAATGTGAAGTCTTACTCCAGCCGTTTATGTACTGATCATAACAAATAGATTACCAGTTAAAAGTTTAAGAGATAGTTGCTTCGCTCAAAAATCAAATATATTGGATTTCTTTTCATAACTTTATCCCCGTGGGTCGAGGGTGAGAATCTTGCCACGGGAATGTCTCATAAATACTTCCTTCTAAATATTTTTTCTTCGAATTGAAGGCCTTAGTTGCTAGTACTCCTTCCCCAAACCCCTAACAGACATCATTAATTATGGTTTAAGGTATAATAATAATAATAATATTCATAACCTTTTATTATATTTCCATTTAGCTATTTTGATTTATATCTTATTATTATTATTGGTTATAGTGCACTTCGACACAATTTGTGGCTCTTGATAAATTTTAGTACTATATTAGATTCTATTAAAGAAGAGCGGGATCTAGTCACCTAATGACTGCGGCCTCAAATGGGCCTATTGTGACTTACTCAATAAGTTACAAGTCCTTCGAGAGTTTAGTACTTATTAAGAATTGAAAGGTTTTCTTGGGAGATTTGTCCACAATTTCTGGCGGATCTAGGTAGTGAGAACCTAAATATCGTAGTCGGGTACATATTAGACAGTTACAGTGGCATAGCAACTGCTCTGCTGTTTCCTCGTCCTTATTAGACAATCCACAATATTGAGTATGTCTGATTAGCATTTTATGTTGTTTAGCACTATATTATATGAGATTCCATGTTCCTCATAGTTTTGGATGCAGCCTCCAGCCAACTTTCAATTGTCTTTTGTTCTGTGTTCTACATTTTTCTTCAACCGTTGTTACGTCTCCACCACAATGAACGCAACTGCTATCTACATTCAAGGGTACCCGTAATCAGAGCTTTCCCGCGCCTCATTATTGGTTACGTTTTTTGCCCATATTGAAAGCGCAGGCTAATTTGTGAGCTCAAGAACGTAACGTGTACTCGTCCAGTGCCCCGCTATGCCCGCTCTAATTGTAGCCTTTAAAACTCGACTGATTTTAATGACTTCAATTTTAAATATTTTTGTTTTTTTTCTAGCGGTGCTTATGTCGGAGGTGGTGAAACTGATCACATGTCTCGTACTCGTTTTCAATGAGGAAGGAAAGGATGCTCAAAAGTTTGTGCAATCACTGCACAAGACCATTATTGCCAATCCCATTGATACGCTAAAGGTATGTGTGCCATCGCTAGTATATATCGTTCAGAACAATCTGCTATATGTCTCAGCTTCACATCTGGATGCGGCCACTTATCAAGTGACATATCAGTTGAAAATTCTAACCACAGCCATGTTCGCTGTTGTGATATTGCGTCGCAAACTCTTGACCACTCAGTGGGGTGCTCTGCTGCTGCTGGTAGTGGGCATTGTGCTGGTGCAGCTGGCGCAGACTGTTAGCGATACCGCCGAGGAGACTGTGAAAACAACAGGACCCGAGCAGAATCGTATGTTCGGTTTGTGGGCTGCTTTGGGTGCGTGTTTTCTGTCCGGCTTCGCTGGTATCTACTTTGAGAAGATACTCAAAGGTGCCGAAATCTCTGTGTGGATGCGGAACGTGCAACTCAGTCTGCTTAGCATACCGTTTGGCATAATCACATGTTTCGTCAACGATTCCAATAAGATTTTCGCAAATGGCTTCTTCTTTGGTTATGATCTGTTCATATGGTATTTGATACTGCTGCAGGCCGGCGGCGGTCTGATCGTAGCAGTGGTCGTTAAATATGCGGACAACATATTGAAGGGTTTCGCCACGTCGCTGGCCATCATTATCTCGTGCATTGCCTCTATATACATATTTAATTTTAATCTAACATTGGGCTTTACTTTTGGGGTTGCTTTGGTCATCGCTTCAATATTTATGTACGGCTATGATCCGAAGAAGCCGCCCGGAGGCAAATCAGCGGCGGGAGTTCACGTGCCAATACATTCGGATGAGGAAAAATTGCTGCCAAGGGTTTAGTGTGCCGACTACTGGACTATTGCGGCACGAAGACTAAACTAAACACATGCACACCACAGTATTTCCACAAACTGATGCCTCTCAAAAAGACACAACACTGAAAATGGACACGTTGCTATTTTAGGATACGACGGGGTAATTGTACTTCACAAACTGTTCTCAAATGGTTGATTATAAGTTATGCTACATAAGGAATTTTTAGTTATATAATTTTATTTCTAAATAAATTTTACAGTTAATTAAGTGTATTAATTATGTTTGTAAAATAAAGTATGATATGAAAAAAACTGAAGTTATGAAAGCTAACGATGTACACTTTGTAATATTCAATTACAAATAAACAAATATATATTTTATTGGATAAAAGTGACTCCACGTTTGGAAAGCTCTCCGTGTGAGGGTCAAGAACATTGCAATTGCCTTGCAATGTCTGCCTAAATCTCTGTTGATCCCATTTACAAATAGCTATAATAAATTTTGTAAGAATGAAGTAAGTTTTGAGAGAAGAACAAAAGAAAAAATATTACTGTGTGTATATATATATATATATATATATATATATATATATATATATGTATATATATATATATATATATATATGTGTGTATGTGTATGTATATATATATATATATATATATATATATATATATATATATATATATATGTGTATGTATATATATATATATATATATATATATATATATATATATATATAAACACACAAGAACCAATTGAAAATTGAATAATAAAGTAAAGAAATGTTTGAAGACTAATCAGAATATATTTAAAAGATATATATATCAATAACGAAACTTGATTTATTTTGAAGAAAACGTAGTAAAAAAAATAAAGGGTCAAAATAAAGACTTGATGTGGGCGTGTGTGTGTCTGTGTATACGCATGTACGCAGTTGATGATACTAACCAAAGCATTTACATGCCACAATTCCAGCCCAGTGTGGCGTCATTGCTGCCAGTTTGTAATTTCAAAATTAGACTGTAAATGCGCACCGACGGGCCTAGTTTGATGGGCAGTTTCTTGATCACATCGCTGCGCTTAAGCAACAAGAGAGATGTGCCATCGATTTCTTGGTCCTTGAAGACATGTGCCTCATTGGGAAAGTATTTGGCAAAATATTCGGTTACTTGCTCCACATCCCAATTCTTTACGTCGGGCATATCGATTGTCTCGGTCGGGCTGAATAGGGTGGTCGATGAGCCTGTAACAGAGGAAGCAGAAGAACCAACACTCTGCGGTGCATTCTTTTCAATAATAAATTTTGGTTTTTTCGCCACCAAGTCATTCTCCAAATCACTCTCCGCGCCATTTGTCAAAGAAACACTAGGTTTATGTTTAATAGGTGCTGCTGCTGCTGCCACCGGTGGTGGCTTAACTTCAACAGCAGCAGCGACTACATTGCCATTATTTTGAGGAGATTTCGTCGTCGTTTTGCGATCATCGCCAATAATTTCGCAAATGGTTTTCACGGGAAGAGCGCTGCTGGCGTTGTTGGTGTTGGTGGTGGGAAGAGTGCATTTGTTGCACTTCCAGTTCCTTTGGAATTGTAGAAATTTTTGAACATTTGGTATGTGACAAGTGAGATGATATGATTTGACACATTTGGCACATGTTACCAGCTCATCCTACGGAAATAATTACAATATATATATATACAATTTGAGTTGGTTATTCATTTCTATCATATTACTACCTGATGTTTCGAATCGACGTCGGAGAAAGCTGCACAAAGAACACAAGAGCGGCATTTGTTGCACCTGTAATTCTGACGCAACGCTTCAGCATCCTCAAAGTCCACTTTAAGACATAATTTATGAACTGCACGTAAATGGAAATAAAATTAATATAATTTCATGAAAGATAATTGCATATATTAAATAATATAATATTTTACCCCTTTTATCGCAATCCAAACAAGACAGTAGCTTATGCTTGGGGCTTGTGCCGCGCTTATTTTCTCGCTTTAAACACACAAAGCAGACATCATTGACATCCGGGACCGGAGTAATTGAGTGGATGCTTATGGTGTCAATCGGCTTCTTGTGGTAAATCTCGTGAACTATGTCTTCTTTTTTGGGTACAGTATTCACCCCAGCAGCAACACTGGCGGTGTTGGTCGAACCGACGCGCTGCGATCGCGGCAAATAATTATCTGACGGATCGAACACTGCTTTTGGTTTCTGTAAAAACACAACAGCAAATTACTACAGATACACAAATATTTTTTAATTTCGTCACACAACGAGCGCCAGAAGCAAACCATACCTTAATGCGTCCTGTAGTGCGCACACCCATTTGTTCAGTTGCCGGGGAGCCATTTTCTTGAGGCATACGCAAGCGTACGACTTTCTTCATCTAGAAAATAATTAATATAAATTAATATCAATCAGACAAAATTTTGTACTTAATGGCGCCAGCTTTTAAGCAACATTTTTATGGGCTTCTAAAAATTAGTTTGTTTATTTAACTTTATACCATTTTGTTACACAGCTATAAGCGCATCACTCACCTTTTCAATAAATATAATAAATTCTCCAAATAAACGATTGGAAATATTCCACCTTTGCCAGAAAAATATATTTTATCGTAGCGTTCACAACACAATAAATAAAATCTGTACAAATTCAGAGTTTCCCTCTCACTAGGCTCAATGGCCAATGTGTGCAACAGGGATGACTGAAAAAATGCATACAAAATGTCTTATACCTCATTTGCACGAAGCGTGGCAGGAAGCTTGGTAAAAATAGTTTTTTAGCATCTCTGAACTTGCTGTTAAATCGCTACAACAAGTACTTTCACACATTATTTATAACTGATATATTTTATTCATTAATTTATAACGCAAAGGTTTATTTGAACCGAAGCAAACAAGCTAAATTGCAAATGACGGAAAGCCAACCACACTTATTAGGTAGCCGCAAAGGAAAATCACTCTTTATCTTCGTTTTTGACATTTGCTCATTTTGTTGTTCGTAGCTTTTGTTTATTTATTATTGTTTTCTAAGCAAACAAGAAATTAAAATATACATTTATCTAAATGTAATTTTAATATTATTGTGGTTAATAAATATATGTATGTATATATTCACATTCATATATAAATATATATTAGATTAAATATCAGAAAATAAATGATAAATATATGCTCTAAACCTTGTTGTTTTGTTGGTGGTGTTATTGGGGTTCCACCGTTGCTGACAGTGGCAGTGAATATTACTATTTGTTTGTATATGTAGTAGATACAGGTATCCCGTTTGAACTAAACGTTGCATCTGCATGGGGTCTTGCGATTTTGGCAGTGCGCTCCTATATATAATCGTTATAGTTGTTAATTGTATATAAGGAATTGTCATTGTCATAAATGAAATTGACTGACAATTTTCAATTATGCCATTTAGTTGCTGCGCCTCTTGGGGGGCTAGTTTCACAAAAGGATATGGCGCTTGTGCTATGCATCTAATGCAACGTATCGTTAGACTGATGCATTTGCGTTAAATTATAAAAATTTATTAAATACAGAAAAGACCTGGATAACATTTATCGCAAAATCTTATTTTCTTTTCTGCAGTGATTTGCTTCTATTCAAATTACCTTTTCTAAAATCTTAAAATGAAACTCAAATCAAAAATGAATAATTTTTTTGGGTGTCAAAAGCAACAGTTTACTTAAAGGAAATTGTTGTTGTTGCAAGCTAGTTGTAGCCTTGTGACCGCCTTCCAAGTGCTCCCTGTTCTACTGTATACCACTTTTTGTTTGAAATTCACAAGGGATAAATTCACCTTGCTTCCCACCTTTAAGATAAATTCACCTTTTTCCCCCACCCTGAGCACAAATTCATTAAAATTCGTTAAGAACGAACTGCATACTCAGGATACACTTATGAGGAGGTCGCAAAGTAAAATCACTCTTCTTCTTCTACGTTTTTAACTTTCGTTGCGAGTTTTTCCCTAATTAACAATTCAACCAACAATCTTATTTAATGACATTTTTATTATTGTATATTTGTTGTAAACTTCGGGCAACCTTATTACTGCTTCCTGGCATACTCTTTGTATTAACAATTTCTTGCTTTTTAGTTTTAGCGAAAAAATTCATCTTGCATGTACCTTTGAGATGAATTTACCTTAATTAAGAGAAACTTGATTTTTGAAAAGGTAGTTTATTTTTCCCCAACCCTACGAAGTTGGTTATGGTTTTAAGGGTTTTGATACTACACCCTTTATTTAAACTGCTTTAACGGTTGCATAGATCTTTAATTTTTAAGTATATTCCACTTGCAGCAGTGGCATAGTGCATTTATTAACATAAAATGTATGTATGTAATTACATTTAAAGCAGAGACAGAAAGTCTGTCGCCAAATTTGTTCACAAATTGTAAGTGCAACAAGCATCTGATTAAAGGAAATTATATTTTACAAGGGATCCTGAATTTAAAAAAAATAATAATAAATATTTTGTCCAGGGAGCAGGGAGTGCGCCCTGATGTTAACATGCGTTTTGGTATGCGATCCATTTTGTACTTGTTGAAAAAATGAAACTGTGTGCCTCACTTTCGCTGGAATCAGGATCGAGGTACTGAGCTCCTAAGTAGCGTAAGCTTTCGCACCTTAGGGACACAGGATCTACTGAGGTTTCTTCATAGTAATTTGAGGATATTTGCAACATTCTCCCAAGAGTACCCAGAGTCCAGTGGGACAATTATGACGCACCCTATACTTTGTCTATTTAGAGATATTATATTTTTTGAGCGTTTGACGCTTATTTCAGGCCAGGTTAGTCTAGCTATTTTGCGTCCTACTCCTTCAGAACAGCACCTGCCCGCTGCCCCTAACGATATTGTGTTAATTAGTAGCTGACATGTAGCAATGGGAATACCGAAGCTTGCTGGCTGATCGGTATTGTAGTGCCCTCTCATGGTAGTTCATCCGCTTTGTAGTTCCCTGGAATATGTCTGTGGCCGGGAATCCAGCTCAGATGCAGACGAGTTTGCTTAGCTACATATATAGTTTTTAGATTTGCGGCACCTCTTGAAAGCTTTTGATACTTTTTTTTACATTTAATGTAATAATATCCGAATCCAGGGCAAAGCCACAGTCGTTCCTGCTAGCCTTCCAATTCACCCTATGCAGGATTAAACCCAGACACTTAGCTTCTTCTACATAATAACTATACCAATTAATTTTGGAGCTATGAATTGAGGTATTTTATACTTCCTAGTGAAGAGCACTTGCTTAGTCTTGGATAGATTAAATCCAGCCCATACCCTGTAGCCAATTTGGAGAGACTGTTGAGCATGCGTTGCATCAAGTCTCTCAGCGTTGATACATACTTGCCCGAGATGCTAATAGCAACATCGTTCGCCTACCGCTACGACCTTGCACCCTTCCAGTTGCACAAGCAGCTTTGTCTTCACATGGAGCGGTTGTTGATACCAGCACGAAGCTTTTCCCGGGGATTTTTATTTCCAGTTTATTTTTAAATTTTAACAAATACATAAATCTTACATTTTAAATGTCGTCATATTGCAAAATAAAAGTATAAAATATGTATAAAAGTAAAAAAGTATTATATATATATAAACTCAATTGGAAACTCTTCGTGGTTTCTTATTTCAAGTGTAGTTTAAGAAATAAAATACGTATAAAAGTATAAAAAAATATATAAACTAGAGGTTAATTTGCATTGCTGGTGACTTTTAAACTAGCAAATTCATTGCTTAGGATCTTCATGACGTCAGCATGTTTTAAGTCCGGACGCTTGTGCTGCTTATAGTTCTCCTTAACGAATTTAGCAAAGCCAGTCGGCTCCTTGACCGGCGCGGAAATTATGTTGCCCTCCTTATCTTTCTTGTTGAGTAATATTTCAATAGCCCCATGACAATATGAACAACGTATATTTTCGACCTTTTTCGATTTGGAATGGGCGTGAGACCTTTCAGAGAATTATATATGAAGATAGATTTTTGTTTCATTTTCTAATTAACTCACTTGGCAGCGCACAAAGTGCATTTATACGTGTACTTGTACTCGATATCATATTGATGACAAACGCCGATTTTTGGTATTTCTGGAAATACGGTATTCGCTTTGCCAGCCCTGCCCAAACATAAATAAACGAGTATATAAATTAAGTCATCGGGAATATAACCATATTTTAAAGCATACCAAGACTTCCACGTAGCACCATGGCCTCCCTCGCCATTGAAAACCCACGTGGCCGCATGGCAGATTTCGTGTATCAGCGTGCAGCGTAATCGATCTGCGCTGGTGAGGACCTTTTCACTCAATTCTATAACGCTGGATCGTATACCCAATCTGTAATTGTTGATTGCATTAGTCTTAGAGTGTGTTTATAAAGATTATCCGAGTGGTTTGTGTTACTTTTTCTTATTTAGACATCTACCGGCTGTGTTGGATAATTTCTTGTTCCACATCAGCGGCACTTGAAGTTTATTATCGAACAACTTTTCATTGTAGAGATCATAAAGCATTTTAGATAGCTCCTCCTTCTTGAGGCGGTAGTTCTCGCGATATCGCAAGGCATCTGGGTGACACAACGATTTGCTAACGCAAACTGAAAGAGGAATATGGAAAGATATGTAAAATAAAGCTTTCTAATGAATTATATTTTAATGAATTATACCGTCAAGAGATTTGAGAAACCCGTATTTGCAAATGGGCATGCAGCCCTCGGTGAGCGATTTTCCGCTATTCTTTGTATTCTTGGGTGTTTTGAACACATCAGGAGCAGCAGGCGTAGAGGTGCCAGGGACTTTGGGCGTCGTTTTTGTTACTGGCGAAACTGGGTAATGGAACAATAATATAATAAATATATATATAGATTAAACGACTCTCAAATGTAAGCTGCTGAATTTCCTCATCATATCCAAATTTCCTCATAAATCATACAAATGAGAGAAATTGGTGAGGAAGAATACACTTACTTATATTTGCCACTTGCTTTGCTCTCGGTGGCGTGATTTTAAAAATTGGTTTTCCAGTTTTAATCGCTTCCAAATGTTTGTTGTATATTTCAAAAGTCGCTGGCATCATTTGCTCCTTTAGACGCCCTGTATTGTAATCCTCAATCAGTCCATCGTCTTTGTGGCTGTTCCCAGGTTTGACCATCGGACTGCCCGCAATTGGGGACTCTTCTTCATCTCCGAAGTTTGGCGTGAAGAGTTTTCGTTTTGGTTTCGCAGTTTTTGGAGTTGGTTCCATTTTGGGTTTATCTTCCCTTCTACACGTTAGTAAAATACTCTGCAGTTGAGTGAGGAATGTCTCATCTGAAAATTACATATCTTATTTATGTTCGTATGTAGTGAAAGCAGAAATGTTACCATTTTTTGCTGGTGGATTGATTGGTGCTCCCTCCTGTACTTCAACCATATCCTTGGACAAATCTAAATATATCAAACCATCCTTCGAAGTTGGTTTTCGTCTAAACTCTTTGTCAGTTGCATTGGTTTTTTTGCGTGTCTTATTGCTTTCATAGTCGCTATCTTCGTCCGTTTCCTCCGTCGAGGAACTGTTTTTGCACCATGAATTATCACTGGCCGAATCAAGTTCAGTCTTATCCGCATCCTGATCATCGGAAGCGTTCTCACCCTCGGAATTGCTGTCATCTTGCGCATATTGTCGCCACACTTCCTTGACCACGCGTCCTCTTTTTGTAGTTATTAAGCGTTTCTTAACCTCGGTTTGTGGAATTTTGAAGACGCGTTTTTCCTTTTGCGTAAATTGTGGCTTTGCCGTTCGTCTTGGTTCAGACTTTGCATTCGTTATTTCTGTTCGTCTATTGATGATTTGGTTTTGTGCAGCAGCAACCAAACGCGTGGAGTCTAAATTCGTCTGGACTATGTCACGACGAACTGTGGGTACCAGAAATTAGACAGAAATTATAAAAAATACCTAACAAAAATATACTCACAGAGGGAAAAATCATCCAATATGCTCTCTTCTATCCTGTGATTATCCGGTCCCACAGTTTCGTCCTTTTCCTTAGTGGTTCTTTGCAAACCCGGAGTTTTTTGGCTTGGCAGCGTGAGTTGTTTCTTGGATGGCACTCTTTTCTGTGAGCTTCCACTTGTCAATTTGAGCGTGCGTATTATTTCTGGCGTCTGCCATGATTTCCCATACAGTTCGTTGAGCATTTTCTCCGCATGTGTCATAAATTGGGTGTCTTCTTCCTCATCTGAAGTAGTCGTCGCGGTTGCTGTTGGGGACATATAAGGCTTACCGCTGGGCGTGGTAATTACTTTCTCCTGCCGCTGTTTACAACATTCTTCCACTTCGGTTGCTGGCAATGGGGAAGCCTCTTCACTTGAAGCGTTAGGATTGCTGTCCGTTTCGTGTTCTGTGGAGAAACTCTCCTCCTGCTCACGTGGCCCCGCCGTTTGCGAAATGTGTATTTGTATATTAATTTTGGCTGAAATGTTTATGCTTCCCATGCTCATTTGTATCTGTGATAATTGAGATTGCACAGGCGACACGTCATCCCCACTAGAGTTGGTTTTTTCGCTGGGAATAATTTCTTTATCGGTTGAAGTCGGAGCACTCATTTCTGCTGCTGGCGTGGCATTTAGACCCTGATCTTCGCTGGAGGTCTCGGAAATAATAACCGAATCCACAAGTATTGCTGACGTGGTGGCCGGATTGTGTGTTGAACTATCATTGGATATTTCCAGAACCGAATTTTCGTTTAAATCGTCATTTGATAGTAATGTGTTTCCCTCGGTTTCGTCCTGAGCCAGCCGCTTGGACGCACTACAGTCTTTTTGTGTGAACAGCATCAATGCAGGTTCCAATTGAGACTCCATAGCAAATAAGTAAGAATCAGACGGTCTCATTGAAGTTGTTTCATCTGAAGTCAGTAGGCGTTTATCGCAGGCAGTTGATTCCTTCTTTGTTGAGACTGCAACGTGGGAACTCATTGATTCAGTGTCAGCTGCAGCCAATTGTTGCGCTCTAAAGGATCTAATTTGAGGCATTTGGGTATTCCGTATTTGTGTATTGAGTATTTGGGTATCGATTCCTTCCAATGGATTCCAAATTGCTGAGCAACTTTTGTCTACATTTACCATCATCCCACGCGCCCCCATTTCTCTGCATTCTTGTGAAACATCGCGCAAAAATGCTTCTAAGCGATCCGCTTTATCGTTACTGAAAGTGCATGGCAACAGTGCATCAGCCGTTTCACCACTCTGTGGTATATTCGAAGTCACCAATTCATAGTCTGTGCGCTTGTCCTCCCCGTCACTGACTGAAGAGTCGCTTATAGTGATCGCATCGTCTGTTTCATATTCTTCTGATGACGTTGAAATCGAAATTGAAATTACTGTCTTCGACACGGGACGCATTTCTGTTGGAAGTGGGCTTGAGCTCAGTCGTTGACACTCTTTGGGCACTACATGTGAAACCTCTTGAACATTTGTTTCTTTGGTGGTACTAATTGGAATATCTTTTGAGCTTACTGCTAAGGAAGATATTCGGTGCGAAAGAGCATCGACCTGTTCTTCCATATCAGCTTGCTGTTGGCTAAAATCGTCTGTCACATGCAATGCTTCCATTACCACAGAGGGATCAATGCCGTACACATTCTCCACTTCCTGCTTTATTAAAGCACTGATGTCTGCTTCGTCAATTTGCGTACTTGTGTCGCTTCCCTTCGTCGAGGAGTCACTTCTTAATAAGGGATTCACATAATCGTCCGTACCGCCCCGTATTTCGTTGGATTCTCCAGCACATATATTGCGGGCACTTCTATTTTCAGTGCTATTAAGCTGTTCCATCAAATTGCGGCTGGCACTCTGTCGCTTTTCCAGTTTAATTGCTACTCCAACATCATCATCGTGTGCCTGTTGTTCCTTTTTTTTGTTAGAGGATAGGGTCAGCTTTGCAAACCCTTCGATAAAATTAATTTATTTACATGGAAAATCAAAAACAAAAAAAAACACAAGTGGCTTTTGCTCCTTGATCATTATTTCACTTACTGTCTTTAATTGTCACTTTAACCGTTGTGGGATCCACTGCGTGTATTAGTTTATAAACGGGTTCCCCTTCCATCACATATCAGAAACCATTTGTATATTTTAAATTCTGAAATAAAAACCCTTTTTGAATTGCTTCTAACTCCCTTTTCAAAACCAACGCAACTAATTGCAACTACAACCAACCTGACGAACAAAAAACAGAACGAAGCCAATCGCAAAGGGAGGAGAAACAGTGTTACTCATTGTTGCATAATACGTATTTCGTAACATTTAGGATACCTTTTTAAATTGCGCGTACTAAGTAGCAGATAATTCAGAGAAATGACTTGTTTTGCCCACAATTACACATCTGAAAACTGTAGCAGTGCGGCGGATTTTCTTCAAAACCAATGATAAAGAAACCTATACAGATTGCCAGCTAACGTAGTGTCTCGACTAGTTATAATTCATGGCAATGTTCATGTTCATGTCAGTGTAGTTGATGGCTGTCAGAATATGAAATGGGCAAATTATGTTAAAACATTTCATTTTTACAATGGTTTTGAACAGTAAACAACAGAGATGCGTTTTCGCATTGAATGCTTTAAGAGAGTTAAAAAAACTGCAATCAGAAATTTAAAAGTTTCTAATTGCACAAACACTCAAATTCTCCATAAATAATTATTAAATTAATTATTTCGATTCTATTAAATTTAGTTTGAGCCATTTTTAAAAAGAGAAACGTTAAAATCGAGTGAAACTTCAAATTGATGTCAGGGTTTCTGGCAGAACTGCTGTCTTGACATAATGTTTAATTTTTTTGGTATGACATTAACATTTGGAGTCTCCACTCAACAATTTGATGTTAAGACATGAACATTGCCATGAATTATAGCTAGTCGAGACACTATGTAATGAAAAACAAAACATTTTTTTAAACGTTAGAAAATTTGACGTTTCTATCGCTTTTCTGTATTCCCTGCTACGTATATTTATTTTGGTACCAGTACTTTTTAATTTTTTTCAAATTACTATTTAGTATTTTTTTGTAGTAGAAAAATTTACAACTCTGGAAAAGTGGAGAAAGACGACTGACAATGAAAAGATGCGAAATAGTACATAGTGTCTCGACTAGCTATAATTCATGGCAATGTTCATAGCTTAACATCAAAATGTTGAGTGGAGACTCCATATGTTAATGTCATACCAAAAAAATTAAACATTATGTCAAGACAGCACTTTTGCCAGAACTGCTACTTTCCTCCTTTCATTAATAAAAGTTATCCCTAAGCGAATGCCCGATATTGATTTTTTGCTTCTAATATTTCTTCAGAAACAGAATTAAATACAAATTTTTTTCTAAACTCCCACCCTTTTTTAAAGTACAAAGTACTTTTTTATTTTTCTCTCGTGCAACCCTGAACGAGAAAAAACATTGAACGCGGGCGAAACCAGAGAATATGAGAAATGAAACTTACTTACGCATTCACAGAATACACTTTTTTGCTGGCAATTTTTTCTCCACTGGATGTAAACAAACGAAGTTTTCATTCCTCACTGGGTGTAAATAAACTGGTGAGTTTCGGAAAAAACACTCGTTCGTTAATATTTTAATACTATTCTCATTCCAAAAAGTGAATACTATTTCTGATTAATAATTTTGATCATTACTAATATTAAGTACACTACTCTATATGCTAAAATAAATTTATTAAAACTATTATTTAATTCTTATATTAATTTATAATTTGTTTGGCTTGTTTATTCTTTTTAATGAACTTTATGCCAACAAAAGTACAAAAAATTAAAGAAAATATTTATCTATTATAATAAAATATTTATCTATTATCATTAAAGTATGTTGTTAAATTTACTTTAAATGTTTAGTAATAAATATAAGAGAAAAAAGCAACACACTTCTGTACGTATATTTAATTAAATAAATGTTATATAATTTGTTTTTGTTTCGAAACAACTATTTTTGAGGGCTTTTTAATTTCAATTCATAGCTAAAAATCTAATGAATTATTCAAATGAATATTTTTCAAATTATGAAATACCAAAGCAGAAAGCAGCATATAAATACATGAATTCTGCGGAATTTTGTAAATGAAAATATATATATATATATATATATATATATATATATATATATATATATATATATATATATATATATATATATATAATGCTTCTGCGAAAGCAAGTCTACGATTAACAATGTATTCAGTATTATTTCAATTACTAATTTTCATAAAAATATATTTGATAGTTTATATAATTACTTTATTTTATTTTTTTATTATTGAGAATTCACTTCACATACACCCAATTAGCTAAATTACAAATAAAAAAAAACAAATACCATGTAGCGTACAAAATCTTATCTACATGGAATTACTCAACACGTTGTCAAATCATTCATACAATTTAATAAATCGCTCAGTGCCGTGTATGAAAGCAATATTATAATATAGTGTAATTTTATTACTATAGTCTTGCAAGAAACATTTAATTAAATACGTTGACTTCTTTTAGTTAAATATTGCTTCCGAATTTATCAAAAAAACTATATAAAAATACAATTCAATATCACAATAAAAATAAAAAAATTCTCAACAACCAATTAAGAAAAATAATCGTAATGGGCAATCCAGGTCGAGCTCGGAGAAAAAGTTCACCATTTTCGATTCTGGCGTCCAGTGCCTTAAACGGAAACTAAAGCATTTAATATTTTCTAGAGTGAAGTAGTAATTGAGAGTGATTTTAAATGTGAAATTAAAAAGTGTAATTTCAGAAGCAGTGAGTTATAATTACAAATTGTTTATAAATTTGTAATTGAAGATAAAATGATTACAGAGCAAATATTTAGATGTCTGAACAGCGAAAGTGTGTCCTTCGATGCAATGGGTGGTAAAATTGCTTTAAATTTCCTAAGGAAGGTCCGGATGGAAGGTAATATTAAAATATATGTTTTTTGTTTGTTGAAATGTCTTGTATTATAGTGCTGCATTTGGCTTAGTAGATGCGATGCACATTTCCTTTTTTCGTGTGTTACTTAGTTTGTTTTGACAAAAAAAAAGGTATTTTATTGTATTTACATATATTAAAGTTTTCCCAGTAAACTATTGTTTTACAGGCATATTAATATTGATTTATATAGGCAGAATAATACTAATTAAGATATTTCCTTATTTTAAATTGGAAGGCCATATGGATGGAGATTTTGGGTGCGGTTTTTCCGGGAAAAATAATTTATTTATGTAGATAGAGATTTATTTTCAGATATGTAATGTATAAAAAAAGCTAACTTTTGTTACCGCACCACTAGAATAATGCAGTGTGGTGGCCACGGCTAGCTCACCGCAATGGTCGTGGTCCTTAACCCGCCACACTGCATCGGGTGGGACAACACTACAAAAAAAAACTTCAACTCACCATGCTTTCTAACATCCTCCTCTACGACGACAAGCGAGCCCGCCCCATATTGTCCGCCTTAGCCTAACATTTTTTTTACATTAAATTCAACACAATAAACATCCTACTGGTACTTAAATAAATAACATATATATATATACGCGTATACTTAATAATACCTATGTATACTCGCGTATACTTAACAAATATGTACTTATCTCTAGGGGCGGGCGGCAGCCTCCTTTTCCTCCTATGCTCGAATGGGGTGGGCCGGAACAATAAGTTATCCCTCTTATGGGATGGGCCGGAAACAAGCGGTTATGGATCTAGTCAGCACACTCAATAATCAAGGTAAACTTTCTAACGCCAAATCTTTAAACTAAACTAACACCGAATAAAAAAAACAGGACCACGGACGAGACGAGAGACTGTCCATCCAAAAAAACCGACACGAACTAAAAACTAATCTTAATTTTCTCGGCCTCTTCCGCTATTCCATCAGTGACCGCTCCAGCGGTCGAGGCGGTCAGTCACCTTTTTTCAGAATTTCTACTATTCTGAGGCAGCGCCATCTGTACCTCAGAATCTGGTAGGTTTCAGCCTGGCCGCATTCACCAGCAAAGCGGACAAGTGGAAGGAACAAAAGAAGGAGAGAAACAAAACAAACATACAGACGGTAGACGCCAAAACAACGATCGCAACACTGCATTAATATATATATGGAACTGGACCAAACCAAAATTTAAATATTGTTGCATACAAATTTTTCTTATTGTTATTATTTTGTATTATATTTTATTCCGTTTTACTAATAAAAAAATACTATAAAGTGATAAACTCTTTTATTCTGATTGTTCCTTTTTTTCTTTTCCTACTACAGTTTCGTAATAAGAAATTTTTAGTACAAAGGCACCCGTTTTTTCGAGGTGAACTCACCTATAGTGTATATGTTTTTTTTTCATACGGTAAAAAATTTGACGTTTAAGCTACGGCCCTATGGCGAAACGTCAATCTCGTAATCAGAGAACAGTCTCTGCTCGTAATGTCAGTTGTAAAATAGACACAGTGAAGCAAATGTCAACAATTAAGCAAGTTTTTTGGAGTAGTTAAAAATAAAATATTCACTGGAAGGACGCGGTTTTATGTGATTAAACAAAAATGGGTCGACGCTCCATAAACACCACAAAAAGTGGGAAATACATGAATCCCACGGATCAAGCGCGTTAGTATTTTTATCACTGCTAAATGAACTAGCTAAATATCTGGGATCCGTCTGACCGGTTCTCTATGATTTGTGATTTGTTATAACCTTCTATTACCAATATACAAATTTCAGGCAAGGAGGCTCGTAAGAAGGAGCTGAAGAAGAACAAACGCCAGAGACAGATGGTGCGGGCCGCAGTACTGAAGAACAAAGATCCTGGCCAAATATTGGAAGAGATGGAAAAAATCGATGAAATGGGTAAGTGCTGCTGTTAAGAATGTGTTCGTCTTCAACTAATAATTATTGATATTGGATTTCAGAATATAATGTGATGCAACCGTCGCCGCTAAACGAGAAAGTGCTGCGGGACAAGCGCAAGAAATTGAAAGAAACGTTTGATCGTGTCATGCGACTTTACGTAAGTTCTCCTGGTTTATATTTAATAAATTTCTTAATTAAAATTAATTAACTAATTAATTCTATATAAATGCAGCATAACGATGAACCCGAACACTGGGTTGAACTGAAACGCAAAGAGGTGGAATACGAAAAGAAGCGACTTAAAAAGCAACAATACTATGAAAGTGTTAAGCACGCGCAGAGCGTACAAATCGATGAAATTCCCTTACCCTCCACCACCCAGGTAAGAATATTACGAGAAAATTTATAAAGAATTGTAAAGGTAATTAATCTTTCTTTGTCTTACTTAAGGCTCCACCGACTAGCACTACTAATACGATCAGTTTTCCCGGCCCAAGTAGATTGCCACCACCTCCGACGTCATTGTCTCTACCTCCATTTGCGCCGGGAGCCCCACCTGGAACTCTAAAAAAACCAAATGAATATGTACGTAGTTTAATAGTAAATAAGGCCAAATTGCGAAGAGCAAAGTACTTCGTTTTGTCAGCGTCTCGGACGAAATATGCTTATCCACACTTATTTCTTAAAAATGGTTAAGAGTACGTGCGATGAGCCAAAGGAAGTGGTTGTTATGTCAGTGATGGACTAGGTTAATAGAACTATCATATTACAAGAAGACGAGGCTCTCAGTGGTTCTCATTTTAGCAGTTTTTACAATTCGGAGAAACTAATTGGATTATAAGAAACAACGAAGCGCTTTACTTTTCCCAATCAGGCCCTTGAATTTAGTTATACTCTATTTTAGAAATAAGCATTAATTTTTACTGAAAACTATTTTTAGAATGAAAAACCCGCAGAAAAAGCAAATGAGACTAAAAGAAAAGATATACCAGGAGTGCCAACAGGTCCACCACCCAATCTTTTTGAACTGCCTGATCTCGATACAGATGCAGAGGACGATGAGGTGGTCCTTAAGGAGTATGTTCCTAAAACGAAATCTGGGGCTAAGCCTGTGCCCAAACCCAATTTGTTGCAACAGCGTATGTTGGCGATTTCCGGTCAAAATATTGACGAATTTATGAAGGAAATGGAAAATGTCTATAAGAAAAAGGAAAGAGAGCGTGCAGCTGCCGCCCGGACTGGGGCAGCTAAATCGGATGATGAAGCTGACATAAATGATTTACGCAAATCCGATGACGATGATGATGACTCGAATGCTGGCAGCCACAGTAGCGACTCCGATAGTGACGACGACAGCGACAGTAACCAGCGTTTAAAAAAAAGGAAAAAAGAATCTGCCATATCAGCGGCGTCTGTTGTTATTCCACCAGCCTCTGTGCCTGTCGCCATACCGCTACCACCAGTGCCGAACGCAGTTACACACGGTGCACCGCATATGCAAATACCCGGTCCGCCAATGCCACCCGTTGGAGGTTTAGGCCCATCAATGATATTTCGGCCTCCACCGATGCGGCCACCTGGTGGAATGCCTACATTTGGTATTCGTATGCCTCCTGGTCCACCGCCAGGTCCACGACCGCCTGGCTTAGGAATGCCACCGCGTATGGGTATACGCATGCCTCCCGGACCACCACCCGGCATGCCGCCACGCATGGCCTTGCATCACAAAAATCAACAGCAACAGCAGCAGCAACAGCAACAACAACACCAAAAGGATAGCAGCAAAGGCGTGACAACGATTACCGCGAAACCTCAAATCAGGTTAGACTATTTTCTTTCATACATTGAAGCATATTTATTAAATGATTGCAATCCATTTTCAGAAATTTGAGTGCCGATGTTACGCGCTTTGTGCCCTCAACGTTGCGTGTCAAGCGTGAAGAAATGCGCAAACCCAACCGCACGAAACCCTTCACCCAAGAACCAATCAGTCATATAGCTGAATCGAACAAAGCTGCCACCAAGGACGATGCTTACTTGCAATTCATGAACGAAATGCAAGGACTGCTGTAAAAAACGACCAAAAAGTTCAGTTCAATTCTATATCAGTGATATGCCCGTGTGCGGTCGTTAAAGAAAGAACGAATTGAATGCGATTTAATATATAGTCAACTAATTATATTATGTTAAGTGTGGAAATACCTAAAAATAAACCCAAAATATTAAAAAAAAGTGATTTTATTCAATGATTCCATACAAGTATGGGAGCTGTAAGGTATATACAAATGGAATCAGGTAATATAACTACAAAACAAGCGACTGTAACTTGAAAAATATAAAAGATATTTATTTATATATATTGAGAGCTACGACGCAATTATTGGCCCACAGTGTCGAGAATAGTTGCTCATCTTGGCATTCAACTAGTTATCAGCACATTCCGTGGAAAGGGAATGGCATATTTTTTTATTGTTCGGCGGAGTTGCTTCAAATTGTATACAGGTTTTTCTAGCTTACTTTTCATAATGGCCCACACATTTTCTATAGGTTTGGCATCTGACGATGGGGCCAATCCATTGTGATGATGCCACTTTAATCCTTCCGCTCGCGGCAGAGACGATGCTTTATAGGTTAGGTTAGGTTTTCGTGGCAGCAGTCTACAGAGCAACTCACTTAGACCACTATGGGTCTACCACCGCGTAACACTGCACCGCGTAACACTGCACCGCGAAACACTGCACCGCGAAACACTGCACCGCGTAACACCATTTTGAATCCCTAATAAAGCTCAGGAATGGTTTGACCTCGCCGGGCACTTCCGTAAGAGAGCTAAAAGTGTATTTGCTTAAAGAGCTCGCTTTGCTTCTAGCTAGCGCCGGTCACTTACAGAAGATATGTTGCCCAGTCTCCTCTTCATCTCCACAGCTTCTGCACTTTTCATGTCAGAATACTTCCAGCCTGAGAGCATGCCTGCCGAATAGCCAGTGACGATGCTTTGTATCATTCTTATAGAACCCAATTTTCATTATTGGGACAAAACATGTTCTTGAATGATTTTAGAACACCACGTTTATATAATTTCACCCATGAATTCTGCATGCAAATTTTGTGTGAAGAGGAGCAAAGTCCCAGAACCGCGTTCTGAGAAGCATCCCTAAACATTCACTTTTACAGGGTGTTTGATGGAGCATTGTATAAATTGTTTGTTGGTTAACCGGGGTTATTCACCGGAATACGTGCGTAAAAATTCGATTTATGAGTAAAGACCACATTCGTTCAATCACGATTACAGTTGTCAGTTCCCCAGGTCCTTCAGTTTTTTAATGTGGTGCATGGTAAGCAATGATTCGTTCTAATTGATGGAATAGTGACGCAATTGACAAATATGTAAATGTGGGATCTACTAAACACTATGCAAAAAATCGGCGGTATACATACATATATAACTATCACGGCCACTATTAACAAATATTCATAACTTAAACCTATAGAAAAATGAGGACGAAATTGTATATGAATATGTGCCTTGCAGCTACAAAGCCATACACAAAATGGGAGACGATCATATAAAGGGCACGCCTCCCTCCCATAATGAACTATCGAAAATTACCCTAACTACAGTTCCAATGATGACATATGAATACAAGAAAGCAACATACACTAGATCCGTACTAGCGTGCATGCAAAATATTGGCAGATTATTACTACTGCCACGACCACAATTAACCAATTCCCTATGCAAGATTCATCAACGAAACTTTACACGCAGGTTCAGAGTGCTAGTATAAAACACAAAACAAAAAATGGGCGGTTCATTTTGAGAGCCACACCTTTTGATTGATATATGTTTAAAACTTGAGACCTATGCCAAATTGTTGGACCAAATTTTCTATGAAATTCTATATTGAAAGCCATTAACAACAAATGCGGCTGATCATATAAAGGCCAAGCCTCCCTCCATTATAATCATCTCAGTGTCCCCTACCGATTATTCTAGATATGCTCCAAATGATTATATCTGACTAAAATGTACATTGCCACAGCCTAACTCGCACGTAGTACATGTAAGGGTAAAGAGTATTTGGAAGTCGGTCTAACCCGACTTCTGGCTTCTGTACTCGTTTTAACTTTGTTCGTTTGTTTTCGGGTCGTGAATCGAACAAGGCTTAAATAGCAAAAGTTCAATCAGACAAACATAGCAATTCAACCGGATGTAATAAAGTGTAGAAAAGATTATCCGTGTCATACAAATTAATTGATCCACTAATTACTTTATAATCTAAGCCCTTTAAATACTCACTGGATGCGATGTAAACTTTTTAAAATGCCGTTTACTCGTGCACCGAGCACTGGCAATCACAACAGGCCAAATGACAATCCTCGCGACACACAAATAATAAATGAACTAAATGTACGTGAACTAAAATCAGTCCTTTTCTAATTCTTGCAATTGCTTTTGTCAGATAGCGTTTAATAATATTTTTACTCAAGAATGATAAAATACGTTATTCTATAATTCTTGATTTTTACTCATATGCCTACCTGACTGAAGTATACACGCACTTTATCCCACCGGAGGTGCCAATTGTCACACACACAAAACAAATACAATTACATAATTCGTGTGTAGCCGGCAACAAGTGCATTCCAGTACAACAAAAGACCAACAGGTGGCAGCGTACACATATTCTTCTTCTTCTCCACTCCTTTGATTTTAACAAATTGATAAAAATTGCAGCGCACTTTGTGGTTTATTTTTCATCATTTAATATTTAACGGTTTGAGAAATTATATGAATTACAGTTTCTGCATCTTTAGAAGATGCATCCAATTCCGTACTACCAGAAATAATATATATTCGGTTCCTCTTCTCCCGACTCGCTAAATATTTTGAATATGGAAAATCTTAGGAAATTCTAAAGAAAGTCTATGTATGTATTAATAATTAGAAAAATATATAATCCTGCACTCTAAATTTATAATTATTCGAGCCGAAATCCCGGCAGTTAGTGCTTATTTTCTTAATTATCATAATTAACATTTTTTATTATATTTTTATAAGGAGTTTAAGGTCCAATGATAAAAAATTTGTTATTTTTCAAAATAAAAAAAATATAATAATTAAATCGATTAATAATAAATAATATTGTTTTCAACGAGTTTAAGATCTGAATGATAAATAATTTATTGTTTTTTTAAATAATAATATTTGTCTCTAAGAAAATTTGGCGATATTTCTTTCCCATCTTCAGGGTCTACAAATTACAGATTCTCCAAAAGAAAAACAGATTTTTATTATTAATATTATCCCCTACAACATAAATAATTATATCTGCAAGAGGTTAAGGGAATGAGTAATAGCAACTTAGGCATTCGACTCCAAGACAAAAATATTTAAAAAGAAGCATTTTGTAGCCCATGCCCGGGGCAGGATTCGAACCCGTAACCCTACGAGTGTGAGTCTAGCCTACTTATTTATTAAAATTAATTATAGTATTAAAAATCCCTTTTCGCCCTTCGGTTGAATTTCAAATAATAGGTATTTGCTGCGAGTTCAAGGTCAATTTCTCGGAGTCTCGAAAATTGCCCTGAGGATGGTTTCCTGGAGTACACTGAAATATTGGCACATAAATTTATAAAGACTTGGTTCAATTTGAAAAATAATAATAAAGCATTTATTGTCTTTTTGGGCCTTGAACTCCGCAGAAGATACCAATTATTTAATTAATTATAAAAATACAATTATCATAGCTAAAAGCATATGAGAGTTATGCGAGAATAAAACAAATTAAAAAAAGTTTGTTTTTCTTCATATACCTTTAAAAGTACTTCATAACAAATTGAATTGAAATATCAGTACTGTTACAAAATCACTTTAGCAGCTAAGTAGCTATAAGTACAACCATCGTTTACGCAAATAAGCGATTTTTCAAGGTCAATCTTAAGTGTTCACAATAACTGTAATGGCTTCTTTATACCTGTATAAGGTTAAACAACTAATGGCATCTTCTATGTAAGGATTCCCTAATCTTAGCGAATTTCCCAACAAACTCAATGCCAATGTGTTTTCTGTGATATCCTGGGAGATTTGGAGGTAGCCATAGACGTCTTACAGACTTAACCATACTTCGGGGGAGTTCATGGGGCTATACTACATGTGTCTCATCTAAACTTATATTTCCAGGGGCATAACTACAAAATTTGAGGCCCCATGCTAACTTTTAGATACTCCCTCAAACCTAATGTTAATTCAGACTCTTAAAGAATTAAGCATCTGGACTTGCTCATCACTCAAAGGAGTATTCTAGTTGATAAAAAAATATTTGGAGTTTGAACACTGACTATGTGACTCCAGCCCACTCCCTTGGGAAAGCGACAAGGGTCACTATTAAAGATGAAAGTTGGCGCACGGTCATGTCAGCCAGATGTAGAACCTTCAATATATTCACAGACGGGTATAAAATGGCAGAAAGTGTGGGTGCAGGGGTCTGCTGTCCTGAACTATCAGACAGCCGTTCAAACTGCCCGACTACTGCAGTGTTTTTCAGGCTGAGGTGTTCACTGTCAGAAAAGCCCCAGAGTTAGGCATGTACCCAAGGTACTGACAATTCTACAATAAACTTTCTCATAGACACTCAGGTCGCAATTAAGGCAATAGTCTAATGTTGTTCATCTTCCAAAAATGTTCCTCAGTGCGAGACTGCTTTTAAATAAGCTGTCCCTTACACATCTAAGGAGTGCCAGGAATCAAAGGCCTTGAGGGAAATGAGACAGCAGGCAAGATTGCCAAAAGCGGAATTAATTTACCAGAGGGACTGATCAGCTGCTTATTGATGCCCTTACGTGCATTTTACATAGATTTAGGGGAAATTATAGTGAGGTGGAACAAAGTAACCACCTACAGTACTGCAAAGCTTATGTGCAAGTCGTATGACAAGCAGTATACCAAGTCTATACACTTTCACAGAACGATTGCAGATTGATGATAGATATACTGACAGGCCATTGCCCAACAGAAGTGCACGCCAAAAGAATGCAGCTCACATGAAATGATGGGCGTCGGAAATGCGAAGAAGCAGACTCCTTGAGGCATCCCCTATGTGTCTGTCCATCCATCGCTAGAGCACGCTTGAAATACTTGGAAGCGCCCTGGTTTTGACAGAAAGGCTCAGGAATGAGTTCGCAGAATAAGGTGAGAATGTGGTGAGAATGCGTGAGGGATGCCAGAAACTTGCAGCACTTTCTGTGTACGCCTTGGCTAAATTGTTCCCGCTTAGTTAGGCAATAAATATTTTTCTAAAACAAAGTATTTCAAAGAAAAAGGCAATTATTGTAATTTTATTTTATCTTTATTTTAAATAAAGCACAATTTTATTGATTATAGAACAGGCACATTTGGAATTCAAGCAAACTTATACTATAATTATTTTCATTATTAACTAAATACTTAAGTAAAATTAAATAGTTCATAAAAAAAATCAACAAAGTTCATAAATAATATTACGGGCAAATGCGTGGCATAAGTGCGTCTTCTGGCCGATTGACTATGCCCCAGACACCCACTTAAAGCTTAATAATCGTCATATAAATCGGGTTTATATGCTGCTTTGAGTAATTTCTCGTTGATTCCCTTCAAGCCCAGCTGCATCAATTGGCGAATTTTCTTGAATCGGCCGTATAGTTGCCGGGTGAACTGCTTCTGCCGTTCCATGATCTCGATTTCCTCCTCCGCATAAGCGGCAATATTACGCTTCGTGTTCACAATCAGGTTGTGCGTGAGACAAATTTTCACTCTGTTTAATTTCATGATTTCCCCTTGTCGACGACGCAGCTCCGCGCGATACACAAATATCATATAATGCAGTGTTTTCGTTGGTTCAGCTCTTGGTCTTCTTTCAACCAACAGTATGGGGGCTTCAGTTTCGTTTTGTTTGGAGGCTTCTGTTTCGTTCTGTTTGGAGGCTTCTATTTCGTTCTGTTTGGAGGCTTCTGCTTCGGTCTCTTTGGAGGCTTCTGTTTCGTTTTGTTTGGAGGCTTCTGCTTCGGTCTCTTTGGAGGCTTCTGTTTCGTTCTGTTTGGAGGCTTCTGTTTCGTTCTGTTTGGAGGCTTCTGTTTCGTTCTGTTTGGAGGCTTCTGTTTCGTTTTGTTTGGAGGCTTCTGCTTCGGTCTCTTTGGAGGCTTCTGTTTCGTTCTGTTTGGAGGCTTCTATTTCATTCTGTTTGGAGGCTTCTGTTTTGTTCTGTTTGGAGGCTTCTATTTCGTTCTGTTTGGAGGCTTCTGCTTCGGTCTCTTTGGAGGCTTCTGTTTCGTTCTGTTTGGAGGCTTCAGTTTCGTTCTGTTTGGAGACTTCTGCTTCGTTCTGTTTGGAGGCTTGTGTTTCGTCTTTCTGCACACTCAGTTCAGACATTTTAAAATATTAACCACGTTCGCACTGTTGCCGGTTTGGAAACTCCCACTAAAATGACGACAAGCAATAATGCAACTTATATTTATATGTGTCAGGGAAACCACGATGCGGCATATAATTGTTGACAACATGGATGAATGGATGAATGGATGGATGGATTAGCCATGTATATTACGGGAAAATCCTGTGTAAGAGTGAAATAAATATTTTCCAAACTAAACTCAGTAGACAACAAATCAGTTTATTCATTTATGACTGCAATAATTCGTAGTAAAGTTGCCGACGGCACCAACTTGTCCATGTATGTTTTATTGCCTATGCTAGGTACTTAGGAGTATATTTGCATATCGTTAAGAATTGTCCTTAAACTGACCCTTTGCGATGACCTGCAGCTGCAGTCATTTATGAAACTTACCCACCAAATGTCTGGAAATGCACACAAGTGCCTAAAGGCATAAAGAGAGAATGTCGATTGAGGCGTTTGTCACAGACAGAGAGAAATGCCGGCTGCAGATCGCCGTTCCCTTTGACTGTTCGCGGTCGCAGGTCGCAGATCGCAGTGCGCTGCTCGCTGTTCGCAGTTCACTGTTCCTTGTTCGCTGTGTGCTTTTCGTCATTGAGCGTCCTCTGTTCGCCGGTTGTTATTCGCCATTCACTTTTCCCATTAACACTTCATCGTTCGCTGTTCACCGTTCTGTGTTTGCGGTCGCTTTTCGCTCTTCGTCATTCATCGTTCTCTGTTCGCCGTTCTCAGTTCGCTGTTTGACGTTCGCTATTCTCTTTTCCCAATCACTGTTCCCCGTCCGCTGTTCTGCCGTTCACTGTTCCCCGTCCGCTGTTCTGCAGTTTACGGTTCCTAGTTCGCTGTCACTATTCACCGTTCGCTTTTCGGCGCTCGATCTCCCAATAATATTTGTAATTTTTGAACTGACCGCCGGAAATTTTTAATTTACTAATTACTACGAAATTGGCAAATTACTAAATCGCCGACTACCTGAACTCTGCAATAAAACCTCCGTTTCCGAGGTAGCAGACAAATCGCACTAGCTGCCTGAGTGCTTTCGGGCACAAATCAGCTACTGAAGTGAGATCGGTCTGAAGTATTAGTGAGCAATAATCATTCAAATTATGAAATCCAGCGGGAGGTTTATTCCCTTTAAAGATTGTTCTGTTGATAATGAAGTACGCGTTTGTTGCCATACGCAGTCGGACCCGCACTCCAAACAACTTTTGACCCTTCAAATCCTCGATTAGGTTGGTGCTGATTATAAATAAAAGCCTAAACAAATTTTCACACTGAAAATATAAATTAGAGGAAAATATAAAGGAATGGCAAATGAAAAAATCAGCAATAAATTCAAATATCTAGTACACCTTTGGACTGTTTTAATTTCAAGTTTTGACTTCTTTTTGCATCTGTGCACTTCTTCAGCAGACCTCCAATGTTTAGTCGAAAGAAGGGTTCAGATCGTTGAACTGAGAGGCCGCAGCTTTTCATGCCAAGCTATCAGCCTTCTCATTTAACTCTACTCCTATGTGACCTGGTACCCACAGTAGAGATATCTTGCTGATACTGGCTAGGGAGTTGACTTTGCCAACACAGTCCCATACAAGTTTATACCTCAAACTTACTTACTTAATACCAATTTTTTTACATATATAAATGTTTTTTCTATATAGTATTTTCTATGTTTGACTCGAATCCCTGATGCTAAGTCATTTTCTCGAAGTGGTGGTTTTTACCTCTTTTCCTCCACAAGTTCAAGACTGTCTCAGTTCCCAGTACTCACTCTTACAAAGTCCAAATTATTATTTAGTCAGACCTTATACTATACTAATAATTATTAATATTATTATTATTTATTTCTTATGTCAATTATTTTTAAAAAAGTTTATTTTTATTTATTTAATATTTATTTCATCAGTAGGTCGACAATCGGTTAACAATATTAAATATTAATAATCTTTCGATAAAAACTGACAATTTGACAGTTGACAGCAGTTTGGTCTGTACTGCACCTGACAAACTAAAAAATGGATTTTTGTCAAAATAGTGGACCAAGTGCGGAACGAACAAGGCTCTCGTCACCCATGGAGTGATTCATATTCCTCCCAATTATTATCGTAAATATGAAAACTTATTACATTGCAATGGAAATTCCCGATTTAAAAATAATATCTAAAGGATTTTCTGCTAATATGTTGTTTATAGAGCCCAAAAAGATCTCAAGTTGAAAATTGGTGAAAGTAAAATTTTACGTTTTTTATTATCATATTTAATGATGAAATCAATCAACAAAAATCAAAGGATTACAGGATTCCTTTTTTGTTTTACAGGAGAAACTGGTGACTTCATTTTCCTCTCATGTGATAATTGCATGGTGCTTTAAACCGGTTGAGGACCGCACATGTGGTGTGAACAAAGAGACTTGCAGTACCATGGCCAAGCGGCGAACTGGTCAGCTACTCAACCTCAGCAGAAGCTCCACCAACACAACAATCTCTGCGATAAAGGGGCACTGCTCGATTGGTAGACATGCTGAAATACTTGGGTTGCCATTCAAAGATTTTTGTCCCTACTGCGGTTCTGAAGAAGAGGAAGAGTCGGCTCCCCATCTCATGTGTCAGTGCCACCTTGCTAGCTAAGAGAAGACATGAATTCCTACGCTTACCCTTTCTCAATGGTCTAATAGAATTATCATCATTAAGTATCAAGAACTTAGCTTAACTTCGGAATCATATTTGGTTCCTCACGCTGCAGACGGTCGAGTCGCGCCGGTTTCTTGTGATGTCACAATAATCCTTCAACACCGTTAGATATATAATAATGAAATTGTGCAAACGTATACACTTCCGTCAGAGCACATTTTCCACATATTTATCTAGGTGGTCCCAGTTCTCTTTGCTGCTTAGCATGACGTCCACAATATTTTCGGTAGCTAGAGTTTTCCCGATTTCCATTGCAAGAGTGCCACTTTGTGCGTTTGAAACAGATGTGCTCTGCATCATCCGCATTGATATCGCCGTATATGCACTG
Organism: Clusia tigrina; assembly: GCA_920105625.2. Taxonomy (NCBI): domain Eukaryota; kingdom Metazoa; phylum Arthropoda; class Insecta; order Diptera; family Clusiidae; genus Clusia; species Clusia tigrina. The sequence continues at coordinate 161,976,607 of OV050033.1, read as the reverse complement.
AGGCCCTTCGATTTCTCCCATCGGTGTAGATATTTGCAGAAGTATCCGTGGCCAGACAGTAACTGCATTAGGTAGAAACTGACGTTTCCGGCTGTTCGTCCTGTCCAGCTCGATATGTCGGGGATGAGTTTCGATGTCCATCTTCCGCGCCTCTCGGCAGCCCATCGTTCTTGCCAATGCTTCGCAGTTTGCTGCTTAATATCCTGCGCGGTTACTCTGGTATTTGTATGAGATGTTTTTTAAACACTGTCCTATTTTTTTAATATGCTTTACCATTAATTGAGACTCGATCATCGAATTCCTTCTTGAGCTCATCGAATTCGTTCGTGAGATCATCGAATTAGAAGACGGAATTTGAAATGGAATTGGAAGACTGACCCAACCGTTCAATTGCATTGCACAAGCAAAGGACAGAATGTCAACCAAATGTCCGAGTTGTGAAAACCCCTCCGAATATCAAAAATGTTTGCTTATCGTACCATTGATAATATGCCTGAATCGTCTCAAGTAGAAAACAGAGCAATAAGTGGCCATCCGCACATTGCCCTTACGAGAGCGGTCGTGAAATCTGTGAGATAACTTGTAATGGTATAAACTCCTCTTAGGAGACGGAAATCAGAAACAGGTCCAGAAAATTTGATATTTCATCTAAGATCCATTCCAAGGCTAATTGGGATGGCGTTCACATATTTTCGACTGGAAATTGGATCTTTTAAACTGGGCTGGAAAAAAAGTTATGCGCGAAAGATGCAAGCGACTCTTGCGGTGACACGCATACAATGACCATGAACGTATCCTTTTTAGGGACGAAACGATGTTTACTGCTGAGAATCTTTCCACCAACAAACAAGACGAACGAATTTTATGCTTGAGCATCCAAAGAACCTACAAATCGAATTAGTCCTGAATCCTTTATATAGTTTTTAAGTTTATATAATAATTTTATTATTTTGTAATCTTTTATAAATATAAAAAAATAGTCCCGAATCCTCTTCGATGATGGTTAAGTAGGGAGTCTCACAACTCTTCATTTACGTCAGAAAGAAAGTGATTCCTAAGTGGAAAAAAGACGATGTAAAGGAAGACATAGTGAAGGGTTAAAACCATATCCTTTCCACTGAAGAGAGATGGATTTTTCACCAGGACTCTGTACCGGTGCATAAGGACATAAGTATCACTAACAGATTGGTTATTTTATTCCAGCAGAAGATTGGCTCCTTGGAAGGTTAGATTTGAATCCATTGTATTTGGATGTTTGTGAGCAGAATCTCACTTCACGGGGCCAGCAACTCTCGTCATCTGAATAGGTTGAGTCTTAAGAAAGCATTAATAAATCAACATTCCTTCTGTTATTTCAGTGGAAGATTGGCCTCCAATCGGAAAGATCTAATTTGAATGTTTGTGATCACAGTTAACGACACTTCTCAGCTAAATTTGGTGAGTCTAAGGAAAGCATTAATAAAGCAATATTCGTTAAGATTGGATCTCGGAATGGCCAAATTTGAATCCATTGTATTTGGTTTCTTTGTGGGCAGAGTTTCAGCGCAGGTCCTGAAACATTCATTACCTAAATTAAGTTAGTCTAAGGAAATTAATAAAGCGATATTCTTGATGTTATCCCAGCGGAAGATTAGATTTCGGGAAGGTCAAATTTGAATCCATTGAATCCATTATATTCGGATCTTTGTTGTCAGAATTTCACCACACGAGGCAGGCCAAAGAAGTAATGCTTTCTTTAACGCGACATCGTCGATGTCGCTTTGAAATCTTATGTTCCTCTATTAGTCCCTTGACCAAAACGTTTGATGGGTTGTCTATAGGAAACCGGTCTGGATTTCGAGTGAACTCTTTTTTCCTATTAAGTAATGAGTAATAAAAGAAAAGACAACAGTTTAATATGAAATATTTTATTGTTAAAATTTTATTACGGTTCAACTTAGTAGCAGAACTAACCCTGGACTAACCAGCTACGCATTCACTTCCAAGTCTCTAACGCTCGCCAAATCTGCAACATTATCGAACGGGACTTTTTATGATGGGTTTGAACCAAAAAAACCAAAATTGCATTTTTAAGTTAAAAATTAATGTTCTTTTATGTTTAAAGTAATTATGGAAAAATGGAAATAAAAATGGTTGCCGAGCCCAAATTTTTCTTTGGCTGAGAGGCATCTTTAAAGGATAGAAAGAAAAGGACGTTACCGCACACAATGCTGGGAAGTAAGAGCTGCGCATGCCAGATGTGTGCCGCCAAAGAACTTAATCCGACTAAACCTCGAAAATACCAATAAACAAGCAAGAAAGAAATTAAAACGAACTCGAACTTTCTGTAGAAACCCACTTCCATTGGTCGGCTGGCAAAATCCGGCCGAGGAAACTCGCAAAATTAGCGGGAATTGGAATGCGCGGCCGGGCACAATTTTCGCTAATCCCCGCTATAAAACAACCCAAAATCCTTGTACGCAAATTTTACGCGCGGATCATATTTTATTGCGGTAAGCGATATTGCCACTGCCAGCAACTGCACCTGCCATCAAACATGCCAGAAGCGCATGCAAATAAGGACACTACTTGGTTTGCTTTCCTGCCAGGTTGAATAGGTACGCATTTGACACCAGGAGGCGAATATACGCGTTTTTAATTTTCTATAAATGGTCAGACGCAACTGCTTCAGGCCATCAGTCGCTCATCATATCAGCTGGGAACGTGTACCTTTGCTTTTCACGCACACTCTTTGATATACAAGCACCGCATCGTCGTCATGTCAGGCCAGAAGAGAAGCAGTGTTCCAAGACCAACCGTCGCCTACAAGTTGTTCATGTACCGCGAGGAGCTGCGGAGGCCCAATGCAGAATTGCTGAGATTGTCGCGTACGAAGCTGCATCTCACAGAGCAGCTGGTCTCCTACTCGGCCGATCATATTACGGACTACGATGTGGCCGAATTGAAGAATTTGAATCGGGAAATTAGGTTCACACACAAACTGAAGCGCATCATGTGCGATTTGAGGATAATGCAGAAACTTCAGACCCTGCACTTTTACTCGAAGGTCTGAGGAAGTCACCACTTGGGATTGGATTGGTTGTTGCTAAGTCATATTTTCTAATATTTATATTTATACCTAATTATTTCAATTGTAAATAGTGTACAAAAATACACGTAATTTTCTCTGTTTCGTTGTTCCAAAACTTAAAATGTGTTCATCAAAATGGGAACCTATTTCTTCAAGATTCTCAAACGTTAAATTCATATGGAAATTTAATACATTTTATTTATTTGTCTAATTCGAAAATTCATAAAGCATTTTATTTATTTGTCGAACTCGGAAATTAGCTCTTAATTTTAATTATAAGTTAAATATTAAAAATAAATAAATTATTAAAAATAAATTAATTACGTGTAAAAATTTATTTCTTTTCCCCACACACGAATGGGAAAAATTGTCTCTCTAAAAACTGAACATGCCTTTAAAGAGTTCATTTATAAAGATTATAACTGTATAACAGTTTTTTTTCCGGGTAGAAAAGAAAAAAATGCCAATTGTATCTTCAAAACTGATCTGGTATGTAAGAATGTAAGAAAACATCCCCCTCCCTCACTGAGAACACCTCTCTACCCTGGGACCCTTTTCATAGTTTCTTCAAGCTGGAGATTCTCACTTCGTCCTTATTGGACTTTTCGACGTTATTCCTCCGTCCAGGTATAACGATAAGCGAGAGCGATTTATTATCATTATTATTATTGTTGTTATGTGGATAATTGCCCTTCGGCCAAATTGATCCTTTAGGCGTAGCCATTGTTTAACAGTCTATTTTAAGGCTATTTATGGGGTACCACCGTTCGTTCGTTCAGATGGCTGATCCACGGCAACCTCGCATGAATCACAATTAGCGTCTTGGCGCCGTTTTAAAACCACTACCTCTCCTAAACGCTGGAAAGAGATGGGTTGTTAACTAGATCCATTTTGTGGAATTTAGATATTTTAAAAGGTCCTTCGGTTTTACAGCCGATAGGTCGGATAGTCCCGCTGGAAAATACTTTCCTAGGCATCTATTTCTTGCGGCCGCCAGAGCTGAACATTTATAAAGATAGTGAGTTATTGTTTCCCTCTCGTCTGAGTCTTTAGAACATATACAATGGGTATTGAAAGGTCTCTGCATTTTCTCAGCATGAATGGGTTAGGTCCAGAGCGGCCCTCCTGCGAGCCAATTCATGGTCTATGGTCTCGTTCCTAATAGTTTCGGGTGCTATTTTAACAGCCCTCATTTGGAGGAATCGCCTACTGCAGACTACAGGACATTTACAGAAAATGCGCACAGAGGTTTCCGGTTCATGGTTGATCTCCAGATATCCATGGAGGAAATTCTCAGTTATTTGAGATGTTACCTGAGTGTGCAGTGGCCTGGTGTTTATAGGGGTTGCTGCTAGAATTCCAGTAGTTCGGAAACATTGAAGAGCTGCGTCCAATTTCTTTATATTGCTTGCCGTTGTCCAACCATAGACTGTTGTGCAATCCATAATTATACCAGATGTTTAGAGCTCTACAAATTCCAATCGCCGTATCAATATGTGGACCTTTCTTTCTAGAACTTTTAAAAGATTATTGATCTTACTTAATTTGTTAACTAGATATTTTGTGTTCGTTCCATAAAAGTGATTTTGTAAAAATCATTCCAAGAATTCTCATTTGGCTTTTGACTGGAATTTGCTCATCTCTCACATTAATCCTTCGAGTAGCAGTTTACGACAAACGTGTAGAATTTCACAGTTGTTGATAGGAATCCTTGCTCCTCTGGTAATTGCCTATTGGGATATATTTTTATCCAAGTTCCGAAGGTCCCTTACTTCAGTGTTTGTACCAGAAACTATTGCAAACATTTTATCAGCGCTTTAACCAGTGAAGTTGCATAAACGTTGTAAAGACTTACAGACAGGGTCACTGAACTGTGTCAAGTAATACAAAAACCCAGGGAACGCTAACAAGGTGACTGTAAGGCTGTAACAACAACAAATTCTATAAATTAGATTGTCAGTTGAATTGTCAATTAGTTGAAAACAGCTGATCGCTAAAAACGATGAAAACCGATCAAGAAGAAAGTTGGCTTAACTTGCGATCACCTAATAAGAGCGTCCTACAAAAACCCATATTTCATAATTTAGCTTTCTGAAAAGTAGTTTTTCAAACGAACAAAAGTTCATCCAATAAATTCTTGACACGTGACTTATTTACTACAGAAGTTTGACAAGATTTATTTTTCTTACGAGCACTCGGACTTTTCAGTTGCGCTTTGAGATTTCAAATGAGCTCATAGCTGGCTTCCATTCCAATTTTGTCAATCAAAGTTGTCTATGATTAAATGAATACGAATTTTCCTCTTGAGAGATCCTGTATTCACTATGATTTTTATTACCTTCAAACCATGCTCCTTTTATTCGTTGAAATTTGAAAACTGAATATATGAGGTGGCATAAAAATAACTATTTTGATAATGTATAAACAATTTGTGTGAATTGTTTAAATAAATTATTGCAAATAAAAAAAATAACTGGGCAATTAAAATAACTGAGGATTCATTTAATATCTAAAATTTTAAAATTCGGGGTTTTCGTAACTATCCCATTGAGAAATGGAAATGGAAATCGCCTGTCGACCTTTTTTAGCAGCTGACCAGAAGAGGCATGTCATGCATCCAGTAATGTACCGTCAAAATCCAAGCCGCGTATAGTATAGAACTTTGAAATTAATGGTGATACCACTTCAAGACAAGACTCAGAACAGCACGAGTTGCTACCATTATGTATTACACTGTGTATTATACTGAGTATGGTTCTATTTTTCAACATATTCTCCATCATATTTAATGCATTGCTCCATGCGCTCCAACCAGTTATGAAAGCACTTATACCAGGACAATTTGGAGACAAACCTTGTGTATGCCACAAAAGCCTCTTGCGACGTTGCGAACTGTTCACCGCGTAATTTATCTTTGATTTGCGGAGACAAAAAGAAGTCGCACGGAGCTAAATCAGGACTTTTTGGTGGATGGGACATTAAATCCACATCATGCTCCCCTCTTATAAAGGCACGAGTTTCAGCGCTAATATGCGGCCTTGCATGGTTGTAGTGCAGTATCGTGGGCTGATTGTGCTTATTTTCCTTTATTTTACTAACAACTTCTGGCAGGCAAACGGTCGTGTACCAATCTGCATTAACTGGGGATCCATTATGCAGACAGATTGTGGCTATATGACCAATTCTATTGCAAATCGAAACTATTGTGTACTGACCAATACTCCGTTTGCGCTTCAGTCCTCCTGGCTTCCATTCACTTTGGAACACCCAAACTACTGACTGCGTTTTACTATTGGAAATAAATGCGTATATATTTGTTTCTCCAACTATAACGATATTGTTCACATCTTTTGCCGTACCACATTTAAATTCCTTCAGAGTTTTCTGACACCAATATACACGTTCCCTTTTCAGTGCTGGTGTTAGCCGGCGAGGAATCCAACGTTCACAAATCTTCCTAACGGCCAGATGATCGTGCAAGATAGTTTTGATTGCAGTCATGCCGATGCCTAAATCCGTGCGAATGTCATTGTACGTTACAGTGGGCTCAGTTGCCAGCATATTTCGCACGGCAGCGATGTTTTCCTCTGTGACAGCTGTGGTGGGGCGTCCCTCGCGTGACTTGTCCTTGAGCTGAGTACGACCACTTCTTAATTCTGTAAACCAATTATACACAGTTGATAGACACGGTGCCCTGTCCGGAAATGCCAGGGTAAGACGTTTATGGCATTCCAGTGCCGTGCGCCCTTGTCGGTAATCATAAAAAATCATTGCACGAAAGTGTTTACGCGTTAGTTCCATTTTAACACTCTTGAAGTTGTTCAGTTTAGCACATAAGTGACAAAACGAATTGAATTAACATTTGTTTGGTTTGTTATTCTGACAGCAAAAATGTTGCTAGCAGTCCTATGTAGAAATTTTCGGTGTTGCCCTTCATGTAAGTTAAACCACGAATAAATCTAACAGGGATGGCGCCATTTTGCCACGGTTTTAAAATTTGCAAATATGTATTTAAGAAATAAGGTAATTCATATAAAGCAAAATTTAACGTAGTTCAAGAGACGTTTTGAGTCTGATATACATATATAAATAATTATTTTATTTGCTTTTGTTTATTTAGAAGATTAATAATTAAAAATAATTATATTAAGATCGCCAGGTTTTATTCTATATAATCTTCTTCTTTGCCTATTATTGATGCTGCAAAGTGCGGAAGCTGCTGGTTTGACATGATTCATCAGCCTTTCTTCGCGGCCTTTTGCCTTTTTCTGAACTGTTGCATCGACTGTATCAACTCCTAGATCGCGATGGGGGTCAGTGTTCCGTATGAACCAAGGCCTCAAAACGTTGTTTTGGAATCTTTGCATTGTGTTTATGAGGTTTTTGCTGACACAACACCATATTAGGTAGGTAGGTAGGCGTGGCCGCCCAGTTTGCCAAAAGTACACTTGAGCACACATAATGGCCCATTGTGATACCACGGTGTGGCGCCGTTCAAGCACTGACTAAAAAGGTTCCCATACTTGGGATGGTGATAGTCAGCGCAAGGACAGCGCCTGGAAAGGCACGACTCCCCTGTCATGTTTCAGGAAACCATCCTGATACTTTGATGAACCTGGCTATGTCCCTTATATTAATGGATGACAGCTCTGTCAGGCTTGTAAGAAATGGGGCACCAAAGGTGCGAATTCTTCTTCTGCTCAAGGATGGGCAGTGGCATAAGAGGTGGAAAACCGTCTCGTCCTCCTCATCGAAGCCACAGCCTCGGCAAAAGTCATTTGAGGGTAGGCCCAGTCTTTCTGCGTGCTGTCCCATTATGCAGTGGCCGGTCAAAACCGACACAGTTGTCGACAGTGATACGCGATCAAGTCGAAGAAGTTGATTGGTTCTATTTTTGTCCATGCTTGCCCAAGTTAGTCTAGCCGTGTGGCAGGATTCCTCGTTAGCCCAGGATTTGTAGGCGTCAGCCAGATATTTCCGTTTGACTTCGAGCTTGGCTGTTGCCAGTAGAATGCCGATGTTTACAGAGGGGTGAATGTCGTGCATTAGCGTGCCTGCCTTGGCAAGCTCGTCCGCCTCGCAGTTTCCCGAGATTTCGCTGTGTCCGGGAACCCAGATTAGGTGCACCCGAGAGTAACTTGCGAGCTCATTTAAAGATGTTCGACATTCATGAACTAGTCTTGATGTGGCCGTGTGGCCAGCTTGTCGGAATAAATACCGCTGCCGACTCTACCTCCAAGCTTGGAACCGTCGGTGTAGATCTCGACTGTTTCACCGACGATTCGGTTTTCTGAGGTCCAGTCGCTTCGACTTGGAATAGTGAGATCGAATTCCCTGTTCAAATCGGGATAGACCGACATATAATCGATAAAGTTGGGGACAGGTGGGTCCTGATTCAGAATTGAAGCATGGCCTGTCAGGGTTATGCGCCAGTGCGAAAGAGCATTAAGTCTAATCGCTGTCAGCTTGGCTTGTTGCTTAACCAGGATCCCCGAGGGGAGCCAGTGCAGCATGGCAAAAAGGGCTTTCGTAGGTGTGCTACGAAGAGCGCCAGTGGTCAGTAGAGCAATGGATCTTCTGATTTTATCAAGGGGTTTGATATTACAGGCTTTTTCGAGAGCTTGCCACCAGAAGACCGACCCGTATAACAGGTTTGGTTCAACGATGGCCGTGTAGAGCCAGAGCACGACTCGAGGACGAAGTCCCCATCGTGCACCAACTGCTCTTTTACAGCAGTATATAGCGCATGTTGCCTTACGTGCCCTCTCAGCTAGATTGGCTTTCCAATTAAGCTTTGGGTCGAGAATCAGGCCTAAGTACTTAACGTGTGTGCTCAAAGAGAGCGGAGTGCCGTTTAGACTAGGCATTGTAAACTTTCGAATTTTGTACTTCCTAGTGAAAAGCATAGTCTCGGTTTTGGATGGGTTAACCCCAAGTTCGAATTCGCGACACCAGTTCGACACAATAGAGAGTGAATAGTTCAGTTTTTCGGAAAGTGTTTGGGGGAATTTGCCGGATGCCGCGATTGCTATGTCGTCCGCATAGGCTATCACTTTGCATCCAGTAGATTCCAATCTCACCAGTAGTGTGTTAACTGCCAGGTTCCAGAGGAGGGGTGATAAAACACCCCCTTGTGGCGTGCCCCTGTTAACCACCCTCCTGGATTGGGCACTGCCGATCGTGGAAGTGATGATACTAGATTTTAGTAGAAGCTCTATAAATTTAAGAAGACATGAATTCAGGTTAAGATTATAGAGTGCGGAGATGACAGCGTTGGGGCATACATTGTTGAATGCTCCCTCGATGTCCAGAAATATGGCAAGTGTGAATTCCTTGTACGCCAAGGATTTGTCAACTTGAGAAATGAGAGAATGAAGTGCTGTTTCAACCGATTTGCCTTTAGAGTAAGCGTGTTGAGATACAGAGAGAAGAGAAGGGTTGATCGATGTCCTGATATGTAGGTCAAGAGCTCTTTCTAGAACCTTAAGAAGAAAGGATGTTAGACTTATGGGTCTGTAATCCTTAGGTTTGGTGTGCGAGGCCTTCCCAACTTTTGGTATGAAGACGACCCGAGCCGTGCGCCAGCGTAAGGGAATGTATTGCAATCTGAGGCTTGCATTATATATTTGAAGCAGCCATGGAAGGATAATCTCTTCCCCATTTTGGATATCGGCAGGAATGATGCCGTCCGGTCCGGGGGACAACACCATATTGGTTGTAGATTATTATTTTGTTATGTGTGGATAGCTCAGATTTCCTACCCATTAGCCAGTACATATTTGGAATCTTATGGTTAGCTCTTCCTTTTTCGTTTTCACGTGATCGCTCCGTAGGTGTTGTATTTTTTTTGTTTGTGAAGTCGACATGGATGGATTTGCTGTCGTTGAGAATGATGTGCCACTGAGGCGTTGTCCAAGAGGCGACGTCGTTTACTGCGGCTTGCAGTACCTTTGTTGATACAATTTCCTTTTTTCCAACAGTTATAAGCGCAATATCGTCTGCGAACGTGGCTGTAGTATAGTTGTTGCCACTGGGGAGATAACAGAATGTACAACAGTTAAGGGAGTGGATCGAATATGCCACCTTACGGTACTCCAGCTTCGATCTCCTTGATCATCGAAAGTAGTGTTCTGAGAGATATGAAGTATGGATATCAGATAATTGTTTTGGTAGATTAGCTTTGATTTTGGAAAGCAGACCAGCATGCCATACTTTGTCGAATGCTTTGGCTATGTCGACAGAGACAATTAAGCATACTTTTTCTCTTCTAGAGCTTTTTCGATTGTGTGTGTGATTCGATGGACTTGGTCTTGTATCGAGTGCTTGTTGCGAAAACCACATTGATGTGTTGGTATTCATTTTCTGCTATCTATGATAGACTGTATTCTTTTCATTAATTGCTTTTCAAATAGTTTGGATAGCATTGGTAGTAGAGAGATTGACCTGTATGACCTTACAATGTGTGGCGATTTTCCAGGATTTTGGATTATTATTACCTCTGATACTTTCCAGTATATAGGGACATGTTTCAATCTGAAGCTAGTGTTGATAATTTTGTTTGCATGGCAATAATTTTAGTTAGTAATGGTTTTAAGGTTTCTGCTGTGATTAGGTCGTAGCCTGGAGATTTTTTACTTCAAACTCTGTCGGATTTCTGTTTCAGTTGTGAATTCAATTTCGAGAATAATTTGTTATTTTTTGTGATTATTTGTCATGTTTACTATAAGCAGGTGATACCATAATTACGTCAATTGAGTATAACGATTTACATTATTTAAATAGTTATCATCTTCACATTCATGGTCCTGAATATTAATTACTAAACATTATTTTCACATATCAATGAATATCCACATTCTTACGCAATTAGCAAAGATTTTCTTATTTCACCACAATTGTCGAGATGAGAGATTTTATATATAGACAACCTTCTTCCATTCCTTCACATCATCATCAGTTTATTTAATCCATAATTTTGATTTTGTTATTTCACCACAATTATCCATGAGATAGTTTATTATATAACAACTTTTTCTTCTAGTCATCATTAATTTCTCATATTGCATAACAAGTTTTCATTCCATCTAGTCATCATTAATTGCTCATATTCCATCCATAATTTTGATTTTGATTTGGTTATTTCACTACAACTGTCGAGGTGAAAGTTTTTTATATAACGACAACGTTGTTCACTTTCTTCAAATCATCATCAGTTACTCATGTTTCATCCTTAACATGGACTAGCCTAGGAATATGCCTCGTGTAGCAATCCAGACCCAATATTCTCATTCTTGCTTAAACATATTAATTGTTTAAAATTAGCAAAATCAATGATAATGTTGTCATAAAAATAATTTTGTTTGTTTAAAATGCCATATATAAGGATATAAATTGTCATTAATTATTATCATTATCAATTATTATTAAAAATCCTTTAGAATCTGGTTGGAAATTTAGTAAGTTTTGCGATTTGGGATTAATTAACATTAACATTTCTGCGATGCTGTTGCTAACATACTGTTATATTGAAAGGTCTTAACAGAAACATATATTCTATCTTAACATGATTATGAGTTCGTTCTCTCATTTGAGTAGAAATCGACAATCAGAAGGAAAAAGGAAAAGGACAATATACGAAAAAAACTAACGCATTATTTTTCTGCGGCGGCTAGGACGGATGGTGACACAGTGCTTCGCGCAGGAGGCACATATTAAAACTTCATAAATTGCTTTAATAATAAGAGCAACGAAATAAGTAAAGGTCTTTGACGAGGTCTACAAATCAAGGCCTGTGGCTGCCAAAGAACGACGATGAGAACAAATGTTGTGGTAGCGTATACGCTAGCGCTCACCGCACTATGTTTATTTAGGATGACGAACTCGCGTACATCCTCGACGCTATGGAAGCTGAACCGAGAGAGTGGGAAAATAACGAATGGCCTGCACACGGAAGAGCAATTAGTCGCTGGCATGGACGAATCTGAGCTGCCGTTATCTTTCGATGCGGCGCCTGTGGGCTCAGATATTTACGCATATGACGAGATCTTCTACATAATAGCATCATCGACGCTAAAAGAAGGTGGTTGGGTACGTCAGTCGCCCGAAAATTCTATAAATTATTTTCTTGCCGGCAATCCAGCCAAAAATAAAAATACTTCGAGTGTTAAGAATATGTCGCCACATGCGGACTCCTCGATTATTGTAGACGATACACTCGACTGTGGAAAGGCCGTTAACTTCACCTACTACGATTACTTAATAGGTGTGGGACAACGTTTCAATCATCCGCTAGTACCGGAACCAGAAGTAATTAATTCTCATAAATTTTGGATATATAATGGAGTTCTGATCGTATTATTATTATATAGGTTGCCTATTTATTCCTTAAGACTAAAGATGAACATGCCTATAAAAATTTCGATATTGCGGCGTTGGAGAAGCGTTTGAAACGTGCCAAACGTGAAAAGCCCCGCTCTGTGCAGCTATACAACCAAATTGGCAACTATTGGCGAATTGTCGGCGATGCCCGTCAAGCCATAGAGTGCTTTCGGCGTGCCCTGGCCATGTCGCCAACGAATGCCGAAGTGCTCCTCAACCTGGCACGTGTGCTGTATAATTTACAATATCTCGACGATGCCATTCATTTGACGCGCAGGTATGCCCACAGGTTTAAATTTAAACGCTCTCTTAAATAATGTCCTTCCTTTCTTCGAATGGTAGATCGCTAGAAATGCAGCCGCCTGGACGCTCAGCTTGGCAGCAGTATTTTACGCTGGGTGAAATCTTCAAAGCGTACGGGCATTTTCAAGAGTCCATTCTGCACTTACGGCATGCACTCGAACTGTATCCACACCATGAGCCCATACTGAAAGCGTTGCGCGACATGGAAGGTAATCCGTCTGCTACACTGCACGTTTACACGGTGGTTATAATAATAGGATTAGTGAGTGGTCACTTCGTTTATAGTTTGCTTAATGAAGATTCTGACGGAGGAACTTTCTTTTACAGGTTGTTGCTGTGTTTGTTGTTATAATATCGTCCTCATCAACTGGCGAAAAATTCATCTCAATAAACTTTGGCTCAAGCGGAAGTAACGGCTCGTGTTCGTCATCGACCGATAGTGAGCCGAAAACGCAACGCCATTTCAATCGTGCCATGGCCATGCGATCGCTTAAAGGCCTGTCTGCCGCTCGCAACATAAAACACCGAAAGAATTAAAGAAAAGAGTTTAATTACTTATTACAATTTAACCATAGAAAAACCAAAAAGCACCCACTTCAACCAAAGGCGGTTGTAGAACCACGTACAAATTATGTACTGAATTCATTTATTTTATTTTAAGTTTCATATTATTTACACTGATGAATCTGTGAAGTTCTGGTCATAATTTAAACAAACAAATTATTTTTCTGTTCTCGTTTATTCCTTTGCTTTTACAAGCGTTTTTGTTCCTATTTAAATTTAGAAATTAATTTATTTGGAAATTTCATAAATTTCTGTGATAAATTTAATTTGTTCGCAACAAAAAATTCAAAATTCGAAAAAAATTTATTTCAAATAATTTTTGTTTAAAAAAAATTTTTGTTCACTTTTTGAAAATGTACTTACGTAAATTTTAAGTTATTATTATTATTATTAACACCATTTTACCAAATGACTAAAGACTCGAAAGTAAATTAGTTGCCATTCTAGTTGTATGTACAGTACTATATACTTTAGTTGTAAATAAATTGAATGTTTTATTTTATTCGATTCATGTAGCGAAATATCCAAAACACTTATTTAATATTTATACACAGAATAATGTTCATTATTATATTAGCTCACACGCAAACACCGCAAAATCAAGCGACTGTTCAGTTGAAACTGCCATTCGTTTAAAAGGCCGCAAGATTTCTTTGTATATTACGTTATTATATTTTAATTTAATGTAACAAACTTACAAAATAATTTGTACGAAATGTGTGAAACGGTGACGACGTCTCACAACATTGGTTCATTCAAAGATATTTGCACTAACTTGGTCGAAAGAAAAGTTGAATGCTGCAATATGCAGTTGAGGAGTTCTCAAGATCACTTGTTGAAGAAATTCGTTTTGGCAACAATCAAAGCGAAACATACTTGCAATACGGGTAGCATGCCTTTTTTAGAAACATAAACTCATTTAAATGACATGGAAGAAAATGTGGTTTTGGATATGTAAATAGCAATAATAAAAAGTTAACAAATTTGTATAGCTTTATAGTCTTTCATTGAAAAACTTATAAATTAGGCGGACGTTCGATTGAGCGACCGGGCAAATTAATTTTTTATAAAAACCATATTACAATAAACGCATATGTGAAAAAACTTATACAATGTTTTAATTGATATTTATTTATATATATTATTATTATTGCATCTTACACCATAATGAATTATGTCTGCAAGGGTTTAGAGGAATGAGGACTAGCTACTGAGGCCTTAGACTCGAAGAGAAAAGATTTTTTTACAAAGAAAACATTTTGGAGTCCAAGCTCGGGGCTGGATTTGAACCTGCGACTAGGAGCGTGAGTCTAGCATGCTTACCACTAGCCCACAGGGGGCGACTATATATAAATATTTATATTTCTTACTTTATATGATGCTTTCTTTTTTAGCCAAAGAATACAATATACCTTTGGCTTACAAAAGGCCCTGGTGTTTTGGAGTATATAACATAGATATGATCAAGATCCCACAACTTCTGTACTCCAAAATATTGAAATTACCCTGACAGGAGATCTATAGATGAGATTATCCTCATCTTTTCAATAAATTACAATAGATCATTCAGATTGAGGTGTATAACACCCTTAAACAAATCTAATCGAATACATATATAAATATAATATGCTTGCCGTATCAACGGATTAAAGGGTCTAATAGTGGGAATAATTTGAAAAGTTTATTTTTCAACATAATCTCCTTTTAGCTCGATACACTTCATCCAACGTCTCTCCAGTAATTTGATGCCCTCCAAATAATAGGATTCCTCGAGGGTCGCAAAATAAGCGTTTGTTTCATCGATGACTTCTTCAGTCGACCCAAATCTCTTACCGCAAAGCCATTACTTCATAATTGGAAACAGGAAATAGTCGCAGGGGGCTAAATCTGGTGAATATGGTGGATGAGGAAACAATTCGTAACCTAATTCAATCAATTTTGCCATTGCGACTGAGGACTCCTGAGCCTGTGTGTTGTCCTGGTGGAAAAGAACTTTTTCCCTCGCGAAATGCGGTCATTTTTGCTTCAAATCGGAATCGAATCGATCCAATAACGCTGCATAATATGCGCCGGTGATTGTTTTATAATTTTCCAGGTAATCGATGTGAATAACACCCCGCGCATCCCAAAAAACTGTCGCCCTGACCTTGTTGGCCGACAGACCCAGCTTGGCCTTCTTCGGTTTCGATTCACCAAGAAATGTTTCCTCGGTCTCTGGTGTTTTGTGATAAATCCAAGTGTCGTCCACGGTTACGAAATGGCACAGAAACTCTTGCGGATTGCGATTGAACATAGCCAAACAAACCTTTGATATGGTCAAACGATTGCGTTTGTTGCTAATTGTGAGCAAACGTGGCACCCATCTTGCGCATAGCTTTTTCAATCATATATAAATTTTTATGCAAAATTGAAATCACTGATCCATGTGATAAGCCTGTAGCCTCTTCAAGTTCCCGCACCTCCACTCGGCGATCGTCTAATATCATACCGTGGATTTTATCGACCATTTCTGGTGTGGTGACTTCAATTGGGCGACCAGAACGTAGGGCGTCACTTGTGTCGCTACGGCCGCACCGAAATTGAGTAAACCAGTGGTGGATGGTTCCAATCGATGGTGAAGAGTCCCCATAATATTTTTTAAGCTTCTGTTTGGTTTGCGTAATGTTTTTTTGGAGCAAAAAATAGTGTTTAATGGGCACACGAAATTCACTTTTTTCCATTTCCATTTCTACGAAAACGCTCATAGGCGTCTGTTTCAAATGGCTGTCACGACCACAGGTCGGTCGTGCGCTGTTTTGGAAAATGCTACTTGACAAGCAAAATGTAGAATTTAGGGTGGCAACGCCACCTGTTGTAATTTTCAGCCACTTATTGACCTAACCTCGTATTTACACCAAACAATTTAAATAGGGTTTATATTCCAATCAAATTAATTGTTGTTTTTTATACCAAACAATTTAAATATAGATTATCTATTATATCCAATGAAGATTTGCTAGCTCTCACCAATAGCAAACCGGCGAACGCGGAGATCAAGAGATGGAAGTTGAACTGCGAAAATAAGATGACAACATAGCATTCCAGTGGAACCCGTAAAGCAGCAGGCATCAAGCAACAATGAATGAGATAAGAAGCATCGCAGATATAGGAGGCCTTCGAAGGAGTTTGTTAGCGCTAGAGTATAAAAATTGTAATATTTATTATAAACCAGGCAGGGTTGCCTGATTCTTTGGTATATACATATTTATTCCTTGACACAAAAATTATATTGCAATAATGTTAAATTCATATTGAAGTATAGTTTGTGTCGCTCCTAATCGGAGTATAGGGCGCTAACAGCTAGCATGCTAGCACTTTTTATTCACACTAAAAATAATTATTTCACTCTGCCTGCGTTGTTGTTGTTATACTCCCATCAATACTTACATTCACGGCACGGCAGCGGATGAGTAAATTCTAAGAATTCAGTCCAAGTGTTGAGTCATAAATTGTAGCTAAGAATTTTGATGTACCAGCTGTTAATTTTGCGCTTATAAATTTAAATTGATTTATGATTTTCGTTAAAATTCCCAAAGAAAATTTTAAAGGCAATGTAAAAACACTGATGGGATTATTAAGTGTAGCGACGCATAAAGAACTTGCTCTTCCGCTGAGAGAGGTGAGTACACACAACATTACTGTTATTTGTCCCCCACTTCAGCGTAATGACTCAACCGCTGAGAGCCGTGAATGCAGGCAATGTTACTGTTATTTGTCCCCTACCTTAACGAATTTACAGTGTCGCGATCAGCGAATTGGAATTTTCACTATGGCCTGAATCATGATTTTGAACTAGCCCCAAAGAAAATATGGTTTATTGTTTGTGTTGATCTCAGTTTTCTAGAAATGATTATCAAAATTGCAGAATATCTCCTAAACCACTCACCACTCGACATTTGGTCAATGAATAAACCCCAAACGAGCGCCGAGACTAGCTCCTTTATGAGACAACCAAGTGAAAGTAAAGAAGCAACCTAGCACAATGGGCACCAGTGCCTGAGTGCTTCTCTGACTCTTGAAGCCTCTTACTTTATATTATTATATCGGCAGTTTATCTTGACTGGGAAACATAACCAACAATTCCGCAGAGGTTCTTGAGGCATATAAAACAGTCTTTTTCCACACTGTTTCGAGAATGCATTAAAAATATTATGGTAAATAAAAACATTCAAACCCAATTAAAAATAAAAATTACTATAAATGAAATGTGTTTATTTGTCATTAAAATCTTTTATTTTTTTTTATATAGTATTATTTATAAACGTAATCAAAATGTTTCCAGACTTAGGCTGAGTTGTGTATATTCAAGCGGAATATGTCGTGTGCACAGAAGAAAGTGCCTCCGAGTGGTTTCAAAACGAAAACTTGAGAATAGGCATGTGGGGGATCTTCATCGCACTGAAATAATAAACAAACAAAAATCAAATCAAATGAAGAAATACGTTTTTCAAATAATAAAATTATTGTATTAGTTTTCAATTACATGTGAAATAAATCAACTAAAATTGTGTAGGAAGAGTTAAAATTGAAATGGTCGAATTATAAAAATTACTGCAATTGTTAATAAATTCTTTTCGGTTGTTAGTACACCGTTGTCCAGTTCCGGTTTACGTACAAATTTTCTGGGGGCTACTTGTTAACAAATCAAAAATAAAAGAAATCATTCCAAAATTAATATAAACACTTCATTTACGTACTAATGAGCTAATTTCATATTGCGGCAGCACTTATTCAGAGAATAGAGTTGAAAACCACTGACGACAGACAACACAATCGCCATCTAAGTCTGTTGAATTAGTTATCCTAGTTGTTTCTTTTCTTTTAGTTACAATTCAATAATATTGTAATAATAATAATCATAGATTGATGTGTCAAGCGGTAAGCAATAAATAAACATAGTAAATTCCTTAAACTAGTCTCAGCGAATTTGCACATTTCTCAGCTATTTTTTAATAAATTCTCCACCACTGTAGAATTAGTTGGCTGAAGCGTTGGCTATACGTCGTGGAGTGCCAGCCTGAAGATATCATGTTGAACGAAGAAGCTGGCACCGACTGGCTTAAGAACAAAGGTTTGTATATACGCATGTGGCTGGTCCTCATCGGTCTGAGGCGAGCATTACGATGGTAGGTAGGCGTTAAAAATTATAGAATTTTTATTTTCAATTTAACAGTAATAAATTCCATTCAATTTCTAACTTCTATGTTGGGAAATATTGTAAAAATACCTGAAGTCTTCCAAGCACATTTATCAGTACGCCACCATCAAACATAGGTTGTGAGTCCACTGCAGTAATAATTCTATTAATTTTTTGGAACGTTAAACTCTGGTTAAACAAAAATAGAGCAAAATTAAACACAATTTCGTTTACCTATAAAATTATTTTTAGAGACTTACAGACAATTTTTCCATTATTTTAGGGGCCCCTTGTAACTGTAGTCCCTCAAAGGTCATAAAGGATTCCGTCGCCTACGAAATTGAAGTAGAAAATCACATTAAAAATATTACATAAAAAGCAAGCTGTATAATTGGTTTATAAAATAGAGTCTCGTGTTTCTAGAGAACATCCTTCAACAATTGATGTGATATTTTTGAAATGGGTGCGGTGCCAAACGCCAAAACCGCGATAAAGGTTATGAGCATGTGGTGCAATATCAAATATCACAACAATTGTTTATAGGAAGTGACTTGGTAGAGAAAACTTTCTTAAAGCAAAGAAATTATCCATATAAGATAGAAGGCAATTTTTTAGCCATTTATGGATAATACTTAGCATGACGGTGTAGGGTATAAAGGCAGCTGTGCTGTGCATACTCACGCTGTAGAAATTAACCACATTTGCCCTCTGAACCGGATCGTCAAACAGTGCGTAGTATTGCTGCACAAAACCTTTGCCAATGTCCTCGTACTGTGGATTCAACGCCATTTTATTGATATTATATGGAAGAACAAATAATTTCAAAACACAAAAAAATTAAAACTGTACGGAAAAATTAAACTTGACAATGCAAATTCCGACAAACTAGCTTCTCCTTCGGCACTTTCCCTCACGTCAAACAAATCATAAGCATGTTAATGCATCATTTCTGTTAATAAAATTCGCATATATGTTAAATACTACGAAATTTGCAACCGCTATCACTACTTTTTTACAGAATTGATATTTACAGTGATATGTTATTTTCGAACAGGGGACAAATATTGTAGAATTATTATTATTATTATTATATATTACACCATAATTTAATTATGACTGCAAGGAGTTGAGGAATGAGTATTAGCTACTGAGGCCATCGACTCGAAGAGAAAAGATTTTTTATAAAGAAACATTCTTAAGACCAAGCCCGTGGCAGAATTTGAATTTGCGACCCCCTGAGTGTGAGTCTATCATGCTTACCACTAGACCACAGAGGGAGGCAGTACTATTGTAAATATATTCTGTACAAACACAACTGTAGAAGTATGAGAAGATATAATATACTAAATGATATTAATGAGAAAAAAACATCAGAAATTATAACTTTCAAATGAATACTGGTCCTTCGTTGTTTTATCTTTTTAATTTTGCTCACAGCTTCTGTTATTTTTTGACATAGAAGCCGAAAGCACTGCGAAACTCCGGGGGGTTTTGCCTCTTTAATGTCAGAAGTCATTGGTTCGAGCGAGGAAGCACTAATAAGGTGGCCGCAAGGCTAAAACAATTCCATAACAACTTAGATTATTAGTTGATTTCTAAATTTCGAAAAAAAGGTGATCATTAAAAAAACTCAAAAAAATTACCGAATGTAAAAAACCATGAAGAGTGATTTTCCCTTGCGACCGCCTAATAAGTGCGTCCCGGTCCGAGCTGCACAAAATTGTGCGCAAAATTTGAAATCATTGTGAACGAGTAAATTTTAATGGTAACTTAATTCATTTGATTTTACAATAAAATATAAACCGAACTCTTCACACTCACCGTTTGCCAAAAATTGAACCTACATTTCAATTTGAGCCTCAAAAGTTTTTTTGATTTTAAGTAGTTCGAAAATGAGAATAAATTAAAATTCGCATTAAATTTGGAATTTTCTTCCTAATTAGCTTAACTCGTTTACAGCCTCAGTTATTTTTTGTAGAAGAAATTCGAATAAAAAATATATTTTTTATAAGTGAAATATAATATAACAATAATTATTTTATAAAAGAAAAACGAGCACTAGCTGCCAGGACTTTTATTTCTTTCGTGTCAATACTTTGATACATATATAATCATTTTTTTTTAAATCTTAGTTGAAAACAGTAACAAAAAGCGTGCTTTCGACGGTCAATCATGTACATGTATTATTGCCAATTGGTGTATATGTCACTTGGACACCGATTGATGAAAAATCAAATCTTTTTGAGTTGCCATCAATCGGACTCCATGTGACGAATACAATGATTGACCGTCTACAACCAGCTTTACAGTTTTGAATATAGGAGTATGTAAACAGAATTTAAATGTTAAATTTGTTGCAGCAGGGAAATCCTGTAAGGTTAACAACATTGCCAGATTGGTATGAGTTGCTGCAGCGCGGTAATCGCAATTTGTACAGTACATGCATACACACATACATTAGGTAGGTACAAATGTTTATATGTATGTAGTGGTGTGCAGTTAGTGGACGGACGTGCGATGTAATTGACTGAAACTGCCATTTTTTGGATTTGGCTAAAAATCTCTTACTCATTAGTCCATTAGCGGATGTTGACCGTGTGCCAAATTAGTATCAGTAACGACAATGGACGAACTGCAGTTACCAGACGGTTTTCGTGTGTTGAAAACCCAAGTGGCAGGACACACATTTCAGGCAGGCTCAGATGCGCTTGGCTTGCTCCAGGACGCCAAATCAGCGTGTGTGCTGAAGCCGTTAGGAAAACCCGCATGTGGAAAGCGTGAACTCGCCTTTTACAAGTCTCTGCAGCAAGACGACGATGAAGTATTAGTGCAAGTGCGCGCTTTGGTGCCTCGATTCTACTATGAATTGGAATTGATTGTAAACCAACAAGTGCACTTCTTCCTAAAGTTAGAGGACATAACGCATAGCATGATGAAACCTTGCATAATGGACATTAAAGTGGGCAAACGTACGTGGGATCCATTGGCGACACCGGAAAAGCGCGCTGCTGAAGAACAAAAATATGTGCGCTCCAAACAAGTGTTTGGCTTGTGCTTACCTGGTTTCCAAATGTACCCGCTGGACGGTGGAGCAGTTGTCCGGCATGGCAAAGATTATGGAAAACAATTGGATGCGAAGGATTTTAAACGTACAATTGCCCTTTTCCTCAATTTAGAACCCACTATTTGTGTTCCCTTGGTCCGTGAAGTGCTCAGACAACTCTACGCCATTGATAGATGGTTTACGGGTCAGCGTTTGTTTCACTTCTACGCCAGTTCGCTGCTGATTGCATACGATCTGGAACCAATGAAAATGCACCTGAAAGGGCTTCCACAAAACGGCAAACTACTAAATGGCTATGCACAAAAAGAGAGCTTCGAAGATGGGGCATCTGAGCAAGACTACCAATGCGAAAGTACCGCAGAACCATCACCGCCGAACCCCGCTCAGTGGGTCAAAGTGCGTATGATTGACTTCGCACATGTGTTTCCAGCCGAAAATGGCCAATTGGACGCCAATTATGTATTCGGTTTGCGCAACTTGATTGCCGTCATTGAGGATTTGCTGGTTCGATAACAAACTTGAGCACAAGTTGTAATATTTTTAGTTCTTTAACTAATTTTACGCTATCTTTATAAATATTTATCCACCCAACTGAACTTTTTGTATTATGTACCTAGACTAAATGGAACAATAATAAAATGGCGGTGCTCTACCCCCCAAAAGAACCAAACACACTGAGTGGTCTAAGCAAATTAGTTACTATGTAGAAAAAAAGAGCCAATTGATGGTTGATGAATTACGCCTACTTTTTATTGACTATATTAAACTTTTGAAGTGATTACTTTAGACAATGTTATGAAATTAGCCAAGCATTGATGTGTGAATAAAAAAAGGGATCCCCTTACAAAGTATAATCTAATTCGTACCGTTCGTACTGGTTCTTGGGGTCATTTGTGATTCTGGGATAGCCAGCAATTAACGCGTCCTGACCGCCTATATACAGCGAGTTGTAGATCTTCCAGTACACATCCCGAACTTTGCGCGCTGGATGAAAGAGACCTTGAAGCGTGTACTGCAGTATCTTGATTGGTCCCAGTGACACACGCAACCCCTCAACGGCGTCCATGAAGGCTTGCACCAAATGTGGCGATGTCTCGAATATGTTCGGCCAAACGTAGTTCAGTAAGTGTATTAGCGCATCCTCGCAACCGAAGCCGTACACTCCTAAGGCCATGTGCTTAATCGCTGCGCATGCCGTCTGTCGATGAACCAAGTCACGGTCCATGAGCGCATCCTCCAGCAGCGGACATACGGCGTATATATAATCTTTTCCCATTTCTCCTATGTACTCGAAAAGGAATGAGAGCGATTTTAGAACTCCATTTTGCACGTTCAATTCGGGGACGCGATACTCATTCATCAGTGCCGGTAGAACAGTGAACGGGCGGCAAGTTTCGGCCACAATTGCGATAGCAACCGTGGTGCAGACACGATTCTGTCGCTCCTGTACCTTGAGATTGTTCAGCAGGGTGGCCAGCACGTCGTGCGGGCCAATGGCCTTTGCAATGTAACCGAACGTGTTCACAGTGGCACGCCGAATGGCCTTCTTGTGAGCCTTCAGGAGTTCGAGCAGCTCAAAACAAATGCGCATCCACTCACGCGCCGACACGTATTCCGGACCGCGATCGGCTATGCGACCGACGAGATCAATGCAGTTCTCCTGTACCTTCTCGTGACGATTCTTCAGGATTGGCGTTAGACGTGGTAACAGATCCTTAATGGGTGGTGTCATTTTAGTCATACCAATAACGTTCACAATCGCTTTCAGTGCACCCAAAATACTGCCCAATACTTCCGGGTACTCCTCGCCTAAATACTCGTACAACACCACTCCCAAATGTCCCATAAGCTTCTCCTCTTGACACGTCTTCATGACGATCGCTATGCGCGAAATCAAGTCAGCGGCTTGTTGACGCACTTTCGCTGATTTATTGTTTAGACGCCAGAGAATTGTACCACAAATCTGTGGCAAATAAGGCTTTACGCGCTTTCCCAGTTGGTTGACTATTGTACCGAAGCCATTCAGCATGACTACGTCTTCTGTTGTCTGTTCCTGAAAAGCGTAAAGGATGCCATCGATCAGCTGTTCTTCCAGGCGCGAATCTATATCGGCAGCCCCCAGATTGCCCATTATCTTCTCTATTGTCTCCATTACCATTTTGCGGTACTGTTCATTCTCATCCTTTAAATCGTCCACCACGCGATTAATGATCTCAGACGCTCCCACCTTGTTGGCTATTTCCACGGTGGTGTCCACCAGTTGACGGTAGTTACGACGATCCAACGCCATACGATGGTTCCAAAAGAACTTAAAGAAGTGTGGTAAGATCTCCTCCTTAATGTACTGGGCTTCCACACCGTCAGTGGCGCAACATTGCTTCACCACCTTCAGCACGATCTTCTTCATTTCCTCGTCCGGCGATTGAAACTCACGAATCAAAATCAACATCACTTCACGTGTGTAGTAGTTGGCATATTCAGCGTCCATCAAGGGGATCAGGTAACCGATGGCCTTCAGGAAGGCGGCCAGACCTTTGCCACGATGTGTACGAATACCTTTCCAGAGAGGCTTCAGCACAGAATCGAATGATTCAATACCATAAGGAGTGGCGGCCTCAGCCAAAGCAGCAATTGCCAGAGCGGTGATTGTACGCACTTTTTGCTGTTCGTCCACTAAGCCGTGCTCAATAATCTCCACGAGCGCCTTCAGGTGAGGCAGTATAGCGCATCCCATGAGTATAGCAATCTGCTGAACAATTTTAATGCCTGTGTGGCGCGCTTGCCAAGATTTTTTCGACTTGCAAACTGCTTTCAAGAAAGGCAAAAGCGACGGTATCCCCAAAGCGGAAGCCACAACGGCGAAGGCACGTGCCGTAGTGTTACGCACATACTCATCGATATTGTCGATATCGGGACGCATGGTGGAAATCATTGTAGCCAATCCTGCGGCTTTGGCCAAGTTCGAAATAATCTCACGGCCCTCAACACGAGCGTAGTAATCTTCGTCGATGAGAAGGGGCTCGATAACGACGAGAATTTTATGCACGTACGGACGCACCAAATCGTCCAATTTATAAAGCACGCGATCGATAACTTTAACCAATAAATGACGCTCTTGATCCTCCAATGTTGGCGACATGAGCAGTGGCAAAATTTGATTAAACAATGGCCCGGCACCGAATTCTCGTGCTTTGTCTGTAATTTGACGTAAGGCAGACTTTCGCATCGGAGGCGACCCGTTCTTAATTGTCAACAATAGCTTCATAATCTTGCGCTCTTTCATTTCCTCCGGCGACAACGTGTCCTCGTCCACATCTATTAGCAACTTATCAAAGTACTGGGCATCTTCTGGTTTCATAAATGGCAAATTCTGACCCTTCGGTTGATTGTCCATGAATTTGGCATTCTTGTCCTCAACTTGAATAAAGAAGCCTGCGGGAGTGCCCGCTATTGGTGTCGGCGTTGCCATCAACTTGCGTCCCGGAGTACGAAGTGGCACATAACCTGCCGGGGGTGGCAGAATTTTATAACCAGGTGGAAACATTTGGTCCAGTTCGTCATCTGTGAAGGGGCGATTTCGCTCGTCGATCTCTTTCTCCCAGCGATATGCCTGCAACTGCTCTGGAGTCATAGCAGCCAGTGCCCCAGGTGTTGGCGTTGCCATTGCCATTGCCTTAACTCCAATTGGTGTACTGCCACCAGGTGTTAGCATGGGTGTGACGTGCCCAGGTGTAGCATGCGGAGTCATATTTGGTGTTAGACTTGGTGTCATTGCCGATGGAGTCATAGACGGCGTTGCATTTGAGGGAGTTTCATCCCAACGGGATCGTCGTTTCGATGCACCTGGTGTCGATTCAATGACCACGTTGTCACTACTGCCTCTATCGGGTTTTGGTGTTTCGGCCCAACCGCTGTGACCAGGCGTTTCGCGTTCAGTTTTTGGGGTTTCATCCCAACGATTACGACGTGTCGATTTTTCGTGCCCTGGTGTATCATGGCCCGGCGTCATTGCATGTGCCGGCGTAGCATCCCAGATGCGTGTTCCGAGTCCCGGGGTGGCGCCGGGCGTTTCACTGCCTTTGTGGCCTGGAGTTTCATCCCAACGATGATCAGCTGGAGTTTTCTGTAGATAAGACAATTAAATAAATTGGTATTGCTTTGAATAGCAGTTACTCACATCCTCCCAAGTGGGAGTGGCGGCGCTACTTGGGGTTGCCGCCACTTTGGCGGGTACAAAACTTTCACTGACTGTTTGATCCCAACGTCCACGTTTGCGTGTTCCCTCTTTGTTTATCTCACCATTCGAAGTCTTTACCAAAGTACCATCTTTCGATTTTTCAATAATTTTGCGACGTAGCTGAATTAGAAATTAAAAATGTTAGTTGGCGAATTAAAAAAAATAAATAATAGTGTATAAACACTCTTTATATACCTCACTCTCTTCACCTTTCAGCATCTGTTCCCGCATAATATCAGTGTAAGTTCTGGAACCTATGTCGGGAGTTTTTCCGCCTAAAATGTAAATAAAATTTATGTTGAAGTCTTGTATCAATATTTTAAATAAAACTCACCATCAGCGAAAGGATCAGCACGTTCCGGAGAAATTATAATGCGACGCCGTTTTTGTTTGTATTCATCTTCACGGTCCGCTATTGTTGGACGCCGCCGATCGGCCAAAGGGTCAACATCCTCTTTACCCTAAAAATGTATAATCAAATAAATATCGATTCAAATGCAGTAAATTTTGCAATTACTCACTTGTGTGACATCTTTTAGGGCCGAGGCAGGTGCTGTGTATGTAGTGCGCTTCTGTGGCACTGGGAATCCGTCATCCTCATCTTCGTCGATTTCATCGTTCGCAGCAATCGATGTGTTGTAGCCTTCATAGCGGCTTTTCCCCTTCCCACCCGACTCGTCATATAAATCTGTGTCATAAAAGCCTCCAGCGTCGAGCAATCCTACGCCCACCGTAGATGTCTTCTGCAGCTCCTTCTTTTTTGTCTGTATGTCTGCAATTTGCGCCTCAATATCTGCAAAATATATAAATATATCAAAAACTATTTTTTCAACATGGCGAAGCGTGTTATGCTCGAAGTGCACACAGAACTTCGAATTTATGGATCAATTTTTGTAATTATACTTTGATAGTACAATTATAATTATTGATTTTAAATACACTATTGTGAATTTTAATAAAAAAATAATGAGTTAAGTTAATATTTTTATAATTACCATCGTGTGTACGCGGAATATTTTCCATCTTTCCAATTAATAGTACTGAAAACGTAAGTAAAAATAACGAATGTACTCACAAGAAATGGACTAAATGTCAAAAAGGCAAATGTGTGGAGCTGCCACATTTATTATTAAAGAGAGCAAACCATATTCATTCTGGGCGACAGTGAATTTAAAAAATTATCTATTTCATTTTCACTTAAGGCGAATTTACTGAACTTACACTTACTCTCAGAGAGAATTGCACTATGCACGATTTACAGACACATACCAGAACAACACTGAGAAGTGACACTTTAACCCCAAATTTCCTGAAGTTTAAAAAAAAAGATCGTTGTTTATCATTAAATTAATTTAAACGCTAAAATGGATGGAGACTGCGCACAGAATTTCGGCTTCCTTCTTCCTTTTCATCGTATAAATCAAACAATTCTTTCAATGCATCAAGAGAGCGGGCACAGCAAACTATATTCCTTGACTACATTTTCAAAATGACGATGACATAACATGGCAATGCCCACCATTAAAATATTGCCGACCTTTTCAATGAAATTTGACAGTTGTTATGAAATGAACAATTGCGTGTCGAGACGTCGGGTAATACTCGCCATTTGCAACGTAAGTTAAAAAAAAAAATTGAGGCGACTCTGAGCAATTGGTCGGAGGAAGGAGAGAGCGATTCATATTCGTTGCTCTCTCACTTTTGGCAGATCAAAAGAGTTTAAATAAATAATGATACTAGCCGATCATCCAATATCAGTAACTCTCAAGAATGAGTAACTCATAGAATAGAAGATTACGCATTGCGCAGGTCCGTTATTATTTTCTCACTGAGTTGGGCATTTAGTTGATGGACTGTGACGTCACAGTAGTAATAAATACATAATGCGTATTGTTTATTCTTAATAAATAAAAAAATTAAGAGACAATTGTTAAAAATTAAGTGTGCGGTGGCAGGTCGTAAAAACGGGAATATTTCCTTCCGATATGAATGTTTTGAAAAAGCGGATAAGTTTCTACCGGCGAGAAAAAGTTTTCAATCCAAAGACCACATACACATCATTTTTGTTCGCACAGCATACTTATTCAAATTAGTATTTACTATGTTCGGATTTCTAATAAGAATAATTACAATTTAAATTATATATTTGCGTCAATATAGCACATGGACGTGTGTATATGAGTTCCCCATGTATTCCCAGAAGGAAATGTGACTAAATGAAAAGTAAATAACAACTATCACATAATCTAGTTTAATGCAATTAAACTGACGGCCTTAGCTGCAATGGTTCCCTCTTTATCTTTGTTAGGTTTAATTTCTAATTATAATCTAATGAATTAAAAAATAAATACTTATGGGCTATCACAACCCATTTTGATCGGTTTTAGCCGAACGTAGAGTGCTTCGTCACTCGTCTCTGTTTTTCGCTCGCTGGTGTCAGACATTCCAAGCGCTGCCAGCGTCTCCAGTACTTGGTCCTTCCACCGGAGGTTGGTCAACCTCTACGGTTTCCGAATACACCACATTCTTGTATGGAGCATGTTCTTCCATTCGCTCGAAATGACCAAACCAGCGCAGCCGCATTTCTAACACAAGTTAAAATTTCAAATTTGTATAAGATATATTGACTAATTTTCTAATTATCTACTCTGCACATTACTCCCTATTTGGCTTTTACCTGTTAATATTTTTACTTTATTAACATTATGTTGGCATGTTTTTAGCATAAAAATCTCAGGGTTGGAAATTTGAGTCAGTGCATTTTTTGGGATCAATTAACATAGTTTGATGAGGAAATGACATACGGCACTGTTAATATGACGAATCTCCTTTATATCACGCCTGTCTGTCTGCTGTTTCGAAAAGTAATGCGATAGCCGGCAGATCAAATTTTTCTTGAAGTGTCTGCGTCTTTTTAGCGAGAGTGAAAAATGTGGAAATTTTTATTATTCGTTATCCTAGCAATAAGTAGCAGCAATGCGGTACTTGAATCCGATGCTGAAACACTTGTTCTATTAGAAACTTTGGCCATAAGAGAAACGCACTCTATTTTCTTTAAATCCCTTCATGGTGAGTTGCGTGACTGCACGTCGACGGATGACGTGGACAGAGTTAACAAAAAAAAACTTGTAAATTTATATTTTAGAGCGTGGTTTCAAGTTGACTTTCAAACTAGCGGATGATTCAGGACTATTTCTTTCCCGTTACGGAGAGTACCTCTACAAGAATGTGATCGTTTTCGCACCCAGTGTCGAGGAGTTTGGTGGAGAACTCAGCGTAGAAAAGCTGACCCAATTCGTTGACGACGGTGGAAACGTATTAGTTGCCAGCAGCGAACAATCAGGTGAAGCACTGCGCGAATTCGCCTCCGAATGTGGTTTCGAGGTCGACGAAGAGGGTGCATCAGTCATTGACCATTTGCATTATGATGTCTCTGATGTTGGAGACCACACCACTATACTCACTTCAGCAAGCAATCTAATTGATGCGGCCACCATCGTCGGTGAGAACCGTAAACTGCAGGCGCCACCGTTGCTATACCGGGGAACCGGGTTACTTGCCGATAAAGAAAATCCTCTTGTATTGCAAATTCTCACTGCCGAAAGCACTGGCTACAGCTATAATCCAGATCAGCCTATCAAGGAGTACCCCCATGCCGTGGGTCGCAGTACTCTCTTGATTGCTGCATTGCAAGCTCGCAATAATGCACGCGTAGTATTCTCTGGTTCGTTGCACTTCTTCTCAGATGAAGCGTTCACAATTGCTGTACAAAATGCCCAAAATGGCGTATTCCATAAACAGGCCGGTAACAGCGAAGTCGCTGCCGCTATCAGCAAATGGGTGTTCGGCGAGAGCGGGCGTCTGCGTGTGGGTGCAGTCAACCATCACAAAGATGGTGAACAACAGCCTCCAGAACAAGCCTACACTATTAGTGATCCTGTCGTCTACACTATTACAATCGAAGAAATGGTCCAAGACAAGTGGCAACCATTCAAGGCGAGTGATGTTCAGCTCGAATTTGTGCGTATCGATCCCTTTGTCCGTACAACTCTGAAGCAGATTAATGGCGGCCGTTACGAGGCGAGATTCAAGATTCCCGACGTGTACGGCGTCTACCAGTTTAAGGTGAACTATGATCGCGTCGGCTACACACACCTCTACAGCACCACACAGGTGTCCGTGCGTCCGCTGGAGCATACCGAATATGAACGTTTCATACCGAGTGCCTATCCGTACTACACCAGCGCCTTCTCCATGATGATAGGCGTCTTCATCTTCTCGTTTGTGTTCTTACACTTCAAGGAGGATGCAATTGTGGCCGGCAAAGGAAAGTCCGAGGAAAAGAAGACTCAATAAAATGTTGCATAATTAGAATATTGCACCCATATATAACGTATTGTAGGATTTGTACAACTATAGACATTTTTTCAAATAAATGCTACCATCAATCCAAATAAAAAGTTGGGATAGTCTGAAATTTTCTAATTCATTTCATTTTTGTAATTTAAAGTCATACATTTTTGGCGAACAGAAACACATCATTGATCATTTTTGCACATTTAATTTGTATCATTTGGTGAGGGATAACTACACTAATTCCATATACAAATAATACAAAATTTCTAAGCTTCGATTTATTTAAGCCTAAAATATCATATATCAAAAACACTTATCTCAAATCAAGTACATACTTGCACATTAAAGCATAGCAAACGGTAATATAAATGGTAGTAAAAAACGTTTATTGCAGTCTCCTATTGGCGTTGTTGGAAACCAAAGGTTTACTGCCTGATGGTGGTCGATCTCATATCAAATATGATCAATAAGAGTAACCTATTGATATTCAGCTTTCCGCGCAGGACTGCTGTGGTTTGTGCTTATTTAATTTTAATTGCTTCAATTTAGTTCCAATTTCCGCGACATTGGCAGACGAGATTTTCCATACTCGACTGTGCAACAGCATCAATCTTCCAAATATTATAAAATAAATAATGACATTATTTGAATGTAACTTTTGTTCATTTCGCTCAATTCCTTAAAATAAAGAAGATACACCAGAGAGCGGAAATATGAATGTTTGGACTGCACGTTGTTGGTGAGAATTCTTCTAAGCGATTTATGGCAAGAGATTGCATCTCTTTCTATTACACCATGTTTAAAACGAACTTTATGGAGGACGCAATTACTCATTCCCATTTAGACATTGAAATGAATATTTGAATATATATTGCTACTTATGTTAGTAGGCTGCGAATTCGTTTCTTTCTTTACAAATAATTAAGTTCAATATGTAAATTAACTTTCAACTTCCCAAGCTTATGTACTCCGATCCTACTACACAGAAATATAAATTTTTAAGTGATTATTTTTTAAAAAGTTAAAGTAGTAGATGGTAGAAGTTTATGTATAAAATAGTATTTTTTGTTTTGCTGGTAAATTGTGGATTAAGTTCAAGTTCCTTAAAATACAAATACACTTAAGAACAACAACTCTTATATGCCGGCGCCTTCTCATTGTTCCGACGATCCACTACTACGCGTTCGGGATGTTCAGCCGATTCGCGACCTGCTGTTTTGTCCAGTATGGCTTCGGCCAGCTCACAGAAAGCCCGTTCAATATTTATGTTCGATTTGGCAGATGTCTCCATAAAGCGTATTCCATGTTCACGAGCAATCTATTGCAGAAACCGTAAAGAAATTCTTATAAAGTTGCATAAAATTAATAGAAATCAGTACGCACAGCTTCGCCACGGTCTTTGTTTACTACACGCTTCTCCGCCATGTCCAATTTGTTCCCTAATATCATTTTTTCCACATCTTCATTGGCGTGCTGAAAAAAAAATACAATTTATTCTATACGGGAACTATCAAGCAGATGCCTTACCTCGTCTATATTCCGAAGCCATTTGACTATGTTTTCGAAACTTTTCTCGTTTGTTATATCGTAGACTAGCATTATGCCCATGGCGCCGCGATAATACGATGTCGTAATTGTATGGAAACGCTCCTGTCCGGCAGTGTCCCATATTTGCAATTTAATTTTTTTGCCTCTGAGGTCAACTGTTTTTATTTTAAAATCAATTCCTGTAAATGGAAATATTTTGTGTATTGAGAAATTGCACACTTAAAAAAATCAGTGCAGAATCAAATGTGTGCCTTCGAAAGCAAATTACAGTGACCAGTTGGCAACCCTCTCCAAAGATAATCTTGTGTTTATATAATAAATAAAATGCTGTGCGTAAATGTGCACATAAAGTGTATCGACAGGCAAGAGAGATACTAAAAAGCAATTAGAACTAATTACATCACAATTTTTATGAGTCTATAATACAAACAACAGTCAGAAGGAACTTTTTATGAGCCACAACACAAAGAAAACAGACTTAATTGCGTGACATTGACCCCAGCGAATGTAAATCTTGACTAAGTTCAAAGGCTAACAATGTGTATTTTTAATCTGTAAGCAACTGAACAGAATGCTGCGACTGAATTTTATTACACTTATCACAAAATTGTACTGTAGCCACGCCCATACGGGCCGATTTGCAAAACACTTGCAAAGCCACTCACTCTGGTGTACACTTTTTACACTTGTTTCTCTTACCAATTGTGGAAATAAAGGTGGATGTGAATGCATCATCGGAAAAGCGAAAGAGGATGCAAGTCTTCCCTACGCCCGAATCGCCAATCAGCAACAATTTGAAAAGCAGATCATATGTCTTCTTTGCCATTTCTCCTATTGGAACTAATTATTGTTGTTGCTGTATGTGCGAAATGTATCAATGAAATGTGCAATTTTACAATTACACCTTAAAACTTGTAGTAATAATAACTTTCTTTACACTAAAATATAAAAAAATGGTTAGTTAGTTAGGTTGATTTGATATTTTCTGATTGCTTGAATTGTTCATAAAATGAGTCAAATGTCAGTTTTTCTGCAAACCAATGTGAGCGAGTGAGATAATAGATGTACTTATTTATTTTCATAGTTGGTTGCATCGTTCGTGCACATTTTCCCTGAAATGCAACACTGAATAACAGCAAGTAAATCAAGAATCATGGTGATATT
Organism: Clusia tigrina; assembly: GCA_920105625.2. Classification (NCBI taxonomy): domain Eukaryota; kingdom Metazoa; phylum Arthropoda; class Insecta; order Diptera; family Clusiidae; genus Clusia; species Clusia tigrina. The sequence goes on along the minus strand of OV050033.1, from coordinate 161,943,747 downwards.
ATTATCTGGTAATTGCCGTTCAATGGAGTGCAATATATTTATTGTGAAAATTGGAGGAAACTCAGTTGACACAACAAGGTAATTGGAAAACGAATAAATTCTATAGGTAAAGCTCTAAACACTCATGACTTTTAACTTGAATTTGCCTCAACTTGAACTTTTGTTCCATCGAGCGAGTACTCATGACTTTCGATTCATTGAGCAGATGTCATGAGAGACGAAACGATGTTTTTCAACTTTCGAACTCAGGACTTTGATTTCTTGAACAAATTAATCAGCTGCTTTTGAGCTCTCGTTGACTTTCCGTAGCGAATCTAATTTCAATAGGTTGGTAAGTCACGAAAGTTTATGTAAAATTATGCATATTCGTAAACACTGCGCTTCATTTGATCTTAACAGATGATAGATGAAAGTGAAAGTTTTAAGTCAAAAGTCATGTGTTTAGGGCTTAAACGTTACTGTGATTGAGGTAAAAGAGATTTTTCAGAAATTATAATTAATTACTTCAAAGCATAGGAAAATAATTACCAGGTAAATCATAGTGAAATAATTCACTATGAGTAATAAATATTATTGAAATTTATTTTCTCAGAATTTTTTACATTTTAATTACTAAACACAATCTTTGACTTTCACCCGGTAGAAATTTTGCTATAATAGAAATTGCAGAGCTCTGCAATAAATTAAAAATGACTGATATTTAATCAGAAATACCAATCGACTGCTTAAATTATATCTCTGCATTTATTAAAATTAATATTTCCATGTTCAATATAAATACAGATTTATACATACAAACCGATGATGACCTCTGTAGTGCGATTCGAAATAAAGAACTAATGGTTGGAAATTTAGCATTTATTGCATTTGTGGGATTAAATAACATGTTTCATACAGAATGTCATATGAATGTTAAGTGCTTGTCTGTTAACTACCACATATGTTGTATGTGTGTCAAAGAATTATAAAAAAAATTTTATAAAATCCGGAAAAAACGCGAAAAATAAAAGAAACACTTAAAACACTTTATATTTAGAATACTGTGTGCGAACGGATAATTTGTATTTTCTAATTGTACATTGCGCACGATAATTATTGGTACAACCTATGAAGAAAATTTGAGACGAACGAAAAACGAAATGATGCCCAGATTATTTGTAAAACTCGACTTTTCGCACTAAATTATGCCTGTCGCCTGGCAAGCAGCAACCTAAATCAAATCGGAAGGTGTTGGCCGTACAGGCCAATATACACCCGCGCATTCATTGGTGTTGCTGCGCGGTCCCCGGCACTTTAGGTGGCTTTAATTCTTTACGGATCGCTTCCAAAACAATTGTCGTGCCTTTGATATTCAAGAATTGTGATCCTTTCAGTGTTTAGCATATTTGTTTCATTTAATATTCTTTGTGTTATAAGCACGAGCGATTAGAGTGGTTTTTTTTTTATTTGTCGCTCGCTAACGTTTGTCACTGCGGTCAAGTAGCATCAGTGTATTGGAACTAGCTTCCTTATTTGTCACGCGAGTAGCGCATCAAATAAGCACTTAAATTTACACTCGCCATTCGGTCCTAATAAGGAGGCAAACTTCAAGTGAGATAGCAACCAGCCCGTAACTATTGGCGATCACCCGAAGGCAAGTTTCACATCATTTACAAACGTCATCCAATTGCATTTATTTTGTTATTTAATTACTGCGAGTGCATATTTTAAAATTACTTTCATTAATATAGGAGAGCGTTCCCTACGCCCACCACAGTGCGTGTATGCAGTTGAGGTTCGCAAGCTCTGTAAAGCACACGAACGTGAATTCAAAGATAAAATTATTTCGGTGTGTTAGTAGGCAGCTGTGATATAGCTGGTGTGGCAGTAGGCGTGGCTAATAATGAATGCAATTAGAATAGAAATTCGCATTAGATAAGCCCGAGAGACGCTAGTGTTTCAAATCTGTGAAGATGCTGCAATCCTGATATTTTGAAGCAGGTTTTTTTTTATACAAAATACGATTGTCGACAGAACACTTTATACCAGAAGCAGGGGCAATGTGGCACCATAAATATATTAATTTAATGTGTTGTAATATGAAACGTTATTAATTCTTAGAAGATTATTTATTTTAAAATTTTGTAAAAAAAATGCCACTTATGAATTGCATTTTTGTGTTTTTGTATTTATATTAATGAATGCTTTCTTTTCCTATTATAGCTCGCTGTTGTTTTTGTTGTTACTGTTAGAAAATTGGCCGCACTTTAAGTAACTATGGATAGTTCTGGTGCAGTGGGAAGGCGTCGATGTAATTCGCGCGTAAATGCTGAGGATCAGGCACTTGACCAAATTGCTAAAGAGGTGTGTAACCATGATATAGATTCAATTCATTATAATCCAATTGCATCTTATGTATTAAATAAATAGGTGTATTACTATAGATAAAATATCATCATGTTTTTGCAAATATATTTTATAGTCTAGTTAAGGAGCAGAGCGACATAAAACAGAAACAGAACATTATTATTACTGGAGTTAATTATGTTTCTGTTCGCGTTGCTCGTGCAGCAGATAAGACAGAAACATACACAGAGATAGACACAGTATTCACAAGAAAATTATTGTAATAACTCACAATGAGTTGTTTCAGCTCTGTCGCCAAACGCTCCTTTTGTTGTAAATTTCTGTAGCTATTGTTACTAATGCGGTTGTTGATTATAATTTTTATGCGAATGTATTGGATTCTATTTCTTTTCACGCTTCTGTTCTACGTCAATTTGCACCGTTAGTAAGATCTATATATATATATATATATATATATATATATATATATATATATATATATATATATATATATGTATATGCCTGGGCGATCCTTCTTAAGTTTCGTTTAAATATTAATGTTAATATGGTATAATAATTAAATATGTAAAGATTTTGTAAGCACATGTTACAATTAAATATGCAGACTTTTTTGGTGAATTAATGGATAATTTTTTTTTATATACATTTGATTATTGTGGCTCATATATCGGAAAGGAATCATTCGTATTCAATTATATGCATATGTATGTTTGTATGATTATACGAAAAGGAGCTGTCAAGGATACGGACACTCGACCAAAGACACACTTAGGCCATACACACAAACCTGGACAACTTTTCCGGGATTAAGACAGTCCAAAGCTATATGAAATATTTCGCTCACTAACAATCCTATTGTCAATTTGAGCTTAACCAATATTGTTAATGTAGGTATCAAATTATTTGTATTGATACATAGAGGGGACGTAGGCAAAATTTAAATAAGTATTCAACTCCCTCACATGCTTATAATATCTGTAGAAAAGTAATCAATCGATTGTGGTGACAAATTTGTCGTCAAATGGATTTTTTTGGAATGTATATTTTGATTAATTCTACCCGCACCCTACACTAAAGCATGCTCGCAATATATACTTACTACAAGGTTTGTCTAGTGATGTGAATCTCTGTAGCCAAAACTATCATTCTTTCATATTTACAGAAGATAAGGTTCAGATTTACAGGAGAATTGAAACCTTAATGGGGCACCATAGATCTTAAGGCCGCAATGCAATTATCTCCATAACAATAACAATGTCCTTATATTGGATATACCTTATAGTGGCGCGGAAAGTGATGCGGAGATGAGACTTATCAGTACCAACCACATAGAAAAATTGCTTAATTTAATACACAATTAGGCAGGGCATCTTTACTTAAATTGAATACTCAGTACACAGTATTTTGAAACTATATAAGATAAAAGCATCGAGTTTAGGGTGTTTAACTTGTCAGTACCATTCATAAGGAAAGCACTTTCGATACGATTTTGAGGCATATCCAAACGAAATGTATACACAAATATTATTGTATATATACTTCTCCGAAATTTAAAAAAAATATTTATTTTGGGAATTATATACTGAAGAAATTATGCAGCATATTGTAAAATACTTGTCTGCACCTAGCACCATCGAATCCTGGTTTGAGATTATACAGGGCGGGGATGGCTCTAGGTTGATCTATAAAATGTAAAATAACGGGAATATGATCCAAAACCATTTAAATCTAAACTGATCGTTTGTTGCGGTGGAAATCTTCAAAGAGTACAGAATAGTTATTTGAGGCGAAGATAAACTTTGGAGGAAAAAGAAATATTGCCAATTAGAAAGTAAAGTACATAAAATATTATAAAAAACTGGTTCTTTTAATTGAGCTCTTAGAACACAATTGCAGCACATTGAATTTATACTAACAGAATTTGTTAAAATCAAAGTGTATTTTAATAGTGCATTTTTCCAGTTTTTTGGAATATTAGCTTCCTCATTGCTTAATTTTCATTGATTTCGCTACTTCTCTTTTTTTGAACATTTTTGAGGAAAATTTTCTGATGCATGCACCTTGGAAATAAGTAATTAGAAATTAAAATTCATTAGAAACCTTTAGAAATATATTCAATTATTTGCGGCATATTATAGTTGAGTAATACAACAATCTGAGAGCATATTTACCATTTGTTGAATGAAATCATTTTATTTATTCTCTTAAAAACTTCAAATTTAAAACTATTTATTTTACATGTGAAACTTTTTTGGTGATTTGGAGTTTAAATATTTTAATACAATTTTCAAATTTCAAAAATTTTTCTTCAAGAACTTTCACAACTAACTTGCGTCATTTTCGTAGTTTCCAAAATATATCTATAAAAATGTACTGCTAATACTTTGAACTGAACAAAAGTACTTCCATTTAAATATTTGGAAAATTGTCAGTTTGAGGCTTACTTTTCACTCACCATTGCAGGTAGGCACAAACGCTGTGAGATATATCTTTAAACTAAAGATATGTTAAAAGGGGCAGTGAAATATATCTTTAAACTAGAGATATGTCAAAAGGGGCAGTGATTTATACTAAAACTTCATATGAAACAACACACAGCTTTAAAGTAATTTAAATATTTTTTATTGCCGAAACTGTAAGAAGAATCATTTTAGATATTTCCATGTCACAGATTCCAAAAATCCTCATCAATTTTTGCTGCAAGCTCAAGTTTAGGAGAAAAAGACAATTTCTACACTACTTTTCTTTGTTTGTTTGGCATGGAACTTTGTAAATAATTAGTGGAAATTTTATACAAGAATTGTTTATAAACAAAACGATTTCAACCAAATAATTGTTTGTTTTTTAATGTTTTGCGAAATATGAACCCTCAAAGTTGTTGGTATTTTATTTTTAAATATTATATTTTGCATACTTTTAGGAGCCTCGATATAGTCTTTATTGTGGTGCCGAATTGATCTTGGATGACACGATTAACCACAATAATTAATCAAGGCACTCCACTACAATCACAGGGGGGTCGTGGATTCGAATCCTGCCCCAGGTCTCGGAAATCCTTGACACAACAATAATTAATCAAATCATTGTGTTACTTTTAATAATTTTTGTGTATCCTCACGGGGTTCGTGGGTCGAATTATGCCCCAGGTCTCGGAAATCCTTGACACAACAATAATTAATCAAAGAAAGCATTTAGTGTTACTTTTTTATATTTGTGTATCCTTACGGGGTTCGTGGGTTCGAATCCTGCCCTGGTCCTCAGTAATCTTTTTTTAAACCATTTTCTCTTCGAGTCGAAAGACTAGTTATCTGGAGTACTAATTCCCCCAAAACCTTACAGACATAATTAATTATGATTTGAGGTATAATAATATTAATAAGATATTCCCTAAAAAGTTAAAAAAATGTGATCTATAATAAATTATATTTGCCATAAAATTGTCAAAAGCGATACAAGACTAATTTAATTACCACCTTATATTTTTTGGCATAACGAGAAAAGGGAGGTAATGACTCAACTGAAAATTTTACTATCCATATCCTCAGTTCACGTATGCTCATAACTTTACAACCATATAAGACTTATCAAATAATTTTCCTTGAAGGATTATATTAGCACTACATTGATCCGGGTAAACATTAGATGGGTGGGATAAGTTGAATGACTGTCCTAAGCTCACTTAGGCCTGTTCAGGGCCCATTGTAGTATGTGTGGGATAACTCTACACCCATGGTCACAAATTAACAAATATTAATCAAAAGGAATTATGACCCAGTATGCCAAAATTGGGAAATGTAGCTCCGCTGCTACGCCCACTATTGTTGCACATATATGCTTAGCTCGTTCAGGATTTGTTTAAATAGTATGCATATCTCCTATATTACTTTCCTCATTTTCTTGCAGAAATCTGCAATAATTGACAGAAAGAGAAATATCAGTCACTCATTTATCTGTGATCGTCTTGTTTAATTAGCACTACCACTTTACTTTTATTGGCGCAGTCTCACATATACACCTAGGGATCTCGAAAAATATACACTATACAGCTGAGTGGTGACTTCACTATTTTATTTTGAACTTCACAATAATTAGGTTAAATTTAAAGTTATATGCAAATTTGTTATTCCAGAACCATAGAGGAATGTGTGGCTAGAATTTTTCTCTATTAGGAGTGTGCTAGTTCCTTTAGTTCTTATTATTACAATATTTTCCTCAAACTGAATATAGTGAGCGTGTTGGTGGGTCGATTTCACCAAACTTTAACCAGCTATTGGAGTTCATTCACTCGAGTTCATTATATATTTTTCTATATAGGTATATTTATAATTTTAATCTAAATAAACTGGAGAGTTATAGAGATACACCATTTTCAAATATGTAGGCATATATGTATGAAGTGGGCGTGTTAGTGGTCCCTACTTTGCCCCAGAACTACAGAGCTTGTCTATATGTTAAACCATATTTTCATGAAAAATTTCAGCTCAATATCTATTATCGTTCTTTGGATTTGAAGAGCAAGAAGTGAGAAAACACACTCATAAAAGGGAAGTAATCGTCAGAGGAAGTGATACTGATCAATAATATTTATATGTATATATTCCCACCACCACATCTTTGGGACGTTAAAAACGTTTTCCACAATGCAATATATAAAACAAATAACATGTTGCAACAAGAATTTCCAGGCCAAATGAATCCAACGCGAAATTAAAGTAGACCACTAGCTAATTGAACCACTAGAAGGGATATATTATTATTATTAATATTATCATTGGCTGTACATGGGTTCCATGTTCCTAATAGCATCGGGTGCTATTTTAGCAGCCAGCCCCCTCATTTGGAGGAAACGCCTTTCGCAGACTGCAATACATTCACAAAGAATGAGCACAGAGTTTGCCAGTTCCCGATTGAGGAAATTCCCAGTTATTTGAAGGTCCTCTGTGTTTAGTATGAGGAGCTTTTTAGAAGTTTGGCCTGAAGTTGTCCTAAATTACTTGTTCATAGCCCGGCGAATTTTCGATCTACCCATTTCCTCAACAATTCTTGGATGTGTTCGTTGCCTGAGTGCCCTTCATGTCCTGGGATCCACTGCAATTCTAATGTATTGTGATGTCCGAGTTCAATTAAAAAAGGTTTCTATAATCCTTGACCAGTCTTGATGTGACCATAGAGCCCTGCAACGCTTTTAAGGCCGCCAGACTGTCGGACAGTAACTACATATATATGTGCACCAGAGAGTTTTCCTGCGTAAGCATTCCCTTGTGCATGACTCTATGGCATAGGTCTCAGCCCGGAAGATTGTTGCTAGTACGTATTTATTTTTTACGACCTCCTGGAACCGGTATGCTTTTAGGGCAAGTTTTCAATATTTTGATTCATATCTGGAAAACCGTTAAAGATAACGACTTGATATAAATTTTTTAGAAATATTCCATTTTGTGGAATAGATAAAGGTAGATTCGATCGTAAAAAAAAAATTATATACATATACATATATTTATTTATTTTTTTTATTGACATCACAAAATGTTGAATCATTGGATTCATTTGGGTTGGAAGCGATAACCCAACTTCGTTGCACAGTGTAATCTACATCTATTTTTTTTATTCCGGTTAATATATGTAAGTTCCACATTGTCATTGAATCATTAGTGGATGGACTCTTTGGATATCGTTTTGGTTTAGTTGGGAAATTAAATTGAGAACGGTTTGGTAGTAACTTTAAAACCAAGGTAAATAAAAATGAATAGGGTAGCATAATTTATATTTAGAAAATTATAAAAAAAATCCTTGAAACACACTTCACTGATATTAAATATACTCGTATATGTATTCATACTTCTGTACGCGTTGCTTGTAAGAAACGACCACTAAAATGTGTGATAAGAATATTAAAAAGATTCAATAAAATTATTTTGAAACCATGTGCATTTTTAAGAAATATTTTGCTGAAATTTATCGCACACTAATTGACCCGCTATGAATTTTTCTAACTCTATAATAAACGTTTAAAATTTTAACTAAATTCTTGTGATCAAAAATTGTTTGGTCTAGCATTCCACTGTTCTGTGCCTTTGTATATCATATTTATTTTATAAGCTTTGAACAAGACTTTTCTGATAAGATATTGAGAAACCAAAAAAAGCGAATCTTCTTCAAATCGATTCTACCACTACAGTATGAACACAAATTTATATTTTGAATAGCTGAGCGAACTGAATTAACTTGGCTTGTTACAAAAAAACAAACTCTATTTTGGTAAACACACGCACACGGCACAAATTCCCAGTTCGTTAGTATTCCCCTACTCTGAAGTATTTATCAAAGATTTCCGTTCGTTTTGTGTGAATATGATATACAAACAAACAGTCAAATAAAATAAAACAAGAATATCCAACAACAACTACGACAACAACCACAACGATAAAAACGACACAAAACAACAACAACGATACAAAAACAACAACAAAAACAACAACGACAATGATGACGACCAAGAAAAAGACTTCAAGTAACAAAAAAAATTGTGGTTGGTAGATACTTACCGCTACTACTGCTCTACTATTTACTACTCCAGCAATGAGTCAACTTTAGCAAAACTTCTCTATCGTCTTTATCAACGTCGTCGTCGTCGTCGTCGTGCTTCGTCTCCGCTCTGCCCGTCTTCCAGTTTTAAGCTTGTTTGAGCTTTCGACGGTCGGTCGTGGGACTTCGTTGTTTGGGTCGCACTTTAGTAGTCAACGCAATGAGCGAGCACTAAGTAGGTAACGAAACGAACGTAAGCGCAGCGTGTAGTACCGCGCCGATCGAGCGACACAAAATAATTTTATTTAACTTGTATTTCTCGCAAAGGTTTCCACAACGGGGGGAAAAGAAAGAAAACCAAAAAATTATAATTATTTTAAACATACTCGTATATACAAATGTATGTACATCTAAGATTAATGTGAAATTTTGCGAATTAACAATTGTGTATTAATTATTAAAAAAAAAAACTTAAATCCAAGGGCTGACTGAGTGGCTTCGCAAAGAAATTTAACCAGTTTCGGTGGACGTGAAATAAAAATGTCAGAAACGCACGGTCATAGTGCGCAAGAAGATCGTGGCAGTAAAGATGACGATAGCAGTAGTTTTTCAAATTGTTCCAGTACCATGGACAATAATAGCAGGGTAAACAGCAAACCGACAGAATTGAATAATAATGATGAACTCAACGAGGAGTTTGATTTCAGTGATAGTGATTTCAAAGAGTGCAATGAGAGCGCCGACAGTGATGATAACAGCAGCGAAAGAGAAGCAAAGAAGGATAAAGCAAATGCAGTTGTGGATTCTACGATCGCTGGTGCTGCACATGATAACAATGTAGCGCACTCTGACAATAATGACACAAAAGGAAGTACAACAACAACAATACCCGTCGCCCTTAAAGATACAGATGCAGACAAGAGCGAGCATAATTGCTCACAGGTGGCCGTCTGTGAAGAAGTCAATGCAGTTGTAGCCGCTGATAATATCAGCAGCACAGTCGCTGATAAACGCAACATAGCAGTACCGAGGCTGGAGTTGCAAGACGAAGACTCGACAACAAAGGCGTCTGAAATGTTGGCAGAGCAATTTTGTCCCATAACACCAAGGAAAATAGTCGATGTTGGGACGGATTCACTGTTGAATGTCAGTAATGGTGGTGTTGTGGATAAAGTTCAGAGTGCAACGACTGGAAAAGCTGCTGACGGAGGAGACGACGTTGGCGGCGGTGACTTTGACGATGCTGCTGATGCTGCTGACAGTGTAGACCCTGATGATGAGTTGATATCGCAATTTTTAGAAGGAGCCAATTGTATTGTAAGCAAACAAAATAAAGTTTAAGCTGCTGTCTGCCATTTTTCCAGATTAAAGAACTGCTGTTTTAGGCAATTCACGCGTGACTTCACACACTTAGTTTTGAACAGTTTACAACTATTGTTGAGATTTTGAGGTGTAAACTGAATTTTAAAATGCGAGATGACGTCATTTATTTTTATATGATTTTTTTTCATCACGTACATAACTAACTCGTAAATGCATTTTAATGACTTCTCAACTTTTACTGCCAAGTAGTAAAGGCGAGGATGTTAAGTAATGATTGAAATATAACGAGAAGTTACTTATGCAATATTCTGTAAGCTGAGTTATGAGTTAAATACATATGTATATAAGTATATAATTGTATATACAATACACATCCTTCATATACAGAGCTAACATTTCCTCATTAGAAGTTGGACAAATTCTAGTTGGGTGTTGTTGGTCTCGTATTTTACTTTGAATTCTCTAACATTAAATAGTAATAATTCCGACCAGTCCCAATTGGGTTTAATAATGTAATATATTGATTATATCTTTGCGGATACTTCGATCCAAGAGATCCACCTGATTTATTTTGGTCACCTTAAATGCTCTCAGTACTATTATCAAAATAATTTTATGGACCTATCGTTCGATTGGTGGAAGAATCTCAGAATACGACATGGGATAAGAAACTTTTTACCTGGTGGTAAGCACCTTTTCTCTGGTGGAGAGCATGCGCTAGCTCGACTTACACTTGTGGGGTTCTCGGACCGACTCCTACCCAGGGCATGGTCTTAAAAATGCTTCTTTCTAAATATTTTCTTTTTGGGTGGCAATTATTAGTTGCTAGATAGTACTAATTCCCCCAACCCCTTGCATAATGTAAAACGTATAATATGACACGTAACATGATGGACATATACGTCACAATGGACATATACGAGTATGTCTCCGAGTGGAAGTGCGGATACTTCGTATCCGCACACGCCTTCCCAACCTAACCTAACCTAATAAATAAATAAAATAATTTAGCAGCCCTATTAGGTAGACTTTCGGCTGTATCTTATTATTATTTCACGGCATTATATGAAAACCCCAACTGTGCCTAAACAATTACGCATAAAATCTACATTAATAGGTTCACACTTTCTAAAAATGAATTCATTAAGTTCTTAAAAACATCATTAAAACAATTGTTGGAAAATAGTTGGAGTTACTTTACAGATTTTCCTTAACATTTCAGGCTGAAGCTAGATTGGCCGCCCGCAGACAGGCACGTGCCGAGGCTAGAGAAATACGTATGCGTGAATTGGAACGTCAACAGAAGGAGCAGGAACAAAATGCGGACCGCGTATTTGATATGCATACGGCATCTGGAATTGATACCCTTTCACGATCGCGTCTCGCCACAGGCATCAGCAGTTCTCCGGTGGGTGCAGTGCTCAATTCGACACGTGGTAGTTCCATGTCATCGCGGCGTAGCAGTGAGGATTCGTTAGAGGAGGAAGGACGTAGTCTAAGAGACATACGACATGAACTTAAGGTATTTATTATTATAATTAGCACTGCAAAATTTGACTTCATTATGAGTGATTTCGTCAATTTATAGGATGTTGAGGAAAGATTTCGTAAAGCTATGATTGCCAATGCTCAGTTGGATAATGAGCGCGCCTCACAAACGTATCAAATCCAATTGCTTAAAGACAAACTGGAAGAAATGGAAGAGTCCTACGCGCAACTACAGCGTGAATTTAAGGAAAAGTCACGCGATTGTAACGCATTAAAACGGAATCTGGACAAATTGAGCGAGGAATTGAAACTCGTGCAGGGTCAGCTGAGTGAGCGTGATGCGCTCATTGCGGAACAGGGTTTAGTCATTGTGGCTGTCGAAAATGAAGATGGTACAGACGCCAAGCGTGCTCTAGTCAGTGTGGAGAATGCTCAACTGTTGGGCTCTGTGCAGGGTTCCTTAGGTAAGAACTTAAACGGGAATTTTATAGTCTTTTCTTATACATTTTTCTTTTATTTTCACAGATGTACGACTTAAAAAGTTTAGCGAAGAGAAACAACAACTTTCAGCAGAGGTTCAAAAATTGCAAGAGCAATTAGAAAATTACAAAAGCCAAGGCAGAGGTCGCGGAAATTCTATGAATGGTCCATTGGGTAGTGATGACGATTACGAAGCGCAAAGTAAGAGTTTTTCTTAAATAACTAGACTCGTTCGTTGTGATATATTGGATATCAACTACCTTTTAAATCAAAACACATGAATTGTCGGCGTATAATTTATTTAATCCTTTTGTGACTAAAAACTACCGAAGAAAGTTATCTTTATTCCAAGCAGGAGAGTATATGGAAAGGAGAAAACTGTCTTCGCAGATGTTTGTTTAAAATTGCATTGATTTTTTCCCACCCAAAGTTGAACGAGCACATGTGTATGATTTATTACTCCAGCCGAAAGCGTAACTTGCTAGCACTGCTAAATTCTTTTATTTATATTTTAATTTATTACTATATAAATCATGTTAAATAAATAAATGTATTACTACTATTAAAGTTATTATTGCTTTTCTTCCAGGAGAAGCGAACAAAATCATATCAGACTACAAGTATAAATTGCAAAAGGCTGAACAGGAAATCGCTAGTTTGCAGGCTAGTTTGGCACGTTCGGAAACGCAAGTAATACGTTATAAGAGCACTGCAGAAGCTGCCGAGAAGGCAGAGGCCGAACTCAAAATAGAACGACGAAAACTACAAAGAGAAGTGAGTATCGTTCCTTGCACTCTGAAGTAATTACTTTTTTTGCTTTATATATATTTTTTATTTTGACGAATTCTATTTTTAATTTAATTTAGGATTTATTAGTTATACACTTTTGGGATGAATGTCATTGCCAATAATAGAAATAAGCAAGTTTTTCAAATATAAAATTAAATGAATACAAGTTTGTGTGGTTGGCGATTTATAATTAAACATTCTTGTTGAATTTATTCTTAATATTCGTTAAGTTTTTGTTTTTCTTTAGCATGACGCTAATCCTTTTTGTTTCCTTTTTGTATATGTTTGAATATGCCATTAACTAAACCCAATTTTTTCATTTAACTGATTTTATTCAAATACATATATGCCTAGATAACATTTGTTAAAATAAAATGTATGCAACTGATTTAACTAATTAAATTTTTGTTTAATTTTAACGTAGAATCGTGAAGCCATGGAACGTTTGGAGGAACTGGAGACGTCAAATAATCACCTGCTAAAACGTTTAGATAAATTAAAGAATGCAAAAAGTGCACTGCTAAAGGATCTTTGACCAACATCAACAACGACAAGAACAGCATTTGATTTAAAATTCCGTAGCCCAGCCTATGAAAATGGGAACAGCAATATTAGAAATATGACAACGACATCTGTAGAAGCAGTCAAAACGCCTCAAATTCGACATTGTAAGAGTACAATGGGCGCAGACATTCCGATAAAGAATGGTCACTAAAAATGCATACACACCCTCACACACATATATATACAAGTGATGCCTAAAACTATGCACCGAAATGTAATCCGTTGAGCATGTCTATTTTATTTTACATCTTTACAAAAATATTGATCCAAGTAACAACACACGTAAAGCACATAAAATAATCAAAAACAATAAAAAATTAAATACAAGCAAAAATAACTAACAAAATAAAAAGAAATTTCATATAAAATCGTATACAAAGTGCTAAACATGCATACGTGTGTGTTTGTAGTTGCAATACAACAACAACATATAAAATATACATCCATACACACACTCACGCGACGCCTCTCTTATATATAAGTATAAAAAAGAATACTTAATTAAAAAATAATGCTTAATTAAATGATGTTAATGCGAAATGAAAATTATAAAATGTTATATTAGGCCTATTGTGGAACTAGGTATGCATGCGTGTACTAAATTATTTAGTACATTTTTATAACTTTTTTAACTGTATAGAATTTTTATTTTTATATTTAATATAGCTTGTTTCAGTTGAGATTTTAATTTGTATTTCAATTTTAACATTAAATGAATCTAATTTACACTTTAAATCTAATTGTAAGTTTATTAAAATTAATTAATAACTTATTTATTATTTTCTCCAAAACACAAACGATACGAAAACACAAAATTTAAATATAAAGTACTTAAAAATATATGAGCAATATTTTTTAATGAAATTTAGCCATTGTTGATTAACAAAGCGTGACCGACCGCTCGATTTTCTTTTATTATTGATACCTAATATATGATCTTGCCAAATTAATAGTCGCAATGATAGTTTGAAAACCTGCACACCCATTCATACATACAAACACGCATATACACATCTACACACATTATTATATAATAAATTTGCTTTAACGTCGCAATTATTTGAACCAAGTTATTCGGCTAAACTAGAAAATGAGATTAATATTTATGGTTCCAATTAAATCAAATGATAAATAAATTAAATACAATCAAATAAATAAATAAACATTTTCCCCCCATATACAGAAATTATTGATTTTTTAATAATAACAATTTATATGAATTTTAAAGGGAACGGGCTCTGAATAAAAAATCAGTACCAGTGGTGGTTAAAAACGATATATACTCGTAAACGTTGCTTCTCAGCATTACAGATTAAAGCAAGACTTCATAATTTTGTGCAAAATATAGTATTATAGCATATTTGTTATAGATCGTATTTGGTCTGAATACTTTTCGTAAGCATTTCAACTTTTATGAAACTGCTTCATCCAATACGATATATGATTATTAATGCATCGTATTTAGCAGAATAGAGGTGGTTGTCGCGTATTCCTTTGGTACATATAGAAATTCTACAATGCAACAGAGAAAATTGAGAACGTCTTGCGTGATGGTACCACTGTTAGGTAAGAGTTGCAGCCTTCGGGAAAGCTCACGCACTTAAAGGCAAATTATGATATCACCACTGTGACTCTGCGAAGAAAATATTTTATGATGGCGAACGAGAGGAAGCAAATACCAAAATACCGTATTTGAGCTGACCATTATATGGAACACTCAAGAATGGTAATTGAATTAAGTACCATAAATATTTCGGTAACTAAGAGATCAAAACTGAATCCTCAAACTAGGAATATATGCAAATTAAAATGTTGATGTTAATTATTTAGTTACACACTAATCACTTAACAAATTCAACCGAAATTTTTTGAATATTGTATTTAAATGCAGGCTGTAGATGGTCAACCTTCCTTTCGTAAATATTCAATAGGATTTGAGTAGGCCGCAAATATCATTCGAATTAGAATATGTACACTCCAATTTGAATTGTACTATTTTTTTATTGTTTCACTTTATTACCTGGTCCTGATCTAACGTAACATTCAACATTGGCATAAAAGATTCTTTCCTCTTTTTGTTACTCTCTCCTGAGCAGAGAAATTAAACCCCAACAGGAAATGCTCAGAATGCTGCAATTTAAGTGGAAAAGAGGCACTCACAGTCTGTAAAAGTGTGTGTAATTCGGCACGTACCCGCAATGATTTAATTGATGACGTGATAACATTCTTAAAATACCAGATATTTGTTTGGACGTGATAACTTCTTAAAACCCTAGATACCATTTTGCATGGGAAGATTCAAAAAGTTGAATATATTCGGGAGCGTGCTAAACATCAGTATTTTAAAGGTATTCGCGAAACTATAAATTTATAAAGGAAATAACTGGAGACTCCGGTTGGATTCCTGGGCAGAGAAGGTCATAGTTGGAGTGTGCTTTCAAAGACAAAATTTCTACTTGGGAAAATTGCCTTTCTTTGAAAGATCTCTGAAGAGGATAGTGGCATGTTCGAAATAGCTATAAGATCTGCCAAAATCAAATAGTCAAATTCGCATACTAATTACTTTCTTATTTAAAAAATAATAGTTGACGAATTCTGATCTACACACATTTATAATTTATAAAATTATATAAATTTTATTATTTTGAAAGTTAAAATAATTTATGAATTTATAACATTAAAAAAAATCCTTCCTAGTTTCAGTGTAAAATTTAAATCACAAAAACATTGTAATAAGGCAGAAAACCAGTACAAATATTTAAACAATGGGTCGCATTGGAATTTTTTTTTTTATAAGGGTATGTCCTGACCATCGTCAATACCTATTTTATGTTCAAAGGAGTATGACACAACTATTTCCGGTCAGCATGCTGGATCGTTGGATGTTCTAACCAGAGAAGACAGAGAAAATAAACTCCTTTTCGCTGCCAGCGTCAATAGCGGAAACACCACGATTTTGAGTGGATTCATCACGATTCTGAGTGGATTCAACACGATTTTCAGTGGATTTATGTACAACGTCCGTCTGATTTACATATTTCGCTGCTTTGCCGTTTGACGGTTAAGTTTCTTTACTCTGTATACTCTGGTTCTAACGATATGCGAAAGATTTGCCACAGATGAACATACTGGACTGATAGAAAAAAGTCGCTGATCAAGAATGCGGTCTTTCTTCTGAGTTCTAAGGCTGAGCTATACTCAGCGGGTTGCCGGGGTTCGTTACTAAGATTTGCGTGTATGTTTTGAATTTATCTATTTTTATTTATATATCTTCTAATTACAAAATATATCAAGCATGAAATTGTACTCTTCGGCCTGCTCGATGTCGCGAGTCCTGTAAGAACAGTCAACGCTGTGTGTTGGCCGGCTCAGGTGTGGCGCGAATAATTTATTCGCTCAAGTAGTCAGTAAAAGTGCGCCGCGGGGTGTTGGGCCGCTCAGGTGCATTCGGCGCGAATGATTGATTCGCTATTTCGTTAGTTACGTGTAAGTCGCGGGGTGTTGCCCCACTCACGTTCGTTCGGCATAGTCGTTGTGATTTATTCGCTTAGTCGTTATTTTCAAGATGTGTCGGAGCACTTACCTCTGAGTCGGTATTCCTGAGCATTTGTCCATTCCACTTAGGTTTGCGTTGTAAGTGGTTATCCGCGATGTCTTCTAGGTGAAGTTCCGTGCTGTTTGTCCAAAGAGGCTGTTTGCCAAAATTGACCGAGTTGGCGCTTTTATATGTGCCCATGCGCACGCATACCAGCACAACTTTCCATGTGTGTACCTAAACCAGCAAAGTGGTGTGAATTCAGACAAGAAACCGGTTTTCGCTGTATCCACGTTGTATAGAGAAGGCAGCAGACCCCCCAATCCACAGCGACAGCGACTGAGACGCCTACAGAAACGCTGACAGAGACTGCAACGCCGACGGAGGCAGATAGGGGTAGATATAGGCATAGAGGAGGCAGTAGACCACCCCTCCAATCGACAGCGGCAGCTACTGAGACGCCTACAGAGACGCTGACAGAGGCTGCGACGCCGACTGAGGCAGATAGGGCTAGATATAGGCATAGAGAAGGCAGCAGTTGGTAAGCGTGTACCTAAATCGGCATAGTGGCGTGATTCTACTTAAGAAACCGGTTTTCATGCTAACCACGTTGGCTGCTGTTGGAAAGCGTGGTCTGGGGTCATGTGCCTATATGGCATTTAGCTGCCCATATACATATTAAAGCTTATACATATGTATATACAAACGTGCATGTGTTTTGAGGAAATATGTATATACTTATATGTATATGAGCAGCATACAGAGGCGTAAGAGTCAATTTGTGAGGGGGGAAATCGCCCCCAATTTCCTCTCCTTACATATTTTTATAACATTTATTCGGTCTAAAATGATGTGCGTAGTATTTCTTCACAGTATATATCATATACATAAGTATGCATATTTGTACATCCTTTTTTAGTGTATACAATTTCTTTTTTCAGCAAGATTTGTGCCCAGATGATACAAGAAGAATCTTTTAAAATTTAATTTAAATTTTCTATTTGAGTTACACTGAGTGAATACATACATCGATGCATAACAGAATTCTGTTACGTATGCTTTTAGATAACATAACATTAACTCAATGATAAAAGCAATAATCGCTAAGTTGAGATAGGTTTTAACAGAAAAATGTTAAATTCATTGATATAATATAGTTACTTAAACGGTATTTATGTATTTACGAACATATGTATCTTTAAGCGGTTACTACTTTTTGCCACAGTAATTATAATAATTCATATAAATATGTATCTCTCTCTCTCAGTAACCATTCTTTAATAAAAATTTAATGTCTCTTTTTTTAACTTATTGTTATTATATATATAATATTGTTATTATATATATAATATCATATATATGAAAAGAATGTACACTATGAAATAAGTTGAAACATATTTACATATGTATGTATGTATCTATGTACATATTATTATTATGATAGCTTGCACCATAATTAATTATATCTTCAGGGGTTGGAGGAATGAGTAATAGCAACTAAGGCCTACGACTAGAAGAGAAACATTTAGAAAAAAAACCATTGTGAGAATCTATGTACAATATAAAAAATAGCATCAGTGTACGAATATTTCCAGCAAATTGTGAAATACTATGAAATATTGTGAAATAATTTGCTGGAATTTCTAGCTATCGCCAGAGAACACATTCACACATGTATCCTCTGCTATCGCCACTGAAACCTCAGGGTTGTAGCCACACTAAGTTATTGTAGATTTGCATATTACTACATTCCATTTGATATATTTTCGGATGTGAAACATGAATAGATAAAATGTTATTATATATATACTCATATATTATTGTTTGGTTATTTAAATAAATTTACAGAGAATATATTGGCTAAATTTGAGGGTATTTTTAAATGCGACATTGAAAGCACTTAAAAAAAGTACTTTCTGTACACAAATCTTCGCACAAGAAAGAAAGGGTAACACTGGTTCATAAATTCGCACAGTGCAAATTCGGTTCGTATTCAATTGTCGTGCACACGAGCTAAGCGGTGGTAGTTTTGCTTAATTTCTCGAGTCAAATAAGAAAATTCTCAAACGGTGAAGATGTCCAAAATCGGCATTAATGGGTTTGGCCGTATTGGTCGTTTGGTATTGCGTGCAGCCATCGATAAAGGCGCTTCGGTGGTAGCCATCAACGATCCATTCATCGATGTGAACTATATGGTTTACCTGTTCAAATATGATTCGACTCACGGTCGTTTCAAGGGCACCGTCACCTCGGAAAATGGCTTCCTGATTGTGAACGGCAACAAGATTACCGTGTTCTGCGAACGCGATCCTGCCAACATTAAGTGGGCTAGCGCTGGCGCCGAATATATTGTCGAGTCCACTGGCGTTTTTACCACCCTTGATAAAGCGGCCACCCATTTCCAGGGCGGTGCCAAAAAGGTAATCATCTCGGCACCTTCTGCTGACGCTCCAATGTTCGTGTGCGGCGTCAATTTGGATGCCTACAAGCCGGACATGAAGATCGTCTCGAATGCCTCTTGCACTACCAATTGTCTTGCGCCCTTGGCTAAGGTCATTCATGACAATTTCGAAATTGTGGAAGGTCTGATGACAACTGTACATGCTACCACCGCTACTCAGAAGACAGTTGATGGACCATCTGGAAAATTGTGGCGTGATGGACGTGGTGCCGCTCAAAACATCATCCCAGCCGCTACTGGCGCCGCTAAGGCCGTTGGCAAAGTCATTCCAGCTTTGAATGGCAAACTTACTGGCATGGCTTTCCGTGTGCCAACACCCAATGTGTCTGTGGTCGATTTGACAGTGCGTTTGGGAAAGGGTGCCTCATACGATGCCATTAAGCAGAAGGTTTTGGAGGCTGCTAATGGACCCATGAAGGGTATCCTTGGATATACCGATGAAGAGGTGGTCTCCACTGATTTCCTCAGTGACACTCATTCTTCGGTATTCGATGCCAAGGCCGGCATCTCTCTCAATGACAACTTCGTCAAACTCATCTCCTGGTACGATAACGAGTTTGGCTACTCCAACCGCGTTATTGACCTCATCAAGTACATGCAGAGCAAGGATTAAATTATTTCCGGCAGCAGACAAGTAAACATTATTTAATTCTGTTCACGCACAGACATACGTATAAGCAGTAGCATTTAAAAAATATTATGTAACTCGAGAAATTATTCATACAACTTTATCAAAATGTATCCCAAGCATAAAGCGGAATCAATTTAAATTATATGTAAGCCAAAAGTGAGAACATTTAATCACTTAAATAAAGTTTCATCATTGTTACTGAATTCATTGCAATTTCAACCGATATTTTAAAAATACTTGTTACTGAATAAAGTTTGTTTGAAGTTCAAATTAATATTTTTTAATGGCCGATGGGTGAACATGCTAATCAAACTGTTTGTGGGGTCGTGGGTTCGAATCCTGTCCAAGAGATGGTCTCAAAGTGGTTCTCTTAGAAGAAGAGAAGGGCTTGGTTGTTAGTGTGCATTTTCTCAAACATTGCAGACAATTAATTATATTATACAGTATAATAATAAATTTTGTATCTAGTTTATGCAGATTACTTATACATATATTATTTGTTTTCTAACACTCCTTCCAATTGACGGCTAAAGGTCATTTAGGGCAAATTGCGGCGTTTTTTTTATTGTTGCATTCAACAACTGTGGGGGTGGATGGTGTTTATTCAATTTTCTATGCACGCATATTTTATACAATAAAAAAGTATTCCATCTTTCGGTATCAGTTGAAAGTATCTTTCAGTCTATTCTAGAATCGCACAAAATGGCAAATTCATGAGTAGATAAACGCCAAAAGAAAGATTAAGTGTTTCAAAGGGTAAAAAACAGTATTTTCATATAGTACCAGGGCGCTGTTAATAGGTGGCCGCAAGCGAAGATTGTTCTTCTTCTTGATCTTTATTGACGTATGCAAATTTTTTTTGTTCGTAACTTATCATGTTTATATCCTTAAATTAAAAGGTCATTCCAAATTTTTTATAATCTTATAAAATCAAAAACTTACTACTTCGTAGGAAATGCTCTTCAAATGCTGTGTTCAAAACATATTGCAAGGCCAAGAAATTGCAATCGTTGTTCACTTGACTATTTCAATTTCTAATTTTCAGTTAGTCAGATGAATAATTATCATATATAACAAATTTTAATCTGAGCAAAATTTACATGACAACCTAATTTAATGCCATTGTTGTGGAGGCTGCGGCCGCCTTGTTAGTACCAGAGAACACAGAAAAGGGACACTTAAACGTCAAATTTTCTGACGATTAAAAAAAATGTCTTTGTTTATCATTAGTTGACTATATGAACAGGTTTGTTTATCATCAGAATTCTGAAGAAAATCAGCCACACTACTACAGATTTGCACATGTGTAAGTGTGTGCAAAATAAGATTAATTTCTCTGTATTCTCTGGTTAGCACTCCCTGTTCAGTACCTTTTGAGTGGATTTACAAATTTCTTTTACAGGCATGAGCGAAACAATGTCTCTGTACGTAAATTCTCTTTGCCTTTTGTTCAATGACACTACATTTATTAGGCATTATTAATACAAGACCGCTCTCTACGTCGGTTTCGGTTCAAAATGAAGAACCAGTGTTCCATTTATAGGCAACGACTGAATTGTGGAATTGGTCAAGTTTCATTTGAGTTTGTAGATATATTATATATAAAGAATTTATTCGTGTCATAAATATAAACGTACTAAAGCAAATCTGTAATTATGATTCAAATATAATGGTGGAAAATCTTGTAAATTTGAACAATTTTGATCACTTATTATAAAAAAGCTATAAGAAGTTTATGCAGAGCTTGTTAGACCCTTAAACTTTGTACAAGAATTGCCTTAACTTTAAGTTCGGACACGATTGCAATATAATCAAATTCAAGTAAACACAATGATTTCCTATAAACTGACACTATTTTTGGTTATATATATATATATATATATATATATATATATATATATATTAGTTTATTCAAACTTCGTACACAATGTGTGTGGTTTATAGGGCCAGTGATGCAAAAAATTCACATATAATAACTCAATTGCAATATAAGTATCAATAACTCGATTCCTATACAGATTAATAACTCCATTCGTGTAAAGAATTAATAACTCAATTTCTATATAAGTTTAGAAAATAACTCGATTCCTATGTAAGATATATATAATAATATGTCCTTAATATTTTGGACCTAGTGCCACAATAAACGTCTTTACAAAAAATGAACTGACTGGGTTCCTGCTTTACCACGACTTTGATGCAGACCTCGTGGTTGTAACACAACACAATATTATTATACCTCACACCATAATTAATGATGTCAGCAAGGTTTTGGGGGGAAATGCGTGCCATGCAACAGAATAGTTTGTATACTATTTATATACAAAAATTAGTATATATTGCTCCAAAGATCACAACACATTATATTATATATGAAATTTATCCTACGAATCGGTCCTTTGCTTTTCTTGTTCGCCTTCTTCGTCGTCGTCATTAAACCTTATATGAAGACCATGTTTAATAAAGCGTCCAGCCGCTGCTTTGTCTAAAACCGGTCGGATTGTGTTCCGCTCGTGTATCTGCTTCTCCCGGAGTATTGTTTGACGCACACGAGACAATTCATTCTTAATATCATGCTGCACGGGTAAAAAACACATTTTGCTTTAGATACAATTTAAATAGTTTTATTTCAGCTCACCTCATTTGCGTCGATCCCTTGCAATTTCACGTACATCCAGTAAAGCGAGTTTATGGAGTAAGCCAAATAATTGTCAAGTTTCACTTTATCCTGTGTGGAAATAGTATCCATATCTTTAAATTGTATAGCAATTGTCAGGCTTTGGTCGATTTTGTCCAAATTCCGTTGGAAATTCTGAACGGCATTTGTAAATTTGTCATCGTTTTTGAGTTCGCCAAAATCCGCCATCGTCGATTTGTTACTATTATTAAGGAATTTATTTAATAAACTAGTGCGCGCTGTTCTGATGACAAACAAACTCAACTTTAAGAATTACCAAAAAAAAAAACTAAACATGCGCAACAAATAATCGATAACATTTCTAAAACTGACGTTGCCAGAAAATTCATTTCCATTTTGTATCGGTGTTCTGTACTGAGGCGAAACTACACATACGTAGGGAAGTGCCACGCAGTTTCAATGCTGAAGCTTAAAAAATGCATGATGTTTAATGCCACACAACAAAACTTACATTCAGCAATTAATAGTTGACAATATAAACTTGATAAAATTTTGATAGTTGTGTCAACTATATTTTACTACTTTAATTGAATGAATCTGT
Source organism: Clusia tigrina (assembly GCA_920105625.2). Taxonomy (NCBI): domain Eukaryota; kingdom Metazoa; phylum Arthropoda; class Insecta; order Diptera; family Clusiidae; genus Clusia; species Clusia tigrina. The sequence continues at coordinate 161,920,366 of OV050033.1, read as the reverse complement.
GTTATCACACATTTTTTGTTGTTTTGTTTTAACTGTTATCAAATACATGTTATTATTATTATTATTATTATTATTATTATTACTTGAAAAACAATAACTTAATTATTATTTTACATTGTAAGGGGAGCACTAGCTGTCAGGGCCTTCAGCTCGCTTATACTAATTAAAGCTTATACACTAATTAAAGTTTATATACTGTTTAAAATATTTGTTTGATGACAAAAATTGTAGAATTTAAATACTTGTTAATTATGGTATATTCACCATCTTACATCAATCAACGGACTTAATTGTAAAGTGCGTCACACATTAGTAAACATCAGTTTTGATTATGAATGAAATATGAATTGTTTGAGGCTCAAACCATCAGTCAACTTGTGAGATTTGACTAATAAGCATGGAAAATAAAACAAATTGATCACGTATTATTAATTATCCCACTAGCTTTAGAAAAAAATAAACGTAAAAAGAGAACAAATGGGTAAAACAATGGATTGGCACTAGAAAAGATTATTCAGATGTGAATGTTTTAAAATAAATTAGCGGCTCTGAGCCCATATACTTCAAACTATTTTAGAATATCGAGCGAAAACTATAATTATTATTCGAGAGAGAAACTATAAGTGTGCACCAATTTTCGGTTGGTAAACATTATCAACATCGGCTCCACACGACTCTGTTTGCTTTATTTTTTCCAATTCTCTTTTGTAGGACGACATAATAATATTTTTCTCTTTTTTCAGGTCCTCAAAAGAGCCATTTTTTATATTTTTTCACTATATTTAACAACTTTTCCTACGATTTTTTTTTTATGACATGTTTCATGCTTTTTTCTCAAAGCCAACGTTGCATTACATAACTTATGAATTCTCTTCGAAAATTGTTCTCCGCATTCAACTTGACTCTGCAAATATTTCGATTGAAAAACAGTTTTTAGTACACACTAGCAGTCAAAAAATAATATGACTGTCACTCAACTATACAAATGTTTATGGTTGACTGAAAAAAAGGTCAAATACGGAAACAAACGTAAATTGAGCAATTGAACTGTCAAGCTTGTTCGCTAATGTGTTGAGCTGCAATGCTCACAATATTATGGATTTAATAAAATTCACACCCATTTTGCTAAGTGTACGGAAAGAATTCAACAATGTGGCAACCACGGTATATTGTTATGAACATATGGAACGGTAAATAATGGTGGATTTGGTGAAAGGGTGAAGGAAAATGTTTAAGGATAGCTTTAAGTACTACAAAGCTAAATGGCCGTCGCCGGATTTCAAGGAAGTCGTAGGCTTTGATCATCCTTCATCCATGGTAAAGTATCGTCATTAAATTCCACATATTGGCTCCATAAAATCTATAAGTATCAGTCTATCAGTAGGTACAAAATCTAAATGTAAACACCAGCCTCGATGACTGCCTACCACTCGGCCTGCAGCCATTACACACTTGGCGATGCTTTACTCTGCCGCAGCATCCTGGCCTTGTTGTAATTCGTAATCCATTTACAACACAAGGTCAGCGCTACTGGATAGCAAGATGCTTGCGTGATTACCCGCGTCACCCTAACATCGTAAATTTAAACACTCGCCTTTTCGGTCCATCGGTTCTGGAAGATTGGTGGCGAGAACTACAGCAATGCAAGGATAACAACGATGCACGCCGAATGAAAATAGCTATGCGTTGGACTACGCTGGGTTATCACCATGACTGGGATACAAAGGTTTATACAGAGACGATGCAAAACGTCTTTCCAAATGATTTAGGCAAAATGTGTAACTTTTTTGCCGAAGCCCTTGGCTTCCAGGAGTTTAAAGCACAGGCTGCCATCGTTAATTACTACCCAATTGGCACCACTCTTGCAGGACACACAGACCACTCGGAAGTAAATTTACAAGCACCGTTATTTTCATTCAGGTATAGAACAATTTAATTTCCATTGCTGAATATATTTTACTTTGCGATTTATAAATAAATTTGGCCCTTATAGTTTCGGCCAATCGGCTATATTCTTAATTGGTGGAAAGAGCAAAGATGTAAAGCCAGACGCGCTGTTTCTAAACAGCGGTGATGTGTTAGTTATGTCTCAAGTTTCCCGTCTGTGCTATCACGCTGTACCGCGCGTCATGAAAGCTGCCGCAGAACCTTGGAATGATGACATAGTCGTTCAGAAGGAAAACTTTGTTGCTGACTCACTCGATGGCAGGAAAATCAGATTAGAAGACGAACTTCCAACTTCCGAATACGACTTGGACACGCTGCTTTATGAAGAAGTAGCAGATGAGATATTTTGGGCCCCATTCAAAAACTATCTCAACGATTCACGCATCAATATTAACGTACGACAGGTGCTCAATGACGGGGCGAATAGCCTGCAATAGCTTTGCTTTGTTTTGATTAAATTTGTGAATATATAAAATGTTATTTCTTGTTCTTAATTCTTATTTCAATTAAATGAATGTCCTGCCAGAGATCTTCCAATTAGTATTTGTTCTGTAATAAATTTACCAATTAATTTAAATATATAAATAAATATATATATTTTTTAAATGCATACGAAAAATAACAAAAATTTAAAATATATGCAGAGGCATATCAGGAAATTGGTGGCTTGTATGCAGTCGGCCCTTTGCTTTTTGGAAATATGTGAAAGTTCGACGACGTGCCCAAGTATGGGTGCGACAGATGCATAGTTTGCGTTGGCACTAAATGACAGAGTCCCAAGAAGTCATAAATATTGACACATATGACAACTGGCCACAAAGCAGCTCTGATTGATTCCGGGTCGATAGAATTCTGAAATGTATGGAATAAATGCAATAAGCTGGTGATTTTCTCTTACGGAATCACATTTAATCTAGTAGTACTTCATCACAATATGATTTTCGGCACACCAAATATTTTCAATTCTGAATGCGGACGACCAAATTAAAGTTGCGTACCTTTAAAGTAAGAACAAAATCGAGATACACATAAGTACCTTATTTAGTGGAGGATATTCCATGTTGGCCCCATGCAATAATATGTACTACTCAAAAATATATAATTTGTACGTCTTATTTCTAATAATACTGACAATCATTGTGTCATATCAATATAAATTATACGTATAACAAATTTCGGAATTTAAAATGAACTAACATTTGTATTGACATTTTTAGGTATTCAACACAGACACTGTTTTCCATTGCAGTTTGTGGCCAGGGCTGCCAACTGTACAGATAAAAAAACCCCACCGAATTCTAAAGAAACCGTTAAAAATACGATAATTTTATGTTTGAAGCAATTCCGAACCTTTACATAAAATTTATTTATTTTTTTTAAATTTAAATTACAGTATAAATGGTAATGCGGTGTGACACCAGATATTTCCGAGGAATTAAGACGGTAAAATTGCAATAAATTAAATACTCATTACTCATTTATATGTGTTCATTCTGTTTAATTTCCTGTATGTTCAGAATAGTTATGTGTAGTTCAGTAATGTATTTAGTTCAGTATTTGTAGTTATGTAATGTTCAGAATAGTTGTGTGTGGGTAAAATTTTAAATTGTATTATCATTATTATGAAACATAATCATCTTCTTAATAAACCAAGGCACACCATTAGCAACCTTATAACTAATAAGCCTCCACGGGTCATTGAACTATCTGCACGCTGAATAAATGAGCATTTCGTTCAGTGTTGATTGCAGCAGCTGTAAATATCCTCAAGAGATAGAAATAGTTGTCCAATTTCTATATGATTGTCGGGCTTTGACTTACATATTTCAGGAGTCCTATTATGGAGAATCTGGGGCATTGCTCTAGGTTAGAACTGTCAGACCTACTAAAATTAACAACTCGGGCTTTTTGTAACTCATAGTATATCAGTATTTAAACTTGCAAGTATATGGTTGAAAATGGCACTTGTTAGTGTTAACTGGGCGACCCAAGGGTGCAACCTGATTAACCTTGTATGTGCTTGTAGAGTGATTGTACCAGCTGCCGGTACAATATCAAAAAGAGTTTGATTTTTTTTATGATTGGACCAGCAGCAGTAAAGATCGTGCGACTATGAATTCAAAATAAACGATAAGTTGAATATTATTTCTTCTTTTCATAGTAGTGTGACTATAGCGCTTCGTTAAATTTTTCATAAACGGAAGCGCATCATCACTTACAAACACATATGGCATGTTTGGACTATGAACTGCCAGTGGTTCCAGGTAATGAACATACTTCTCAAAAAATGCCAAATCACTAAAAAATCCAGCATCTGATGTCCTACCATTCGTACCCACATTAACCATAAAAATTTATAGTTTGCATTAACAACCAGTCATCAAAATTACAATTGACAACGATCTTTTCCTCACACTATTTGTAAATAAATGAATATTATATTAGCATGCTGGTATCGTGTGTGGGGGCCTTTACTTATGATCGCAGTAAAATAGTTACCAGGTAGAAGCATAAGGGAGGTGGTCTTTAGGGTCAGTATCCTCTAGGCAAGAATTGCATGTTGGGTCTGCAATGACATAAATGTTAGTTATATATTTATTGGATACATAAGACTGTTGAAACTGACAAGGTAGCGGAAATCCTTTCATTTCAGGCTTAGGAGAAACTGCTGCTCTCCTCCACGGCTCCTTCACAAAACACTTCGAATTTTTTCATATCGCAAAGCATTTTTCTTATTAGATGGTGCTCGTAGGCATTGAACCATTTCCAGGTCCCAGCTTAACTGATGCTAAGAAACGGCCCCAGACCCATTAGGATTTCCCACGTAAGCCATCTTGAGTTTTGTTACTAAGACTAAACTCTCAGCAAGCAAAATAAACAGCGGTGCTCCGAATCATTTCCACATTTCCTCTTTGCTTTGAGTTTATACCATTTTTCATACACGCCGAGTGCTCGTATAAATTTCAGTATCAATATTTCATTAATTTGCCTTTCATTCGATATTTCGTAATACATTGTTTTAGGTAGGTAGGTGGAATTAACTGGCTGTCAAGGTCGCGGCCACTCGGCCAAAAGAAACAGGCCTATTTTGATAACAAGGTGGGGGATAAAAAGTGTACTTTCTGAGTATGTGTGGAGCCATACTCCAGCAATTCTGAGATTAGGACGAATCCCAAAAAGTCCTTTATGTTGATTGATTTGATATCGTCCAGGTCATTAAAGAATGGGCACCTTATTACTTTCCACTTGCGCTCGGAGAGGGCCAGACGGCCACAAAGTAGATGGTCAACCGTCCCTTCCTCATCCCCTTATTGATAGCTGCGACAGGAGCCCCATTCTCCGAGATCCAGCCTGGTGGCCAAATAGAAAGTAACCTGTCAAAGCTGCCACAACAAATCTAACATGTTGCTTGTTCAAGGAAATTAAGTCTTTAGTGCGTCTGAGATCAAAAGAAGGCTAGAGCTTTCTAGTAGCATTACAGGTACTTTCCTTCCACGCGCCACCCTTTGTTGGCCTGTTCGAAGAAGCTAAAAGGAATGTAATATGTGCATGTAGCGAGTGGTACTCCCGCGATGTGGGTCTAAATGATGTCAGTTAATGTTGTGTCCCGTCTAGCGAGAGCATCGGCAACACAGTTGCCTCTTATCGGACAATGACATGGTACCCAAGTCTGGGAGATGTGGTGTACGTGCGCCAGTTCGTTGAGCAGAGAGCGACAGAGAGAGTCCACCTTCGAGGAGGTGGATGCTTTGTGTAGAGCATTAATGGCAGCCTGGCTGTTAGTGAAGATTTTAATATGTTCACCTGACAGATTATGCTGCTGCAGCAGAGATAGGGCTTTAAAGATTGCCAGCACCGCCGCCTGAAAGACGCTGCAGTAGTTCGGAAGTCGCAAACAATCATTTAGTTGGAGGCTTTCGCATAGTACTCCACCTCCAGCCACCAGTATAGAAACATATTCCTTGTTCCGACTGTTGTGAGTCAAACCCAGCGACCTATATTAGTTGACTCACAGCATGAACCCTAGTAATTAGCTCCTAGCTACACTAGACTCACAACACGACATGTCACGTTCCCATTTTCGTCTCCTTGGAGTTTGATGGTTGATAAGTCCCCAGTATTTTGATTTCTTCCAAAATGAATAAAATTTAAATCATAAGTCCATAATGTTAAATAAGTCATTAGCAATGATTCTATTTTTAATTCATATTAGTTATTACATTACAGAATATGCGAACTTTTGCTTGTTTTTTCTCTTTGTTTTATAAATAACGTAAAGCTACTTAATTGTAATAATAATTAATAATATTAATAATAATTATTTATATATACTTTTGTTGATTTTTATACGATCATTATACAAATAATACAAATGCTCTAAATATGTTCCTATATACTAAGTAGTATTCATGTGTATGTGTGTGTGTGTATATATGTGTGGGGGTGTGGATGTGTAGATATATATATTAAGAACTACACTTAAATCCAACTAATTGCAAATTGTTGCATGTTCCTTTGAATAAGTTATTTATATGTATATTGTACGCCTTTGATATATTCTACGCTATATCATCAATTCTGTATGTTTGTGTATGTGTTTTTGTTTTTGTTAATGTTTTCTTTTTAAATTTAATTTAGGTTTCTTTTCATTTAGATTCATAGTTAAATAATTACTTTAATTAAATAAGTGTAATGTACAAAATGAGAATTCTACGATGGAGATCGTAAAACTTTCTATTTATATGCATGCATGTATACACAACAGCAGAACCTAAAAATATATAAAAGCGAGAAGATGCACGAAAAGAAGAATTTGAAATTCTTGCTCTGACGGCCGGTGTGACGTTTTTACATTCATCATCGGCCTGACGTCGCGGAAGATGCCGTCGGCGGTACACCTCCACCGGCTGCTGTTGAGTCTTCTTTCTTTGTGTTGTGCAGCGTGTCCACTGCGATGGGGTGCGGAATGCCGGTGAGTGTGGGCGGCTTACCGGCCATCGATAGTGGCGGCTGCACCGACAGTGGCGATTGCTGCATGCGATGATGGGGTGGCGGTGGTGGTCCCAACGGTCCCACCGATGGCGGCGGTATGGGACTCGGCTCCTTGCCACGCAGATGCGCCGCGGATTGCACGGCGTACATGCTCATTGCTGCTTTGTGGCGCTCCTCTTCGTGCCGCAGCGCCACTTCCATGAGCGGATTGTAGCGCAGCATTGGTCCGTAGGGATCCCGATAGGGATCCATTGCCCAGCCCGGTGGCCCTGGTGGTCCGAAGTGCGACATAGGTGGCCCGCCCATCGAGGGAGGCATCATGGCGCGGGAGAGATGTGGTGGCGGGGGTGGTACGTGTGGTCCATGACGGCTGGCCATAAACGATGCATGATGCGCTGCGGCTGCTGCATTCGCTTGAGCCACCACCAACGAGGGATGATGATACCGTGGATCTGCGGCTGTGACTCGCATTAGCAGCACATCTTGTTCCTCCTTCGAACGCGGGTGTTCCTCCTTGATGCGTATTTCGCCACCGGGCCCACCCAGGTCGTTGGTGGACCGATGTGGTGAACGGTCCCGTGGTATTGTGTTCATGGCTGCTGCCGCTGCCGCCGCCTGCGAGAGTTTGTTGCTCTCGTTTATGCGCTGTTGCTGCAACAAGCGTTCGCGTTCAATTTCACGGCGTTCCATTTCGCGTCGTTCGCGTTCTTTCCGTTCTCGCTCGCGCTCCCTTTCGCGCTCACGCTCCTGCTGCTCGCGTTTCAGTTTCTCCTCCTTCTCCTTGCGTTCGCGTTCTTCCCGTTCGCGGCGTTGTCGATCGCGTTCGCGCTGCTCCCGTTCTCGCATTTCACGCTCGCGCTCACGCTCCTCGGCTTCACGACGAGCGTTATCCAGAGCAGGATCCGTCTTCATGGGCCAGCCTGGGCCGCCAGCTGCTGCGTGGTATGGCACACTACGTTGCAAGGCACTGCAAGGCAGATAAAAGCAATGTTAGTTAGAAAATCAACACAAATAAGTCTGGAAAATTTCTCCATCGTTACACTTACGTTCTCCACGGATCATGCAGCGAACCGCCGAGCGATATTTCGCGCCCAAATGGCGACAGCCCGGCGAAACCAAATGGTCCAACATAACGACCGAACGGCGAGACGGCAGTTCCTAATAAATAAATTTTATTTCCTTTATTTGATATCTTATAGTTTAAAACACTAATCTATATGGCTGGGTATCGAGGTCTGACAACAGTTTATTGAACTCACCAATGTGGCTCGGCGGAGCTCCAATGAAGCTGGCGGACAGCGGGGAAGTCTCGAAAGGTGATCGACCCTGCATGGCACTGGCGTACGCGGCACCCGGGGGAAGTTCGCCTGGTCGATGCAGCATATGCGGTGAGGCGGAATTCAACGATAGCGCCGGAGATGCCTTCAAACTTAGCGATGGTCCTGGACCAGAGCCTAAACCCCCTGATCCTCCACCGGGAGATGCATTGACACCGCCGGAACCTGAGGGTGCCCCCCCAAGTTTATCGGGATTTTGCTTGTTCTGGTGATAATAAATTTCCCACGCTATACGCACATGCATAGCGTTCCAGCGACCGGTTTTCTAAAGGAGGAGACACAGAGACAAAGAAGAACACATGATTTTTAAATTCTCCAAAGCCAAAACGGAAATCAAGGGTGTGTCAAGTTGTGTGTAGCTGTTATGTGTCAGGAGTTTCCTAAAGCAAATCTAAAGGCAATTCTTTCCTAACATAATAAATGCAGACAAAGAGAGAGAGAAGGTATCATCCATCCAGTCCGGTCATTCGGCATACAGCATTTTATCCGGTCCTTCCTTCCTTCAATGCCTATACTCCTTCCTACTGCTGGCTACTGATTGCCACTGCTGGCTGAGGATGACACACTACTACCTCCTACGGAACACTCTGCCAATACACACTAAACACAAATGGGAAAACATACCGTGAATTTTGTAGATTTAGAGGAATCAAGATTCGTTGGTGGATTTGTGGATGGCGATGATTGTAACGGCTGGATGATTGTGTATTTTGATTGTGATTGATTTTGTTGGAGCAATACATGATGAATTTCACATGAAAAGGAGAAAAAGTGTTAAAGGGATGGAGATGAATTGGTTGGTTAGCGATTTAAGGAAAGTTGATTGATTGATTGATTGATTGATCATTGATTTGAGCGAGCAATGCGTGCATGTGTGTTTTGTGTGTGTCTGCGATAGTTCTTACATACATGATATTTAGCTTAATAGATAGGCATGCGTACCTTTGGAGCAAACGATGTTAAATGATTGGGCGGCATGAAAGGTGTAGGTCCACCCAAGCCGGGATGTAGTAAACCTGCCGGACTGTATCCAGAGTATCCGGGCAGACCGATGCCAGTACGGTAGAATGGCGTATCCACAGCGGAGATTTTGGGAATGTCTTTAAATAGAGGAGGGGGAAAGATTGGAGCTGGTGCAGGTGGCGCCGCTGGTAGCGAAGTTGATAGACCTGCTGCCATTAGTTGCTGGTGCTGATGCTGATGCAAATGGGTATGTTGGTGCTGATGATGATGCAACTCTTGACGCAAGTAAGTAGAAGGAGATTGTGGTGGTGGCACAGCCAGGCCAGAACGATCCAAAAATCGACTGTCTAATTCGCGTCGTAACAAGTCTGCTTGATCGTCTAAAGAAAAAAGAAGACGATTTTTTTTGAATTGCAGGCCATCATCTCCAGCACTCCACGCCACTGCGGTCTTACTTTTGCTTGGCTGGAAAAGAGATTCTGCTGAAAATGGATGTGGCGTTGTTGTCTGCGATGTTGTCGTGACTGGAGTACTTATCGCCGAGGTTGTCAACGTCGATGATGTAGCAGCTGATGATGAGTTATTCGCAGAGGAAACAGCTGCTGTTGGTGGGGGTGGCAATGGAGCGGTAAAGTATGAGGGTTGAAATGAAGAGGCACTGCCTGTGGAATGCGTCGTTTGAGGGGAAACCGAATTAGTTCTTCCAGTTGAAGCCGACGAAGCGCTCATATTTATTGATGATGGAGGCGGTGTTGGTCGCGTAGCTAGACTGGAAGCTGATGAATTGGACGTCGTCATGGGTGGAGTCAGTTGCATTGACGAACTAAAGTTGAGAGTTAAAATTTAATAAAAACGTTGTACAAAACTGTTGTAGAGATGTGGTCATTTTACCTTGGCCAAAGGGACGTTTTCGGCGGATAAGGTAGACTAGGTGCAGATACGTTAGGATGTGCAGACGCCATTGTTGTCATTGGAAGCGAGTGCGAAGGGTGCATAGGCGAAATCGTACTGTAAACTGCCGACATATTTGGTCCGATGGCGGCCGCCGCATTAGACGCACTGATGTAAGGCGAGGACATGGGGCTACTATGAGTATTGACTGACGACGAACGTGGGATGCTAAAACAAGAATTGATTACAGTATGAGTGGGGTGAGGGACTGTGATTGGTTGTACCTGTAACTGTTGTCACGATCTTTGCTCGGACTTTCACTTTTAGGTGAGATAACTCTTTGAATCACAGATGACGATATGGAGCTGGGAACGCCGCCACTGTTGCTATTATTGGGGACAGTGCTGGCAGAATTGCCACGTAAAATAGCGTGCTGTGGATGTGCTAATAAATGTGACATCGGCGACATGTGTGGAGGTGGAAGATGTGGATGAGAGAGAAGATGGGGTGGAGGTGGCGGTAGTAACTGTGCGTCTCTACTCAATGGCGACGGTGGCATGATGCTGCTTATGGATGTGACCGCGGATGATGCAGTGGTACAGACAGATGAAGTGCTGCTGCCGCTATTATGGCCATGACTGACTGTATTTGAAGTTGGTAGGCCGACGTTCATTGCCAATGACATCGGCGTCCCATGTGGCGAGGCAGCGTAAGGTATGTGATGCAACAAGTGCGTACCTGAAGCTGACGATACCGCCATTACACTGGTCGGTGTACTACTGTTGCTGGCTGACATTGTTGAACCAGTAGAAGTGCAAGTGCTCACTGGTGTTGGTGGTCGCATTCCGGGCTGTTTCGGGACCGCTATCATAGGCGATTCCCGATTAGTGCGTGTGTCTATTGTGCGTGGCGATGCGGTCGGCGATGGCACTGCAGGCGGAAGATAGGGACTATGTTGTAAGCTGCTATACGGCGTATATAGTGGATAGTTGGGGTATGGAGGTCGGTATGGCGACGAGTGAATCAACATCGGCGCAATTCCATTTGGTGGTAGGGCACCGCTGAGTATGCTAGGAACGCCCGGTCCCATTAGGTTGCCAGGAATTCCAGAGCCTCCTTGTGTAAAAACACTATTATGCCCGGGCGTGCTCTGCATTGATGCTATGCTATTAGAAGTCGCTGCATTAGTACTGAGTGGTATTTTTGGTATAGATGCTATTGTGGTGGCCGTTGCTGTTGGCGGAGTAGTAGGAAGCTGTGCTGCAGTGGCAGTAGACGCGTGTGAGTTGGGTGAGATGTGTTGTGAAGAGCTGCTGCTAGATTGTGCGTTTGTCATTGAAAACGAGGGCAGGAATCCATTTACAACTGTCGACCCAGGCGGTGCACCTTTCAGTACATCTGAGATCGCTGTTGAAGTCTCATTAGGTTTTGGAGCGGAGGTGAGTATGGACGTTGGGGTAAAGCCACCCTGCTGCATGGGATGCGAGGATGGCGGGCCAAGTCTGCCTCCGAAAGCACCAAGCGCCGTAGCCGAAGTCGTCGTAGGCATTAAACTTCCTGGAACTAGTTGAGCAGTCACGGTTGCGGTGGCGGTTGCGGCTGTGGTTGTCGGCAGATTTTTCACATGCATCGGTGCATTTTGTGGTGCTGCAATTAGATGACCAGCCGCAGAGCTTGTTGCTAACTTTGCTCCAAATGGACTGTCGTTTGGTTGAGTAGAAGCTGGTGATGGAATTGAACTCCTTGAGTCGCTGGATACCTGCAAAGTTAATAACAATTATTTTATTAATACATTTTTTTAAAACAAATTTTGCAATATTTTCAAGTGCTGAGTAATTTCAATACTAACCTGCGTTGTAGGTGAATAGGGGGGTGGTGGCAGATTTGTTGGCTGTAAGGCAGCTGCAGCTGCATTCGCAGCCTGTTGTTGTTGCTGCTGCTGCTGCTGCTGCTGTTGTTGTTGTTGTTGTTGTTGTTGTTGCTGCTGTTGTTGTTGTTGTTGTTGTTGTTGCTGCTGCTGCTGCTGTTGTTGTTGCTGCTGCTGCTGTTGCTGTAATATAGATGGTCCCATAGGCTTGTCAACCGACGTAACTGTTGCCGAAGGTGCTGTGAAAGATGGGCTTGCCTGTGCCGGTGAAGGGCCGACTGCAACAATTTGACTACCACTACCACCGCCATTACTACTACCCTGCGCCACGGCTTCGTTGACTGGTCCCGGGGTGGATGGTCCTCCCAAAGTTGGCGCTGAAAACGTTTCATTGTTCTGAGTTGTTGAATTGACGCCAGTTGCTTGTTGCGGATAGTCTGACGATTTGCGGGGTGTCGTTGGACTTGGAGTCGCAATCGAAACGTGCTGAGTAGGCGTCGAAGGAAAAACAATCGGTCCTAACTTTTCAGAGCCCTGTAACAAAAAAAAAACATACTTTATTAGTTGAGCCTTAGGAGGAATTGCATTAAAATTTTAACAAGGTAAAAGTTATTCTACAACTATTTCACGTTCCCCACTAACTTTCAAGCGAAGGTAACTCAAATAAAGGGAAGCACCAGAGACAAAGACTGTCTCAGACTGAGACTTGGCAACTGGACCCATCGTTGGTAAGCAATACGCACGCCTCCCACTCAGATTCACACTCACACTCAAACTCAAAAAAGTTGCCACTAGAGCGAGGCGAGAAGCGACCGTATTGCTTATCAACGATGTCTCCACTGAACCGAATCATATACTAAACAGTTTTCGCTAGAGTGCAAAGGGCTCCGTGCGATTACCGACGAAAATACTCGTTTGACGGGTACGATGCGTGTGGCGTCATTGTCATAGATAATTGAAAGCTGTGCTACAAAATTATCAATAACGACTGCAGAGAGATAGAGATTAAATGCAAATCCTAAACTGTATATTTATTATGTGAAATAAAGAATTTGAAATTTTAAGTACTGTTCTTAACTTTTGGTAAAGTATTCGTTATTAGACGATTTTAGTTACACAAATTTTTATGGACTTCCAACACAGTGCGAGTTACACTTTCAACTGAATGCAAAATTTAATTGGAAGGAACAAAACGCAACCAACGCGTAATACGATTATGTTCGGAAGATGCTTCGAAGCCGGTATTTGCATATGTGCCTACAACGTGTCGTACTAGTATCGGCTCTATATGTCGTTTACATCCTTATTTACTCGTATATACACCAAATCAGTCATTAGTGAAACTACATTTCTCCGGTCAAGGGGAATAATGAGGTTATGTCAGGCCAGGCATGTGTATACGTGATTTGAAAAATTCAAAAAACCGTTGTAAACATTTTCACCAATAAAAAAATTTAGAAAATTCTTTGGGGAAAAGCGAAAATAAAAAATTCTTCAATTCATTAAAATTAAAATTTCTGTATAATCCAATAAGTTGGACATAAGAAAACAACGAAATTCATAAAATTATCATTAGATTTTTCCACAATTACAAAGTTGTTCTGCAGCCCATGGGGTCCGAAATTAAAAACAGATACTATGCTTGAGTTAAGAAAACGTTCGCACAGATCCATTGTTATGCAGCATTTAACAAAAAAAAAATTATTTATTATTAAATAAATAAATTTATTATGAAATAAATTATTTCATTAATTAATTTTAAACTTGTATTTATTCCACCAATGAGTAGATTCGCAAAGCTCTTGATTTGCTAACCCGGGTCGATCGGTACACCGAGGGTGGTGAACTTAGAAACATATAAAAAGAGTAAATCTGATAGGGTCGAAAGGGTTTTTGTTCAACCTACGAGAATATTTATGAATAGAAGGTTATTAAAAAAACATTGATTGCACATATATTTATAAATTGTTCTCTCGCACATATTCTTAGAAATCTTTCCATCACACAAACTCAAATGCAAATTAGTCCAATTCGTCCAGGTTGGGTCTTGAAGAAAACAATTACTTCGCGTTGGCTTCTAAAATTTCTTTAAAAATTTGCCCAATTTGTCCAGATTGGAACCATAAACACTTGGGAAAAAAAATTAAATCGCATTGGATTCTAACAATTTTTCCAAAAGTTATCCCATTCGTCCTGATTGCGAATTTCGGGGAAAAAATTACTTCGCGTAGGCTTCTAAAATTTCTTTAAAAATTTGTCCAATTCTTCCAGATTGGAAAAAATCATAAACTTTGGAAAAAAATTACTTCGCGTAGGCTTCTAAAATTTCTTTAAAAATCTGTCCAATTCTTCCATGTGGGTCCATAAAGTTCGGAAAAATCTTACTTCGTATGGGCTTCTGAAAGTTCTTTAAAAATTTATGTGTATCACTGATATCTTAATATGTATATATAATATACGTATTTTAATACCCTATACCTTAAAAAAGGTAAAAAGGGTATACTAAGTTTGTGGGGTTGAGAGGTTTTTTTTTATATACGAAGTTCCAACTCTAAGAATAAGGCATATGAATGAAATTTGGAGTGAACTACATGCAAAAGATACAAGCTAAAATATTTCCTGTGTTTCTTCACATTCACAGTCTGTTAATCACAGTTTTTAAACGTAATACGTCGAATATTTGTTTTTTTGTTTTATATAAATCAGGAGTTTAAAAAAAAATGTTAACATAAATGGTTGCACCATATAAGTTGGAAGGCAAAATAATGGTAAAGAATGTAACGGACGAAAAGTGCGGATAGCTCCACTACCCGATACGACAACGCGAAAGTAGAGCAGATTGGCATAACATCCCTTTATTGAGTGATGGAGGAGGTATTGTTATGCAAAGAAGTAATTTCAAAGCAAATACTGGTAGCAAGCAGAAAAGCAATATATCACACAATGATATCTAATTTTCACTCGAATTACTCAAAGTGCTGTGCCACATTTTTGCTTGGATTGTTTTTTTTTAAAGAATGTCCAAGTTGCATAGTGGGGTACACAGATTTGTGTTATTATTTTGCAACTAAGTTAGTGAAAAGTAAATCCGATTTTTTGTATAGTTATAGGCGAAGAGAACAGACAAGCGGGTAAGGATGTGTTTTGAATCACAATTTCTATGGATTACTTGTTGTTTTTTGAATGTGCAATGAAAGCAACAGAAAGAGATCAAATATCGGATAGTGTAACGCTGACTATCCCTGATGTAGATCATGCACTGGTTTAATGAAGCTACTGGCGTTAATTGACACTTAGTAAACGGTCTTTGCTCTAAAATAAAAGCCACAATTTTAAAGCCTTTGTGGTTTTGATTATTAGTATAATACAGAATCCCATCCTGATCAAGAATAACATATAAATAAATACATATAAATATAAATGTAAATACATTCGTGACCATTTTCTCCCACGCGGTACCATAAGAATTAATTATTATTAGATTATATACGAGTATGTAAATATGGTTATACACTGCGACCTAAAAGATCTAACTGATGACGATAGACTCATTTGTAGCTCTTCTGTCAGGATTATTTCAGCAGAAAGTTATGTATAATTTGGAGGAGAAATTCTGGTCATATCCGCAATATGTTCATCAAAACACTGCTGTGTTTTGTGTATCAGAGCTCCGTAATCTGTGGTTTCATCACTTTCTTCACAGAATTTACAGATGGCATCTGGAGCTAGACCTAACTTATTCATGTGATAGTGGAGTCTACAGTGTCCGCTTCAAACGCCTGTGATGATTCTTAATTTACTTTGAGGCCTGTTTATTAACTCCTGAACTCTTTTAGCATTAAAGTCTCCCAGAAAAGCATTGGACTGTCTTAATCCCGGAAGATTTTTCCAGGTTTGACTTCTTTTTGCATCTGTGCACTTCTTTAGTAAACCTCCAATGGTGTTGGACGATAGTCCACAAAAGGGTTCAGGAACATTAAAAAGAGAAGACACTGCTCTCTAGCTAGGCTACCACAGCCTTCTCATTTCCTTCAGGTAAATATTTACATAGAATCACAATGTCTTTTTTACATATTAAAAAAAAAACAAATATAAACAATAATTATAGAATTGTTGGATCCTATAAAGAATATTTGACAATTCGAAATTTTAGCAAATTGTGTTTTCACAGCCAAGTTTTTGTTGTTTATTTAAGGCGGGATAATGAATAAATGAGTCTTATCTTTTTCTAAAGTATTTTACTGTTATAGTCTGTTTATTTTCAAATATATTTTGACATTTATGTGCGAAATACTTTAATCCATTTGCATTTTTCATTTCATCGTACTTTTAAGTCTGCGGAGGGTTGTTTTACATTTTTTAAACCACTGTTTCCTATTTGACCCAAAGTTTCTTATTATTTGAGGATGTTTATCGCCATTTATGTTGACACATCAGTATGAAAATATGCCAATGTTAACACCTACAAAATTAATTAAATTCACTATCCCAGTCCTGCCCAAAAACAACTTTTAAGATTGTTTGCTAAAACTCATCCTGCGAAAGTGAAATGAGATGAGAGGATTCTATTGATTTTTACTTTCCATGCACGTGTTTTGGATTATTCTTAAATTGATTTTTACTAATGCGTTTTCCAATAAATTTAATTTTTTAAATTCCCATTTGTTTTCCATAAAGATTTAAAAACCAAAAATTTTCCAAGTGGCTAACAAATCATTTCTCAGAATAACTAATTTAGTGCATAAACTAACATAGCTAATCAAGTGCGGCAGTAATTTGGGGAATCCCAAAGCTTCAAAAGTGAATTCACACTCTTTGTGCATTAAATTAATATTCAAACTAATTTAAAATTTTAATTTAAAAATATTTACCATATAAATACATATGTCCTTGGTCAGGACGAAGTTCCTCTCTAAACTGTAATTTCAAATTTTATGGAATTATTTACCTTTCATCTTTTTGAATCCCCTAGAAATAATTGGTATGTAAATAAAACGCCCGAACGCTGTATTGGTATTATATAAAATCAATTACTGTAACCCCCTAATTGGAAACAATTTCTCGAATCATTTTCAGAAATTGCTTATTAAATAAAAATATAGACACGCACTTGTGGAAAATCGCAGTTCATTTGTCACTTTGTACGCATATATGTACATACATATGCAAATATATATTGTTGGTGGAAAATGGGGGTGTGGGGAATAATTCTTGTTGGACCGCGTCAACTCACCTTGGGCGAAGTGCATTCTGTTGATGATTTTTGCTCTTCCGGACATACCGTTGCTGCTGTCGATGCCGTTTGCACTGAAACTGAGCCAGCAGCAGTGGTAGGAGTTTTATCAGGGCTTTTTGGCTCCGCGGCAGCACCATCCTGCGCGTTGCCACCGGAAGTCTCTACACGTACTATAATTGCTATTTTGTATGTTACAACTATGTTCCGTGGGTTTTCGAATATATTCGAAAACACGGACAATTAACTATGGAAACACGAGAATATTTACGAGAGACGTAGAAAGACGTACGTACAGCAATTCCTTCTGACTGTCTGATCAAACCGATTCATTCATGCATATGCAACAACAAATCAATTTCGGTGTTTAGAGTCTGAGTTTTATTATATGATTATTACCATTATTTTTATGGACTCTTTTTAATGGGCACTTGGCACACGTAACAATGGTAAAAATGTTTATAGATTAAAATTCTTATGGCAAACATGCGTTTAATTGCATTTTAATGCAATTGGTTGTCTCAACACAAATGTCGAAACGGCGACGATGACGGCGACAACGGCAACGACACGTCCAATAAGTCACAACACTAATACACACACAAGCACACGTTATTGTATCTGCTATTGTTGGGCTATTGCTGGCATTTCTCTTGT
Source organism: Clusia tigrina (assembly GCA_920105625.2). NCBI lineage: Eukaryota > Metazoa > Arthropoda > Insecta > Diptera > Clusiidae > Clusia > Clusia tigrina. Next base: position 161,902,479 of record OV050033.1, on the reverse strand, counting down.
TGGCGTATTATACTGTGTATATGTGTGTATGTATTATTTTTTTCTACCGCACGACACAAAAATTTGGCTCTGGCTTTGGCACTGTTCCCTGTTACGAGCGCGTAGAATGAACAAGCGTTCGAATGGGATACTTCTGCACGAAAATTGTCTCTCCTTCGCTGTAAAAGTGAAAGCCTCCACCGACATTGCATTCGCATTGCCACTTCAACGTAAAAGATTTCATTTTGATTGCAAATTTTTACTCAAATCAAGCATCACCATGTACGAGTGTATCCATCCATGCTTCTGCATTGCACAGTGCAGTACTCCAGTACTCAAAAGCCAAACACCGGTCCGCACCACACTTAGTGCAAACGCAACCACAAGTGGAGTGGAGTGGAGTGGAGCAAAGCACGGCAACACAAAGTAAAGTAAAGCAATCCAAAGCGGAGCGGAGAGTAGCGGAGCAGAGTTATGTTGTTATGTGGTGGGGTGCCGCAAAAGAACAAAAATAAAGCTTTGCGGCGACTGGGCGCGGCCTCGGTTATGGTTTGGTGTCGTCGACCACCTTTGCTTCGCTTTGAATACACTTAATCGTTGCGAATGGTAAAGTACCTAATTATAAGACTATGAGCAGACCCCGAGCGAGAGTAGCTAAATATTCACATTCACATTCGCATTCACCCAAAATGGGGTGGGTATGGTGCGCGGCCTAATCTTAGCGGAACGATTAGTATATGTTAGCTGATTCACAACGATACGCGACGACATACCTCAAAGTCACACTACACGTAATTAACACTGTAATCCGCACGATTATAAATTAAGACTAATTGATTGAGTGCGGCGAGGCATTACATTTTGGCAACAATCCCATTCAGCTTCAGCAGTGAGTGGACTACCGCGAGACTACAAAAACTGAATCGCATTGACGACGACCGCTACGGTGACGGCTACAGCGACAGCAACACCAGCGACGAACAACGACTACGACTACGACGACAAAAACTGCTTCACTTGCAAAACGTATCGTATCGGATCGAACGAACCCCCGCCGAAGATACACCAAATTGGCGAAGAGGCACTAGCACTGGGCAGTTTGGAGTTTTTTGGTTCGTTATTCAAAACGCGTATTTATGCAAATTCACAAAACGATTCCGGCAAAAACTGCTGTTTGATGGTACTGTTGCTGTTGCTGTTCCTACTACTATTACTGTCTGCCAGCCACTGTCTTGTCTACAAGCACACAAGCTCACGCGTCGCGCCGCCGAGTGCTCAACAATTGCAATAAAACATTGCAAAATAGCAAAACGGCATTACAGAATAAAACAGACAAAAATATTAAACAGCTAAAGCTACACACGGATACGGACAACTCAGCACAATACAACGGCAAAACACCGACATCGACACGACAACGACAACGACGATGACAGACAGTCAACCCACCGTCACTATAAGCTATACACTATACTTTACCACGTCTTGGAGCGCTCTGACCTGAGTGGATTTTACGAAACACACTGCAACCGTACTGTATATCCAGTCATAAGCAGTCTGCTCTTAGAGCGAGCGCAGTAGATACTCATATGCAATACAAATAATGCACGACGACGAAGCAATCAACCAACTAACCAACCAACCACAGGAGTGGAGTATCCAGTAGCACCATTCAACAACTTGAGAGAGAAAAATTTCCTCATTGGCAGCATACCTACGAGTAAGTTGCCACTGGTATTAAAAAATCGGAAATCCTATAAGCCACTTCATACCAATAAGTGATACAAGTGACCAGTGGGTTTTAATTGACAAATATATGCATGTACATAAGGGTTTTTGCTGTGAGTGGATATATTTGAAGAGAAATATGCTAACATCATTCGAAAGAAATGCAGAGTACAAAGAAATTTCTGCAAAAATACAAGTAAACAAAAAATATTCAGTGTGGCACCAGTGGTTGGTTGTTAGCCTGCTCTATGCTGCTGCTACTGCTGCTGGTGCTGGTGCTCTGCCCTACCCCCAGAAACGAAAACTCTCGTGCGCTCTTTTATTTGTACTCGCACGCTTGGAGAATTTAAATTTGAGCACAGCGCATGTGAAATGAATCCCCCCGCTGACATCCATTAAAATAGAATTGAACTGACTCGAATTGAAAAGAAACAAGCAGAAAAATGGCAAAGCATTTTTTCTTGAAATTTTCATCGCTTTTAAAAGGTGTAAGAAAGAAAAATGAGAAAAATGAATTCGTGGTAGGCCACAATTTCACGCAAATGCCTTTTCAATATTAGCCCAACCAACGCTTCACACATTCTACTAACCACTACAATCAACATCCAACACAATTGTGCGGTGAGAGCAAAGCAAATTAACAGCAGCAGCAGAAGTACGAGTAGCAGCAGCATTTATACCCGAGTACTCAAGTTGTAATCACTTGAGCTTGAGTGTCTGTTATGTCTGACGCTCACCGTCAGTAATGCTGGCTAATAGCCGCTGTTGTAATAGTAATAATGCGCGTAATTTAATAAATCGTAAAAGCCACTTGAATGAAACATGATTACTATTTATGATACACCGATGGATGGATGGATGGATGGGATGGATGGCTGATACGATACGCTACGATACCATACCGCCGAACGACCGAAATGGCACGAATACAACCCGACCGACAAACCTATCACACTGAATGCCAAACCAAGCCAAACCGGCCATATTCTGCTAAGTTGATTTGATGCTGTGTGCTGTTGTATATTGTGAGATTGCCTCGGCTTCTGCTTCTCCTCCTTCTACTCCTGCCTTTACCTTAGCTTGATTCAAATGGGGGGTTGGTTGGTTGGTCGGTCGGTTGGTTGTAAAGGAGAACCATACATATGTACTTACAAATGTATATGATGACTGGCATGATATGCACGCCAAGTGAGTGAGACTTCCTTTCTTGCCGCTGTGTGCGCGTGCACAGTTAGTACACTCAATACTAAATTGGCCAGTTTAGCAAGCTTACAGTTGAGTTGGTGGTTTGTTGGCTCTTGGCATATTGTTCAACAAACAAAGCTATGCCTGACTATAGCATTTAACGTCACGTTATGATACCGACCTCATCGTTGTCAGTTTTTTTTTTACTTAAAAGGAACTCCAGACTATCAGCATTTTCGATGGTCACAATATACACACACATATTTATATATATGTATGTACATCCATACAATTTTTGCTCTCTCTATCTGTCTCTCTGAGGAGTATTTGGCGGATAAAATTGTACACCAGTTTCGAATTAGCTTAATTCGATTATTAATATCTGTGTATTTTTTATTATTTTGGTATGTGGGCTTTTTTAATGGAGCAACATTGGCAGAGAGCCATGATCGACATTATTGCTGGGTTGCCTTTGTTGTTGCCGTCCTGTCATCGCACCTCACCGTAAAAGTTCGATGGCTTGTGCTCATTCGTCGTTTCTTCGCTGGTTCGTTTACCTTTCGTTTTACTGTTTACACGTTCAAAGTGGCTCAGCTTAGCTGAGTCGCGGCTCAATACTGCCGTGGGACTGGTTTTTATGAGGTGGGGGATGGGTGGTTTACGAAGTAGTTGGGAATCAGGCGAATACATTCAACTAACCAACCATCCAACCAACAAACAAACCCAATATGAGAGATGCAATGTCTCTTGTGTTGTGTTCTGTTGTGTTCAAGAGATGCGATGTATGACAATTTTACCCGCAGTGTGTGCTCATGTGTGTTTGTATATGAAAGCGTTTTTAGAAGTGGCTAACTAAATACTTGAGTTTAATTTCCTCAGAATAGCACAAAGTGGGCAGCTACAGAGCTTAATGCGGCATGCGACAAACACAAACATGAAGAGTGGAAAGATAAAAAAGAGCACACAAGCAAATTGTACGGAAAATTGCAATACTCCCCTACAGTAGATCAATTTTAATTCGCAGTATACAGAACACATATGTATGCACCTAATTAGAAAAGTTTTTGTGTGATAATTTATCGCTTAATTTATATGTCAATGATTAATTTACATCTAATGTGCCTAATTTATTGTGATGATTAAGCTGGCAATTGTCGAAGTTTTAATACGCTTCAATCACTCATTATTTATCTTTATAGCACTGCTCTTTGAACATTGCGAGTATTCATTGCAATCATAAATATGTATATCAAGTTGTAAATACTTAATAAAAGTTTATAAGGAGAATTTTTCGAAAGGATTTAATTTGAGGGGATACATATGTAAATATGTTTATATGTATATATTCACAAATGTGTGTAAGTATGTTCATAAATCTGTATATGGATGTATGTATGTTTGTTCACAAATGTACGTAAGTATGTTCACAAATTTATGTACGTATGTTCACAAATGTACGTAAGTATGTTCACAGATGTACGAGTATGTACATATGTTTACAAATACATGTACGTATTTATGTTCAGGAATACATATACGAGTATATGTGTGTTCAAATGTATGTATTTATGTACTATGTTCAAAATTATACGTATGTATGTTCACAAATTTATGTATGTATTTATGTTCACAAATGTATTTAAGTGTCTTCACAAATGTGTATATATAGATGTATGTATGTTTGCTCATAAATGTACGAAAGTATGTCACAAATGTATGTAAGTATTTTCAAGAATCTATGTACCTATGTTTACAAATGTATGTTCGTATATTCGCAAATATATGTACGTATATATTCATATATGTATGTATATATTTATGTTAACAAATGCAATTATAGATGCTCACAAATGCATGTAAATATGTATGTTCACAAATGTATGTATATATAGTAAATTCTATTTAGAAGTTTATAATAGAGTAGAACAGAAGTAGGGTAGGCCAGCGAACCGCTGAAGAAGGAAGTCTCGAAGCCATCAGGCATTAATGTCCATTATACTATACGCCTGGAAATATATGGGGGGGGGGGTAGATAGCGGATTGTGAAAGGGAAGTTATACCTTTTCAAACTTCTTTGATTTTTTTACGAATCTCAGAAGTCTGTCCAGGGATAAAGAATGTAAATTGTCCATTTCCAATACAACTGCCCCTCAGTCTGGCGAAGGCAGGAGAAGCGGAGAGAAAATGCTCTGTGCCGTTTTGTTCTTCCTCCAGACAGGAGACGCAGTTCGGACTCTCGATGATGCCTATGATCGCCATATGATGGCCCCATTGATTATGCCATTTGATTACCCCAACCAATGATCGAAGATCATTCCTTCGTAATGTTAGAAGGAAATATGCAAGTATATTGTTTGGGCTTCTAGGAATGATTGGCATTCAGAAAATGATACAAATAAATGTTATGTTAAATTGTAATTTTAGCAATTCAGATACGATCATGATAAAATCAGTTATTATATGAAATAATCAAGAGATATTCACAAGGTTCAAAATGTTACATAGACGTGAATGAGTTATTATATGAAATAATCAAGAGATATTAAAAAGGTTCAAAATGTTAAATAGACGTGAATGATTTTTTAGGTACGAGTGCGTTTTACAAATTATACCATATTATTAAATCATTAATAAAATGCTTAAATCAATCAAAGATTCATTTTACTTTTTGTTGTTGTATAGCAGTTAGAGCAACATACACCTGCTACCTTCTGAGTGTACCCTGGTCTAGGGTCACAGTGGGATTACTCTACTAAGTGATGCAATGAGGAGAGTGACTAATTTGATATCTGTACTAGCAGAAAATCAAAAAGACTTTCCACTCATGTAGTCCAAGCTTAGATCCCTGTATATAGTTATTTACATTACCTCTACTGACCTCCTTGGTAATCTTCTACAAAATGCAATAATTATTTTCATTTTATAAATTTTACTTTACTGTTCTTATAATATTTGGACTAAGGGATTACTGAAATAGAGCATTTAATATTACAATTTGCTAAATTAATTCTAGGCTTGAAAATTATCCGTCCGTAAATATCCGTTTAGTGGCATCCCTGGCTGTAGGCTATATTCAAATAAAAATATAGGATTCTATGCTTGAAGCAATTGAGAGATTATCTGCTCTATCGTGAATTAAATTTTCCCTCCAGATTTTAATGGATTCCAATCGGGGGAATTATATTCCCAATAGAACCGTAGCCAAGGCCGGTAGTATATTCACAACACAGCTGAATGTCAAGTTTGTTGTTTTAAGATAATCTTTATTTGAAAAGCGTCATTATAATTATTAAATTTTTTTCATCATAGAATTCTTACATGAAGTTTGGCCTTAGTTACCGAACCAGACTTGAATTCATTTACAAATTTTCGCTATAATTTCACAGTTGCTTTCAGATATTAAATGCAGACTTGATACGCAATGAAATATAAATAGTTAAACAAGCGTTGTTAGAAGGTCACTTTTTCAAGTTTCGAACTATAGTCAGCTTTGAGGTGGCTGTGTTGAAGTAGTGCGCAACGCATATATCACCTCTCACCGCTAACGCTATAGTAAAGGCAAATTACTAGATATATCAACCTAATGGTGTATGAAAAAACTGAGTACATAGTCTTTACGTCAATCATTAGAATTAACGTTTACTTAAATAAAGTAATATTTGCTAAAAAAAGTAAATAAAAAACAAAAAAAAAAAACGCGGTTAGAATTTTGAACTTTTGGAATTTAGAAAACAAGTACAGTAATATACAAAACAATAAAAATGTGGCAGAAAATGATTAGCATATTTTGATAAATTGCAATTTTTAAGCCAAAATGAATATTTTAATTGTTACATATATTTGAAGATGGAAGTAAACAGCTATTTATGAGAGGTGATAGGAGAGACTTTCAAAAGATTCATTTTCTTTTCCCCCCAACTGTTTGAAATCTCTTCGGTGTTTGGATGATTGATCCCTCCAAAAAAAAGTTTCATCATTATGCGCATGAAAGAGACCTAACTTTCCTTGACATATTTTCACATTTGTGGAGCCGTTAGTTAGATATTTAGTTATTATTTGGCAATTATCCATTAACCAATATGTGAAATACATACTAATTTTTTAAATAAAACCTTTCAATGTGGAAGCAGTAATGCGAAAAGCTTCTGAAGAACAGCCACAACAACACTTATGAATGAGAAACAGTTCTTGGCTATGACAAATGAAGCGAACAGCCTGTTACGGCAACTACTGAGGAAAAACTCACTTAAGTGAAATACAAAAACTCTTTAATTAACGTTAAATTAGTGTAAAGCAGAAAATAGGTATTTCGAATGATTCGAAAGATGCTATTTTCACAGATATTGCTTTGAAAATTGCATTATTTCACAATGCTCGAAATTAACACCACCATTGCATTGCACAGTTATCATATTCGCCTCACTCGCCGCATGTCCACTTGCAAGTATGCATTGTAAGGCATAGAGCAAAGTACGAATACGTTCAAGGAACTAATATACTTATAGCAGAAGACGAGTTTCATTTGTTTTTAACAAAGTGGAAAATTTCAATAAACAAACAGCCGCAATTGTATATGCCTTTATTTCGGTGTTTTCCTTTGGTCTCGTAAAGAACTGTTCAGATTCAAAAGAAGATAACGTCACTTCTTTCCAACTCATCTTCTTGCCTGTTTCTTTCCAGTGCCCATGTCAAAATGTTTCTTCAAACATTTCTTCTTATTGTGAACAACAAACTTGGATGAGTAAGTCAGGTCCACGGCTTAGTGTAAATTACAGATAAGACCACTAAGTTTACCGAATACGACGAGCTGTACGCAATTGTATACGCATGTGAATGAGACTTGTTTCTTTAAATGCTAATATTAAATGATATTAATCACACAGATTTTTGTGCACACACACACACACTCAACTAACTGAATGCCAAATTTCACTTACAAGGAACAAAACGCTTTAAGCGATTGCTAACGTGTAATACGAGAAGATTCTGATGATTCGGCGATTCGGTATTTGCATACATGAATCGTGCCGAACTCGTATGGGTTTTATATGCCGATTACGTACTCGCGGAAAGATCCATTGTGAACACAATTAAGCGTTTAGCTGAGTGGAGCGTGCCACCAATTGAGACAAAAAACCAAGACTCTAATAGAGATTAGAAAAAATTAAATTAACTAAAATTCTTAAAGGATATATATTTAAATTGATGTTGCTGAGAAATAAGAAAAAATAAATTTAAAAAATATGTCCATAATTGGCTGAAAGAATCACTTCTGTGTTCACTCCGTTAAAATGTGATTGTGGTGAAGACAATGTCGACAAAAAACACTTCCGATTAGATGGTCAAATATATTGCAGAAGATTTTAAATTAGAAGGTGCCAGAAAACCCCAACATAACACAATACACTTAGAATTAGAATATTGATAATTATTTGGTGTTTCTGGCTAATTTTGAATTAATAACCAATTATTTCACAACCTGTCGAGTTGAAGGATTGTGCAATATATATCTAAGAAGAACTGAGCTACAGAGGACTTTTGCTTTTAGTTATAACAAGCTTTAACTACATATACTATAAATCTTAAATGGATAATACATCTGGCACCTCAAATGACCTTGCAGGCAGGTCTATGTGTGAGCTTCAAGGCCAGTCATCTAACCTAACAACAGGCTCAATTAATTTAAGTTTCCTTAGTTTCCTGGCTGAGATTCTTAGGTTCAGCTCAACATGAAGCTGATTTCATTGGAAATAGGATTTCTAAAGGATTCATTCAAGTGCCAGAAATAATATTTTCCCATTTTGTATTATTGTGGAACTATTTGAATATTGTGTAATTAAACATTTAAAGAGTCATAGCTAAATTGGATTTGAGTATAGTGTCTATAATCCGTGTTCGATGCACTTTCCTCCAATCGCTGAACATCAAGGTTTTTTTTATAATTCGTATGGGATCACGACGATGCTATTTTTAACGAGTGTTCGCTTATACAGGTTAATGAGCTGACACTGCCGCAAATTTTTTATAGTTTGTGCATATAATTTTGTTATATATATAATGAACATTATTGAGAGAACATTTAGTGGTAATGCCGCTAACTTTATATAACGAAGAACTGACTCTTAGTGACGTCGTTGTATTTAATTGTTTTTGCATGCTTATATATCAATTACGAATCCACCTCACCTATAGTAGGCTATAAATCAGAATTTATGCTATCAAGGTCAACTGCAGAAAGGCTGATAGTGTCAATTTATCTGTTTCATGGTATTATAGTATACCATGGTAATTATAAAATACGTTTTGATTATTCTTATATACCATGGTTATTCTTATATACCATGGTTATTATTATGGTTATTGCTATACCATATCTCAGTTGTTTGGGTTCAATACCAAATTTATGTGTGAGTATAAATTAAGCCGTTCGAAGGCAAATTCTGGAATTTAAGACTAAGTGTAAAGTATTGATTCCAGTCCTAGTTAAAAAAAACATCTACTATTAGGACACTACTTCAGATACTGTGAAGAATATATTCTTTCAAAAAATTTCGACTTCGTTGTTTCTTCCCCCTCGCCTTTTTAATTAGAGAAACTGAAAGGATTATTCACTTACCTTATTTTCTTCATTGCCACTATCACACTGTAAAATAAAGTGTTAATTGTTAAAAATTGTTTCTATTGAACAGATAAGATATTAAAGTACTTACGATATTAAATCCTTTTCCAATACTATTACATCTATTCATCGCCTGCAATTCATACAAAATTTTAAAAAAATATTATTCTATAGTTTAATAAATATGATTATCACAGCAGTTCTTACATCAGTCAGCCTATCCTTTAACTCATCATCCTTTTGCTGTGGAACCATTCCACGCATTTCTATCGCGGCTGCTTCATGGTTGTGCATCTGCAACTCATTAGTTTGTGTGACCTGCTTCTGTGATGTTGTTTGTATAAACAAAAATTTTGGTATACTAAAAATTAAAGAGAAAATCACAATAATTACATTAAGTGCCATTCCAAAGTTGTTATTCTTCGTGCTGATCAGTTCGTGCGTATTCGATTTTGTACCCTTCATTGGATCAGGCATTACAGTACGGAAACCATCGCATATCGATGTCGTAGGAAGTGACTGTGTGTTGTTTGGGGCGCCATTGCCTGATCTGCCTAATTGCGGTGAATTTGCACTAGTTAGAGCGATAGGTGAACCACCAATACAGCTGCCTAATCCAACAGTTGTGCATTTTTCCATGGAACTGCAGATCTCCATGCTCGATGAAGTCAAGGTCGCGGTGGCAGTGACACTCTCGCTGACTACAGCCGTTCTACAACTGTCGCCCAAATGCATGCCACTGTCACCGTTATCACTGGTGTTTGTGCTACTACTGCTGCCTCCATTGCCAATACCGCTGCTGCTGTTGTGATTTCCAATTGTTGGATTTGTGCTGCTTAAGTGACTAACATTACTTCCACTATTGTTATTACTGCTATTTTGATTTGTATTTAACAAATTGTTGCTACTTTGATATTGGCTTTTCCAAAGCGTTAAACTAGTTTCCGTCTCCGTAACTGCCGTCATGTTTACATTATTATTATTGTTGTTGGTTCCACGAATTGCAGTGCATTCTTTTAAATTATTATTAATGGGCATGTTCAGACCTCGTATCGGATGCGGTTGACCAGTGTCAAGGATCTTTGGCATTTTGGTCTCTTCAATGCTGTAAGTGCATGTGAGCTCCTCGAGAGCTGATAACCGTTTCTCCTTACGCTTCTGTCCTAATTTAATGGCAAACTGAAAAACGATAATAACAATTAATTAAGATATTGAATCATATTAAAATAGCATACACACGAAACTAGGAATTTCATTAACTATAAAAAAACCCCAGGCCAGGAGCAGCTTTCTCTAAAAATAAGGAGCAATTAAAATACCTTTTATGCGAAAATTGAATAGGAATATTTTTGTATTACTGACATATTGTATAACAAGTTTCAAGTCAAGAATAGTGGTCATACGATAACGGATGACAGAATAAGCCGGTCTTGTTGCAAGCTTAGGTAAAGGTATAGTCATGAGAAAGACCAACTGGTCAACCGAAAGAATTGTAAGGTTCCAAGTTTCAGAACGTAATATTGACGTAAAATATATTAGAATTATGTCTATAAGACAAATCTTGACAATATTGATCGAAACAAAATATTTTATCAAGGCCATGAAAATCTTCCCATAAATTGTTCAATGTGCAATGCAACAAGCACAGGAATATAAAGGATTCTCCTTTTGTGAAATTATGTAACTCAGCCAAAACATTTTCTACCAATCTGCCAAGTAAGTCCTTCCACTGTGAAATGAGAAAAATATCCCCTGCATTTCGTGAAGAAAAGTTCACATGTGAAAATGGCGTAAACAAAGTTCAACTTCAACATTTACAAGCTCACAAATTTTAATATTTTATAGAAAAAAATAAAAGAACCACCTTCAATCTTAGTATTTAGCTCTGAACGATTAAACTCACCTCCAAGTCGTCGTACGTTTTGAATTCAAGTATAGCGAAACCGTCAATAATCTCTTCCTCAAGCACCGGTGAACGTGGCAATTTACGCCGTACCAAAGGTGGAGGTCGCGGCAGTGGTTTATCGCGCGGTAGCAACAAAGTTGACGACGATGACGTGGAGAGCAAATCCTCATCGAGTGATTCGCCTTCACTATCACTGGGCGTGGCCATTAGTCCTGAATTGCATTCGGGCGAATGTGGCGGATTGAGCAGCAATGAAGCAATGCTATCCGTTGGAGGCAGCACATTGTTGCTACCATTGCTACTGCTTGTAAAGTTGCCATTTGAATTGTTGCTATCCTCACCCATGCTGCCAGCACTGCTGACGTGGTATAAGAGACCGCTGGGGGTAGTGGCGCAACGGTTATCCCGTTCCGCCTGTAGTCTTTGAGCACGCTCGCGCCGTCGTTTCTGTTGCCGCTGCTGTTTAGCATTTAAACTAAGATTGTTGCTGCAACTGCCTAAATGGCCATTAGTAACTTGAGCTGCGTTTGGTTGATCAGTACTTATGGCAGCTGCTGCTGCGGCGGCTGCTGCGGAAGCCGCCACAATGGAAAGCTCGGTATCTGAGTCGAAATCGCTAGGAAGCGGCGGAGGCAATTGCTGCGGAGGTGGCGCACTACACAAAAAAGTGCCACCGTTGCCACCTCCGCTACCAACACCGCCGGCGGTTATAGTGGATGTAGTTACAGCACCACCGCTCATTTGTGGCGATGGCGGTGGAAGATTCAGATGCTCTCCTCCCATCTGCTGTGACATAGACGATGTCTGCGTCTGGTGGGACCCAGGTGGTTTTAATTCCAGGGTATCCATACTATAATCCAATTCAAACTACTCCTGCCTCATCAAAGGAGCGTTACCATCTTCTGCACGCGTTCCATAGACGGTGCAGTAGGGTGGCGGAAGTGGACGAAGAAGCAGGAGTTGGGGAAGCAGGCTGCGCAGTGGGAATCCGTGGTAAAATCGATGGAATTCCCGTCGTTGCATTCAACGTAAAGAACGTGCCGTTTTGTAATTTTCACCGTTCGCTTGATTTTATCGATTTATATTGTAATTTTACTTCACTAATTCAACACTTTTATTGGTTTTGCACTTGCAAACACTCCTTCATTTCAATTTTTTTTTTTATTATTTTATTCTTTTTTTACTCTCCTTGTGGTCGATCAATCGCCTTGTGACCAAATTGTCAAAAAGTTCTTTTTCGTTTTCATGCAGAATTACTCGCTTTTTCATGTCACCTTCTCCATGTTTTCATCAGTTTCTTTTTTCATTGTACACTATTTACTTAAGTTTTTATTTAGAGAAATATCTGAAATACTTATAATTTTGGTTTCGTTTGCCTTCTTGTTGGGTTTTTGTTTTATTAAATTTTTCATGTTCTCACTTCATCTTTTTCAACATCTTCTTTGAAATTACAATTTGTATTTATCTCATTTTTTCGCACGCGAAAACACATAATGCATTTCTTTTCACATAACGTAGTGCCATCTCTATCCCTGCGCTGATTCGTAATAGAAATAGGAGGAATAGCGCGTTGACAAAAACAGCGAAACCGGTGTGAGAAGCAAGCGGAAAATGCGTCAAAGAGTTGCCATCGCATGCACAATTTCCTATATAGTTTTGTTTATATTCAATTGTTTACTATAATTAAAATAACAACTTGATTAAAACAAACACTAGCTGCCAGGACTTCCGGTTTAATAAGTTGGTAAAGACAATTATTCAATAAATGTACCATTATGCCTAATGGAATATATAGATTTTTGTTAATTTATGTTTTTTACAATTGTTCATTATTGGCATCATGCAACAAATTCCAAGTAAATTTAAGGATATTGCTCTTTAAATGACCTCACATAAATTACTTGAAAATAGATTATAACGTTGTAAAAAAAAATTAAATATAGAAATTTTTGAATAGATGTCATTAGTTTGAGCCCTCTTTGTCCATAGTTTACGAAATTACACCTTTTAAGCCACTTAAATTGATATTGGAAAAAGACCCAATCTTATTCACTTTCGGTTGAAAAACCCAATTCCGATTAGACTTTAAATTGGAAACCTAACGCGCATTTAAAAAATGTTTGTTTACTCAATCAACATTAACCAGATTTTTGCCAGCTTAACTAAATACAAATATTTTTCCCAAATTTCATTACCCTGGTTGCCAGAAATGATAGTTTCAATTTAATTATTATTTAATAATGATGTTTTTACAAATTTTAGTTATATTAAAAAATGAATATTTTTTCCCAATTAGAAAATTGTCAAAGAAGATAGCAACTGGTCCAAGATGTTTCTATAAAATAAAATATCTGGATTCTATATTGGATTGCCGTATCAAATTAGATTTTTCAAAATATATACATAGGTATATAAAAAAAGAACTTTAATTAAAATGGTCCATATTAATTCACCTCTTAACCTGAAAAAATTGTTGAAAAGAGAAACAACGAAATGGAACAAAGTAACGAACGATGAAGAAGCAACGGCGCAAGTTTATTAACCGCGTTTGCAAATATGCAAGCAAAATACATGATGTTTAATATTTATATTTTTGGTCATTATTACAGCTATGCTTCTTATCATTTCTAATATTGATTTCAAATATTTTATACCAAGGATTTTAACAGTACAAACATTTTTTAAATGAAAGTATTTTAGTCATTTACTTTAACATATCGTTCGCATGTTCTTGTCACTTCGTGTGTATTGAAGAAACAGTCAAGAAAGGAAACCACTTGATAAAACGTTTTAAAGCGAATGAACAACTAAAACAACGGTGAGGAAGCTAGGCAGGCGATGATGATGATGGCCTATCGAAAAGAATGCAATTTTCCGTATTCTTTTTCCACATTAAATTTCATTGCTTCGTTTTTGTATATATTTTTCACAATTTCACTTTAACTTTATTTCTACTCGGGTGCATTATTTCCATTTCATTTCCACTTGATGATTTCAGATTAGTATTTCGCAGAAAGAGACGACAGATTGGGAAAACATGAAACATTAAATTATCGTAAAAAAACACTAACTTTTCATTTCAATTGTTGGATTATTTTTGATACATTTTTAGCACTTGCCTTCAGGCATTTATTAAACACTTGTTAATTTCGTTTCTCAAATAGAATTGTTAAATATTTAAACACTTTTTCAACAACACTTTTTTCCCGAAACGAAACTAGCAGAGAGTAGATTCTCATTTTAGTGATGGCAAATATGTTCCTCATTCGTTGTTTTGTACACAATGCTGCCAAGTTAAACTTAACAAAATTTCCTATTTCCATCTCCCGTATGTCCTTTAATATGTAACGAAATAATTATCTATAATATATCCCTTAAGAATTGATACGATTATAAAGAACATCGGTATAGTAATAAATTATTGTTCACATAAGTTGAACACTATACTACTGAGGGTATTAAAGTGCGCCACTAAAAGTTACCTGTAAATGTGGCCATGGGTGACCATGCATGTACTAAATTATAATCGACCTTGGAACTTGTTTTTTTTATAGCTGTGAAAGGCACCACACTGCATTCATCAGAGGTATATTTTTAGAAATGGGAAGCAATTTCTTTTTTTATTAATAAACAATTTATCTATATATAAATCTTATATTAATTTGGCTGGGAATTGAACTAGGAATAGTCCATGACTAATACGACTAGTTGATGGTCGCACCCACTACTTGCACAAACAAAATGCTTTATCAGGGAAGTCCGTTATAATCTAACAACTGGCTTTGTTCGTGCTCAGATTTTTTCCCCGACTTTTAGCCAAGCTGAAATTAATGTTTTGGGCATTTATGCGATTATCAATTATAAAAATATATATATTGCTTTAACTAAATAAAATAGGTTGTTATTTCCCTCCTGGCAAGCTCGGCAGTAATTCGCTCTCCAAAAAGCCCACTTAAATGCCAAGCTGTAATTATGTGGCTGCAGAACCTTTGTCAAAAGGAATTATATAAAATTCACCACTCACTGAAGTTCAAAAACGATATACGATATAATTCCATCGAACTGATGTTCAAAGCCAAGGTTAGGTATTTATAATAGTTGCTTAATGAAAACAGACTTCACTATAAATTACTGTTATTTCTATATATCGGGAAATAAAATTGCTTCCGTTCTTTCTTAAATCCTTGCTGAAAAATTAAAGTCAGAGAAGGGAGTTGTTGGAAGTTGTTTTTGGGATCAGATCAAGCAATAAGTAAGGATATATTCATATTTCTATCGTATCAGTAAAGAGTAATAAATCACTTCCAATTCAAGATCACACAAAATAGAAACCATGTTTCCAAAGATGTGGAATTGACGCAAAAATTACAGACGTAATCATTAGCACAGTGTCTACCTGGAGATTCTAGCGATTTGGAATTTTTGATAAAAATATGACATTTTTCTTTCCCATACAAATTACTTAAAAATTGCATTTAACAGCAAAATTATGAAACCATAATGAAAGCACAATAAAGCAATTGGACAAAATACAAATACCATTTTAGGCGGTAATGACAGTTATAGGGAGCACTGATAAGGTGTCAAGGCTACAACAACAACTATTTCATTAAATTAATTTGGCAGTTGAATTATCAATTAGGTGAAAACAGCTGATCTCTGTTGGCAAACTAGAAGATTTTACTAACATAAAAATGATTAAGAAAAGGAGTAATTTTCCCTTTGCGACCACCTAATAAGTGCGCCCTGGACAATTTACTACGAAACTTCGAACACGGTGTGGATGTGGTCTAATGTAGGAATGAGTGAGTAATAATTTGACGTACTTTATATAAACAGCAATTTCAAATGTGCCGAAATGAGTGTGATAAAGGTAAATACAATTTTAAATAAATCTACAATTTAATCAAAATAGTGAAATACAGAAAAATTTGATGAAATCTGCGTTCAGTCAGCAATATGCCTCCAGTATGGAAACAAAAAAGACCGAATCAAAAGAGAGGCCCACTAAAAAGACGATGCACTAGATCTACCAAAACCTCAACCGTAAGAGAGGAGAAACCTACCACATTATCTAATTCCAACTCAGACTGGATAGAGAGTTTCGCCCCAGTTACCACAGAGGAGCTTGCAGTGCATTCGAAAAAGGTTGTGGAGCTGCAGAATTGGTTGGAACAACAGCAACCACAATCTGCAGAATTATTTCTCATTACAGGCACACCTGGTTCAGGGAAGACAGAAGCATTAAGGTTGCTAGCCTCAACGAACCAGTATCAATTGCGTGAATGGATAAATCCAGTAGATATGGAGGTAATCATGACGCTGCGAGACCAAAATACTGGTAGTTCTTATGTGGGTAGCCAATTGGAAGCATTTAAGGGTTTTCTTCTAAGGACTTCCCGTTATAAGTCTGTTTGATAGCTCCGATAAACGCTTACTACTTGTCGAGGATTTCCCTAATACTTTCTACGTAGATCCGACGCTATTTGAGACTATTTCAGTGAACTGTACCAAGTACCAACGCAACCAGTAGTGGACTCGATTCTGGTGCCTGCTCAAGGCGATATACGAATTGCATTTCGCTTTTCTTAAATGTGGGCATTGAATGTATTATTTCTCATTGATGTTTCCATGTTGTTGTAGTTCGTTCTATATAAAAGTATCATTTCAGGAGCTGTTTCTATGCTCACCAAACCTGTGGAAACGGAAAAGGGAAAACAAAACGGAAAACACCACTAACTTTGCGCTCTGTAGGATGCGATGAATCAATTACAAAGCTGCACGCTTTAAGTCGCGTTTTCAATCCAAAATGTATGGTAAATTGTACACTAGTTTCACGTATATACTGATTTTAGAGTGTTCTTACATTTATCTCGGAGGCAAGATTTCTGCATAGTCCCGAGGAAATAGCAGAAGTGTTCTGTGCTGAACCCAAAAAGTTCATAGATCTCGTGCATGCCAACCACCTGGCACATTTCAGTGATGAGGCCACAAACGGCTAAGTCTAGTGGACATCCTACTCCACGAATATCGCGAAGATATGCTAGGACTTTTTGGTCTCAATGTCGGAGTACGTACTGTGATGGTGGCCAACATTGCACCTGTCACCGGTTGGATGCCGGTGCATGTTGCTGCGAAAAATCCACAAAATACAAATAAAATAGTCAAATAAGCAATTCTGTTTAGTAGTAAGAATCTTAGGTATATTTATTAATTGTAGCATATATGAATATGATAATGGAAATTCGAATGAGAACAACAACAAAACAAATCGCGTTTAATGCATCAATAATAGTGTGTTTGCAGTACAAGTAATTCCAACATTTCTTAAGTGTATAAAATTCGTTTAAACTAAGTTTTAATAAATGCATTTAAGTAAATTAATTAAAGCACATTTGCCAAATATTTTACGCATAATTTCAATTTGATTACATTTTACAATATTCATCAAAAAAATATTACAGACAAATTGAATGCCACACTTTGATCGGGTTTCCCTTCGTATGACTGACTACGCTAAGTGCTCCTCCCTGCACTACAGAAAGAGATGATGAAATAGCTATGGAACGCAGCTACAGAATGCATCGTTATACCTAAGTAAATTGAATTACGAGTATTCCCACAATATGAATGCAGCAACAAAAAAAAAACACATTCCAATATGAGTATCTGGGCCCTCCTCAACGAAATTGTCGTGGCGGGCTGCGGTCGTAGAATAGCAAATAGGCGGGTACGCTCAACACCTCCTCAATAGACACCTCTCGCACAACGGTATCGGAGGTGTAAAACCAACTGTAAGGGAATCGAGAGAAAAGATTGGGTAAATAAAACGATTTCATTGAGGACTGTGCTGAATTTTGACCGAAACAAAGTAATTGTGAAGAATATCGTTCTCATTCGGTTGAAATTCAACATAGGAGTAAATCAGTCTATATTGTTGGTGCTTCAAATCACGCTACGCACAAAGATCAGGCAATAATAATAATAATAGTTCTTCAAATATACTCGGAAATAGGTTTAATTTACCGATGTCCGTTTCTTAGAGCACCGCGCCGGTAGGTAACAAAATGTCCGGTGTTAGCTTCGCCCGAGTGCACCACCACTGCCAGTAGACGATAGAGGTTTTTCGGAAACATTGTGCCAAATGTACTGCCATAGGATTCACCGCCAGCACCAAGGCTATTCATCGGTAGACTAGAAGACAGCAAAGACATAGTAGAGCCCCATGGGGTTCCAGCCTGTGGGATATGCAAATATATTATTTATAATTATTGATATATAAATCAATATACTGAAATACTCAATTATTATTATTTTAATATCGTGTAACTAGGTTAGGTTGGGTTGGAGTGGCAGCAAGAAGCACACTCAGCACAATTAATGACCCATTGTGATACCACGAAAGGGGCGCTGCACACGTACATCGTTTAACTATGTGTGCAATAGTTTTTACGGAACTGAATACTGGCAACTAACACCTTCGACTTGAAGAGAAACAGATTTAGAAAGGTATTTCGAAACCATGTCCAGAGGGGGAGGGGGGATTCGTACGCGCTTCCGATTACAATTTGTGATTATTTTGACATTAGTTAGAATAGGTAAAAGGGAACGCCTACTTTCGAGAGCTTACTTAGGCCAATTGCAAGTGATACCACAAGATCTCATTCCTTCCTCTAGGGGGGTTTCTGCTTTTGGTTTCGGAGTGAACTTCTGATCTGTCGACTAGGTTGGCGGTATAGTAAAACCCTAAGTGTTTTCAGTGGAGAGCATGCACCTAGCAAGTGCAGAAGTTTCTTCTCCTCCTCTTAGTACCTGCGGCTTCTGCAGAAGTCGTTGGAAAGGTGGTCTAAACCTTCTGGCGTAACCACTACTATGATAAGGTAACCATTGATTAGCCCAACAACTGCCCTGAGCTGCCGCTTTTGAAATTTAGAAGACTGTTAGTGCATTTCCAGTCCAGTTTTGACCAGATGTCTGAGGCTTCTCACATGACTTTCGTCACCACTTCCCTTACTATCAACTTGCAGGTACTCAGTGGAATATCTAAGTCATCAAATGCTGGGGAGGGTTGCTTGGCGGTGCCTTGTCCTGTCAGTTTGTCTGCCGCAGCGGTTTAGCGGGATGTCCCTGTGGTCAGGAACCTGTAAAAGTTTAAAACTTTATTGGCAGCTAATCACTGTTTTTGTTGTCAATCTCCCATAGCCCCCTTAGTCACTTAACTCTCAGAGAGTATGCTAATATCTCTCGTTCAGATGTTACTCTCTTTTACACATTCCAGGGCACGCTTTTATGCCTGAAACCTCTGCCTGAAGAACCAACTCTGTGTATCAGATTGAAGGAGTAATTTATCCTTACTTGCAATTGATTGTGACTACCACCGATAGAATAACACCATGAGGTCAGCTCTTTAACAACTAAATTGCATTTAGAATTTGTTACATTCTTAAATGTTTACATACCTGACTGTTCAAATGTGGTTGCACGAAACTGTAAGGAGCCATCGACAGACTTTCTGGAAAATGCACATAATCCTGACGCTTACATACTTGGCCTGTCGGTAGCCAAACCGTACGTGCGATATGAACGCAGAAGCATGCTGGTAGCTTAGCGAAAGTAACCGATTTTGTATGATTTGTGGTTTCATTGCATGATTCACATGTTACATCGCTAATATCATCTGATGTGATATACTCGCTAAGAAGATGGCCCAAACTTAAACCCGTGCGTCTCAGTTGTGGTAAGTTAAGTGTAACACTGTCGAATTTATCATATCGCACAGAAGACTGCAAATAGATATACAATTATTAAAAATTTGGATATAAATACTTCTAATTTGGATTACTTTATATCCGCATCCATTGCAAACAATTTGACTTCCCATGGCACCTTGGAATGGATGTGGCACTTGGGTGGGCATTTGGTCTGACCAAATCTGAAATTGATGTAATTGTTGAGGAATATTCGAATTGTGTTTACAAATTAAATAAATTTACAGAAACCCGTCCTGGTCCACGGCTTAAGCGCTCTAAAGACCGACACGAAGATGAGACCCTTTTAGTAATGTTATCGGGTAAATATGGCTGTGGAAAACGTGAACGACTTGGCCGCTCGATGATGCCCAGCATGGATGAAGCCAAGGTATCTTGTTCTACTGGTTCAGGAGGCGATGAACCTGGCATCTCTCCTGATTGCATCTCGCGTTCGCAAATCGAGGCTGGCGAATCTGGCGTATGTGCTTCAGATCTAACAAGACGCGTTAAATTGGTCGACTCATCATAGTCCATGTTTAGGAAATCAGAAAGCATCGCACTTGATGGTCTATTCGGCTGGTCTCCGATACGTTTACACTCTGGCAGAGCGTCAGAAAGACAACCAACTTTCGTTGGACGTAAGGCTTCTTCCTCCAATGATGTTAGCATTATGAGAAAAAGTTCATGTGCATCATGTTCTTCTTGTGGAATCACCCAGCCGAGAGTACTTAGAGCTCGTATTACAGCACCTGGTGAATATGGATCCCCGCGTAGGGTGGTGTGTGTGCCATTGACTACTTCAAGAGTATTGAGTAATGAAGTAATGAGACTTTTACGATCGGATGTTGCTCCGTTATATAACTGAAGCCAGGCTATGAACTGCGGACATGCAGCCAAGGCCTGCAGCAGTGTGTTCAGAAAACATGTTTGTCCAAAATTGTGCAAGCCAGCGATTTGTCCACGGCGCTGCCTCAAGCGGGAGGAACCTTATTGGAAATGAAATAGTATTACTATGGTTTTTCAATCATTTTGCAAGATAATTCAATTTTGGTTTGTTGAGAGCCTATTACTCTATTCACTCACCTGCAGGCCCCCAAAAGACGAAGGCGCCTACAACTGCTGCCACAGTGACACCAGCTGCCATAAGAATTTTTTCGCCTTCCATTTTTATCAAAGTTATTTTCTATTCAATGGAATTTTAAACAAATTGGTTTTTATTTTCTACATTTTCACAGAAACTCTCGTACTATGGGGAAAAATAAGAAATATCGAATACACTCAAATTGACAGTGTTGCCGTAACGCTCAATTATTAGTACCATTTTTGATTTTTGGCTTAATTTGAAACGACTTTAATAAATCACAGAGTAGTAACTCTGAGCTATAAATCGCAGCCCAATGGAATTCTGATTGGATTAAATGCAGTGAATAAAAAATTAAAAGAATTACAATTTTCAAAGAAACAGTAATTTTAGTGTGAGAAATAAATAAATCAATACGGAAGCTATTAGAGGCCAAGAAGCACTGCGTCCAAACAAGATTTTAATAAATCACAGAGTAGTAACTCTGAGCTATAAATCGCAGCCCAATGGAATTCTGATTGGATTAAATGCAGTGAATAAAAAATTAAAAGAATTACAATTTTCAAAGAAACAGTAATTTTAGTGTGAGAAATAAATAAATCAATACAGAAGCTATTAGAGGCCAAGAAGCACTGCGTCCAACAAGATTTATTCTGCACAGCCTTACGTTCAATCCTAGATGTTTGGACTTTTTATGCAATCTGGAGTTTGCTGTTCCAAAGTTTATATGGAGGCATAACAGCACCGCCTAAGTGGTAAAGCCTTTGTCTGGCAAGTGCAGGACATTCGCAGAGAATGTGCGTCTTCAATATCCATTTCCCAGAATAGAAACAGAAATAGAAACTATGACAATCAGGCTAGAAAAATTAAATAATTAATTAAATTAAAATAATTATTAAATTAAAAGCTGGTAAAAAAAACTATCACGCAAAATTTAAAAGATATCAGAGCTTAAGGCCCGAATACAATAATGCGAGACACTGAGACGAGAGCGAGACCGAGTCTCGGCCGAGATGTCAAAAAGAATTTGTACCAAAGGATTGTATGTGGCAATATACAATAATGCGTGATGCGATACGGCGAGACGAGGCATTTCTAAAAAATTAGAAATTCCTCGCACTCTCGTCCGAGACAATTTGTCAAAGTAATCAATTGGTTTGTAATACGCATTTGTTTATTTCTGTTTTGCTGTTTGTGGCTCCGCGTTTATTTTATTAATTAAAAAATTTCAAAACATTTAGTTTTTAATAGTTTTTTAACACTTTTGCTTTTGTGTAAATATGGCTCGCACTTTGTTGATTGTATATTAGAATGCGAGACAGTGCAAAACGAGATCTCGGCCGAGACTCGGTCTCGGTCTCGCTCTCGTCTCAGTCTCGCTCTCGTCTCGGTCTCTCGCATTATTGTATTCGGGCCTTTACTGCGTTCTATGTAATAAAACTTTGTGCATGTGTTTAGTTTAGCGAATTTGTTGTATGGCCCTGCATTGCTTGGATCTGCGATGTGTGAATTAAATTCCATCCTTAGGATCAAACTATTTATTTACACCGATTTTCTATATAAATTTACACACCTAACTAGCTTGAGAATAATGTACGTCCATAAAAAAACTTAGGGTAGCTAAAAGGAGAATTGTAGACATTTGTATATGGAACTTACGTTTCCAAGTTTGATGATTCCTTACATGTATAAAAATGCATAATCTTAGACTGGTCAGAATTACAAATTTAATTGGTGTTCCTCAAAACTTGATAATTTCATACAAGTTTGAACACATGCAAACATCTTTTTTTTTCAAACTTATGTTTAATATGACTTCCAAGGGTAATAAAAAAACTTATTTCTAAATTGTCTTGTTAAAAAAAACATTTACTCATTTTTTACAAAAAAAAAACAAATTTCAAATTTAAGTAAAAACCAACATTAAGAATATTTGGACAATAGTACAACTTTCAAGATGAGCAGGAAAACAATTTGTATATTTTTATCAGACAAATAAACATTTCTTTTTTCAAATTTATGAAGAAATAATTAAATAAGGTAATATTGGACAATAGTACAATTTCCAATAGTAGCAAGAAAACTCTTTTTTTGCTATATTACGTTTTGTCAGCCATATATAGATTTACTCCTTTTTTACAATCAGTTTTATGTTTCGTAAATGCAACACTGCCAGTCAGATGGCAAATAGCGTTGCCAACTAAGTTCATTGCGATATAATTAGGCACACTTAATATTTAAGAATTAACAGTACATAACTTAATTTAAATTGCATGCCAACGAAAGGAAGAATACATGTACACACGTAGTTTGGAATTCAGTATGTTTGTAAATTTTGTTCAACACAATCAATAAATTCATCCAAAACGCAAGTAGTGTTTTCCTCAATTTTCATATCCCAGCTATCAGTGGTCTCGTCCTTGAAGCATTTTATTACATTCGCGTTTTCGAGACTCATGGGGAACCCACCAGGATACTCGATTATTGCTGTAACGCCAATTTTCAAACATACATCGACAATCCGCTGCAAATAGTTATGAGAGCACCAATTCTGAAATTTAATAAAATTAATTACACATTTTAATAATATATTTGAATATTGTACACTTACAGCATCAGCATTGTTGTGTTGCAGAAACGCAGCAGTGGACAATTCCACAGCTTGGTAATCTTTTATCTGCAAATAAAATTGTATATATGAAATTGTTCAATAATTTGGTAAATTTAAACACCACTTAAGAGAAAAATCTTCCACTGTGACTTGAAGTCTCATAAAGGATCAGGTACTTTTTGCTTCATACACAAGAACTGGCAGGGGGAATATTTGGAAAAATTCAAGCGAGTGTTAAATGTCTGCGTAGTCTTATGGAAAAAATTTATGGTAACTACCCCAGCTGATGGCCTTGAGCTGGTGCGGTTATTTTTATTATAATATACTCGAAATTAATATGAAATATGATAACTTCCTCTCTTTATTGCAAGTATAGCAAAATCAATCGTACTGTTAATCAATTTTTTTTTAACTTCAGAGATATATATTATTGAACAATTAATATACAAATCAATGTGGTAAAAAATGTTATAACAAAACTAGTTCATTAATATTGCCATCATTATACCACTAATAGCTGTCTATCAGTTCACATCAACGCAAAATTGCTAAGATTATGAGGAGATAGAGGATTGTGATAGAGAAATTACACATTTTCAAACTTCTTTGATTCTTTTATATATCTGAGAAGTTTGTCCAGGAATAAGAAATGTACATTCTCCCTAACTAATTTTAGATCCGTGTTAAATTTTCTTCGGCCTTCTTTAAAATCTTCATATTAGAGAAAAAGTAGCATGGCATCAGCAAACATTGTTATCTCATCTGAGGCTGAACAGGACAAGGATAATCGGCCAGAAGACACACTTAGGTCAGACAGAGGCCAATTGTGATTATCTCATCTTAAGTTAAGCCTTTTTCGTATATTGTTTCATATAAAAGGAGAACAGAAGTGCTTTCAATATTGTTCTTGGCTCACTTTGTATAGCGTTCTATTTTTTAGGTAGTCTTCAAACTTGTCTCTTTACCTGTGATCGATTTTTTTTTTGATTTTTATAATAATAAATTCAGTTAATAAAATGAATTTAATAATTCTTTCGAAAATGCACTCTATTTTTGAATAAAAGTTAATTTCCAGCCGTTTATTAACCCACTAATGAACCAATGATCCGGTCACAGCTATATGACACAGATGTTCCAACATTTCCAAGCTACTCGCCATAGGCATCTTAGGGGAAATTGAAAGCTAATGCTATCTCTTTGATGGATAGCAGCCTAATTTTGATGGATAGCAGCCTATTTCCTACTGGATAGGCACTCTATTTTCTAATCGAAAGCACTATATTTTCTGATGGACAGCAGCCTATTTTCTGATGGACAGCAGCCTATTTTCTGATGGACAGCAGCCTATTTTCTAATGGCTGCCAGTATTCTGGACAAACTATCTCCATTTACATAATCTTACTGTTCCTACAAGTTAATGGCCAGATGATTCATTGTACCGACTTAAAAGTTGTCCATTTTTGTAAATTTACACTTTAAAACTTTTTTTAAAGATGTTACAAATATTGCCATGTAGCCGTCGTATTTTATTACAGCACTCTTGACGAGTCTTCCAATACGTGAAAAATTATCGTTCGTGATTTTTATATGTTGAAAATGTGATTAGAAGTGCAAATTTTAACAAACATTCATAGATATATAACGCGAAAGTAGATGAAGCTCATTACCTTCGATATGTATCGTTGTATATCTCATGACAATATACATAAACCAGATCTAATATAAGGTAATCTTAAGCGGTTTACTTACAGCATCCAATTTCTGCAGGTAGACCACGCTTTGCTTGCAGTGGAAGGCAAAACTCAATTGGAACGAAATCAACATCATATCCTGAATCGCATCCTCGACACTTGACCAAAGGTATCTGCGTTTATTTTTACATTGCAATTGAATGCATGTTCTCATATTATTGAAATCCAGTTCATCTAAAGACTGAAATAAATATAAAATATTGAATACCTACGTTTTTATGTTCGTTCTGTGAGTCGCTCAAAAGCAAAAGCCCACGAATCCTTGCTACGTATTTATATGTCTTATATGAGCCGCCCAAAAAGCAATGTATCCAATTGGCAAACTGTTTGCTTCCATATATATATTCAAATACATTTTTGGTTACGAATCTCTTTGAATATGGGTACTAAAAATAGAATCTATATAACAGGACTAATCACTTTTGTCTTTGGAGCTGCTCTTATATGACGCTGTCATTAAAAATGTGGATCTGGTTTGATAGTTCCTACAATAATTAGCTTACAATTTCATTCACATCGACGTAGATTCCCAAACACGGTATAAAGAACCATACCGTGTACTTATTGTAGGTAACAAATTCAAAAATGCCGCGTGCATCCTTCAGTATTTTGAGAGCATGTGACTTTTGTATCACATTCACTGCGGTGTTTCCGACCACACACGATTCGGTGAACTTTGATAAAAAATGTTGATTGTTGTAGTTTTTCTTCAAATACAGATCAAGAAAAAGTCCAAATGGACTTTCAAAACTTTAATTATTTATAAGTTAGTATCATTTGTCTTGATTGAAATATGTCTGGACTTACTCATGGTTACAATCTTTATAAAGGTTCGTTGCAAATATATCCATCAACTTCCCATCGAAAGTCTCCCCCAACATCTCCAACTGCGGCAGAATGTAGTCCACATTAGTACAGAAAGTACCATGAAAATCTGATAGTGAGACTTCGTTAATTGGACCACCATCGATTGTGACTTTTAGTTGCTCGGGATTGATGCGAAAATCTCGCGAAACATTCACTTCGTAGGGTAGTTCTATATTTGTCACATTGCGCAATTGTTTCCGCGTTTGACGGCGAGCTTCTCGTTCACGTGCCTGCTGAGAAGTGCATGGCATATCATCGTCATCATCAGACTCAGCAGATTCATTAGAAGCACTCTCTGGATACGATACCCTTCTCTTCGGTATCAGCAGCATCAATTCCACACTTCCTTGGTGTATGTCATTCAGTGAAGTCAGGGATTGCACGGTGGCATACCTGGCACTGCATATCAATTGAACTGCTGTTACCAGCGCCTGACGCAGTGGACTGAGAGGCTCACTCTTGACCACGTAAATGGGGTTAGCGTTACTCTTAAAGCACAAATGTACCGATCGACAACCCAATATGTTGTCAATCTTAATCTAAAATTAAATTCTCTTTTTAGTCAATTTAACTTTACAATAAACTTTTCACATTATTTATACATATTTGCCATTTTCATAATTACCTCTTTTATTAGCATTTTTTAATTGCCGGCTCAATTTTGAATTCTGTTGAAGATTGATATTTTTCCAAGTACACTTCAAATCAAAATTAAATGTAAGGAAAAACAAAAGACAAAAAAAAAATCAACAATAACAGCAGTGATATTTAATTAGAAATGTTACAAACAGATGGCGCTTTGAGGTATTTAGCTGTTGATTTTTGAACAGTGAGAAATTTAGACTGATTGCGAACACCCTCCAGGGATTTTTTCTCAATTCAACATCTTGAATAGGGAGTGCGCCTTCGTATATAATGAAGAATCAATTAAATCATTATACTTATATTGATTTCATTAGTTAATGATAAAATCAAAATAATTATTATACTTGTGTCGAATTCGAAAAAAGATTGTTATAAACGTAAATTAAATTTTCTCATTATCGTTTTAAACGAAAATGTTATTTGAAATGGAAATTTCACATAAAACGGAAACTGTATCATAATACTGATACTATTATTATATTATTCAATCCATTTGTCGAATTGGAATTACATTTTTACGAGCGGAAATAAAATGACCACAATTTCATTTTAAACATAAATGCCATTTAAAACGGAAAGGTCACATAAAACGGAAACTCCATCATATTCTTAATTTGATTGTTTTATTGCCCAATCCTTTAATTTTTTTATATCCTCTTTATTTATTTTGCCATCTATCATAGCCACATATAGCCATTAATATATTTTAAAACATTCTTTTATTGACTACATTTATTACATAACTATCCGAATTTGTACTACAATGACCACAAAAACATATTCGTTACTCTGTTGTGGTTTATTTGCAAGGTACAAATTTGTCTTCTACTCTATAATACCCATTTTTAAGTATCAAATGCTATCTATAATTATCTATATACAGCAGATGACGGAATCAAGTATTTATTTATTTAAAATATAACCGTATAATTATCATATTACATTCTATATTACAAATAACTAAATATTGAACTGTCAACAATATTAATTGATCTTTTTGTGAACAGTTCTAATATCGCTTTCTAATATTCCAAAATTATCGTAATATGGTTTTAGTCGGAACATAGTATATAAGTCTATTTGTATTAAAGTTCAGAACATTTGTTCATGTGATTGGTCAGAATAAATGGGAATGAGCAATAAACAGCTGATGGGAAAAATTCGAATTAGCAGAATAAAAGTTTTCACGTGGAGTGAAGAAAAGTTCACATCGATTAACAGATTTAACATTAAAGTTTTGCACTTGGTTTATATCATTAAAATTATGATTATGATTTCGCCGGTAGGCAATATTACTAAACTTATTCTCCCATGTGCTATTTTTAAGATAAACAACTATAAAGACATTTATGATAAATGATTAATAAATTTAACAAACTTAAGTTTGAGTTTTATTTCTGATTTAAATTTGTTTACAGTCATCGCCTCTGTTAAAGTCATTAACAGTGGTAATAATAGTGACAGTTTGTTGAATTTCGGTGTCGGCCGCTTTTTAATGATTGTCTAGTTTGCTTTTTTACACTCACTGCACTCAGCAATATAAACAAATAAAATTTAAAATCAAAAAGAAAAACAAAAGTAACAAAAATCAAGAAAGGGTAATGGGAAATTAGCAGGCCCGGAATATTTGCAGAAGTATTAAGATTGAATTTTGCACAAAGCCATCGTTTTTTCTGATACAATGGTGAGTAATCAGTCATTAATCCTTATCAGCCGTTTGGTGGGTGGAGGGAGAGTTTTCTCTATGTTGTTGTTGTTGTTAACCAATTAATTAACTCCCTTCGCATGCAGTCTTCGTCACTGCCAGTAGTGGAGGCACTTTTGCACGAGTTCTATCAAGCGACTACGCCCAATGCGCGCAAACGTGAAGTCGAAACGGAGCTGATTGCCATAAAATCGCAACCAGAGTCGTGGCAATTATGCCTGCGAGTAGTTGCTACTATTGAAACGCCTACAAATCAATTTGTTTGGTTTTTCTGCACCTCAACGCTGGAGTATGCAATAACACGTCGCTGGTCGCAGTTATCCACTGCAGATCGCGCCATGTTGCGTGAGATGCTTTGGAGAACGTACGCCAGTTTGTCGGCATGGGGCCAGCCGCAGCGTCAACGTGCCACCTTAGCTCAGTTAATTGCGCTGATCGGTAAGCGCGAGTTCCCCGACGATCATCCCAACTACTTGCTTCATACCATTGAATTAATTAAGACGAAGTTTCCGCTGGGCATCATGCTGCTGCGTACCACATCCGAGGAGGTTGTCAGCAGTCGCGAAGATGTGACAACAGATCGAAAGAACTATTTCCATTCCTGGTAAGTTCGATTATTTGTGCAAATGTTTTGTTCAACTTTTAATGTCATTTGTTGTCCTATCCGCCCAATCAGCATTTCAATCTGTATTCCTGATGTTATGAATTTACTCACCAAGTATTTACTAATTACTTTTTGTCACATTAATGGCAAAGATATTCATTCCATACCAAATACCATTATGGACTACAATCTAATTACGTCGCTACCCAATGACAATCAATTAAGGTAAACCATGTAATGAGTCACCCTCGTCAAAGTGCAAATGTTTTATCCTTTTTGTTTTTATATATCATACACAGTTCCTCAGTTGTGGAACTTCTCACTTGCATCCAACATCTCGTCTCGTGGATACAGACTGATGTGATCTCCGAGTATTTTCTTATGACTATTTTGGATTTATCACAGTGGCGGGCAGACCATGAGGATGTTTCACTCGCCGCACTGCTGGTCTTAAATGAGATGCTCTATTTGCAAAAGCATATGCCACACACAATGACCGTAATGACTGGAGTGAATGGATTGCTGGACCAGCACAACATCATAAAAGAGCAGAGCGAAATGTATGTGGATAAATTCAGGGAATTGCTGCGTTTATATACGGTGAAGTACCTGCCGAAAGTGATACACGAAAATGACTTGTTATCTGGATTTCTAAAATCTCTTTACTGTTTTACTATTTTGAGTAAGTGTTTAACGAGAAACGGGATTTTGTGGAGACATATATGAGAGAGATATATATGAGAGATATATGTGAGATATATATTAGAGAAAGATATGAGAGATATATGCCGAGATTCTGTTGAGTAAAGTTGCCTATAAGTACTTCGCACTTAAATAGTTTCATTATTTAATGAATTATACATTAATGAATCTGTGTAGTCAGTTAAATGCTAACTGGAAGTTTAAAGGGCATATTCCTCTGGGAATTTCTCTCTCATCAGTTTTTAGTTAGTTTTTAACTTGCTATTGTGTAAAACTGCTCTCAAGTCCTCAAACCCCGTTCTCTTCTGCTATATTAATAAATCTCCATTCATATTTGATTTAACTCTGGGTTATCTTCTCTTCTAGAAAACGGCGCTTTAGACTTCACGGAGAAATTGGAAATCTGGTGTCCCATAATAAAAGCTCTGGTCTCACATTCAAAACTGAATCGTTATAATGATATTGTCAATCAACTGCTTGCTGAGATAATGCATCGCATACAATTTCAATATAATAAGTCTGAACTGGAATTACTTGATAATGATGTTATGGAGGATAATGTCGGTATTTAATTACTACGAATTTTTATGCATTAATTATATAGTCTAAAATGACGCGAAACAAATTTTGCAGACCCAAACCGAATGGCAACAATTTCTCAATCAATGTATTGAATGTATTGCACTGGTAGCCGAATCGCGTCCATATTCAGTATTTGCCCAAGTGTTTAGTCACTGGTCGCGACCGCATGCCTGCCTGCTGGCGATTGAGAACGACTTCGATAGTGGGAAGAACTATGAGCTGAGCAGAAAACTGAAATGCCAAACTTTCAGCGAGCAGTTGCGTGACTTGTCAACGGTGTGCCAGGCGGTGGTACGAATTGCACCACTGCTGGACGGCAACAATCCCAACATACGAACTGAACTCAACTGCCAACTGGAACAGCTAATAGAGAATTTATTTAGCACTTTGAAATTCTTCACAAGCAAGAAGATCACAACTATAAATGTGGATAGAACAACATTTCAGACTGATTATGATTATTTGTGAGTGTTTTTGAAAAGTGCACTTTATACATTTTATTTTTAAAATATTCAATAGATACGCTCAAGTATTGATGGCTATAAGAAGCATATTGCCCATTGTACGTAACGCAAAATCCGAGGAAATAGTACACAATTCACTGGATGCGCTTGGCGGTGTTTTCCTGCCAGCCAAGGTTATGGATGCGCCCATCGTTTATTTGGCAGCAAGTAAGTTGATATGAGCAGCAAAGCTACTACACTGGCACAGCTTATATAAATTTACCTCCATAATTCCTACGTGTGCTAAACTAGGTATGGTTTATTTTTGTCAGGTCAATTGCTCCTGTGTATATCATCTGTGATACGGCCGAAGTGTCTTTTAGAAATAGGCACCATTGTTAATCTAATGCAAGAAAGTCCCAGATTATCACATCTGCCTAGGCAAGTTATTGCCAATATATACATTAGTCTGATAGGTTATCTGGTGTTGCCGTGGAGGAATGTGGAAGAGCAGCTGCAGGACTTTCCACGGCGCTCTGCGGTGCTGAACGAATACATCAAGTGTTTGGCTGGGAATTTCCTTGAGTTGGACTTAAATGCAGAGACGAAAGTCTCGGCAATAACTGCCAGTGTCGGGTTATTGGGTACATTCAGTATTGTCATTGAGTTCTTTAAGGATTCAGGTAATCATACCAAGGATATGTTGGCGACAACATTTAAGGTGGGTTAATATATGTGCCGATTACCTGTTCAATAATATAAGTGAATTATTGTAAGTGTTGATAATAATCTTTGCTAATTTACAGCCTATCATCACGAAAGCTCTGATGATCTACAATACGTTTGGATTGACCAATAGTGGGATGGCCATACCAATTGCTGAGTTCAGTTTGAGTATATTAGGAACTCTGCAAAATCAGCTGGGCTCGCAGTTCATAAAAGACATGATCACACTTTTCATAGGTGTGAGTAGTAGGTGAGTGTGGCCAATCCTCTCATGAATATTTCCATGGGATTAATATAGTAGGCTGAATGCGAAAGATTCATATAGAAGGCTGAATATTCCCATACAAACTCGTGATAAAATTCATTTTAGGTTGAAATATTAATTGGGTTTAATCTCCACTTTTTTTTTACTTAGGGAACAATTGACCTTGAGCCGCTTGACTGTAATGGAGAAAATACTGAAGATGTTTCAATTGATCGTGGAACAACCAGGAAATGCGTCCATATCTATGCTGCCCTCCATTTTGAACTTCACCATTGAGCAGATTCTCCCATTGCAACAACACAGTAGCAACGTCACTGAAAGCACGGATATATCGAACTTGGTGTACACGCTTTTTGATAGGTAAATCGAAGCTAATTTTGTATGTTTAATATTGGTAACATCTTTGGGTCCATGTATGAGTGTTCTACCTCAACTTAGCATAGTTTTAAAGTATTATTTTTATTTAATTGGGGAGGGCCCCTATTCGGTTATTCATGTCAAACAGATCGAAGATAGGGCACACATGGACATAATACAGTTTAAAGTGTTCCCTGAGAAAGTACAAAGAACTACTATCTGACATTGACCCATCCAGCATTATATGAGCGGGCATAAATGATAGTGAACTAACTCAACCGATTATTGCTAGTTTAGTTTATGAAGTGGCTGCTATACATCACCGAGAAGGGATGAATACTGATCTGTCTTGTATTTTACTTCAATGAGAGAATTGCTTGTTGTTAACATAAGGGAAACAGCTAAAGGAACGGAAAGTGCCACAGACTCTTGTTCTAAATGGCATGTAGAGGGTTACAAAATGGAAATGACCTTCCTACTAGAC
The DNA here is from genome assembly GCA_920105625.2 of Clusia tigrina. Classification (NCBI taxonomy): domain Eukaryota; kingdom Metazoa; phylum Arthropoda; class Insecta; order Diptera; family Clusiidae; genus Clusia; species Clusia tigrina. The sequence continues at coordinate 161,869,489 of OV050033.1, read as the reverse complement.
CGATAGTAAAAGGTAGGCGCCGGCGGGAGATTTCCCGAGCTCAGTGAAAGATGTGCTACAAAAGTTTATACCGCTGAATAAGGAATATCTTCATATCCCCCAGGCATATCGAACAGGACCTCAAAGGGAATCGAATAAAATTTGGTTTAATTGGCACTGGTGTCTGTATACTATAGAAAGGAAAGTGATGTAAATCTATAGACTGGAAATGGGTGTAAACTAAAGAATGGAAAGTGAAAATCCAGAACAATTTCTAAGTGAATATCTTGTGATTAGCAAACTCAGACCCATCTATCTAATAAGCTTCATAGTGCCCCCCATAAAATTGTATATACAGATGTCTACTTGTATCCTTTTTCTATATTTCAATATATATATTTTGCGAATTTATACTCTCACCAGAATTTTAAGACTCATTGAAAAGTTTATAATTGCCATAAAGAAAACCCCCTTGAAAACCGGGTGAGAGTCGGGTTCGGAGTAGCCTGATTATCGCTTTAAGCACTTTAATGAAAATTATTCTTAAAAATGGAGTTAATAGCTTCGCCTTCCTGAGGGGAGGTCTATTCTGAGGCGTATAAAAATGATTATTAATGATTTTCTTTTCCACATCCTTGCAGCATTTTGTCTTGCAAATGGCAATATTTTTACAAATCGCCCGTTCAAAGCAGCAACTGCGATAACTTGCATCCGGAGCACTTTATGGCCATACTAAATTCCTACGGGCAGATACTAGTCACCGGCACCGACCCCAGTATCGTGCGCACAGTTTTGTTGTCACTGCAGAATGTCGATGACCGCTGGCGGCTATATCAGCGGCCGCTCTTCAAGGAAAATCTATTGGGGCTATTCCAGAGCGCCCTCATCAATGTGCTGCTGTCCGGCGAGGGAGCGCTGCACTATGAGTTGCTAGTGAATGCGCTATTCTCGATGGGTCGGGTGGACTCATTGAAATTGCGCGAGAGTTTCGTGACCGCAGGGTTTCCAGTCAATTTAAAAATCATCGACGACATCTGCTTATCAACTGTAAGTGGGCAGGAAGGATAAAATTGTTTTAACACATTATTTTTTGCTTTATTTTCTTTTTTCTTTGCCACAATATTATTGACCACATTTATTCGTGTTTCTTTTATCTTATATGCAACAGGACATTCCAACGTTTTCACAAAAGATATCTCAACTGATACAGGATGCGCATTGTGTACATTTAACGCAGCAAACATAAAGATTTGTATATTTAAGACTTGCTTAAGGACAACATATTTTTAAGGAGTTACAATTTTCTGTGTATTCGTCAATCGACGTCTTTTTAAGGTACTGTTTGTACGCGTTTATGTGTTTTTCCCCTTTTGTGTTTGTTTTGTTTTTGTATATTTTCTGTGTACTTTTAAAAATGACATGAATTAGTACGTTAAGCTCAATTTTTAAAATAATTTTTATGATTTTATCAAACATTTTAAACATGTGTATGTAATGTGTACGACGTTCAACAATTCGAGCTTATGTGAATGTATTTGTAATTAGTTTACTGAAACATTTTATCGAAATGTATATGTTTCTATATGTATAATGTATAATTTTATTATGCCAGACACATAAACCACATAGAGTAATTAATTCATTTATTACACATTTGAAAGATAAGTTAGTTACTGCACACATATATGATATTATATGAGTATATGAGAAATTATTCCTCTGCCCTGCTCCTACATTTAATGACCAAAAAAACAAAATTATACTATCTGACAAAACAAAAAACCAAGAAAAATTCAAAACGAAATAAAAAATTGTAAACAAGCATTTGTTGAAGGAATTCTGGCATACTGGCTGCTAAACATAGCTAAGAGTATATTTATATACATTATAAATGAGTGCATGCATATACGACAATAGGAGATCTTAAATTCTCAGCTAGCATGCGGCACCCTGAGCTCTATTTACAAACAGCTTAGAAGCACGTTTGCCACTCTCCATAAAAATATATAAGCAAAATTTAATTAAAAAATTACCAGTTTAAAAGAAAATATGATCAAAAAGTACTTTAGTCTGCAAAACAACACTTCCGATGTTACCTTATAGTTCACAATAGATGCTTGACCATTCACAATGTAATTATTATTACTACCTTAAACCAGAATTAATTATGACTGCCAGGGGCTGGGGAATGAGTACTAGCGACTGAGGGCTTCGACTCGAAGAGAAGGAAGATTTAGAAGGAGGCATTTCTCGCGTTTACACTGAGAAATAAAATTCTAATTGGAAGTTTTTAACTTTAGCTGTAAATTACTATGTTTTAATGAACATTGATAGAAAATGCTTTTAAAGCGTGTCTTAGACGGTCAATCAGGATATTGGTAAGCGGTCCTTAGACGGTCAATCATTGGATGTCAACCATGATATGGCTAAGCGGTCCTTAGACGGTCAATCATTTGACGTCAAATAATATAGATGGATTAGCGAAAATTAGTGACTGCGTCACATGGACATGGATTGATAGATTATCAAAAAAACTTTTGGTTTTCCATCAATCGGTGCCATTGTAACGCATACATACATTTTCACTAATATATATATATATATATATATATATATATATATATATATATATATATATATATATATATATATATATATATATATATATATATATACATTATTTTACGTCAACTGATGGACCGTCTAAGGACTGCTTAACAATATCGTGAAATAACAGCGGCGATTGATTTCACTACTTTCCTATTGTGTGACATTATTTTAGTGAATACCAACATACGTATATTGATAGAGATAGAAAGAAAGAGATAGATAGATAATGAACATTGGTTTTAGGAACGCGAACTTAATGAATGGGAACTTAATAAATGCGAACTTAATTGGCATATAAACGCATGCCGAACTTTCAAATCAGCTGTTTTAATTAGCGCTTAACAATTTTTGAAATTAAATAAGCTTCGATAATCCAATCCTATCAGTTTAGTGCTTTTGTTCAATTACTATTTGAATTAGATTATTAGTAAATCGAAATTATGTTTGCCACTTTAATTTAAGTTTAAGCACTGTACAAAATTCATAAAATGAAAAATAAAATCAGCTGATAAAAGTGTGACTCGCAAATCCGCATATATCCGATGTCGCAGAGAGTACTAAAAAGGTGGTTGCAAGGCTACAACACCAATAAAGCCGTTATATTAGATTGTCAGTTGAATTGTCAATTCGGTGGAACGATGGAATTCGCTTCGATTGATCAATGCAATTCGCTTCGCTTTAATCTAGAACAAACCCACTTGGCTACACTTGTTCCTTAGAGATGCATAGGAATTTTAGGAGCAGCCCATTAAACACATTATTCGTATAGAACGTTTTATTTCCACTTGTTCGTAAGAGATGCGTAATAACTTGAGGCGCACCCAAACAAGCACATTGTTCGTGTTTAAAGTTTTAGTTCCATTTGTTCCTAAAAGTTGCGCAAGAACTTGAGGCGCAACGAAGCAAGCACATTGTTCGTGTTTAGTTTTGTTTCCACTTGTTCCTAAGAGATGCGTAGGAATTTTATGCGCAACCAAGCAAGCACATTGTAGATAAGGAAATTTCAAATACAAGGAGGTGAAGAGAGCTTCGTACTCTTCACCTCCTTTTGTCAACGGATTCTGTGCGCCAGTGGTTGTCTCATTATCATGCACAAACTATTGTGAACCACTGCAGCTCAAATAAATATAGTTACACACATATTAGTGTATATGCATATACTCTTTACAAATAAGCAATTTTGGAAAAATAATAATAAAAAATACACGTATTAATGTGATCATCTAAATTCACTCCAGCACAGTTTGCCAAAAGAGCTCATCAGAGCTATCAACAAATGTGTATTTATTTATTTTTTTTATATAAGGAATATGCATTTAAATTTGTATATTTTCTCATTTTGATAAATGATTTCTTGTATAAAATATAAGCATACATATAAGCATAAAAGCCAATTTTTTTTCTTTTACACCGAGTAATTAAAGGAATTTTTTTTTTGGTTTGTAATTTTTTTCTAAGGACATTATTATATATAATCATAAAAACAAGCTTCACAATATCCCTGTAAATGTGCCATAAGTGTGTTTCTTTAACAACAATCTTTTTATTTTACTGTTTTCTTTTTTTTTTGTCTCTTTTTTCTTTTTTAACAACAACCAACAATATACAAAACATACATTTACCAACCAACCCAACAACACCTTACAAGCAATATTCAATATTATGTTATTATATATAAATAATTAGTTTTATCTTCTTCAACAAGTAAAAACAGAAAATATTCTACTTTACAATTGCTTTCTTTTTTGTTAGTTTTTGTCATCGTTTAAAAAATAGTTTCTTCATAAAAAGAACGAAAACCGCAATTTATTGTCATTGTGTGTATGTGTGTGTGTGTTTGTGTATTAATATGGATCATCAGTTGAATTTAATATAAAGCGCCAGTGCGTCACATACAAATTTGTGCAACAACAATTATTCAGAGAGGTGTGTATGTATGTGTTTGTGTACAAACATTCCGTTCCCACAATATTCCGTTCTCGTTTTTATGCACTTATCGAGAAACGATGCTCAAACTTCACACCTGTAATTTATCAATTGTGTTTGTATTGAGTCTGGCAGCATTGGCATAGGAAACCAAAAACTACCCTTGAAATAGCTTTCGCACTCAAGCTGAGCTTTGAGCATCGTTGTTTTATGGAGATGAGTACACGGCATTGGTAGTTAACAATATAATTTAATTTATAACATATGACGGCATATGACTGACTAACTGACTGACTGACTGTCTTGACTTGACTGGTCATTTTTCTTTCCAACAAAAAAGTAAACTTTGTTTTATTTCATTTTATTTAGCTTCCATTTTAAAAATGTATATATATGCCTTTACAAAATAACATGCTTAAAAGGTCATCATCATCATCAACATCATCATTAATCGTTGTGCTCTTATATAGTGCTTTAACAATAAATTTTCTTTTATAAAATATATATTTGAACATTATTTTAGTACTAGTTACACTCTTTTCTCTGCTTTTGCACATGTCATGATCTAACATAAAAGTATTTAATAGCAATAAATTTAATTAAACTAATTAAAATATTTTTTAAATATATATTTATGTATTTTTACAAGTCCCACAATTCAATTAAATTGAACTGTAGTTTCACCAAAAAATTCAAAAAGAAAAAATAATAATAAACCAAAAAAATATTTAACGTAATAATAATTAATAAACGTAATAGTAATAATAATAATAAACAAAATGCAGGTATAGTTGGTGGCACAGCCACGTGTCTTCCATGCAGAACATTCCGTAACTAATTCGGTTAATAGCACACATACTGCCGCCCATAGAGGGGCGCGCGCTCAGTGTTTTCTCTAGCATGCGAACATTTTTTAGAATGTTTATAAAAATAAGCTTACAAATTTACATTTATAGAATTTATGATTTTTAATCATATCATAGACAACAACATTTCCAAAATTTACATCATTGTATTTACGTAACGTTTTCTTCCTTTTCCTCCTTTCTTTTGCTTTTCTTTCTTTTCCTTTCACTTATCGACTAAACAGTTAAAAATAGATATTCTCTCAGAACGAACAGAAAAAAACATCTTACACATAAATGCGGTAAAAACGCCTAAAACGCCTTTTAATGTGCGATACAATTTGTGTGTGTGTGTGAGTGAGTGTGTGTGAACACATACATACACATGAGCGTCAAAAATTACAACAAATGCCACTCACTCATAGCATCAAATTCAACTACACAACGGACAAGGGTCCATTTTAGGTATACATCTTGCTGCGTATGTGTGTGTGTGTGTGAGAGAGAGAGAGAGAGAGAGTAAGAAGCGGGCTTGCACAGCATCCGCGCAGCTTATTACTTGGCTTCATCTTGGTCCATAGGTTCCTCGGAGTCATCCCTCGACAAAGTTCTAAATTTGAAATGAAAACTTAAATTTAAATGTCTCCTAAAGGTGAGTGTAGGTGGTGGAACAAGGAGGTGGAGGAGGAAAACTTTTGCTTTGCAAGAATTTTTGTAAATTGTTAAAATTAAATCATGTAAAATTTAGGCTCATATTGAGTACTGTGGGGCGGTTCACAAATTACATACGGTAAATATTAAAGGGTTCTACGAAATATGAGCTCATAATAAATAATGTGGAACCGTTGACAATTTCCATACCGAAAAATTGAAATGATGCTAGAAAATAACGGGCTCTTTGACCATCCACAAATACATACCTCAAAATTGAAATAATCATAGGAAATATAGGTTCTTAATAAATACTGTGGAGCCTGTCCCTCACAAAAACGAAATGGTCCTAGAAAATATGCGAGCGGTAGTAAATCCCCAAATTTGAGTTACTTTTGAGCAAATGTGGACGAACTTTTACCCGCTTGTGAAATAACTCTCTAGAAAAACTTTTGCTCTGTGAAGTTGAAAATATACTGCAAGTAAGCAAAGTGGTCGGTCACATATTACAGTATACTTCAAGGTGACCCTATTGCAGTGAACTACAAGTTGACCCTAAACCACTGAAATTCGAGGTGACCCTAATTCAGTGACATTCAAGGTGCCCCTAATACAGTGAAATTAAAGATGACCCCATTACAGTCGAAATTCAAGGTCACCCAGGCTGTTGGTTGAAATTTATTGGAACCTTCGATTTATGTTATAAAAAATGGTGTGATGGTTCTATCAAAGCTGTTCCTCCTACTTACCACGGCAGGCGTAGGAATTTCCCAAAACTGATTTTTTAATTCTTTCATCTGGCAACGCTTCATATTTTTTGACATCCATAGTACATATATACAGTTCTTTTTAGGATTTTAAGGTAATACGATTGTAATGTATCCCCGCTATTTAGAAAACTATTAGTGACGAAGCCCATTTTTTACCGAATACTCGTAACTCTGTAAACAAACAAAATTGCGCTATATGGACTGATAGTCATTCAACCCCATATCCTAGATATTTTGGAGGACCAATCGAAACGGAAAAACATATTATGTTGACGATTTGCACATGGATGAGTAATTTAACGAAACAGTTAATTGGCCTGTTAAATATCGTGTGATTCCTCACACTCGTTCTGTGGGTCTATAAGATAAGACCAGAAGTTGAATTTAAGAAATTTCATTTATGTCAAAGTGTCACCGAGAATTGGATTTTTCGAATAAGACTCAGTAGCGACATGATCGCAAAGGAATCGATCGTACTTTTAATGGAAATAAAAATGTGTTATTTAAGACATGGCTATTAAACCACCTCGTACAATCTTAGATGGACGAAGTAAATAAGTGGTCCAGTGAAGTTAAATAGTTCTCCCACTGAAGGTAAATAGTTGAGACACTGAAGGTAAATAGTTGAGACACTGAAGTCAAGTATTTGTCCCACTGAAGTTAAATAGTTGAAACACTGAAGCTAAATAGTTGGCCCTCTGAAGTGGAAGAGAAACAAAGAGAAGTTGACAAACTGAATTCGTAAAGAACAGACATAGATAAATATATTATCAATATACTTTAGTCCTAGAACACATTGGATGGCATTGAAGAAAGGATGATAAACATCTGCTAACCTTGGATTTGCGAAGCTATAAACCTCGTTTAGAGTCCATATTCCAGTATCTAATATATCTACTCATGAGAGTGAAATGGATATAGTTAATAAATAGATATAGATACATTAATCATGTCGTGTCATCACGTAGAGGCGCTTCCACTACATCTAAGTACATTTTCAGCCACCTTTCAGAGCTGGAGGAGACATCAGTACGAAGTCTACTTCTATTTGTCTGAGCGAGTAAATGGTTCGTTGACGCGGGAAGTGTAGTAGGACAGAACTCCTTGTAACACAAAGGGCCTAAGACGTTAGTGATGTCTCTCTGGACAGCCACATATATCTTACATAACTAAAGCTAAGCTGAAGGTCGCAGTCGCCTTAGTTAATGACACATTAATTATAAATTTTAATTTTAAGCTAATGATATTAAATAAATACTTTGCAAAGGTGCAGAGTGACAAAGAAAAGACGGCAATAGAAACAAGAATCCAGTAGATTCACAAAAGTAGATTCACTAAACAATTTAGCGACAGAAAATGAGCATTTGGTGAGAGAACAGACCAGAAACTAATCCTGAGTAAATTGTGTACTTTGTTCTGCTATAAGCGTGCTTTTGTTATAAGAACCACAGCGGAATCTTTGTTTTTGGCATTTCTTGTGGAACTGCTCCATTTGCTCGAGAAAAAAGCAGGGGCACAAAAGAGCACCATATCCCAACTTCGAGCCAGTCCCAAACACACCTCAAAGCAGTTTAGAGCAAGTTTAAAATGTGCAATGAACACTTTTTTCAGCTCTAGATTGTTATAGAGCCCCGTCATTATACCAGACCTCATATGTGTCTCTTTATCCTTCTCGATATTCAGGATATAATAGAAGATAACTTTGACAGAATTTAACAGCGCCAATCATTGTGAGCTCCAATATTTGAAGCCATTTACAAAGTCATAAAAGTTTCCGCTTCCTCTTAATCACCTTGGTCGAGTAAAACAAAAAGCCATTAATCGTACCTATTTAGGGTCTGCATGGAAAGACCTGCCATTGCTGTCACAGTTTCCGATTCGTCATGTTCGATTTTTAACGTCTCTATTGCAGACATTCCCACTGTGTGCGCCAAGCGTCGCACGCTAGACCAATGTTGTAGCTTTAAGAATTGGAACAGAATTGAATTATATTATCGTGAAAAGGATGACTTTCCGCTTACCTGAATGGCAATGGTCTTCTGCAGCGTGTCAATTGCATTTTGGCATGGTGGTCGGTTTAATTCGTTTTCCGGCATTGATGACGGTTGATCGCCCAGCAATGCGCGTACACATTCCTGAGCTGAATCACATATGGCTGGTAAATCGTAACCACCTTCCAAGGCCAACACCACCTTTCCGTTGGCCAGCTGCATGAGTTCGCGTGTCATAAAGCCAAAGCAAGCTGGCGACAAAAGGTAGCCACCCAGTGGGGCCGGATGCCCCGAAGCCGCATCGAATCCCGATGACACTAACACAATGTCCGGATTGTAACTTTTTGCAATCGGCATCACAACTGTACGGAATGCAGCAATATACTCGGCATCGCCAAGTGGTGGATTTAAAGCGCCCGACCAGGAAATATTCACATTGAATCCCAAACCAGCACCAACACCACACTGAAAAAAAAAACAACATTATAGAAAATATTTCATTTAATAATGAAAACACAAAAAATTCACCTCTGTAGGGCCACCGGTGCCCGGAAAGAAGTTGCCATCATCGTGTCTATGGATGGAGAGATATAAAACTTCGGGACTATCATAGAACGCCTGCTGAGTGCCGTTGCCATGGTGGACGTCCTAAAGTAGAATGAATAAAATTGCAATTAAATATGTTCAAGGACTCCCCACCCCCCGCTGGAACACTCACCCAATCCACAATCAATATTCGCTTTATCTCCGGTATGCGTTGTCGCAGCAACTTGGCCGCAATGGCGATCGAGTTAAAAAAGCAAAAGCCCATCGCCAGATTTGCTTCGGCATGATGGCCCGGTGGACGCACCACTGCCAGCCCATTCTTGAGGTCACCTTTGGCTGTCTTAAAGGCCAAATCGATGACACAACCGGCCGCCATACGAGCCGCCGCAGCTGTGTGGTGTTCGTTCCAGGTGGTGTCCAGATCGACGCCCACACCACCGCAGGAGAGACGCACAAAACTGGCCGATGGTATGCTCTCCAATTTCTGCCGATTCAGCTGACACTGATTCGAGCCGAAAAGCATGGCATGCGCCTCCGTGTGCACTGTCTGCAACTCCTCCAAGGTCGCTTTGCGTGATCGCAAGCGGTCGCAGCGTTTGGCCAGATCGGTCTCGATCAGACGCGCCCAGACGCTCTGTAAACGGCCGCTATGCTCGGGATGTAACGAATTGTTGCCGCATATGCAGGCATGCTTCAGCATGAGATTATCATAGGCCAGCCCAGTGGTGATCTTGTGCGAAGATACTTCGTTGGCAAGCTTTAAACTTGCTCCCATTGCGATCGATTGCAACGCAACGGAAGTTGGGGAATAGGTGTTGGACGTATTTGAGTAGTCAAGCAAGTGGCGCTTTTGTGGAACTGAGAGATTAACTGGCGGAATATGATCTGCTGAGGACGACGTTAAGATTGTCGAGGAATGCTGTTGTCCAGTGTCGGGAATTTGGCTGAGCCCATGCGGACCCAAGTGCACCAATGGACTAGAAAGGGTACGCGAGAGTGGACGTATGAGACCCTTGGCGACAGCATCGTCAACCTGGAATTATACAAACAATTATATTTAGATTCATACTTGGGGATGTTGTGAATAAAAGCGACTTGAAATCCCATTATGAAAGGCGAAGCGATTAATTTTTTATCAAAATCTGAATGTTTCATTTCCAGGTCCTTAGGGATTCATAAGAAAGGATGTGAGGGGAATTGAATAAAACAAAGTTACAAATTCTTCGACAATGCGCGGAGAGCTTCACTTTTCATTCGCATTTAGCTACTGTGGAATTCGAAAGGTGGGAAAGTTTCATTTCCACTTGTTCCTTAGGGCGAATTGAGTAATACGAAATTTCAAATCCTTCGATAATGCTAGCAAAGCTTCGCATTTATCAACTAAGCAATTCGCAAGAAGCGAACGTTTCAATTCCACTAGTTCCGAAGGGGTTCATGAGAATGTATGTGAAGCGAACTGAGTGAAACGAAATCTCAAATACACCGAAAAGGTGCGGAGAGTTCGTATTTATCTACTATACAATTGGCAATATGCGAATGTTCCTTAAGAGTTCATAAGAATCCATCTGAAGGGAATTGGGTGAAACGAAGTTTCAAATACTTCGACAATGCGTGGAGAGCTTCGCTTTACTGGTATTTGGGAATGTTTGCCTCTTTCCACAGCTGGAATTTTTTGTAATTATTTGACCGGATTTCAGTAGCATAGTTTACCTGCTGTAGCGAAGTCATATAGAGTAGTTCTCGCTGCTGCTGCAGATATTCCTGATCCCTCATCAATTTGCTTTGCTTATGCGGTATACAAGCGGCAATCGGCGTCATTGCTGCTACCTCAGGTAAACTCTGTGAAGTGCTTGTGGCAATCGTGCTCGTTAATACGGTTATCGGCGGCTTCTTCTTGTCAGTCAGATCAATAACCTCAGCAGCGTAATCTTCTTCCTTTAGCTGAGGTTCGCGTCCAGCGCGTGTCAAGACAGTTTGCCGAATTTTCTGTGTCAGCAACAAGTGCTGCTCATAGGCCTGCCGTTCGGCCTGAAATATACAAACATTTGTTATAACTGCAACTAATAAAGTTTAAAGGATGTAGAACACAAGTCTCTGTTCAATCTTGCCATGCTCCGCGGAGTTACATGACAAGAGAATTGTTTGAACATCTCCAAGCGTGTGGAAAATATTAATATGACGTCATAACAGCCCGATCAAGACAATATCCAATGGCGAAAGAAAGCAGAGAATGAATTTTCTTATACTCTGCGTAACATCTGGAATCGGAGAGGAAACTCCCCTATGATGCCATAGGAGTTCGATGGGAGGAATCTCAAATGACAGAAACAAGCAAAGAACAAATGTTGTCATGCTCCTCGCAATTACATCACAAGAGAATCCTTTGAACATCTCGAGTCGGAGTGGAAAATGCAATTATGACGTTATAAGAACCCAATCAGAGTACTCTCAAATGGCGAATCAGCAACCAAAGAACAGAGATTGCATTCTATCAATCTTGATTAATAAAGAAAAGTATACTTACATCGCTATTCTCGAAATGAGTCTGAGCAATATTGATTTGTCCGCTGCCGGTAAGCATGGGATGGCCCAAGGGTAACGGCGCCGATTGTGTACGTCCGAGCGGACGATGTCCTTGTTTGTTCAGATGGGCATGCGCTACCTGAGCATCGGTTATGGGCTGTCCGTAAATCGACTGAGACCCGGGAGTTGGCGGCGGTGGCGCATGTATGCCACCAGCTTGTCCCACTTGCATTAAACTTGTGCCAACGGACGACGAATGCGCTTGCGGTGGCGGTATATCGCCAACAAGTGAAGCCTGCGAGGAAGAGGTCGACGTGCCCGAAGCAGAGCGTACAACTGGTGATGGTGGTGGCGGCACCGCACTGCCGCCAGTATGTTGCGACATCATCGCCGTTGACGATGGCGGCTGACGACCAAACGGCACAGCCAAAGGACTGTAGTAGGTCGGCGGGGCAGTACCCACTAAGGAGGGCATACCGACGTGCTGGCGCAGTGCAGCCAACATGGCAAAGTTCGCAGCGCTCGCGTGCGAGTTCGGTAAGTGTGGACGGCCAAGCGATATATTCGGCATCGAGGGCGAACTGAAGAGCGACAAGTCATTGATGCTGCTACGCTGTCCCGGCTGGTATTGGCTGCCCTCTTCGTTCTCCTCTTGAATGGGCGCACTGGTGGGCGATCCGCGACTACCCACCACGCCGGACAGTACCGACGACGGCGGCGAATTTGGACCAGAATCAGGCGTGCTATTGCAATCTGTTCCAGGTATATAAAGAAACACAAAACAAACAAATCAAGCAATCGGTTACTTTACTCTTCGGGAGTCATGATTGTCGGCATAGAAATGAACGAAATGCAGAGCAAAAAATGAGAGTGATATATGGTTACGCCTCCACTTAGAGTCGGGTATTAGTGAATTAATACAAATAAGGCTAAAAAGCATTTAACACATCGTTGCTCATTCACGTTTGTGGTAAATCGGAGAAGTTAGTTAGCTCGTTGGTTTACAATTAGAAAAGACATTAAAGTAGAAAATAACAAACAAACAAAGAAGAAAAAACAGACCTTTTTGCACACAAGCGGCACAACTAGGATGCGGCTTTTGGTTCGTTTAAACACAATAAAAAAGAAAACAATTAAAAGCATAAAAACAAATGAAATCGCCGAGAAATTCCATTAGCTTCAATCGAGAGCGTGGGGCTCTCCTTGTCAATTTCTTCGTAGGTAATTTCATTAAATTTTGTTGTTGTTTATTGTTTAATTTTTAATTCAATTGATAACAACAATTGCAAATTTGCTGATTGTCAGTAGCTTTTTAATGGATGCATTGTCAATTTGTATTAACTCGCTTCCGACAAATGGTGGTAGTGGCGGTATTGGTGGTTGTGTTTTTGCTGTGGTGTGTGTTGTGGTAGCGTTTGCATTTGCAGTTGCGTTGGTATTGATGGAGAGTCAAGTTCAGTTTGGTTATATTTCATTCATTTTGTGAGAGATAATGCGCTACATGATACGTACTTGTTAAAGCGGAATTTTGCTTCTGCTGTCTCCGATGCGCCGCTTGCAATATGCGCTCATGTCGTCGTGCCCCAGCTGGACCACTGATTCTCGCCTTGCGCTCAATGACGCTTTGTTTTAAACGTATCTTCAGCATATTTGGTTCGGATGCTATATACATACATATACATATGTGAATATTACTATAGTGGTTATTGACAGTTCATATAAAGAAAAACAATTTTTTTTGGTGCCTATTTTACTTTCATTTCAAAGAAGAAAATGCTGATTGTGCATCCTCCCCTAGCCTGACACTTCTAAGTGCCCCTTAGCCTGGCTATTCTAAGTTCCCCTCTAGCCTATCCCTTCTGAGTTTCCCTTAAAGGTACAGGGTGTCCCAAAATTTCATAAGATACCGCCTAGTTTCTCATTTCGTTTCGGTTGAATAATATAAAAACCAAAAATTGTGGAATTGGAACATCAGCTTCGCATTAACATTATATGTATATTAACATTAGCAACATCGTAGAGTAAGTTCCGTAATTGGTGAAATTGCATTTTTGTAGTTCCTTTTAATACATATAAAAATGGTGGAAATGGAACATTAGCTCCGCATTAACATTTCGTCCGTTAGCATTAACATTACTCGTAGAGTAATCACTGTTATTGAGACGATTATTATTAGTATTCAAACTAATACGAATTATGTCCAACAAAGTGAAAATCTCGATTGTCAGCGATAAGTAATTTAAAAATAAAATTAAAAATGCACAGTTTGAAATCTCATAGAAACAATGGTTTCAAAATTTAGTACCAATCCATATAAATAGGGATTTTGGAATACTGAAAATGACTGCATATTCAAACCAGCCAGTTATAAGTATTCCAGGTAACTCACAGGCATCATATTCCACAGCATGAAAATCTCGATTTTCAGAAATAAGTAATTTAAAAAGCACACTTTGAATTCGCCTAGAAACAATGATTTCAAAATTTTCTACCAATCCATATAGGGATTTTGGAATACTGAAAACCTAAAATTACTACATACATTAATATCTCGAATAACATTTTTTTTTATCATTATTACTCGTACAATTTACTAGCATTTAATCCTACTAACAGCAAAGGACAAAAAATTAAAAATTGAATCACTACACTAGTCATCAGAATGCAGCAAAAGGTCTGATTGATGTCGGGAAGCATTTATCAAAAGCTAAAAACTTAGCACCTTCAGATTTTTCAATGATTAGTGGACTCCTTTAAAGTCAATTAGAACTACTGGAGTTCGGAGTTCAGAGAGCCTACTTCTTCAGAGTTTTGAACGGATAATGACTCGTTTAGGTTAGTCCAGGATGCAAAATACACACATATTTAAGAAGCCAGTACAATACATGTGCATACCGAATTTGTTAATTCTTACTCTAACGGTGGAGCCTTGCTTGAACTATTTTTAAAATTTAATAATCAGTTATTTCTTGTAATCAATGTCAACTTTGGAAAATTTGACTTAACAGAACATAACAGCGCATTAATGGTCACTGTTGTGGTTAGCTCAACTGAACCATGAATATGTTTTCGTTTATTATTTTATAAAAAAATTAACATTCAAGTTTATTACAAATAATAATTATAATTGTTTAGCCTAAACAATAAAGAGTTTATTTATTATCGTTCTTTAAAATAGAAATCAAATATATGTCGACTTCTATGTTAATTGTTGCTGTGTTAAGTCTCCACTAATCTGTTACAAGCTTTGCTTATTTTGAAGTGGCAGCTAACTGTTATGTTAACTTTGCAGACTGAAGATATCATAACATTGCAGGGTTATAGGACTGGCTTGCACAATAGACGCCCAAATAATCATCTTATTGGGTTTTCACTGTTATTGTTGGCTTTAACAACCCACCAACAATAGCGCACAAAAAGAATAAGTACCATTACTAATAAATTGTGGGACACCCTGTATTATCTGTTAAATTCAGTAATAATAACGACCTTCGACAATAAACGCTAATTTATGTCCCGCCTTTTATGCGTTTTCATGGCTCAATTATTTTATTCTGATGACATTTATAGGTTAATTGAACATTTGTTTGTCATATTCAGCTACCAAAATACACACTACAATCAGCAGTTCTTATTACTCTTTCAATATGGAAACTGCTCTATATACTACCTAAGAGGAAATTCTGTTGTTACCATTGCCACTTTGTCCTTATTATTATACTAGTACATCCCAATTGCCGCTCGTCTTCTACCTAAACTGACTAACATCTGTTATGTTTGTTTAACTCCCGCAAATACTCAATGGATTTTTGGATTTACCATTTTTTGTGTGTAATAATTAAATCCGATGTTTTGTTGTATTGTTTATTGATATTTAACAAAGTGGGGGTAAAAAAAAACGCGATTTTTAATACAAATTCACACAACGGCAGGGTTTAGTTTAGTTAAAGTAGCAAACACATCTGGTTTGGTTTGTGTTGTTGGTGTTTGTTTTTTTTTTTTTTTTTTTTTTTTTTAGCAAAATTACGACAATTGTTAATTTGGGCTCGAATAAGGTAAAATATTGAATATATATATATATGTATATACATATATATCAAGTCATGCGGGGTAATCGCAAAGTTTGTTATTTATAAAATATAAATGAAACAATTGTTTCAAGTGCACACTTACCAGTTTTTCTTAGTGGAAAGTCGGATTCATATTTCAAGAGCGCAGATGGCGGTTGTGGTATTTTGTACGGATGAGAGCTTGTAACAGTACCAGCTGGTAGCGATTCACCTGATGAACTTTTCACAACGCCTCTGAAAGATCAAAAACAAAATAAATAAATAGTCTGTAATTAAATTAATTACAATAAATGCTTCAAAACAGAGCTCAGTCAAAAAGCAATCACACTTTCGGTATGTTCGTTGATCGTTTTTCTCAATCTAGCACTCGAACTGAGGACCAATCACGGCATTGTGACAGCTTCAGTTTTAAGCTAGAGTATCAACGAACATAACTTATGTGTGAGCGGTTTTTATTACTGCTCTCTAGGGATCATAGGATAGGAGCTTAAAGGCTCAACTATAATGAATGCAGTTAGTATACGAAATACTCGATCGGATATGGCGAGCGGTTTCGTGTTTGACGCTCAAGTGTTTAGTATATAAAGCTTTATTCCGTTCGCTTATAGTTTAACCCTGAAAGCATGTTTGAAGCCTACGCCGGCGACGCCGCCTTTATAGTTGAGCCTGACGACATGTTTGAAGCCAAAACAACCGGCGTCGTGCTTATAATTAAGCTTTAAGACATGTTTGAAGTCTATACCAGCGACGTCGCCCTTATAGTGGAGCCAGACGACATGTTTCAGGCCTAAATAACTGAAGTCGCTCTTATAATTATGCTTGAAGACATGTTTGAAATATATGCCGGCAACACCGCGCTTTTAGTTGAGCCTGACGACATGTATGAAGCCTATGCCGGCAAGCCGCCCTTATAGTCGAGCCTGACGACATGTTTGAAGTCTATGCCGGCAAGCCGCCCTTATAGTCGAGCCTGACGACATGTTTGAGGCCTATGCCGGTGACGTCGATTTTAAGCAATTAGGTTGTGTGTTTGAATGTACCTGTTTCTGTATGGTGATGTTGTGGTCATACCATTTGATGAGGCCGCCTGCTTGCGGCTCATAATAAAACACTGTAGTGGAGAATTTAAAGAAATATTAAATTAAGGAATTCCAGCTGAGGGTAAAAGTGTTTTGCAACATACGTTCAGTATTTGTTTGACTTCCGGACTCGCGTTGGCGCTGCAATTCTCCTTACGCTTAATGGCTTCACGTTCACGCCGTTCCCTCTGTTGTTGTTCCTCCACAGCGGTGGCAAGTCTTTGTTCTCGTAATTCCTGGAAAGCGCCATGTGAATGCACCGCATACTACATAATTACAATAAGGTCGAAAAATTTTGTTTGGATATTTTTAGTGTTTTGGAAAAATTTTTTGCGCACTATTGAGAGCTACTTTTTGTCACACTCGACAACAAAAAATATACTCAATAATAGCAACAACGCTCGTGATATACCAACATTTACAAATGAATGAATTTTTATACTTGGATGTATTGAAACAATTTTTCTAAATAGCACAGCATGGAAAAATTGGAATAATTTGTAAATTCTCATTCAATTCAGTTAAAAACTTTGTTTATCTTAAACGCCCCCATAAACCCGCCTTTTTTGGGTTTCTTTATAGTGCTCACCTGATATTTGTGCTCTAATTGAAGTTTGTGTTGCATTTCAAGCTGTTTTGTTTGCTCCTGAAAGGTGTGCAGCAACATTTGCTTTTGTAGCTCTTGTTTCCGCTTTAACTGAAAATAAACCAAATAAAAATAAAACACAATTTCACCATGTTTCAATTAATTCTCTAGCATAAAATATATATATGTGTATATATTTATAATACATATACTAAATATAAATTTTTGCAATACATTTTTCAGATACGTTTCCATGACCTTAAGACCAATTCAATTTCAGTATCGTTTCAAAGTTTTATGCACTGCTTTGATTTTTTTTATTTGCTTGTATTCTTTTTTTTGTTTCTGGTTCTTTTCTATTTTTTAATTTTTTTATTTATATTTTTAAATATAAACTTTTCGTGTGTGTGCTTTACACGCCACACTTTCTTTTCTATTCCTCTCAAGCGACTGACGATAAAATAAACACACATTATATGTAGAATTTTCCGAGAGAACTTTTACCACAGCACATCACACCAGAGCCAGAGCCGAGCAGGAAGAGTAACAACAAAACACAAATGCGCCTCTCCTGCACGAAACACACGCGTCCACGGCAAAATCCTGCACCACAATAAAGAGACTTTTCTTTTTTTCGCTGAGAAGCTTTAGGAGCAACAACAACAAATTCATTTATAACAACTCCTCCTCGAATGTGCGCGTTTTAAAATAACATTCCTCAGAATTTGTAAAACAAAAATAAATTCAATAAAAAAAGCAAACAAAAAAAAAATACCCACCAAAAATATAAATGAAAAAAACAACAACAAAAGGAAAATCAAAATAAAAGAAAAATTAACTAACTATAGCAACCCGCAAACACTTTATAAAAATATCCACTTATATATATGTACATATGTATGTATGTGTATGTATGTATAAATCTATATGTATACGTATAAATAAATGTAAGTATGGATGTGTGCATCTGTGTGTATGAGTTGACTGTGCGCGCACCATGTAAACCCAATATTACTACACCAACCATCTGAATTTTATTTTTAGCACAATCACCGTTTTATTTAGAAATGCGCAAAATACATATTTCTGTAGAGACAATAAATAGACTCATTAAGTTGTACACGTTTATATTTAGATATACACTGGCGAGAGAGAGTGTGCGATAGGATAGGAGGTGGAGAACTAATGTGAAATGAGCTAAAATAAGAACGATGCTTTTCATCATCATCATCAACATCGCCATCATCATTATCATCAGCAGTAGCAGGAGCAGCGGTAGTAGGAGTAGTAGTTAGTAGCCGTAGCAGCGACAGTAGGAGCGGAATTAGAAGTAGCAGTAGGAGAGCCAGTAGCAGTGACAGCGGCAAAAGCAGTAGTAGAAGTAGGGGCAGAGGCAGTGGCAGTAATAGAGACAGTAGTAGAAGCAGTAGCAGAAGCAGTAGCAGCGTCAATAGTAGTAGTAGTAGCAAAGTCAGTAACAGTGCCAGTAGTAGAAGCAGTAACAGCGGAAGTAGCAGCGGCAGAAGCAGCGGCAGAAGCAGCGGCAGAATCAGCGGTAGTAACACTGGTAGAGGTTTCAGTAGAACTAATAGCAACAGCAGCGGCAGTAGCACCGGAAGTTGCAGAAACACTAGCAGCGGTAATAGTAGTAGTAGTAGTATCAAAGCCAGTAACAGTGCCCGTAGCAGCGGCGGTAGTAGAAGCAGTAGCAGCGGTAGTAGCAGCGGCAGTAACAGCGGTACTAGAAGTAGGAGCAGCGGCATTAGTTGTAATAGTTAGTAGCAGTAGCAGTAGTAGTAGTGGAGCCAGTAGCAGCAGAGATAGTAGCAGTAGCAGAGCCAGTCGCAGCGTAGTAGTAGCATTGTGGCGGCAGAGGCAGCGGAAGTAGCAGAGGCAGTAGCAGTAGCAGTCAAATGCTCTCTATTATGGTAATAATAGAGAGTATTTGGCAGCGGCAGTAGTAGAAGCAGCAGCAGAGGTAGAAGTAGTAGCAGTAGCAAAGCCAGCAGCGGCGTAGTAGTAGCAGTTGCAGCGGCAGAAGTAAAAGCAGCGGCAGGGGTAGAAGCAGTAGAAGAGACAATAACAGAGTCAGCGGCTGTAGCAGCAGCAGCATAGCAGCCATAAAAATCAACCTCATTATGATCATTAGCACCATTCTGAGCAACTCAGCGGGGTGGTAACGACAACAACAAAAACAAAATCGAGACCAACAGCCAAATCGGAATCATTAAAGCTCCGAAATATAGTCGCAAAGAGTCTACGTAGTATAACAAATAAATTGTATCTGGTTAAAACACATGCGATCGTGGCTTGTTACATTTTACTTTTGTTCAATTTGTATGTTGTAAATTATGAATTGAAGAAACCAGAAACACTGTGCAAACATTTGTTAAACATTCTTAGAAGAAAATATGTACATTTTATAAATTGTTATATGAATTTGGTATATGCTTATATATAATGTACCTCTAAAATTTGTTGATCTATATCCGTAGTTTTTGGTTGTATTGGATTGTATTCAAACGAAAGTGTTCCAGGCGTCATATGCAATCTCTCATCATTTCCGGGATGATCTCGTGGAATATCTGAAAAATTAAAAAAAAAAAATGTATTAATAATAATTATAATATTTATATATAATATACTCGTATATATAATTATAATATTTATATACATATAAAATTATAATATTTATGTACAAATATAATTATATTAATAATAATTATAATATTTATATAATATTAATTATGAACTTATAATTATAATAATTATAAAAAGTTAATAAGAACATTTATTTAAAAAGTGAAGACGTAGTTGACATAATGAGGGCACTGAGGGTACACCACACCTATATATGGACATGTAAGCAAACATCGTCAGGACATCCACTGTTGCACATGCCCAAAGGGCGCCAAACATTTTGCATGAATGGGAGAATAAGAAAAGATTATTATGAATAGTGATCTTTCAATTCGGGGGAGGGGAGTATTTAGGCTCGGTGACTCGACTCTCGTTTGACTCGTTGCGACTCGAGTCCCTTTCTAGTTGGACTCGAGGCTGCTTGGATTTCCCAGAAGCAACTCGGCGATAACAGTCGCTACTCGTAGACAAAAGATGAGGAAGATATAATAATATTTGCACAATTTAGTTAGACTACATCACCAAATAGATGGGACTATTAGAGCGACTATGTAGGGTAAATACACTACCATCCACCGTCTGAAAAGTATCGAGTTTTTCAATAAGGACTCAAAGGATTCAAACTTTTGCAGAAACCAATCGGAGAAGTTTCGGTGCTTCAAATGGTCAAGAGGCTTCAGTTCTTGAGTTAATTTGATGTTGTTAAGCTTGTAGGCAAATATCTTCACTCAAAGTTCGCCACAAATGTGAACTGAGAGATTTCCAATTCCTGTGAACGGCGTGCCATCGATTGATTTGGCTCATTTCGAACTGAAGGACTTACGAATGCGAAATTTTCGGCAAATAGACCGGTGCGTTGCCTCACTGGCACAGGAACATTCAATGGTGTATCCAATATTGCTCACAGAACCTATCTGGTGGGACGATTATTACGGCAGAAAATTGGAGTAAGTGCTCTTAAAGTTACGACTACCGACTCAGAATTTCGGTAGTATTTTTATAATGTCCAAATGTTGGTCATGATAAAAATGTGATCCTTTTCTGACGACCGTAAAAAAGGGATTCGTTTAAGGGTGTGTTTGTATTAAAATACAATATTGTTATGTCCTATTGAAAAGCCCGTTAAATGAAATGAATAATGTAATTTCGAGACATTTGTAATTTCGAGACATTTGTAATTTCATGTTCTGTTAATTAGCTCCCTTTCGATGCGGACCTCAAGACTGCTGCATCATAAAATTATTAATATCTGTATTAATCTAACAAAAAACTACAACGACATTGCTTAAGAACTTGATTTGCTGAAGGTTGATTCTGCAGCAAGCCTCATATGTCCAGAGCCATACTGTGGTATCAACTGGGCGGAGGCTAAATCTAGGGTAGGTAACTGGGAACATAGTCTCAGAATGCCACACTGGGAACGGATAGAAGGACTTCGCCAAGCCAAAAGACTGGAAATGCCATTCACCTACAATAAAGAAATGCGGTGTATGTGCAAAGCAGACATAGGGAAAATCGTAGTTTTTCTATCAGGTCATTACTACCTGAAATATCACTTGACTAAAATCCACATTCTTGACGATACGGAGTGCCGGCTCTGCCTAGAAGAAGAAGAAACCACAGAGCACATACTATGCAACTGCATTGCGTTTGGCAAGGACTAGAATGAACAGATTCCACCGTGACCAGCAGGCTCTGGAAGAAATAAAGAATGCTCCTTATTGTGGATATACTCAAATCCATCCATAAAGCGGAACATATAATGAAAGAACATGACTTTCAACTACTTCCTTTCTTTAGGCAAGGAACATCTAGGTAGAGAAGGAACTGATGACTATAATTGGGATGCTTTGACATCACCAAACGGACGAAGTGCTATGACATTACTGAAAAATGCCGGTCCTAAACCAATAGGATATAGTATATCGGACAGTTGTGATCACATGGATCACTAATGGCAAATGTAGAATGACACAAAAGATCTTTCAGGTCGCAGTCTCGGCCATGGGGCAAACTACTACAGCAAAATTATTATATTATAACAAAAAAGTGTCTTATTTAAAAATAATAAATACATAAATCAAATAATTTAGGTATGTGCAACAAAATACCTACAACTAATTGAATTTGAAGCTTATTATTGTGCATAAAAAAAACGAAAGTATTGTTAATATATTATTATTGTTATATAATAAGCAATATTTTGGAACGCATTTAGTGAAGGCAGTAGGGTGTTTCTTTTGTTTACTAACAAAAAAAGCTGTGTTTACATGCGCTTAAAACAAAAACAAGTGAGTAGCGATTCCACGAACACGAGTCCGTAGACTCACTCAGTAGCAGTAGTTGCTCTGCTCAGTGGACTCCACGAGGCCACACGAGGCCGCAAAGTAGCAGACTCGTCACATCGCTTCTGTCACACACCTCAGTAAATAAATACTCGCAATATAATATCTTGAACATATGCAGTAGGTATGTTTTATTTAATTAATAGGCTGTACCTTTGAGACTTAGTCTTTTCGTCACATCATAATATACATAAACAACTAAAATATCTGAAATTTTGGGTAATTAGTTTGATATTAAGTCTGAATCTAATTCAATTAATTTGAATTTTAATTATTATTATTTTTATACCTTCCAGCATAATTAATTATGTCTGCAAGGGATGGGGGAATGAGAACTGGTAACTAAGGCCTTCGACTCACAGAGAAAAAATATTTAGAAAGAAGCATTTTTGCAACCATGCCCAACGCACACTGGGGCAGAATGCCATTTCTGGGCGCTTAACTCAGGGAAGCTGAAGTTCTCCCAAATTGTTCTCAATTCTATTTAGAAAAATAAAACATTTTTAGGCGTAGTTTAAAGGGAAACAACAATTTTTGTAAGAATGTTCGTTGTCATCAATACGCCCCGATAGCCCCGTAAACTGAATTTTTTATAATGACTCAGATTTGCGTATGTAATAGTTCATGTATTTATTCAATTTATTATCTGTAATTTTCTCTTAATTTTCATCACCCTCCTCATCAGTATTCCTCTTCCTCGCTTTCAACCTCTATCCAGCCCAGTAATAGAAGTTGTGTTACCATTTTTGGTGGACTTCGCAGTTTCTTTTAGGCAATTCCCTTTGGCTGGATACAATTGGATCTGAATTCAACAACAGCCTCTGGAAAACATCCTCGTTACACTTCTGCCGAGAACACTTCCGAGAAAACCCCACTATGAATGTTTTGAATTCTTTGTTAGAGATTTATTGAGATTCCTCAGACAACTGACCTATTGGTAAAAGAGCATGTTGTATGACTTCAGGTCCATGAGGTATTTAAGCGCAGAAGGGTCATTCTGAACCATGGATACTCTTTCACAAATAATCTTGCTGTATCATGCGTGAAGGTGCGGAATTTTGTGACATTAATTTCATGACCACTTCAAACAACCATTAAAATAGTGAGTAAATTTGTAAGTAGGCTAAGATCTATTCCAGTAATAGTTGCTGCAATTTCTGCGTTTTGGAAAAATTGTCTGGCACTGTTACCAAAAATGGCATTCTGCCCCTGTGTGCGACGGCAGGATTAAAAGTTCTCAATTCAAAAGAATAAAAGTGAATACATGAAAAGAAAAATTAATTAGTATTAAGATATAGAAATATTACCCATTCGATTGAAGGTATCTTTGATTACTTTTGGACTTACCCCTCTAATCTTGTCACACAACTCAACACAGGCACATGTCTCAGCCGAGTATCAGTAGAGATCAGTAGAGCTATTCACGTCGAACTGAAAGCTTTGTGAATGACACTTGAGATTTTTATTGAGTCAACCTCGATAGCAGGTCACAGCGAAATAAAGAGAATGTTTGCAAAAAGCTGAGAGTGAAGTCAGTGAAATTGAAAAGAAATCGTGATTGTGTAGTTTTTGGTTTTAAATAAAAGAAAATTTACAATTTTGTTCTAATTCAATCCTAACCAAAATCAAATAAAAACATTTACTTCGTCACTTTGTTGGCAGTGTGCGACATTTTCAAATTTCAAGCTCAGTCTGTCCACCTCAAGCTCAGTCTGTGCATGAATCATCTGATAAAATACACAAGGAAACTTTTTCACCACTGGAGGTGAATTTAAAGAACTTTCTGCTTGAGTCAGTTAGCTCTGCAATTCTAACTTTTGTTTCGATGCATTGTCCAAACTGCCATACATGAGCTCACTATGTTTGGAACTACAAATGTTTTCACTAAAGTTAACTTCCTATCCTTGAGAACAAAGTTAGCTGAATACCACAACTTTCTAAGGATATAGTAAATATTTGCGCCACAGAATAGTTAACATGGCCTGAGCAACTCAAAGTAGGGTTCAATTTGTAGCCAACTCGAATTTAATTGGTGTATGTCCCAGGGCCAACTGTCGGAGACAATCTTTTACATGTGAACATTGGATAATTCGAGTATATAGCTTTTTTAGAAGTATTTACAAGATCGAAACCGCTGTAAAAATAGTAACGATTGAACGATGGTACGTAACCGCCGACTGTCGAACATCTCGATACATGTGGCCAAAACTGAACCAAAATAGGTTTGACATACTTCTTTGGCTCAGTAGAGGAGAACTCAGGACTATTGTGGGGATTCTGACAGGGCACGGCAGCCAGGTCCGGTGCTCCTTTCAGAGATTATTGTAGGAGTTGTGGAGATGAGGAGGAATCGATGAAACATCTGCTCTATGACTGCCCGGGTCTTCAAAGGAAGCGAGCCTTCTTTGAACAACTACAAGAATTAGCCAGCTGAAACTAACTGATATTAGCAACTTCCCAAAAGCTTTTGGCTGGGTTAAGATCAAGGGGAGCTGAGGGTTTTTTGAGGGAGAGGGGGGAGTGGTGATCATAGGCTGACAAATGCTATATAAATCCACCGCGGTAATTTCGGTGTACAGGCTGAAAAACGCTGCAATGGTCAGGGAGTCTAAGCGAGATGCTACGTTCCAACTTGTAGGAGAAGGTCCCGCTACCGACCCTGTCCCCAAACCTAGACCCGTCTGTGTAGATATCCAGAGTGTCATCGGTGATCACTCTGTTTTCGATCCAGTCGTCTCCGCTTGGGATAATAAAGTCAAACCCCCGTTTCAGGTTGGAATTCGGACAGACATAGTCAACTGAGCTGGGGGTAGGGAAGTTCTGGTTGAGGATACTAACGTGTCCCAGGTCCGTCCTCACCCACCGTTTAAGTGCGTTGAGTCTGGTAGCAACCATTTTGGCCTGTTTTTTTACCAGAAGCTTTGA
The DNA here is from genome assembly GCA_920105625.2 of Clusia tigrina. Lineage (NCBI taxonomy): Eukaryota > Metazoa > Arthropoda > Insecta > Diptera > Clusiidae > Clusia > Clusia tigrina. The sequence goes on along the minus strand of OV050033.1, from coordinate 161,844,003 downwards.
GGGTAGTCATGCAAAGAGAGACCCTACTAGGTGTGGAACATAGAGCTCCATTGATCAACAGAACTGTACTCCTTCTGACTTTGTCAATTGGATTCAGGTTACAATCCTTGACAGTAGCCGACCACCAAAAAACAGCTCATTATAGGAGGTTTGGTTCAACCACGGCTGTGTAGAGCCAGTGCATGATTCGCGGTTTCATACCCCATCTAGTGCCTACAGCAATACGATGCTTTACGAACCCTCTCAGCTAGATTGACCTTCCAGCTGAGCTTCAGATCAAGTATCAGACCCAGTATCTGATAGTAAAATCGTTTAGCATAAAAACGAAGCGGATTTATTTTTAAATTTTTCTTACAACAATTTCACAGTGAATCATTTTTGTTTTGCAATTGAGGCATTAGGAGCGAAGCAAATTGTAGTATAAACAATACAAATGTTTCTTAATTTAAGAAATTTAAACATAAAAATAGAATTAGTGGCGAATTAGTGGAATTTTAAACTGATTAATGTGCATTTCGAGCGCTTTGACACGAAGCAAATTAGACCGACATATTTAAATTGGAAACACGTATTATTTACGTAGCACTCACACACACACACACACATACAAACACACACACAGCTGTGTGTGCAAGTAGCAAACGGCCCATGGGGAACAGCGCACGAGCTAGTGATGAGAAAACTTCCCTGCTACAGGCAGCCTGCCCCAAGCTGCCCGAAGTCACTCGTCCGAAATGTAAAACAACTCTTCCGCCACAAAGCTACTGCCCTGAACAGTTTCCTAATGCGCTGAGGTTGGAAGAGGATATACTGGAGGTGGCAGTGGACGAGGTGTTGCCGGCGATTAGTGAATTCGTAGGCCAGAAGGCACCTGGTCCAGATGGAATACCCAATTGTGCCATTAAAATCGCTGCAGCATTGCATCCGGAACCACTAAAGCAGTTATATGAAGGCTGCATTAAACAGGGAGTCTTCCCTGCGGGCTGGAAGAAACATCGGCTGGTCCAGGCGTCTAAGGGCAACAAGCCACCAGACGACCCAGCTGCGTACCGTCCACTCTGTATGCTGGGCTCGACGGGAAAGGCCTTGGAGCGGATTCTCTCTGAGAGAAAGGACCGATCCGTAGCTGAAGCTGGAGCATTGGCGCAGAGGCAATACGGTTTTCGGAAGGCGAGGTCAAGAGTGGATGCCATTAGTGAACTCGTCAAAACAGCGAAAGAACCGATCGATGGTAAGATATGGAGGGGTGGCAGCAAGATGTACCCATCTACCTGAGACGTATGGAAGCCAGCTATTTTAGCGATAGAGTCCTGCAGTATGCCCCGGATAAAGAGATACGAAGGCACACTATTATCGGTGGAGTCCCCCAAGGGTCGGTCCTTGGTCCTCTCCTCTGGAACGTCATGTACGATGGCATACTCCGCGTACAGGTTCAAAATGCTGTTAAGATCATTACGCGGAGGACATAGCGTTAGTTATCACTGCCAAATATCGGGAAGAGGTTTCTGTTGAGGCCAATCATACGGTGGCTATAGTCCGGAACTGGCTGGCAAATGTCGGACTAGAACTTGCCGAGCATAAAACGGGAGCAGTCCAGGTCACGAGCGGCAAAGTGCCTGAAGTAACAGAGATAAGGGTCGGTAACATAGAAGGGCGCATCTAAAATACTTGGGTGTATGGATAGATGTCAGGCTCAATTTCAAGGAGCAAACTGGCGATAAAGTGGCAAGGGTATGCGCTCAACTTTGCCTCATATTGCCAAACATAGGAGGACCCCGAAGAAGCGGAAGAGACGACTCCGACTACCACATCCCCCTCGAATGCTGAAAAGCTTGTTGGTGATGAGTTCTTCTTTCCCAGTGAACCGAAGCCGCCAGCGAGCGGGCGTAGACCGTCAGCCCCACCCATTCCACTCATTCCCTCTAAATGAGAGAGGGATAATCAAATGGAATGGCCCGCGTATGATGACATCGAATGTAGAAGGTGACGGTAGTCGTAATAGTCTCATGAATATGGAATGGCTCGATCAAAATCTATTAAAACTCTTGCAAAGGATTACCTAAGCCCCCTTTTGGTGTATTAAAAATTCAAATATACACAAAGATTTGTATATTTGAACCGTTCCCCCAAGAAGTGTCCAAATCCCATAAGAGCATTCTTTGTGAGTTTGTGAGGACCTTATATCTCTATTTTTATCATTTCTTAATCAGTCTTAATCAGTCGCAAACTTCAAATTAACGAACTGAGACTGCACGAAGTGAACTGAAACTGAACTCGATCTGCAAAAGTTCTTGCGACGCGAACAAACATAGTCTCTGTCTCATCTTGTTTAATCTACCAGTAGCGACTGTTATCGCCGAGTTGCAGCTGAGAAATTCTAACAGCTTCGAGTCCAACTACAAAGGGACTCGGGTAGGAACGAATCAAACGAGCGTCGAGTCGCCGACTCCACATACTCGAATTGCCACATCACTATTAACAACTACAGCAATGCTTCTATTTATCTGTTTCATTTCCATTTCGTTTTTTTTTCAGATGGTAAAGCAAATGATTCAATTTTTTTTTTACAGCATTATATATAAAATGTATCTAATTTATTACATATTATACTATTTAATTTTTTCAAGAACCATATAAAAAAAAATATTCAGTGCGCGACTACTATTGTATTTCAAACACTTTCTCATTTTTAAATAACAAATTTTAAAAAAAAAACATAAAACAAAAGGAGAATTCAACCCAACTATGAAACAATTCCATTCTAGGCATACGCCTACGTATACACGGAATAGAATTCACAAAGTTCACTAAACTCTTTTTCATTTTTAAATAACAAATAAAAATAAATAAATTTAATATATACAATAAATGGAGAATCAAACCCAACAATGAGAATCAAAGCCTACTTCCATAGTAGGCGTATACGTAATATAATGGGCCTTAAAAATTCATGAAGTTAGAAATTCAATCAGATCCCAATTCAGGTACGAATACAATTGCTGCTGTTCCAATTAGGTTGCTTTGGTGCAATGTGATTTTGTAATATTCACAGTCAGCCATACACAGCCACACGTACACGCACACACACACACCCATACACCAACTCATACAATTCCCTCTCTTTGAGAAGAGCTTTCGCAGGCGCTTACCTGGTAATCATTCTGCCATAATTGTATTTTTAACAGAGGGTTCTACGTCAAGGGAAAAAGTACTTTATTAATATTCATCACAAAATAATTCCGAAAACCATTAACTTTCTGAACCATAGAGCAATACCAGAAGTTAGAAACCCAAGTTCATTAATTTCCAACCTGTTTGCTTTTAGGTAGAACTTTTATCTCCAAGTCTGTTCGGGGTAGTGACGCTGAACTGGCAATCTGTGAAGCCTCTGATATTCCAACATTGCGTAAATAGACAAAGAAAAAAGTTCAGCTCTCAGAGTACAGCTTCTACGCTAACTAATGTGATGTGAAGGAAAAAATTGTTGAACTCGAATTCTGGGAAATCTAATAAAAGATGGGGTCTAATATATTTACGGAACTTCCACACATTTTGCCAAGAATAGATAAAAAGTAAGTGGGTGCTTCTGCGTATTTATATTTAAATTATTTTGTATAATATTTTTATTATAATGTAATGCCTTACTTCATAATTAATTGTGAGCAAGGATTTTTGTATTGAGAACTAGCAACTAAGTAGAAATTAATATGAAGCCATGATCTAAAAAGGGTTTGAACCCGCGACCTCGTAGCTGCTAAAGTAGCATTATTACTAGTAATCGAAGGAACCCTAAATATTATGTAATATATCTATAAATCCCTAAAATAGTTTCCTTAGTCGACAACAATAGTTTTGATTAAATTCCTTATTTTAACCAATATTTCATATAGTTCGAAAGCTATCAAGTTACTATAGGAAGTACTGATAATAATATAGGTTAGATTAGCTTAGATTGACTGACCAAATAGGCCACTCCTAGACCTAGTAGATCCTTAGCGTTTCCTTTTGGAACTCACGGAAAGTACAAATCATTAAATATGGAGGCGTTTTTTGTTAGCTTTAGAAGAGGTTGAAACCTCTCCCAAGGTTGAAACCTCTTCTAGTCGCCTGAACCAGGGAACCCAAGTATTATAAGCGTGCTCTGGCTATCAATGGACAGACACACAGTAAGTGTTCCAACGTTTTCTTGGAGACTGGTTCCTTTAGTGTCTGTTCCTCGAATTTCCTACTCTCATCATTGCTTGTGAGATTCATATTTTTTGCCCGTTAGGAAGTAGCCTAGCAGTATCTCTATCCTCATACTGCAAATGATCCGTAGAGGTGCCAGTAGAGACGTCTCTGATATACTAGGTGTCTTCGATTCGCCACTCTATCGAGGATAGAACAGACTTTTGTATGGAAAAAGTTATCGAGCAAATTATACTCGGATGAAACGGGCGAGTTTTTCTATCCTCGATAGAAAGTGCTTCCAAATTGAAAATTGCTTGAAAACCAACGAGATTAAAAATTACCCATAAAAATGTCCGTGGTAATTTTTATTTTTCAGTGCTTTTTTTGAAACAGTGCTGCCAAGTACACTACTTTCTCGTTTGCTATTTTATTCGCACAACTCGATACAAGATACGAGTCAAAGACGCCTAATATTAATTATCTTCTCGTAAAACTATGACAAAAAACTCGACTCAGGGAGTTCCCGCTGATTCTAGATGTGATTGGACCAGTAATATGTTTGTTCAGTCAGATTAAATTGATTGACGTATGTTGACTCCATGATTCCATGATTGCGCATCTCTAACAAAAAAAGTATAGTTGAATGTAGTATAATTAATCACTGTTTAATTTCACACATATCTCTATCCATACCGTTAATTTTCCAAACCATATTCGATAAATTTACTTCCTCCACACCTCTGTTTGTGTCCTCCATTGCTCTGTTCGTTTCCTCCACAGCTCTATTTGTTTCCTTCAGAACTCTGTTCGTTTCCTCGACAGCTCTATTAGCTTCCTCCACAACTCTGTTCGCTTCATCTACAGCTCTGTTACCAGCTCATGAGACAAAGAAAACCTTAGCAGTATTTCCCCCGTGTCTTGCTCCAACTACATGCTAAATAAATTCCACTGCAAATAAATATTCTTACATTGTCCAACACCCCCACCCACCAACCACTCCTAACCAAATGATTGATCACCAATCGATTACCATGGTTAGTCAGCATACTATGGATTTGTCGAGCGGTTGAGTTGAATGTTTGCCCAAGATTTGATTATTTTCTCTTCCTCTGTATATCTCTCTCCCTGTGCATATTTGTCTATATACTCTATGCTCTCTCACTATCTCTCTTTGTCTCGTATCTCTTTGAAAAGCGAATAAATGAGATATAAAGCGCTCTCACTCAGTGCGCTTGAATAGGCCGTGACCTGCTGTTCTATATTTAGCAGCATTTATAAATCGTGCATAGCTGTTGAGTATATTTAGAAACAACAAAAAGTAATTAAAACAAAACTCACATGCATATATAGTACACTCCTTGTCAAACGCCACACACTCACACGCCCATACACAAACAGCCACATGCATGTATAGGCACACACAATACCATGTACGCGAGTGAGTTGAGGTTTGAGTGTTGTTACTCAAAAGCCAAATGAGCTACAAACTTAGCACACCAGCAGAGAAATAAGTTACAACAAATCAAAATTAAATTGAAGCCTGCTGCGCAATCCTAAATAAAATCACGCACAAGCACTCGTAAATGATTTATTTTCGTTGGCTTAGAACGCTGGGTCTGTGGAAGACTGTTCTAAGTCGTCATGGACATATTTCAAGTTTCTTTTTTAAACAATTGCTAATATTACTATACTATTTGACCCGATATCTAAAATATGTACTACATACATACATACATATACTTGCCACCAATGGCCTAATGATTACAACAAGAGGCAATGAAGACACGTACGAGTATGTCGGCTATATTCATATGGATATTAGCACGAATACAAGATCTCTGGGCATAGAGAGGTGTTCAAGAGGCTGTCAGACCAACTCCCGTTATTTCTGGCACCGAAGGATAAACGCATACCTATAGTTTCTTTTAGAAGAAAGTACAAAATAAGCTTCCCGACAAGGGAGCAATGGAGAGATCCAGAGTTACTTGTAGGGAACCCTGCGAAAACTTTCTTCACTGACGGCTCCAAAACTGAAAAGGGAACTGGGATTGGCTGGCTGGCATCTGAATGAAAATGTCAGATGCTTCTCGGTTATGGGAAGTATGCGCCAACGGTATTCCAATCGGAAGTGTTTGCTATACTGAAAGTAGCGAACTGGGTAATTGAGAAGAAATGGCGCGGTAAACAACAGATTACACTGTGTAGTGACAGTCCGGCTGTACCTGAAAGCCCTTCAGCCACTTCAAAGATTGTCCAAGAATGTAAGTGAAGACTTAACTCCCTCGCAAGGTAGAATTTACTTGAACTTCTTTGGGTTCCGAGACACTGTGGTATAGGGGGGGAACGAAATAGCTGATGAACTGGCAAACTGTGGATCTGCCGATACTCCAATGGTACCAAAGCCAATTGAATCAACGGCGAATGTGAATAATATTCATAATATGAATAATATTCATAATGTGAATAATATTCATAATGTGAATAATATTCATAATGTGAATAATATTCCTAAGAACCGATGGTGCAGTTCAACTGCCTGCAAAACAACCAAGTGCTTCCTAGAGAGCCCATAACAAGAGAGTTGTAGATTTCCTTCTAACAATACGAAGGAAAGATCTACACACATTGGTTGGGGTAATCAAGGGACATAATCCATGGGGATCATAGGAGAGTCCGAACTGCGCCTTCAGTCTGGAGGAAGAACAGGACGGCATCGAACATTTTCTCAGCGCTTGTCCTGCCTTTGCCAGAACGAGGAGGCGCATATAGGAGTCAGATGTGTTGGGAATGGAGAACGTACATTTCTTATCCGTGGACAGACTTCTGAGGTTCATAAAAGAGTCGAACAATTTTGAAAAGGTGTAACTTCCTTTCCAAAATCCTTTACCTCCCCCTTCCCCCAAATATTTCCAGGCTTATAGCACAATGGACATCAATGCCTGAGTGCTTCAAAAAGTAAAGATAGAGTTGTACATTAACGGTTTGGCCCGTTGGAACGAACTCTTTGTGGATTGTGCCCTTGAAATCGTAAAGGAAATCAACATTGTCTTCCCTGTTAACTTCTCGAAACGAGATTATTTGGGTTTTGGCTCGAAAATGACTATTTTTGGAGATAATTATGTTTGTTTGCGTAGCTCGTGCAGTCACATATAACAGAAACGGACTCAGATATAGAAACAGAAACAGAATTCACAAGAAAATCATGTAAAATTTTATTTCGTTTCTAACACTTACGATCGAGAATTTTATCATTATATTTATTGAAAAGGGAAATAAATTACAGCACGGACATGAAAGTAATAAATGAATATGTTTCGTGAATAGGAATTCACCGTTTTGTTAACCCTTGGGAACAAGCTGGAGGGGAAAATAAATAAGCTACCATTTAAATTCCTAACCTAAAAAACCCCAATAAAATGGGAACAAAATTATTGTAATATGGTGATAACTAATTTTCACTCTAATTTGTATTAATATCCAACATTTAAATAGAAATACTTTTTATTACATATTCCTAAATAAACAAATTTATAATTGCACTGCTGGTGTCGCATTATGAATGCCACTGAAACAATTTCCCGCATGCTGTTGGGAAACTGAATCTTGCAAAACAGATTCGGAAATTGTTTGATGAAAAAAATTAATCAATTCTTAATGTATATTATTAACAAATCATCATTATTAAAAACTACAAATTTTAAAACATTAAAATGCATTTTTGTCGCTAACAACAGCAATTACTCTAATATATGCTGACGATTTCTGCTAAAGAAACAAAACTTCCTATGATTTATTTCTGTTCTGTTGCCAAACGCTTATTTTCTGTCCTGAAATTCTGTACCTAATCTATTATAAATTCGATTTTGTTTCTGTTGCAAATGTACTGCATTCTGTTTCTGTTGCCGTTTCTGTTGTATGTCACTCTGCACCTATAATTGTAAATAGGGAGCACTAATACGGTGATCTCAAGGTTACAATAAAACAACAATAATTTCGTTAAATAGCCTTCAAGAAGAAGAGTGTTTGCGACCACCTAATATGTGCGCCCTGATACAGATACACAATTACTGCGACCATGGTCAGTTTTTGATAGCACACCGAAATGAATTCTGTCGCTTTGCTTATTTGCATAACCTGGCAAGAATTTGCACTATAACCCAAAACAACGTGGAAGTGAGAGAGTGCCTGCCTCAATGGAGAAAGATAGTGCGTAAATATGACGCTATTACATTCTCGGTATAACCTGTTCGAACACTCGATCTAAAACGCGTTCGGCTCGGAGGTAATTAACATTCTCGGTGTAAGTTCACAAATTTCTAAATATAGGAATTAATTACTTCGATTTACTAATTAATTAATTGTAAATAAATATTTAATTCTAGTTTATAGAATTCAGATGTAACAAATAATTGCATAAATGTGTTGTTTATGGAAAATGCTCAATTAATTAATTGTAAATTAATATTTATGTTTAGTTAGAGACTTAAGAAGTAACAAATAATTGCATAAATATTTTGTTTGTCAATTAATTAATTGAAATTAACATTTATTTTTGGCTGAAACAAATGATTACAAAAATATGTTGTTTGTGGAAAAATGTCAATTAATTAATTGCAAATTAATATTTATTTTTAATGTAAAGAATTAAAGAAGAGAAGCTGTAACAAATAATACAATAAACACTTTTTTTAAATATCAACACAAAATTATGTATATTTGTTCGCACAAAGTAAAAATCTATTTCTAAGTTTTCTAATGATAAAGATGATTCATAATATTTAATTACAATTAAAAGCTTGGAAAACCCCAAAAGCGACAAATGCGTTGGAATTGTTGTTGTGGAGACGAAACACAAATTTCAGATGCTTTACTTAATATTAACAGGTTTATTATTATAAATCGTTTTGTTTCATAAAACAATAAAAGTTGTGATGTAAAAATAGAAAATATATATATGTATATATGCGTTGAATTGAGGCGTGTTTTATTGCTCCCCTTCGGTGAGTACCCAATAAAAATATAAATATTGAACTTCCACCTCCCCTTTTGCATACACAACCCCACAAGGAATGTTTGTCTAAACAATTGTTTACGCAAGAAATATCCTAAACACACGCGCTCGCGCACACACACAAATATACATGCACACATACACACAAACATACACATACGCATATATATATTTTATTTTTATTTAATATATACATACATACATATGTACAAGTAGCAGGATTATTTTCCAATTTGCCCTGCTATATACGCGCTAGGAACTTGTTAGGAAGCAAACACTTGCTCCCTACACTCTTGCATCTCCTATCTATGTATGCAAGTAAGTTTGTATGCATGTTTGTATGTGTATGCATGTGTATGTGTGTATGTGTGCACTCAGGTATGTATGTGTATGTACGTGTATATTTCCTTTGCCCTTGTACTTGCCGTTAACATCTCAACTGCCTTTCAATGAATATTCAACTGTGTTGTTAGCAGCGCCCGTGTCGGATTGGTGGATACTCGCACACAATATTGTAAAAGTACAACAAAAAGTTTCTAAAGTTGTGGAATATTTATTTCATGGCAAAGTTCTGTGAAGGCAAGTAAATTCTAAAAATAGCCTAAAATCGATAAACGAATGTTTTCTTTTGGTTGTTCTTTGTCCTCTTCTTGTTGTGTTTGAAATTTTATCAAAATGGGATGGATGGTTGGATGGATGGCTGGGATGGGTGAATGGCTGAATGGGTGAATGGGTGGTTGAGTGCATGGACTGGGGTAAGCAGCGCGCGCGAAATGTCTTACAACAAACAGCTTGGTCAGTTTGCAGAACGCTGCCACTGGTTATAATAGAAGTACGTGTGTGGGGGTTCGTTCTTCCTCGTTCTTCTTATATTTATTATGTACATTTATATAGTTAAAATATTTAATTAATGGCGATGTAGCATATTTGTACGAGCATCATTTCCTACCATCATTTTATAAGCTTCTTACATACTTTAGGTTAGTTTAGACGGGGTGACCAAATAGGCCACGCTCAGACCTGTTAGGTCCTTAGCGATACCAGATAAGTCTCCATTTAGAACTCGCATTTTACACAAATAATTTGTCAAAATGTATCATTTCACATACCGTGAGTTGGAATCCGTTCCTCTGGACTGGTCATTTTGAAGATATCTGAAATTAAATGAAAAAAGAATACTTAATGACGACGTCAATTAAATTGGAAATTTCAATTTGGAAAAAAAAATTGAGGCTGAGATTGATAAATAGGAAGGATTTGCTGGACTAATTAATATATATAAGCAGGCTTTTGATAATAAAACGAACATTTCTCTTTTATAAATTGGTAAGAAAAAATAAGAAATCTAAGATGGATAAAGTGGAAACATTTCCTGAACTAATTAATATGTATAAAAACTTTACTTTACTAAATATGGATATACTGATATATAATGTAAGGCACTCCGCTGGTTCAACAGTAATCATTAAATAGGTGAATTTAGTAACTCAGGTCAAACGACTTTTGTTTAAAAATTAGATTTTGTTCGTTGTATTAAAAGAAATATATTTAATAACTATTGTGGTGAGATAATTCGGCGTAGTTGCAGGAGAAGACAGAGGTGAATTTTCAGAGACAAAAAATAATTTACATTCTTAACAATTTGCTAGTAGCATAAATTTGTCATTGAGGTTTGTGACTCGACTAAGTTCTGACATCGACTCAAAGGAAGGAGCTGACCGAATTCGCAAATGGAAAGACCAAAGTACAATAAAATAGTGAATGAAAAATGTATAAGAATCATATATAAGTGCAGAAAATATTATAGATAATATTAAAGGAATAGTAAACTCATATAATATCAGTTGTATGTAGTATATCAACAATATTTTCTTCAGATTAATGTGGGGTGTTTTTCGTATTTTGTCGTTATTGTAGCAAATAGGAAAAATGTCTGTATTTTCTACCAAGTCAACAGAGTCACCACGTCATTTTTATATACATATATACGAGTATGTATATAATTTCTAACAAATAACTATTGAAATACAAAAATCAATTATAATTAATTCAGTATATTTTATTGTCACTTGTAACTCTAATTGATTGTTTAGTGCAAATGCTTTTTTGATAACATTAACGATTCTTAATGTAAAAAAAAATGTTTTTTTTATCATCTGACAAAACGACTCACCAAAATCAAGGCTTTCGACAACGATAATTCGAATCTAAGCTCGATGATTTGTGAAGAAAGAAGGCGTTAGTATAAGTAATACCGATTTAGAGAGAGAAGTATATAGCTACCCTTTTATTTATTTACAAAATGGAGTACCATGCAAACATTTCGGAAGATTTATAAGAATCTTAATTACTCTCAGAAGAATCATAATTACTATCAGATCATAATATTTCACAGAAGAAACATAATTACTAACAGAAGAATCATAATTACTATCAGAAGAATAATAATTACTATCGGAAAAATTTAATTCTATTAGAAGGATCATAATTACCATCATAAAAATTATAATTACTATTGGAATAATTTGAATTGCTATTAGAAAGACCGTAATTTTTTCATAAGAATAAAAATTACTATCAGAAAAAACATAATTACTATCAGTATATATATAATTAAGTATCAAAATAATCATTACTACTAACAGAAGAATTATAATTACTACTAGGATAATCATAATTAATATCGGAAGAATCACAATTACTATCATAAGTCTTATAATTAGCAACAGAAGAATTATAATAACTACCAAAAGATCATATTTGTTATCAGAAGAATCATAATTACTATTAGAAGTCTCCTAATTACTATTAAAAGTATCATAATCACTATCAGCAGAACCATATTTACTATCAGAAGTCTCATAACTACTACAAAAGACCCATAATTATTATCGGAAGAATTATAAGAATCTTATTTACTCTCAGAAGAATCATAATTACTAACAGAAGAATCATAATTACTATCAGAAGAATCATAATTACCATCAGAAGAATCTTAATTACAATCAGAAAAATCTTAATTACTATCAGAATAAATATAATTGCTATCAAAAGGATCATAATTACTATCTATATCTATGTATATCCACACGCTGCGGTCTTATGGACTCACATTATACAAAGCATTAATAATATTTTATAAGTACGTATTAGGTTTTTATTAACAGAACGTAGTGTGAAGCGGAAAATGACTGGGCCAATTTTTTTGTCAACAACCACTTCTCTAAATTGACTGGAAAATTCATAGGCTTAGCTCACTTTTTGTAAGTAATTGCCAAGTTTTATTGCTTAGTTTGAAGTAAATACGTTTCGACAATATTTTTTAAATTCTGTTGAAAGAAACTCAAACACAACATTGACAAAAATTCCAATTCAAAAAAGTCTGTTTCTGAAACATCTGTTTATGAAAAGTGGGTTATTGTTTGCGTGCAGTTTTTTATTCACAAATCACAAATTTTAGTCAAGTGATAATACATATATAATATAATTAAATATAATATATAAATTACCTGCTTTCCTCCGATGGTCTGTGTTTGGAAACAAATCGCTCTATTAAGTGGTGATGTCAAGGGAAAAAGAAGGCAAGATCAGATATGTAGGAGCGAGCTTATCAGCAATGTTAGGTGTTGTCACAGCTGCTCGTTGGCAGCACAAAAGAAACTCAACTGATGATTTTCAAAATGCCCGCTTAAATGATTTCTGTAGTGAATACGCGCGACTACGACAATTAAATTCGTAATTTTTAATTAATTAATTTAAATAGTTAAAACTTTCGTGGTACAGAATCCGGAGTTTTCGTTTTTGCATTTTTCACGCGCTGTTGTTGTTATTTTGTTGCCGTTTTGTTGCTGCTGTTTTTGCTATTCTCTTTAATTTTTGCTCTTTTTGCTGTTCAAGCCAAGTACAAAAACAAAATTCACCAAATACACACTTCATTCAATATACACACTTGTTACATAAATAACCAACAACAGCAACTACGTAGAGAAAGGCGACGATAGTGGGGTGGAGGTGGGATTGAGTTAGTGAGAAGTGAAATGAGCTGGCGCATATGGCTGGCTAGTAAAACTGAGGGAATTACAATAGTAGGGTAAACTCCATCAGGCACTTGCTCGTGTGGGGAGAATCAACACTGATGGACACGGGCAGCTTATAAATTCCATCCACTTGCAACGCCCACTCCCACCGTCCTTTAAGCACACACCAACGCACGCACACACACACAGACCCGATATGTGGTTCTAATTAGCAGTGAGGCTCAGCTCTTCTGTCTGCTACGTCGGAATTTTGTAAACCCAACCAAGCGCCAATTAGTTTTTTTTCACTTTTTTTCAATTTATAAACACTCTTCGAAATGGCACTGTAATCGAAATTGTTTTTCACTTTTCTCTGGGAATTTTTCACTTTTATTCTGCTAATTTTTTGCATTTACTCTTATTTATTATTATTTTAACTCTGTTTTACGTCTGACGAGGTATGAACGAATGAAATGAAATGAAGTGAAAAATAATTTCTGATTGTAAGATTGTTAGAGCGCAATAGCAGTATATACTCCGTAAGTTGTTGTCTTTCATTTACCAATTCATGTGGAAGTCAAAATATTTTGGCCTTGAGCTCTGTTTAATGAGCAAAATGATAAAAATAATTGCCTTGCCTATTGTATGAGGCTGCCATTTTTTGTGATATGTATTTTTGCAACAAGTATTTAATTGAAAAAATGTATTCAAGATTAATATCATTTAACAATTATATAAATTTAGTAATTATTAAATATACAATATAAAAAGAAGTAAAGTGGCGCAAGTTAACAGTTGGAAATCAATTTTGGTGTAGCAAAAATATTTTAAACACAAGGTGGCAGCTATGGTTAATTATTAGAATACCTTATTTATAAATTATTATTATTATTATTATCATTATTATTATTATATCTTATACCATATTAATTATGACTGCAAGGGCTTGGGTATTGAGTACTAGCTACTGAGCACTTCGAATCAAAAAGAAAACGTTTTTTTTAAAAAGAAGCTTTATATATTTATATATTTATTATTTAAGAACGAATCATATTAATAAATAGTTTATGGCAGGGCTATAAAAACGATAATATTAAAGGTGTGGAGCAAATCTTATTCAACCAAAGTGTTTATAGTGGAATTTCAATAAGTTTCTTCACACAAAATTATATTCCCATCTCTCTGCTATCTAATTCAGGAGATCATTGTATATAGACATTTTGATGAAGTATACCACAAGAAAATATTTGTCCTGGTGGATTTGTGCGTTTCAAATGGATCAATTTGTGTTTACTTTTTTGCATATTTTGACTCATTATTATATTTTCTTGAAATGCATATAGCTTTTTGCTTTGTATTAATTTCACAGCTCATTTCTTTTTGTTAAATTTTTTCATACTCGCCTCTTCATATTCTCTAATATTGAGTTTTTTATAACTGAAGTGTAGGACTTAAGGTTTGCCCCACTGTTGTTTATAACGCTATGAAGTATACTTCTGGCAAGCTTCTGACATTGGGCATACAAATTATTTTATCTATATATAAGTTGAAAGTTCCTTTTATTTGCAAGTTACTAGCGAAAGACAGTTAATATTTCACTCAAATTTTTCACAGGTGGTCGAACATGTTATCACTTGACCAAGTTATGGTGTTCACTATATATATAACACAATACATTAAATATATATATATATATTTATATATATATATATATATATATATATACTCGTATATATATATATATATATATATATATATACATGTATATATATTTATATATATATATATATATATATATATATATATATATATATATATATATATATATATATATTATTAATATTACTTGATAATTAATCAGCTCTCTTGTTAAGTATACTTAAACCAGTTTATATATACTATATATAACTACTACTACTGGCGAATCATAAAATTGCTTTTATAAAATTTCAAGCAAAATTTCTGTTTCATGATTTCAAACTTTTTTCTTTTCTGATTTCCTAAATTTCTACGTATTTCAATGTTTTTGTGTTACATATTAAATTAACGAATGTTTAACCGATTTATACCAAAATGATTCAAATGAAATCTGGTGAAAAAAATTCAAATCAGCTGTGCCCTAATTTTTCCGTGTTTTTCTTGTTGTTCCAATTTCCATGCATTCTTTGCACCAAATGCATCTAAAACAGGGTCGGTAGTTTCACGGAATCAGTTACTTCGTTGTTTTCCTATTATTGACATTTGCATTTGACATTGATAGAAGTTATTTTGCATTTGTCTCCTTAAAAATTCTTCGTTAAATTAAAATCTTTGTTTAATTGGTACGATAAATCTTGAATAAAATATACATTCAGAATATTTGTTGAATTAAACGTGTGTAAAGAGGTAGCTAATAGCAGCACTAAGGAAGGTAAGTTGAAAACAAAAACAAAGCAGTGAGTAGAACAAAGAGTACCCCTGCACTCTCCTGCCTCATCTCTTCAATAATTTGCAGTTGTTTACTTCTGTGTTTCGTTTTGTACTTCATTTTTTTTTTTGTGTAGTTGATCCCTGATTGCGACAATGGATATCTCTGAAAACAATGACCAACAACAACAGCAGCAGCAATCGCAACAAGCGGGCGATCAGCAGCCACAACAAATGCAATGTGACTATTATTCGTACCCTACGTGTGATGAAGCCATCCCTTTGCCAGCCCCACCTTCTGTGGACGCACCGAAAATGCATTCACCAGCTCCACCAACGTCAACGGATATAGATATCGATTCAATTCTGCTACAAAAATTCAGCTGCCTTGGCACGACCGACCATGAGGATCTCATCAACCAGTTTCAGAATTTGATGAACAATCAGATGAACAAAGACTCAGCACGATTTTTTCTCGAGATGAGCAATTGGTAAATTTTTACTTTTTAAGCCATGAATAACTAATAAATGATTACAATCTTTATTTATTTTTAAGGAATCTACAAACTGCAGTTGGATGTTATTTGGATTTTTGCAATTTCCAATATATACCCTCAATGAAAATTATACACCAGTGTCATACAAGTGGAATCCAACAAATGTGGCGGTTACAAAACGATGGCACTGACGAATGGCCCAATGGTTGCTACTTGATGTCCCCTAGTCAAATACGGCGCATTGATATTCCGCCCCTTAAGCCCGGCGATTCTTGCACTATTGTGGCTGAAACGCCGACCGTACAGCCAGATTTGTTGTGGCGACTGTGCACACCAAATGGCTGGTATTTCGGAGGTAATTAGAAGGAGCATACTCATAAATTGTTTGCTACAAATGGTAACGCAAAATGTTCGGTTTTTGTTTTTAGAAACTGTTTGGATGATCCCGCCTGGCTCGTACAATTCACCACTCGAGTTAGCTGAGCGTATGTCACAGTTAAGGGCCTCATCAAACACAATTACTCCGGACGGGTATCCACAAATTAATATACAAGTTGTAATACCGCTCAATATGGAATGAGGCTCTTGATGTTTTTGTTTTGTTGCTACCGCTATTATATACATAAAAATTGTAATTTTTTATTTTTTCGGTCCCGTTTTTTGATTAAATTAATTAATTAATTTTGCTTTTATTGAAAAAATCGGTTCTAATAAATTTACATATATATATACATATATATATATATTCGGTTATACTTGAAGAATACTGTAGGTCAATAAGAAAATGAAAGAAATTCAAGAATATTATTTACAATATTTTTTTTCGTATTTAATAAGTCTTAAGAAATTATTTCTTTAATAAATATTTTGCCACTGAAGAAATTTTATAATGTTCCCAAACATGTTTTAGCCGATTGGTGGGATGATGTGGTACACGAACTGAGATGGAGTTTAGTTATTATCCATAAATTTATGCTAAAATACTAACGTAAATTCAGTGTTACTAGAACTTAGCTTATTATGTATCTTCATACATATGTATAAAATAAAGTGGCCGTAAGTCTGACTGGATGTCCGGATAATCTGGAGAACAACTGAACGTCTTTTAATGTCTTTTCAGCAGTTGATAGCTCCGTCATTGCTGAAAGGTCCACGAATCTTAAAGAATTTACGTTGAAAGTCAAATGTAGAATATATAATTCCATTTATTATGCTAACCAACTACGAAAGTTATATCGGATGAAGTACAATGGGCATCAAGGCAAGAGTGCGGTTCTCCAGTCTACCCCACTTATAAGATAAGATGTTTAGTTTTAGACCACTCATATATATATAAAAACGAAGAGGTCGCCGATCAAACGGAAAATCTTCGGTTAAACAGCCAGCATATTCTAGTTGATGCTCCAACTCTGATCGTACAGATTTATACATTTACGGAAGGATTTCGATTTCCTCTCTTTCTACATTAATAAATACTACAAGGGGCAGAGTATGTAAATCAAAAAGAAAAATCGTGCACTATGCCATTTTAAGTCACTGTTTGACAAATTTGGCGAAAAAATTGCAAAATTTTCACCGAGGCTGTTACCGGTTTAGTGCATCCTGAGGAAAGTATATGTAAAAGTAGAGAAAGGAGGCTTACTGTGGAACAATTTGACCAAATTACAACTTGTTCCAAAAACTTCATATTTCACTAAAATATTGCAAGGGGTGGTTTAAAAGCCATTTTGAAAGATCTAGCTAAATTTTATATATCTATAAACCGACCAAAGGAACTCACTGTGCATCAATTTGACCAAACGACCTATTCTACAAATTTTGTATTAGAAAAATAATACTAAAGTATAAACTACATTATAAAGCCGTTTTAAAAAATCTATTTACATTTTATAAATCTATGGCTAACTAATGTGGATATGGTATACAGACAGCTCTAAGACTATGGACGGAAGTGGGGCAGGAGTATTTGGGGGCCTACAACCAGCTACTGCTAACCAATGGGCTCTATCCCAAGTATTTTTCAAGCGGAGATTCCCGCTATTTTTCAACAGTTGAGAGGAAGCATCGGGAAAAAAACGTCGTGATACTATCCGATAGTCAAGCAGCACTCAAAAGTTGAAGCTCACCCTTGTATGGGACTGTATTGGGGAACTGAACTCCCTAGGCAATATAAAGCTATCTCTGCTGCGGGTACCAGGCCTAATAGGAGTAGAGGCCACTGAGACGGCTGATATCTTAGCAAGGAAAGCTTCAGCTTCTCAGTTCAATTGCCTGAACCCTTCTGTGGACTCATACCATTGGAGGTCTGCTGAAAGAAGTGCATATATGCAAAAAGAAGTCGAACCTGAAAAACCTTCCTAGATTAATATAGTTCAAAGCTCTTCTGGTGGACTTTAATCCTCGAAGAGCTAATTAACATGCCTCGGAGTAAATTGAGAATCATCACAGCTGTTTTAAACGGACACTGTAGAATTAACTATTATATGAATAAGTTGGGTCTATCAAGGATCACTTTCTCTACAAATTCTACAGATGGCATCAGAACATCTGTAGATTATGTGGAGAAAGTGACGAAACATCAATGCATCTGATCAAAGACTGCGGTCCCTTGGCGCATAAAAGGCACAGGTATTTTGGAGAGTATATCCCAGATATGAGCAAGATGTCTCAACTTGATTCCTTCAAAATACATATATTCCTGTCGAAAATTAACCTGACAGAAGATCTATAGATGAGATTATTCTCATCTTTCAAGTAAATAGGGGCATCACAATGGATCTTTCACATAAACATTGATATATAATTAAGATAAAATTTCTTAAATTTATTGCGTCGCAATTTTTTTGCTAGTTTACTATGAAAGGCGCAATACGAGGAGTTCGGAACTGTGTAAGTATCATCTTTATCTTTTACTATACACATATGTACATAGTTCCTGGGAGCCAAAGATTTCATTATATATTTATAACATGTATTTATTTCATATATGCATTTGAAGTATCTTTATTAGATTATATTCTTTTCATCTTGAATATCTGAAGCACCCTCCACTGATTTCAAATTCACTTCGTTCCGCTCCTCTGTCGACAACAATGGAGGATTATTAGGACATTAAAGGCAGTTAATTCGCAGGCTGAGCAAGGAGTGTTGAATATTAATTACTTTTTCAATGAGTGCAAACAATAATAATGACGAGAACGATGATATGAATCAAGTTGAGGTAAGTTAATCGGATTTATTCAATTACAATATCAAAACCAAAACAAAGTGGAAAATTTATGTACATATTTGATTATTGATTTTTCCGTTGAACGATGTTATAACTATACAAATATATATAGTAAGTAGCACAATGTTTTTTGAGGATTCTTCCTGACAATAATAAACAACGTACAACTTTCAAACTTTCATTTCGAATTTGTGGCTAGAAAAATGTGTGGGTGGGAACCCATTGGTTTCCGGCAGTTGTTTCAAGGCCGAAACACCCCTTCCGGTCCAATTTCGCCCATTATCTTTGAACCGTGGGTGCAGAAGGATGTTTTCTCTAATTTTATATGTTTCGTTTAGTTTTTCATTTTTTTAATAACTTTTACACTTGAGAAGAGAACCAGAATCAGTTAAAGGATACAACCACTTTCGATATTAGACATATTTGGTACTACACTAAAAATTATCTCAGTTATGGTCCTATATATGGTATATTAATAAATTGTTATGGTAATTTACATTAGGCCTATATTAGTGTCATGCCTGCAAGTAACCAATTCATTACTGGGTGCCTATATAAGATTCGTAGACGAAATACCACTTGAGAGTTTAGAGTGCTAGTATAAAACACCAAACCAAAAATGGGCGGGTTATTTTCAGAGTCACTTCCACTATGGACAGTATGCTTATAGCATACGACTGATGAGAATAAGTATATGTCCGCTATAAACCCATGCACAAAAAATGGGTGTCGATCAGATAAATGATACGCCTCCCTCCGATATAATAAACTTTGGGAGCCCTATACAGGATTCATCAACGAAGGTTCACACTAAGGTTCAGAGTGCTAGTATAAAACACAAAACAAAAAATGGGCGGTACATTTTGAGGGCCTCGGCTTCTATTGATATATGTTTTAAAACTTAGGAACTTTCACAACTTCTTGGACGAAATTTTCTATGAATACTTATATTGATGTTAGAAACCCATTCATAAGAAATGGGGACGCCTCCCTCCATTATAACCAACATAGGGTACCCTGCGGAAATTTACCGTAGATATCCTAATGATGTTTTATGAATAAAACATCGTCATTGTTTAATTCTCACGTACAGGGGAAGGAAAAGGGTATTTCGAAATCGGGCTAACCCGACTTGAGGCTTCTTTACTCGTTTATATTGATTTTAATACCAATTTTTTTTTTAAATTTTCAATAAAATGGTAAAAAAATAAAATTTTTTAATTTTCTTATAATTTTTGTATAATTTGTCCTGAATTGTGCTGAAAGTTGAGTTTCCATTGGAATGATCTATTTGCAGTCACATGTCAGTTGAGAAGTAGCACTCCCCTAATGCTCCCAAAAGATGTTAAAGGGAGTACTCCTCTGTCAATGACATGCCTATGTAAAAAAGTGGCCAAAGGGAATATGAAAAGGAGTACTCCCTTTGTTCTCCCAAAGGATGTTAAAGATAATTCTCTCATAAAAAAACAGCATTTTAGCTTTTGCTCTGTACTCCCTTGCCAATATAAAAAGGAGGGCAAAGGGAGTACTTTCTTTGTTCTCCAAAAGGACGTTAAAGAGAGTTCTATCAGACAAAATATAATTTTTTTCTCTCATAAAAACAGCTTCTTAGCTTTTTGCTGTGTATTCCACTCCATGAAATTTCCCCTTGGAGACTGCGGTGAGTACTCCGATGTTACCTACTTTCCTGCTGGGATGTTTAAAGTGAAATTCAAGCAGTTTAAGGACAGACGCGCACACACACACACACACACACACACACAGAAACACACACACGCACATGCACATCATACATCATCTGCTTTTATTGATTTTTCGCCCACAGTTTTTTGTTGCATCTTTTGTGGCATGCGATGGTGTTTCACCTGTATTCATGTCTCTGGTGGAAAAGGCGGTGAGATGCAGGGCGGTGTTCAACATAAGTAGTAGTGTCGTTTATTTTTTATAATTGAAATTGCAATCAAAAAGGAACGCATTAGCTAGCAGTATTATCAGATTATAATACATTATTTTATAAACTTGTCTAAGTCTAAATTGATTATAAATTTATGATTATAATAATATTTTTCTTTAGATACAATTTTGTAGATTTAATATTCTATTGCATGAGTTTCCTCGGTTAGGTTTTGGTTTAAGTAGGTCAAGTTTCTAAGCGCTGAAATTAAGGCGGAACGAGGTAAAGAATGAATTGTGGGGTTGTTTGTCGGAAAAAGCTGTGCTGTGTGTATATTTTTTATAAGTAGAATATTTTTAGGCGTTTATTGTTGTATAATGGATCCTTACCACTGTAGTCAAATGCGCTGAGAACACCGTGTATGGGCCAATAGGCGACAGTTGCTTCGTTCTTGAGTGGCCTTTGTCCACTTGCTCCGATTTTGAAGTTTACCGTTTGCTGTGTTATTTTGGTCGTTTTTAGATACTGTTTTGGCTGGATTAATGTTTTTTTCGTGAGTCCTTTGAATTTGATGTTTAAGTGAAAATTTTTGACAGTGGTCTGCATTAAATACTGCTGTACAGCCCTTCTAGTATGGCTCATTACATGATCAGGATGGTTTCCTGCATCGTGCCTTTCCCGGCGCTGTCCTTGCGCTGACTTCTACCATTTTTAAGTAAGAGAAGTCAGTGCAAGGGAGGGTTTAGTCTAAGGAATTTTTTAACGGCCAAAGCTGATACTATGTATTTACTTGAATACTTGTAGGAAGATGCTTTGCTTAAGTGTGACGATGAAGGTGAAGCGGTACTGTTGCCTTCCGGAGATGAGTATCCCTCAATGAACGAGGAATCGCAGTCGATAGGGAGCGAGAGTCAAGATTACACCGACTATGAAGATCTGGATGAAGGAGATGAAAAATCGTATATGCAATTTAAAAATGCTCTCGAGGAGTTGAAGAAAGATCGGCATTCCTATGAGGAATATGATCATCTATGTAAACTGTCGCAGTAAGTGGAAATGCTATTTACTTATATTTATATAATTCCTTATATTTCTTATTATATATTCTTTACTCTCCCAGTGCCACTGGTGACATAAAACTGATTAGCAAAGCTTATGAGCTGTTTGCCAGAGTTTATCCGTTGTCCCCAGAATTATGGCTCAAATATTTACGACTTGAAATCAATCAACTAACATCAGGCGACGTCATGGAGCTCGAGGAGCTGCTTCAGAAAACAACTCTAAACGATACCGACATTTGTAAGTATATATTATTTGTATTTTAGTCGGAATAACAAGTCATATATATCACTCAGACCACAAGACATCCGTTATAGTATATGTGACGTTCCATTTTTATTTGAATTTACCTGATCTGTGAACAAACCTCAGTAGATTCTGTGTCAAAGTTTGCTACTTAGGAGGTCAGTGTCAAATGCCTCGAACCTGAGTCCAGTGAAACCGTGGCATACGCACAAAAAGTAGTCCACCGTCTTTCTCTCCACAAGCCTGGCAAAGCGCACTGTCTGCTATGCCTATCATTTGCACATACTTAGCCCACGCCAAGTGACCCGTCATCAGTCCTACCAGAAGTCTGCAGTCTTTCCTAATAAGTGAAAATAGTACCCTTTCTATTGGAAATAACAAGTAGCATAGCCTTCGCCCATTTGCTGCCTGCTACGGCCCCCCATTCGGGATTCTATGCACAGGCAGCCCAATCACTAATAGTAGCACTAATGGCAGCGAAAGGTACGGGGAGAACAGGTTCCGGGCCAGTAAAACTGCGACTTCATTCGACATAATGCCCATGTGTCCTGAAGCCCATGTTAGCAACAAACTATTACGCTTTCCAACACAATTCAATCTGGATTTGCACAACAGCACTAGCTTGGAAGTGACAAGAGGGCTGAGCAAGGCCTTCACTCCATCCTGACTGTCACTGCGGACACAAATACTTCTGCCACACCACTTGCTTTCCACCACATAGTCCATTGCCTTTAGAATCGCATAAGCTTCTACCTGAAATACAGCAACATGGCTACCAAGGGCGTAATGGGGCTGGACACCACTGAGTTCCATGAAATACCCAGAAACCGATCCAACCTCTGTTCTGGAGCCATAAGTGAAGATACAGCGCTACTGCCTATCGGGCTCAGCAGTACGATCATATTATAAGTGAGCCTCCGGAATCTTTTAGGCAGTAACGCCTTTTAGTTATAGTGTAAGCGGGTATATCATGGATAGCTGTATCCATCTCAGTACCAACAATCTCTTCAAGATTCCAACGGGCAACCAACCTCTGCCCATTGAGCTTTAACCTACAGATGACCTTTAGAGCCTCTCCTTGATTAAAAACATCTAACGCGGGAAGATTCAGCGGGCGTATCAAGAGCAGGTCCAGAAGTTTTCGGAAAAGCTCCAGTATAACAAATGGTCACAGTTTTCTGTACTCTAAATGCGAAGGTGGGTCAATAAGTTCAAGAAAATTGAAATAAGAATACTATTGGAAAAAAGTTTTATTATTCAACATAGTATCCTTTTAGGTCCATACACTTCATCCAACGCTTCTGCAATTTTTTGATACGATTTCTCGAGACTCAAAATAGGCCTCTTCATTCGACCCAAATCTCTCACATCGAGTAATTTCTTCATATTTGCGTTCTCTTGATAGATGCTTCTTGTGCAAAATGTTGGATTTGAGCTGGCACCGCCATCTATTGTAATTTTCAGGCACTTATTCACCCATTCTCGTAGGGCAGACTTCACCCCAAGACTTTACCCCCAAGACTTTACCCCCAAGACTTCACCCCCAAGACTTTACCCCAAAACCTCACCTTGAGAGACAATATTTTCCCTCACATCGCCGATGCGTAGGATATGATGGCCCTAATAAGTCCAAAGGAGCCAGACTCCACATAGTACCCCAGATTTTTGACCTTTTTTTTTTTCTTTTAATATTTTAGCCAATGACATAGATTTGGAGATCTCGGAAGTGGCCGCATATACGTCAAATCAGGAAACTACTTTGGATATTGATGCTGAGCTTTCTGTGGAGATCCCAGCGAATCTGGATGTCGACATACACAATTACATGCTAGAGTACATGGGAGGGGAGAACAATGTGGATTTTAAAGGATTCTATGAGAACAATAAGGCACAAATTGAGAGCGAAATTAATGAAGTTATGCTTAAACTCGTCTGCTGCCCTGAAACGATCGACCATGATGCTCTCATCACCCAATTTCAGTACGTGATGGACAATCAGTTGAACGAAGATGCTGCAACATTTTTTCTCGAGATGACCAATTGGTAAGTCTTTTTAGGTTTCAATCAATAAATAACTAATAAGTGATCGTGAATTTTTAAAGGCATCTTGCGGGTGCAGTTGGATGTTATATGGCTTTTCACAATTTCCAAAATATACCGTCAATGAAGGTTACCGACCAGTGTCATACTATCGAAAATAAGCAAATTTGGCGCTTAAATAATATTGGAACCGAGAAGTGGCCCACTGGTTGCTATCTGATGTCCCCCAGTCAAGTACGACGTATCGATATACCGGCCCTTAAACCCAAAGATTCTTGCTTTCTTATGGCGGATATGCCGGCCGTACAGCCAGATTTGTGTTGGCGTCTATGCACACCAAAAGGCTGGTACTTCGGAAGTAATTATTACGACTCCTATAAATTTTATTTGAATAAATGTTATGGCAAAATATCCTTGTAGATAATGTTTGGATGATCAAGCCTGGGACATACCACTCAATAGAAGAATTAACCGATCGTATGTCTACGTTGCGGGCCGCATTTGGTACAATTACTCCGGAAGGCTATCCGCAAATCAATATGCGAGTTGTGGACCTCTTCGATATGCTCTCTGAATAAAGCTACTGTGAAGGTGGTTGGTCGCTATTATATAGATGAATTTTTCCATTTTTATTTTCTTGATAGTTCCTTCATTAATTTAAATTATTATTACTTTTATCGCATATATTTGCATATATATATAAACGTATATATTTGAATACTGTAAGACAGTCAATAGGAAAGAAAATCATGAATATTATTCATAACTATATTTTAAGGTGATTCCTTTGGCCACTGAAGAAATTTAAAAGTGTTCCCGAATATGTTTTAACAAGATTGGTGGAGCTTGGTATTAAGAACAGACCTAGAATTTAATTACTATCCATATATTTATGCTAAAATACACACTAACGTAAATTCAGTGTTAATAAAACGTACAACTGAACGATAAATAACTATCGTCTATTTTTCCTTATCAGTATTATAACTAAACTAAACACACGCTCAAATTGCCCATTCGCTGAACTGCAATGGCAGCCTAGCAAGGGTGCCAATTTTCACTGCAGCAATGATTGCTAATTTTCACTACTGCAATGATGCCAAATTTCACTGCTGCAGCGATTGCTAATTTTTACTACCGCAATGACGCCAATTTTCACTCCAGCAGTGTTGACAACTTCCACTGCTGATGCGATGCTAATTTTGACTACTGCAGTGTGGCCAATTTTCACGGCTGATGCGAAGCCAATTTCTACTGCTGCAAGGATGCCACTTTCACTACTACAGTGATGCCAATTTTTACTGTTGCAGTGTTGCCAATTTTCACTGTTGTAGTGATGCCAATTTTCACTGTTGTAGTGATGCCAATTTTCACTGTTACAGTGATGCAAATTTTCACTATTGCAGTGATGCCAATTTTCACTGTTGCAGTGATGCCAATTTTCACTGCTGATGTTGATGTTTGATTTATGCGTTTAACTCTCTTTTCAATGCGAAGTATGCAAGAAATTACACTTCAGCTTTTTCAGAGAGCACTTACGAGCGTTTTCCTTATGCAGTGATGTCATATTTGCTTTTAGGAACCTCATTTGCATCAGATGAGCCGGATCAAATCGTCTTGTGAAATCATCAGCAACCCAGTCTCCTCACTGATCTGATAGTGACAGAGATTTGAAGACTTTCAGCATCTCCGCCTGAAACATGTCTAGAAGTCGGAAGCAGTCAGTAAGACGTTTCCGAACAAACCCTTCCTTCAGTACATACATGTTCCTTTCTGTCTGAATAAAGTTTACGTTGCGACTGCTCCAGAGGATGTAATTTTTGAAATCCTGCAACACATTTGAAAAATAAAAAACGATTTTAGACTTGTGGGAATGGAGCTATATGACTCTTCCCCTCGTCCTCGATTTGTTCTACTTGAAAATTTTAACCCGATATAATAGATAACATTGAATTAATAAAAGTTAATAATGGTATCCACAGTAATCTTATGTGTTTTCATTCTTTCTACTTGAAAATTGCGTCTTGGATTAGTGAATAAACCAACAACAATAATGTTAAAGGAATTGCAATAGTATGCGAATTACTTATTTTCACCACGTACCATTAAACATGCGACCCTGGTGAAAAAAGCACTTATGGTGTATTTTTTAGAAGAGGTTCTGCCTGAAAGATTGTTGCTAGCCTTCCTATCGCAAAGGGTTTTTTAAAAAGAACCCTATTAGGAATCGTCAAGGAAGGTGCCGTCCGAGATACAGCATCGTTGTCACTCGCATTTCCTTAGCACTGTTGGACTAATAGAAGATCCTTAATAGGTACATACAGGAGGATTACAATAGATCAATTTGGTCGAGGTACATTTCTCCTCTTTCTTTCATTCCAGGCCGTTTTTATAAGTCCACTTAAATTTTATAAATCTATGGCTAACGGCTGTGTACGGACAGATGCGAGGTTGAAATACCAATTGCTACTTGTAAACTAAGGATAGTGTCGTCCGTGGGGCCAATAGATCTTGGGCAGACGAAGGCACTTGCTTAACGACTAGGCTAATGTGGCCGAAATTTGATAGAAAAATATCTAGAGGCTTGTTTGGCCTGTGGAAGGTTGTGGATTGTATAGCCGGTCACTGGTTGTTCGGCAGACATGCTCTCAGGCTGAGAGTATTCTTTCGCTATACTTCAGAAGCTGTAGGGATGAAGAGGAGGAGGAGACTGTGGAACATCTCTTCTGCAGGTGCCCGGTTCTAGCCAGAAGCACAAATTTAGGCAAATACGCTTTCAGCTCTCTTACAGAAGTGTCTGGCGCGAAGGTCTAAGAAATCCTGCATTTTATTAGGGCTTCAAAATGGTGCGTGGTAGTATCGCAATGGACCCATAGTGGTCTGAGTGAGTAAGTTGGTCTGTAGACTGACTGCCACGAAAACTTAAACCTAACATAACTAAAGTTGACCAATTACATAAATATTGATATGTAAATAAGACAAAATTTGTTAAATTATTATTATTATTATAATTTGTGCAAAAATAAATAAACGCCCTTAAATCGCTACAATACGAAGACTTCGAAAGTTTGTAAGTATTTTCCTATATACTTATGCACATAATTCCTGTCAGTCGATAAATTAGGTATATAGTTATAATATATATAGTTATGAAGCCTACCTGGTCACCTTAACAACACCATATGTGGTCCCACCCAGTGTTGCACGAGAGAAAAATAAAAAAATACTCTTGTATTTAAAAAAAAGGGGAGTTTGGCAAAAGAAATTTTACTTAATAAATATGAGAACCAAAAACAAAATAAAATTTTTGGTTGTAATGTAAGAGTTCTAAATTTTGGTACTACAAACAAAAAAAAATACTAAATAATAATTTGAAAAAAATAAAAAAGTACTGGTACCAAAATAAAAGTACTTAGTACCCGCCATATAAAAAGGTACCCTAAATGGTACGAAAGTGCGTACTTGTGCAACACTGGTCCCACCGTTCAAATATCGCTCTTCCTTTCATACGCTTTTCCCTTTCCATCTGTTCTCTCACTCTGGTGAACAGACTACTAATTATTAATGAATAGTTTTTAAGCAGCTTCGTTCGGAAAGTCAATAAATAAGGTACTTATTCCGCAATGACGACTTATTATTTTCATTTCATAATTATATATGTATATTCCATGTATACATTTTAAATATCTTTTTTAATTTACATTATTTTCATCTTGCATATCTGAAGCACCCACCACTGATTTCAATTTCACTTCGTTTCGCCTCTAGAGAAAACAATCGAGGTTTATTTCGGTGGGTCGCAGTATACAAAAGGCAATAAATCGGCGAACTGTGCAAGATATATTGAATAATATATGCTTTTTAATGGCAGCAAACAAAAATACCGCGGAATACGAGGAAATAGATGAGGCCGAGGTAAGTTGGCCAGGACTATACAATTATACGGTCTAAACCAATGTAGAGAGAAATTCATGTATTTGCTTTGATGATATTTGAGGTGAAAGGATTTTATAACAGTAATAATATAGCTAGAGCTATCATAATATATGGCTAGAGTTATTATAATAATATATGGATTATATAGCTACAGCTATTATAATATATTATAGCTGATTTTGATACCATGAATTTACTTTAATACGTGCAGGAAGAAGCTTTGCTCAAGTCTGACGATGAAAGTGAAGCGGCGCGTGCGAAGGCGTCCCTAACGGTAGTGTCGCCGCCCGGAGATGACGATTCCTTAATGGACGAGTCTGTGCGGTTGGCAGTGAGTGGGGATGATGCTGAGAAAGGAATAAGTGATGATGACACCGACGATGATGATGTGGAGGATGGGACCGAAAAATCATTGGCGGAATATAAAAATACTCTGAAGGAGTTGGAAAAAGATCAGTATTCATACGAAAAATTTGTGCGGCTCTGTGAACTGTCGCAGTAAGTTGGAATGCTACTTATATTATTCCTTCAATTTCTTATTGGATTCTTTCGCAGCGCCACTGGTGATTTGGACATGATTCGCAAAGCTTATGATCTGTTTGCAAGTGTTTATCCTTTGTCACCAGATTTGTGGCTAAAATATTTAAGAATTGAAATCAATGTGGCCCTATCACCTAATGAGGTCACCAAAGTAGAGGAGTTGTTTCGCAGATCTCTGAAAGATTACTACTGTAAGTATATAGTTTAGTGCATTTAAAGCAACGTTTGATCATATCAGCTTAATTTCATACATTTTAGCGACTGAGATCGCTTTGGAGTTCTCGGTATTTTCCGAACGTAGTTCAAATCCAGAGGGTATTTGGCGTGAATTATTGGATACCTACGCACTGCATTGTATGCAGGGTCAAGAGTTTTTCAAGCGCTATCGTAAATTCTTATCCAATTCAAGCAGAAGGTAAGCAGATAATTTCAAACTTTTAAATATATTTCTAATTGGAAAATTGTCTGTAGTGCCGAAGAAAAAGAGGATGCTTATATACAAAGTTTCCTGCGTGAGCTCAAATATCCGCTAAACAACATGGAGGAGAGCTATATTGAGTTTAAAGTGTTCTATGAAAAGAATAAGGCGCAAATTAAACGCGAAATTGATTGGGAAATAGTGGATAAAGATTACTACAAGGCTAAGGAGTACTTTCTAAAAATTATACATTTCGAGCATCAACTCGACACCGTTAATGCGAAGAGCTATCGAGAACGCGCTGAGGTGTATAAGAATTACATTAAGGCATCCGATAAATTTCTGGATGAGAACATTCTGCAGACAATTTACGAACGCTTTGTGGCTGATTGCTGTCTGAATGCGGAGCATTGGCTCACCTATATAGAGTTCCTCGACTATCGCGATGAATTTGGTCGTCCAGAAGAATTATGTGATTCGCCGGTATTTCTGCAGACCGCAATTGATGTGAATAATCGGGCACTGCGCAATTGTACGTGGTCAGAGAAGCTTTATATCAAGCGCATACATTTAATGGAGAAACAGGATAAGACAAGAGAAGAAATACAAGAAGTCCTGGAGACCTCAATGAATGCTGGTTTTCAGACTGCAGAGCCAGCCGTGGCTATCTGGTTGGAATATTTAACCTACTTGAGAAGACATACCGATTGGGAAAATGAAGGAGAGGTGCGTGTCTCAGAGCAATAGTTGGGGGACTAAAAATTTCATGACTCTCGATTCTTTTCAGTGTGATATAATACGGAAAAATTTCAATTTGGCTTGGACCATTTTGGGTCAACAATGGGGAGTTTTGGCTGATTGTGATTGTGAAATTTTACAATTTTGGGGTAGACTGGAATATGGCCCGTTGCGCAATCTTAGACGTGGCAAAGATTTATGGACGACTGTTATGGGTACGTTCGCTTAGAATCAATTTTTAATGTGCACATCCTTTAGTTTCGTGCAATTTTTAGAGAGTTCAGATAATGCAAAAAAATCGGGCCTCTGGATTGAATTTACTCAAATGGAAATGCGTCGTGATTTGGAGTCCACAAGAAAGTAAGTTTATATAAATATTTCATTCAGTTTCATATATTTTTCAATTTCTTACAATTGCATTCTCTCCAAATGAGCCGCGGGTTAATCCAAGTTTTTTTTTTATATTAACGATATTCTCTTATATTTTAGATTATTTCACAAAGCTCTACTTACCCCAGGCATTGACAATCCAGCAGTCATAGCTTCCGCTTGGGAACGTTTTGAACGTTGCAATGGCACCCTAAAAACTCTCACGGCATGTTCAAAGGAATGCACCGCATTTCTCATGCAATATCGCGCTCAAAACGAACATTTCCATGGCAACCCTGGCACCTTTAAGCCCACTAAAACGACAGAGTTCAAGGGGACGAAGCGGAAATCAACGGGGTCCACTGAGGGTAAAGAGGAAAAGCGGAGCAAAACTAAGGAGAGTCACGACACTAAGGCTCCAACTGCTGTTGCTGAACGACATCAAAGCGAGCATCCCTTTAAGGAACATGAAACTCAGGAAATTGATCTGACGAAAGATCATTTGCGAATATTTTTGAGCAACTTGGATTACAAGTAAGAATTATTCCCATTTTCAGCATTTTTCGGTAGATGAAATTCTGGTCAATTTTCTCTGTTTTCATATATAAAAGCATAGAATAGAATTCTCGGGTATCTAAAACGGAGCGCAACTTATCTAGACTCGGTAAAATTGTAACGTAGCATAGAGGGTATCATATATCATTCTGGGTTTAATCAGGGAGAACTAATAAGGTGGTCGCAAGGCTACAACAACTAAAGTTTCATTATATTAGATTGTCAGTTGAATTGTCAATTAGGTACGCTATTAGCAAACTTATAGCTGTCTTCACGGGTCAGAGAATATCGTCAAACACTAAAAAAATGGCCATTCCGTTTTGTACTTATTGCACATGAAGCTGTACAAGAGAGAGAAACAGTTGCACACTTTCTTTGTGATTGGCCGGTCTTCGCTCGCATGGGACTCAAATATTTCGGAAGATTTTTTTCTGGAGAATCCTTGGGAATTGCTCTATATGAGAACCTTCAGACCCAACAAATTTTAAAAAGCACTCTGGCTGATAGTAATTCATAGTATATCACCAACTTCAGGCTCGCGAGTATATGTTGCTAATTGGGCGACCCGACGGTTTGTCAGCCATTATACCCACCTACCCAGAAGAGTGGTTTCCCTAGCGACCACCTAGTAAGTACGCCCTGGGCGCAATGAAATCATACGTAGGCACGGTGCTCTACGTGATGTTTCGGGTGAATTCATCCTTCATGTCTAAGTTAATTACTTGAAAATATATTAAGTTGCAAATAGTTCCAATTCTCTTGAGATCTCTTAAATCGTCATTAGTCAATGGCTGCGTTATGTTATTGATAATCGTTACTTTATATTTTGTGGATTTGTTTGTATATTTTAGCTTAACCGTGGATGATATATGTGCGGGATTACCTGAAATAAAAATCTCGAATGTTGATCTGATACGTTCGGCTAACGGTAAAAGCCGAGGCTTCGGATATTTAGAACTGGAGAGTGCGGTGAGCTGTTGCTAGACCATATACTATATAAATTTGTATTAAATAATGTGTTATTTTCAGGCGGAGGTTGAAAAGGCACTGGCGCTGGATAGGCGGACATTAAGTGGGCGTCCAGTTTTTATATCGAGCGTATTGCGTGATAAAGAGAAGCGGCAGAAATTTAAATATTCTGGTAAAGTTGAAGCTTGCACAAGGCAACAACTTTGTACATTTATTTTTTATTATTATATCTTACACCATAATTAATTATGAGTGCAAGGTGTTGGGGAAATGAGTACTAGCTACAGAGGCCTTCGACTCGAAGAGAAAATGATTTTATAGAAAGAAGCATTTCTGGAGACCAAGCCCATGACAGGATTTGAACCTGCGACCCTCGGGGTGTGAGTCTAGCATGCTTACCACTAGACCACAGAGGGCGGCTATATTTTTTATATAATAGTCCTCACAATAAGCTGAGTCGTATTGTGCCCAGTGACGGCTGGTTTCAGGTGTAAAGTCGGGTCACGATAATGTTAACAAGTATTTAAAACAAGGGTGATCAAGTGCTTCATCATGCTTATATCTAATAGGTTTGGATTCCTTGAAATTCATATATGAATACACTATTTGAGATTCACAAACAAATTATGAATGTATTTCAATGGCATATTTCTGATACCATGACATAAATGACACAGATGTGTTATAATCAGGACGTTGCTTTTTTCCTTCAGTATAATAACTTTCCTCTTCAGCACTGCGATTAAGGTTACATTTAAATGATGAAATGTCGTTCGAAGTTAATTCTTCATTCCATTCCAAAGGTATTCAAATTGAACTCATTTCTCATAATAAGGCAAATCTATAGACGAGATAGCTAAGTAGATTCGTCTACATTTGCGCTGGGTTTCAGGCCACAGGGATATTACAGGGAACTACATTGTAGTTGAACTCCCCCGAGAGGGCACTGCAATACCGATTCAGCCAGTTAGGTCAAACCTAGGTATTCCCATTGCTACATATAAGCTACCAATTAATACAATATCCTTCGATGCAGCAGGCAGGTGCTGGTCTGAAGAAGTAGGATGCAAAATAGCTAGACTAGCCTGACCTGAAATAAACATCAAGCGCTCAAAAGTACCAATATCTCTAAATAGGCAAAATACCGTCATAAGTGTCATGTCATGGTAGAAGGCTGGGAATAGTCTCAAATGAGCATGGATGGATGGAGAAATTAATATCAAATTTGAACAATCAGGAAAAATAGCAGTTATAATCATGGTTCCGATTTGGTTGACCAATATAATAATTGCATTCCAATGGCACTGAATCTATTCTGATCGGATTCAATATCATTGGAATAAGTTGGGTCCAAAGTTTATATTAACAAGAAACTTGGCAAATCTGTTTTGAACACATATTTGAGTTGCTTTCTGATGCATTAAATAAGAAATAGAATCTAACTTAGTTGCAAATTTGTTGTTGCTTCGTATTGGATTGAATAAGAGGCCGGTGCCGTTGAAATAGAGTTATGACAGGTGAATAGAATCTGATACATGATTATTTATAACTCTGGTTATTTTGAGCATCATTCCTCTCCACATTACTTTGGAACTAGTTCCTAATTATTCCTAACTTTATAGACTAGATGCAAATTTTACATTTCTGGGTTTTTTACATTGAAGTATAAGCACACTAATAGCGTTTGCATTTAAAGATGGCTTGGAGCCCAAGAAGCTGTTCGTGAAAGGCCTTCCACCAGACACGACCTCAGATGAATTGAAGGAACTATTTGCAAAGTATGGTAAAATTAAGGATGTTCGTTTAGTTCATCACAAGTAAGGCCTTTAAATCGAAGCTACATTAATTATAACGCTTTAAATTCCATCTGTTTTCCTGTTGCAGAAGTGGCAAATTTAAAAACATTGCTTATGTGGAGTACGAGGATGAGAATGCGGCCGGCAAAGCCATAATGGGTATCGATGAAACGGAACTGCGTGGACACATAGTAAGAACTCTTCCTTTAAATCTGCTCTATTCGTTAACTTAATATTGAACCTCGCACTTCCAGGTTTCTGTAGCCATCTCAGCGCCGCCTCCCAAGCCAGCTGCGAATACAATCAATCCTAGCAGATTGTTGGCCATAAACACCAAACGCAATAAAGTGTATGACCAAAAGCCACGCATGTCGCTTATTCCCAATGTATTGCGGAAAAAGTTTAGCGCCGCTGGCGAGATGCCTCCTCCTCTGTCTGCAGATGTAGCAACAACAACAGCCATCAATGGTGCGGTAGCCTCAGGGAAAACGAACGAAGATTTTCGCAAACTTTTGCGAAAGTGAATCGAAGACTTGCCCAATTGTTAGTCTAAGAAAATGTAATTTAACTGAATCACTGGATCAACTGGATGACTTTCTATGTTGAATGAAATAAGTTAAAAAATCATTGTAATTAAGTTGTGTTTCAGTTCTAAGCTGATTTTTAATGCACATTGTAAAATTTTTCTATAAAAAAGAAACGAATATAAAAATTTGAATTTTGTAGCATACGAAGTACAAACGGAAATACATACTTTATATTTTGTAACGCGAAACGATTGAATTCTATAATGGGACTATGATTTAAACTTAATGCTTTTAATAACGCTGGCTTTGATGCCGGAAACTTCGCCACCATAACGTTTGGTCTCCTTGCGCACCGTGCGGACGGCGCCCTTGCGTCGAATGAGGGCCTTGCGGAACTTACCGCGATGCTTAACTCTGGGATTGCGCAGCTCCTTTTTGCGATGCGGCGTCAGACCCTTATTCTTGGAAATTTGGTAGTTGATACCACGGCGACCATCCACGGCCTGCTCTTCGTCTTCTTCCTCCTCCCCATCACCCAGTTCTTCAGATGAGCCGGAATCCTCATTAGCGTCTACCACATTCTTCTGTTTCTGCTTATTTAGTTTGCCTTCTTGCTCATACTTCTTGAGTATGGACAATTTCTTCGGTTTGGCAGTTGATGAAACTAGTTTAGAAACTATCTCTTCGCCGTCCACAATACGCTGCAGCATCGTCTCCAATTGCGGCTTAATGGTGTTTTCGAGCCTGTCTTTAAGTTCCGTCAGCAGATTTGTTAACTGGACTAAGCGATTCGAGATTGGATGGTTTCGTATAGGAACGCGTTTTGACTTTAACACTAAATAGAAGGCAATGTTGGAACAGTAGCTAAGCGCAATCTCCTTGTAGAGACGGACATATTCAAAAACCGGACTTGACGGTATTTTGTGTTCCGTCACATAATCCAAAACAGGCGTAAACAAAGTGTTTATTTCAGTCAAGTGTCTTTGAAAATTGCCTGTTAGCGCTAGTAATTCGGGTGCGTCCTGTTGCAAGAGCAGCAGTTGCTCGCGTCTGGAAAGCCCGCTATAATCAGCTTTTATCTTTATGATTCCGCCCTCTTCCTCATCCTCATCTTCGTCTTCCTTAATGACGGAAGGTACTAACGGGGTAAGAAAATCCTCCTCGCGCATCTTCTTCAGCAAACGTATTTGTATCGCTTTGGCCTCCTCTTCTTCCGCCTTTGCCATTTCTTCTTCCTGTTCATTGTATGCGTCGAAATCGGGATCCACAAAATCTGTGTTGTAATAGTTGCGAACGTTCGAACCCCAATCTTTGGAATCTGGCATATCATCGTCATCGTCCTCAGCGCCCTCGATATCGCTGTCACGCATGAGTTCGCCTATGTCATCGTTGTCATCATCCTCATCGTCACTGTCGTCGAACGCCATAATTTCCTTGGTAGTATCCTGTTCGCGTCGCTTGCCCTTTCGGACATTTTCGAGCAGTTCTTTCTCTTCATCACTGTATTCTTCCTCGGAATCAGTGGGCTCATATTGATCACTATTTTTATCATCAAATCGCAATTTATCCATTTTGCATGCAATTAATTAACGATTTGATATTATTATTTCACTATTATTGTTATTTAATCATAAATTTATATTGCTTAACGATAAATTCCAACTCAGTCGCACGTGCACAACATGAAAACATTTGTGGCCTGCCAGCCAAGATTGCGGGAGAAACGTCAAAAAGTTGTTTGTTGTTGCAGCTGTATACAAAGCTGGTGGCCAGGGCATACTTAGAGCGGTAAGAGCCTTAGACACAGTGAAGCAGTTAAATAATGTCATTCTTAGGGAGTGTGTGCTAATGTAATCCTACGAGTGTGATTCTTATGTCTTTTAAAACTGCATTATTAAAACATTAAATCAGACAATAAAATAAATTATTATTAGGATTATTTCTCAGCGAATTTAGTGACATTACAAGTTGCACACGGTAGTTGCAATTGTGTATATGTGGTTATGCCACCGCAATAATTTTCAGGAGAATTCTTGAAATATTTTGGCAGATCTGAAACCTATTTCGGACAGGCCAATTGTCCTCATCAGAGATCTTTCAATGAAGGGCAATTTTTCTTCAAGCATTTATTATGCATCAGAAATCAACAGTACACCAAATATGAACCCTCCCAGGAATCGATCCTGGGTCTTTAGCTATTGTAATCTGTCCATCCAGACAACCCTCCCAGGAATCGAATCTTGGCCTTTAGGTATTGTAATCATTCCATCCAGACAATTACGCTAACTGCAGGTGGTGAACTCACTGATCAAATTCTGTCCATGTACTGTCTCATTCCACCACACACTAAACTACTGTGTCTCATTATAAAAAAAATTATAAAGAAATAATCTTAATTTTCAGCTGACTTACTCTCATAAATTATTATTGTTATTATTACACCTTACACCATAATTAAGTATACCTGGATTGGTAGAATGAGTACTAGCAGCTAAAGCCTTCGAACCGATGAGAAAAATATTTAGAAAGTGGCATGTTTCAGTCCAGGGGCAGGATTGGAACCCAAAGCCGCCGGAGTGTGAGTTTAGCACGGAAGCAGAGGTCGGCAATAAAATATAAAACAGTAATAATTTATATATTATTAATGTATATTTTATTTTATATATTTCAATAAATTTTACATATTTTTAAGTATGATTTAAATAAAATATTTGATGAGTTATATATACAATTACACTTTGGAGGTGACAAATGCAGAGCTGCCCCTAAAAAACTGTCCACACAGTTTCGTGAAAACACGGGTATACTCTGAGTGAGTGTTGGCTTAAGTTAACTAACTAGTTAACAGAGCCTCAGATAACAACATCACTCTTTGTTATTGGTATATAAAATGTTATCCAAATGACACATTTACAGCGAGAATTTAAAAATGATAATTGCAGTAGCAGTGTTTTTATTCCGAAGCAAAACCTTACGCTAGATTGTAACTTCTTTAGTGTCATACGCAAACCTAACCAGGCAGCAAACCTGAATTCCAACAAACCTGTCTAAAACTAAGTATAAATGATAAATCTTCCTTGTTTTTGTGTTGATTTTTGTGTGTTTGGGAAGGCTGTTACCGCAATACTTAAGTTACCCTGACTTCACTGCTGTCAATAGCGAATTATGAATTGGATTCCCACTCTCTGTTGCTTAAGGACAAAGTACTTTCCTTCACCCAACCAGTTTACAAATTTAAACTTATAATTAATCATTAATGCAAATTAAAAAATTTATTTAAAATATAATAGACAAAACTAAATTGCATATTTGTTTATTGTTAAAAGTGTTAAAAAAACCAAATATCACTGCAGTATACAAATGTTTAATTGTTATAAAAAATTATTAGCAAATATGTAAATATTCACAACAATTAAAATTAAAAATTGAAGTGAAAATATTTTTCATTAAAACTAAAAAGTAAACAGTAATATTTTGTCTGCATTAATGTTGTTTATAAGTAAAAATTAAGGTCCATTCACACATATTAGCTTAAAGTGACTCTGTAGGGAACGAAACGGCACAGGGAAGTTTTATGCATTATTGGCAAAGAATATTTTTTTAGAATTGATTGGATCTATTTAATTATGTTGGTTGAAATGTCTCTAGTAGGCAGATTCATTCACGCTTTCGGCTAGTTTCCATCCTTCAGAGTGTGACTCAAGAAAATTCCAGCAAGGTTTAGAGTATTATTCGACGAACTTCCAAGTACAAAGTCCTGGAAACTAGCTTTCCACTAGATTCCATCCTTCAAAGTGATGAGTTAATGTGACTCAAGAAAATTCCAGATCTGCCCCTAAATTCCAGAGCTGCCCCTAAAAAACTGTCCACACAGTTTCGTGAAAACACGGGTATACTCTGAGTGAGTGTTGGCTTAAGTTAACTAACTAGTTAACTGAGCCTCAGATAACAACGTCACTCTTTGTTATTGGTATATAAAATGTTATCCAAATGACACATTTACAGCGAGAATTTAAAAATGATAATTGCAGTAGCAGTGTTTTTATTCCGAAGCAAAACCTTACCCTAGATTGTAACTTCTTTAGTGTCATACGCAAACCTAACCAGGCAGCAAACCTGAATTCCAACAAACCTGTCTAAAACTAAGTATAAATGATAAATCTTCCTTGTTTTTGTGTTGATTTTTGTGTGTTTTGGAAGGCTGTTACCGCAATACTTAAGTTACCCTGACTTCACTGCTGTCAATAGCGAATTATGAATTGGATTCCCACTCTCTGTTGCTTAAGGACAAAGTACTTTCCTTCACCCAACCAGTTTACAAATTTAAACTTATAATTAATCATTAATGCAAATTAAAAAATTTATTTAAAATATAATAGACAAAACTAAATTGCATATTTGTTTATTGTTAAAAGTGTTAAAAAAACCAAATATCACTGCAGTATACAAATGTTTAATTGTTATAAAAAATTATTAGCAAATATGTAAATATTCACAACAATTAAAATTAAAAATTGAAGTGAAAATATTTTTCATTAAAACTAAAAAGTAAACAGTAATATTTTGTCTGCATTAATGTTGTTTATAAGTAAAAATTAAGGTCCATTCACACTTATTAGCTTAAAGTGACTCTGTAGGGAACGAAACGGCACAGGGAAGTTTTATGCATTATTGGCAAAGAATATTTTTTTAGAATTGATTGGATCTATTTAATTATGTTGGTTGAAATGTCTCTAGTAGGCAGATTCATTCACGCTTTCGGCTAGTTTCCATCCTTCAGAGTGTGACTCAAGAAAATTCCAGCAAGGTTTAGAGTATTATTCGACGAACTTCCAAGTACAAAGTCCTGGAAACTAGCTTTCCACTAGATTCCATCCTTCAAAGTGATGAGTTAATGTGACTCAAGAAAATTCCAGAAAGGTTTTATTATTGGACAAACTTCCAATTAGAAAGTCTTGGAAACCACAAAATTACTTTTGCAATTGAACAAATTTTTATATTATTTTACAAATACCAATGGAAACGAATTGTGCCATAGAATGCGTTGGATGTTACGGTTTTCCAAATAAGGACGAAGAAAATAAATCAAGGTAAATTTTACAAACCACTGACTTTTTGTTTGACATTTTAAAAATGTTCTTTATTTTTATAAAATTAGTTTATATAAATGATTGAGAACATTTATAACAGTTAAAAAAATTCACACTTATCACGTTGACAACCAATTCACCATTGAACTTATTTGTGGGCCGCATAACATTTTTTTAAACTGCTCTCCGATTAATAAATATGCATGGAACTTAAATGAAATGACAGTTGACACGGGAAGTGGATAAGAAAAATTGTATTCACCTCTAAGAAAATGCAACCCTGGTATGGTTTTAGACAAAGGGATAATATGTTACGGGCAACAAAGATGACTCTTTTTATTAGTCCGGATCTTTCTGGGCAAGCACTCTGCTAGTTGTCAGCTGTGCTGGTGGGGATTTGATGGGAGGCTGGGATCATAGTTTGGCTTTGACTGTAGAGCATGGGTAGTTTCCACTAGTGGATTAGCAAGTACCAGAGTTGCTGTGGAAATGAATTTTGTTAATAGAATAGAATAGAAGAGAAGTGGGGTAGGCCGGAGAACCGCCGAAGAAGGGCGTATCCAAGCACTCAAGCATTGTTTCCGATTGTGCTGTAAGAATGGACATTTTTGGGTGAAGGGGGAAATAGAGGATTTTGGAAACGAAGTTACACCTGTTCAAACTTCTTTGACTCTTTTATGAATCTCAGAACTCTGCCCAGATAAAGAATGTACGTTGTCCATTTCCAAAACATCTGACCAATGTATGGGTGAGAGAGGCAGTGATGATAGAGAGCGAATTATGTCCGTGGGGGTATTGTTGACCCCGATCGAATGTCAGAAAGTAGGAGGGAAAAGGATACTTTTTTAATTGAGATCTCGAGAGAGACTTTTGAAGTGAGAATGATGGAGAAAAGTTAAAATAAAGACAAGTGTATGATATAATTCTTCAGGATTTACTTAAGATTAATAAATAATACAATAGGGATCTAGTTTTACACTGGGATTAATTTGTAATTTTTTTAAATATTTTGTGTCGACATATTTGTACGATTAGTTTCATCAGATTCATTGACACAAGTATATTTGGATAGATTCTTCGCCGTTGATGGCATATTTATAGTTTCTGATCATAGTGTAATTTTTTGAACTAATTTTCCCTGCTGAACTGTCAAAGTCATATTTACGTTCAAAAGGAGAAAATGGGCTCAAAAATTATATAAAAAAAGACTCATGGTAATCTCGCATACATAAATTTGGAGCAATTCACAGGCCACTGTTGTGGTTGTTGTTGCATTTCGGCTTGTGACATTGTGTGTCATAGAACAGTTCGCTCATCGATGAACCCAACGCCTATTTTTAGCGTCTCGAGAAATCGTATATACATATATCGTAATATTGGAGAAATGTTGGATGAAGTATTTCGAGCTAAAAGGAGACTATGTGGAAAAATAAAACGTTTTTGGCCGAATAGGGTTCCCTATTTAAATTTTCAGGAACTTATTGACCCATACTCGTACCTCAGCAAAATCGGTATTAATTTTATTGTGTATTTTTAGCTTAACTGAGGATGAAATACTGCTTTGCTTGCCGGACTTGAACATTTCGCATGTGGACCTGGTGTGTTCGAAAAACGGCAAAAGCCGGGGCTTTAGGTACTGGAGAGTGAGGTTCGTTGTTGCGAGCACCTTAGATAGGATTTCTATTTAAAAAAAATAATGTTTTAAGGCTGAGGTAGAAAAGGCATTGGCGATGGATAGGCACATTCTGTGGGGACGTCCTGTGTTAATATCGAGAGTGATACGTGATCAAGAGAAGCGAAAGAAGTTTAAATATTCTGGTATAGTTGAAGCTGACACAAGGCAACAAGCAAGATTTTTGATGTCACAAACTGCAATTTGCCGTTCAGACAGAAAAAATGTCCACTCTAAGCTTACATTACTTGATAGTTACGATATCTAAAACACTGATCATGATGTTCATGATCCTGATTCTAAACTCGATAGTTCTTGTGTACAGTTACCGATATTTTAGGTTGTATATCCATCTATTTCCCCTTCCCCACCCTGAACAATGCCAACGATTTCAGTGTTACCAAAATCGTGTTGCTTTGTGTTATATGCATTTGATTATTGTTACTAACCCCGTATTTATTTAAAGATGGCTTAGAGCCCAAGAAGCCTTCCACCAGACACGACCTCAGATGAATTGAAGTAACTATTTGCAAAGTATGGTAAAATAAAGGATGTTCGTTTAGTTCATCACAAGTAAGGAGTTGAAATCGAAGCTACATTAATTATAACGCTTTAAATTCAATCTGTTTTCCTGTTGCAGAAGTGGCAAATTTAAAAACATTGCTTATGTGGAGTACGAGGATGAGAATGCGGCCGGCAAAGCCATAATGGGTATCGATGAAACGGAACTGCGTGGACACATAGTAAGAACT
The DNA here is from genome assembly GCA_920105625.2 of Clusia tigrina. Classification (NCBI taxonomy): domain Eukaryota; kingdom Metazoa; phylum Arthropoda; class Insecta; order Diptera; family Clusiidae; genus Clusia; species Clusia tigrina. The sequence goes on along the minus strand of OV050033.1, from coordinate 161,802,073 downwards.
CTTCCTTTAAATCTGCTCTATTCGTTAACTTAATATTGAACCTCGCACTTCCAGGTTTCTGTAGCCATCTCAGCGCCGCCTCCCAAGCCAGCTGCGAACACAATCAATCCTAGCAGATTGTTGGCCATAAACACCAAACGCAATAAAGTGTATGACCAAAAGCCACGCATGTCGCTTATTCCCAATGTATTGCGGAAAGAACTTGACGCCACTGGTGAGATGCCTCCTCCTCTGTCTGCAGCTGTAGCAACAACCACTGCCATCAATGGTACAGTGGCAATAAGGCAAACGGACGAAGATTTTACCAAAATTTTGCTACAGTGGATCGAAGACTTCCCCAAATTTTAGTATCAGAAAATTGCAAAGTAGTTCAACCGAAATCTGTGTTGAGTGAAATAATATATTGAACCAGCCATCCCCTGTGTTTTAGTGGTAATACTCACACTCAGAGGGTCGCAGGTTCAAATCCTGCCCCGGACTTGGTCTCAAAAATACATCTTTGTAAAAAATCGTTTCTCTTCGAGTCCAAAGCCTCCGTAGTTAGTACTCATTTCGCAATTCCTTGCAGTCATAGTTATGGTGTAAGATATAATAATAATAATAAAACTGAACCAATGTAAATAAATCAGATTTCGGTTATAAACTGATTCTTAGTTTTAATTAATTTAACACTTACTTATAAAATAAATATACTTAATATAAAAATACAAAATTGACTATTTTATTCTTCACACGATATTTGCTCGAGAAATTTCAATTGACGATCCTGTCATTTCCGTTTGTGGTGCCGTTAATCGGGCCTCCGGAAAGGTCGCAGTCAGCAGTACTAATAGGTAGGTAGGGAGGTAGGAGTGGCAGCCTAGTTTGCCAAAAACACACTTGACACACGGTGTGGCGCCGTTCAAGCACTGACTAAAAAGTTCTCTTACTTGAGATAGTACTAATAGGACCACAACGAAAATCAGTGAAGCACTTTTCAATCATGTTTATTGATGGAGCTTTGTCTCCATAATATTGATCAAGTTTCGCTTTGTTTCGATAATGCTTTTTTCTCTTAAATAATAATGTTTTATCAACACTTGCAACTGTTTCTTCCATTTCTGCTGGCATTCTAGAACTAAGAGGTCAACTTTCAATGTCCTCTGAAAAAAATTGGTTGCCAGATCTGGGCGGAAATTTGAATGACATCCAGGAGCTGCCATATTTGTATTTTTTTAAAGTTAAATCTTAATTCACACACTTTTGCTGCTGAGTATAGAACATATTTTTCATGCCAGCCGAAAGCCTAAGTAGCTAGTGAGGCTAAGATTTTTTTTTATATATATTTTAATCCATTACTGTATAAAAAAATCCATTACTACATAATAATTAAAAAATTTTACGACTCTGGCACACGACGGCAGCTTGTTTTGACAGAAGGGTCCGCCAACTCACTCAACTGTAATCTTCACTACTTGTCTCGTCATGCTGTGTACAAACCCACCGTGTAAACTTCCTCTCATTTCGTAAAATTGTTTATACAAATTCAGAGAGTCAGGTATCTACTAAATTGAGTTCATTGCTCATTTACAACACTGGTATTTTTATTCAGTGCTGTCAATGCTGTCAAGAGCGATTGTGTTCTTCTTAATTTCAGTCAATTTCAGTTTCGCGCTTTCTGTCAGAGATTAAAGTATATCACTGTTTATTTCGCTGCGGTGTTGTCTGTTTTGTATTTTTGTTATTGAATGTATTGTTGAGGCGGCGCTAAGTAAAGGCGAACAAAACTATATTTCTGTTTGTTGAATGTATAAAAATTAGTATAAATTTTATTAATAATTTTAAAGATGGTAAAGCATTTTAAAACAAAGTGAAACTGTTTATTTTCGTTCTCCAATTATTGGTCGTCTAAAAAACAAATGCTTTTAAGTGAGAATTAATCAAGAGTTCCAGTGAAATGCCTTATAGACCACCTGATGTTTAGGTTCCTTTAAAACGGGGAAAAGCTATGAGGAAAATAAAAATTAAATATATTAGTTGAAAGTATTACACTCAAGCAATTAAAACATGCAAGTCAAGGAATAAAATAATAAAATTAAAGCAATAATGTCGAACAAAATGATTGCATCTATGTGCGTATTGGTATTAAATTAAATAAATAAAGCCTTAAACGAAGAGACTACTTTATCATCAGTATCAGTTGCTTAGCTCATTTTTGCAGTTTATAGGGAACTATCCATATTTTTTTATACTTAACTCGAACGGGAAAGGTTATGCGTTTCCCTTCCCCAACCCCTCATCTAATTACTTCCCAATAAATGTAGTTCCACCATGTCTGGCTTTGGTTTATTACTGAAAAAAACAACAACAAACCAAGACCAACAACAATACTGGCTTTCAGGCTGATGCGGTGGATAAAACGTGTTTTTGTTGCAAATAAATTTTTGTTTGTGTCGCTTTATTTGTATTTTGCGGTCTTCAAGTTTTCCGTTGTGTGTGTGACGGATTAAATGTTTTAAGCTACGTTGAACTCCAAAAACAAAAATAACAAACAAACTGAAAGAAAAGGGGAAAGAGGAAAACGGTCGTGTTCGAGCAATTCGGTGAATCGTGGGAAATTTCAATTCCAATCAGGCATTGAACAAATGCATCGTTTAGGCGTCGCAATTGCCATTTGAATGCGTTTTTGTCATAATCCTCGCGGAGTACACAGCATTCATAAAAGTGAAAATAATAAAAGGTAAATGCTACACACTTCCATTTTTTTAACAAACTTACTGCGTATACATATTTTTTTCAATTCAATTTTATTTCAATTGCAATAGTAACTTCACCAGTGAACGCAGGAAAACATTGACCTCAATTGTTTCGTATTTTGTTTTGCAATGATTTACTGTTTATGTGGTTTTGAGCTTTATTTACTATGTTTGTGTTGTGGTATGATTTGTTACAATCTGTTTTGTGTTTTTTTTATATATTAAACAAACATGTAAGTATAAATAAATTGCAATCCAAACTAGATACGCACTTCCGTCTCTCATCGTGCTGAAACTTCATTTTATCATAATTTTGCCATCATTGGGGGCCTGCGTGCGCTATTGTGCAAACTGCATGTTTCAACTCTATATGGAGAAAAAACAACAAGAAGTATAGAAAGAGATTTGAGTATTCCACAGAGCTTTAACATGGTGGCAAGATAGAGCCTGCACCACCCCATTCCACAATGCAGTTGTGGTATTCAATTGTTGTTGCCTGTCTCTCATTGTGTGCGCTATTCTCACTCTGTCACTCCACTTTTCCCTCTCGAAACTAGTTAGTTCACCTTATTAGAACGTCAGCATGCGTTCTTGCGGTTGTCATTGCTTTCCATTATTGTTTTCACTGGAAAATTATATTATTAACTTTCATATGCTCTTGGAATTTTCTCTCTGGCCATAATTCTGATAAATGTGCAATGAGTGATTTCTAGGTTTCCATGTGGATTGAACCGGCTGCACGATAACCTAACCTAATCTAGGAACGGGTAGATGCTAAAATTGAATAACACAAGTTGTTTGTGATATACCTACGAATTTTTTGTTTTATTTAAAGGGTCTTATTTATTTATTTATTTATTTACAAAAGAAGGATAAGAATCAATTCTTATCATACAAAATTTAGGAGCACTAGCTGCCAGGGCTTTCAGCTCGCTTATACATAAAAAGTATAAAAAATTAACAATATACTATATACATACATATGTAAATTCTTCCAATCAATAAGAAAACAATTCTTAAAATAATGTGAAATATTTTAGATTAGTTAAATTCAATAGTCTTGTTCGAAACATTCTAAAAATGATCTTTATAGTACTGCAGTCTGAGGCTTTTCTACCTCATCAATTCTTTTGTTAGCATGCCATTTTCCTTCCCACCGATTAAAATTATAAATACCTGCGTATTTAACTGTATAATGCCAGTTGTGCCTGTCTAATGCTTTAAATTGCCGCATACTTAACGTTATTTAAATCCTTTAGGAACGAAATAAACAGCCAGACTATGTACACAACGTAATTATCCCTCGCGAACGAACGTATTTGCTTTTTTATATGGCTTGCGATATTCCTTGCTCCAACACACACACATCCACACTCCCAAACACACGCATGAACATGCAGCCTAAACTGTTTACAGTTTCAAGGCACCACTGCTAACGAGTGTGACTACTTGAAGCGGCCTGAGGTAGTGACGTTTGCACTGAAACTAGTTACATACGAGTGCACTCCACTACAGCCGCTACACTGCTACGACAAAGCGGTGTGCAAGTAGGTACTTTAGGCCGTGCAATTAAACTACGGGAAAATGTTTTCATGTGTGTAAACACTTTTCTCCTGCATTGTTGTTGTTATTAATGCAAAATACTTGTAAACTAACAACAACAAAAACAAATTGCAGCAGCAGCAGCGTACTAAAAATGCGCAAATGAATCGCGAAAAGCATGTTTTAAACGCTTATGCAGCAATTAAAATAAATATGAGATGGAAATATACTAAACACAAATACTAATTGTTGTATAATTATTGTGGTTATTTTAAGAAATTGTTGTGTTTAAAAACTATTTAAAAAGGTTTTTAATTGAATTTACTCGACTTGAGCTTTCATAAAAATAAATCACTTTCGGCTCTTGCGCAGGACGTTTTTTATCTCTTCCATAACAGAAACAAACAAGAAAAAAAGTGAAGGAAAAAATTGTTTGAATCGCACTCTTGTCTAGCACGCAAAAGAAAAGTAAAGCAAAACGCATGGGGAATGGAATTTAGCCGGTTTCCTTAGCCGTCCATAATCCAGTTAAGCAGATCGTATAACAAAATCGCGTTCGCACACTCACGCACACACATCCATGCACACTTGTATGCAGTCCATTTGGTGCACGGTTGTGTTCTCTTATAAAGCCACCAAAGCCATCGAACCAAATAAAGAACTTGAATTCCAGATTTTTATTTGTCCAAGCAAATTCTTTAATGCGACATAAAAATGAATCATAAAAAATGATTTGCTCGACTAAAAATAATTTTTTTGTTGGTTTGATTTTTGTTTTTATTGAATTCGTTACAAATTTTATTATTCAAAATTTTAAATTGCTTAATTGCAAGTCAGCAAACATCAAAATTAAACTTTTTTTTACGCTTTGTGGGGGTTTTTTGCCGGCGGAGCATGGCAATATAAGTGCCAGGTAAGAGACTGCGTTAGCGTCACTCTAAGAATGAGTGGATTGCGACAAAACTACAACAAATCTTTACAACAACATAATCGAATTCAATTGAGGATTCATTGTATTTGTTAACGTTCGCATCAAAAAGGCACTTTTGCTAATTGGGGCGACTTCAAGGTTGTCAGTCATTTTACGTACTTACCTACCTAAGTTCTGATTATGTTAACTTAAGCCGATAGCCCTCGACAACTAGTTTTATCCATTTATTAAATTTGAATTATAATTAATACTTGTAATTAAATATGTAGTTATTAATAATAATAACATGCAACATTATCTTAATAAATAGCAGAGAAGGGTGGACAGACACTTTGATCAATAGACAAAGAGTGGATCTGATTTGAATATACTTAACCCAACTTAACTTAACATAGAAGCCTGTTAACAGTTGATTTCTTAACATAGAAGCCCGTTTATATTTGATTTCTTAACATAGAAGTCTCATTTGATTTCTATGTTAACAAAAAATCTTGGTATAAATATGTTATGCTAAGTTTCCAGACTCAGTCTGTTAGTTTGTTACCTGATAATAATTTTGTTATGCTCTGAAGTGTGTGGCGCTTGAGAAATATATGAGTGTGATTACACTAAAAAAAAACAATGAACTTCGGAATTTATTAACTCTTTATCGGAATAATTCGTTACTTACTCATGTAGTTGTGGGTTACATTCCAGTAGAACAGTGGAATGGTGCCAGTGTTCAATAGAGGAGGGCTTGTTCTTCCAACACATTGTATAGAGGGACTCATCAAGGTTCAATACTCAGCGAATGCCAAATTATTCATTTTTGATACTTGATTTTGCACCTTTAAAAAAAGTTCAGTCAAACTTTTATTATTGAGTGTAATTATTTTACGACATCATGGGCATTAAAGCGAATGAGCACCTTTGAAAAGAGTTGAGTCAAACTTATATTATTGAGGGTAATTACTAAGCTTTTACTCGGAAGTACCTGACCAGGCACTATAGAATACATCTAATATTACATGGTTTTTTCTTCACACTATGACAAAAATTTCCTACTGGGTATGCATGTGTGTAGCTGCCATGCGTGTGGTTGGTGGCTGCTCAGTGGATAAACACGATTTAAACGATTTAAAAAATTAATCATTAATATGACTAATTGCTGTATCATCCGGGAAATGTGTGGGTACTTACATTCACTTTCTATTTATACGGATTAAGAGCAAAAAAAAATGTCTTAGGCCTACAGAAATGCCGCCTTAAATGACTTCATGCCAATATTCTTGAACACGGCATAATTCTCTATCGATTTCACTCAGGCAGCATCAGAATTACTTTATACGCATATTTATAAATGACCTCCCATATCTCTGCGGAGTATTTATAGTCAAAATTGAGTACAAAATCTGGAATTATGTTCCGTCGTAGAGCTTTAAATGCGTCATAGTATTAAACAGTCATGCCGCTTCAGTGGGCCTATTAAATTTAACGACTTGTAATCAGCATTGGTTATTAGGGTGGGCATTCATTTTATTGTGTGTGCTTTTGGTAATTTTAATTCGATTAAACATACATAAAAGAGTGAGCGTAAGTAATAAGCATGAACTCAATCGTACGTGTAAATTTCTTAGCCACAAAATACGCCAACTTGTTGCACCCTACACCCTAAAGGTGAGGACTTATGCATTTCATGTGGTTTCTTTGAAACGTTCAATAGTTGAATAGTTGATCGACAACTTGATATATATTGCATATTGAATTGTCACATGTGCCTGTAAGCTCATTTAACATAAACAACAATTAAGTATTAAGTGGAATTTGTGGGTTATGTTATTTTTTGTAGACTTGGTCGGCATTAGCTTTGAGCTGTAGATATTAAACTACTTCTATATGTCCGTTTATCGAAGGATTATTTTCAATAACTTGGTATAAAAGCCTATTGAATGTAGTGAATAAAAGCGGAGCTAAAACACTCCAAATAAGCAGAAAGGGTGTGAGTTGAAAGGAGTGAATCGTTAACAGTGAACACTCAATGTAGGATGGATGGGAAAGAAGTCACTTCAAGCAATTCACTCTAAAGAATTTAATCCAAGCAATTCACTTCTACGAATTCACTCCAACGCATTCACTCCAATGAATTCACTCCAAGCAATTCACTCCGACGAATTCCCTCCAATGAATTTAATCATAGAGTAAAGAAATAAGAGTCACAATCTCGAACAAAAAACTTTTTGAATGGTGACGTTGCTAATAGCGCCAATTACTGAATAGCTCTTGTTTTCATATCGCAGCGCCACTCTGGTTACTACCCTCGACCAATCTCTTCTATGTCGAAAAATGAGTGACATTTCAGATTGTGACTCTTATTTCTTTAGTCTATGATTTCATCCAACGAATTCACTCCAAGACATTTAATCTAACGAATTCTATTCTAAAATTCACTCCAAGAAGCTTACTCAAAATAATTCAATCCAACGAATTCACTCCAATGAATTTACTTCTACGAGTTCACCCCAAGGAATTCACTCCAATGAATTGACTTCAACGAATCGACTCCAACGAATTCACTCCAACAATTTTTCTGCAACGAATTCACTCTATTTCAGACTCGAAATTGGAAACCGTGACAATGAATTTAGCTTATATTCGAATGTTCGACAGATAAGATGAAATCTGAATGAATGATGCACTTATTTTGGCCATTTAGGGAGGCTTTCACCTCTTTTCGTTTGAGACTACAAAATACCACACTCAATTTATAATGAATGAAGTGAACTTTCCATGGGAAAAAAGCTCGTGAGCAAAATGCTTCGTACATTTTTTTAAAGCATGTTTTATGGTTCCTCAAATTGATATAGAATAGAAATTTTAACTGGGGTATTTCCCGGAAAACGATTTTGGACTGGCAAGACGTTTACTTAATTACTTCCATGACTTTGTGTCTAATCATTCAATTTACAAAACCTTTCCTAGAAAAAATGATGTGCCCATGGCTCTTGGGTGTAAAGGAGACCTGTCACTATGGTGTACGTGGGTACAAAATAGCTGATGAACTAGCAACTGTGTATCTGCGGGTACTTCAATGGGACCAGTGCCAATTATCGGTAATACTCAACACTAGCTCAACAAAAGCTCATCATAAGCTCGACAAAAGCTCAATTAAGTTCATCATAAGCTCAACAAAAGATAACTTCACAAACGTAGGCCCCCTCGCTGTTCTATATTCGTATATTTTGATGTAGCGGGCTGTAGAGTACTTACCAATCCGGCACTGTAGGCAGTGGCGTAGCTGCCCAGGGGCTACGCGGGGCAGTGCCCCGGGGCCCTCAAGCTCAGGGGGCCCTCGAATCCTTACCAGAAATCTCGATCGAACTGAACTTTTGGAAATTTCTCCCATTTTCAAAATAAATATGACAGGTTGCAACCCCACTTTAATCATGACAACTCAGTTGAGAGAAATTCAAAAGTTATGCCTAGGGAATTTCCCTAAATTCTTTCTGTAGGTTGGCAGTGTTGTCAATTTGACGGAGAGTGATATGTGCGTTTTATTATTCATCGATGTGCGTTTTATTGTGAATTCGAGTTAAGATTTTTTTTCCGGGGATTCCCCAACGACACTTGTAGCGTATCAGTGAGTTTCTCTTTCCTTTTATTTTACTTTTAACGTCGTCAGTGAACAGTGAGTACCTACCTACTCGAGCACAATCTAATATTATATTGTTCAAATAAATTAGAAAACTAAAATTATGGATAAAAAGAAGAAACCCAGTGGTGCATTTTAACGCAAACAACGCCAAGAAAGAGAAGATAGTAAACAAAAATTGCCCAAAATTGACAAGTTTTTTAGTCTGCCTTCTGCAAGTACATCTGGCCAAAATATTTCTATTGATAGTGACTCAAATAATGTGGTAACTGCAGTGTTGGTTGAGAAGCCTACTGAAGAAGACTCGACAATTATTGCAGTTGGAGATCCTCCGCCGCCGATCATGTGAACGTGGATGATGTTTGCATGACACACATAAGAGCAGAGGGTTTGGAGGAACCACAGACCTCTACATTTTTCGAAAATGTGTACGACAAATCTTCTTATGACTTGGGAAACTTCACGAACAAAATATTAAGTGATAACGAAGCCAAACTTACATCAAGTATTCATTGTAATTTATGTTGTTACTGTTTAATATTTTTATTACCTGCCCTGCAGTGCACAAAAAAAGAGCTTAAGTAGCTTAGCATTTTTAAAGTATTTGTATATTTCATATTTTTATATGATAAAACCTAATCAGTTTACATACCAGTGGGGCCCCATTTTTTAATTTGCCCCAGGGCCCTTGGTTACCTAGCTACGCCACTGACTGTAGGAGTACTTAGCAGTCAACTTTGACTGACTACTCAAGCCTCCTTCGCGTATTCTTAAATATGTTGTTGGTGCGAGTATTTAATTTATTTCCCACCACTGGAATCTGAGCCTCCAAATCCAGTTTGGGTTTGGTGCGCGAGGTCAAGTGTGAGTTTGATTTCGTTGCTTGCCTGGCATGATTATTATCCGGTGATATTTCTTTTTATTTTTGCGAATTTCCACAATTGCCTCTTTATTGGTTTCAAATTCAGGCTTTGTGTGCGGAGTCGCGGAGTCAGCGTTGGGGATTTGATTCAGGTCCGTCTCGTCTGGTTTTCTGTTCCATCATTATTCAAACCCACACGCCAAGCACATTCCTCGGTTTTGAACTTAAGCGCAAGTTTGTGTGATTTTGTGTGAGTGTGTGTATGAGTGAGTGTGTAAGTGTATTTGTGTGTTTGTTTGTGTTCATGTTTTAGCTGAAATATGCTAATAAGTTGAGATGGAATTGTTAAGTAACCTTAGAACTAGATTCTCTTTAGGTGCGGCATTTTCACGTTTAACAGTAAAAGCAATTAAATTATTTTATTTTTGATATAATCGTGGAAATGTTTTTTTTTCATGTGGAATTATTATTATTGTTATATTAAAATATTGTAATATTATTATATAATATATAAAAAGTAATATAATGTTGCTAAGTGAGTACGAGTCGATATGAACACAGGACGTCCCCACAGAATATGCCTAACCATCGCCTGTGCCTTTTCTACCTCAGCCTTAAAACATTATTTTTTAAAAATAGAAATACCATTTAAGGTGCTCGCAACAACGAACCTCACTCTCCAGTTTCAAATACCCAAAGCCCCGGCTTTTGCCATTTTTCGAACACACCAGATCCGCGTGCGAAATGTTCAAGTCCAGCAAGCCAAGAAGTATTTCATCCTCAGTTAAGCTAAAAATACACAATAAAATTAATACCGACTTTGCTGAGGTACGAGGGTGGGTCAATAAGTCCCTGAAAATTGAAATAACGAAGCCTTGCGGCAAAAAACGTTTTAATTTTCCACTTAGTCTCCTTTTAGCTCGATACACTTCATCCAACCTTTCTCCAATATTTTTGATCCCCTCCACACGAGTTCTCGAGACGCTCAAAATAGGCGTTTGGTTCATGGATGAGCTCTTCATTCAAGCCAAATCTCTTACCGTCGAACCATTTCTTCATATTTGGAAACAGAAAATAATCACAAGGGGCTAAACTGGAGAATACACTGGATGAGGGAGTAATTTGTAACATAACTCATGGAATTTTGCAATTGGAACTGCTGAATTATGCACCGGTGCATTGTCCGTCCTGGTGGAAGATATATTTTTTCCTCGCCAAATGCGTTCTTTTTGGCTTCAAATCAGCGTCGAATCGATTCAACAGCTCTATAATATGCACCGATGATGATTTATCCTTCTTCAAGGTAATCGATGTGAATGGCACCGCGCGCATCACAAAAAGCTGTCGCCATGACCTTGTTGGCCGACAGACCCACCTTGGCCTTCTTCGGCTGCGATTCACTAGGAGAAGTCCACTGTCCTTCCTTCGTTATTGGTGTGTTGTGGTGAATCCATCGGTTACAATGAATTGTCCACGGTTACAGAACGGCGCAAAAACTCATTTGGATTGCGATTGAACATCGCCAAACACTCCTTTGAAGTGGTCAAACGATTGCGTTTGTTGTCAATTGTGACCAAACGCAATTGTGACCCATCTTGCGGATAGTTTTTTCATATCCAAATCTTTATACAAAATTGAATTGGCCGCGGTTCCTTTCCAGCCAGGTTTGCTTACTTATTAGGCAGGGTGATAACTGTCTCCATCGCACATTTGCAACTTCGACAGTGTGTCTTAGGTTAACCAGGTAGCTTGCGAGTTACGCAAGTTGCACTCGGAGGCCCACTGGCCCATTATGCTATCTGTTTTTGGAGAGAAACCACTTCCTCCCACTCTCCGTAAAAAATCCCCCTCAGCTCTCCAAGAACTTAAACTACACAGAAGCTTTTGTGAAGTGAAGAATATCAGGTAGTTTCAGCTCGTCTACTTCTTGTAGTTACTCAAAGAAGCCTGAGCCCTTATACCTGGCTCGCCTCCTCTGAAGACCCCGGCAATTACAGAACAGACCGATTCCTCCTCCACACCTCTTACAATAATCTCTGAAAGGAACTCCGCCTGCCATTCGGTCGATAATGCAGTTCCCTGTCAGAACCTCCACGATAGTCCTGAGTTCTCCTCTACTAAGCCGAAAAAGTATCTATTAGCAATTTACATGTAGCCAAAGGCATTGGTAAAGGCACTTTATCCGGGATGATAGTTAATGTTTTCTATTACTTCACTAAATAATTAAGAAAATATTTCTTTGATTTTTCAAAGAGATAACATTGAGTTTCTTCTCGAAAGTTTTTTGGCATGCTGCACAGAATTTCCCCTCCGCATGGAATTCGAACCTGATCAATTCGTCAACTTTCTCCGTGGTGTATTTCCCCATATTTCTGTTCCCACTACTCTAAATTAGCATAATGCGGGACTGATGATTTGGACAGATTGTGAGTGTAAGTAATATTTCTCAAAATGCATACATATACTCGTATGTATGTATGTATAACTTTATTGCTTACACACATTAAAGTGGGTTCACTGAAATTGCGGAATTATGTTTTCTGTGGAAGAACAAGTTCAGCCTAAAAGCCAATAAAAAAATGAAAAGAACAAGTTAAATAAGCGCATTATTTGGGCTAATATGACAATTTCATGCTCCTAGATGTGGAAATTTATGCGCCAACATTTGTGCGCACTCATAGGCACGAAATCTGGCACAAGGGACCAAGGAACAGTGACAGTGACGGGCACAGCCAGTGAGAGTGGAATAGAGGCAGCGTGCTCTACAAAAACGAATGTGACAAGACTCGGCGATGGAAACGGCGATGGCGACAGCGAAAGCGACTGCGACTGCGACTATAATTATAAGAGTCGACTGCGATGGCGACAGCGACTGCGATGGAGACTACAAGTACAAGTACGACTATGACTACTGAAGGTGACTGCTACTTCTACTGAGACTATGACTACTTACAGCGATTGCTACTCCTACTACGCCTACGACTACTACTACTACAACTACTACTACTACAACTACTCTTCGATTGTGACTGCGACTATTGACGGCGACTGGAATAGCGACAGCGACTACGGCGGCGAGTAAAATTTCGAGTGTAACCAGTGTAACTATTGACAGCGACTACGGCGGCGAGTAAAATTACGAGTGTAACTACTGACGGCGACTGCGACTACTACGCCTGAGTTACGACTGCGACTATTGACGGCGACTGCGACTACTGACGACGCCCGTTTTTGACAATTGGCCACACATGCACTGCAGCAGCCGCGCTGTTAGCCCAGTTTAGCAGACGCCGTGCGGCGACCAAGCGGAATATGTACCATGTTTCTGTGTTGGCGGTGATGAAGTGCCATGCTTTAAAGACGCATATGAGGCACAGAGACGGAGACGAAGACCGTCGGTGGTGGGCCCAGCAAATTTTTTACAATGTGTACAATTTTTGTGTTGTCTTTTGCATAGTGGTAAAAATAATTTGACATTCTAACAAACAGAGGAGAAAAAAAACAGACTCGTAAATAAATTTCAAATTGCGGTAAAATGAAAATTTAACACAGTTTAATGCTCTTATTATTTCTCGTACTTATTGTTGTTGTTGTATCTGCAGTTGTTGTAGCTGTAGTGGCAGTCGCAATTGTTGTTATAATTGTAGTGGTTTTCGTTGCTGTTGTATCTGATCTTGCTGTGGTTGTAGTTGTTGTAGCTATGGTTGTAGTTGTTGTAATGTTTGTAATCGCTGTTGTTGTACTTGCTATTTTTTAATGAGGAAATTGCTGGCTGGCTAAGAGTCTTCCTTTCGCTCCGACTCACCACTCACTTGACACATGGCCGCGCTTAATTGACCTATAAAACTTTGGCTGTGTTGACTTGGGGCGTTTATGTGTGTGCTTTTCCTTTGCTTTTCTAATTTCAAAATCAAATTAATTGCGGAGAAAACTTAATTCACACAATGCCGGACGGACTAACTGCGCAGTCTCGCAGACCCATTTTAGTATGCTTCCAATGTCCCTCATTTTTGTCATTAACGCTTTTTTATGCCTCAATGTGTCCAAAATATTTTATAGCTTCGTAGTTATAAATTATGCAGTTCTGTGTATACGGGCGCCATAATGCAGCTCAGAATTATGTGGTTTCTTTTCGATTTACTGTTTGGAATTCAAAATTTATGACCCATGTATGGGTGAGTCATGATGAAATGCGGCATACGGCAGCAAGCCCAGTTCCAAACTATGAATTGTGTACTTTTTGGGCAAAATAATCCGAGCAAAAATTTCGGGAGATCTCATCACCATGCGAGTGTGAAAAGAGCAGTCCCCTTAATCAGAGAACACAGAGAAAAGAAACTTAAACGTCAAACGGCAAAGCAGCGAAATAAAGCAGACGGACGTTGTACATGAATCCACTCAGAATCTTGGTGAATCCACTCAGAATCGTGGTGAATCCACTCAGAATCGTGGTGAATCCAATCAGAATCGTGGTGAATCCACTCAGAATCGTGGTGAATCCACTCAAAATCATGGTGTGTCCGCAAGGGACGCTGGCAGCGAAGAACAGTTTCTTTTCTCTGTGTTATCTGTCCTTAATGCTCCCAAAAAATTTTAAATGAATGTCTCTCGGACAGAAAAGTTTTTACGTTTACTTTTTCCGCTCTGTACTCCTCCGCCAATGACATGTCTATGTAAAAAGGATAACAAAGTGAATAATCCTGGGAACAATAAGAACTCCCCTTGGAGACTACCGGAAGTACTCTGAGGATGCTTCCCTTTTCTTCTGGGATCATTTGTATTGAGTTTTTATGAGTGACTCATTTTGATTATTAAGTGGTACAATCAATCAACTCAAATGAGGTGACATTTCAAAGTCACCACAAGGAGTCATTACGTTTCAGAAATTTACATCACGGAATCACTCATTCACTCCCTTCATTCTCTCAACGAATGGGTTCAGTGGTGAAGTAAGAGAAACATTTTGTTTTAGGGTGTTGTTTTGGTAGCGCAGATAAAAGAAGAGAGAAAAGGAAACAGAGAGAAGAGGAAACAGAGAGAAGAAGAAGCAGATAGAGAAGAAGCAGCAGAAAGAGAAGAAGCAGCAGAAAGAGAGCAAGAACCAGAGAGATAAGAAGCAGCGAGGGAAGAAGCTGAAAAAGATAAAAGAATAGGATTTAGAGTAGAAGTATATAAAAAAAAAGCAGAGAGAAATGAATCAGATAGAAAACAAGAAACGGAGAAAACAAGAAACAACAGCGAGAAAGGAAGAAACAGCGAGAAAACAAGACGCACAAATAAAAGAAGAAACAGCTAGAAAAGAAGAAGCAAGTAGAAAACAAGAAACAGAAAGAAAAGAAGAAACAGAGAGAAAACTAGAAGCAAAAAAAATACAGAAAGAAAAGAGAAGCAGCGAGAAAACAAGAAGATATAGAAAAGAAGTAGAGAGAAAGCAGGAAGAAAAGAAGAAGCAGATAGAAAAGAAGAAACAGAGAGCGAAGAAGTAGAGAGAACAGAAATATATGTAAAAGAAGAAGCAGAGAGAGCGAAGATGCAGCATAACGAAAACAAGAAGGATAGAGAAAGAAGGACAGAAAAATGACGAAGTAGAGACCAAAGAAGAAGTAGAGAAAAGAAGAATCAGAGAGAGAAAAGAAGAAGTGGAAAGAAAGAGTACGAATAAATTCTTAACCGTTTTCCACAGGTCCTTAGGACCTCTGTAACAACTTTGTTTGTGCAGGCATTTAATAGAAACTAAACATAGGGGCTTTATAAATACTTATAGAGCTATAACAATGTTTTTATGAAAGCGGCATATGTTTATAAAATACAGACTCCGCTTAAGCTTTATAAGACTGTTTCCGAGTAATATTTTTTTTTATATTTATTATATTTTTGCACATTGTACGATCACACACATCACACCATACGATCATTCTAAGATCTTGTGGAGCTAGCAATGCCCCTTTTGTGGTTTTCAGTTCAACTACGAGTATTCAGAATAAGTTACTAGCGTGTAAATTGCATATATTTTTATTTTATTTACTTTTGCTCGATTTGGATTTTGTGTACGGTCTTTTAAGCGGTGCACAAGTCACATTTCACAGATAGTTGCAGTTCTCTCAACTAGAACACCAACAAAAGCGCTGCTATTTTGACGCCCATTTAAACGTTCTGCGTAAATACTGTGGTTAACTGACTACTGCGCTTCTACTTACGTGTGCTTCCTTCGTTGCTCAGTTAATTCAATGGTGTTGTCACGTAATCGTCCGTCTGTGTGAGGTTGTTTGAGGTGTTAAGTTGCAGTCAACGAGCAACAGAATGACGACAATTCTTTCCTTTGCTTAGTTCATTCAAACAACCAAACGAAGAACAGTAACACCAACAACAACACCAAGCACAAAACAATTGGCACTCTGTTGCAAAATCTCATGCGTGCGTCTATGCTTGCAACGACGGCTGCAACATTTTAGCCAAGTGCATTGAGTGCTGTTCTCTGTCACCTCTGAGTCCACACAAACGCACCATCCATGCAATTAGTCACTGGCAGGCAGTATGAGCACTTGGCCAGTGTTTGAGGGCCTTCTCTGCCTTATAATTAATTTATTTATAATGCGTCTCTGTGTGGTTTGGTTTGTTCATTGTATTTAGCAATTGTTTCTTTTGTTGATTTGTGTGTCACCTTTGCAGCATTTTGTATGCAGATCGCATTTACGTCTCGTTTAGTTCTAAGAATTGATGTAGTGTGCTTGATGGTGCCTCTCTGTTTGACAGTGCCTTCCAGTTGACGGCGCCTTTCAGTTTGACAGTGTCTTCCAGTTGGCAATATTTTTTTTTCTGTGTGAAGTCCATAAACGGTCCAGTTAAAAAAGTATAGCTGACCACCACATATACTGGTTGGTTACAGCGGCGATGATCCGACATCCAATAAGCTCATGTGCGCCGTTTTTATGCGGCTCTTTTGGTTTAATTGCAATATTGATGATTCTACTGACCATTATAGCCAGTTCCAGAGGTTTATGAATGCGAGATTTTCCCCTATCTTGCACTTCGCGATCTCTCCAACGTTTTGGAACATCGGTTTGCCCAGCATTGTCCATCTGCTTCTAGTCAGGGCCGGGCAGGCACAGAGGAAATGTTCTACGGTTTCCTTTTCTCCCTGGTTTCCGCAACTACGGCAGCTAGTATTGAACGTTATGCCCATTTTTCACGCTTGTTCCCAAATGGGCCGACGTCCTCTGTTTATCAACTGTGTCAAATGATTTTTGTTGTAATCCGGTCTTGCAGGATTCCATTCTCCTCCATCGGCTGTTTGCTTCCGCCAAGAATTGTTTGCTTATCATGCTCTTGATTGAATTAATTAGGACATGAACCGGTTCCGCCACATGTTCATCAAGAGCCGATCCTCTTAGACCAGCTCACCAGCTCTCTCGTTTCCATTGATTTCCATTCCTGGTCGTTTGCGGAGGTTGGGTAGCTGACCAGTTCGCCTCTTGTCCACGGTAGTCTGAATCATAGTCTTTCAGCAAGTATACCAATCTAGCAGTGTCCCGTGAGCACAGATTTTTGTGGTGATGGAGTTTTTGCTGAGTTGGAGTACCTGGCCAGTTCATGCCTGCTCCAAGGCAACACTCCTCTACTCACTATCGTTTTGCTTCCTCAAAGTAGTGTTGTTTGATGGCCCATTTTACTAAAGCTAATGGTGCACCAACGGTGAAGAAGATGGATATTTTGATATACGAGTATATAAACACAACAACTTACTCCTACCTGACCAAATTTGCGATTCCATCTCTAGTTCGCTATGTACATATTTTGTATGCAAACAATGAAGTTAAAAAATCGCCTCATCAATATTTGCAAAATATTTTAAATTTTGTATAAAAATTTTATTACTTGACGGAAGTAAAGCGCGCAGTTTTACATTGTTCACTGCGTTGAATGTTTTGCATATTGGATATTTTAATTTATCATTTTCAATGCAATACAGTTTTTAATTAACTTCGCTCACCTACGATTTGTTGGTTTTTTGCAAATGCCTCAGGGAAATTGACACTTCCAATGCGGGTGTGCGTGTAGGCGACGACATTCCTCTACTTACCTGCATTCATACGTATATTTCATAAATACATCCGTGCATTTACATACATACGTATATTTACGTACAAATGCACTCTATTCCCATATGAATGTGTTCAGCTCAGCAAATCGATCCTTTCTTCTCATTTGTGTCATGGTTAATTAGTTTGTGGGCGGGCATTCTTATAGCAAGGCTTATTTTCTATTTTGTCAGCGCCCATGCACATTAATGTTAATTCCAATTTGTTTTGTTTTTAAGTTTGATTGATTATGTGTGTTTATTAATCCTAAACGCACAAACGTATTGGAATCTATTTCGGCGTGTGAGTAATCTTGACGAAGCTCAGCTTTGTTTCAATTCATTGTGTCGTGTTGCGCCATCTTTTCGTAGCGAGACTACACTTGTCCATTAATACGACCAGTGTTGCCGTTTAAGTGCTTTCAGGGTTAATTCTAGTGCCAAAAAGGGATTTACTGCTAAAAAATGGGAATTAATGCCAAAAAAAAGGGATTTACTGCCAAAAAATGGGAATTATTGCAAAAAAGAGTGATTTAAAGCCAAAAAAAATGAGATTTATTGCCCAAAAATATATCTTAACCGTTGAGCATTATTTATTGCTTTCAAATAATTATTGACTATTATTTAGAATTAATATTTAAAATATTGTGTGAGGAAAGAAATGACTTCTCACACAGGAGAATTTTTGCCACCCATGTGGAACCCAAGAAAAATGTATTCATTGGGTTCCACTTTGAAACCAATCTCCCTCAATCAAATTTCAGTTTATAATTAATTTTTATATTTATTATTATGAGTTTTTATAATTATTAATATTAATTTTATTCGAAACTTAAATGGAAATGTTAGAAAGAAGGCTTTTTCGCATGCGTAGCTAGTTTTTAGAATATATCTTCGCTTATTTAATTGCGAAATGGCCGTAGTAATAACTCTTTTTTGTGCTGAAGAGTCCAAATGAACGCTACAAACTGACATTTTTGGTGCTAATTGAAAGATGAAAATTGGCAACACTGCATACGCTACGTCTGCATGCAAGGTCGTTTGTTTATCGCTCTAACATCACAACTCTCTGGACGTGATACTTTTTTATCTTGCTGGCAAGCTTAATAACTCAACTGAGTGCTTTGTTTTGCTCTGCGTGCGGCAACGCATTAGTTTCGACTTTTTGTATACAAACTTCTCCGCTTTAATTGATTTCTGTACCGGTTGTTTTGGCCGTGTTGTTGTTGGATTGCGTTGCGTTGCTTGCTCATTGCTCGTGGCATTACTGAATTGTTTTGTTTATGCGTGAATTACTCATACCAGAGTACAAATTGTTTTAATGCTGATGGTGTGTTGTTGTTTTGTCTGTTTTACTGCAACAATGTGTTTGCAGCAGACGTCTTTTATGACGATTCAACATGCAATATGTTTCTGTACGGAGTTAACAAGAAAACATCCAGTAATATTGCTTCCTTATTATCAAGTCATTTTGATGTGTTTACTGAAGAAAATCTGTTTTTTCTTCTATCTTTATAAATATGTATATAAAGCAGCTTTAAATTGCTTTACAAGAGTGTACCGTATACAATTTCTTAACCCTTTCCTGCCCGAGTCAATGCGGGCGGGCCAAAATTTGTTTAAGAACATGCACACTGGTTCAAACCCTTATTGGACAACGACTGCGTTATACTTTAGACCACTTTTTCGTATGAAATATTTATTTGCCGCTGTAAATATGGATACAAGGCCTTTTGAACTAAATATAACATAAACATTTTATTTTATTTATCCAACTAAATTTTCAACAGAAAAGCTACGGACAAAATTATAAAAATCGAATTTTATTTATATCCTTTTTTGAAGCGTATATTTTAGCTTTTAGAACTACTTTGCAGACATCATGGTATGGAATCAATTAAATTCTTACAAAACTCCGTTGCTACGATTCATTTTCAATCGTCCTCTTTAATTCCTCTGCCTTTTAATATGGTGTTTTTATTTGGTTTTTTTTTACTAATTCTTCTGAGGTCAGTTGATTGGACGGATGTTTAGAGTAATTTTGGAGAAGTAGACCATATAAGCCATAGTAGACCAAATAAGCCTGTGAACGGTGTGGCTTCGACTCATTTGTGTAATTTTGAACTGAAGCTGTGTTTAACTATTTGTTATTATACATTATATTTATATTTGTCTCTGTTTTTAATGAAACGCATGCTCACTCTTTGAATATTTTGTTTGCCCGGCTAGACCCAACGAAAATCCGTTCCCAATTGATCAATGTTTATAATCAAATATGCAGTAAACTTGTCCAATTGTTGTGTGAAAAAACGATTATTCAAAAACAAGTATATCGCGGGGTTTAGAAGTGAGAACTTACAATGTTATGTATTGGTAACATCGGTCATATAAGGGTTAATAATTTATGAAATTCCAGGCATGCGGTCAGAAACTTCGTTGTGTGACAACTTCTCTCAATCAAGTTAACGAGTCTGTCTATCCGTCAACATTATTAAAAGGTGCAAAAACAATGTTCGAAGTGAACATGTTTCCCAAGTGGAATCGCAGACGATTGCTGTGCAAATTCACTTGAGGGTGTGGTGAGAAAAAAATTACTATTGGTCATAGTATGGAATGGTGATATAAGATGATGCAACTTCAGAAAGATTGGAATCTCTGCTGTGAAAACAATATATAAAAAATGCCTGCACACCAGCTTGGCTTGCAAGTGTTTTTAATTGTAAGTGAAGTGCTGCTCAAGTGTGACAGGAGAGAAACCGAAGAATGACAGTTAGTGATAGCAGGGAATGGAGTTATACCTCAATAGAAAGTAATATGACTATACACAATTTGAGGAATTTTTAGGTGCAAGTTTTAACAGCAAATTTTGTTGCTGATTTTCTTTCTATATGCATTTTACTTCCTGTTATTATTTACAAATTACTCATAATTTAAGTACTCAGCAGCAGACAATGTACTTTCGTACCATTTTTTAAATAAATTATTCTTAAACATAAATTCATTTCCAATGTACAAGAATATTGCGCAAATATTTTCAGCAGGAATAATTTTCCATGTTGCACAAGAATCAGATTGCTTCCCTAATGCAACAAGAAGCATGCTTCACTGATGCAACACACTAGATACAAGACTGCAGTTCCACAGAAAAACAACAACAACATCCAGAACAACACCGAAAATAACAGCAACATCGAAAATGAACACAAATAAAATTCCTTTGATTTTCTCTTTATTGGTAGACTGCGATAAATCACCTCATTAACCCCACCATACTCAGACAAGGCACATATTCACACATGCCAACGGCATGGGAACGTGCATCAATGTTGCCAGATGATGAAAACGCATTTGCATTTTGCTATTTCTCCACAACACTCGCATCTATTTGATAACTATATCTTTACCACTTCACATAAGTTTCAACTTATTTCTCATAATTTTTTAATATTTAAATTCTTAATGTGATAAAAATAATCAAACGAGTGTGGCAACACTCGCATTGCATATGAATGCAGCACACATACACACACTCTTACGTTGGCCACATCTCATGTTCCTGCTGATTTTAAACGAAAAGGAATCAAGGGACCGTGGAGAAAATGTAAATCAGCTAAAATTTAAATATAAAAACTTTTTAAGCAATCGCATAACAAAAATCTACGAGATACCGAGTATATATATATGCCCACTCCAAGCAGTAAATCGATGCTTCATTTTTATTCCTCTGCAACAGTAGCAGGCAGGCAGACAATCAAGCAAGCAAAAAAGCAGACAGCAGCAAGTAAGCCTCGGCAGAGAATGACGAGGAAACTGGGAAGCCTGCAACTCCATGTGGAGCGAAGCAGAAATGCTAAAATTTAAATACTTGCATGCACTTTTTTTCTGCTTGGACTTCAATTGAAACTGAGGCGCAAGCAATTTTTGCCGTTCCCTACGTTGTTTCTGTAGCCTTCTTGGTGTTTTTGCAGCCTTCGTTGTTGTTGTTGTTATTCTTGTTGTTGTTGCTGTATGATTATTGTGAACTCATTGCATCAAATGTCAGTCAGCTTGAAGTGAGCATTAAGAGGCACAAAATGAAACGAAACAACAAAATCGGAATCAAAGTTATGATAAAATTACGTGATGGCATGCAGATGCAGTTTAAAATTCAATAGGAAAAAATTATATTCATGGTTACTTGACGTTCTTCTTGTTGTTGTTGTGGTGTTTTTTTGTCCTTACTTTAATCAATTTGTTATTTTTAAATCGCCGCAGATAACTTTGCATTGTTAAACAAAATTTATACAAATTCCACACTGCTGAGTGACTCACTTCGTTTGCAGTTGGGAAGGTAACGTATCGCACACTCAGCCACACACACGCACACGTATACTCGCATACTCACATACGACGCCGCATTAATTTCTCTCAATTCCAAACTACCGAAATTGATAAAAACACATTTTCAAATTAAATTCATTTCGTAGAATTTTCCATAAAATGTTGCGCTTTTCAGTTTGATTTAAAATTTTTGTATTTTTCTTTCCGCACATAATGTGCATGCAACCTGAAATCTTTCAAATTTCTTCTCGGCGGCTTTTTCGTGTTTTGCTTTTTTCTTTTGTTTTAACAGAATTTCCATCCAGTGGAACGATTGTTGAGGCATATGGGGAAATTGTTGTATACCAATGACAAGATGAGTTTATGACCGCATGAAATTGAGTGCTGCGACTGCAACGGGCTGATGAAAGCACTGTCGGTGAAAATTAACTTCAAAAGGTGTGAAGAGATGTGTTCGAGTACATTGTATGCGTTTCTCGCAGGCAGTCAAACGACACTTATTTGATATGGATATTGAAAGGGGAAAGAGGAATTAGAGTCAAGGAATCAGTTTTTAGATTTCAATGGGATAAGTGTGGAATGGAATGGTATAAGTGAACAAAATTCTTCATAGGGGGGGGCATACATTTTAGACGCCTTTCCATTCGCCAGCCTCTACTCGCCAGTCGCAACTCATCAGCCGAAATTCACCAGACTCAACTCGTCAGCCTGAACTCGCTTATGTCGCTAATTTAGAATTTATTTGGGATGACAGCAACACCATGCGATTCTTTTTCTCAGTCCAGCATGGATTGAAAATTTTTTCTACTGGTGTCAATGATTTAGGAAACATGATGTCCATCCCACGAATTGATTCTTGAATTGGTCAGTAATGGGCATTTTCTTGGCTTATATGTATGCTTTGAAATTAGAACCTCCTCTGTTATTTGCGGTTTATTTCGCGCTTATTGCTGGTTACAGAGGCGATTTGTCACATCGAGACCCTCGAATAGCGCTGCATATAAATAATCAGTTATATATTATTACTGAAATTTCTAGCATTGTCGCCTTCTGTCTCGCTTTTTTTTCGCTCTCTCTCTAATATACTAATGTACTCAGTTTTGGAATGATTTCATAAGCAACCGAATGAAATAAAAACGATATACATACATACATATCTCTTAAGGAATAAGTGCTGTTGTGATTTGAAAGCAGTAGCGATAACGACATAATATATGTCAAGTGAAATCTATTGAGATGGGGTTAAACTGTGTGGTAAACAAATTGCTGACGATTGCTGTTGAATGAAACTTCATTAACTAAATTTGAATGATCAAATAATGTCTCACTCACCCCCCTACACATTAAATGCCTCTCTTTATGTTGCTCAAATACAAACGGCGTGTTTATGACACATGTGCATTAATTTTCATTTTCAAACGAACTCTCTTCATCTAATTTTCATAATTTTTACTTTGTAACGGTAATTTGATGGTTGTGTGTGGCTGTGTGTGTGTGATTTCGCGTTCCGTGTAACGCGTACCGCCAAACCGGACGCACTTTGTCAACGTCGCTGGTCTGTAACGTGACGTGCGGAATTGCTGACGGATTTTGTGACATCCCCTCACAAAGCCACAGCAATGTAAGAAACTCACCACACCGCACCGCTCTGCACTGCACAACACCGCATCACACCGCTCCACACCGCTCCACACCGCTCCACACCGCACCACACCGCACCACATCGCACCGTATGTCATCGCATCTCATCGCATTAGTTCGTCGCTGGTTTGTTTGTCACTTCTAATTAAATGCGAAGAAGTTGCAAATGAATTAGCCTCGCTTTTCCACTCTGAATTAATTTTTATTGTGCTTCTATTAGTGTGAATGACATTTTATATTCGCAGCTGAGGGGCAGTTTATTTACTCTATGACTAACGAAAGCGAGGAACGTGCTAAACAGAAAAAAATAATGATAATAAAACCTATAATTGAAGATAAATATTCCAATTAGTTATTCACAAACAGAAACGGTACATTCCAGGGCATTATTTGGGACCAGATATCTGGGGATATTGTGGAAATAAATATAAAAACTCTCATTAGTAGATCGGAATGCGATCCAGTGAAATCTGTCTGAAATCAAGTGTGCATACCTGCTTCGAAGTTTTCCCCTAATACGAGCACACAAGTTGAATTCCGTCTAATCAGATCATATCAGAAAGTCAGATTTATATTGTCTGATGATAATACTTAATACTTGTAGACATATACTGTCTCATAAAAGTATTGTGAAGTCTTAAAAATGAATCTCAAAAAGAGTGAAATGGAACTCAAATGATCTCACTCAATTTCGTGAAGTTGTTTCAAAAAAATTCTAAAATAAAACTCCAAAAGAGAGAGAAATGAAATGTTTAAACCAGAGTATACAGAGTAAAGACACTTAAACGTCAAACGGCAAAGCAGCGAAATGAAGCAGACGGACGTTGTACATGAATCCACTGAAAATCGTGTTGAATCCACTCAGAATCGTGGTGGACCCACTCAAAATCGTGGTGTGTCCGCTACGGACGCTGGCAGCGAAAAAGAGTTTGTTTTCTCTGGTTTAAACGGTCTCACTCAGTTTCGTGAAATGGCCTCAAATCAGAGCTCGAAAATAAATCTCATTAGGGGATAGAAATGGAACATGGCTTCACTCAGCTTCGTGAAGTTATCTCAAATATAAAAATGAAGTTTATAAAGAGAAAAATGGAGCATTCAAACGGTCTCACTCAGTTTCGTGAGGTTGTCTCTAAAATACAACTCAAAAAGAGAGATAAATTAAATGTTTAAACGGTCTCACTCAGTTCCGTGGAATGGCCTCAAAAATAAAACTCGAAAGTAAAACTAAAAAATACAACTAAACAAAAAACTCAAAGAGGGAGTGAAATGGAACTCTGAAACGGTCTCGCTCAGTTTCGTGAAGTTGGGACAAAAAAAAATCTCAAAAATAAAACTCAAAAAGGGAGTGAAATGGAATATTCAATCGAACTCACTCAGTTTCGTGTAGTTGGCTCAAAATATAACTCAAAATGGGAGAAATGGAACACTGCAATTTAAACGGTGAGATTGGTATGCTTTGTCCTTTCAGAGCCAGTTTATGTTTCGCGCATTTTGTAACTGAATCAGTAAATCAGCGGACTTATAACAAATCTTCTGTGCACCACCATGCGACAATTCTACCAAGACAAATGGTTCACTCTTCCGTCCGGCAGTATCCATGACGAAAATAAAGGAGTAGGTCTGTCAGGACGTTACAGAGGAATGGACGGATCCAAAAAGTGGAGAAATCTGGGAGGGAGATTTGTGAGGGTGTTACAGAGGAGTGGGCGAAGTCAGTGGATTAAAGAGTAATGTCAGGGTATTATAGAGTAATGGACGATGTTAAAGGATGAAGAAATGTATGTCGGGACGTTAGAGGGGAATAATCTATTTAAGCTACAAGTTCCCATCTGATTTAATGTTGATTAACTTAGAAGATGGAACTACCAGACGAATGAGTTCATTGAAATAGTCAATGCGGATCACGGTACCCCGGCAAGGAAGCTTGGGCTTTGGCAGAAATGATATTTTATTTGGTCATTTTTCTAAGTTGATATCGCAAGACCAAGAGCTGGGAAACCTAATGATGCTTAGGCTTTCCAACCTCCAATATTGTCCTTTTAGAAGGATTTACTTGTTCCTAAACTACTCATATCAAGAAAATTACTGGCAAGGATAAAATTCCTTCTTCCATAGTTCGTCATCCTGCGAGCAGGAATGTGCATAATCACCGCTTTGGAGACTGTTCAGTCATCGCGTTGGCATCATTCCGACTTGGTATAAAAACTCCAGGGGAATTTTTCCCCATTCCAAGCACTAGTATATGCAATGGAGACACAATTTCCTGAGAATTGGAAATTAATAAGTATTTGGAAGTATATGGAATAAGTATTTCACCCGCACTTCTTTGCTATATTGTTGGAGTTTTTTCAAAAGCAAAAGCGTTCACTGACATTGCCTCGTTTATTAGTTAATAATCCGTTTCTTGCCTTTCCAACAATGGCCACGTTGGCCATTTCCTAAACAATTGTGGCCACTTTCCGACCGTTATGTGATTTGCATAAATGTTTTAAGGTTATTACCCATTTGAATACTCGTAGAACCCAACTGGAAGGGAAATGTGGCTAAAGAAAAGAACAATGCGAAGGCAAGAAAGCCACAACATGGCTATACGCGCATAATTGAGGTGAATAATTGATGTGACGAGTTCATTTGGGACAAGTGAGTGCGCATCAGAGAGCACAACAAACTTGCAGCACACACACACTCGGTGCGCCCAGACAGACTCCATCACGGTCGGTCGTCTATGGCTGTGTCTATGGCTGTGCATGTCTTTGTCTCTGTTTCTGTTCTGCTTGAAAGCCACGGAACGTAGCAAGTTGTTAAGGCAATTGCTAGCTGGTTGGATGACTAACTGACTGCCTGACTGCCTGACTGACTGGGTGACTGGCTGACTGCCTGACTGACTGGGTGCTTGCCTGCCTGACTGCCTGCCTGACAGTTCTTTAACCATTCACTCCATAAGCGAACATGCCACCACCCAACACTTTATTTTGCAATGCAAAAATGTCTTCCAAATCGGAGGCAGTTTGTAACTTTGCCCTCATGTCGGGCAGCGCCGCTTATGGAAATCTTTTGTATCGTATTTATAGGCTCCAGAGACTGGTTGCCATTTGCTTCTGCCAGTGCTTCAAGTCACTCATAATAGACACTTGCTTTTTGCTTTGCTGTTTATCGCCTCCTCCCCCCTCCATCCATCCATCCATCTGTCGGCGTTTGTATTTTTCTTGACTATTCTGTTCAGTTAAGTTCTGTTCTGGTACTCAACCTCGCTGAGCAGTCTTTTCGCTTCGTTCGCCGTCTGGCCTGATACACCAGCAGCAATTGCATGCAACCAGTTGGTTGCACTCTGTTGGTGTCTGCTCATCTCGCATACAGTTCCATATGCATGTATTCCTGGTACCTATGACTCCCTACTGCGCTTTTATTGCAGCCAGTCGCTTCGCATGTGCAATTCTTGGCGTCTCTTCGCGTACGATCTGCATCCGGCTCAAGGGAGCCGGCAGCATACGAGAAGATCGGCGCATTCAGCGGATGCCACGAGAAGCCACTTATCAAAAGAAATTTCTGAAGCGAATTCGCGTTGAGTCATGCTCTTCAGTTGCATCAGGGCGGAAATTGGTCGACCCATTTCCAGTTCGACAGTTCACTTAAACTGTTGTGTTGTTCCCGTAGGAGTAATTGTGTCGAGTGATGCTTCCTTCCGCAGACGTTTTATAGACGTCTAAAATGGAATTATTTAAGAAACTCATTGAAACAGGAAACTTATTTCGAGTATTTTGGCATTATTCTCAAGTGGAAGCCTCACTTCCTGAACGGAATGTGGATAAAAAAAACGGAAAGGGAAGTTGGATCCAAAAATTCATCCAACGGCGACTTTGTCGTACTACGAGTTGCACAAAGAACCATCTTAGAATTTATCATAACACTTTATTTTCATTTGTCATCATCATCATAATCACCATCATCATCATCATCATCATCATCATCATCATCATTGGAGGTCAACCATTCTTGGTCAAAGTAGAGTTATTAGCTTCGCCCAGTCTCTGCTAAGCGCACCCTGACCCCAGTTAGAAACACCGTCGGCAGCCAAGTCTTCTTGAACTTGGTCCTTACATAGTAACGGTGGTTGGACCCCTCTGCGCCACCCACCCGCTGGCAGCGATTTCAACACTCAAGTTATTAAGTTTATTATTCTAATATACAAATAGAACAATAGCCTCCCTAGGACTATTGGAACACATTAATTATTCGTATATCAAATAACCCAGCAAACAAATAATCTGAATTTATTATCCCAATTTAGTTCGATGGCTTGCTTCCCTTGCACCATAATGGAACCGATCAATTATTCGTACAATGAAAGCACCAGCAACCCACAACAACCCACGATCCCAATCTCGAGATTTTCATCTATAATAGTTTGGTTCCTAACTTCCATTACCAGTACTTCTGTACTCTTCCAAAGTCATCGTGGTTGGTTGTGATTCTTTATATCAATTTTCTTATAAAGACTTTCTCGGCCTTGTTTTTATGAATATTTTTTGTGGGCATGGTTACTCTGCGTAACATTTGATGATGATAATGATTACTTTGAAACAGTTTTGTTCTCTCTTTTGTCATTTCTGTTCGAATACGATTTAATCTTCATATTCCCAGCGTGATCTCCAGATTTGCTGTCTTGTAATTTCAGCCCTCATTTTATTGTTATTGCATTTTGAAGATTTTATGAATTTCTTATTACTGAAAATGCATTAAAAAATTCAGCGTAGTTCGTGATCATCGCTTTCCACCACTGCAGCCGCTTCTGCATATTTTATTCTTGGAATATCCCCGTCTTTTACGGCGCTTGTCTTTCTTTGCGAACGCACATTTCACCTTGTTTTCTCTGCTTATCTTTGCTTGTCTTTTAGTGTGGTTCAAGAATAAACACCCTACACAGTCTGTTTCCTTTATTTGTTCTTTCGTGAATGCCTCGCATTGTTCTGACCTGGTTTTTATAACCGTTGCACCTGGGTACATTGAATTTATTCGATTGTTCGGTGTAAAGTGCACATTGTATATTCAGTCTCCCTTGTCTATAAGCTCGTAATTGCCTGCTATTATATATTGGACGATGTGCTCGGAGACATTGCCACAAGGCACTTTTCTCCGGCGGGCCCTGTAATTGCTGTGTTATTAACTTTTTACGATTTCTTTTTACACAAGTTTATAAATAAATTTTAATTTATGGCATTGTATTCAAAGATGTTTTTTATTTATTCCAGATTATGCAAAGGCAGTTTCCAGCGCAATAAAACAAGGTGAGTTTATTTTTATTCTGTGAACTGTTTCATGAGATTGTGTCATCGCAGATAATCTTAAAGTGCGGAGCAAGTCTCTCAGGTCATTACGTGTGACACGCCAAATTTTTATTACGTTTTTTCGCCAATGATCTGAAAAAAATTAGCACGAATTTTAAAGTTAGAAAAAGAAAAACATCGACTAAAAAACATTGCAACAAGACCGCTTCAACCTTGCGCAAGTGGTGGCCTCATTTGGTGCCATAATCACCGAGTTTGTGCAGTCGTAACGCAACTGTGTTAGAGTTGTTGGCAGCATAATGACATGGGTTCACGGTAGAGATGAGCGATGCAGTGATTTTTCAGTAACGTCGTTATCTGTGAAGGGGCTTTTTAGTCGCCGTGGTTTTAAACAGGGTCTGCAATAGCTGGATACATATAGTAGAACCAGCTGTGGTATTTTTGGGTATATACAGCACTGATCAGGCCAATAATCTTATATGTTGATGTAGTCTGATGGCGCAGAACTTGGGGTTAAGTCCACATGTTTGGGGTTAAACAGACTGCTGAGAAGCCTATGGTTGCAAATTAAGGACGCCATGAGCACTCACTACATCTGGAGACGCTCTGAATGCTTTGTAGAACTTGACACCACTGGTTCTCCGGCTTACAGCAATTTAATCTATATATTAAAAAAAAACACTTAGGTTTATATTTTTCCAAGGAAGCATCCTGTTATCAAATATGGAAAGTAACAACGAGAAGGGCGATATTTAACAGAATGTTATTTTCACAGTGTTCGAAAATCGTTACTTTTAACAGAAGCGTGCAATAACAGTGACGAGTAATTTCACTATGGTGACGAGCTAAAAATATCAATCGCTTTTTCTGTTAATTGTTTGAGTGGATTTCACTGTTTCTGTTACGTGCAAGTAATTATTTTTTGTGGATTTATTGCATTAGGAGACAGAGATAGAAAAAATTTATTACTGACTAATTAAAATAAAACAAGGGCAATATTTCCCTCATGTTATTTATTTATATTAAGTCAACTTTAAACCCTTAAGCTAACCTTTGAAATTGGCTTAAATTGAAACATTTAAAGTAACAGAGACCAAACCATACATACTGATATTTCACAGCCTCTTTTTGTAATCACTCCTATTACACGTGAAATAGTAGCAACCTCCTCCCTGTTGACCAACTTTTTTGCGCATATTAGCATATAAGCATCAGTATCAAATGCGTTTGTGCGCATGTAAGTGGGCAAAATTCACATAAGATGCCATTTTCTTGGTTAGTAATATATATGATCGGAAAAAATATTATCACAATATAATATAATACATGACAGTACAAGAACAGACATTCCCGAAGTAATTCACCACTTATCGTAACAAGATCTGGTTAGTTATAACATACTCCATAATATTATGCAACGTAATTGGTTGTATTTTGATGCACTCAAAAATGTTCTATATTAAATTGCGACCTTTCGCCATCGACCATCTTATGCTACGATGGAATTTCCGAATTCGTTGCTATCAATATATCTACTTTATTTTATTATTATTATTTTTTTGTAATCTGCTCTACGTTATTTTTTTATTCATATGTACCTTTAAATAACTCATTGTGTTTTTTTAATTGTTTTTAAATTTGTTAAATAATTTGTTCTTTATGGTTGGTTAGTTTCACAAATTTTGCGAACACAAATATGTTTTTTTTTCAAAATTGAAGAGTTTTCGTGCGTTTAAATTCACTTTACGACCCATTGCAATTTGGTGACTTCATAAAAATGACTAAGACCATGGGCAAGTGAAAAAAATGGAGAAAAAAACAATTTCTCACTCAACCAACCACTTGAAACGATTGACATGACATTTACAGAGCGTGATTTACTTTTACTAACTCAAAATAAGTGGTAATGTAAGATTGCTGTACAGGATAACAGTTATCACGTTTCGGCCACAGTATAGAACACATTTGTATACATTTAAATATATATAACAGTGATCATCGCAGTCGCAGTGACTGAAAATAGCAATAATAGCGGCCTTACAGGATATAGCAATGGTAACGGCCTTACAGGATATGAGCTTCACTCCAGTCGTCGCTGTTAAAAATAATGCTTCTGGTAAAAGTAACACTTCTGGTAGCAGTCACGTTTCTGTTAAAATTAAAGTTTCTGTTAAAAGTAACGATTTCTAATCACAATAACAGGTTAAGGCATATTACTGTTAATTAAACTGTTAATCACAATTTTTGATAACTTCACTGTTAATTAATTCACTGTTAACCACAATTTTGATAACAGTCACTGTTAATCACAATTTTTGTTAACAGTTGCTTAGTTAATTAGTAAATATCAGTAATAAAATTAACGGCTCTGACAGTATTACTCTTCTCTAGATCCCAGTTAGATTTTCGTCATAATAATTATTCACTCTATAAAGCAAGCCATAAATATCAGAAAGGTCTCACTGGGCAAGGTGACCAATATCAATCATACGCCTTGTTTAAATCTTCTGTATGTCACAGCATGATGTTCGCTTACCTCGCCATGTCAATTCTCCTATACACATAAACTCTAATATCTTTTGAACTTATTGTAATTCTTTACGTTGATTAATTTCTTTGTTTGTTTACTGCTTGTCAAGCGCGCGTTTGGAGCTTATAATGCACAGCGTTGTGTAGCCGACCATTTTATGGCGTAGACATCCGCTGATCGCCATCTAAAGGTCTGCAGAAGAGGCTATCGCTGATAATAACGGTCATTGTGTTTGTCTTTATTCATATTTCATATTTCATATTTGCACTAGTATCTGCTTTTGGGCGCTCATTCACAACAACCAAAAGTGGCACTTCCGTTTTGCGACACAAGAGCGCAGCGCGTAGGCAAAAAATTAATGAACGCATGCGCACAGCTCTGAGGGTCGTGGCTGGCTCGTGGGGCAAAATTAAGCATACACATTTGCTATGCTTGCGGCTTGGTGGCTGTTGACTTTCGTTAGTCGTATCTCATTTTTTGACAACCTTTCATGTTTTCCCACTTAATGGGTTTACTTGTCGTTATTTACGAGTAGTTTTTTTATCTGGAATTCCAGCGGCATTTGTCGCTATTATAATGATAATAAGGAGCTTACCCCCCATCCATGCATTTCGTATTCCCCAATGTTCGCTGTGCTTTTGAATAGTATTTATTATTTATTTGCTTTTTCTTTCGATAAAATTTATTAATGATAACGAAAATATGGCATTCCAGTAGTTTATGGTACTCCTCTAGTGGTAGTTTTATTGTACAATAGTGGATCATGACTGGTTTCATGAGAATGAATGTCGGAATGTTCGTTCTATCGTAACTAGAGGGATATGAGATTAAAATATGTGTACATAGAATGTTCTCTTTTAAGAGAATTAGGCGATGATTTAAACAAAGAAATGTGTTAATACAAAATCCATGATATCGTGTTAGCAGATCGCCGTGTGAAGGTCTGAGAGTGCTGACATTATACATATCTCAATTGAACGCATACAAAATAGCCTGCACGAAAATATCGCTGGACTAAATTTATCGGGCTGAAAAAAAGCCTTCCTGCCTATACGGGTACTTATCATACACCCCTCGTATATAAAAATCCATTAATGTTCCATTATGTTAGCTGATATCAATTTATTTAACTTCTTCTCACTGAGTACTTATAAACAGAAGAGCCATAAATTGGTATAAGTTAAGATCAGGCTACTCACTCATCTTCATGCGAGTGTACTAAGAATTGATAGAATACCCCCACCGTCCCGTCCAGCGTGCTGAGTTCATACGGTTTCCGGCGGCTAGTGCCACTTGTACGCCTACTTCGGTTTGAAGTTTTCAGTCTTGACGCGCTTTTAGGAATTTAGTGCCGCTTCTGCAAAAGTTTGTTGGCTCGTTCTGCAGCGCTGCAGCATAATTAAACGGAGTTTTGCCTCCGACTTTAGCGCACAATTGTGTTAAATGGAATCTCTGACCCGTATTTCCATAAACATCTGCCTGCAGTTAACTGGCTAAGGCGGGGGCTCTGTGTGAGTGCATTTATTCGTATGCATGCCGTATGATTGTGTGTGTACACGCCTGGGGGGTGCATGCATTATTGCGTGCGTGTAAAAATTGTGGCCATTGTTTCTGTGCTTTAGTTAACTGTTAATTTATTTTCTTTTTATACTTCATTTTTCATCATTTGCATTTTTAATTAATGTTTTTCAATGAAGCCACTCAGCCAGCCACTCAGTCAGCCGAGCAGAAGCAGCTCAGTCCCTCAGCGAGCACATTGCAACGGCCCCCGGCCTGTGCATTCTGTGCTTTGGGATCAATCACTTGCAGTCGGTAGGGAATGCTTTCGAAATGACATCATTTGTGCAATATAGTTCCATGATTATCGCCCCAGTATAAAGTGAGCCTTTGTGTATGTCTGGTTACAAATTTGCATTCCAACAGTTTACAAGTAATTATTTTCAATTTCAAGTATTTTTACTCGAATTTTTCCCCACTCTCCTCAGATTTCCATAGAAATTCTATCAACGATTTTTTTAATAGATATTTTTACGATAACACCACTTCAATATTTATGCCTGAACACTTCACGCTGCCATGGAATGTGCACTTCAGAGGTTCCAAATTTAAAATTCATTATTTTCTAATTTCACTTCACCGCGTGTGAAATACTCCTCTCTCTTCAATTGGGCTTATCTAACTCAATTTCATTGAGCCCATTCATTAAATCGTGTTAATTACGAGTAGTTCAATGATAGTCGTTAACACCATTGAGAGTCGTTAACACCATTGAGTGTGAATGCATCTCTTTGTGTCCGTACTCATGTATTTGGTATATCTGGGAAGCTGTTTAGAGTACTCGCATCATTTCAATTTCTTACAGCCTATTGGAAAGGAAATCTGACATAATGCATGGAACTGGAAAAATCCACCCTTTGTTTTCTTGGAAAGGAAATCTTACATTAATTACAGCACTGGAAAAATCTACTCTGCGGACTCTTGGAAAGGAAATCTGACATTAATTCTTGGCACTGAAAAGATGCACATATGGTCTCTTCGAAAGGAAATCTGGCATTAAATATGGCACTGGAAAAATCCACTCTTTGGTCTCTTGGAAAGGAAATCTTACCTTAATTCTTTGCACTGGAAAAATATTTTTAAATGGTTTAACGCGTTTAATTTCCAATAACAATTGCAGCTGATTTAAGAGATTATTTATTTATATGATATCCAACTTATTTAATCAAATAATGGAGTGTATATTTTCTGAGATTTACTAGATTTTTCGTTTAATTTTCTTCCATTACGAATCCAATGCGAACACCTTTCCATACCCCCTTCTGCTATGAGAATAGCAGTTCCAAAACAGTAGACATCTGAACTGGAGCAGTTGCTTTAAGCAGAGAGTGAAGCAAATTGTTTAAACATTTATTTTGTTCTTTTTAAAGGTAACTGTTTATTTTTTTATATTTTAATATTGCGAGTACGCGTGTGTGTGTGTGTGTAGATTTGCAAAGCAATGGATGGAGGAGGAGAGCATTGGCATTTTCCAGAAACAATAAAGCGACACTTGTCCATGATTCATGTCTCTCATTCCAATTTTCTTTGTGCCAGTACTCGCGTACACTTTGTTATAACGCCTTTAACTCTTGTCACCGCAGAACTGTGTTGCCAACTAAGCGAGTTTTTTTTCTGACTTGATGGTTACGATTTTTAACTAGCTTAGATTATATAAAGAGTGTTAGCCGCCCAGTGGTAAGCATGCTAAACTCATACTTAAATGCAGGTTCAAATCCTGCTCCGGGCTTGGTCTCAAAAATCGTTCTTCCTAAAAAATCTTTTCTCTTCGAATCGAAGGCCTCAGTAGTCAGTACTCATTCCCCAATCCCTTGCAGTCATAATTATGGTGTAAGATAATAATAAAGGGTGTTATATACTGCGAGCTAAAAGTTCTATTGCCATGGACCTGTTTACTTTGGCAACTCTGCCACAGGATAAATCTATAAAAAAATCCTGATAAGTGCATTTGTTTTAACAATGGTTTCATGGTAACTGCTGACTGCAAAATACTCAAATGGTGTCTAAATGATTATTTTTGATAGAGCATGTAAGTATTTACATGAGTATATAGATGGGCATGCTGAGGCACTTTAGAAGTCTCGTTCGAAAGGAATTGGCAGGATTTTTATTCCAAAGTATGTGTGTAATTTATTTCATTATAAACTTTGATTGAAATTTACTAGGTGCATTCCAAAGTAATCAGGACTTTTTAAAAATAAGAACAAAACCGATTTATTTTACTCAAAATAGTTGCCTTCCGACACAATACAGCGTTTTGCACGGTCTAAAAGCATGTAGATCGGCATGATGACCTTCAGGATATCGGTACAAGCCTTTTCAAAGGATCCTAAGTCCACAAATCGCTTTCCCTTCATCCATATATGTTTAAACTTCGGACCTATGCCAAATTCTTGGACCAAATTCTATGTGACCAAATTCTAAATGACGCTACAAAGTCATTCATACGGAATGGGGAGGATAAGAGGGCCACGCCTCCCTCCTTTATAATCAACTCTGGGTACCCCACCGAAAATTATCCTAGATATGTTCTTAATACTGATATATGAATAAAATTTGATGATTATGTAAATCGCCATGGTCTATGTTGCACGCACATATACGATGGCTAAGGGTATCTCGAAGTCGGTCTAAACCGACTTTAGCTTTCTTTAATTGTTTTTATTTCCACCTGATTACACAATCTATTTGTTGTAGTAAACAATTTTAGTGTTATAGGCAAAATACCGTGGTTCCCACCTGCTACCGTACTACCGTGAACCCCACCTGCTATCAACGAGTAAACCCAGCAAATATAAATTATTACCTCATGCGTTTGGACTGTAAAGTCGATACACAAGTAACTGGAATATACATATTTATCATAGATATCGCCTTGTGTGTGCCTAGAGGTAGGCAGTCAGTCATAGTCCATACTCTGCGGCTTAACAAAGTGATCCGAACGAGTCATACGAGTGGTATATGTATGTGAGTACGTATGTGAGTCCTGTGTGGGTACGTGTGTTTGTGTGTGTGTTTATGTTTGCTGGCGGGGCGGCATTCTATACGAAACGTGTTAATTACTCGTTGTTTGAAACTAAAGGGCGAATGAACGACCCGACCCTGTTAAGAGAGGAAATCCGAGAAGCCAAGTGCTGCACTCGCAATTGTGGTGAGGCTCAATAATGTGTTTTTGACAGCACTTAATCAATGATTGTTGTTGTTGTTATTATTATCAATACATACAATACAGATATGCACTGTTAGTGTAATTAAAAGTGAGTGGTGAATTGTGATATCCCCCACGCACCACACTCTTCTGCCCAGCTACTGGTGTCGTAGAGTACAAACACGTACGAGTACGAGTAACTATGACAAATTGACTTTTGGCCACCCGTCAAGTGAACTGGAAAGTGAATTGTTATTGTTAACAATTGAATATGTGTGAAAATATGCGTAGTCACTCGTTCCGATACTTTCTAATTGAAAACAAAGTCTGCAGTTACTGCATTTCACAGCCTTTCACAACCTTCAAAGTCAATCAATTAGTCGTCCATTTAGCGAAGACGTGTTGAATTTCATCAAGGGGTGAGTTAGTTGAACGCCTTCAGACTGCGATGCTTGCAGTATTTTTCACTTTTGCATAGTTTGAATTTCCACACATTTGTTATAAATACTCCAGTCTGCCACAAATGTGCAGCAGCGCACATTGGGGGTCAATGGAACTTGCACAACAAGTAATCTTTGGCAAGAGACTGCGTCATCTTGTCTCGAGGTTTACTCAAGTTAACGAGCGTATTGCCACTATTCGCATCATGGCAACATTTTTCAACAGCCTATTTTGTGTCCACGCCCCGATGGATGAGAAGTACGAAACGACCAAAGAAGATTTCTAGGAGCCTCTCGACAATACTGACAAGCGCTGCCCATGATATGATACAAATGTATGTATTTTGTTTGACAATATTTCATATAGTTCAAAAGTACATCCGACCTCAACACTCGTAGGTCGCATATAATATGTATGTACTGCCTGAAGGAAACAATCGCCCAGAAACGGTCAGCTTCTGCCAATAGGAGAGGAATTGTGTTCCATCAGGATAACGCCAAGCCACACCCATCCATAGTGACTCCACAGAAGCTCAGGGAGCTTGGTTGGGAGGTTATTATGCATCCACTTTATAGTCCGGACCTGGCACTAAGTGATTACCACCTGTTCTTGTATATGGCATATGAATATGGCTGGTGAAACATTCGCCTCAAGAGAAGCTGGTAAACATTTACTGTCGCAGTTTTTTTGGGATTTTTCTATGAGTTTCTATGAGAGAGGCATAATGAAATTGCCTTCAAAATGGCAACAAGTTATCGCAGAAAACGGTGCATATTTGACCTAAATCGGATCATTCTAACTATGCCAAATAAAGGCTTCAATTGCAATCATGCAAAAATAATAGATTTCTTTTCAATGGGCCCTATTAATAGCTCCTGAACCATTCTGTGGATTACCAAATTGCCACCTCAAGAATTTTTGAGGAAATGGGTAGATCGAAATTTGCCGGACTAATAATGTAGTAGAACGTAAGGCCAAAAATGTATTCGTCCCAATCAGAGGAGCAGACTAGTAAGCTTCTCATGCCAAACAGAGAGCAGGGGATGCACAGGTATCCAAAAAGGATTCAGAGGTCCGGATATCTGACGGGTCACTGAACACACATGCCAAATTTATCAAATTGCAGGTTGGTTCCACACTTCGTAAGCGGCGGAGTCGTGCTGCCTCAGGTGCTGCATGAGCGCTCACCGCCTAAGCGGTACCCACACTCGATTCAGGTAGTCAGTACGTATGCAGCGCTCCATCCGTGGTATTACAATGGGCCATTATTTGTGCCTGAGTCTGATTTTTGTGGCCACTCCAACCTAAACCTAAACTACAGCCAAGAATAATTATTGTTGGGTTCCCATTTTCCTCACTTTTATTTGGCTACTCGCATATGCCGATTTGTATCCGCGTAGCGTGCAAAACAAGGTAATGCCTAAATCTCCCATAAAATTAGTAGTCTACCAGCACCGGTGTTCAGTTTATTGCTGCATTTAATTGTTGATTTATATTTTTATATATTCCCTTTGATCAATTATTTGCATGTCCGTCCACATGCACACTCAGCCTTACAAGCAAAATGCCTGCGACCTTGTCTGCGCACCTAAATAAAGTTCAATTTAAGCGGCCAAAATAGACACAAAAATAAATGCGAGTATCTAAAAAAATTTAATTAATATTGTTGCATGTGTTGGGCGCCTCGGGTGTTGTTTTTTTGTATTTGTTTTTGAGGTAATTTTTGGCTGCATTGACCATAACGCGGTGCCAATAATTTATAATCTGTCTGGGCCAACACAGCGTGCTTTTTATAGGGTGTGTCTTATGGCATAAAATTGATTTATGCTTTCTTGTTGAATTCATTTTTAATTGGCTATTCAACGGTCGTGAGTGAGTAGTTTGTCTGAGGATGCAACACTCTCAAAGGAAGTGTGGACATAAGGAGGTCACACTGAAAGTTTTTGCAATCTGGTGACACCAATTTTAGCAGAAAATTTCTTAGCTGATATTAATAAGAATAATTTGTTGTAGTAGTTTGCTCCATGGCCGACACACACAAAAGATCTTTTGTGTCATTCTACATTTGCCATTAGTGATCCATGTGATCACAACTGTCCGATATACTATATCCTATTGGATTAGGACCGGCATTTTTCAGTAATGTCATAGCACTTCGTCCGTTTGGTGATGTCAAAGCATCCCAATTATAGTCATCAGTTCCTTCTCTACCTAGATGTTCCTTGCCTAAAGAAAGGAAGCAGTTGAAAGTCATGTTCTTTCATTATATGTTCCGCTTTATGCATGGATTTGAGTATAGCATTCTTTATTTCTTCCAGAGCCAGCTGGTCGCGGTGGAATATGTTCATTCTAGTCCTTGCCAACACAATGCAGTTGCATAGTATGTGCTCTTTGGTTTCTTCTTCTTCTAGACAGAGCCGGCACTCCGTATCGTCAAGAATGTGGATTTTAGTTAGATGATATATCATTACTAGAAAAAGTGGTCGTTAACTGGTCTTCCAGAAAAAGCTTCATCAGAAATAGGTTCGGTAACCATAGGAGGGAAATCATCTTCAAAAATGAATGTCATTAATTGTTGTTTCTTATACAAAATATATTCAAAATATAATTATTAATAATAATAAATATACGTATATTCACAATTGTGTTTATACTTTACATATTTATTAAAGATCTAAGTTATATCACGCTTTAAAACACCCTATATAATTAATTATATATTGCTCATGGCTTCTTCCGCGCATTATCATCATCAGCTGATGGGGCCTAATTGCATACAGTTTCAACCTACGAACGCGCTTTCGTCTACGCTGAATCAATGTGTAGATTACGACCGATATACAGATATACTTACGTAGTTATACTATGTATGTATGTATGTTCGGTCATAGCAATATTTTATAATAATGTTGTTTGCTGCTTCCGGTGTTCATGATTATCGCTGATCATTTTCATATAATTACATTTAAAATGTTGAGATTAAAAATGCATTTGTGCACGTAAGGTTCAGAGTGACATTAAACAGAAACAGAAACGGCAACAGAAACAGAACAGAAAATTATTATTTCTTTAGTAAATTGGCGATGTACTATTACCTTCTATAAATAAGAGACTTGTAGTCAGTACTTGAACAGCGCCACACCATGCTATCCGAACGGGCCATTAGGTGTGATCAAGTGTGCTTTTGGTGGATTAAGCTGCCACTCCTACCTACCTACCTACCTCTGTAGTAAATTCAGTGTCTGTTTGTGTTGCTCATGCAGTCACATAAAACAGAAACAGAGATAGGAGCAGAATTCAAAAGAAATTATGCAAAAGCGCGGACGAGGGAGAATTTTATCATTATATTAATTGAAAAGGTAAATTACAGCTCGGATATGGAAGAAGAATTGGAGTTGTACAGTGAAGAGGAATTGTACGCTTTTCAAGCTTTGGAACAAGCTAAAGGGGAAATAAGGTATCATTTAATTTCCAACTTTAAAAAAAAACCAACAAAATAGGAACAATATTATTGTAATACAAGGTTCTGAACTCAATACAGCCGGTGGTCGGTCTAAACACATGTCGAATGAGTGTTTTACATCGTCGGCCGGGATGTCCTTTAAATTGTCAGTGCAAGCCTTTTGAATGGCTTCTAAGTCCACAAAGTGCTTTCCTTTCATCGGGCAGATGCTTTTTACCGAAAAGGTAAAAGTCGCATGGTCCAAAATCATGTGAATTGCTTGGAAGTTAAATTGCATATTTAATTGCTTTTTTTGGTTGTGAAAGCCGAAAAATATCCTTCGAGGAAAAGTGGCAATTTGTTGAATTATATTTTGTGCAACAAACTTATATGAAAATGTGAATAATATGAATAAAGTTGAGCGGACTCATAATTAAGGAACTCCTTTAAGATTTGCTCATTTAGTTTCAAATTAATTATTGTGTCCTCTTTTGGCGTGAAAGTCAAGAAAATACTCTTCCTGGAAAAATTAATGAATCAAATGAATCAAAAACCCAGTATAAAATGTCAGTAAAAAAAATATGGTTCAACGATATCATAAATGTTTGTTAATTAAGTGTGAGTCATTTAATTAAATTTTAAATTAAATATTTTGTCCTTTTTCGGTGTGAAAGGGAAGCTCCACAAAAAATACACACCAAGCTGACTAAATCATCAGCTGCTCCAGCAAGGCAAAGCAGCGATTCAGTAAGAGTTCATTGGCTCTTTACATACCCAAAAAGTAGAGTAAGCTTACCCAGGACCGAAATCGGTGTATATACCCCTTAACAACAGTTTTGCCCATTAGAAACTACACTTAATTGTGATTATAAATAATTATAAAATTTTGGGCAGCATTCTCGGGGCAAACTGACAACGTAGCAAATGCATTTGAATTTGTCCTCGTACTGAATATAAAGACTCATACTGAAAGGCGTTGTCTTCCTTCCGTTTTCTGATGCTAAATTTAGAGGT
Source organism: Clusia tigrina (assembly GCA_920105625.2). Classification (NCBI taxonomy): domain Eukaryota; kingdom Metazoa; phylum Arthropoda; class Insecta; order Diptera; family Clusiidae; genus Clusia; species Clusia tigrina. The sequence continues at coordinate 161,760,920 of OV050033.1, read as the reverse complement.
CGCATATAGAGGTATTAATGTACTCGTAATTTGCTCGCGTGCCCTTCATGTCTAATAATTTGTTGTTCTGCCGCCGTATTTACATCCATTTGCGTCTTAACACATTTGCAGTTGTTTTGACCAAAAAGGTTTTAAGCAAATATTTGCGAAAACAAAATTTTGAAACTAGTTTCTGTGCCGGCAATTTGCGACGACGACGTGCGGACTCGCACTCAAACGGTCACTCTAGAATTCGCGGCACTTTTTGCCTCTAAAAACAGCACCAAAATTCCGCTTTTCAGCTTTAAAATTCACTTAAAATGTCAATACTATCGGCAGACGATAACTTGGCTAATACGGGGGGTAAATATTTAAACAATCCTGGGTTGTACTTCCATGTATGTGGGTATAAATTTAAGTGATCAGCAGAGTTGGTAAACTAATAAATAAATAAGTAAAAATACATTTAAATAATTGAACAAAACGTAAATAAAATGGAAATAAAAAGTCAACAAAAAAATAAAAATGAATAAAAACAAAAAGTGAATAAAAATTAAATGAAAAGCAAATAAAAAGTTAAAAAAGAGTAAAAAGAAGTAAAAAAAAATTAAATATAAGCAAAAGATAATTAAAAAAAATTAAATGTAAATAAAAACTAAAAAATAATGAATATATTAATTATTTTTAGATATTCAATAAATAATAATATGGAAATAAATAAAAGGTAAATTAAAAGTAAAGCAAAAATTAATAAAAAGTAAAAACGAATATAATAAAAAATAAACAAAAAGTAAACAAATAATAAATTAATAATAAAAAGTTAAAAAAAGTAAACCAAAAGTAAATAAAAATAAAAAATTTAATAAAATGGAAAAAAAAATAAATAAAAGGTAAATAAAAAATAAACAAAAATTACATAAAAAGAAAATAAAAAGTAAATTAAAGTAAATTAAAAGTAAAGCAAAAATTAATAAAAAGTAAAAAAGAATATAATAAAAAATAAACAAAAAGTAAACAAAAAATAAATTAATAATAAAAAGTTAAAAATAGTAAACAAAAAGTAAATAAAAATAAAAACTTTAATAAAATGGAAAAAAAATAAATAAAAGGTAAATAAAAAATAAACAAAAATTACATAAAAAGAAAATAAAAAGTAAATTAAAGTAAATTAAAAGTAAAGCAAAAATTAATAAAAAGTAAAAAAGAATATAATAAAAAATAAACAAAAAGTAAACAAAAAATAAATTAATAATAAAAAGTTAAAAATAGTAAACAAAAAGTAAATAAAAATAAAAAATTTAATAAAATGGAAAAAAAATAAATAAAAGGTAAATAAAAAATAAACAAAAATTACATAAAAAGAAAATAAAAAGTAAATTAAAGTAAATTAAAAGTTAATAAAAAGTTAATAAGAAGTTAATAAAAGTAAAAAGCAAATAAATAACAAGAGAAAAATTAAATTAAAAAAAGTAAATAGAAAAGTAAATAAAAAAAAAACAAAAATAAGTCAAAAGTAAACAAACAATGAAATAAGAATATACACAGAGAAGTGGATTGCATCAGTTTTCAAGCAGGTTTTTTGAACTTTGTATTGCGTGGGGGTCTAGAAACACATGGGAAATTACCCAGTATCAAATTTGGCTAATGAAGTAGCCAGTTTCTTATAACATTTCTAAAACTAGAAAATTAAATTGAGTTAAGAATTTTATTTTTTGGGCTAGTACAGTTTAGTCATTTTTAGTTATATGAGAGTAAAGGTGCAGAGTGGCATAAAGCAGAAACAGCAACAGAAACCGAATCCAGTACCTTTGCAACAGAAACAATATGAACAAACGAAATTAGTAACAGGATAGCTACAAAATCTAACGACAGAAAATGAGCGTTTGGCGATAGAACAGAAATAACACATCGGAGTGGTTTCTGTAGCCGAAATCCTCATGACTAAATGAATGAATCAAAAAGTGGCTTCTATGGACTTATTATTCATCAACCTCACTTCTTGATTCTATTTAAATATATGCCATGCCTCCTTTTGTGCGTTATCCACACAGCTTTACCCTCCCTAGCTTTAATTATCCCTTTTCCCTCAATACCTTGCTAATAATTCTGCCCCTTTTGTGGGTAAAAAAACCGCACTCTCCTGTCCATACTTTGCCTCTCCAATGCTTCAGCAGATTCGCTGCGGATACCGTCAATTCAAGTACGCCAGGTGCCGCTCATATATTTGTCGTTAAGTTTCTATTTCTAATGCCGAACATCTGAAGCAGAATATGGAGCTGGTTGTCCTCACCAGCACTAACTTTCTTCTGGCCTCTCCATGCAGCTGGTCTGTGCCCATTGGAGTGCGAGTACTTGTTGGCGCAATAACTCGTAAACGAGCCGCCTGCCTATCTGCAAATGTGCAATTGGAGTGCGCGTAAAAGTACTCGTCCACAATTTCACATTTCCCGCTTTGAAAACTGAAAGTAGTGCTCGGTTGGCCCCATTTCGAGGCGTTGCTTGTTGTCCCAACATCAGTTGATGAAGCTGATGGCTTTTATTGTGGCGCCGGTTGACGGTTAATGTAATTTGCTCGTACTCGCACTACTCACGGATAAAATATTTTCCGCGTTTTCATTGACATGGATTTTGTTGTTGTTGTTGTTTTTATCTTATCACAATAAAAATGATTTCGTTCGTAATCATCGTCAAAATACTCATTGTATGAATAATGATAATGGATTTCTGCTGCTATACACATGCGAGTAAGTACTGGCGCGGCATGAGTGTGAGCCAAAAAGATGGGGCGATGGCAAATAGCTGAATGGAGCGGTCGTAATCGTACATTCCTGCCTTAAAGATATGAGAAAATTTATATTTTGTAATACTCCATTAAATATTTACTGCTTTGAAACAAAAACAAAAGTGAAAAAAGGTAGATTAATGGCTCTGGCTTCGAGCTGATATTTTGATGGCCTACAAACGCTTACCTGGATATGAGTGAGTGACATGCCACAGCTCATAGGAGGCAGCTTAGTAGTGGTTGCATAGCTATAATGAGATGCCATAGAGTTGCCATATTGCTTCATATCTATTCTAATTGGTCCACACCATGGCGAAAGAAAGAAATTCAAGTGAATTTGGAGACCGAAGTAGTTTGTTGTATATCTATAATGATATGTCATAGAGTTGCTTAATTCGTTTTCCAAAGTGTGTCCACTTGGAGATCGAAGAGATACTGAATGCTCTCCAAAAATGCATGCTGTACCCTCACAGAAACCTTTGATTTGGGCGCATGAATAAAAACATAAATAAATGAGAGATAAACCAAGGTCTGCCATATTTTCAGTGAGAGATTCACTAATCTTCCAAGTGAAGTGAATTTAGAGATTGAAGAAATATTGATCTGGCTCCCACCAAAGAATTCACACTGAACTGAACCCTCAAATAAACCTTTGATTTAGACGCATAAATAAATGAGGGACCATCTAAGGTCTACCATATTTTCAGTGAGGGATTCACTTATCTCCCAAGTGAAGTGAATTTGGAGATTGAAGAAATATTGACCGGCTCTCGGCAAAGGATTCACGTTGAACCCTTAAAGAAAACTTTGATTTGGACACTTAAATAAAAATATAATTAAATGAGGAGTCATCCTATATTTGAGGCGTATGCAATATTTTCAGTGAGAGGGATTCATTAATCTTCCAAATTGAGGTATTGTTCAAAGTACCAATCAACACACGAATCGAGCGGGCACGCACAGTACAAGGGGCACACCTCACAAACTAATACACGACTATGATTAAAACACATCCAAATGGTCCTGTGCATAATCTAAGTGTGTCTTCCTTGACAGGCACTTCAATCATGATCAAAACACTGGATAACAAATATACATAGTTGCATTGAACAAGGGAAATATCACAGCCCCATTACGTGTGTTGAATTTTTGCAGTATTACAGCACATGAGCCCTCTATTGATGCCACTCCTCTTAATCTCACTGGGCTTCTCTATGACTGAAGGCTATTAAAAAAGAAGAATTTTCTGAATTCTCTCGGGAACTAGGACTATGCATATTACACTCCTCATAATCTTCCTGAGCAGCACTATGGCTGAAGGCTGTTAAAAAGAAGAATTAACTGGATTCTCTCAAGAAATTGGGCTATGCTAAGGACACTCCTCCATATTTGTCTTTCACATAGGCTTAGCAATTGGGATCCTGATAACATATGTGTACCTTTCAAATGATCGAGTTTTTAGTATGACTCTTAACAATTTTCTCAGTTATATTTACCCACATTTTTTGAAGAAATCCATGTCTCACAATAAACGCTCCTCTCTGACTGCTCTGATTAACTTTTAATGAAGTCAGTGGAAATATTTTGCAATAATTACTAAATTTTCCTTATGCCAAGCATGCAAGTAGCGTGATATAAACACACGGTTCATAATGCGCTCCGGCGCTACATAACGCCTACATCAAGCACAACAAATCTTGCAGCACTACTCTTCACACGCTTAATGACCCATATCATGATAACGACTTCCCCGCCCCGCGCCGCCGCATTATAACACCAAAAACTCTGAAAGTGAAATTACTTCCCACTTTTTTCTGCATACTCGTACTCGTATAAAAGGCGTTCACCACATGTAAAGAAATTGCCACAACACACAACCAGCTAACCATCCATCCAACCATCTATCCAACCATCCAGCCATCCATTCAATCGTCTGTCCACCAATTCATCACCCATTTTGGCTTACAAGACATAACTGCGAAATTGCCAGCTTTTTCTTTGCAGCCTGCTCCGTTTTTGCGCTCAAATGACGTTCGTCAGCTTGAATTATTGTTGTTGTTATAAAAAAAAAATGTGTTTGTGTGTGTGTGTGTTTGTATGGAAAAACCGGATATAATAAAAATCAACAACTACAACAAAAATAAGATCGATTTGCTGCCATTACCAGTGAGCTGCCATTGATGCACTAAAAATTATTGTTAACAAGATGCAGATTGCGCGAACTGAGTGGAGTGGAGTGGGTTTCTAGTATGTGCGGAGTACGTTAGAAATTTTATGGCAAAGGTCACGAGCTGCTAGGGTTATTATAGTTGCTTTATAATGCACATATTGGCAGTTTTCTATTTGATTATTATTATTAGCATTTCATTTATAAAAATAATTTATATACAAACTAGCAAAGTAGGCACCAACTGCCAAGATTTTCAGCTCTATTCCAATTGATATTTTGTGGTTTTACTTGGATTGGCATTAGAAATAATTTTTTACGCATGCTTGGACATTGCTACTGGCATAGAAGGGAACGAGATTGCCGACGAACTTGCAAGGAAGGGGGCTGCAACACCCTTTATTGGATCAGAACCCTTCAACCAGCTTAGGATCGATGAGGCACACCATAGGCACAAACACTGGGTGAACATACCAGGCCTAAGGCTATCAAAGAGTCTGCTAGGAACAAACCATCTAAAAAGATTCGAATCACTCATCAGTCTCTCTAAGAATAATCTTAGGATGATGACAGGCCTACTCACAGGATACTGTAAATTGAACTCACATATAGTGAGGATGAGGGTTACTTCGGAAGGCTCCTACAGATTTTGTATGGAGCAGGACGAGATGTCCCTGCATGTGTTGACACAATGTCCGGCTCTCATGCACACCCGCAGGAAATACTTGGGATTCTTCTAAGGCTCTGCTAGTGATGTGAAACCTCTGGAACCTAAACTTCTCATCACGTTTATTCAGAGGATAGGACTCAAAGATGAACTTTGAACCTCAGATGGGGGTACAATAGATCGAAAGGTCGCGGTGCTTTAAATCGCCTACACAATAATACATTGTAAAATGTGACGGAATTGATTGATGATTACACAATTACGAGTAAAATGTCCTAATTGTTTCCCATTGTACGTATGTCCCCAAATTTTGTGAGTCTCAGATGAGCAGTTTTCTAACCATGTTAAACCATTAAAGCTGGTGTAACACTTCAGTTGGGCTTGTCCTGACGGCACAGAGCATTTTCTCTGCGCTAGTCCTACCTTTGCAGAATGAAGAGACCCATATTAGGGTACAACGCATATTTGGGACAACGTACATTCCTTAGATACCGTCCATGTAGTTTACTTGTCTATATATATAACGGATTAGCTTACCCGTCCATGCATACACGGAGTTGTTTACTTGTCCATGTATATAATATAATAGTTTACGCGTTCATGTATACAGGGAGTAGTTTACCCATACATGTAGACACGGAGTAGTTTACTTGTCCATGTATATAATATAGTAGTTTACCCATTCATGTATATAACGGAGTAGTATACCCCTCCATGTACGCACGGAGTACTTTACCCGTCCATGTATGTATGTATACAGGGAGTAGTTTACCCGTCCATGTACGCACACATACTCATCACTTCCGGCAGTCTTATAGGACTGTGCTATGAGCAGCTGTGCGGCACGTGCTATGGTCATGGAGCGTGGATGGATGTACTACTTGCCAATCAAATGTACGTGCATTTAATGGGATTACTCTAAAGCACACACACACGCCCATATAAAGAGACATTTGCAGCCCAATACATTATTGACAGTTGGTCATCGTGTACCGTTGCCGCCACTGCATCCGAGCGTTTAAATGTCCTCGTTCCGTTTTGTTCGAATGACAGCTGAAATGTTTGTCAGGCGAAAGGTGCGTGTGCGTTCATGTTTGTTTTTTGTTGTTGTTGTTTTGGTTACCTTGCTTTAGGGCCTTTTGTGCAGACTCATTGGTACGCTGGCGCAACTTTGAGTTATTATTATCTACTTTTGTGTCTCTTGGCTGCGTTTCTGCCATTCATTTCCCTTATTCCTACTTTTCCTTTTCTTATTTGGTCTATTATTGTTGCTGCTGTGGCTCATTATGCGCGTTCACGTTTTTTCGCCGCCGTTGCAACTTGCTTTTTATCTCCATTTCGTTCCGGTTACTTGAACCCGAAATTGTTGCTTTTGTTATTTTATTTAATTTTGCCATTCGTATATTTACGTATCCTGAAATATGAGTAGTTTGCTGTTTTGCTTAGCGTAGCAATGCGTTCCTGACAAGCAGAACAGAACTGCGCTCCTCAACAGAAAGTTAAAACAAACACAAATACAACTGCTTTATTACCCCGCCAAGACGAGCCTTAACAGCTGACAACATTCTTACATACATACATACGCATAGAATATATAGTCACTCGTCGGTACGGTTCGGTTCGCTTCGTTTCATTTCCCCCCGTTTCACTCACCGATTTTGCCCTGCATTGAGTTCTGAGCCTGCCTCAAAAAGAAACAACAACAACATCAGTAAATAAAAAGGGGCGAGAAACGTTCGTTATGAATTCATTTAAATTTCGTACCTTGTTGGAAAAGTTTGCTACAGCCGGGCGCAGCGTAGCATGAAAAGTGCGGCTTAAATGTGATCAGCGTAGAGAAAAGCGCCTTCGCTAGAAATTTCATTTAAATTGCAACATTTAATTTTATTCGTACATTAACTTGACCATTTTTCGCATCTAACACAAGTGTTCGCATAAATTCACGTAATCTCTCCCATCTGTTCCGTGTTTATATAACATAACCAAGTGAAATTACGCCGCATTGCATTGCAGCACAAAACCACAGCAGTGAAAAATAACAACAAAAAAAATCAAATAAAAAAATTTTAAATAAAAACAAACTGCGCCGCCGGACTTTCCGATATTGTAAGTGCCAGAGAGACCGCATTGCGTGCATCATTTAGACGTGTATTTAAAAAATGTTGCCAAAAATTTCGCTTATGTGGTATGCAGTGGCTGCAATGCAGCAATTATTGCCTTATTCGACAGCCAGCCAGACGAATGGATGGTGGGTAAGACATGGGAACGCACGGTCAGAGGGACGTATGAACAGACGCGTGGAGAGACGGATGGACAGACGTGAGGACTAGGCGGAGAGACGCAGGGACTTACGAGCAAACGTTGGCACGCACGGTCAGAGGGACGTATGAACAGTCGCGTGGAGAGACGGACGGACAGACGAATGAACGGACGGAAAATTGCAGTGTCGTAGGAACAGACACGGGGACGCACGGTTAGAGGGACGTACGAACAGTCGCGTGGGGACGTACAGACGCCCGGACAGACAAATGCGGGAACGAACAAACAGACGCCCAAGTGGACAAACTGGGGGACGTACGGGGACAGACTCGCGATCGAACAGACATGTGGACGGCCTCTTGGCAGCCTGCCTACGCAACCGCAACGCTGCGTTTTTCAACGAGTTGCCTGCCCGCCTCTCAACGCAGCACTCTCATTGTGTGCATTTCAAATGAGTCAAAATTTTGTGTGCACCTTCGTGGGATTTTGTCAATTATGCAACAGTGCTGCACAAAAATAGCCGCCGATTAGTGTCTTAGTCAATGGGAGCTATTATTAGGAGCACAATTTTAGCTTTGAACGCCGCAAAGCGTGTCACAGTTTTATACTCATATTTATTATATTTTTTATTTTTTTTGGCTCTGCTGCAGTGGCCACAAAATGCACGTCCAAATTGTCGAATTGGTACGAATATTTATAGTTAGTGGGTTTCTAGATTGCACTCAAAAGATTCATGTAGGAGTATTCGAAACCAGTACGAGTATATTAACAATGAACTTTCAAATTAGTGGCCTGATTAGGAAGTTCGTCAATTTAAATGGGTTTCCATTTACATTGAATGAATTTTAATGGAGAGACCACATATTTGAAGATGATTTGTAATCTCCACAATAGATCGATGTCAATCTTTTAGTAATAAAAATGTGGTTATTTTAATTAATTTTGCTCATCCAGTGATCGAAGAATTTATCTTGATTCAAAGAAGTTATCAAAAATTGATTAGATTTTTCCTACTTTCAAAATGATTGGATTAGAGGTCACCGAGACTCTCAGGAAGTACACATTTATCCCCTAACTTTTGCCTGCACATGGCCTAAGTGTGTTTTCGGGCCGAGTATCCATGCCCTTGACAGCCAACTAAAGCTACCTACCTATTTCTTACATTTCTATATAAAGAGTATGATGCACTCAAGTCAGGTGATAGCGGCCCCCGTGCTTCCTAGTCAACATTGGCTTTAAAGTCAACTATTATTGTGCAGTTTTTGTTTGCTTTTGACACATTCTTTCGCTATGTAGCTACCGGGTACGATTGCGTCACTATTAATGGTGTTCCATTGGGGTTGTCCGGCTTTTGTAATAGGTTCATCGGGCAATCTCCAAATCATTTTCACATCTACTCGCGAAGTTACTTTTGCAATGTTTGCCATTTTAGCATGAACAATTACACAGAGCAATTTAGTCTATAAATTATTTTGGCTTATGAAATTTCGCGTGTTGTTATTGTTACCATATAAGGAAAAACCCCAACTACAAGGATACGGCAAATTTTTTGCTGACTTTGCTTTGTAAATAAAACAAATTTGCTGTATTTGAACTGAAGACACTTCACAAGAGAATTTGCAGAATCCAGACAAAAAGTTGTTGGGAATTGTGGTCATCATCGCACCCTAATTCTGGAAACATAATGAATAACAAACATTCTCCGAACATGGGTTACGAAATTGTAACTGAACTATGGATAATTAGTTATTTTACCTCGAATCCCTTAAGATCTAGAGAATGTAATGTATTCGTAATTAAAAATATTGATATCGCCAACATTCTGCATTTTTGACTACCCCCTCCCTAACTGTGGAGGTGGCAATAAAATAGTGCGCACACGCTAATTCAGTTCATAGTACGAACAGCTACTTAAATCAAGCCACCCACCAACCCTTCCATTCTTCCAGTTCGACCCTTTATTGTTCAGTTCTTTGGAATCAATTTTTAAAACGACAAATTGGTCATATCATTATAATATAACAATAATATCATAACACAGCGCAAAGGGCTCAACGTGGGGAAACTGCTAAGGACTTAACTTCAACATCCTTTTTCACTATCTAATATAATTTCTATAAATATATATATATTAGTTTTTTTTATGCTGAAAATAATTAATAATTGATTTTTCGTCTTTTCAGATGTCGTTGACAAAAAAGGATCCATCGTTGCGCGTTGCCGCCAATGATCCACACTTGGTTAGCTTGGGTGGCGGACGTTTGAGCACAGCAGTCACAATTCATTACATACCCATAGGTGCGTACGATCATTTAAGGCAGTCTTTATCAATTATATTTTTTTACGCATAATTAAAAATATTTAAAAATGCGAATGAGCTCATTAGAATGACAACAACACTTGTAGAAAGAAACTTGAAACTCATTCCAACTCATTGAAAGACATGATCCCAAGGTCGTTTGTAAACTGATAAACAAAGCTTAGTTTGGCGGGGCTCGTATTGTCGGTGTTTATGCTCGCAGATACGAGTAACTTTGTTTTCTCCAAAGATACGGACAGAACTATTTGACAAAGATAAGCAATTCCGACTGTTTTATGCGCCGTTTAACATTTTACGGGTGGGTCCGCAGCCGCTTCGCATTTCAGCAATCCGAGCGGGGCCCACAGTCTTCTTTGTTCGGACGCAAAGTTTGCTTGCCACCGCAGCAGAAAAAAATGTGCACAGAATATAATTTCATGGACACCAGAACGTAATGCTGTGAAGCAATCGTATTTTGTGAATTGAACTTGACGATGTCGACCGTAGTTGTGGTTTATTTGTGATCGCAAACGTTTGCAGACGCTTAAGAGAGCCAATATCAGTACGCAACTTCTGCAGAGAGGAATATATCAGCTGGGAAATTTAACCGACTCTGTAGAGCGTTCTTTTCATAGTGTTCCTGAGGAGTATCCTAATTTAGATTATATAAGAAATCAGGTGAGCACATGGTGAATCAATCGAAACAGTGGCATGAAACATGCGGCTTCTCAGTTCGCTGCGAAAAGAGAGAATTCGTCATATGAAAACAGAGAGTGTATGCGTGTTGTTTACATTGTAGTATGGTGTCACTAATACAAGATACACTCAATTGTCTAATAAATTATGAATGAGTGAGTGAATCTACACTTTACCAAGATTTTTCACACTCTTTATAACTCAACGAATGAGTGCGAACCAGTGAGTAGAGTGAGTATAAAATACTTTAGAGTGAGGGAGATAGTGAACCTACGTTATGAAATAGTGTGAAAGCCTTCTTTTTATATATAAAAATATAATCGGAATTAATTCGATAGCCTTATTTATACCCTTTAACCTTAAAAAGGGAGAAAGGGGCATGCTAAGTTTGTGCGCTTGATTTGTTTTTCAACTACCAAAAGAAGGCGTGCCAGCAATGGACATATACGAATATATACAGAAATGAGCATCATTTAAGTAATTTGGGTTTTGGCCGAGGGTCTCTCGGTCTGTGGCCTAATAGTTATCTATTAAAGAAACTTTGCAAAAGTCTAGCTTGGAGCTTAGATTGCATTGAGAGCTGTACTGTTAGTACTTGATTGATGGAACAAGTGCTTCCTCTTCATTTTAATTTGAATTCCATACCTCCTATACACTCCGGGGGTACGTGGGCCCTTTGAGTCATTTCAAAGTCTCCCTACTAAAAAAAAAATTACGTAAGTCTTCGTCAAAAAACATTGTCTTCATCCAAAAAACATCGCTTTCCAAACTATTCGATAGAAGAAGCACGTTCTCGTGTCATCTGACCATCACGTCTGTAGTCTCATCAGTGCAGCTAATTTCATGAGATACGTGTCATTCCATTATTTCTGCCAGACCAGCTGCGTCAATGTGCTGTCTGCCTAACACTCACATTACAAACGATTGCCAAGCTGTGAGTGTTGATTTACCCATCATTCAGACAGTTTTTTAAAGTTGGCTTCCATGGCTTTTGCGTGAAATTTGGCAACATTGCAAATTGAAAGGTATGAGAGTTACTTTCATTCCACTATTCTGGCACATTTATTTTACTTAACTGCAATTTGTATTCGAAAGATTTTTAGAACACTGCTGCCTACACATTCTTTCTTGAAATTTGTCGGCATTTAATTATTTGTTACACCTTACACCATTATTAATTATCCGCGAGAGTGTATTTTTAAAATTATTTTTATACCTTACATCATAATTGATGATATCTCCGAGGGTTTCACAGTCTTAGTACTCCCAACTGAGGTCGAAAAGAAACCTATTTATAAGGATATCGTAGAGAAAAAGCTTTATAAAGAACCATTTCGAGACCAAGTCCTGTGCGGTATTCAAACCCACCATTGCGAGACTAGCATTCCTTCCATTAGACCACGGAGGCCCACTCATAACTATACATTTTAGGGGAATGCCAAAGCACAACATCCAAGTAATTGCATCTTTTATGATTCTAGGTGATACAACAATTGGCTCATCGACCACTTGCAGCATATCGCTGAACGGCACTGGAGTCCGTCCCACGCACTGCACCATTTACCGCAGTGAAGAGAATGAAGTGACCATAGTGCCGGAAGCCGATGCACGCATACTCATCGATGGCACGAAAATCACACAGGAGACAAATCTCACCCAGGGAGCGATGATCACAATCGGCAATTCGAATTACTTGCGTTTCAATAATCCAGCCGAGGCGCAGATGATACGCTCCGCCATGGGCTCCAATGAACGCATCTCAATGCCTCAAATTGATTTCACACAAGTGCCACAACGCAACTCCAGCAAGAGCACCGGTTCGAGCAACGGCGGTAGTTGTGGCGTTGGAGGCCGTCTCAGTGATGTTCTCGACAGCGATATGCGAGAATCCCTCGATATCGAAGCGTTCTTCGAGGCGAAAATCAATCCTGCAAACAGTGCACAAATGACTACGTCCATGCATAGGGACAGCGCCAAGACGAGCTCGTCCCATAAAGGCTTCGCTTACAGCAATGTAGCTCCCATCGATATCAACGGTATGCACTGCCCGAAAGTGTTCACCGCCGATTTGGTGACGGTGAATATGCCGGCCAAAGATGTGCTGGGTCAGAAGTATGCGAATTTCGCCAGAAATCTGGCCGAAAACCATCGCAACGATAAAAATATGAACAACACGCTGCGGAACAATCAGTTTAGCATGAAAGCAAACACGGCCAACCAGAACGGCAGCGCGCCGACAGGCAATTACGTAAACATTCCAAGCACTTCTAATTACATACAAAACACCAGCACGACAAATGCGCTCCTAACACGCACTGGAAGCACGGAATACCTGACCAAAGTGAACAACACAAACACTGCCACACCGGTGCGCGCCAACAACATGAGCCACCACCACAATGCCACGGCCGCCTACGACCGTTACCCGAAGCCGGGCACCTACGGCGGCCTGCAAATATTCCCCATGAATGGCGTGAACACGGAAATCAACAACGGCTCAGCGAATGCGTCGCCGCTGCACCAAAGGTCGTACGACAATTCGCCCACACGTGCGTCCCGGCGCAGCCAAGGCCTCGAACAGCAACCGAAACACAACCTATCAACGCAACCGAGCAGTTTGGAGAACGACTGCCTTGAGGATATGCTGAAGATATGCACCGAGTACGCGGATCGACAGAATCAGAGCTCCAATAGTATTACTTCCTCGCCCATAGTACAAAACCGCATCAAGACCAACGGATCCTTGCCGCGGGACAAAAAGTCCCCGTTTTACCACGACCTTTCCAGCTCGTCGCTGCAGCAAACCTTTTCGGGCAGCAGCGGGAATCTGGCCACGAAAGCGCACAACGGTTCCGTGACTGCCTCCTCTGGCTACGAGAATGTGCGCCTGATCGGACAGAATCGGGTCGAAGTCAGCGGCCAGCTGATGGCGACTTCCTCACCCAAAACGGGCTACGAAAATGTGGCGGTGGGCAAGTATGTGCCGCAAAGTCCGCGCACCAAAATACGCACCACCTGCATGTCTCCCAAGAAGGACCACTCGTTCAGCAGCGGATTTGGGCAGGCGCCGCCACCAGTCCATGCCAAGCCGAGCAAGCACAGCGAATACGACCATCTCATCAAAACGTTCGAGGAGAAGCTGAAACTCGAGATGCAGGCCATTGAGGAGAGCAGTCGCTATCAGCCGGGTCAGTTGCTGAAGAAGTTGGCCACGTCCAGTGCAGAGCAGTCGCCCGCGAAACGCTCCAATAAGAACATCAACAATCTGACCTTAAACTTGCACCAACAGGCGAGCTCTCTGCAAAACTCGCCAAAATTGCAGAAAAAACCAACGCCGGCGCCGAGAATCTTGACTAAAGGAAATTTGGGCAGCTCCACAGGTTTGCAGCACGTGGCTGCGAACGCCAACCAGGCGGGAGTATTGAAAGGCGATGCGGATGTGGAGGAATTGAGGAGCGCCCGCAAGGAATTGCTGCAACGGATCCAACGTTTGAAGAACGATATCACTGAGCTGCAGAAGCAGGAGAACGAGGTGCTGCTGGAGGTGAGAGAATACCCGGGATTTGAGGGATTCACTTTCAAGTTCATAAATCAATTGTTTTTTCTTTCATGGTCCTTGCAGCTGGACATGGAGAAGGCGCTGGTGTCTGCGGAACTGCAGGCGGTTGGTGACTCGGTGGGCGAATTCGAGCAGGACCTGCAGACGCTGCTGAACACAGTGCATCGCCTGGAGGCGCAACGCAACGCCAAAAGAGTCATAGAGGAGAACGGGCAGGCGAGACTAAAGCACGACATCGAAATGCGCCAGGATCAAATAAAGAAGTAAGTGTTGACTTCTTGCGTGTGATTGTGGGTGAATCCCTTTCCTTTATCTCTGTTTTGTTCTCTTTTCATACTTAGTTTAAAGGCGATGCTCAAGGACAATCCACACAATGAGTGCCTGAGGGAGGAGCTGCACAAAGTGTTCGACTCGCTCGAGAATGATCGGAAAAACTTCGAGGATTTGGAGTTCCATTACTTGGAGGAAGAGTCCGAATGGCATTTGTACCGCGAAGAGATGCACACAAAAGAAAACGAACTTAAGTTGAAGATTGAGGAGAAACGCAACGAACTGATGCATTTGGAATTGAACAACGACACTACGGCCACCACCGATGTCAGCACTCTGGCCAACGATTTAAGCCTATCGCACAACGAACTCAAGAAATGCCAAACCCAACTGAAATCGCTTGAGAACAAAATTGGCGACATCACCGGGCAACTGCACATAAACTCCTCGGACGAGGACGAGAGCTTCAATGGCACTCCCAACTGTGCGTCAGGCTCCTCGCCACCTACGCAAAGCAACTTCGGTTCAGGCGTCATGTCGCAGTCGTTATTCGGCTCGGCCGAGCTCCTCTGTCCGAAACGCAGCAGCGAGGACATCATGTCGAAGAGCGTCAATGAGAACATGTTCTACAACAACAAAATAGAGTTGCCCAGTACCAGCACGCCGAAGCGCAGTCCACTGCGGGCCGTGGACATTAACGATCTAGTCAACAACGACCAATTATCGAAATCTCTGACAGATGAAACAGATCCTCTGCTGCGGCTGAAGTACAACGTGTCCTCGGCTGATGATGAGATGGACCGAAATGAACGTATCAAATTCAATCTGTCGCTGGGCAACGATGACTTCGAGGTGAATCCGTTGGAGAGACGTGTGCCCTCGCAGGACGACATCGATCGCATTTGTAAGATGACATTGGACGCGCCCATCTCCACCAAAGGTGCAAGCACTAAGATATTCGATAGTATTAAGGAAATTGAACGCAATCGTCAATTGTTGTTGGCACAACAAGGTTCATTTAACAAAAATGCCCTAAAAACGTTTGTTTTTTGTAACTATTTCAAAGAAATATTTATAGGTCATCATGTTATCGAACACGAGCGTCAGAGGATGCAGGATCTGAAGAAGAAGTGCCACGACGAAGCGCGTGCCCAATACTTATCCCTGCTGACTGCCAGTATAGAGTAAGTACGATTGATAATTTAATAGACGCGTTTGAGTCGCCACCTGAGTTATTACTCGTTGGGGGAACAAAAAATCAGCGAATCATAATTGCTCGAAAGTTGGCAGCACTGGTTCAGTGTTCTGTCAGTTTTGATTTTTATGTGAGAAAATTCCATACACAAACCATAAAAAAATCTTAACGAGTACTTTGGCCAGTTGGAAACTCGTTAAGTCGTTTAAGTGAACCAACCCAAGTCGTTAAAAATAGCGACTTCGGTATGTTTCGTTATGGTTACTCATACAAATTGAAAAATAAGCTATAATTAGCGAGTTAAGACTGGTGAGGCGAAGGTGGATAAAGTGAGAATGAATTATCATTTTGGGTATAGTTCAATGAAGGAAAATTTAAGTACAGTTCAAGGATCAACATTTTTTTATTAAGCGTACTCGTCATTCATACAGGAACATTGAAGGTAATGAGAGGGCTGATGAGCTAGAACGAAGAGGCTCGTCGAAAAGCTTCTAAGTGTTTTCATACATGAACGTGGGACTCCCCCTAACCCTTCTTAAGGGATATATATATATATATATATAATCAATTCCCCACAAGGTTCACGATAGTTGGAAAAACACTGCGACAAGTGCCATTCCGAGAATGACTCGCCCTAATTACAGTCCAAGAAGGACGAATCATCTTCTTAACAAACCAAGACATGGCATTAGCAACCTTATAGCTGTCTAAACGGGTTAATACACTGAAAAATGGGCATTTCGTTCAATGCTCATTACAGGCACTGCAAATACCCAAACCATAGAGAAACAGTTGTCCTTTTTCTTTGTCATTGACCAGCTCTCGCTCGCATGAGACCCCAATTTTCTGTGGGTGCTTGCTTGGTGAACGGCCCAGTACACTGCCTTGGAGGGATAGTTAGGTTAGGTTGGGAAGGCGTGTGCGGATACGAAGTATCCGCACTTCCACTCGGAGACATATATGTCCATTGTGACTGCCTTCAAAAAATGCCAGGAGGAAGCATACTCGTCCTTACCCTCGATCTCCATAAACATTGGAAGTTCCATCTCTATTAAACCATTTGGTTTTCCAGATGAAAGTGAGAAGATCCGATAAATCTACCTTCCTTATCTCTGTCAAGTATGGAGGGATAGGATGCTTTTGAGTTTCGACCGAATCCCTGCATGCCACACTTTGTTACAGGAATAAAAAATGACGATAGCCAACAATTACGATAACATTCCTACTGGGGTCCAATAAATTCTTTATCGCACCTTAGATGTGTGCTTTCAATTTCTCTCTTGAAATTCTCGGACTTTTCACCACTATTTTCATGAAACCCGTTTAATTTCCGGGTAATTAGTCGTTCGAATCCCCTTGGCCCACCCTGTACCGTTCCGCACTCTCTGCTTATATGTTTTTGTTACATAGAATATCACGGAAAAGTAAAAGAAAGTGGAAGTGAAGCACTGAACCTCGACTAGAAAGAAACAACAAACATAACAATTATTTTAATTGCTCCTTCTGAGCAGAACACGAAATTCTTTTGCTACTACAACAACTCTGAGAGTCAATTGGATAAAGCATGCATTCATTTGCTGCCAGACAAGTGAATTAATTCATTCAAACCGCCGCAGCAGCTGCACGAAGATGCTCCCAATTGCAAAAACAGAAATTGCCATTCTGGCGCTTACACGCTCATTAAATAATCTGTGAACATGGGAGCGACTGTGGGACTCTCAAGCGTTGCTTCCTCATTAGCGCACAACTCGCTGACAGTGGAACTCTGGCATTTCATTCATCAAACGAACCAGTTTTCATGTGATTGTAAAGTGATTTAAACGACAGCTTTTCACATTGATGGCGTTATTCTTATAAGTCGTGGAGGAAGTGGTGGAGTGAGTGGTGGAGTGTGCGGTGGAGTAAGTGATAGAGTGAGTGGTGGAGTGAGAGTTGATTGAATGATAGAATGAGTGGTAGAATGAGTGTTGAACTTTTTTTTCGAGGTGTAAAACAGTCCAAATCCCATGTTGTGTGGGGTATTAATCCACTAAATTCACCCCGATGTCCGGCCGGATTATCCTCTGGGGACTTCACATTTCATAATGCTTCGAATGGTGGAGTTAGTACTAGAGTGAGTGGTGAAGTGGTAGGTGGAGTGGTAGAGTGGTAGGTGGAGTGAGTGTTGTAGTGAGTGGTGGAGTGAGTGTTGGAGTGAGTCGTGGACTGAGTATTGGAGTGAGTGGTAAAGTGAGTAGCTTATTACTTTGACTTCATTTTCAATAGAAATCAACATGATTTCCAATTCTCCGTTGCTTGAGGTGTTACAATGAAATTCTTATTGGATTTATTTATAAAGTTAGTGTGTACGTCCAAAGTTGTTAAGCCTCGGAAGCTCAGTATGTCTTGCTTCGAAACGAAACTATTTAAAACAAATTTACGACCAATATTTGCTGCAAAGTTTATTTCAATGCTCTCTAAACAAATGCAGTTGTCTGAAATTACTATATACATTTTATTACTATATATAAAATTTTATGATTTTGACATGATTTCGATTGCAATTTTACTGCATAGACTTATAGTTAGCGCCCAGTTGCAACAAAAGCATTGAGTATCGTGTGTAGTCCGTGGATAGGCTTTTTGGATGTGACTTTAATAAACATTCATTTCCATTCCGATTTAGTCCAATGCTATCCCAGTTGGAAATGGATCGATCGATAGCTAGGCTCTGCCTTTCTTGACAGATCGACACATTTCCATAATAGTGGGGTTTAAGCCGGAGAACCGCCGAAGAAGGAGGTCTCCAAGCACTCAGACATTGATGCACATTGTACTCTACACATTTCCATAGTGAAAGTATGAAGACGATTTGGAACAAATTGGCCACTCGGCCTGCAAGAGCAATGTCTGAAACATCTTCAGAGAGGAGACGAATACTTATCTTGCTGATCGTACGCATATCATTTAAAAAGGTGTGAGCTAGTTGCTCATTCTTATATTTCTCATGCTCCCCCGCTGTATTTTCCTCTCTTTTATAGGTAGTTCGGTAGTTTGAGCGGTTGCCAAAAAGCGCATTAAGCCCTGAATGGGCCTTTTGTGACACCGCTTGACACAAAAATCCCATTCCCTCTCCAACCATTTGAAGCATTTGCTAAAGCCATTGATGGAGCCAATTTTGTTATACAAAATATCGCCTAGGGACTCCAGGAATTAGTCACCCAGGAAAGTTGGAGAGCGCTGGAGATTTTGACGTGACAGACAAGTCATGCTCTGGTCGTCCAATCACTGAAAAAGCGGGTGAAATTCTTGAAAAAGTCCTGCAAGATAAGCATATCAGCAGTGTCGATGGAGCTGGGCATTGACAACAAAACTGTTTTGAACCATTTACTCAAAGCTGGCCACAAACAGAAACTCGATGTATGGGTTCCTCAAGAGTTAAGCGCGACTGAATAAGCATATTTCTTTGATGACCCATCAAAAATTCCGAAAGCTTGGATGGGAAATTTTGATGCATCCACCGTATAGTCCTTCAGAACTCTCTCAATAGAATTAAGCTGTGTGTGAAAACCACTTGATTCAGTTTTTCAACGAGAAGCCACAGAAGTTCTTCACAGTTTGCATCATAGCTCTACTCGAAAAATGGCAATTCCATGTCGATAATAATGGAGCATATTTTTGGTTTAAATAAATTCATTTCCACACTTTAAGTATTTGACAAAAAAAAGAAAAACGCCAAGAACTTTTTCCCAGACCCATTATGTAGCTGCTGACTATTGCGACATTTTGCGTTACGTATTTTGGTCGAGAAATTGTCGCTCACGAACGAGCACGTTCTTTTATTCGTTCATGTCTACTTTGTTATTGTTTAATTGGTGTTTTATTATGGTGTGATGGCGTATTTTTAATGTAATTTTCTTCACGTGTTCCATGTCGCAAGTTTCGTTTCCACTTGTTCTCAAGAGGAAGGCTAAGGCTAATGGCAGACCAGCCCAGAGAAGCTGAGCGCCAAGCAGAGGTACTCAAGTACCTATGTAAATAGCTAGTATTGAATAGTGCAGAAAGTGTAAATCAGAACAAAGTAATTGAAACAGTTCAGAACAGAGTCAAGCTCAGTATCTCAGTAGTTCTCTTGAGAGAATGGAATGGCATGAAAGTTTTAGCTACGTGCTAGTGATCCTATGCAATTTTGCAGCAACCAAATGTACGAGTCACGAAATGTGACCTGGGCTTAAGTTGGCGTGCTAATCAAAAAAAATGAAGACGAATTGAAATGCGAAGCGCCTCGTTTTTCATCATCATGTTTTATTAACCTCAATTCCGGGAAGATATTTGTAACTATATGTATTTGAAGTTGAAATATTTTCCAATTGCCTTAATGGTCGCTTACTTGAAATGTTTGTTTTCAATACCAATGCCAATAAGGCTTAAGTAGCTCTGGGTACTCAAATTTAATGATGGATACAAATAACGCACCTAATTCCAACTCAATATTGACATTATAAATCAAAAAGCAGAATAGGGAGGGGGGACAAAAAACATAGACAACCGGTTTGAGAACCACTGGCGACGTTTTGTGGAGTAAAAAACGAAAAAAAATAAATAAAAAAACTTATGATTAACTTTAATAGAAAAATTCGCATATTGTCGCAGCTGCAGCAGCTTCATGCAAACGCTTGCGACTGTCTCTGAGCTCTTCAATGCCATACCGCCGTCGCCGGAGTATTCTGCTCTGTCGCCGGAGCATGCTGCGCTGTCGCCGGAGTATTCTGCGCTGCCGCTGTCAGAGTCAGTTCAGTTCTGATTGAGCGTGCGTCAAATGCATCAAGCCAGGCTGCTTAGTAAGCAAGCGAGTCTCGTGAGCCAAGCGTGTGAGTCAGTCAGTCAGTCAGTGTGTAATTTCTAAGTCAGTTGACTGGAATGCGCGCGCGTCGTTTACGGACTGAAATTTCAATTAAAACTGAGAAATTGTTGAACTTACTCCAACTGCGGGCAAAGGCCGCTTAGCAATTTAGCGCAGGAGAAGGGCTGAAGCGCGGAGTGAGCTCGGTGGTGTGCGTCATATTCAAACAGAGCACACAGAAGAATGTTTATTTTATATTTTTAGTTATATTTTTATACTTAAATTTTTTTTATTATTATTTTTTTGATAATGCATTAAAGAAAGATTTGCATAATTAATTAGAACGGAATCAGTGGACGCAGCGGTGAAATCTAAAAAAACCATGCTGATTATTAATTAATTGATCAATTAAGACTTTTGTGCGTTAAAAATATTCAAGACACGCTTAAAACACTGAACTCCCTGCCTCCCTCTCTCCTCCCCTCTCCCTGTCTCTTCTCGTTGAACGGTTTTCCAGTATTATCTCAGTCTGCTCTGCTTTATCGCAGATTAGTGACGAGTCAACCTGGTGCGGTGCAGTTGTGTTGTGGAGTTAGCTCGGTCGTGCTTGTTCGTGTGTGTTTCGCGTTGACTTCACTTGAGATTACAACAATAAATATCTCCCTCGTTAACCGTGTACTGTTCAAACAGTATTAGGAATAATTGTGGTCGTTGCTGCTGTTGTGCTTATGTAGTTGTTGTTGTTGAAGAATGTGGTTGAGATTTGATAACATTTTCTTATCAATTAAAATTTTTGTCATTCCACTTTATATGTGAGAATTCTTACGGTCGCTCTCTCTCTCTCTCTCTCGCTCACTCTGCCCTCCATGCACTCTCGATTAAAAACCAGCGCAGGCATTTCATGCGGCATTAATCACATCACTCACTTAGTTTGTTTTTGGCTCACCTGCAGTGTATTCGGGTGTCGCCGTATATATTAATTATTCGAATAAAATCATTTATAGTATATTTTTAAAATAAAAATGAATAAAATAAGCGCTCTAATTTGTTGGTAAGATTGAATTTATGTTATCTTATATATATATATATATATATATATATATACTATAATATGTTATTAGTAAATACATTATTTAATCTTGAAATCTGCTCTAAATCTGCTTTTTTCTGCTTTTTTACAATAGGGGCAACAATGCTTCCGCAACAAGTACTCCACAGCAGCAGCAACAACAACAGCAACAACAGCAGCAGCAACAACAGCATCAACAGCAGCAGCAACAACAACAGCATCAACAGCAGCAACTACAGCAACAACAACAGCAGATGCAGCAACAGCAACATCAGCAGCAGTTGCAGCAACAGCAACATCAGCAGCAACAGCAAGTTCACAGAATGGTTTCCAAGTCTGAGGAGGAGAGAGAGCGTCTGGCAAAGGATAAAGAAAATCTGCGCTCCAACACAAACGGGGTCTGTGAAAACTCCACAGCAGCGCAGCAGAAAGGAGAACAAGAAAATTCTAGTCAGGTGAGAAACAATCTAAGCGCCATTAATAGAAAGGGGCGGGGTTGTTGAATGAACGTTTTTACACTGCCAACAGAAAAAGAGGTTTGTTTGGTGTCAAGGAACTTGCAAATATTTTTGGTTATTTGGACAATTGCTCATCTTTGGTGCTATTAATGAGATTAAGTGATAAAAATAAAGAAAATAAAGGATTTATGAGGTGGAGGGGGTATTTATTTATAAAAAATACTTCATCACAATAGTAATTTAATCAAGATTGCTAATTTTTATAAAAATACCTTTGCTAACTCATAAATTCCCTTTTTTTAATAGCTCGAAATTTAACTTATATTGCTAAAATTTATTAATATTTAATTTTAACGTATTTTTATTATTATACCTTGTATCATAATTAATTATGTCCACAAGGGGTTTGGGGGACTGAGTCGTAGCAACTAAATTAAGAAATTAATCAATTTAAATTGTTTGGAAAGAAAAGAAGAATGTCTTGCTGAGGTCTTTTTCGCACCAAACGAAACGTATTTTGAGGACTCCTAAAAGTATGCAATATATGCAAGATTCCAGTTATAAATTGAGCTCTAGTAGAGCTTTAATATCCCTGTAACCATAAGAAAGAGAAATATTAGATTATAATTTATTATTATTTAGGATACCTTAAATCATAATTAATTAATATATTAGGGGTTTAGGTGAAACAAGAATATTATAAATTATTATTTTTTAGTACACCTTAAAAAATAACAAACTAACATATTTAAAGCTGAAAGCCGTGGCAACTAGGGATCCTCTTTCATTGTAAGATAATAATTGAGTTATTATTTTTGAAGTGATAACAATAATAATAATATATTGAGGCATTAGGAATTGAGCATCTCAAAAACATCAATTCGCAACGCATTTTGACTACCTAAAGGTGTTTGCACGATTTCTTTCGCCCAAGTTGACTGACGACAAAAAATTGCTCTGCATGCAACATTCGAAGGACATCACCAAGGAGGCCAAAAAGCACAAAAACTTCCTTTATAACATTGTGACTGTTAAGATCGTTCCATAGTGTTCTATTACTGACAAACCATGGTACGTTGACCATCATCCGCAATATTTTTGCTTCGAGTCTCTCCAAAATATTTATAATAGCATTCGCTGCTGCGCCCCACAACTGAATTCCATATGTCCATATAGGCTTTATTATACTTATATAAAGCAGAAGTTTGTTATTCAGTGTTAGCTTAGAATTGTAACCCATCAACCAGTACATTCAGCTAAGTTTGATGCCCAGCTGTTTGAATTTTGCAAAGATGTGTTTTTTCCATGTCAAACGCCGATCAAGTTGGAACCCAAGATATCTTCAGCTTGAGGCAATGGGCAACTATTTAAAATCACAGGTGTGCAACACCTTTTCAAAGTGAAAGTTACTTGTACTGATTTAGTAGCGTTGACCCTCATTCTCCATTTGTCAAAGCCAATTTGAATTTTATCGAGGTGTTTCTGTAGTTGGTTTGCAGCAGTTCAATGATTGGTGTTTGTTACAATTATAACGGTGTCATCACCGTAGGTTGCAATTGTAATCTTCTTTGTCAGGGGTAGATCTGCTGTAAAAATACTGTAAAACACAGGACCTAATACACTGCCCTGCGGAGCACCCTTTCTTACATTGTGATAAACTCTGTGTACCTGTTCGGTGGTAGCAAATTGTTCTCGAAACCCGAATTGGTGATTGGGTATGAATTATTTCCTAAGCAGTATTGGCTTAAGCTTAGTCAACAGCAGCTTTTCAAAAACTTGGGAAATAAACGGCAGAAAACTTATCGACCTATACGATGCAACTTCTTCTTCCGGCTATATAGATTTGGGAATTATAGTTATTTCAGCAACTTTCCATTGTGAAGGGAAATAGACACACCTCCATACTGCAGTGTACAAATAGGTTATAGTAGCTGTTTTAGAATTTTACCTGTTATCAGGTCATTTCCTGGTGCTTTTTTATGTTCAGGTGTTTAAACATAAAGTTCTTAGCTTCTCTCATTTTCATATGTTACATCGATACATTTGACCAGGTGCTCATGAATCATCGTCGTCATCATTTTGTTGTGGATTTTTGGTAAATGGTGTGAAAACATCACAAAGGTGTTTGGCAAATGTGCCTGCCTTGTCGCTATCAGGTTTTAACCAAGAACCATTCACAGTTTTGATGGGAGGAAATCGAGTAGTGGGTTACTTCAACTTTTCTGTTGCCTTCCATAAGGAATATTCCGTGGCAACTGTGGCTTGCAAATGGGACAAATAGTGCTGAATTTTATTATTTTCTACTGCCATGAGTTCTACGCCTTTTGCTGCCTTATAAAGACTTTTTTATCTTCTGGATGTGTCGTAATTTGCCAGAACTTTCTTAACTTTTGTTTACAACCTATCATCTCCTAAATAACTGGGCAGGAGTTGAACTCACAACCCTAAGAGTGTTAAATGTTATTTGAGCTAATCCTTACAAATCCTTAAAAATCCAACATTATATAAAAAGTTCTTTATTTGATTGAAGTCCAAACCTTGAACAAAAATCCGTAGTGCTTCTGGAACAGAATATAAATTAGCAATGCTGCCAAAAATGACTGGATCCAAAGAGTTCAATAATTATGAATGACAAATTCATCATTCATCGTAGTATGTGAGTAATATTTCGCACCATTTTTCAAAGAACCTGGGCATCTCGCCTACCTTGTGCCAGGAGTATTTTTACATTCATTGAATTTCATATTTTCCAAAAATAGATTCATTCATAAATTTTGTTTTGCTCAAATTGTTTTTTACAATACTCGTAATTAGTGTCGACTCTGACGGCGAGTGATTTTCTAGGAAATTGTCCACGCCTGCCCGCCAAAAGACAACAAAATACTCGTGCCCGAACGCAGGAAATTGACTGCGAGAAATTAAACGAACTTTTCCTCAGAATTATTTCATGTTTCCGGTCAAGGTTTGGGTTGGTTTAATGAACGCAAGTTCAACATTTGCTGTAATTTTATGCACATAGCAGAGTAGCATGATATTTGCCTACAGTGTGGGCAAATGCAGTTCTGCTCCGCCCACAGTACTGTGCAGTTCGGTGTAATTTTAGCCCATTCACATTCCGTGTGGCTGAGACTGCTGCGGGTATTTTCATTTTGCCCGCTTTTACTACGTACAGAAGGCGTTTGTTTGGTGGACCTGCTCTTCCCCGTGTCCGTCCTTGATTTTACTTCCGTTCCGTTTGTTTTCATTTTGCTTTCCTTTATAAGAGTATTTATTTATTTATTTTCTTGCGTTTGTTGTGATTGTGTGCGGTTTATGGCTTTCGCCCGTTAATTGGCTTCAAAATATTATTTCAACACATTTTTCAAATCATTTTAATGCGAATATTTTTATTGTTTACGAGCGTGTTATTGTTTTCGTATTTGTGCGCTATAGCCAGGTGTGTCGGGTGACTCGCTTTTTTTCTGTGTATCCTGTCGTTTATTAGTCATGGTATTGAATCGTTTAGGATTTATCTGCTTTTTGCTGAGATTTTTCCGCTTGTCGCCACTTTCTCAAATGAGTCAGGATTCTTCTCTTGAAAAGCCCATCATCATGGATAATTGTACTTGTAATTAACGGAAGTTATATTCGAGGAAGAGAAACGGTAAGTCATTTCCTATATCATCTCCTCTGTCACCTCTTCTATCACGTTCTTTGTCATCCCCTATATCTTTATCCCTCTATGTTCAGAAACCGTTGGAGATACCTGGGTGTGTGCAGTCAGCGTTTCAATGATCTGGACGCTCTAACTTCAATGATCAGAACACTTAACTTCAATGGACATAAAGAGCCTGCTAAAAATTCTTCTAGAACATAATGTCTGGTGGCAGCCTAGAGTACCAATCCCTACTAAATCCCCTATACTAAATATTTAGTATATCAAAAACTATCCCCTGATAATCTCTCTTAACAGGGAACTTAATTTATTCCATGCATATCTGAGATCGTATAAGATCTTTCAGAAAGAAGCCAGTGTAACATAAAAACCTATTACCCACTCCATAATCATCATTGAAGAGGATTTTCGCAGACTACTCGTATAGTTCCCTAAGTATATTTAGTACCTCAAAATCCGTCTCCTGATAATCTCTCTTAATTACCTCAACAGGGAACTTAGGAACTGAGGAATAAGGTCGCTCAAAAAGATATCAATTTAACATAAAAGCCTCCTGACCACTCCACAATCATCATGTAAAGAGTGTAGCATCGTAACCGGCCACTGCCCTATTGCAATACTTGCGTACAAAATTAGACTCCCTCATAATGACTTCTGTAGAAGTTGCGGAAGAAAGGAGGAAGAAGAAAGTGTGGACCACCTTTTATGCTCATGTCCAGCGCTGGCAAAGAAGCGTTTCCACCACAAGGGAAAATATATATTCACCCCACTGGAGAAGACATCAATAAGAAGTATACTTATATTTGCCAGAGCCACTAAATGGTTCGCTGACCTTGGAAATTGAGAAGAACAGAGCACCTCGTAGAAGTACTATAGGCCTAAGGCCTCTCTGACAGCCGCATTAATCAACTAATCATTCTTGTTCAATATCTGGAAGCGCAAATGCACAGGTTTCTTTCTTGCTTTCCCAACTTATTTGTGGAGTTAATAACTCTTTTCTGCTCACTCTGGATCTAGCGAATTACTCCTCCTCCAATTCGCAACTTTCATCTCAAGTTTTATATCAATTGTTATATCAATTTTCATATAAATTCTCATCTCAATATTCATATCAACTTTCATCTCCATTTTTATCCCAATATTTACATCAATTGTTATGTCAATTTTTATCTGAATTTTCATCTCAATTTCTACCATACCGATAATAGTGATGATATTAGTAGAGGCGTGGACTTTTATTATTATTATTATATTCGTAACTTCTTGTCTATTTTCCCTTCAATTGTTTTATTGTCGATACTACGTAGCGGTCGATTTTTCATTACGATTTGGATTTTCCCGGACAGACTTACCTCATGCCCCGCCCTGCCTTTCATTACTCATACTGGCAGTTCTTCTACGTTCACCTACATTCACCGACAACATCATCCAATAATCCAACGCGCATTAGTCACGAGTTGCGTTGGACCTGGACTATGTTTTGGGGGCAGTGCGGGACAAAGATTTTTCCAAATGTTCTTCGCATTCGTTTGCGTACTATTTTCAGAGTTTTCATACGCAATTTTCGCTCAAATTTGTTGATAATTTGTTAATACGAACACAAGAGCGTTTATTTGTATACTGTGGGGCAGATTGCTCAGCGAGGGGGCGCGACGGTCATTGTCGTTGTGCCCAAAATGCTCGTACTAAAATATACGCGCGAGTGTGTTGTATCGTTTTTGGTTGTTGTCGTTGTTATTGTTGTTTTTGTCTCTGGATAATGTTTGACCACCGTCTGAAAAGCATTTATAATTCGCACATTTCATCTCGAGCGCTCGCTTAGAAGCATATTCACACGCGTACGACTGGCGGAATATTTATCAGTCGTTCCGAGCAATTCAACTCGTACGTTACACTTGCAAAATTTCGCCTTCCGTTTGGCTATTTTTTTTCCGTACGTGTCTTCTTTTTTTTGCATATAAAATATGTCAGTGTGGATGACTTATGTCAATCGACGTCGGCCGGAGTCGAACGTTCGCTACAGAAGTGAATACCATGTAGTAAGTGTTACGACCTTTGGGAACTCCAATTATTTTCAATACACTTCTGGGAGTCAACATTTTTTCCAAGTCTCCTTGAATTTGTCAATATTTACTAAGTATGTGTTTGGCTGCTCCTAGCTGGTCAAACATAGGCCTCCACATCAGTACAAGTATCAATCAAATTGCGCAGTTATGTAGTGGTGCACGGTAACGCCAAGATCGGCCCATTGTGGTAAATTGTGCA
This sequence comes from Clusia tigrina, assembly GCA_920105625.2. Taxonomy (NCBI): domain Eukaryota; kingdom Metazoa; phylum Arthropoda; class Insecta; order Diptera; family Clusiidae; genus Clusia; species Clusia tigrina. The sequence continues at coordinate 161,732,778 of OV050033.1, read as the reverse complement.
ATTGCCAGTATTAAAAGTGAACTCCTAATAAAGAGTTCAAAGTGTCCAAATTCAGTAGTGAAGTGATTCACAATCGAGATTGCACTTGATTCTAACTATGATTTAAAAAAGTGAACTTTATTTAAGCGAATTAAATAAATTATAGAATCAAAAATTTTAAGAAAATTTAAAAAAAAAACTTATAAAGACTGCTGAAGTCGGTTTAGGCCGACTTCTCGAGACCTTAAGATAATTTATCAATTCCTAGATATGCAAATAAAGTGGGCGTGCGCGTTAGATCTTCATTATTATTATTATTATACCTTGCAACATCATCAATTATGTCAGCAAGGATCTGGGGGAATGAGTTCTAGCAAGTAAAGTCTTCGACTCGGAGGGAAACAGATTTAGAAATAAGCATTTTTGAGATCTTCCCTGGGGCAGGATTCGATCTCGCAACCCTCGAGTACCGCCAAAATAATTTATTATCATTATAGCATCTTATCATAAATTGTGTATATAAATCTTGAGTTATGCAAAAAAATTAATAGTGGGCATGGCATTGGAGTTAATTTACAATATACATTACTACCAATGTAAAAATGTATTCATATACCTTCAATAGGAGCTTATTAGGAGCACTTTAAAGTGGTTTCCCGATAGTGCCGAACGTATAGAAGGTACAAAGTAGGTGTGTCATCTATCTGATCGACAGTTGCACATATGAGACGATAAAGAGAGAGTTAAAGAAAGAGAGTTAAAGATGGACTTAAAGAGAGAGTTGGAGTTAAAGATGGAGATAATTATGGCGACAAATATTCAGATAACTATAGAGATAAAGATTGAGGATGAGGATATATGATAAAGAGAAATAGAAAGATAAGAAGAAATAGAAGGAGAAAGAGAGGAGTAGGTTAAGTGGCTGTCCTTAGACTCGATTAGCCCTGTTCAAGGCCCCTTGTGGCACCACTGTATCTTGATATAATTGAGGATTTGATAAAAGTACCCACTTTCGTTAGAAGGCTTCAGCCGGAAAACCTCCTCAATACTGTCAAGAAATGTGAATCCAAACTCGGAAAACCTTTTTCTGGATATAGCCATGCATCCACAAAGGAGGTGTTGCACGGTTTCCTTTTCCTCGATATCTTAACAGCTCCTACAAAAGTCATAATGGGGTATCCCCAGTCTGCCTGCATGTCTACCTATCAAACAGTGACCTATCAGTACCTCTATCGCATATTTTGCATACTCAATTGGCAGGATGATAACTGTCTCCATCAGACATTTGCAACTTCGACAGTGTGTCTATATATTAGAAATTTGCATGTAGCTAAAGCCATTGGTACAGGCAATTTATCTGGAAGGATAGCTAACTTCCCCAGCAAGCTCATTAGCCTTGCAATTGCCTTCAAGGCGTAGGATAAAGTATTGCGATAATTCGCTTAATAATTGTAATTTTAATCCTAAGAGCACCAATGGGCGTGACTCTAGTAGAGTTTAATTATTTATTGCCTTCTCTTGTAAAATATCTTTTATATGCCTGAGTATTGTTGGGTGTTTTTGATACAATGACCATTAATGTCTGAGTGCTTGGAGAACTCTTTCTTCGGCAGTTCTCCGGCTTCTTCCCCACTTCACTTCTAACATTGAAGCATAGCGCCAAATACTTGAGCCACTCAACAATTGAGTTTTAGTGTAGCGACGCCACATAACTAAATATCTCAGAGACATACGACGCCTTATTTATACCTGTAATTAAGAAAGGAATAAAGTTCTATTAGAGAGAGACAAAGTATAAAAATATATATATATAAAAAACAACATATAAAGGGAACCTCGGCAGTCGTATCAATTCTCTCTGCTCCATTTGATGAAGTTATCATGCCAAGTTACTCAAGCTAAATGTTTGAAGAGTTTAGTACCAAATAAGCGTTAGTTAACCGTTTTTACTTATTTATTTTGACGCTGTTCCCAAAAATATGTCTTCTTGGAAGATGGATGTCAGACTTCCAAGACTAACTGCATAGTTAGCTAGAACATTTCCACCGAACTTTCCGGAGCCAGCTCCTTCAATCATTTTAGAACATTTATCTCCATTTCACTCCACTCAGGGCCTAAAAATCTCCCTTCGTCTCCCTGACCATTGCAGCGTTTTTCACACTGAGGTGATTGTCCATTTATCCGCAGCTAAATGCATGCTGTGTACCGATATCGGCGCACTCGACATTGTTATCTTCTCAGATAACCAAGCCGCCATTAAATCTCTGTTGGGTTCTACGGCCACCTCAAGACTTGTTTATGAATGTCGAACCTCTCTAAATGAGCTTTCAATATACTCTCGGGTGCACATAGTCTGGGTTCTCGGACATAGCGACATCCCGGGCAGCTGCGAGGCGGACGAGCTTGCCAAGGCAGGCACGCATCTACACGAAATTCAGCTCTCCGTAAATATCGGCATACCACTGGCAACAGCCAAGCTTTCTATCAAACGGAAATAGCTGCTGATGCCTGCAAAGCCTGGGTCTACGAGGAAACCTGCCACACGGCTAGACTCACTTGGGCAAGAATGGACAAACACAGAACCAACCAACTTTTCCGACTCGATCGCATATCTCTGTCGACAACTGTGTCGGTTTTGACCAGCCACTGCATACTGGGAAATGATGCAGAAAGACTGGGCCTACTCACTAACGATTTTTGCCGGAGCTGTGGTTCCGAGGAGGAGGACGAGACGGTTCTCCATCTCTTATGTCACTGTCCATCCTTGGGGAGAAGAAGAAATCTCACCTTTGGTGCTGCCCCGTTTCTCACAGGTTTGACAGAGCTGTCATCCTTCAATATTAGATGGGGGCAAAGCAAGGTTCATCAAATTATCAGGATGGTTACCTGCGACATAATGTGGGAGTCGTGCCTTTCCCGAGGCTTGCGCTGACTTTTACTATCTTTAAGTAAGAGAATTTTTAGTAAGTGCTTGAATGGCGCCACACCATGGTATCACAACGGGCCATTAGATGTGCTCAAGTGTGCTTTTGGTAAACTAGGCTGCCACTCCTACCTACCTACCTACCTACTCCACTCAAAGCATGCATTTTTTATTAGTGTTCACAAATGAGTGAACGATCTTTAACCTTATATGTAGGTAGGTTAAGTGGCTGTCCATCACTTAGGACTGTTTAAGGGCCATTGTGGCTGCTCATATGTACATAAGTATAAAGAAATGAGAATGCTCTCTTGTCCAAAACTCTAAGATCCAGGGCCCACTTATTAGGTGGTCGCCAGTGGAAACCACTCTTCTTCTTTATTGTTTTGACGTTCGTTGGTTTTTTTTTAATATTTTTAAGCTATCAGCTGTTTTAACCTAATTGACAATTCAACTAACAATCTAATTTGATGAAACTGTTGCTGTTGTTTTATCCTTGCAGATACCTTATTAGTGTTCCCTGTTAAAATCGCTCCCAAATAGCCCCGTTCTATATAAGACCCTATACTATAATATACTACATATGACTTCTGATGTGCCTGTATAAACACAACTCATAAATTAAATTGTTATTTTGACGTTAATTTTTGCCAAGTTGATAATTATCCCCAAAATTTATTCAATGGGTGTGTTTCATTATCACACTTTCAGTGCGAGTCAGTTCCATTTTAATTATTTGCTTGGCTTATCGCCAATCACACAAAATAAGTGCCTGAATAGTTTTCAGCTGGCGCACGAAAATCACTCAAAATAGGCGCTTTATTAATAGCCGCGAAATAAATAGAAATACGCCGACACACGCGTGTGTTCGTGTACTCTCATTACTCACATGTCCAGACATGTTCTGTTTGCAATTATTTAAAGAATGCATACAAAAATTGCCCACAACAATAACAATTATAAAAACAACAACAGCAATAGAAGCAACAACAATTTTGACACGCTCATTTATTTTTACTCTTGCAGCAACGTTACTCTCAGCCCGAATTGGAATCACAAACATACCACCACTCACGCATCAGTCCGCGCCCCCTCTCGGAGACCAACTCAGAACTCAGCTGCGACTTGCTCTCCGAAAACAACATCTGCAAATCGAACATAGAGCTGTCCACAGGCACAGCGGGTTTGGGAGGTGGCGCCGTCAGCGCCCATCGTTACTCGGCCGAGCAAAACGCCAGCGGCGACGATGCGGCCACGAAACGCTCCAGCATTAATTCGAACGAGACGACGTCCGGCGGCAGCGGCGGCAGTGGACACGGCGACCGCAAACGGGCTCTGCCGAAGCATCAGCGTCCGTTGACACGTTATTTGCCGATTTTCTCGCCGGATCTGAACTTGCGACATCACATCGAGTCGGCTGGGCATCAGATTGCGCTCTGCCCGCACGTCTTTGTAGATGCGTACAGTTGCAGAGGGTAAGGAAGATTCACTTTACACTTGATGTCTATGATGCCAGTAAATTGCACTTAACAATTCTCTTTTTTCAGCTATTTACACAAATTGGGTGCCACTTTTCATGGCTGGGCGCGACGTTGGTTTGTGCTGGATCGTCAACGGAACGCCTTCATTTACTATGCCGATAAATCGGAGCGGAAGCCCAGGGGTGGTGCTTACTTTTCGGTCAGTTGACAAGCAAATAGAATCAGTGTCACTACACGCTCTCAATTTTATTTTGGAGTTTTATTATTAATTTTCTTTTTTGCCTGCGTGCTCTCATTTGCACATTTCTCATATGCGAATGCAACTGGGTCCAAAGTCCGCACGCTGTGCGAAACGGTGTGGAAGTGAAACGCACGCTAACGATAGAATGGGAGCGTACGTCAATGCACTATTTAGTAGCGGCAAATACTATTTATTTTTATTAAGTTAACTTATAATTCCAAATTATGAGCTGCAGAAAGTGGGGTGCTCGGCAAATGTTTATACTATTTTTCATTATGTGAATTCCGGTCTTTACTGCGCCATTTACTGTGGTGGTCGATAGAAAATTGGCAACCACAACAAGGCTGCAACTTTAAATCAGCTCTTCGAGCAAGTGGCAGCTGGTTACGAACATAAATATGTGTACAGTCAGGGACTTAAGTCTTCATACACCGCCAAAACAGTGATGGATCTTTTAACAAGTGGCACTAGTTTAACAAATACAAGCATCACTGTATACCGGTTAGGGACTTAAGTCTTCATACACCCCAAGAACTCTGGAAACTGCTGAACGAAAATCTTCACAAACAAAATTGTTATGCAAAAATGTCTCTGATGTATTTTTATTCTGGTAACGGAAAATTGATTTACACTTCAAAATTAATGTTCCAAGTAAAAAAAAAACCAAAAATAAGGTGGCACATAAGTGAACTGAACCCGCTTATTTTTCAAGAGGTACTTTCAAAACTAAGTACAATCACTCTGATTGAAAATTCTTACTCAGAGATGGATCGTAAATTACGTTATTAGTTATAGTATCACTTCTCACAATATTTTAGCATTAGAAAGACTTTTCATACACCACACTTAATTTTCATCACTGGAGTCAGACACATTTCATTTTCACCACTGAAGTCATACACCAGACTACCTTATTCACCACTGAAGTAATTGATATATACACAGAAAACAGGAAAAAGGTGCTCTATACACACAGACTCCTTGGCATCGAAGAAAATTAGGAACAATATTGAGCGCAATAGGGAGTTCTCCTCTAGTAAACTTTCACCCAAAAATTATTGTCATATGGATTCCATCATTCTCATATCGACCCCACCTAGGCACTTGATTGCTCTAAATATATTCACAAAATAATTCTAACTTATTTTCCCTTCCCTTTTCAGACAATTGATGAGGTCTACTTGGATCATTTGAATGCCTCCAAGAGTGGCCGTCCGCATTGCACCCTAATTGTGAAGACGAAGAAGCGCAGCTACCATTTGCAAGCGGCCTCAGATGCGGCCGCCAGAATATGGATTGATGCCATTATAACCGGAGCTCAAGGAAATTTAGATTACTAAGACTAATACTGATAGCTTCTAAGTTAACTTTAAGGTGTAAATTTAAAAAGAAAAAACAAAAACAAAACTGCGTTTTAGCATAAGCAAAATAATTGCAATGTTGGTTTCAAGGCTGACTTTATACTGAACTAAAAATACTACTTAACTGCTGTACGAGGAGGGAATCAGAGATTTCTGCTCTACAAAGACTACACTAAAGCAAAGCAAAGCGATTGGAAAGCAAACGCTCAACCCTGATTTGCTCAAATGTAAATTTCCTGCTCAAACTACTGAAAGTCTTAACTAATCAAATCAAATCATATCGCTTTGACTATATACACTTACTTACGTTTCTAATGACGCGTGCCTTTGTCAATTTACAATTTTGTTAATTTCCATTTTGTTATCGAATAATTAGCAAAATATTTTTTGATTTGCGTTATTTTAAGTGTTAAAGTTGAGATGCGTTTTTAATTCAATTGCGAAACAACCCCAGCCTTCAAGTATTTCTTTTAAACTTATGAGTATTTAATTTGTATTTACATAGGACTATTTTTTAAGTTTACAATGTGTGTATCAGAGCATATTTATACACTTATATTACGTAATAAATAAAATGTACATTAATTAAAAAAGGAACAATATTTCAGTAACAATATTTCATAGTAATCCGTAAGATATTCATACCGACTGTGGCGCTACTTCTTCTGGTAGTAAGTGTCAATGTAGGCCAGTAACCAGTCCTGAAACTTCGCCATATGCTCATCAATTAGACCCACGAAGTTGTAGGATATGAAGGCGGGCGGTGGATTCATACCAGCTCCGAACATTTTCTGTATGAAATTCTCGCACATGTAGATGGCGGCCACCACATCCAGTATGATGACCTCGTGTCGGAACGACAGCTTGGCAAAGGACTCGGAGAACTGTTTTAGCACGACGAAGGCTTGTTTGGTGAGGCAGTCTGCGCAATTGAAAGAAAGGAAATTACAATTGGGTTAGCAGTGAAAGGAGGCAGGAGCAGTTAATGAAGCCGCATGTTTAATGAAGCCGCATGGGGGAATTGCCTCTCATTGGCAGATCTCTGATGAGGACAAGTGACTTAGCTATAAGATCTGGTGGTTTAACCATATGGCACCCTACAGTGTGGATGAGGGACATCTTGAACTTGGATATCTTGGTTTGGGGACTGCTCTTCCTCAACAAAAAAAAGTTGTACATTATGCATGGCAAAATAAGAACTCCTGCTGTCTGCTATGCCTATTATTTGCTTATCCCCAGCAACCAATCACAATTCATCACTTTGAGATCATGAAAAGACCAACACTAAACCACGGAGAGCGGATTTCTTTTTTTTCTAGTTTTCAGTGTTTCGTTATAAGGTAACGAAGATATCTGAAAAGGAGGAAAATGCCACGGAGACTCTCCTGTTCCACGATATTGTTGTTGAGAAAGATTTGCTCTTAACTTCTTATTCACAACTGAGAAAAAGTTACTCATAACACTAGACGATACTTATTATTAATATTCCACGCACCTGGACGCTCCATACGGGAAGCAACAAAATACTTCTGAAGTAGCACCGAAGCTTCCGCCGTTAGATCCACAGTCCGTCTAGAAATAATAGCCAAGAAATTGCGCATGTCCTCAACGCTAATGGACAAATGATCCACAGTCGACTCGAAGATGCGTACCGACGATTGCTCCAGCATGTAATTCACTAAAACTTCATGGTTATCATCGTCCACGTAAATGGGTATGCCAAATATTCTAAAATTATATAATTTAGTTGATACATGTTACAAGTTTGCCCATTTCAACGGATCGAATCAAACCAAAGGTCACATAAAGAGTTCTTTTTCCATTGAAAGCTTTTTGCATGTCACCTGATTGGATCGCGGATGTCATGATGAGATCCCAGCTGTACTTACTTAACGAATTTGTTGAAGGTTTGTTGATCCTTAGCGTTAAATTTGAACGATCTCCAATGAGCCCAAATGGCCGTCTCCAATGGATACACATAGGTGGACTTCTCAATGGCAATCCGTGAGCATTCGATGTCCTTCAGGAGTTTATCGGTGCGGGCCAATTTTAAGCGACACCAATCGCCGACATAAAACACTCCCCCCTTAGCCAAAAGTATGGGGTCGGCCTCGACCCAGTTGTGATTACGGTCTCCGGCGCTGGAAGGCGGTTTCACATCATCGGTGGGTCCAATGAACCTAGCTGCCAACTGGCCGACATTCATCATCAGATAATTGGCCATGTAAGTGTCGTTGCCGATGGCAATAATCGGTATTGGAGGTCGATCGAGATTGGGCTTTATGGGGAAACAAAAATTTTATAATTTAGTTTATTTTATAGTGGTAGGACAGCCCACTGGGGTCTTCTTTTAGATCTGTGGTGGGCATTAAAAATATTTAAGGAGCGGGAAAATGAATACTTGCAAATACACATATTACGATAGAAAGGAGGGTTTTAGAGGCTGTCAAGGGCACAGTCAGTCGGCCAGAAGACACACTTAGGTCATAACAGATCCAATGTGATGCCACAAGTTAGGGGATAAAAAGTATATCATAATAGTCAGAAATAAAGTGTCCTGGAATTCTCATGTGAACTCAAAATGGTTGCCGTTTAATGGAAAACCTTAATAAACAGAGTATAGCCGTGCGGCCATAGTCCCACTGCCTTTTAATCCCTCGTAGTTGAAAACTCGTAGTTTCGAAAAAAGAATGTGAGTTCAATTCTTAATGAAATGTTACTGGAATCATGGTCACACTCGTGGGGACTCGTAATATCCGCAATAAAGCTGATTCCCTCGTGTAGTTTTGCTGAACAAGGACTTCTCACTTACCCCAATTGACACCAAACTGAGCAGCAAACCCATTTTTAAATTAACAAAACAATCCATGGGCACTCGATCCTGGCACAGTTGGGCGCTCAAAGCGTAAATGAAGGCAAAGTCGGAATACTGCGCCTTAATGATATCGTACAATTGCTTCACCGCTAAGGGGATCATGGACGGATCAGCCGTGGAGCTATTAGCTAAATTGATCTGTAATTTGGGCTGCACACTTTGGTGCTCGGCAGCTTCCGGCCCAGGATTGACCGAAATATCCGATAAGTTGCCATCCTGATGAATGGAGGGGAAATTCAGAACTGAATTTCTGTCTGGCTGTACTCGACCCTGATCAGTAGCCATTCCAGCACGTGAAAAGTCCAAAGGATTATCATCCGCCACAACAATTGCTGGCTCATTGCTAGGCAATATGCCTGCGGATGATTGCGAAGACTTGCTATATTCTAAGGACACCAAGTTTATAGGATGGTTTTCTCCATCGCTGCATTTAGGAATGGTGGATATAGAGCTGAGTGGTGCCCGAGCAGGAACTGGACATGTGTACGATATATTTTGTAAAGCAGGTGCTTGCTTTGAAGCTGGAAGTTGTGTCTTGGACTAAAGAAGAAATCAGTAAAATGAAAATAATTAGAGTAAATCAGAATAGGAACTCCTGGGGAATTTTTGTGCCACATATCGCTTTTTTACTGCAATAACGTGATAACTCGTGTCCTTAGAAGTGTGGAAATGCGTGAAAACACTCTGGGAATTTGAAGTAAGACGTTATTTCAGCAAACCAGCGATGAGAAAGGAGACAAATTTCCGGGAGAGCTTCTATTCACCATCAATAGACATGTTTGTAATAAGTTGGCCTACCCAATGTTTCACTGGCAGCTCTTTCAAAGGGAGTGTTTCGCGACTTGTGTGCGCCCGCTCCAATTCTAGTATCTGTTCAAAATCATCATCCAGCAGAGGCAGTTCTAATTCATCGTCGTAGAACTGTGCAAATTCTTCTTCGAAAGTCCGATCCAAGCAACGCTTATCCACGGGAGTACCTTGCACCGAAGACAGATCGAGCATTTCAGTTTTCACATCTTCCACTGGGAAGTCAATTGTTTCATTTAAATCCTTCTGTTGTTCAACCTCCTCTACTCTTGGAGGTGGTTCATTTGCGCTGACCGCAATTGATTGGAACTCCTGCGAATCGAATTCAGGCAAACTATCATTCCAGGCCACGGAGGAAGTAGTCATTTGTGAAGGAGGCAGCATGAAATTGAATTGCTGCGACGGTTCAAGTGATGGAAAGTTGCCACAGACCTCTGTAATATCTAAGTCTGATATTACTTGGGAGGGTAACAGTTCTCGATTAATGTCGAAGGCCATGATACTACGATTTTGGTTCTGTGATACACGGTTGGTCCCCTCATTAGATGCTACGATTGACTGCGAAGACAGCGCCAGTGACGGACCGTCAATATCCAGCAAAGCGTCCAAATCGTCTTCGGACATGCCATTCAACGCATCGAAGACGTTGGTTATGTTTATTGTTCGATCAGGTTCCATGCTTGAAACTCTTGTATACTGGAATGGTAATCGTAATATCCGGTAATAAGGTAACGCATGCCCAGCACCAGTTCACAATCGTGGGTGTGGTCTGTGAGGGGGAAAATATAATGATTAATTTGCAGTGTGAGTTTGGAATATTCAATTGATACAAAACCTTTTAGGCGCACGGTGATGGCTCGAAATATTTTATTAACAATTCTGGGCGTTTGGACACTGGCCGCCGGGAGTATGCGCAGCAGACAAACGTTTTGAGTGATCCTCAGTTTGGTGTATTCGCTCATCTGCCGAGAGCAACCGTTGCAAATTGGAGCTGTGTATAAATTCATAGATGAGGCTGGAATAGAGTGAGTTAATAATAAGTGTACGCACCTTCAGTGGAATCCGTTTTGATTTTGTTCCTGGTGCAGCCTGTGGCACAAAACCACACCGACTGAATTCTGAAGGAAATACACAAAGGGAAGATTATTACAAGGATAAGGATAGACTAATTACTTCTTCTATTAGCTGAAAAGAGAAAGACCTTCAAATGATATTAGTCGAAGGAAATGCTGGCTTATTAATTAGCCAAAGTTAAGCCCAAGGAGTTAGGGGTGGATTAGAAAAACATATATAGCTCGGTTATAAATCCATTTGTAACCTAAGCGGGGATTGCTTGGTGTCCACAAACCATGCAGGCTAAGTCGTTGGAAACAAGGCAATCAGTCCCTGTTTAACCCTCAAGGCTTAACACCTCCGCACTTCACGGTGCCATCTTGAGTGCCTTAATATAGTATGAAATATGAAATAGCCCTCATATACTAGATGAAAAACTCCTAATATAGTACATGAAAGATCACCAGCTGAAAGCTGGGCATTTGGAGGGCATAACATGCTGTTCCAACATTTGCAAGATCCTGCTTTGAGAATCATGTTCAATTCGCAGGGGGCAGGTGCGAACTCAAGGTTTTGGTAGTCTGAGAGATTGTAACCCCTTCCCCCTTCCCTCCTTCCAAGTCTTATTTGTCATTTTACAAAAGAATTAAGGCATTCCCTCCTACTACACACCTTATCATCAGTGTCAATTGTGTAAACCCCACCTTACCGCTAACAGCAGTCTGAAAGCAACACTTACACATATTTTTCCGGCTCCGTAAACGCGGACAAAACGCCGAACACCAACGAGAGCCCTGTGCGAAAGTTGTTTCTGGATGGTTCAAAGAGCAAATTCTGCTGCAGAGGCAGCTCAATGAAGCGTATATGCACGTGGACCTGTCCAATGTCGATAGTCTTCAGGCCGCTTTCAGCTGCAGTCTGCTTCACAAAGTCGCGTACGAGTGCATACACCGAATATTTCGCTGCGTCCGCAAACTGCACCGGTTCCTCTATGGCCAGATGCAACAGTTCGACGGCATTGGAGAGAAAGTCGGCATATACGAAGGGCAATTTGACGATCACTGGAGCGAGCGCATCTTCGGATCGTTTGGTTTCTTTGAATAGTTTGACGTAGTTTTCCGCAGCACCTTCGATTATTTTAAGTAGCTTATTGCTCCGAAAGTATGTTTCGATTTGCTTCTGGTCCCGAAATCTACAATCAAACTCTTGTTGAAAACTCGGTCAAAGCATAACTTAAAACTTACTTACGATTGCGAAATGTGTGAATTACTGCTTGTAATTTGTGCGCTACTCGATATTTGAGTGGAACGATCTAAAGGCATCTTATGAATTGAGATCACAGGAAGCTTTTTGTATTTGTACCGGAAAACGCAGCTGATTGACTTTGGCGGTCGTAATTGTGGGATTTTTTAACATACATTTTACGAAAGTTAACAGAGTGTTAAATGAAATTAACATAGAGTAAGGCTGAATTCACATGTTTTTCAGTTGATAGTTTCAGGTTAGAAATAACGAGATGACACTAGTCGAGCAGAGCTCAAAACTACAATACTAGAGGAATGCAATCAACCAAATATGATGTGCAGAAGTTGATTTATACCATGAGGAGAATACTATAAGCCGTGATAGATGCTAATGGGGGCCATACAAATTAGTAATACACTTTATAGTACTAGTTTCCGTTTCTTTCCTTCATAATATCCTTTACTTTTATAATAAGTTATCATTTGTAAAAACACTTTCTTGACAGCTACTTTTTTGAATATATTTTATTTTTATGCTTTTTGATTCCTAATTTTAATGAGTTTTTTTTTTGTTACTTGGAAATGTCACTCTCATTATTTCAATCACCTTAAGTCACAGTCAGACATTACCTTGTACCCTTTTGGAGAACTAACAATTTTACTAACTAGCACCGATTCTTAGTGCCAAGCCCCTATCTTAGTTATTTTTTTTTTTTTTTGGTGTGAAATAAACTGACAACTTAAAAACAACTTTGTCATAAGGAGTCTCAACATGGTTACTTTAGTAACTTTCTGCTTACTATATTTCCCTCCTTGCGGAAAAAAATGTTCCCTTCCTTGCTTGTGATTTTGGCGATTAAATGACGTCACTTGAAATTGGGTTCTTAGTATACCTAAAACAAAGTCTGTGATACTGTGTCCAGTTTCCACATTCACATTCACTGATCCTCGTACGCTCGTACAATTAAAATAGATATTATTCACTCCTATCCGGGAATTCCATTAATTTATTTGTATCGGCAACCCTAATTTTAGTCGGGGAGCACTAGTCAAAGACAATATACGTAAATACTCTTTGCACTAATTAAGTGTACCCTGATTCTAATCAAGAGAAGTTTGAATGGGGAAAAAATTGTGGCGCCAAAAGCAATTTCAAACTGAATTATAGATTTCGCTAGATAGTTGCATATAGAACAATTAAATAATGGAACTATTACTATAACATATATTTATACTGAAAGAAAGTAATTCTTAGATGTATGATTCACGGATTCCTGAGTATAGTCTTCCATAAAACATTGATATTTATCTTACAAATCGATAGGCACCTCTTTAACACGTTTCATAGCTGTCGCCTAATCAGATTTCTGACTGTGGTATCATATTTCCATATAAACTATTAAAATTTAAAAATTGTTCAACTATTATTACTATTCTAATCCTATTTTATTTTTTAACTAATAATGTTGATACCAAATTACATTGTTTTTCCAAAATTTAAAAAATTTCAACTTTTTCTGATCAGAATTAAAAACATATATTCCCACATCTCCGAAAGCATCCCTAGAACACACAGCTTACTTATACATACATATACATAGATATAGTCTGAATTGGCTCAAACATATCGGATCCAAAAAAAATATTAAAATTAAGTTAAAAACCCTAAAATTAAGTGTTGTGCTCTATAAAAATAGGACACGTAGTTCTCTTGTACGATACCGCAATCAAACAAACAGGGAGTTCAGTTATAGCTATGGTCGCCGGGACAGCTAGTCCTTCTAATATAGAAACATTTCAACGCACTCAGAGTAGAATACTAAGAAGCATTGTGATCACACCAAGGTACGCACGTGGCAAATATAAATATTCACCGCGATCTAGGCATTGCTCCCAATAAAGAACTAGTAGACTGCAACATACCATATAAGGCTGTTGCATAATCTTAACTAGCTAGCCAAGGTCCTGCAACACACTCAAACCTTCTCACGGCTAACACGATATCTTTCATCCATCTAGAAAATGGTGCATGAAGTATTATTACTAATTCGCACTCACTGATGCAGAATTATCACTATTGTATATAATCAAATTAATAGTTATTATGATTTGAATACAATATCTTATAGAAAACACAGTAAAATTTGAATTGGAAAAACGAACAATATAACACAATATCCCCTCCATCATTATATTCCCTGATCTGATATTAATATTCGATATCTTTCTAAATCGCATTTAAATAAATCAGGGATTTTCGGAATAAAGTGGATAAAATTTTATAAAAATCATATAAATATGAATTTTATATAATAATTACCTCAAATTATATTTAAAGAAACAAATGAATTTTATCCCATGACAATTTTTACAATTTAAATCTTTTATTCTTTATATTTAAGTGTAAAATAAAAAATACACAAAAACGAATGTGTAGCAAAAGCGTTTATCTGTTGGACTTGGCAACACGTTCCAATTCATCCTTCTTCTTGATGGCGTAGGAGTTAGATGAACCCTAAAAATAAAAAGTAAACACTCCGTTTTAGAATGAAATGCGCAACAAAACATGGAAAAGAAAAAGTAATTTATTTTAATCAGTATAAATTGTAGTATTACGTTTCTCGAGCACAAAAAAGGACTATAAATTTAAGCGCTAGGATAATAAAACTTGGAATTTCCTATTGTCCATAAGCGAAGCTACAAGACGAAGTGTTTCGTCAAGCAGCATTTTTAAAGGACTTGAAGGTGCTTGGAAGTGGCGATATTCAATAAGGATCGGTGGTGAAATATTATTCTGTAGTAGTACGTTTCTCGAGCACAGAAAAATTATAAATTTAAGCGCTAGGATAATAAAACATGGAATTTCCTATTGTCCATAAGCGAAGCTACAAGACGAAGTGTTTCGTCAAGCAGCATTTTTAAAGGACTTGAAGGTGCTTGGAAGTAGCGATACTCAATAAGGATCGTTGGTGAAATATTATTCTGTAGTAGTACGTTTCTCGAGCACAAAAAAGGACTACAAATTTAAGCGCTAGGATAATAAAACATGGAATTTCCTATTGTCCATAAGCGAAGCTACAAAACGAAGGATTTCGTTAAACAGCATTTTTAAAGGACTTGAAGGTGCTTGGAAGTAGCGATACTCAATAAGGATCGTTGGTGAAATATTATTCTGTAGTATTACGTTTCTCGAGCACAGAAAAATTATAAATTTAAGCGCTAGGATAATAAAACTTGGAATTTCCTATCGTCCATAAGCGAAGCTACAAAACGAAGGGTTTCGTTAAGAAGCATTTTTAAAGGACTTGAGGATACTTTTTTTGGATCCTTAAATAGACATTAATTAAGGTATTACAATTTTATAAATACACACTAAGCTAACTCTAAATGAATACGTATTCCTTAGCACTACAATGGATAACAAACCAAATCATATAAAATTTTTATAGATTCCAAAGGCTAAAAACACAAACTATTTTCAGAGATTGATTTAGTGCTGTTCGCAAGTCATTAAATGTAAGTTAAAGGGATTACTTCCTAACTTTCAGGGCGTTGTGACATTTGCACTTACCTTAGCGGCGTTGATTAACTCATCAGCCAAGCACTCAGCAATGGTCTTGATGTTTCTGAAAGCAGCTTCACGAGCACCAGTGCACAGCAACCAAATGGCCTGTAAAAAAAAATGGATGAAGTATGTTAACAAGTGATATGATTACTCTTCTTACTGTCAATAAAATCACAATCAAATTTCTAATTAATGTCTTAATAAACTCTTGAAACACACGTTCATACGCTAGCATGCCTTCGAAAACGAATTTATAAAATTTTACTCTAGCCCAGAAGCATAGACTCAAATCTAATTTAAAAGCAAATGAGTAATGAGCTGGACGGAATATGTACTTCATTTATTTACATAGTTATATCTTTAGTTCATACGACAAAAGTGTGTGATACTTTACGCCGCTACGGATATTTAAAGACAATATTATATTTTGTTGTAGCCAAGCGTTATAAACTTCCAAACAGGACTTTAATGCATTTGAAAGGTATTGTCCATGGCAAATAGGCTCTATATTAATTGGGAAAACTCACTTGGTTGACACGACGCAATGGAGACACATCAACAGCTTGACGACGAACGGTACCAGCACGTCCGATACGTGTAGAATCTTCACGGGGGCCAGAATTGATAATGGCACTGACAAGGATCTATAAGATAAATGAAATATGTGTGAAAACATTGCAAAATTCATCAGCTGAAGAATGCTTTGAAGTATTTACTGTGTAAAATGTACTAATACACTTTTATGGGTATGTTAAATTATTTGTGTACTTGAAAAAATTTAAATTTTCAAAATATATGAGCAAATAATTATTTAATCTGCGTCCACATTCTACCTGATTGCTAAGGGAATATATTTGTCTCAACAACAGTTTAGCATGGGACACGAAGTGATATTTTAAGTGCACATAATTTCCATCTTAAAACTACTTCAGAACCAAGACACTCACCTGCAATGGATTTTCAGCAGTCAGCAAATGTATGATCTCGAATGAGTGCTTCACAATGCGGCAGGCCATCAGTTTCTTGCCGTTGTTGCGACCCTTCATCATCAAGGAACATGTCAGACGCTCCACAATGGGGCATTGCGCTTTACGGAAGCGTTTGACGGCATAACGACCAGCAGAATGGGGCAAATAACGTGCAAACTTCTCCTTAACAGAAATGTAATCCTGCAGGGAGATGTCATTTACGGTAACATCATCGCAAGACCAGCGTCCGAAGAGTTTGATCTCAGGCAATTCAGTATTTGTGATGACCGTGTCTAAAATAGTTTCGACACCCTCGGTCTCAATTGGAGGCTGCTCCTCATAAGTGTCAGTAATATTTTCTGCAACTTCAGACATTCTGCAAGCAAAAAGTGTTTATTTAATATTTGTTACAAATGTATTTTTAAAGGTTCCCCTAATTATGAAAATGATGTTGATTTATACTTTATTAAGGTGTTTATCTTTAATACGATAACCTTAAGAGGAATAGTTAATCATGGCGGTTAATGTAGTCCATTTGAATGCCATAAGCGCCAATAATTTGGCGTGTACGGTTTTAGTTATGGACTGACGACAAGTGCCGAAAGTAAATATGTATTTCTTTAATCATTAATTCTCGAATTGTGGATGTAGATAATTGTTGATTTTCACTTTATTAAGATACTATTTTTAAGACGATAGCCTTAAGAGGAATAGTTAATCATGGGATTTAATGTAGTCCATTTGAATGCCATAAGCGCCAATAATTTGGCGTGTACGGTTTTAGTTATGGACTGACGACAAGTGCCGAAAGTAAATATGTATTTCTTTAATCATTAATTCTCGAATTGTGGATGTAGATAATTGTTGATTTTCACTTTATTAAGATACTATTTTTAAGACGATAGCCTTAAGAGGAATAGTTAATCATGGTATATATTGTAGTCCATTTGAATGCCATAAGCGCCAATAATTTGGCGTGCACGGTTTTAGTTATGGACTGACAAGAAGCTCTTACATTTTGAATGAATGTTGATTTTCACTTTATTAAGGTACTATCTTTAAGACGATAGCCTTAAGAGGAATAGTTAATCATGGGATTTAATATAGTCCATTTGAATGCTACAAACGTCATTAAATTGGGCGTTTACAGTTTTAGTGTTGGACATGGTCTTGGTCTTGTAGCGACTGTAATTGCATATTGTTCAAATAATTAATTCTCAAATTGCTGATACATTTTTAATGATTGTTGAGTTTCACTTTATTAAGGTACTATCTTTAATACGATATCTTTAAGAGTTAACCATGGTATCTAGTGTGGTCCAAGTGAATGCCATAAGCGTCATTAATTTTGGCGTGTACGGTTTTAGTAATGGACTGACAAGCCATAACCACACATTTATGTATTTATTTTATCCATATACAGATATGCTCCTTTTAATTATTTAACTTTTTTACTTTTACAAGGCAATATTTGTGCGTTTCCTTAGAGGTTCCACGTGTAATCCGTGAAAAGGCGCTTTCCTCATATTCACTACTTTCAGTCATTAACCTCACTTTACGGCCGAGTGTCTTAAAGAGCAGTTTTCTCCAAAAATACACGTAAAAGCCCAAGTTTGAGTTTATGAAATACTTGCACTTAATCCTTCTTGAATATTTTACATAGTTTTTAGTTTGTGTAAATAATTTTCGACAAAAATGCTTACTTTTTCACGTAGAAAAATCGTTCCCGATGCAAACAGCAATGGCGTTCGCAAGAAAAAGAACATGATGTACCAGTGATGCCAGATTGGTGTGTGGAGTTTCCGGTTGTCAATTTTTATTGACTTTAGCAAGTTGGCACCATAGATGAATTCCTTCTTATTAGGGGTATTCCTATTTTTGGTTATTATAATAACTTCATGAAAAACTTGATATCGCAAGGAATGCAAAATATTAAACGGGTTAACACAATTGGAAATGAGTTTAACTTTTTAAGTATGTACTTAAGAAAGTAACTGTTTGCAGAATTGCATTTCACAATGAAACAGGTTATGCAAGTAACTTAAATGCAAGTGATATATAATATATACGAATGTACTAAATTTTTCTTTGAAAGCTATATAAAATTAAAAGAGTGTTTCGACGTAGTCATATATCAATTCCATTATATTAAATAAGAGTTTGTTGGTGTGCTCTTAAATAAGCTTCATTAAATTGAGCAAATGAGAAAGTTATCACAAAGATTAAATTAAATTATTATACCTTTCACCATCATGAATTAAGTCTTCAAGAATTTAGGGGAATGAGTACTAGCTACTTAGGCTTTTGACTCGAAGAAAAAGAGGTTTCAAAATAAGATTTTATAATTTTTATAGGTCTTAACTTATTTGATAAAATTAATTTTATTATGAATTTATTATTATTAACCACAGATGACGCGATTCACCAAAGTTGATAGTATCATAAAAAATAAATTTAATTTAATTGTTTGCCTAGTTAATTATACTTTTAGATTATTTTAAAGCTCCCCAGTTGAATTGCTTCCACTTGGCTCCCTTCATAATGGCAAAAGCATAATATCCCAATAGTTGTTACTGATGAAGTTGATGAACACGAGAGAAGAATCTCGGCTCACTTGTCAATATTGTTTTCCTGATACTCAATAGGTATTTTGAATATGTTCTATATATAGCTAATATTAACTTTTATCTAACTCATTTCATTATTTTATTTACTTTTACAGCAGCAATTACAAGTCTTACAAATTTAAATAATTCGTATTGTGTTCAGAAAATTTCGTGCTCTTGTAAAAATTTTAATAGTTGTTGGGCGCACTCTCGAAATTGTGTTGGGCCCCATCAGACCTGCAATAAAACATAGCTACGAGTATTGTTGTCCCAATAAGGGATGATGTTTTCCTCACGAAATGGAAGTCGAAACGACGGTACTGCTTGACATTGATATGTATTTTCCGTATTCTCTCTAATCTGTCTATTAAAGGTTTAAGGTATTAAGAATATTGATCATAAATAATAATATATAAAGGTATTGTATTATAGTAGTAATAGGAAATTAATTTATTTATGTACTATATTTTATTAGAAATATCATTATTAATAACTATATTACTATATATATATTATTATGTAGATCGGCAACTGATACACATATATTCTGAATTTCAGTGCTGCCAAATCGCATATTTTTGCACTTTCTAACAGCCGTTATGTGTCAATCTCGCTATCAACTGGTGGTAATCAGTCAGGGTTCTCCGCATTTCTTTTGCTCATTCATTCTTTTCGAACAGTTGGCAAACTTCGAATTCAATTTAGTTTGTTGCATTCGCGCGTTCCGTGACATTTGCGATTTCTGCGAAGGCCGGTAAATAGTCGGCTTTAAAATAACTATTTACAACAATTTCTGCAGATGTATTAAAGATAATTGTAAACAATTCCTTTGATATAAGATGAGCGACAAATTGACACGATACGAGAAGATTGCCTTTTTGGGCGAGGGTCAGGTAAGTTGAGCGCTGCACTATTTCTGGTTGTCCCAGTTTAATATATTCTCCCGATAGTTTGCCACAGTGTATAAGGCGCGGGATGTACTTACGGAGCAAATAGTTGCTGTGAAGAAAATAAAAATTGGAAGTCGCGAAGAGGCTCAAGACGGCATCAATCGTACTGCACTTCGTGAAATTAAACTCCTGCATGAGTTGAACCACGAAAATGTGATTGGGCTCGTGGACGTATTCGGTCACAAGTCCAATGTTTCGCTCGTCTTTGACTTTATGGATACAGATCTGGAAATCATTATAAAGGATACAAACATTCTTCTGTCGCTTGGCGTTATAAAATCCTACTTAATTATGACCTTACGTGGATTAGAGTACTTACATATGAATTGGATTTTGCATCGTGATTTGAAGCCAAACAATTTGCTCGTGAATTCCGACGGTGTCTTAAAGATTGGTGATTTCGGTTTGGCCAAGTACTTCGGTTCCCCAAGTCGCGTCTACACACATCAAGTGGTGACACGGTGGTACCGTGCTCCCGAATTGCTCTTCGGGGCTCGACAATACGGTACAGGTATCGATATTTGGGCAGTTGGGTGTATTTTGGCCGAAATGCTTTTGCGAGTGCCTTTCCTACCCGGCGATTCTGATCTGGACCAATTAACAAAAATATTTCAAGCACTCGGCACACCCACCGAAGAGACTTGGCCCAATTTGAATCTATTGCCCGATTTTATGCAGTTCAAGATGTTCCCTCCGACACCGCTAGATCATATTTTCACCGCGGCGAGCAACGATCTCGTGGCTCTTATAGCAAAGTGTCTCGCTATGAATCCAATGCAGCGGTGCACTTGTACGGAGGCGTTGAATATGCCATATTTTAGGAATCACCCACCTCCAGCCGAGCCCCACAAAATGCCCATGCCAACGACAAACCAACATAATGACGATAAGCCTAGTCTTAAGCGGAAACTGCTCGACTCCATTGAGAGCGGTACGCTACCAAAAAAGTTGCAGTTTTAAGTAGAATTCGACTGAGGGCTCATCATGGTGTAGTTAAAACGGAGACATTTCGTTCACAAAACGTCATTCAGTGCCCGCCTAGTAATAATTTAGTTTTATAAATTTAAAACGCTGTGTTTGATGTTTGTTGTGAAAGTTCTTGCGTCAAACAAGCTACTTGTTGTCCTAATTATAACATTAAATGATGATATTTGTATAGAATTGTTAAATATTATATGCCAAATAAAAATCCACTTTAATTTTCTTGCAAAAAAATAGTTTTGTTTTTTATTGAAAATATATATAATATAATTTTTTAAAATTCTAATTGAATTTAATAAATAAATATTTTAACTCTCACACATGCGCCATTCTTATAAAGTTTTCATATTTTCTGTAAAATTATTATAATATATTCTAATTGATTAGTGCAAACAATGAGATGACATCAGTTAACAATTGCTTTGATAGAAACAAAGGTACCGCCTCGCATTGGCTGGCCTTTCCGCACACATCATATCTAAGGTTAAAGCTCTTCACTTTATTCTAATTCCATTCAATAAATTTTTATATTTGTAATTTAAAGTAATTAAGTACACTTATTGATTTTGGATTGGACTGGACTGTTTTCTTTGTTTTTCCTATCTTAAATATAAATTGCAATTTGATTTGTGGGCATTTAAAAAGCATTC
Organism: Clusia tigrina; assembly: GCA_920105625.2. Classification (NCBI taxonomy): domain Eukaryota; kingdom Metazoa; phylum Arthropoda; class Insecta; order Diptera; family Clusiidae; genus Clusia; species Clusia tigrina. The sequence goes on along the minus strand of OV050033.1, from coordinate 161,711,097 downwards.
ATAGCTAAACTATATTTAAAAGGTAAAAATATTAATAGTAGACGTTTTCAAGAGGTAAAATGTTCCATTTAGTGGTCTAAATTGTAATTTGGTAAAATTTTTATAAATGTATTTTCCTTTTCAATTAATTCATAGACTCAATCATTCCCAAATAATATTTACAAACGGATTTTACTGCAGATGCAGGAATTACTGCAGCCAGGACACATTAAATGAGAGATAGAAACTGTTTTAAGCATGCTTTAGATGGACAATCATATATATATATATATATGCAAATCTGTGTATGCGTCACATGGACCCCGATTGATGGAAAATCAAAGAGTTGGTACATGTACATGTACATAATTGACACCAAATGATTGACCGTCTCAGGTACGCTTTATTACAAAATGTGTGTATGCATCATATAGACACCGATTGATGGAATATCATAACTCTTTGATTTTCCATCAAGGGTCCATGTGATGCATACACATATTTTTCACTAAAGTGTACCTGAGACGGTCAATTATTTGACGTGAATTATGTACATGTATTTTTGCAAATGTTTGTATGCGCCACATGGACACCAATTAATGGAATAAAAAAAAGTTTTGATTTTCTATCAATCGTTGTCCATGTGACGCATACATATTATTTTCACTAATCCATCTACATTATTTGATGTCAAATGATTGACCTTCTAAGGCCGGCTTTAGATGTGTAAGTGCTGTGTGAATGCGAGTATATATGTACATACAAACATATGTGTAATAAGAAGCGTATTAAAGGAGTAGTATAACAAAAATTAAAAATAAGTGCTGGAAAGAGTTTCATTCAACTTTCGTAATTGTGGTGGCCAGTCAACAGACAACTAGATAGTAGTGTAAATTATTTCATGTTAAGTCACATTAACTGACAATAATTTCCGCGTAAAGTTTATGTGTCTAACTTATTCCATATTAAAGGCGGTTATTATTATTATACCTTACACCATAATAAGGCGGTTAAATATTGCTTTCCCCAAGCAATTTTTATGGATCCACGTTATGTGAACAATCGACGGGTTTCCTGTTGTTGTGTAGAGTAAATACACATCCTCGGTGTGTCAGTTTCTGTGAGGCTTAATTATCAGTTGTGGGTGATATCATAGTTGTCGGCTTAAATTCTTCCAATATATTTTTAAGAACATGATTGACATGATGACATTGTTCCGTTCGAGTTTTGATCCACCAAACACAAAATACTCCTCAGTATCAATGTAAGCGAGCATCTGTTTGTGTGTAAGTAACGGTACTTGTTGTTGTTGTTGTATAAAACTTCAACGAGTAAAAGCGAACGAAAAAATTCCTTCCGAAGCTTACGAGGCTTTGCATTTAATTTGAACTTTGTATTTAGCAATTTTTAATTACTTCCTCGATTTTAAATCCACAAAAACAACATGGTTGCAACTTGAGTTTTTTTTGCGCATGTAGGCTATTGTTTAATGTACATGAAATATAATACAATAGATCCCACAGATTTATACAACCACTTTTATTCCCGTTGTGGTGACGATGATATAAGAACACAACGAACCACGGAAATAAGCTCGTTTCGTTAAAAATTTGGTCGTTGTTGTAGTTGTATTTTACGACATAACGAAGGAAATGGAGATGAATTTCAATAACTAGTAATTATAATTGATCAATTGGATAATGGCCGTTACTTGAACCTTTGGCAACACATTTGAACAGTTTTTTTTTTATAGATTTACTGTGTTACTAAATAGTCTCCAAATAGTCCTAAGGATAAACGTATCAAAATCATTTGTAATCTGATGTGAATCTATCAACGAATTATTTACATGCTTTATGTGCCGGAATTTCAACTGATGCTACAGTATTATCTGACTTCATATGTTGAATTCTCTGACTTTATATACAGTAGTATCTGACTTCAAATGCCACATTATCTGACTTTATATGCCACATTAACTGACTTCATTTGCCACATTAACTGACTTCATCATATGCCACATTATCTGACTTCATATGCAGACCGTCCTTCATAGTAATAAAATTGCAAATCATATGAGAGTGAGAGAGACAGATAGAGATGATAGAGCCTGATTAAACCTTAAATTTTTTATTTTCATATTCATATCACAGGAATTTGAGACTAGCAACACACACACACAGGCACCCACTTCCGATTTATACATGGGATAAAGGAAACCAATTATTTTGAACAGCGCTGAATATGAGTATGTTTGATTCTAGCAACTGGGATGAAATTTTATTGAAGATTTAGTGTTGTTGTGTTCCTGCTCCCTCTACCACATGTTGTGTTTGAGCTCCTTTGCTCTACGAGATTATGTATCAGAAAATTATTCGTTCATGACGAAGGCATCACTTTTTGGACTACACAACAACCACAAGGTAAATTGACAAATGTTTCTCATGTAAGTTGTGCCCAGGGCATGGTCAACGTATCGCTTCAAAACAAAGAGTGTGTGGGTGAGGTCGGCCTTAAAGAGCAGAGTGATATAGAACAGAAACGGCAACAGTAACAGAATCCCATACATTTACAACAGAAACAGAATCAGTTACAGAATAGTTACAGAATTTAACGGCAGAAAACGACTGAAATATTAATATAATTATTCATGCTATCGAAATAAATGCATTTTAATGATTTTAAATTTGTAGCGTATAATGAATATTATGATTTTTTAATAATGTACTTTAACAATTAGTTCATTTTGTTGAATTTAGGTAAAGGACGTCTTCCCTTTCAGTAGACACAATTTCAATCAGACAATTTGGTGAATACATTTCCTCTTCACTATACGCCTCCAATTCTTTTTTCATGTCCGCAACGTGATTTATTTGCCTTCTCAATAAATATGTTAAAATACTATATTGTCTAATCGAAATAAAATTTTACACAATTTTCTTGTGAATTCTTTTTCTATCTCTGTGTCTGTTTTTTATGTTGCTGCAAGAGCCACGCATACGGACACATAATTAACTCCAGAAATAATAATGTTCTGTTCTGTTTCTATTCCAGATTATGTTCTATGTCACTCTGCAGCTTTGCTTCTCGTATCCTCGGGTCTCACGTTCAGTTTTGACAGCGTTTGGATGAAAGTCAACAATTTTTTATTTTTATAATTTGTCGAGTTATCAGTTTGATCGTGTGCTGTTTTGATTGACGAGTTGGTGCTCAGTTGTGCTTTGACCGTGAGGCAATGAACAAGTCCGCAGGGAGAAAAATTGTCACAGTGATGGAGAAAAAATATACAAATTATGGATTCTTGATTGAATTTTATAGGCAGCAATATCCTCAAATGGAAATTGTGGACTTAAAAGAAAGTATTGCAATCATCTTCGACAAATATTGCCATGGTCGCTCTATACGAAAGCAAAATTTAACTGAAAGTTTTGACGAGCTAATTTTATGCGTGTCTTGGCAAGCGCCAAACACACACATATATCCCAATTGTGAACTTAAGAAGTAACAACAGCAAATCAGCTTTCGTCAGGCAATGCTGCACGCGATATTTTGACCGTGCTTTGGGCAATTTAACTTGAACGTATTGGCAATGAATTTTCAGAAAGTATACTCGTATATATACTCGTATATTCATATACGCTTTAAATTTGGTGATTATATACTTTATATAAATAATAATAATGACATTTTATTATAAAAAATAATTGAAATAAAAATAGTTTTTCAAAGTTTAGTTGTATTTTTAAATGATTATGAGGAAAGTTGTTTGAACATAACGGTCCAAAATTGTTTTGTTTTACAGTAAACAGAGTGTAAATTAAAAAACTAAAAGGTAAATTCCACAACGCACGACGCACAAAGCAACTTAAAAATTAAATCACATATTTTTTGTTTTCTTCTTAACATAATAAATGATAAAGCGTTAAATATTTAAGTGTGCTCACAGAAAATTGCGAATAAACAAAGACACCAAACAATGACGAACTAAAAAATAAAAAATAAAATACTTTTAAATTCTACAAATCTTGGATTTTTAGTTTCTTTTTCTTTTTTTTTTTGTTGAAATATTATTTTTTAGTGTTTCTTTGCACCAGTTTTGTTTTGATTAGTATATTTAATAAATTCTACGCTTAAAGCAAATTTTTTGTAAAAAGCTTTCGAAGAGCGCTGCTAGGATACTGCCAGGACTCTCCGTTAAGTACCATCTAACTTAGACGCAGCACACAAGATTTCGCCTTACTTTGTACCACTTTACCGCTTACACACTACCACACAGAATTTGGTTTAGTTTTTTTGTGATTTTGTTTGGGTAACAGACTAAACTAAATTTGAAATATTGAATACTTAATTAGCTACACTTAGAATTACAGTTGCATATTCCTTTTGTGTTTATCAAAATTGTATCAATACCGTATAGAAAGAGGGTGTGTCTATCCTAAGCCTAAGACTACTTACTTTCACTGCTTACAAGCTACTTAAGTTTAAGCCACATTTTGTTTCGTTTCGTTTTGGTTGATTATTGTTGTTTTGCAATGGTGTCCTTAGAGATTAATTGTATCTAAATCTTGGCAAGGTGCGCGCGGACTCAGGTCGCTGTTTGCGACGCCGCCGCCACTGCTGCCAGCACCACCCGCAGCACCGCTGTCCGTGATGTCACCGAGCGAGGAGTTCTTGTTCTCTCTCGTGCTGTTGTTGTTATTCTGATGGGATTTGGTGTCGTTCGGCAGCGTGATATTCTGCACCTTCTTGCTGCCCAAGCCCAAGGGGAATGCGAATTCCTGAGGTAACTTACGCATAATTTTACCCGAAGTAATGAGCCGCCCAAAGCCTTCCTGCAAGTTGAAAAACGGTTTAAGCAATTGATACACTTTACAGAAGCATTCCTAACTAAAACTGACCTGGTGCGCAAAGGCATACCCGGAACGCAAGGAACGACGTGCTCGTCTCGCTGATGGCGTTCGCACCACATCGCTGGTGTGCCGTGCACGCAGATCCGCCTGGCGCCTTTTGAGACGTATCTGCAGCAATAATTATTTAATAATGGAAAAGTTGTTCGTAGTGACTGTCGTTGCTTACCTTATCTGATAAACTGGGATGCACATCGAATAGGTAGAATTTATATGCCAACACAGGCGCCATTATCACAGTCACAGTTATGAACATAGTCGCCCAGAAAGTCAGGTCCTTCATGGCTTGCGTCAAAGATCCCACATAAGGTCCTCCAATGACGTAGTTGTAAAAGTAGTCGAGCACAATGTACCAAATTAAACTACCCCAAATCATGATGTGGTTGAATACGCTCCAATATGAGGTGTAAAGGGCAATCTAGAAGAAGAGAAATTATAATAAGAGACATGATAACAGAAATAATAAGAGAAATGTTAATAAGAGCCAAGGTAAGAGAAATGGTAATAAACGAAATGATAATAGGAAAAAAGAAAATAATAGAAATATTAATAAGAGAAATGATACTAAGAGAATCGATAATAAGAGAAAGGATAATAAGAGAAATTATAAGATATATAACAATAAGATAAATAGTAATAAGAGATTTGATAGGAGAAATGATAGGAGAAATTATGATAAGAGAAATGGTTATAAGAGGAATGACAAGAGAATTGATAATAAGAGAAATGATAATAAGAGATCTTCTAATGAATGGTTCAGCGTGTAATTGTTTGGACCCGGGGATGTCTGTTTAATTGGTTTGTTTTTCATAGCAGAGCTTAATTATAGACCAACTAATGTCAACCAAGCCTGTATAAAGCTTTTTTAACTTACAATGGAAATCGACATTAACTTACAATGCAAGCTTAAAGCTCCCTTGAACCATGCGTATTGGCCTGGCAGGCCTTGCTATATAGCAATCTCCCATTTATCCACCTGTGTAAAGCGTACTTAACTTACAATGAAAATCAAGTAGAAGCTAAGAGCTCCTTTGAATCGTGGGTATAAGCATATCTACCCCTGCTATATAGCAACCTCCTAGTTATCTACCTGTATATATAAAGCTTTTTTAACTTACAATGGAAATCAATGACTGGGCCCTATTATAGACCAATATCCAAGGTATCCACAGATTGTGAGTTCTTTGAGAATATAGTGAAAGAAAACTTTTATTTTGTTATTAAAAGCCCCATGAAATTATCTGTACCACCCACACTCCCAATTTGAATACTCCTAATTGCTTCAATAGAGTGCATCTCAAGACCCAAAAGAGTTATTTTGCTGCAATTTTATATGAAACCGAACTTGAACACAAATGAAAACTGAGCACAATTTGGTGAAAATCGAACCAACACCACGACCCCTATTTTCTACAAGCTTATTTTGTTGAAAATAATACGTCATTAGAATTAAGGGAGCTGCAATCACATATTTCCTTGGAGAGATCTGGGTACTGAATTTGCATGTGAATTGAAAACTTTTCTTATTATTATAAAATTACTAAAATAGAGTGAATGACATTAAGAAATAGGGGTATAGGGTATTTCTAATGGTCTAGACTAGGGAAGGCAACTCAGGACCTCCCGACAATATTAACGTGGTCAGTTACGTGACTTATGAGGGGTGCTCGGAAGGCATCTCCAAATTTTTGAGACAGTGGTCAAAAAAGAGGATTATATTTATATTTTTCTTTTCTAAATATACTTGAAATCAAGAGTGGATATATTGAGTATTATATACTTATTTAACCATATTCACCTGGGCTGTATTATCTATGATTAGAATGGTAGCCACCACCGCGCCCAACGTCATGTGATCGCTCAAAATGTACCCATTTGGTGAGACGCCATCCTTGTAAGTACCTGGAAATATTTTACATAAGATTTTTACCTGGTGTATTTATGATAGTAACAAATAACTGTACCGTAGGGTATCAAAAATAATATCAGCGAACTGAAGGCTCCATGAAGGACGCTGTACACAAATTCCTTTGTATTGAACAATTGACTCTTCAAGCCGGGCGTATATAATTTGGGATACTCGAGGCTGTGCTTGTCGGAGACGTCCTGCTCGAATACGCCCAAAGCTAAGACGGGCAACGATGTGTAGAAAAGATTATACACCGATATGAACATCGGATCGAATACAGTCTAAGAGAAGGATACAATTAAAAACAAGGATAATGTGAAGTGTAAATATAGGGGTCTTTTGTAGAACAAACTTAGCTCTATTTGGAATTAAAACTACAAGGAATGTTCTCCCCTACTCTTGCATGAGTAAATTGAATTGAGAAAAATATTGCCTGTGAGGTAAATTTCATACCGACGATGACCCAATAAATTACCTGTGCGCTAAATCCACAAAAGAAGGAATACCAGCAATGACACAGGGTAAATGCAAAATTCTTGTAGAAAAAGTAACGCAGGAATTTGCACATGCGGTAATACGACCAGCGACCGTGCACCAGTAGCAGCCTCTCCAGATACCGGAACTGCGCAATTGAGTAATCGCTCGCCAGCACCGCCTGCAGACCCTCCTGACCCGAAATGCCCACACCAATATGAGCGGCTGTTTGGTGGTGAGAAAGGAGACATGGTAATCAACTATATCAAATTCGATGAGAATAATGTTACCCTTGATCATGGAGACATCGTTGGCGCCATCACCAATGGCCAGGGTGACTGCATTCTTGGCACGTTTTATTAATTCAACAACCAAAGCTTTCTGCAGGGGCGTCACTCGGCAACAAATCACCGCCTTGCAATGCGAAGCAATCTCCAGGAACCTAAAAAAGAAGGATAATGTGAAGAGATTAAAAATAATATCAAAGAGGAAATAATAAAGGAAATAATAATAATATACAACCACTAAAGGCGGACGGACGGACAAACGAAAATCAAATTTGCTTGGCTTTGGAGGTGATAAGAGTCGAATCCAGGGAGCCCAAACTGGTGAATCGAAGCCGAAGAAGTCCAAGGTGCGTCTGGCAGCCAAAAAGGTCATGGCGACAGTTTTTTGAGATGCATGTGATTCCCATCGATTACCTTGAAAAGGGTACGTATATTATGCGAAGCTGTTGAATCGATTCGACGCTGATTTGAAGTAAAAACGACCGCATTTGGTGAGGGAAAAAGTTCTGTTCCACCAGGACAGCTGACCTGCGCACAAGCCTGCAGTCGCAGTACAAAATTGCATGATTAAGTTGCGACTTGCTCCCTCCCATCCAGATTTCGGCCCCTGCGTCTACTTTCCATATGAAGAAATGGCTCAGCGGCAAGAGATCCACCCTCGTATGGCCTAAGTGCGTCTTCTGGCCGAGTGTCCGTGCCCTTGACAGCCACTTAAACCTAACTACCTAACTTCACTCTCCTCATACACATTTACTCTTTGCTCGGCTTTTGTCTAAGGAGAAAATTTGCGCTTCACTCACTTTGATTCCAGTTCCGGTGACAGGCAGTGCACCAGTGAGTGCCCATTTATCACAATGGCAAATCCGGTGTTCTCCTCCAGAATCTCATCCTGACGCAGCGTAGCGCTGGATTCGTTGCCTTTCTCCAGACTGTCGAAGATTTCATTGCACTCGGCGCTGTGGCGAAGTGGAAATAACAATATTAATATTAATAATAGTATTCAATTACACGAGAGTATGTAAACAAAGCGCTGAACAAATAAATATCGTACAGAGATGACACTGAACAGAACAAATGCATTGGGCGCTGAAGCAGTCTACGAATAATGAGTTTTACACAAGCCAAGGATATTTAATAAACAAGCAGAAATGACACAAATTTACCCAAGAATAGCAAAGATGGATTAGTTTAAGAGTAGTTTAGTTTAGTTTAGTTGAGGAGTAGTTTAGTTTAGCATAGTTGAGTGGCGTTGAGTTGAAGTAGGGTTGGAGATATTAGGAGAGGTGGTAAATATTGTTTATGATAAAAGACATTTAAGAAACATGAAGAACATTCTATTAAATATTTACACTCAACAAGCAGAACAAATTTGTAAATTGATAAACAAACTAATAATAATGCAAATTGTTTATATAAATCACAAACACAGCACAGCAATTGCGAACGATGCATGATGAAATGAGGCTATGGAACAATGACTTCTGCTTTGATTTGATTCGATTGATTGGAAATATACGAGTACAAATAAATAAAATCTAAAAATATGAAGTATATATATGTAGGTATGTATATAAATACGGATTTTACTTTCCGGGCGGAACAAGTACCAATAGAGGGGATCATCCTTTGTATAAATAAAGATCGGTTATTAAATAATTCTTGTATCAAAAAAACAAAAAAAATACCAAAAAAAAAAACAGCACATTAAAAAGAAAAAACTAAGAATGAATTTGCCAAAGAAAAGTTGTTGTTTTTTAAATAATTTAAATTGAAATGAACAAAATTATATTCTTAAGTAGGCCACTTATATATTGGACAATCGAGAGTGTCTGATATAGTAAGCATGCAAATTATTTAAGAGGAGAAAAAATAATCTTCAATGCCTTAAAGAGAGAGAGTGAGAGAGAAAGATAGCATACAAAAAATTAATCGATAAAAAATACATTTAAGGTAAAATTTGACGTTTCAATTGGGTTAATGCTGGAGATAATGGAAGGACACATAAGAAAATATAAGAATATATGGAAGATAAGAAAACTTCGAGGGGTGGAAAGTACATTATAATTCTAAAGTGTTGTCAGAGTGGCCCTCCTTCTATGTTATAACAACTGCACAATTTATATAGGCAAGAGCGAGAAGGGTAAGTTGTAAGGGAGTTAAGAAAGAAGGGAGAAAAGGTAAGTTATATAATACTTGGATTGAAAAAATCTACGCTCTGAGCTGAGATCACTGTGTGGGATTAGCTACTGTGCAAGTTTAGCTACTGTTTGGGTTTAGCTAAAATATATGAATTCCTGTCGGAAATTAACCTGACAGAATACCTGTAGATGAGACTATCCTCATCTTTCAAATAAATAGGGGCATCACAATATATCTTTCAGTTCGCGGTGTATAACACCCTTAAATTAATCTATCTATCCATGGGTTTAGCTACTGTGTGGGTGGAGGTACACCACAGGATGTTCAATTACGTACGAGTGGGCTCAAACATGGGTTTCAGCAAGATGCCGCTTTGTACCACACAATCCGACAAATCATACATTTATTGGAGGAGAAGTTTGCTGGTTATGTCACATCAAGTGGCCATCGAAATCGATCGATTTGACTCCTTCAGGCTACTTTTTGGGGGCTACGTGGAATCTCTGTTATACCACAAATAATTGCGATTATAAAGAAGACAACATCATCCAATTTATGGGATGGGATGGAATTCAAAATAAGTCCTAAAGTTCACGATAATTGATTTGTAAGGCTGCAGCTAGTAAAGGGAACAATCGAATAAGAACAAAAACAATCTATTAAAAACAGTCAAATTATTCATTCATTCGATAGTTGTGTAAAAAATTACTCAAGTTAATTTTCACTCATGGCTCATTTGATCATTTGTTCGCTTCGAATAAGGAAAATAATTTCAGTGGAATAATCACTCGAGTGAGTTTTTCATTCAAGGGTTTTATTTGTCATTTGTTCGCTTTGAATAAAGAAAACAATTCGAAAAGAATAATCACTCGAGTGAAAAATTCAATAATAATGAATCACTCCATGAGGTTTTGAATGTAAATAAATCACTCTAATAATTGTTCCCTTATTGTGCAGATATTCTCATGCATTTTTTGTAGCTTGAATCATTTACTTCAATTCCAAGAACAAAAATTATTCCATATGACAAAATCATTGGATTGTTCAAAGCACTCGATTGCTATTTATTCGATTGTTCAAAGCACTCGATTCTTGTTTGTTCCGATTGTTCAAATCACTCGATTGTCCCATCACTAATTCCGGCATCACCCATCAGAGCCGACCACATTTAATACCACCATAAGAGTGACTTTCAAACAACGATTTCAAAGATCGATCTGCTCTGATCTTTATAGTCGCATTATTATTCATTGTGGTGGTGTTGAAGTATGGTCAAGATACGGGGTGTGAGCCATTGAGAATGTGTTTGTGAGTCAAGATGGAGTGACCAAGCCGAAGCCGCACAGACATCTTTAACTCTATACAAGAGTCGTATTATAATTTTCGACAATACTCGAAAGATTCGCACCTCACTTCACTAATCAATTGATATGCTATATCATAATATAAAGCCATGCAGTATCTATGTTTTAGTACAATGGGGATCAATGCTTTCTTCGGCGGTTCTCCGGCCTGCCCCAAATCACTATAATATCATGATACAGCTGGACTATATAACATCAAGTATACTGTATAACTACTAATATCGCTAGACTATATAATATCAAGTGTAACCTGGCTCAGTGGTTTGGTGTTCATATAATCTCAGTCTCCAGTCTCCTCCTGTGATGGCTCGTGGCTCGACATTTATTAAAAGTTTGGTGGAAGCTGGTTAATATTTAATTGTGCCAAGAGGCATAGCCTCACATATCATTTAGAACAGTTCAGTATTAAAAACTAGAAGTAACTTAGGCCATTTTCACATTTAGCTACAAAGGATGAAGTTGAAATTCTCCTATAGTTTCTATTGAGAATGCTGAGAGTTCTATGGTAAGAAATGGTGGACTACAAATAATTTTAAGTTGAAAAAATTTATAGAAATGAAATAAAAAACTGAGAATATTGATACGGAATTTTGGTCGGAGTTGATTTTTTATGTCGATTGTTTTATATATATATATATATATATATATATATATATATATATATATATATATATATATATATATATATATATATATATATATATATATATATATATATATATATATATATATAATTGGTCTAATTATACGCCATAATCGTGTGTAGTGTGACAGAATCTACCTTGAAAAAAGATTTCTACTGAAGTTGCTACCTCTAAATATGTTCCAATTTAAGTGTGTAGTGTGTGTTTGGCCAATGTGAATCACATAAGCAGCTATTCAGGAGTTTACGAGTACGAGTATATCTAATATATAGGTATGTAGGTATTTATGTATAATAGGTACAGGGATTATATTGAGTATCAAAGATCGTTCAGATAATATCTTGCGCTATTCCAATATCGAGATAGGTGTGATATGAGTGAATCATCTTGTAATAAGGGAATCGTAAGAATAGATTAGAATGGATTGAAGCATCTGATTAGTGACTCGTCAGGAAAAAGCTATTTGGTGAGAGAAAAAAAGTTCATGTATTCAAAATAGAACTTTTGAATGAAATGATGAGATAAATTAAAGAGTTATTCAGTCACAAGTCAGACTTCATATATTAGAAGCATCATGATGAAAATTATCACACACTTGGAAGGTGAGCTCGACATTCGTTTCTTCAAATACGAAGCTCTTAAACTTCGATTTATGTATAAAGTAGGTGCATCACTGCAAAAGCTTTCGTACGTGGAAAGGCTCCACTCAATGCTTATTAACAATCGGAGAATGATTGTATTTGTACTGCATTAATAGAGAATATTGGCACAGCAGAATACTGGCACATCAGAACACTGGTACATTATTCGGCGATCAATAAGATATCGAAATATAGCGACAGATACCATATAAACGAGGTCGCTAGCATAAAAACAAGCAAAAACTCCTTACTCATTTGTTCACACTCAATTTCAGAGCCACTTCTCAGACCATTTGCTCATTCATAGGCCAGATTGATACCCAACCGTGCCTTGCAAATATCTCGTCTAATAAAATATGTTTATATATACTTTTCTATATAGCAAATTTAGGGCAGATTGTTTGAAAACTAGCTTATTATTATTTATGTAGAACCCAAAAAAAAAACTACAAAACAACATAAAAAATTATTTACTGAAACAAAGGAAAAAAAGAGACTTGAGTTTAAAAAGAAGAAAAAACAAAAAACTCCAACAAAAAATTAACTATAAATTTATAAGTTAAGAGTGTAGGCATTTGAGAGAGAAACTTGGTGTTGTTGCTTGTGTTTTTTTTTTAATTTTGGAGTTCCCTCTACCTGTCCGGCTCGCCCTTATTACGCTTAATTGTGTCATCATCCCACCTAAAGGTAACGACCGATATCGCTGGCGGTGGCGGCGGCGGCGGCGACACCTGCGTTCGAAATGCGGCCCCGTGCGTCGTGGCGTTGTGGCGCTCCATGTGCGATCCGTTCAGATTGAGATTGACAGTGGGCTCCAGGGCTGAAAATTAACACAAAAATGATTATTTTCGATTATTTTGCAAAAAATAATAAAAATTCATAAATTGTAATAAATGATGAAAATAAAAAAATTGCAAAATGTAATAAAACATAAAAAAAAATAAAATAATATAAACTAAATAAAAAATAAAACAAAATTAAAAAATTGCAAAAAATATTAAAAAACTGAAAAATAAGAAAATAAATTGTAAAAAATAAAAAAAAATAATAAACATAAAAAAAAAATATAAACTGTAAAACAAAATTAATTAATTGAAAAAATGTTTTAAAAAACAAAATTAATTAATTGAAAAAATAATAAAAATAAAAAATTGCAAAAATAAAAAAAAATTCAAAAAATAATAAAAAATAGACTTTAAAAAAATTTATAAATTACAAAAAATCAAAAAATAGTAGTAAATAAACTGCAAAAATGAAAAAAAATTTATAAACTGCAAAAAATAATAAAAATAATTCTAATTCGGTTTCTATAAAATGAGAAAAATATGTTAAATTTATTTAAAAAAGAAATCTGTTCAGTTTATATAAAGAAAAATACGTTCCTTGCGGTGCTGTTTTAATTTAATTTTTATACATTCCTGTTTAAAAAATTGTTTTCTGAATATTTGTTTGTTTAATTTTTAGAGACCCAACAAATTGTTTTGTAAGTTTTTTATTTTATTAATTTTGTTTTAATTACTTTGTCGCAGAAATTTGTGATTATTGCTTGCTATTAAAATTTTTCTTCTTTAAACTTTGGATTATGTAAAATTTTTTTAATGATTTTTAAATTTATTGTAAATAATTAATTAAAATAATTATATTTTACATAAAAATATGGCCACAAAAAGGTTATTTTTACTGCTAGTGAAGTACTTACGTGTTGGTCGAAATCTGTTCACGATGCGGATTGACTCTTTGAATTGGCGCAGCTGTTTGTCCACCTCCTCCATTGAACTGCCATCCACAATAAATATGTCGGCCAATTCGTCGGTCAGGAGTTGGCATGAGTACCCAATGTTAATGGCAGTTTCTGGAATGGAAAACAATCATTTTAGGTCTAAAGTCCGCTCAAGTGATTCAACGGCTCTGTGGCTTACCCTGCTTATCACCCGTCAGCACCCAAATTTTGATGCCAGCCATTTGTAAATTAGCTATTGTCTGAGGCACCCCATCCTGCAGCTTGTCCTCTATAGCAGTCACGCCCACCAACGCCATTTCGCTCTCGATTTCCTCATACATGGCGTTTAGCTTGTCCTCGCGGCCGTCCATCGATATCGAAGCTTCCTGATGGCGTTGCTGCCAGTCATCAAAGTAGTCCTCATCTAAACGACGCTCGGCCAGCACCAGAGTACGCAGTCCCTCACTGGCGAATTTCTATACAGGCAATGACGTTATAAGCACATGAATAGTAGGACCTTAAAATGACTCGCACTCACGTTTAAATGTTCCTGAGTACGTGCTTTAATATCATGTTGACTAGAACTCAATCTATCGTAGATCACATTGTCGGCGCCCTTGCAGTAGAGGACGATGTGGTTGCCGCGCCGCAGTATCACCGACATGCGTTTGCGCACATTATTAAAATCTAAAATATTCAACAGTTCGTAGTCCTGCAAAGGAGACTTATTATTCATGTGCCCTAATCAGAGATAAAGGAATTTCCATGGAGTACTTACCTCCCTCTGGCTCATGACTTCTATGGTAATACTGTTGGGCGTCCGAGAGCGAAAGACGAAACCGAAATTACGCGCAGCAGACACCAAAGCCGCCTCGTCGGGACTTTGCGCCTGGTACTCCAGACGGCCCTCCACGTACTCCGGCATTACCGTGTGGCACAGGGCCAGCAACCGAAAAAAATTATGCGCATGCTCCTCGTCCGAGCGCACTGCGTCGAGCAGCGTGCCGTCGTACCAACGAAAGTCGGACTCATACTCGGGGTTGGCAGAGAAGTCCACCGGCTTCAGGGCCTTCAATGGAATAAAAAGCACACACATCAGCAAATGAAATACAAAATTCAGCTGGGGGAGGAAACTGGGTAAATACAGAGTATTCTTTGGGGTATGGTAGCGTTTCTAAGCGTATACGAGTACGTATTTTACTATATGGATTTATGTACTTATGTTGTAAAAAGGCAGCTGTGTGGCAAGATGAGTAGTTGAAAGCGTAGCTGAAAGCGTCATGCGGTTCTTGATTGATGGGTCTACGCGTATGCAAGAATAGAGAGGTTAGACTGGACGCATCGATGGGTCTAAGTCTTACGATGATGCCTAACATGGAAAGCGCAGCAACCAAATATGTACGTGAATGGAGGATCTGCATGAAAGGATAATGAAAATGCTGTGCACTCAAGTCATGAAATGAGTAAAGGACGTAAATCTAAAATATCCCAAATGCTATTTATGCTAAATATAAATTAAAACAATATAATATGATAATAATAAACTAAAGAAAATAATAATAATAATAAAAAAATAAAAAGTAATAAAATTTAAGAAAATAAAAAAATATGTAATAAATTTAATAAAAATTAATATATTAAGAAAAAACAATAACAATACTAATTGGGAAGAGAATAGAATAATAATAAATTAATGAAAATAATACGTTAATACTTGTAATAATTTTTATTTATTTATTTATTTTATTTTTTATAAAACTAATAAATTAATTGGGATAAAATAATTATAGTAATTTAAACGAAAATAATAATACAAGAAAAAAATAAAATATAATAAAAAATAAATATAATATATAAATAAATTAAAGAAGGTTAATAAATGAAGAGAAAAAAATTAAAATGATCAATTCAAGAAAGGTAATAAATGAAGTGAAAATAATAATAAGAAAATAAAAAAATATGTAATAAATTTAATAAAAATTAATATATTAAGAAAAAACAATAACAATACTAATTGGGAAGAGAATAGAATAATAATAAATTAATGAAAATAATACGTTAATACTTGTAATAATTTTTATTTATTTATTTATTTTATTTTTTATAAAACTAATAAATTAATTGGGATAAAATAATTATAGTAATTTAAACGAAAATAATAATACAAGAAAAAAATAAAATATAATAAAAAATAAATATAATATATAAATAAATTAAAGAAGGTTAATAAATGAAGAGAAAAAATTAAAATGATCAATTCAAGAAAGGTAATAAATGAAGTGAAAATAATAAAATTAATAAATGGATTTGGAGAAAATAATAATAATAAAATTTTTTTAAGAGAAATAATAATAATAAAAATTATTTAAGAGAAAATAAGGAAATAAAAACAATAAAATGAACGAAAATATATATATATATATATAATAAATTAAAGAATTGTAATAAATTAAAAGAAAAAAATATACGTAAAATATATAATAAATTAAAGGAATGTAATAAAGCCGATAGTCCTGATAGATAGTGCTTATAATATAATAAGTTTATTATAATTTTAATTATACTAAATATATAAATAATAAAGACAAAAAAATAATAAAAATAAATTAGAAGTATGTCATAAATTAAGAGAAAAATAATAAAAATAAATCATAGGAAAATAAAAAAGATAATAATAACTATATAAAGGAAAGAATTTCCATTGTGCCATGATTTCAGACCAGAGCAATAATCATCCTCTAAGAAAAAACATTAATATGAATATAGGAAAATGTATCTCTGATATAAATGAGGTCAACAATTAATAGAAAGGAAATAATAATTAGAAAGAGGAGCGAAATTCGACTATGACATGAATTAAAGTCAGCAAAACAACCTCAAACAAATATAGGAATATTATCTATATAATAAAAGCGCTGAACCTAACATTTAAAAAATTACACTAATTGACACATTTGGATTTTTATTCTTTGCTACCAAGAATCAACACAATTTTCTAAAGAATTTCGGCCCTAAACACGAATTTGCTGTCAAAGAAAGCGAAGTCGAATCGTTTCTGAGATATTGTATAATAGTTTAATTTCAACTTATACAGAAAAAAATTATAATTGATTAATTATTTGCGGTGAAAACTAATTTTTTTAGTTGATTTTGTCGATTTTCTTTTGGTTAATCTCGAATCGGTTTCGAGACGACAATAGTCTCCAAACATATTTTCGTCCTAATATCCTTGATAACTGTTGACTGCCACTTTTCAAATAGAAATCAAGCCTTGCTTGCATTATAAGAATGATACCTCTGTAGTTAGTGTTCCAGCCATGGAAACCTGTGCAGTGTTGGGGTACTTGTGCTTTGAATGAATTTTGTACCCGAATATGGCAAAAGTAAACTATCATCCCGTGGACTATCATCCCGTGGACTATCATTCTGTGGACTTATAATTCAATGGACTATCATTCTGTGAACAATCATTCTGTGGACTATCATTCTGTGAACTATCATTCTGTGGACTATCATTCTGTGAACTATCATCAAATACTATTGAAGGACTGTTGAAGAAATGAATCAACGAAAAAATAAGTCAATCTTGGAATAATCTTCCTTGATTAAGGCAAGCCAAAGAAAGCCCTTCTCTGAGACTAAATAATAAATTCATAGTGATAAATAAATACATTATAATGATTAATCGATCAAGCTGAGATTTTCTCGTTTTGTTCACTAGAATTAATTTGAAATTGAATGGAGTAGGAGTAAGGCTCCCCTCGAGTCTCGAGAGGTACATACGTATTCTCTAACTCGAGGTATCACAATGGACCGCAGAGCACATGGCCTAACTGTGTCTGTACCCTTAAATGCCCCACATGATCCGGCATGGTTGTATTGAAGAGGGAAACCGACGATGGGAGTGGTGACAGCGCTTACATACTTAGTTTCAATCGATTGATAATAACAAAACGAAAAAAGGGAAACCAAAAAAGCGTTTGATAATTGAAGCAGCAACTCTAGTTTAGACCTACATATGTCGATCAATGCATATACAGGGTGCTAAACGGGTGCAACAGATACAAAGAAATACACTGAAAAACACATGCATACGTGCACTCTTTGGTGGGACGAACTCCAATTGGTGGCGTAAATGTTAGTGCTAAAGCGATTGTCGGTGGTGCATGCGTAGGTGCCGTGGTTGTTGGTGTTGTTGTTGATGCTGCTGCTGGTGCTGGTGGTGGTTTTGGTGGTGGTGTTGGTGGTGTTGTAGGTGCTTGTGTGGTTGCATTGGTAACTGTCGTGGGTGCTAGTGTTGTGTTTGGAGTGACCGTTGCAAGAACAAAGTGGCACACAAAGCGAAGTGCTGCATTTGGTGCAGGCGGTGCCGTTGTTGGAGGCGGTGTTGGTATTGGTGTTGGTGTTGGCGGTGGTGGTGTTGCTTTTGCTGGTGGACTTTTTCGCTTTTTTGTTTAAACATGAGTGCAGTGCGGGAGTTTTGGCGTTTGCTGCTGCGAGTTCTACTTCTACTGCTGTTGTGATTGATATTGATGGTGGTGAGAGGGAAGGTGGCGAAGGCAGCGACGGGGTCAGTGGCGGTGACAATGGCGGTTTCAGTAGCGGTGACAGTGGAGTTGGTGGTGACAGTGGCGTTGGCGGTGATAGCGACAGTGGCGGTGTTATTGGTGTTGTTATTAGTGTTGTTGTTGTTGGCGTTGTGGCTCTTGCTATTGTTGGTGAAAGCGATAGTGGCGTTAGCGCTGCTGTTGTTACAATTGCATAGGCATTTGTTGCTGGGTTTGCCGCTATTGTTGTTGTTGTTATTGTGGTGGAGGTGTTGTTGTTGGTGGTGGTAGTGAATATATTGTTGTTGCATTTGCAGTTCGACACTATCAGTGTCTTTTTGGGCATTTCATTAAAAATCATTACTTTGTCGCTGTCGGTGGACAGCGTGGACTGCTGACGCCGCACATTTCCTCTCCCTCTGCTCGTCGCACTGCTGGAGTTCGTTGTGGTGGGTGATGGTGGCTGCGTATCCGACGCATACTGGATATGCTTCGTCTTCAAGTCGGTACTAACAATGGCAGCAGTTGGCCGCTGAACACATCTGCTGAGCAAGCGTCTGGTGAGTGGTGCTGTCGATGGTGCTGCTGTTGGTGGTGCTGCTGCCGCCGTTGCTGTTGTGGGTGGTATTGTAGGTATTATTGTTGCCGTTGTTGTTTGTGGTAGTAGTGGTGGTGGCGGCGGTGTTGCTGTTATGGCAACACCACCTTCACTGGGTGCGGTGACAACAATTGTGCTTTTCGGATGCACCTCCACAGTATGCAATAGAATTGTTGGTGGTGCACTTTTGCTGTTGCAGCTGTTGCTGTTCATATTTTGTAAATTTGTTTGCTTCTACAACGAGGAATGAGTTTTTAACGTTTGTTTTCTTTGTTGTACTTAAAAATAACTTAAATCAAAAGAAGAGCAGAAATACAATTGAAAACACTGTGTAAACATACAAATGTGGTTGTTGTGGTGGGTGGTTGGGTGTCTGGATGTGTGTGGGGTGGATTGCAGTGAATGGATGATCGGATCGTGGTGTTTCACTTGCCACTACACAAAAACCCAATTGGCACAAGAATCCCGGCAACGCAAAAACAAAGTAAACCAACCGACGCGTGTATGAGATCTGCTTCGCTAGTTCACACAAAGAGTGCTCCACAAAGAAATCATTTAAATGAAATAAAAATGTTGTTTGGTGCTTTGGCAAAAATAAGAATCATATCGAGCGCAACGTTTTTTGAAGTATTTCTAAGAAATTTGGAACTAATTATATACACAGCTGGACTTGGTATGGTGTCTGCCCACAGTTAGGGGGGATAGAACTAGGTGTATATGTGTATGTCTGTCTCTAGTGTAGTGCTATACTAGGGTGTCTATATATGTGTACATAGAATCCATTGCACTCGTATTCAGACAATGTTTGAGACGTTATTAGTAAGTCAACCCAAAAAAGCTGCATTGGATTAGGGCGGGCATGTTAAATGTTACAACGTTCTGTACGAGTTCACGAGTTATTTTATACAGTTAAAAGTAAAGCGTATCTGTTATAGAAATGCACTGCTTCCCGCTATGTGGTTGAGGGGCTCACTTACATCGGTCATTTCGACCACTTCACCGGTGCGAAAATCAATGACATCGCCGTAGGTGCGTCCATTAATACTGCATTTGTTGAATGTCATAATGTTCTGAGTGAGTGTTCCGGTTTTATCCGAAAATATATATTGTATCTGTCCCAGCTCCTCGTTGAGTGTGGTGGTGCGGGCTTTGGCGTGGGTTTTCGTTCGATCGTAACACATTTGCTCATCCCAATTTATAAGAAATGATTGCACGAAACGTATTACCTGCAAATAGAGAGAGTAATTGCATTAAATTAAATCGGGGCAAGCAAATCAGGGGCTTTCTTACCTCTACTGAAACGTAGAGAGATATTGGCACAACAGTATTTAAAACAATTGCATAGGAAAAGAACACTAGCAAACCAATAACCGTGGCACCCTGGGCTATCTCCTTCGGTATGATGTTCTCCCAGGGTAAATATACCTAAAGTAAATATCATACATATGTATCTTCGATATTCTAAACTGCATTGCCTTACCTGAAAATGCTGTCCAATAAGACCTTCCCAGATGGCGCAGGCCAGTGTGAAGAATGCGCAAATCGAGAGTAAAAATAAGACAATCTGGAAGAGCAGAGGAAAGCGCCATTGATCGCACACAAAATAGACATTTAATATATTTGCACAACTTACTCCAATAATTATAAAATTTAGCAGCCTATCGACGCCGGTGCTTTTGAATTGCGTCTTCCCAGAGTTCTGCATTAGTTTGGTGTCCTTGCCGGCGAATATCACAACGCCGTAGCACCATTGCGTGTTGCGCAGCACACAGCCTCGTAGTAGGATTTTCTCATTATCTAAGGAGAATCTTTGGTTTCGCCACATCAGGGTGCCCTCGAATTTGTTCAGCAGATTGTTCGGTCGCTCGCATATGATCTCCCCATTGAAGTGCCACAGCAGATCGTGCCGTTGGCCCAGTTCGATGGTTTCGGGCAGGCACTGTTTGCACTTCAGGTTCGTTTCGCCATCCAATTCGGCGGTCTCAATGAAGCACAAACCATTCGGCTCGGAGGTGGTCAATAACAGGATGTCAGCGGCCACGAACTGATTGTTCTCCAAGCGGATCACATCGCCGACCTTCAAGAATTTGCAAAGCAATCAGAGTGAGAGCAGGACATTTACAGATTTTCAGTAAAGTAATTGTCGAGTTTTAACGAAAATGTTGAAGTTTTTTTTCTTCGCATTCTTTGTTGGGAAATTTTGTGAAAATCAAAAATGTATTTAATTACTATTCAGAGTTTTAATTGTTGAAATTACGAAATTGAGGAGCTAATTTGGAAGTTATGAATATTGATTTTATTTCCGAAACATTTCAGCAACTAACTTACTTAATTTCAGAAATTGAATTGAAAACTTTCAGCAATTAATTTTTGAATTCCTAAAATATAATCAAAACATCTCAGCAATAAATCACCTAATTTCAGAAATTAATTAGATGCATTTCAAAATTACTTAATTACTTAATTTCCGAATTTGAATTGAACATTTTCCGCAATTAAATTACTTAATTTCAGAACTCTTGTGAAACATTTCAGCAACTGAATTATTCAATTTCCGAAATTGGATTTTTAAAAATTTCAGAAACTGATTTAATTCAATTCTGAAATTCAGCAACTGAATTATTTAATTTACCGAAATTTTATTGAAACATTTCAACAACCGAATCTGGAAGAGGAGAGGAAATTCTGAAATTAATTTGAACATTTCAGGAACTAAATACTGAATTTTGGAAATTTTAATGAAAACTTTCAGAAACTGAATTACTTAAATTCAGAAATTGAATAGAATTATTTCAGCAATTAAGTTACTTATTTATGTTCGAAATTAAATTACTTCATTGCCGAATTTTAATTAAAACATTTCAGCAATTAAATTACTTAATTTCAGAAATCTCATTGACCAATATCAGAAACTGACTCACTTCATTTTCTCAATTTAAATGAAACATTTCAGCAACTGAATTACTTAATTTTAGAAACTGATCACTTAATTTCGGAAATTGTATTGAAAACTTTATTAACTAAACTACTTAATTTTCGATACTGAATTAGTTAATATTCTTCAATAAATCATTTACTTTTTTACAGATATCTTTAGAAATGAGCCTCAAATCAATTCACGCTCGGCAATGTGATATTTATCACTGATTTTTGTAATGAAAGTTGTAATTCCTGAACTGTTTTAAGATCGGAAATTGAACTCTCAGAAAATTATAAGTTATATATTATAATATATATATATAAATTATAATTTATAACCCTCCCTCTAATTTCCAGTGATCGTATTTCTCTTCTGCATCAATTTAATTACTGAATCTCATCGAGGTTTTTGTGCGCCCGCGGAACCACAGGCATTAATTATTATTCTGACTTGTACAGTTTCCCGAAAATCCAACAATTCCGTTCCCATTTAAACGAAATCTGTTTCTCTTTGATACATTTCAGACTTTCATAATTTTTCCGACTTTTATAGTTTTCGTTTTAATTGGAATTTGAAGCAAATAATAAACAATTCAAAGTTCACACAACCGAGCGCCGATTGAGTGTGTACGAGCGTTCTATAGAATATACCAACCTGCACACCTGACCATCTCTCATCGATTAGTTTGCCGTTTCGCAATGCCTTGGACCCTCTGTTGTTCACCTGGGAATCCGACAGATGCCGTTGCTGTGCGGAATAAATGAAACGAAACGAAACATGTGTTAAAAATTTATTAAATATTCACTAAATACTTTTTCACTCCGAGTAGAAATGAGCGGAGAAATCGAAAGGGAACCGAGGGGAACACAAGAAAATAATTATATTAAAAAATGAAATAAAACGCAATAAACTGATATTATAGCATGGAAGAATACGAGTAACTTTTGCAGCTATTAACAAATAATTAAAATAAATTTATATTAAGTTCCTATCTCTGAATCCATAGGAAAGTTGAGCCACGGCAACATTGTTAGAAGTGGGGTAATCAGGAGGAAATAATCCTGGATCCTGCCCTGAGACTAGCTACAATATGGGGAGTGTGGGTGCGAGGAGTCTAATGTCTGCTATTGTGACAAGAGAGAAAGGACGATTATTTGGAAAGTATAGGTAGGTAGGCAGATAAAGCGGTCACCAGAAGGGCACACTTAGGCCACCATTGACCCCTTGTGATACCGCATGATACCCAAACCCTTTCAAAGGTCCAGCCACTTCGAGCTTTTAATGAAGCAGTTGATGGATTTTTGGAATATCTCCCAAAGAGTCCAGAAAGTGGTTACCCAGGAAAGTGCACCTTCTTCTGGACAGCACCGTACACAACAGGTGTTCAATGGACTCTTGCTCCTCCTCGCCCATGTAACTCCTGCATAAGTCATTAGAGGCAATTCCAATGTACTACCGTGAGTACCCAGGGTCCAGTATACCGTTAGGACACTAATTACGGAACCTATACTCAGTCTATTTAGAGATACTAAATGCTTTGAGCCCTTGACACAATGAAGAACCATGAAACTAACTGCATAAGGACATTTAATAAGCTTCATAAGTGTAGCTTTAAGGCCTTTATAAAACACACATGTATAATTTTTATAGCACCTTTATATTGTGCAACTAGTTTAAGTTGGCCGTGGTCCTTAATCCTTCATTTTAGTACGCCTAAGAACGAAGGCCTGGGATTGTCCTAATAAGATATTGTGACGAAACCAATTCAACACGTATAAATGTCACGTTAAAAATATATGTGGAAAGCCCTATTATTGCTGTCTCATTCTCAATAATGGTTTGTGTTATTAGTAATGTTGTTCTTTTCTTTCACGTGATACAAGATACTGGGGTTATATGCAATAAGCCATAAATGATGCTGTCCTTTTCTATCATAAGTGAGACTTAGTAAATGCCTCTTTCACAGTAATTGACGGTATTGCACAATGCTCTTAAATGTGGTGGAGTGATTCTCATTGTGTGCAGAACTAGTTCTGTCATAAGGAAAATAATCATTTTGAGGTCATATTTTTATTATATTTTATACTATAAATAATATTTATGTATTATAAAAGACAATCCAGTGATCCGAACTATTGTCATAAACTTATTTTCATACGAAATTTAATTGAAGCTCTACGCAAATTTTAGATGATGAAAGAAAATCACATTTGTTTCCAGACTTTTATATTAAATCATCCCACTACATTTTGAGTAAAGTGTATGTACTTTGTCCCACTGTACTAACATTTCCTGACGCTGGAGGAAAATACCAATGCCATATTACAAACCGTTTGTAGGCTACGTCCCTTGTGACTTAACTTAACCTTTATTGCGGTAATGCAGCAATATAAATAATAAAAAAATGAATTAAACGTGTAAAATTTAATTTACGCCTGTGTGTGTTCTCATACGTGGATATGTAATTTTTTTCAATTTAGCATATGCTGGAATAAAGCTAATTGTGAACTAAATGGCACTGCACTCGGAGCATCACTCAGGATTCACCTTGGTGTGCATGAATGTCGGAAATGTGATGCTACGCTGCAACTCGAGGGTTGTTAAGCTTATTTACCAGAAAATGTCAATGTCAAAAATGCGTAAGCATACAAGTTGCACGTGCTGCAAGCTCGTGTGTGCCACATGACATTCATGCCACTTCATACTGGGGTACCTCATGGTGGGTGGGGGAAGGCGCTCGTATAAACAAGTGAAATCTAAACTGATGCTGTAAATGCAGTAAAAACCTGTAAAGAAGCTTGATGGTGGCTTAGACTGATGAGAGTTACTCTTTACCTTAACTTAATTTATCAAACCACGCCCACTTCAGTAGGTGAGTTCATGGCTATACTGGAACTAGATAACTCAATACTAAACCTGGGTATTTTATAAGCGTTTTTCATATTGTTGAATGCTACAGGAAGGTGTTGAATGCTACAACGATGAGCGAGCTTTGGGGGCGTTCGAGAGAAAAATTCTTCGTCTACGCGTCTACGGAGAGTATTGAATCAGATGGAACAACGAGCTGTATGAGCTGTACGCCGACATTGATATAGTTCAGCGCATTAAAACACAGCGGCTGCGCTGGCTGGGACATGTTGTGCGAATGGATGAAAGTGCTCCGGCGAAAAAAGTATTTGAATCGATGCCGCCGGGTGGCGGACGCAGGAGGGGGAGACCACCACTACGTTGGAAGGACTAAGTTCAAGAGGACCTGGCTGCACTTGGTGTTTCCAATTGGCGCCAGCGTGCGCGAAGCAGAGACGACTGGCGAAGGCTGATAACGCGGCAATGATCAGAAATGGTTGTACGCCAATTATGATGATGATGACAGGAAGGTGGGCGTAGGTGTTCTTATATTACACCCACTTTGATCACTAAGTTCCACACTCGAATTTTGTACTATTAAGTAAAATGTTGCTAATCAATCTTCTATAGATGTCGAGTTATACATATCACGTCACTGATGAGCGTGTCACTGATGTCAATTCGCCACTTTTTTGATCATTGTTTTATAATGACTCTGTGACCCATCATGTAAAATTTCTTGAATAAATGAATTTTATAGGACTCCAGTTATGTGTGCATTGTGGGCGTGGTAATATGTACCCCTTTTTTAGCACGCATACATATATGAAGCAAAACTACCTTCATACCAAATTTTATTTTTATATCAGTAAAAGGAGTCTTAGTATGGTAATTTTAAAAGGGTCTCGTGGGTTGCTTATATGGGAGAGTAGGCGTGTCTTTACTGCTTTCCACCTCATTTGCATATAATTTTATAGTAATATATATATTCAATTTAATTCATAAATAGTTTATAGGTACTCAGTTATTAACGTGCGAAAATAGTGGGCGTGTTTGTCGAACAATACATCGCCCAGATTTTGTATAGATTTTAGTATGAAACAAATTCATATCATCAATAATTTTTATCAGTGCATTTGTACGATAAATTGTAGGGAAGCTGTGGTAACTTTAAGTGAGTATCCTTTATCAATGTTATAGAGATGAACAGCCGGACGTGGTTAATCTTTATATATTTACCTCCCACTCATTTCTATAGCTTGGATCCATCTGTGTATATATGTATCCAATTTACATGTGGCAGGGGTGCCGTCCTTTCATTCGTCCCTAGAGAGAATGGAGGTTCTACACTTGCCATTGAAGTTATAGCATGGAGTAATGTAGTCAAAAAATCAGGAATGTCCTCAAAACGTTCTAAGATAGACACATGTCTTGCATCCCTAGATGACAGGACAGGAGTGAAAGATCCCCCCTTGAGGCGTGCCTCTGCACACGGACTTCTTGGTCGACGCCACCCTTATGCTCATAAGCACCTTTTCAATCCACCTGCTCATAGCTGTGTCTACTTTCAAGTCTGTAACAGCTCTGTAAAAACTCTGTAACAGCTCTGTATATGTGTGTGTATTTATAACTGTTACGCCCTCTTTTGGGTAGGTAGGTAGGTAGGTAGGAGTGGCCGCCCAGTTTGCCAAAAGCATACTTGAGCACACATAATGGCCCATTGTGATACCACGGTGTGGCGCCGTTCAAGCACTGACTAAAAAGGTTCCCATACTCGGGATGGTGATAATCAGCGCAAGGACAGCGCCTAGGTGGGTGTTATAAACACAACTCAGCCCGAACTAACTTGCCCACATCTCCTTTCTAAAGCCAAAGTTTTTAAAAGATGTGATGTATTTAGTACAAAATATAGGTGAATATATAAGCTGATATATCGCTGATTCCCTGGAAGAGTATCCTCAAATTTCCTCTTTAAAATAGATCCCAAATAAGTCAAGAGTTATCCCCAGGATTGTTCTAAGAAAGTCTTTATAAATACGTGACCAAAATCAAGAGCCCCTACTGAAAAAGTTTGTTAAAGGACGATACTGTTGCATCCCCATCGATTTTTATCTACTCGTATGTTTTGTGGCTACTTACAATGTCATCGTAGGCATCCTTGACGGCTGTCAGTGTGAGTACGCCAATCAGGGGTATGGCTGTGGTAACTGGCGTCAAAGAGGATATCGCTGGTATCAGTTGCAGTACCAGAAGGCAAAGAAAGTAGAAGTTGGCAAGGCGTTGAAATTGCTCCAAGAGATTAAATGGTAAAAATGTTAATAAAGAATATTTGGACGTTTTTATGTAATTATCCTGCAAAAAAGAGAAGACATTTATATTATTAATTGCAAGCAACAAAATGTGTTTTTTAACAAAAATCTAATTCTAGTATAGAAAAAGCGGGTTGCGGTGACGTATGAGCAACATTAAATTCATTCACACACACGCACAAATTGTTTCAAACATTATTTACCTTATTTTTATAAACAAAAACATTTAATATACTCTTAGACAGCCCCCTTGACCAAATAACCAACAAAACAAAAATCTGCCAAAACAGTCAAAGGCCAAAATGGGAGTCAGTTGAAAGAAAGTAACAACGTCGTCATTCCTCAGCAATGACGGCGACGAGTGTTCATATAAATAAATAAATAGATTCAAATACAAATGTTGAGTCTCGCCAGACATTCGGTCTGTTCGACAACTCGCCGTGCTGATGAAGTGGAGACGACAAATTGCTGAGCTTTTGTGTCTTCACCTGAAGCTACGTGGCGATTTTTTATGCGTGGGCCTTGGTGGGCCCGCAGCCAAGGCACTGTAAACAATCAATTATGCAGTATTGATTATTCCCATTCCCCTGCCCATATACGAGTTAATATTAAATGTGCCCGCGTGTATGAAGAACCTAATCAAATAAAGTATCAAATCATTTGCTATTAATTGGAGCTGTCATAGAAAAATGTTAAATTTTATAAATTATAAATTTATTAATGAATTTTTCATAAACAATTTATCAACCTGAACTTTATTTCCATTGCTAACTAAAATCTACAATTAAAAACAAACTGGCAATTAATGACGTAAAATGACGGGACAAATGGTGGATTGAGAAGCTTCTGATACGGAGCTGTTAACAGGAGCAGGGGTAGGTAGAATCATACCTCTCGGGATTTCAATTAATACTTTTGTTGCAAAGAGAAGTAAAAAGAACTGTTGATTTTGGGAGTTACTTTGTCAAAGTAGAAGCAAGTAAGAATAACTGGTGACGTCACGACAGTTATTGAATCACGATTAACATGCTTCAATCACAGCTCTTTTGAAGTAAGCGTTCTAGAAGACATCATCATTGGAACATTGAGAATATGCCCACGAACATGAAAAATTTAAATATGTATGTTTTAGAAAATCAATTTAAATCAACAATCATTAGGGGTTTCCCCAATTATTCCAGAAAGATATTGGAGATTTTGATTTTATTCTAGTGAGGGTCGTTAGGAAGTGATAAGGTCGAACATGAAGCGCTTATTGAGGACCTAATAGATATTCCTCACTCACAAGGTCGGCATATTCAAAGTTGGAAAATCTACTGAGGGTAGAATCATATATTTCCACTCGTTTAGGTACTGCAATATATCATAGCAGTATTACTTCGTAGTTCTTAAGTTAAGGTTGGTGACCTTGGGACTTGAAGTCGAGGTTTTCTAAAGCTAACAGAATGTGTGCTCCCATCTACTCTACTTTTGAGTCGAATGCCTTCAATTGCTCGAAGAGATTTACCATTTCACCCATAAAACCAAAACTCTTCTTCTCAAATACCTTCTTCCGAGTCAAATACCCTTAATCGTTCGAAGATATTAACCATTTGCCCCATACCACCCCCGCCTTCCCTCACATTTTCACTCATATTCACGGTGCAAGTTACTTATAACAATAATATGGTTGTGTCCCAAGTTGGGTCTACTTACAGCGTATTTGAATTGTCCGTTAAATTCCCGGTCATTAGCACGGATTCTGCGTTCATTGTCTGGAAATAAATATAAAGCAGAAGAATGAGTTATCAAATAATATTATAATTCTATATTATTTATATTATAATAAAATAAATTCATCAGGGCAGGGTATCAATTGAGGGACCTAAGTGGACAATTACCGGAAAAGTAATAGGAACTGCGTCTGCGGCGTATCTGCGATAATCGCCGTATACCCTTCTCCTTGGCGCTCTGAAACATGCAGCTGCCCTCCGCAGTGGCCGCAAACTGCTCAAAGTCTGCACTGACGGTGAGACTCTTGCGACCGATGCCGACGCCGCCACCGACATTGAGAGTGGCGTCGGCGCTGGCACTGGCACGCGCACGACTGCTGCGACGACGCCGGCAGCTGCTGCGCTTCCAGATGTCCAACTTCCCCAGCACCGACAACAGACTCGCCCGCAAGCCGGCCGGCGGTGCCGCTCCATCGATCGCATCTTCAGCCGCCTGGTCAGTCGTCAGGAGCACCTGTTCGCGTGTGTCGCGAAACGGCGGCGCCCGATACACCTCATCCTGGTCCACACAAATGGTCGCTTCTGTGGGCTTCTTCTGCAGTGAGGCGGACCGCGTGTGGGCATTCGTCCAGGCCACATCCACCACGCACGTCGCGTTCTGGTGCACGTCCGGTGCGGAGCGTGGTTGCAGTTGCAGTTCGCCGGTTTGCGCCAGTGTCGCCAGACTGTAGAGGCTCTCGGTGTGTGTTTTACTGCGCCGCCTCTTGGAGTTGTTCAGCGGCGGCAGCGGCGGCGGCAACATGGCGGCCACATCGGGTATGGTGCGGCTGGTGGACAGGTGGCCGCCGGCGCCAATTGTGCTGCTGGAGTTGGCAATGGTCGTGCGCTCGGGTTGGGCTAAAACGGCGGCAGTGCATGGAGTGGCGGTGTCAGTCGTTACTTTGGGTTGTGTTGTTTTTGTTTTGGTTTTGGTTTTTGTTTTTGGTAATTTTGTTGTTTTCGTGGGTTCGTTTGGATTCTGTGGTTTGCGTCCGAATTGAAACCAACGGCGTTGAGTGTGCTGCGATGGTGGCTCCTGCTGGTGGTGCGGCTGCTTGGCCTGTAACGGGGCCAATGAGGTTTCAGCATCGCTGCAGCCGCTTTCCAGAATCACGGTTTTGCCGATCTGAGCCTGTTTCCTTGATTTGGATTTGTGGACTTGTTGTGGCTGGTGCTTTGTGTTGGTGGTAGTGGTGTTGGTGTTGGTGTTGCTGGTGCTGGTGGTGGCGGTGTTGGTGGTGCGTTCATCGTCATCGGAAGATTCTATGTGACACGCTCCGAGCACTTCTAGTTCCAGCGTATCCGGCCGTTTTTTACTTCCGTTTGGCATTTCACCGGTGACACTCCCATACAAATCAAAGCGGTGGCTACAAGATTTTCTGTTGTTGTTGTTGTTGTTGTTTGTTTCACTGATATAAACGACTGATCATATCCTTCGCGGCTGGAGCCCAGTTCTCTGCCTGAGCACGTTTTACGCGTAATTCTATTTTGGTCTCAATTTGGTGCATTTTTGTTCACTTTCGAGATTTTGAGTTGTTGCAGGGGGTTCACATTTTTATAGAGACACTTTTTCCGTTCAGTTTTGTGGGTAAAATTTGTTCAAATTCATGGCAAAAATGGGTCATTGACGAAGTTCTTTATAGCACCTCTGGCCAAATGTTCATTTTACCGGACAACCGACACGTTCACACTGAAAAACACACAAATTATGAGTGGCTTCTCGGCGATAAGCGTGTTGATTTCTTCGTCGATTGATTAATTGTTTTTCAATTATGGGTTATTTTTAATTTTAATGCGTTTTTTACAATTCGTTTTTGCATTTGTTGAGGTTGATGGAGTTCTAAGCACGTATTTTTATATACTACTGGGTTAAGACATTAAGTTCTTAGGGTCGACACACCCACAAATCACATTTGGCTACGCCATATACATATATTATGATATGGTAAGGTGTAGAGCAACTTTGAAATGACCCTGTATAATGGAGTCGTAAGAAAATACCACAAGGTGCTCTCTTATGAAGCCCTCGTAGGGATAATAAGCCACATGCAGATATGGCGGTAGATATGTAAAGAGTATGAAGGATAAGGGCATAAAGGGAAATTTATAAACCAACCATGAGTCGATTAACCTGGAGTAGGTTAGCTTAGATTGGCTAACTGAATGGGCCACGCATATACGAGTACTTGCTAAGTCCTTAGCGACACCAGATGAGTGTTCATTTTGGACTCCCGGAAATAGTGATCATCATCATCACCCGGTTAACCTGTGTTCCCTATAAAAGTATTAAAGAAACACTCTTGAAGTTTTATATAAGTAGTTTATAAAGATTCAAACTTCATAAATAAAGTACCATAAAGCAACACAAAGTAGTATAAATAGGATAGGTTAGCTTAGACTGGCTGACCGACTAAGTCCTTAGAGATACCAAATGAGTGTCCATTTAGGACTCGTGGAAGTAGATATCATCATAGTCAGTCAGTTAACCTATAATCCATATAAAAGTATTAAAGAAACACCGTAGAAGTTTCATAGATAGTAGTTTCTAATGCTTCAAACTTCATAAATAAAGCATTATAAGATATTATGAAGGTAGTTTATGCGGTGAATATACACTGAGTTCCTTACAATATATATCTGAACCGGGTCATCATTCTTACTCATCCATAATTGAGTACCTCGGCAGTGAAACTCGGCTATAGTAGTACTCGTATATAGTGTTTCTAAGAATATGAAGGTAATTCGGAACCATTGTCTCTTGGCCCTCAAGCAAATTCGCAAAAACACAGCACGCACCCAAGCATAAATGGCTACAAACAAGCGGTCGTATTTATATGTGTGAAACCGGTTTTGGCCACCCAAGTCACGTCCAAGGTGCAGTCGTAAAGAAACGCGAGGATAGCTTCCCCAGTTTGACACATCACGCACTTGTAATGTTCACCATGCATGGACAACGAACCACGTGACACTCGCCCAACCGCGTCACATGCACATCACGCCACCAAAACCGGTTTTGTTGGCTGACAGCCACTTGCACTTGGCCAGCTTAAGACGTATTAAGCCGCTTACACAGCTGAGCAGCAACGGGGAACGAGGCGAACGTAAGAAAAGGAAAAGAAAGAAAGAAATCGCCCTGTTAACTCCGTCGAAAGCCACCCGCCGGTTATCTCCTTCGGCCATACATATACGCATGTGAGCACCATGGCGTGTCGTGTGTTCTATCGTATTACACCTTGTTACACAGATACTGAAGTGGGTACACGCCTTAATGGGAACAGCAAGACAACGTTTAGTTTGAAGACGACTCAGGGATGGAGCTAAATACAGATTAGGTAGGTAGGTAGGTTCAGCGGCTGCCAAAAAAATCCATACTTCGGTCATGATTGACACTATCCGCGGTATCCGCATGAGACACAAGTCCCATTTCCTTTTAAAAGTCCCGCCATTTGGAGCGTTTGAAGAAACCAGTGATGGAGGTTTTTTTGCACGTGACTCGGAAGACGCCCAAAGAAAGCTGAACCAGGTCATGATCAGAACGCAAAAGAGGCTTGATTCACACGGTTTGAAGCTGGCCACGGAAAAGACGGAACTGCTATTCCTCATGAGAAAGCACATTCCAAAAGAAATTTACTTGAGAGTTTGCTCCGAGACCATCAGGACACAAAAGGTGATCAAGTACCTGGGAATTCAGCTCCAAGCTTACCTACTGGGCGGAAATGCAAAATGCGGCAGCAAAGACAGCTTCTCGCTGCAGACTAATGGCAAACATTGGAGAGCCGACATCCAGCGAGAGGAAGCTTCTGATGATGACAACGCACTCCATTCTGCTGCATGGTTGCGAATTGTGGGCCGACAAGCTGAAGGTGCTTGCCCGACGAAAATTTTTATCCTCCGTGTAACGAACCGCAGCTCTGCGGATAGCTTCAGCGTTCCGTAATGTATCGGAGCCGGCAATTCTGGTAATTAGCTGCTTAGCCCCCATCGATCTCTTGGCCCTCGAATGCAAGCACCTACGAGAAGTTAAGATGGGTAAAAATACCAGAGTAACCGCGCAGGATATAAAAGCGAACAGTGCAGAATTAGTATGCATTTCAGCATAGGTGTGTATCACTCCTATTTAATTATAAAACCCCTCCCAGCAATAAACAAATATAAGCTCTCTTTCCATACACAGTAAAAAGTTAATTATCAGCTTCAACATATGAAAGAGAAAAACTACTCGTAATTAGTTGTAATTTTATAACTCAGATTTTATATGATAATAGGCATGGACACGCCCCACGCTCTACTAAAATGTGCTTCCAGTACAACAGGCAATGCAATCTCCCCAGTAAGGCCACACGCATCGGGAATAGGCAGAATACTCGTAGGTATGCATTTCATGACCGAGTATGAGCACACCCAATTATAACATGACCAGTTGATGAGTTGGTAACACCACATCGCACCCAGGGGCATTTCACGGTCGTGCTGGCCCTACTATAATTATCTGCTCCGCACACATTTGCAAATTAATAGCGTTCAATTAATCAAGCGGTGAAGCCAGCAAACTGCCGGGGTGGAAAGAATGTGTGCCGCAGCTCAGTTGGGCTTCGCACTTCGCTTTTCTGTACTTGATTAGAGTTTCAATCGGATAAATAACAATTTCATTGATTGAATAAATTAAAAGTGTGAATTGTTTGAAATGTGTTTAATGAAAAAGGGCGTTGATCCACAAATACACTTGCAAACACACACTCACGAGTGTTGTACAACATAAAAACCAAGTGCGCCCCTCCTTCCCTCCTCGGTATGTAAATTTTGGGAAGTGAATGACCTCCTCTGGCAATGTAAATGTTTGAACTCTGAAGACGCCCGTATGCAGCAAAACCTCTTCGCACAACTTCTCGCGCGTACTTTTGGTTCGTGGTGGTTTGGCCGCAAGCCAAGGAATTTGCAGGTCAGAAATCGTACCAACAACAACAACAACACAGCGTGCCACACCGCGTATGAGTAACATTTGAATACACGTACGAAGCATAAAATTTAATTTGTGCGAAATTTTCGAATCGAGCACGGCAAACGTGACTAATGCATATTTCCAACGCAAACACATAATTTCGATAACAATTAATAACATGCTTATTGAATATAATGCAATAGCAACAATACTATTAAAAGTGAGGCTGAGTGAGTGCGGGATGAGTAGGCAAATACGCTTTCAGCTATCTGATGGAAGTGTTCGGCGCGAAGATCCAACAAATCCTGCTCTTTAATTAGGGGTTCGAAATGGTTTGACGAGTAAAGTAGAGATGCAGTGTTACGCACTGGTATCGGAATGGACCCACAATAGTCTGAGTGAGCTGATCTGTAGACTGACTGCCACAAAAGCCTGTACGTGATGAACGCACAATTATGCACCTCAATTCACGGGCCTTATCTACGCACTCGTATCTGGCAAATCGGTTACAGAAATTGCAATTGAAGCTGCCACCAAATCCACGGATCTCTAGTTATTGCTTAGCAGGATTCGGGAATCAAGAACCGCCACATAAAATAAAGGCAACTATCATAATATTGAAACACCCGTCAAGCATTCTTGCACCCAGTTAAAGTGAAGACTTCTGCATTAAAACTAACTAACAATCCATGTAGAACAGCGCTTTCCTTTCAGACACACAAATCACCCTCGCCGCGCACTAAATACAATTCGCAACAATGGATTGTAATAATTTTCTAATCTTTTTCTTTTTTTTTTGCCTTACAAATTGCCGCTTTATTGTACCACCCTAATGAACTATTTTCCTTGCATGTACATTGTGTGTTAACACGTTTCTTTCTATTGATTTTCCATTAGGCTGTGCGCAAAAGAGCCAAAATACTTTGTACCAGTGAAAAGCACAGACATGCTCGTGGAACAACCGCATTTTCCTAACCCGTTCGTCATGAAGCAGGAGACTCCTTCCACACCAGTCACTCGCGTAAGTCGACTTAATTCATAAACAGCCAACGAAAGCCGCCAAAAAGCAAAACAAAATACAACTGCTTAAAACGTAATTACCATGGCAACTCGGTGTAACCTACGCACTTTTTTTGCTAGCATACTTTCGGGCGCCCGACACAACTGCGGCATTTTTATGGTTTTCTCAGACAGGTCAGCGCAAATTGCCAATGAAGCTAAGTGAACACACACAGGCACACATACTCGTACATATTCAAAAATATACATATACATTCACACACACACACACACACACTGACAACCATTCACACACAATCACTTCACATCAATATTCAGGCATTTATGTTATGTTGTCCCAGTCGGAAATTTCATAGGCTCTGATAGGCTTTGATTACTATTATTATAGATTGGTTTAGAAAGATGCATTTTTGAGACCAAGCCCGGGACAGGATTTGGACCTGCGACCCTTCTGAGAACTTTATATATGGAATAATGCTGAAAATCCAAATTCTCCTTTAACATTTAAAAGAACTGTGGAAGGTGACTAAGAAGAAGTTTGGACATCCCTTGAACAACAATTAGAACAGGATGCTGAGGAGATGAATCACCAATTGTTCCTTCAAAAGGACACTGAAAAATAAGCGTGTACCTCCACTGGCCACAAGTAAAAGAAGCTTTTAAGATATATCGGCAGGGAAATCAATCCGCAATTCTTCTTTGTGTCGCACCAAGTAAATCTCATTCAGGGTCTTGTTCATAAGTGGAGGATAGCATAGAATATAATAGAAGTGTGATAGCCTAGAAAACCGCTGAAGAAGAAGCTCTCCCAGCACTCAGGCATTGATGCCCATTGTGGCCTGGAAATAATAGGGTGGATAGAGGATTGTGAAAGGGAAGTTACACCTTTTCAAACTTCTTTGACTCATTTATGAATCTCAGAAGTCTGTCCAGAGATAAGGAATGTACATTGTCCATTCTTAATACATCTGACTACGCCTCCTCATTCTGGCAAAGGCAGAACAAGCGTAGAGAAAATGCTCTGTGCCGTCCTGCTCTTCCTCCAGACAGGAGACGCAGGTCGGACTCTCGATGATGCCTATTACGTACGATGCGTATTACGTTCTTGGAACAATCCAGTCATTTGAACTACAAACATTAACTAATTTTCGCAACATCAGACATACATATAAGAACTTTGCGTTCAATTCATGTAATATGTTCTTGCATTTCCGCCTGGGTGTTATGCACTTGTCTGGGAGTGTGTATGCCTTTGGCTCCACTGAGTCCTTGGCATAAGCGGCAGAGCTTGTAAGCAGAGTACGCTTAAATGCGGAAATGAAGATATTTATTGCATTAAAAGTGTTTGCGTATGCAGTCATGGGGGGTGACGGCAGTGATTTTAATGCAGATTACAGTGCATTAAGTGAAGCAGTTACGAAGGATATCGCCGCTTCTGCTAGGATATCCTAGCACAACCTGTTATTACTCGCGCGTCGCCCAAATTCACTTTGTGGACAAATTTAATGCGTATACGAGAAATTCAATTTAAGTCGCTGTTCATTTAATTTAAACTGGAAGCCAAAGTGCCAACCGCCAACGCCACCCCCGGATTCTTCAGGCGCTCGGCTTGAGTGGCATTTGCCACGCCGCTTACAACGGAACCCACTTCACTTGGCTGCAACTCACTCGCTCCTGCCTTAACCTCTTTGAAGCGCCATGTGCCGCCGTTGGATGTTGATTACCGACGGCTGGGCTGGCTGTGATGACTGGCTGGCTGGCTGGCTGGCTGGGTGACTGGTGAGAGTGCGTCTATGGCGGATACAGCAGCAAAACAGAAAAAAAGAATTCAATAAAAAGAGGCGCAACCGCCGCACAAGTGGGCGGTGTTTAGTATATTTGTTTTTATGGGCTGCGGGACGGTTTGGTTCGGAAGCACCGTGCTTGCTGTTGGTGCTGGGTGCTGGGCTGGCGCTGGGCTGGTGCTGTGTTGGCGCTGTTTTTGGTGGGTGCGCTGCTCGCATATTTGCGGGGTTTCTTAACCCTGCACTTCGCGTGCTTTATTGACAGCGACAATCGCAAGTGTCGAAGACACTTTTCATTTATTTTACTCGTATTGTTTTTATCGCTATTTTTATTTTAATTTATTTTGCTTCTCTCGTTTTTTGTTTTGTTTTTTTAATTATACGATTCGTTTATTTTTTCTTGTGTGTGAACACACCCGCATTTTGTTTATGTGTTGCAATGTCAGCGATTCGATTCCCACACTTCTAATGATACGACCGAACAGACCAAAAGAGGGAGGTGGGTGGCCAGGGCCAAATCAGCAAGTATGGGGATGTGCAACATTACATAAGAGCTCTTCCACATGAATATGCCAGGCATGCACGTATAATTAAAACCACACGGAAACACCACTGGCCTTATTAATAAACAAAACTCCATCGATTGGCACACCAGCAACTGGGACACTCCCTTACAGTGGTTCAAGGGTGCGTTATTTCGGCAAAAAGGCAGCTCTGGGCCATATCCTTTAGAGGGGTCGAGAGGGGCGAGACTATAACAGCACTGGTGATTAAACAAATTTTGTTAATACATTTTATATAGATCTCGAGTTAAAGCTAAATATAGTGGGTGTGGCACTGGAAGTTAATTTTTTTCCTAGTCTTCGATATAATGGTACAGTGATCCATCATGTGATTTTTTCGATCCATCAAGTGATTTTTTTCACCTGGAACGAATTGTCAAGGTACAAAAACGCCCACTGAGCAGGTGTTCTTTCTCATAGCAGTGTTCTTCAATTTCTAACCACCAAAGTGAGTCCGTAATGAATACTATAAATGCTTCAATGAAGATATAATTGCATGCGATTGGTTTGGCAATATTTTTTGTTCTAGGTCACAGTTTAAGTCACATATCACATATATATCGAAGGGGAGGGATTAGGAGCACACCAACGTTTAACATGTGCACGAGTATTAAGTACATTTATACTCGTAGAGGGGCGTAGAGGGTTTTGGAGTATAACAACAACAGCTATGGAGAGGTATATCTAGTTTCAATATATCTTCGTATTAGGTTTAGATTAAAGTGGCCTCCGACGGCACATATAACCGGACAGAAGACACACATCGGCCATGTAGAGGCCCATTGTGGTACCACAAATTAGGGGATATCTGTGAACTTCACAAGAAGCTGTGGGGTGTCTTTGAAATTAGAAGGAAGCTCCACAGATATTTTGCATTAACTGATTTGAGATCGTGGTGACACGTGAAGATGACAAACAAGGTTAGCGTAGTCACCTAGGAACGCCCGCCATGATCCTTGTCACCGTTTGCATCAACTGAATACACAGCCTTCCCGTGGCGTCTCCGGTTAGCTATCTAGCGTCTCCTGTTACCTATCTAGCGTCTACTAGACGTAAAGTTAGGTTGGTGTCTTGGGTCAGTAGCCGGCCACTTTAAATTTTATTTACCACGACTACCATGATTCTTGTTGACTTTCACCCTGTCAAACGTTTTAAGGACAATGATTTACGCATATGGGCTTGGAATGGTCGGACCCTGTATATGGAAGGTGCCTCTATCCAATTGGAGGTTGCCCTCAGTTGGTATAATACTGACATTATTGTAATCCAGGGAATACGTTGAACTGGACAGAGATGTGAAAGCCAAATTTCGCTAGAAGAAAGCCTGCTCGACGTTTGGAATCTCCGCATAATCTGAGCTGTACTCAAGAAAGACGTCCCCACTACTTGTGCCAACTATATGGAACTAAACCTGATATCCATTGCAGAGAATATCCTGTCAAGCGTGGAGTGTGACAGACTGGATACAATTGTCGAACTACTGATTGGACCTTAACATTGTGGCTTCAGACCTGGCAAATCCACCATCGTCCAGATCTTCACACTACGCCAAATAGTTGAGAAGACTCGAGAATTCCAAATCCAGACCTGCCACATTTTTTGTTTTAATAAGAGTGTAATAGTGAAGGGTCATACCCAGGGAATGGTTTTCTGGGCTCATGTGACTTGTACCCCAAGTTGATGATGCCTACGAATTGATTCTATAGTAGAATCTGAACAAATAGCGAATCTTTATCATTGCAAAGAATAAGGAAGACGTGCCAATTTGGAGCTGGAGTTGCCGACATACCAAGAATAATTTTATCAAACATAACTTTGTAATTAACTGAATGAACAGCGCTCTTTTTAATTAACTGAATTGAGCCTGGTGAGCGCTTAACCATGGGGGATAATTGGCATGAGACACCGAACAATCCTCTGCACCCAAGCGACGCTGGAAGTGCGCTGTTTTCCTATGAAAATGTGTGTGAAATTTTCTAAACTCGTTCCACTTGTACACCACCTCTCCAAAGCACTTAAGCAGAGTTTGATTGATCGTTTTTCTTAACGAGTGGGCTAAAAATGGTCTTATTTCTCCAAGGAGAATTAATTCACCCACGGTGATTGTTCAAAATAGAACTGACAAAACAAGACGAGTGGTCAGGAAAAACTGGCCAACACAGAAAAGGACCCACAATAGGGTACGGATACTGTTTAAAGCTGACAATGGTCCATGTTCCCAGCAGATGTTGCCTGCAGATGTTAATCAATTAATATCTATCTTATTATGATTGAATATGGCTTCTGATATAGATCGCTGAACGTTCTACAAGGAGCAACTTTATAATCAAGTACGTATGCAGTTAAATAAGGATTTTCCTTAAAAAGGCAATAAAACATATACCAAATATATAACTAATGCCTTAAATAGGGGTCGGCAAGTCCAATTCTGAATGAAAAAATCTACGGGTAATTTTTTCGCCCTTCTTGTTAAACTATACCAGGGCAGTTAGAGCCCAGTCTATATGCATCAGATGACTGAATTAACAATGAAACCAATCTTAATGCCAAGAAGAACAATCTTATTCTGAATGAAAACTCTCCGGGGAATTTTTACGCTTTTCTATCTATCTTCCTAGGCAGTTAGAGCCCAGTCTATCTCCACCAGCTGAGTAATAAAACTATGAAATAATTCCTTAAATAGGGGACCAAACCTATTCTGAACCCTCCATTCGTTCATGTAAACCATTACTAGGCAGTTAGATCCCGCCGCTGACTGACAGAACACTTGGACTTGTCGTCCCCTCTTAAATAGGAGGCGAGAAGTCCAAATCTGAATGAAAACTCTACGGGTAATTTGTTCGCCTTTCTAGCTAAACTGCTACTGGGCAGTTAGAACCCAATCAGCTGACTGCATAAATGCCTTAAATAGGGGAGGATCAACCTTATTCTGAATGAAAATTCTTCGTGTAATTTATTCGCCTTTCTATCTAAACTATACCTGGGCAGTTAGATCCCTGTCTATATCCATCAGCTGACCAACAAATCCATGAAACTAATCCCTTAAATAGGGGTCCTATTTTGAATGAATACGCTCCGTGGAATTTTTTCGCCTTTCTAGCTGAACTATTCAGGGCAGTTAGATCCCTGTCTATATCCATCAGCTGACTGACAAAACAAAGTAACCAATGTCAATGCCAAGGAAACAAGCCCCATTCTGATTGACAACTATCCAGGGAATTTTTCTCCTTTCTATATAAACAATTCCCGAGCAGTTAGAGCCCAGTCTATCTCCACCAGTTGACGTAACAGAAAAACGTTGTAAACATTAAATAATTGCTTCAAATTGAATTGTCGCATGTGCCTGCAGAAATTGGCACCCACCCACCCACTCAGCAAACAAGTACTACTTCTACTTCTGTTGTTTTGAGGAGCGCATCTGTCGGTCAGGTATCAATAACGCAAATGTACGATATATTTCTGAAAACAATGTAAATTGAAATGCTAATGGAAGTACGTCATCCTCCGTGATTGCCATGATTCAGGCTGCTCGCTTCAATTTAATATGAAATTCGAACCTTTTAAAAGGAACTGACTACAAAAAGACCAGTACACCTCAAATAAAATATAAAGAAAATTGCATTAAATTAACTCAATAATAGATATAGAAGAAAAATCGAACTGACAATGAGTCACGCCTTGCTGGCAGCGGCATTTAATGGCAGTTCAGTTTCACTGTTCACATTTTAGTTTTCCATTGGATTTCATATTCTCGCGGAGCCACGGGAGTGTGACACGCGACCTGACAGTGAAAACACGAACGCACTTCCGCACATGACAACAAACATAATAAATGCAACGGCAACAACAGCAACAACAATACAAACAACAATAAGAAGGCAACCAGTCGCTGGCATAAATCGGGCGAGATTCTTTAACAAAAATCGATGAGAATTCAATAAAAAAATTAATACTTGTGGTGTTTATTTTTGTGAGGCACTTTTACGCTTTTACATCACTTTCGAAGCGATTCTGCAACAATCAGCCAAGCGGCGCATACATTTGTATATATGTATTGTATGTATATATGTAGTGGTGATACTCGGTCCCGTCGTAAACGGCACACACACACACTTGAGTACCATCGCGTACATCATAAACCGCGCTGAC
The DNA here is from genome assembly GCA_920105625.2 of Clusia tigrina. Lineage (NCBI taxonomy): Eukaryota > Metazoa > Arthropoda > Insecta > Diptera > Clusiidae > Clusia > Clusia tigrina. The sequence goes on along the minus strand of OV050033.1, from coordinate 161,669,606 downwards.
GTAGTCGTATTTTTAGCACATTGTGTCGACGGCAAACGGACCCGCGTACATTAATGTTGCCATTTCGCTTGGGTTGTTGAGGGGCAAGGGCAGGGACTAGTTGGGGTAGGGGTTGGGGGTGGCGGTGGTGGTCGTTTTCGGTATGCCACCAAATGATTTTCAGATTTTCACATATGATTGTGGAAGAGAATTTATGTTTATTTTTAAACCGAAAAACTTATGCAGAGGTGCAGAGGTGAGTTGCATTGGCACTGCCAGCAAATCGAGACAAAAAAAAAAACACAGCAAACACAACAACAATAACAACAACTCAGCACTGCAAGACAGGACGAATTTCGGGGCTTTTAAATATAGTAAAAATATGAAGTAATTTTTTTCAAAATTATTTTTCATCGTTTTCACTTAATTTCACATTTTTATTTTTCTTTATATTCATTTATTTTTTATAAATGAATTTAATTGTTTTGATTGTTTAACAAAACTGCACTTTTTATTCACCAAAATTGAAGTTGGAAATAGAAAATTGTTTGCCGAGACAATTTACCACCAAAACGAATTTGACCAACAAACGACGAAAGCACACTGAAATGGAAATTCAGAAAAGTTGACTCAGTACTCCTCGCGAAAATTCGAATGAATTGTGGATTTTCCTCTCTGGCTCTCATTGAGCACAGCAACACGTTCACCGAAGAGCCACCAAGTGCTGATGACCACACACACAGAAACAATAAAAACACTGAAGGCGGAGGAGAAAGGAACTACGAGTACAATAAGCAGGAATACTACCAGAGGTATCGCACCATTGAGGACCCTTATGAATGAAAAGCGCTGAGATACACTAAACGAGGCGAAAGTGTCACTAACTGAATGGATACGACAGTGGATTGAAGCCAAGTGCAGACAGTTGAGTGCTGAGAAACTACAAGGATCATGTCAAGGATATTCTACAAAGTTAAATGAGGGGAGAGAAAAAAATGCCTACTTTAAGCAGTCCACCGTGAATAACTGAGCAATTTGCCTATGCACACTCACATGTAATAAGATGAATAGTGTGGCGAAAGAAGGACTTTGTCTACTAATAATTAATTATCACTCGTAATAAGATAAAAAGTGGGACGAAATAAGGACCTTGTCTACTATTAATTAATTATCACTCGTAATAAGATAAAAAGTGGGACGAAATAAGGACCTTGTCTACTATTAATTAATTATCCCTGATAATAAGATGAACAGTGTGGCGAATTAAAGTCCTTGTATCCTAATAATCAACTGTCAGTCGTAATAATATGAAGAGTGAAACGATATAAGGACCTCAGCTACTAATAATTAATTATCACTCGTAATAAGATGAACAGTGGGACGAAATTGTTTACTAATAATTAATTATCACTCGTAATAAGATGAAAATTGGGACGAAATAAGGACCTTGTCTACTAATAATTAATTATCACTCGTAATAAGATAAACAGTGGGGCGAAATAACGATATTTACACATTGTCCACAATTAATTAATTAACTCTTACATAGGCAAATCTCCCCTATATAGAGAAAACTCCAAGAACTCCTCTGCAGGGGGAGGCTAATCTAATGAAGAGCTCAGCAGCGACTTTTCAGTAATCAGTTTTATTTATATTTTAATTTATTTTTATTATAAATCGATTAAATAATTTTACTTATACATATATATTTATTTATAATTTACTGTTATATATTTAATTACTTTTATATATTTATTTTTAATATACTTATTTATTTTTATTTATTTATTTGAATTTATTTATTTATTATTATATATTTATTTTTTTATATATTTATTTATTATTATATCTTTTTATATATATTTATTTATTTTTATATATTTATTTTTTTTATTTATTTTTATATATATATTTTTTTATATATTAATTTATTTTTTTATATATTAATTTATTTTTTTTATATTTTAATTAATTTTTTATATATTAATTTATTTTTTTATATCATAATTTATTTTTTTATATATTAATTTATTTTTATATAATAATTTATTTTTATATATTTATTTTTTATACATAAATTTATTTTTATATTTATTAATTTTTATATATTTATTTATTATTATATATTTAATTTTTAACATATTTATTTATTTTTATATATTTATTTGATTTTATTTATTTATTATTATATATATTTTCATATATTTATTTACCTTTATATATTTATATTTTTAATTTATTTTTATTTTTATATATTTATTTATTTTTATATATTTATTTAATTTTACATAAATATATTTTTACATATTTATATCTTTTTATGTAAATAGATTTTTATATGAATATATTTTTATATAAATATATTTTTATAGGAATATAGTTTTATACTTATTTATTTTTATGTATTTATTTATTTATTATATATTTATTTTTATACATATTTTATTTTTATATATATATTTATTTTTATATATCTATTTATTTTTATATATCTATTAATTTTTATATATTTATTTATTCTTGTATATATTTTCATATTTATTTATTTATTATTATATATTGATTTATTTATTTTTTTATACATATATATTTATATAAATTTATTTTTATACTTATTTATTTTTATTCTTATTTATTTTTATTCTTATTTTTTTTTATAATTTATTTATTTTTATATATTTATAGTACTGATATTTCTGTTGCTTAAGTGAACGCTTGTCCCACTGTGCGGTACATAAAAGTGATTTCTTTCAATGGCACAACCAACTCACGATACACAAACCTGACTAAGAGCGGGAGAGAAAAGAGAGAAAAGAGAGAGAAGAGAGAGTGCTCTGTTACAAAGAAATATGCAGAAAGGAAAACGAGATACAAAATAATAAAAACACATTTCCAAATTTGCTTCATGTTGATTTTTATTGTTTGTTTCGCTTTTAGTTGACATTTCAACCCGATTTTGCGCAGTTTGCGAACAGCTGATTTGGGGAAAACACTCGGGAATAGCAGATAATTTGGTTAATAAGCGGTTATAAACAAAGGCAAAGTGAAAGTGAAATGTGTGAAAAGAAAAAAGCCAAGTGAAAAAAATAAATTATTGAAACTATTTAATGAAGGAAACCAATAATGAAAACGAATAAAAACTCTGCACTAAAATAAGAAAAAAACACCTAAACTAATTGTGGAGCAGCTGAAAAAGCAACGCATTCCCATTGTGTTTACAGCGGTGTTTCTTTGTTGGTAAACAAAAGCACTTATTCACCACTCCACTCCCATGGGGAGTACTCCAACGCACGCTGCTTTCCGCACGCATGGTTTTTGGAATGAATTTCCAAAGAGAACGGGCCAACAAAGCAAAGAGCGAAAAGTGTGCCAAATTGTTGTTGTCGTCGCTGGAGCATGGAATCTATTGATCCGATCTGATGATGCTGCTGTTGGCTAAAATTACTCGCATTTGCCAGACTCGTTTTAAGTCTTTGTTTTTCACTTTCTGACTAATGGCCAAAACACGACGGATGTGGTTAATGAGTATTATATAAGTTCCGCTTTAAATAATGTGTGTGTGTGTGTGTGTGTGTGAGTGGGTTTGTTAATGTTCATCATCCCAGTCGGAAATTTAGTATGCTATGAGAATTTAGAGAGGACTAAATTTGAGGAGAATCATGCATTTAATAGTTATGCACATCAAATAAATAATTTAAATATAATTTTGCTAACTATGTAGAAGGTGTTCATGGTGTTCAATGTGTTCATGGTGTTCATGGTGTTCAAGGTGTTCATGGTGTTCATGGTGTTCATGGTGTTCATGGCGTTATTGGTGTTCATGAATGTTCATGGTGTTCATGGTGTTCATGGTGTTCATGGTGTTCATGGTGTTCATGGTGTTCATGGTGTTCATGGTGTTCATGGTGTTCATGGTGTTCATGGTGTTCAAGGTGTTCATGGTGTTCATGGTGTTCATGGTGTTCATGGTGTTCATGGTGTTCAAGGTGTTCATGGCGCTCTTGGTGTTCATGGTGTTCATCGTTTTTGAGCTGGTGGAAAAGAACGCTCCCCTCAGCTGTCAAAAACTTTGACAGACGGAGAACGAAAATTTCGTATTTCGTATTTCAGGCTGAGGTCGCGGATATATATGAAGCACTGCCTTGGCTCCAGAAGAAGAAGATATCTGGGAGGCTTTGCGCTCCCTGGATTCGACTATAATCACATCAAAAGTCGTCAAAAGCTGTCGCAAATCTCTATACGAGATAGCTAAGCAGACTTGTCTGCATCTGTGCTGGGTTCCCTGCCACATGGATATTCCAAAGCGAATGATATCTTCCGAAGGGAGACTACTATACCAATACAGTCAGCAAGATTAAGACCTCGGTATTCCAATTGCTACATATAAGCTACAAATATATACAACATCCTTAGACCCAGCGAGCAGGTGCTGGTCTGAAGGAGTAGGATGCAATAAGGCTAGACTAACCTGGCCTGTAATAAACGTCAAGCGCACACAAGATTTAAAATCTCTAAGTAGATAAAATATAGCTACTGTCATAAGGGCCCCAACGGGACACTGGAGCTTCAAATTACTTTTACAGAAGATGAATGGTTAAAGAGGAGCAAGAGTCCATCGAGCACCGGATCTGAACGTTACCAGCGCTGTCCAAAAGGAGTAACATTTTCCTGGGTGAAGTAGTTCAACAAAAAAAGAAGAACCTAAGCATTGTAAATAATATTTAAAAGTGCTTGAATTTCCGACAGGGGTCAGGTGTGCATGACACTCAAAGCATACACTCACAGAATTTCCAGTTAAGCAAGCCTAGCATCATCATCATCATCATCAGAGTCACCCACCCACCATCGTCGTCGTAATTATGGAAAATGAAAATATCATCCATCAGTGCTTTCAGCAATTTGTCAACAAGTATTTTTCATGCTTCTTTCATGGACTGCACTCTAATGAAGCGAACAGGTTGTTAAGTTTTATTAACTGAACAAATGGAGCGAGAAAAAGTTATGTACGAGTGCGAGTTTAGGAGTATGCGGACCGGATACTTCAATAGTCTGATACTTGATTTATTTATATACGAGTATATTGTTTATTTATATATATTGTTTATTTATATTATACTTTACATCTTCATTATATATTTAGTTAATGTTTTGGAATTAATTTAAGGAATAGACACTAAACGGGATCTGGAATATATATAAACGCTTTACAAGTAGTTCAGTTCTATACTCGTAGTTCTCCATTCTGCTACTAATTTATTCAGGATTTGTGAACTGTCACCCCACAATCCAGGCACATTATTTGCTATCCTGACAACACTGTGAAAGGTTGTCGTAAACAAACTCTACCAAAGCAAACTCGGGGGATTCTCAATTGGCTCAACTCTTGCTGAAAGGCAGTCCAGTCATGAAAGCGTGCCCAATGGAACGGAACTCAATTAAAAGTGTATGTAAGTTTTTTCAAATATGCAGAACACGAGTCTGAAATTGTGACTCATTGATTGGGCGGACACTAAACTGATACACGTAATTTATGTTAAAAAATGCGTATTGTCGATACCTGATCGACGAAACGCCACAACCAACATTGATTGTTGGGCTTATGCAGATTTCCGCAGGCACATGCGACAACTCAATATGCGAGCGGTCAGGTATCGATACTGCAAATAAGCATTAACAAATTTGAAGTTATACTGAAATTGTATTTCAGGCGTGAATTTATCCATGAAAAATATATCACAGTGTAGATACGCATAAAAATAGGGCAATAGCCGGAGTTACGCTTATGAGCCCTTGACACGATTCCCCTGCAACTGGCGCGTATGTAGCGCCCGTTAATGTACTCGCGGCGTAGCGCGGTTCAATAAAATATCCATCAAATTAAGGGAGCGTGATTTTCACATTTTTGTGCATTAGGTCATGTCTGTTTTTTGTGAGCTGCCTCACATTCATGTGGGGTATACATACTTGTGAAGATATCTATGGATCTATGTTTAAGTGTGTGGGTGTGCGTACACGCGCGTTTACTACACAATATGTAGTCAATTCATATGCGGGCATACGAACATACAAACATGCATCCATACATTCATACAAATATCCATACATACACGTTCATATACACATATCTCCATACATACATCCACCTATACATAGATATGTCCATGCACACATCCATCTATACCTAAACACGTTATCTATACATACACATATCGTTACAATCATCTATACATACATGCATATATACATCCACACATTTGCCCATCCACCCACACATACATCCATACACACATACGCATATGTATGTAGAATAATCATTAATAAAAATATAATGACTGCACGAATCAATCCAATAAAAAAAGTACTCCGAGCCGTAAGGAACAAAAAGACGCACAAACTGAAAACAGAAGTCGTGGAATAAATAAGAAAACATTTTATAAAATATGTACATATATACTCGTACATGTATATTTATAGTATATATATGTGCATATATTTACTACCAATTTCCATAATTTTCATATTAAACTCACATGAGTTCAACTGCAGTTATAGTAAATGGAAGACAACCGAACGTGATCTAGCCCAATAAATTCAATTGTCATTTTAATTAATTACTTATACTGCAAATTGTTTATTATAACCCCGTTCTGATGAGCCATGTTCCATGTTAAAAAGGAACAAGGACTCATATATGTGAATTTTAAGATTTCAATGGTTTTCCTATGGGAGATGTTTTGATCTGGCAACTCTACACTTGACTCTTCTTTGACATTCTGCGCTTCTTTAACATTCTACTCCTCTTTGACATTCTTCCCCTCCTTGATATTCTACTACTCATTGACATTCTTCTCTTCTTTCAACTCTTCTTTGTCTACTCTTCTTTGACATTTTACTCTTCTTTGACCGTGGTAGCCACTTTTGTGGCGTGTTCGATCCTCATCTCTGAGAATGATATAGACTGAGTTTTAAGAGCCACCAGAAAGATGTACCGGACGATTATAAACTTTTCTTTGTGGCTCCATTGATTAATATCGATCCCCTGGAAAAGATAATGCATATCGAGTGATGATTAATGACTCTCTGGAAGTCCGTTAATGAATATTTATTTATCTCCAAATATGTTTCTTCAGCCCACTGTCACTATCAACGCTCTATGATCTATGAAAACATCTCTTCACGCGAAGCGATGACATTTATTAACCTCCAAGATGAGGTCACTGAATGCCTTTATGCTTCCGTTTATATGGTTATGCTAAGCCCCTCTTGTATGCCGAAACGCCAATAACGATTCAGTGGTTAAAGATCCAATCCACCAATCGAAGTAGAGATCCTTAGTAGCGACAATCAAGATTCTTTTCGGTGGTACCTAAAACTATGGTTATGTTGATCAGTTAACCAACAAGGTTATGAATAATTGGACCTCTGGAATGGGTGTTGGGATACGATATGATACGATATGATATGATACGATACGATACGATATGATATGATACGATACGATACGATACGATACGATACGATACGATCTGCTACGTTACTCCACTAAACCGTGAAGGACTTCTGAACTTTCTGTACATTAACGCCTTCGTCTTCGGCTTCGGTACAAGTTCGCTACGTTGTTTGATTGTTCCTCCATTCTTTGATTGTTCCTTCATTTGTGGCTGGTGGATGGATCCATACTTCCCCAAGATAATCACGAAAAGGCAGTGAATCTTGTGATGATTGAAATCTTTTATCTCCATTCAAAATGTCGTCGATGCTTCTATTTTCCGTAATGAGACTCTCAGTATTTGTGATAATACATTTAAGTTAAGTTGGAATTATTCAATCACAGATCAGACGATACGATATCAGGGTATAATAAAGTCACCATAGATTTTATATTCAGGGTAACCATACAATAAATCTTCGTGGCAACTTAAGTCAACATATGCCCTTAACTTAACAGAACTTAAGTACAATGGGCATCAATGTCTGAGTACTTTGAGAACTCCTTCTTCGGTGGTTCCCAGGCCTACCCCACACTTCGATGCACTTAACTTAATATAAAAAGGTAGACATTTTTTGGAACAAGAGTATTATTAACAAGATATTGGCTCACTCACCTCTATGCAATTGTGGTTGTGTTTTTGTTCCCATCATGAAGGAAATCGGTGGCTGGGAAAATATATCCAAGACTCGCGTGCAGTCAGCCAAGGCACTCACGAATTTCGTTTCCCACTGATTTTGCTTTTGTTGCAATTTTCGTTGTTTAATTGTTTTTTAATTATTTTAATAATAATTTTTTTATAGGTTCTTAAATTGTTTTTATATATTAATGATTTATAAAAATTATTGTTTTCTTATAATTTTTTTTTAAATTATTTTTTAAAGTTTCTTAAATTGTTTTATTTTTATATATTATTGATTTACAAAAAACTTTCAATATTTTTTCAAAAAATAAGCGCACTTTTTATCTTAACTGATTAATTAGTTTTAACAATTATTTTATATATAAAAAAATTATTTATTTTTAATTTATAACATTTTTTCATTAACAAATTAAATTTTATTTAATTGATTGATTGTTTTTGTACATTCTTTTTGAATAACTTTGTTATTTTGGTTTGAGACCCCACGTTTATGTGTTTTGTCCCGGTGGTCTTGGCTTAAGCGGTGGAACTCTTCTGCGTTTCAGACTAATCGTTAGAGTCCAGCGTTGACGCAACTCGAAGTGACAATCCATGTGATTGGTTAAAGGACGAATATCGTCTGGAATCAAAGAAAACAAAGAAAGACTTTAGAGTTCAGTTTGGACTGCGCGTGTTCTAAATTGTGATGATTTATTTATTATTAAAAATCATGCGTTTTGGAGGCGACAATGTGGGTTGACCCCGAAAAAACGACATGTGTGGCGGTGGCAGTTCGTTTACCACGCTGTCCTTTGGGGGTCTGGGTGGGCAGCATTGATCAACTTTTAATTTTTCAATCCAAACTACTTTCAAGTGTATGGCATGTGTATGTGTATGTGTGTGTATGTGTGTGTATGTGTGTGTATCTATATGTGCATCTGCATGGATAGCTCGGTAGTTATTTTGGGTAACCGAACAAGTCATGAGCACGCCATAATTCATAGGCACCCACTTATATGCTCACCCCATCCCCCTTGGATTCAATTTAATTACCCCGCTAAATACTTTAAAAGTTGACTGTTTCTTTCTCCAAAAAATTCCTTATAAATTATTATTATTAGTTTTATGTCCTTCGTATTTAATTTCAACTCCTTGCGACTTATGCTCAGGCTTGGAATGAGTTAAAAAAAAGTGTTGAATATTAGACGAGTCCACCCACCTCGGCATTGTTAGTTAATTGGTCAAGAGACACGCCAACGTTCTACAGGTAGAACAATTATAACCCACAAAAAAAATCCTTACGAGGAGGATGATTGATAAGTATCCGTAAAGTTAAATTACTCTCAAGTTTTCTATGACATTTAATACGAAAAAGTCCTTCGATACAATCTGAAACATTTTAATAGAAAAATTCAATACCCCAGTTACGAGGGAGGAGCTCAAAATGTCCAAAGATTTTCTCATTAGAATAATTCATTCCTTCCAATACAACTTTTGAAAGAAGGCCTTCTGTGACCGCTACTGAAAGAAGACTTTATATGACCTCTTCTGAAGAATTAAGGACTAGTATGTCAATTCATTACAACAGAGTCAAAACTATCCACACAGAACTACCCAATTGGAATACTGATTAGAGGCTCCCATTAGAATGATTCACTCTTTGTAAGAAACCTTCTGAAAGAAGTCATTATATCACCACTTACCACCCAAATGGAAATTTGTATACGATGTTTTCATTAGAATGATTCATTCATTCCAATACAACTTCTGAAAGAAGACTTTCTATTGCCGATTCTGAAGAAAGACCTTCTATTACCACTTCCGAAGAATGCATATTTTAAAATTGGCACAAACTACTCACAGACCTACCCAATAGGACATGTTTATAAGATGTTCTCGTTAGAATGCATCATTTATTCCAATACAACTTCTGAAAGAAGACTTTCTGAAGCCACTTCTGAACGAAGGCCTTATAAACTACGTCTGAAAAAAGACCTTCTATTTATTGAAATTTCATTTATACTATGAGAATAAGAAGTCTATTTGAATTTTTTCTACTTATTCTCTTCTAAGTTAAACACACTATTCCTTCCCATCTTTGCTGCAGGTGATGAATCGTTTCTTAAAATAGCCATTTACGGCACCGAATATGTCATTATTATAATGTCAGGTTTTTGGTGGATAGTAATCAATCCAGGTCTCATCCATCCTCATAACGAATCAGCGCATACAATCCACTCGATCGCTTTTAAACAGTTCTCAGTATTTGTTGGGATGGGCCCACACCAGTAAGTCTTGGTAAAGTGAGTATATAAGGCAATCATCTTGATGAAAGTTTCTTCAAGTCCCTTTCTATATGCGAAATATGAGAAGGCCGTTCCTTTGTGATGACTGGGGTGGAACTCTTGGAAATCTCAGACACTTTCAATTGCCGGTCAGTCATAACAAAATCCGTTTATAATGAAATATGACACAATTTCGTTACACGTTCTGTCCAGGTCATTGTTCTTGACTTTAAAAATTCATTTCATATCAATATAAAACACACAAAAGAGGGTCAAATGATTGTATGATTGTAAGTCGCCCGGCGTATTTTTCATAATAGGGGGCGAGGGAGAAAAACCGCTTAAAATGCGAAAATGAAAACGTGCCTAAAATTTGAAAATTTCATAAACAAACAACAAGTACAAATTCAACAGAATCGGAAATTCGTTGCAGTTGAGTTCGTTGTCAATAAACCGATAATCGAAGTCAGTTTAACGCATGATTTGCCAGTTTTTTCTTTCAATACTCTTACTCACGCTTCTAATTAATGTTAAACTAAAAAAAAGGCAAGAAAAGAGCAAATAAACGCGTAAATATGAAAAACAATGCCGGCACATTTACAAAGGGTGATTCAAGTCCATTCCGTCGGAATCGTACTGAGCCGCATTTCAAATGCAATTACTGCGAAAACAAGTGCGCGATTTGAGCTTTGGGAAAACCCTGCCGCCAACCAGCGCACAGGCCTACACACAGACCCACCCAATTGGAAAATTGATAAGATGTTCCCCTTAGAATGATTCATTCATTGCTACAGAAAGAGGTCATTCATGTCACCACTTCTTACCCAATTGGGAAATTCATAAGATATTCTCCTCAGACTGATTCATTTTTCCCAATACAACTTCTGAAAGCAGATCTTTTATTACCACATCTGAAGGAAGACCTTCTACCACCACTTCTGAACAATGCCGTCGACAACAATTTAAGACATTTTGAAAGTGACCTTCTGAAACTTCCTGCCCAATTTCATAAGATGAATATTCATGATGAATATGAATAGAATGATTCATTTATTCCAATGCAAATTCCGAAAGAAGACCTCCTATTACCACATCAGAAGGCAGACATTTTATCACCACATTCTGAATAATGCGTTCAATTCATTTTGAAAGTGTCAAAGTCTACACATACAGACCTACCCAATTGGCAGAAGTGTAAGATATACCCATTAGAATTCTTTATTTGTTCAGATACAACTTCTGAAAGTAGTCATTCTATCACCACTTCCTACCCAATTTTTTAAGATGTTCTCATTAGAATTATTCATTCATTCCAATACAACTTCTGAAAGAAGACCTTCTCTTGCTGCTTCTGAAGGAAGGCCTGCTAACACCTCCTCTGACAAAAATAATCGACAACATGACAATTTGTTTTGAAAGCGTCAGAACCTGCACAGAGACTTCCCAAATTGAAACAAGTAAAAAATATTCCCATTACAATGCTTCATTCATTGCTACCTTGAAGTAAGACCTTCTATCACCGCTTCTGAAGAATGCAGTCGACAACATGTGGGTCCTACCCAAATGGAAAAAGTATAAGCTAATCCCATTAAAATGCTTCATTTATTCGAGAACAACTTTTAAAAGAAACCCCTTCAATTGCCACTTCTAATAGAACACCTTATGAATATTATCTTCTGAACAATACAATCGACAATATGTCAATTAATTTTGAAAGTGTTTGCACAGAAATGTAGAAAAGAGAATTGCTTTTAGCAGGAAGGAAAAATCGAACATAAACGATTCCTGAATATACGCTAATCTACAAAATATTTCATCTGCCTTTCCACAGTTTCGAAACCCTGCCTTCTAACATAATGAGCGAAAGCGCAATTACCGACGCTACCGACTCGATTTTAACACACAAGCGAATGTTTGCTGAAATATCCTGTTTTAAAGCCTTACCTTTGGAAGTGACGGAATGTATGATGGAAGGTCTTCAAAACTCCGTCAGAGATCAAAATCTTATCTTTTGTCACATTTCACATACAAGAAGGAGACATTCTTGCCTATCATAATACTGAAAGAAGATATTGCACTTCAGTTCGATGTAGGGCTTTTCCTACTGGGTACACAGCTCTCCCCACCATTCGAAGTGACGGAATGTATGTTGTAAAATCTTCAAAACACCGCCAGAGCTCAAAATCTTATCTTTTGTCACATTCTACATAGAAGAAGGAAGACGTTCTTGGCTGTCATAATACCAAAAGAAGGTTTTACTACTTCTGATCGATGTCAGGCTTTTTCTACTGGGTACACAACTCTCCCCACCTTTGGAAGTGACGGAATGTATGATGGAAGGTCTTCAAAACTCCGTCAGAGATCAAAATCTTATCTTTTGTCACATTTCACATACAAGAAGGAGACATTCTTGCCTATCATAATACCGAAAGAAGATATTGCACTTCAGTTCGATGTAGGGCTTTTCCCACCATTCGAAGTGACGGAATGTATGTTGTAAGATCTTCAAAACACCGCCAGAGCTCAAAATCTTATCTTTTGTCACATTTCACATACAAGAAGAAAAGCATTGTTGACTGTCATGATTCCGAAAGAAGCTTTTGCTACTTCTGATCGATGTCAGAATTTTCCTACTGGGTAGACAACGCATACAAATACTTACAATATACATTTTTTCCTTTTATTTTTAATTTTATTTTAATTTTTATTTTATTTTTTATTTTATTTAATGAAATTAGGAATTTTTTTTATTTTTTTTCCTGATATTTAAAAAAAAAAATTTTTTTTTATTTTTTTTCCTTATATTTCTTCATATTTTTTTATATCTTTTTCATGATATTTTTTTATAATTTTTTTAAATTTATTTTTTTATTGTAATTTTCTACGCTATTCTTGACAAAGTAAATCTTTTATGCATTAAGTCGCAACTAAACTACTCATTACTGCTGATTACACTGCAAGTTGGGAGTTGGATTGTTGCGAGTGCTCGGCTTTGCCTGTGACCGCCACCACCATGAAGCTTGGCCCTGCCCGAGCTGAGGAGCTGAGTGTGGAAACAGTTTTCTTAATTATTCCAAATCATTAATGAATTTGTTGCGATATTTCTGAGCCAGCGCGAAATGAAATTGATTTTATAATTAATTTTGTATAGCGTGAGCAGTGCCTGTGCGAGTATGCGAGCAATCAGCGCATTCCTGCATTAGAGGCTTTGAGTTAAGTCCTTCCGACTTCCACCAAATTGTTTTATAATAACACCAGCAATTTGCAATGCCTTTTATTTCTATTCTCCTTTTGTTTCTTTTGATTAGTTTGCAAATTGATGCCTTGTAAATATTTGCTCACTGTGCTCATGTTTAGAACTGTGCAACATTTTAGTTCATATGCGAGTAGAGTATCTTCAGACACATTACCCTATCAGAATGTAAACGAAGAGCGATAAGATTGGCCCGGACAAGCACCCGGAGATATCAGACAGAAAGTGTGGAGCAACTGTCTGGGTGTGAAATGCTCTCCCCGCCTGAGAGCTAATAAAACCAAAGACGATCCAGGGGTGCACATGCACCCGGTTTCATTGGTTCGAAAGCAATTGCCAGTAAGGTAAACCTCGAGGCATGAGTATAGAAGCACTATTTATCTAACAATTGGTGACTACCTATATTCAACTTCTCCACTCGACTATTTATACTATATTCAACATAGGGTTGGATGGGAAAACTGTACAATGGCCCCCCGTACCGCGGACTATAGAAACAGCAGATCATTTAGCGGAGTAACAGAGCTACGTCCACGATCATTGTCTTCACATTGTCTTCATCATCACCTAAGAAAGACACAGGAGGGTGAAAAAAGCTGGGTATACTTGCTACGCAAGGATGAGCTGGTGATTTTTGCTGAGGAATTTGGTTCCAAGTTGCATATCCACCAATATGAAATGACCCCAAAAGTCCTTCGGATTGAGCTTGAATCAGTAATATTGCCAAGTATTCCTTTGAAGTTATCAGATGGTTGAAACTCAGGTGGTTATGGTCAGTTGTGAAAATTAATGATCCTCAAACATTCTCCATTCGGTGGAGACCCCTAAAGTCTCAGTTTCATGGACACATTCTGTAGATTATTTAATCATTTCTGTTGTGGTGTTGTCCTGGTACTTCCTTACTTGCATCAGCGGTGCTTGTACCACCACAACAAAACTTATAAATAGTTTTTATACAATCTTTTCCAAGCTTCAATCTAAGTATTATAAAAACATTTTTGGAAAAATTGTGTCAAATTTGGGAACGTAGATTGATTTATTCTCTAATTTTAAACTACAAGAAAACGCAATTAAATCTGCCACGCCCTCTCAAAACTTATCAACTGCGTACATGGCCATGAGAGCTGATAAATGGGTTCATCTTTAGGAACGTAATTTCACCGTAATCACCCGTAGCCAATAATTATATAGCTGAAAATAGAGTCACTTAACAATGAGCCCCCGTTTATGAGGAGCTATTTTTACGTCATACAGAACCATTGTAAGGGCCCATCAATTCTATTTAAAATATGTTTAAAACATTCGACACTCCAATGCTAATTAAGTGCTTATACGTGCGTAAAACGGTCTTGAATGAAATAGCAGCAAAAACACCACTTAAAACAATAAAAATACACCTAAAATAAAAACTGGAATTAAGCCCGAATGCCGGACCCGCGAGGGCACGTGCACTGGAAATGTTTGCTGGTCTTTTAAAAGCGACAAATTTTATTTTCCATATTCAAATTTGCCCCATTCCAAGCAAACTGCTGACAATGAATGCGCCAGTGTGAAGTTCAGGTTTACTTGTCACATTTCTCATGACCTACATTAAGCTTCACCTAATTATGTGGCTCCATGCGTGGTGACGGAAATGCCCACTGGCATTCCCAAGTACGCGTGCACTTCTGTGGGTACATGAGGGTGCAATTTGAATAAAATAATTGAAGCTCCATTTCTGAATGTAGAACACTGGAATCCAGATTACACACCGAAAGGATATTGTGGAATCTAGATTACAATCCAAAAGGATATTGAAGCAACTCAAATTGAAAATCATGGGATGTAAGTTATTATGAGTTTTTCGCAGAGCTACGAAATATTCGGTACTGAATCGATGGTAGACTCAAGTAAATGCAGGGGTTACACGGAATGGAGTCAATTGATCATTTTCAGTGGCTTGTTGAAGTACAGATAAGAAGAGAAGGCAGTGGTGCTCCATTTGTAGCTTCGATGTGTGCTGTGATTGACTGCAATCACTCGAAGTCACACAATCACTTGAAGTCATGTAAAATTATGCAATCATTCAGTCACTTGAAGTCATACAATCATTTGAAGTTATGCAATCACTTGAAGTCATGCAATCATTTAAAGTCATGCAGTCACTTGAAGTCATGCAATCATTTAAAGTCATGCAGTCATTTGAAGTCATACAATCCTTTGAAGTTAAGCAATCACTTGAAGTGATGCAATCACTTGAAGTGATGCAATCACTTGAAGTGATGCAATCACTTGAAGTGATGCAATCACTTGAACTCATGCAATCATTTGAAGTGATGCAGTCATTTGAAGTCATACAATCCTTTGAAGTCAAGCAATCACTTGAAGTGATGCAATCATTTGAAGTCATGCAATCACACGAAGTCATACAATCCTTTGAAGTTAAGCAATAATTTGAAGTCATACAGTCATTCGAAGTCATGCAGTCATTTTAAGTCATGCCATCACATGAAATCCTAGTCACTTGAATTCATACAATCACTTGAAATCCTAGTCACTTGAAGTCATGCAGTCACTTGAAGTCATGCAATCATTTGCCGTCATACAGTCACTTGAAGTCATGCAATCATTTGAAGTCATGCCATCACATGTAATCCTAGTCACTTGAAGTCATACAATCATTTGAAATCCTAATCACTTGAAGTCATTAAGTCACTTGAAATCAGGGGGTATGGGCGTATAATCTTAAGATAAACACTCTCACAGCCACTAACTAGGGAGGGGCCTGGTATAGAGAATTCCGCCAACAAAACTCACTGCCTCCTCGTGATGTCCCCGGACAATGGTATACCAACACCCGCTGGTTGCTAGCCAAAGTGAGCGATGACTCTTTCAGCAATGACCTCGGACTCTCGACTGAAGGGGCACTGGTGGACAAGGAGTGAGCATAGAGAAACCGACGCGGTAAATCATAGCACCACTGAGGGACTTCGTAGGATCATCGTTGGACCACACAAAATCCAAGAGTGAATTCCAAATAAGCAAAACCATAGTCAGTTGTCATCATGCCTGGGACAGCTGTAAACGTAGATGACGATCGCTTAACACCCACTAAGGTCGACACCGGTAAGGACTTAAGTTTTTGATACCGGAGATTTTTGGAATGATGGCTCTGCAACTATTCGATTCCGTCAGAAAAGGAGGTTCAAATCTTCAATCAAGTTTCCTAGATTGCGAATTCCTGATAGAGTCTGTTAAGATGTATGTAGGGCACATCCAGTCGAATAATTGGTCCCATTAAGTTTTTTTAAAAGCTCGAATTACAATTAAACTGGAATAATGCTACAAAATAACCGCACTCGTAACTCGCAGTATTAAATATCAAAGTTAAAAGAGGAAGATAAAAAGGAATTACAGAGCACTTAAAGCGGGTGCGATAAATTTCAATTGAAATGACTTGCAAATTTGTTTACATTAAATCAGAATAAAAAAAAACGGCGAGGGGGGAATAAAATCCACAACAGCACCCACACCAGCAACAACCACAACAACACCGCCCAACAACAGCTCCAACAACAACCACAACACCAGCCAACAACAAAACCAGCCAACAACAGCTCCTAGAAACACAACTGTACCAACAACAATTGCATTACCTTTAATAAAACAAATTATCGAAGTCCTTTCACAATCCCGGAAGCCCTTTCTTTATGGTTCGCTCAAGGTAGGGTCCTCCGTATCTGCAAAAAATTGCGCCACGTGATTGAATAAACAATTTTTTCTTTGTTATAAACACGTTACTCACCACTCCAGCTACTCTAAAGGAGTCAGTCCACACACCGACAATTGACATAATTTCAATCGACCAAAATCAAAGTCGCGCAAAAAACTGTGATAAAAAACCTTCGCAGGACTCGTAATTGTCGCAATGGTCGCGGTTTTTTTTTATTTCCCTTCTTTTTATTTACCTTTAATTCACGTTCATGTCCAATGCCCGCCCACAAAAGCGAAGCGAAGCCAGGAGAGCGGAGATACGACAGCAGCAAAAGCGATTTGCCACACGCCACTCTTGCGTTCATGTTGCACGCTTGGTTAGTTGCAAGTGGCACATGTTCCTTTGGACACCCATCCACCCGGGCGGTTCGATAGTCTGTGCCAGTAACAGGAAATACAAATCGAGCGGAGCACCCAGCAAGCCACCCAGCAAGCCACCCACCAAGCTACCCACCAAGCCACCCATCGACCGACAGACCAACTGACCGCGAACTTCAAACCTACGACATGACATTCGCGGTTGGCAAATGAAAATTAATTGGCGGCCACAGCAGAGCATATGATTTGTTGTAGTTGTTGTAGTTATTGTGTTGGTTGTTGGAACAGTGCATGGGAGGAAAACACAATTTTCTTTTATTCCTTGGACATTTGGATTTTAAAGTACCTATCAAAGTGACGGTCAGTTTTCACACAGTTCTTTACCTTCTGAGGTTTCGTAGGCAACAACCACAACACTTTTGATTTGAGTACTAGAATCTTGGGTCACAGTCTGCTGGCACATTTAGCACTTGGGAATCCTCCGAAGAATTCAAACATATCAAATTTAAGTGAGAATATTTGCGAGGATTGAAAATAAAGTTAAATTCATGAAAAAAAGAACGAAAATGGATTTGAATTCATAGCAAAATGAAATAAATATGAAAATGAAATAAACTAAATAGTGAAATTTTTCACAGACCAGTCTATGTAGGATCATGGAACGAAATTGATACAGACGAGCATGAAGTCTCTCGTCAAGATTTGTTTGTAGCAAGGTGGAGAATGGTATGAACCCTATCTGGAAGTGGTAAGTTTAAGTCCCTTCATTGGACACCTTTCGAAGAAGAGGAAATGATTGGGGTCTTACCAATAACAATTGAAAGCATACTTCATCAGCATCTTGGAATGTTAAAAGTCATCTAGAATGCTCTCTAATCGTCGCTTCAGAAACAAACAACCCGTTGACATAATCACCAGAACCTTTTTGAATCTATTCAGATCTAAAAAACCAAGGCAAAGTTTGCAGCCAAATTATTATACAGACTATTGTCACGAGGCATCTCCTTTTTATTTATTTTGTCTGCATTCGAGATCATACCAAATAAAACTAACTACATACCAAAGAAAACTAAATCCATACCAAAGAAAACTAACTCCATACCAAAGAAAACTAACTCCATACCAAAGAAAACCAAGTCCATTAGTCCATAAGAAATCAGAGGAGCCAAATTATTATCCAGATAGAACTTGGGCTCATAGTCTGAGTCAAAGCAAAAGACAAAGGAGAGACATAAAAAGGGCACAATGTCTATCACTAAGTGTCCAATGTCGGAATTGATTTGGAATTTCGGGACTACAATGTCTTGGATCACACCAGGTAACCTATTGCTCAGAAAGAAAGAGATGGGAGAGTACTCTACTAGCTTGTTGGAGTATATAAAACAGTAAATGTCAAGAAAAAGTGGGGAAAACGAGTAAAATGGATGAAATAAATCCAGTTCTGGTACAATAAAATCAAGTATAGAATGGGAGCCTTTTTCGGGAGATCTCACTAAAGGCTCCTTGTAATAAAATTAGGTATAAGGCTGTATAAAATATTACAGGTGAACTTTTTTAATCTAGGACCTTAGTCATGACCAGCTTTAAGGATACAAATTACCATTTATATTAGCTATTATCCACTTATTTACAAAAAATGGTTGCTTCAAGAATTTTGCAGCACAGGAGGTATTCGATTGATCGCTTGAACAACCGAATAAAGCACCAAATGCTTGGGAACCCGTTGAGAATGGCGGGTGGAATCTTATTAAAAGAAAGGACAATGATTGTGATTGAAAAATCCTAGCGAAAAAAGTAAATTTTGCATAACAAATCCGGTGCTATGGTAATATCGACTTGCATGATTTCGTTTGTAGACTTCTTTGCTGGTATTTTCTCAAGTTGGGTGTAATAAAACCTTACCTCCCACCCAGCCGCGCCCAACTAACGAGACAAAATTCGTAAAGAGCGAATTACACTCGTTATTTTGACTACTCGTTGCTCATAACCGCATTAAATGCAGTTCCACTCTTTGGAGAGAGCTTTCAATTTTTGTTTGCAACTCTCGACTGCATCCATTGCAAGATGGGAGACGTCATTTAAAAAGCTCTATGGAATATTTGAGAAATACTTTTTAAAAGCTCTGAAATTAAATTGAAAGCTCTTTAAAAGAAAATTTATTTAAAAGAAAATTCATTTAAAAGAAAAATTTTTGCATAGAAAAAAAATTGCTTTCCATGACAAATTATTAAATCGCCGATGAGACGATTCGATCCAGTATAAAAGCCACGCCCACAAGCTGCACTTAGTGAATATTCTAACATCGTTTTGTTTTTACTGATATAAACTCCACTGAAATGGGAATGTGAATATTATTCTTTATGTTTGGGATCCTTTTTATAATGGGATCCTTTTTATAATTTGGAATCCTTTCTCATCTGAGAGAAAACAATTTCAGAGCACTCCAGCTTAGGTTACTGGTCCATTAGGATTAAATGTCCCACTGATACTGGGTCATTAGAGTTCAATTTCCCACCAACACTATGAGACTATCACGTAGAGTAAGAGATGATTGTGCGATCATCGAGCTAAGAGAGAGAAGGACTGTAAGAAAAACCGAGATAAAACAGGACTCGTTTGTAGTGGCTTTAAATAAAAGATGTTCTTAACTCGCTGTAATTTGAGGATACAGCCTCCCATATTCTTCTTCTTAATATTACATAAAACCACACTTCCTGCCAGGACGTGTTCGACAAGAAGTCCTCGCAATTATAGTAAAGCCACAACCACACTCAATATCGCGACTGATTAAATACGATTTTTTACAATTATCCTAAATTTAGATTTCCACAAAAATTTCCACATACAGCAAGGATATTTATTTGCACACCAATTGTGCTGCTATTGTTTTGATGAATTCCTTTTGATTCGACCACTCACCGACTTGCCACTTTGTTCCTCTTGAGAATAACGTGCCTCGTCATTGCACAGCGAGGACGACCGACCGACTAACTGACCACCTACACACGTCTTCCTAATACTATCGCACACGAATCACTCCGCTGGGACAATGACAACGCGGAACTGTCCAGGCTACGTTTGCCACAGACACTGAAACTGAAACCGCAACATGTGCGCCGACTGTAAAAGAAAACTTAAAAGGACATGTCATACAAATATTACTATAGATTGATTTTAATTTGACTCCTTCCACAATCCACCGGGTGCGGTGAGGGGAGGGCTCGATGGATACGTTCTTCACTTGCGTTTCACCTTTGCCACGTAATTTCATTGATTTTTGCCCCTATCTCCAATTTAAAATAAACCTACACGTATGCATTAACATTTCATATGCTGTAATTACAGACGCTGATGCAGTTCCCAGCCGCATGTGGGTCCGGGGCGCCGAGACCGCGAACGTGCGCCGTACGCACCGCACCACGCGACAACGTTTTGGACAATGACAAACGGGTTCTTAAGATGGGAACTGACCTTGGCGGAACACTTGGACTGTCAGGTAATTGGTTTAAAGTTTCCAAGAATTTCTGAAGAGCGTTTCAAACTTCGCTGCAAGTTGTGTGTGAAAAAGATAATCTGGATGGTAAGTTGTTTATATTGCGTGGTGGGTGGTGCGCGGTGCGTGGTGGGAGGTGCACGATGAGTGGTGTATGGTCGGTAGTACTTGGCTTGTGTGAGGAAAGGACGGGTTGGCTTTAATTGACGGACATGTAGTCTTTCGCACAAGTGCGATTATTCTAGAAGAATAATTGTTACATAAAGTACGCAATGGTAGGGGGTTTGGCCTTGTCGTAGAAGGAGCAACCAGATAGTTACTAAGCAATAATTCTTTGTAATGAGTTAATTGAGGATGACACCAAGGCCACTATTGATTTGTCTTCAGGTCAGCTGAAGTCATCGTTGAGTAATGCAACTTTCATAAGCTAAAAGGGGATATAGGTTGAGAAATATTATATATGCGAGTAGTAGTAGCAAATGGCGGTATAGTTAGAGATAATTGTATAATCTAATGGATTCAACTTAGCTAAATCAACACTTCAAAGGAGAAAGAAGAGATGATCACAGAGTTAATTTACAATTGATTTGGAGCCTATTGAACCTGATTCATCGTCACGACGTATCCATTATTATATTATTATATACCCTTAGAAGAAGTATTATTATATACCAAAGACAAGTACACCCATAAGTAGGAAATCAGATAGCATCAGTTGTCACTTGCTATTTATGACTTTGTTGTTTCTGACTTATTATTTCTGACTAATGTTTATGACTTGCTATTTATGACTTGCTATTTCTGACGTGTTATTTATGACTTATTATTTCTGGCTTGTTATTTATGACTTGTTATTTCTGAATTGTTATTTATGACTAGTTGTAAATACCTCCTTGCTTCAGATTTCTTGTTTATGACTGCTTGTTTATGACTGCTTGTTTATGATTTTCCATTTCTGACTCGTCTACTGAACACTATCGTCACGACGCATTCCCTTTTTAGTTATTTCGTCTGCATTTGAGAAGAGCCACCAACGAAAACTAAGCCCATAATTGGAATTCAGGTAGCATCATTTTAAACTTGTTATTTATGACTTGCTATTTATGACTTGCTTTTATCACAGGCTATTTATGACTTGCTATTTATGACTTGCTATTTATGACCTGTTATTTATGACGAGGAACGGCTGTGGAACGTGGAATGGGTGCGCTGAAACAATTGCTACAACAATTCAAAGGAAGTTCAACAAATTGTATAAAAAAAGCTCATAAGACAAAGAGAATATTCGCAAACCCAATGATAAGGAAATTAAGTACTTCTAGAGCAGTGCTTAGACAGGACTGTTAATATTAGAACCCATCAACACAATACCAAATCAAAATAGTATATTCAAAGCTTTCCATATGTTCATTCCCTTACAGAATTCAGGAGAATTTTAATACCCCAACCATATATAAATGGATTCATATCACATAAAAAAAATTCTCCTGTACTTTCAGATTTTCACCTCTTACGTAGAGATCCAGGATTTTAGCAATTAGACCCAGCGAATCACCCCAAATTAGAAAAAAAATTATCCAGTTCTTTCAGATTTTCATTTCCTCTCCCAGAGAATAATTACTTCATATTTCGAACCCTGAAAATCAACTCCAAATTAGAACAAATTGATCTAATCTTTAAGAAAATTACTCCAGTTCTTCCAAATTTTCATTCTTAGCCCATAGGATCCCCAAATTTTAATTCAGGAACTCTATAAACCCTCAATCCTCGAATCTGATTCAGGCTCTCCGGCCTACCCCACTTCTATATATCTATCTACCCTGGAATATGTTGATGAACTGACATGAAAATAGCACTTTTTTATATAGAAGAACTCTACTGACATTATCGAGGGTTTCTTTTTTATATGCTCTCTCTTCAATACCCCTTTTCCATCAACTGAAGGAACCAGTTTTGA
This sequence comes from Clusia tigrina, assembly GCA_920105625.2. NCBI lineage: Eukaryota > Metazoa > Arthropoda > Insecta > Diptera > Clusiidae > Clusia > Clusia tigrina. The sequence goes on along the minus strand of OV050033.1, from coordinate 161,646,457 downwards.
TTCTATGGAAAACATGAAATAATTCGATTAGGACTTCCTGCCCCAGTGGGTTGAGAACACTCCCCAATTGTGATAACTTTTTTCATTATTCCTCGGTATAACTAATAATTACGTCGATGAATTATAATTTAGCAATAAATGACACAACGTTTAACTTTATTTACCGTCATTGCGTAAATGAATTTATGGATTTTTAATACATGCAATTAATTGCCCCACGCCACGAGTAGTCACACGCAAATCGAAATCCCGCGCAGTGGCCAAGAATAGGAAAAAATATGAATTTTTTTATTGGCCATTATAGAGAAACCCCCTCGACTTCGAAGAATAAAGAAATAAAAATGTGCCATCATAAAAAAGAGATTGTAAACAATCTGCACGGCGGTAAATAAACCATCGGAGTTTTATGAATGAAAATGCTTTCATGACCGAGATGATTTAAATGACCGAGAGCGAACGCGAATGAGCATAAAGGAAGCTATTCAGTTTATCGTTTGTCGCTTGATTGCTTTTTGGTCGGCGTCAACAGAGATGTGAGATATCTTTTTGCCAGTAGGAATGAATATGACAAAATTTAATTTGAATAATTCAAAGTTCTGACAATAAAATCAAAAATGATCACGAGAAATAAGGGATGAGTGAAAAGATAGATCACCAGAGCCCAACTGCATACTCTGTAGAGGGAACCATCCGGCCAATCAAAGAGGATGTACTGTGTATAAAGAATTGCAGCTAAAGACAATTCAAGAGAAGGTTATAGAAAAAACCGGTGCTATTAATCCACCACAAATCCAAGGTCAAAGTGGAAGAACTTATGCTCAAGTTGGTTCAACTAGAAAAATCAATGCCCAATCAACACAAAGAATACTCGTTCTAGGCATATTAACACCACCATAAGATATTATTTGTGACACGTTTCATATCACTGGATATATCGCTAATAATCAAACGCATCCAACGGACCTTTAGCATGAAATCACGTTTTGGAACGGGGAACATCAGAACACTTTTAGAACTATCGCACTTGGCGCAATATGCAAGGAATTCTCAGATTACAAGCTCTGCTTTCTAGGTCTTTGCGAATCCAAATGGACTGACTCGGACGAATTCGCCACAGAACAAGGATTGACCTTTCTGTATTCCCGAAAACCTAACGAAATGGGTTTTACTCTCAAAACATGTACGTAAAGCTCTAATGGATCAGAAACTGATTTCTGACCGGATTATTACAACGAGGTTCCAGAAATATTACGTGCGTGCAGTGTTTCGCACCAACGGAAACATCCGATTACTCTGACAAGGACACTTTTTACAGCCTCCTGACAAGAGTAACTTCAACTTCATTTATTCCGTAATAGAAGAGTTCTGAGACACTGGTAACCTCCCTAACGAACTAAAAGAAGGCGTGATCATCAAAATCCCAAAGAAAGGAAACCTCACAGAATGTAAGGATTGGAGAGGCATAACAATGTCGAGTATGATCAACAAGGTAATCGCGTAGAATATAAACAAAAGGCTTTCTACACCACTACAATCAGAACTCAGGGAGGAACAAGCGGGCTTCAAGTCTAGTCGATCTTGCATTGACCACATAAACAGTCTCCGAGTCACTGTTGAACAATCAGTTGAGTGGAGGAGCCCACTCTACCTTGTATTTATCGACTTTTAAAAAGCGTTCGATACGTTACACCAAGGTATTATTTGTAACACTCTTGAATGTAAGGGGGTCCCATGCAAACTTATCAAGCTCGTTGGGGCACTCTGCACACGTAGGCGGGATGCCGAGTAATCCATGAACCACTTCTGGACACTTCATGTCATTCAGACCTTGAACTCGAGTAAAAAACGAATAATAATATTCTTATAATTAAATATATAGTAATACTGATAATAAGAATAGTTTGGGGGTTAAATTACACTTTATGGGAGATTATACGTCAAGTGTGGGGAAACAGAATAGAGTAAAAAGAGAGAAAAATATGAAGTGATTATTTATATTCAGTCTTATCATGAATATTCCTTTTCCTGTCTGAATTATACAAAACAAACGGAAGAATATTCACGATAGTTCTGAAATTACCTAATTTGTTTCACTTAAATGACAGTAATTAAGTCCTTGTATAGATATCGACACTTTGTTGTCTCAGATAAAACACCACACTTAACTATATAGCTTTGGAACGATCTCTCTATTGAATGTTTCACAAATATACACTCATCTCTTGCTGACTTTATTACCAAAGAAACGACCGAGTTTAGACTGAGGCTACAATAAATGATAAAATGCTCCGGAACAGTGCTTTTCAGTGTATGACAATATGTGGAAATGAATATTTGTTGCGAGGAAAATGTCGCAGATAAGATTGCGAAGATAAGGAAGAACAACACAGATATACGTCCCCATCCGATACTGATGAAATACTCATCCAAGCGCGTGTGCTTCGTAATGACACTAAAATGCCATGTACTCAGACTGTTTACTTTCTACCAAAGAGAAGACTCACTTTATAAACACAATGCCGCCATATACAAAGCAATTCTATAAACTAATTCCGAATCAGTGGACCAACATCGGAGTACTCCAATACGATCAAAGTGGGTCACAGTGTTGAGTTGCTTACAGGGTCACTACCGTTGAATACGCTCTCAAGTAGGCTATCGAGATCTCAGTCACTACCGCTTAGAGATACAGGTCAAAACCAAAATAATTTCAACGTAACGCACAACTGTGTATTAAGTTCTTGAACTCTGCACAAGTGTAGGAAAAGTCGTGCAAGTTAACGACATTTTGCGACTCGGTGACCCAAATTTGGTTGTAGGCACGAGTGTACGCGAATGGAGGAGAAGAAACAGCAAACTGAGTGAATCATGCTGTGATACAAGTACATGAACTCCAATATCAACAGAACAGAAGGCGAAAGAACAACAAAACAAGCAATGCGAAAAGTGAAAGGTGCGTGGACGAGACGAACTTGATTAATTATGAAAGAGGTCACGGTGTATGCGTGAGTAATTCAGATCCCCAAACGGATAGCGTGCCATAAACGGATGTCATAAAAGCCGGGAAAATATGAACAAGCATCTTAAGACTGTAGCCAAACTCCAAACAAGTAGCAATGAAAGGATAGAAAGGGAATGGTTCTACAATGGGCTTCATGGAACAATTCCTACAACAATTCAAAGGTGGTTAAGCAAATGTTATAAGAGAGAGAACCAGAGAATATTCGCAATCCCAGTGACAAAAACAAAATAAGTACTTCTAGAGCAGTGATTACACAGGACTTTGTTGAATTCTAATATTAGAGCTCTTCAACTTCCAAATGAAAATAATATATTCAAAGCGTTCTAGACTTTTAATCACACACAGAATTCTGGAGAATTTAAATTCCCCAACTAGATAAATGGATTAATTTCACAATAAAAAACTTCCACTGAACTTTCAGATTTTCACTCTTATCCTTGGGTTCCGATATTTGAATCTTTAAACCTGTAGATTACTTCCAAATTAGAAAAAAATTGTCCAGTTCTTAAAAATGTTCTTTGCTCTTCCAGAGAATCGTCATGTCAATTCTAGACCCCTGCAAATGGACCTCAAATTAGAAGAAATTAATCAAAACTTGTAGAAAATCCTTCCAGTTCTTCCAGTTTTTGTTCTTCCCGACTTTCACTTCTAATTCAAAGTCGGAGACTTTTAAACATGAACCCCAATGAATCAATTCTAAATTCGAAAGAAAGTATCAAATTCTTTCAGATTTTCATTCCTATCTCCGAGCACCACCATTTTATTACACGAACCCAACAAATCGATCCAAAACTAAGCAAAGAAGTGTCCAGTTCTGCCAGATTTTCATTCCTATCCCACCAGAATTTAAATTGTCGAACTCTACAACTCAACTCAGCTTTCAAGATCCTAACTACAGTGGTCCTTATATAATGTTCCGGAGACTCCAAATGATAACAAAATTATCCAGTTCTTCCAATATATTATTTCCTCACCAAGATCCACGCTGGTTCAGAATGAATTGTTCATGTACTGAAGACAATTCGGCAAAATTCTGGAACCTCGTCAATCTTATTGAAAGCATGTTGAAACTTAATAGGCAGGAAGTAAGAAATGCTATAGGGACACTGACGGATCATTGTTTAATTGGTAGACGTTCTTGGGGATACCACATTATGATTTTTATGGGAGCTAACAAGATATCGAAAAAGAGGGAACCGTGGAACACATCCTGTGTTCTTGGATTCGCTTTTCTTGGCAGTGTTGAGGAGTTTTCTTGGCTGAAGCTAACGAAAGTGGCTGCCTTTATCAAATCCGGGTGGTAGAGGTATAACGAAAAATCTCCAGTGGTGCCACTATGGACCTTAGACCGGCGTGAGTCGATGGACAGCCACTGAGCCTAACCTATTGAAAGTATACTTCTGATAAATATCCTTTCAATGTAGGAGATATGTCCTCATTCCAAATTTGTTACTGAAAAAATTGTCTTGTATAATTGTCTTCCAAGAGATTTGTTTTACATAATACTGGTGTTTCATATCAATTGTCGCTAAGAAACAGACCACCCTAATAAAATGGATGTACGTATATTCCAGCGCAATGACAAACAAATTAGCATTGAAAGTGGGCTTTAATTGAGTTTTTGCACTAATCAAATTATGAACTTCTGACTGCATTTTGCGGGTACTGCCGATAATTCTGCATCCCAGCTTGAATGAGCAATGACAGAGGAGACTGTGAAAATTGTAGCCTGGAGCTGTGTGCTCCAAAGAACGAGTCACCCTACAACCAAGTGCATAACGATCAAAATGCGAGCAAAAAAGCAAAGTTCAATATAATGGAATTCAAAGAAAGCACCACCAAAGTGCAAAGAATTAATAATAATAAAAAATTAAACTTTTAAATGGAACGATAGAAAAAGTTTCGCAATGAACTGAAACGAAAATGAATGAATGAATGAATGACATCACTCACTGAACAGTTGGAGATGAAAATGACACAACAGAGTGGCGGGAGGCATGGGACGAGGACAATTTACCATAGAAATCTCATCACCATCGCACCAGTTTCGCACACCCAACATCAAAAAGAAACAGCAAAAGGGTTACAAAGTTTCGAGTTGAAACAAAAACAACACAAACAAAAAATGTAAATTCAGCTGAAATTATACTATGACGCATGCGCATGAAGATTGAAGAAAACAAATATTTATTTCAAACTTTCGCTGCTTCGGCATATGTTTGGGTACTACCTCGAGAGCCATGCTGGAGGCGCGTTTAAGCAATGAAGAATTTGAATATGCGTAGCAACGGGTTCGGTTGTTCCAAGTACGGCTTAGTGGGCAGGGCTGTGACGTTACCCGCCAACATCTGTGCACATAACCGAAAATATCGAAACTTGTTTGGCCTCAAATATCTGGCACAAGAGTCACCATTGTAGAAGAAGTGGGCATAGGAAAAAGTCTTTAGAAGCTACATCCAAAGTGCTCGTTGTCAAATTGCACCTTTCAATTACTCGTGTCTCCACGCTAACGGCAATTTATAAAGCAACGGCCAGGTAGTAAAACTGTACGCTTTATAATAACTTTCAATTGGCAATGTGTAATCTTTATACGGTGATAAATGCTATAGTTAGAACACTGCTATCCTTATAACTAATGAGGTAAAGAACCTTCTTTAATAATCTAATAGAGGTCAACGTTCTTTAAAGTAATATTCTAAGCATTATAGTAGCTCAATATTCTTAAACGCTTCATAACAGCACTGTTGAATAATTATAGTGTTATAACCTTTATAGTTAGACACTGCAATCTATAAAAATAAAGCTCCAAACTCTTAAACACTATAAAAGCATTAAATTAGGACTATTGAATATTTATAGTATTATACCCTTTATGGTTATAACTCTGTAATCTTTATAAAAAATATGATAAAAACGCGATTTTATAATTGAAAAGAGTACAAAGTACTATAAAGGAGCTCAAAAAACTTGTAAGCTTTATGATAGCCTTAAATCAGCACAGTTCAATCTTTATATAGTTATAAACACTATAACTATAATAACACTTGAATGTTTATAAATAATGTGATTAAATCATTGTTATAATTTAATAGAGTTCAAAGTACTGTAAAGGAATACTCTTAAGGCATTAGAAAGCATTATAGTAGATTATGTGATTTATAACAGCATTACATCAGCACTGTTGAATATTTATAGTGCTATAACCTTTATAGTCGTGACACTGCTATCTATACAAATAAAGTTCAATAAACTAACGGCCTTTATAATAGCATTAACTTAGCACTCTTGAATATTTATAGTTATAACACTACAATCCTTATAAATAATGTGCTAAAAAACCTTATGGAGTGAGTTTAATAATTTAATAGAATTCAAACTTCTATAAAGAAATACTGTAAGGCCTTAGTCAGCATTATAAAAGCTCAACAATTCCATAGAGAATGCAAGCAATGCTTTTATGATTATTACAAAGCTATATACAAAGGCAGAATTGGCACTATAAACACTTATTCGAACCTTTATAAAGCCTTGTACTTTTCTTATAATTACTCGAGTTGTTCACTGAAACATTGTAAGACCACTTAAAGTTCTTAAACAGTTCGCGTTTAATTGGTGAGGGGAAAATGCTGTTTATACTAAGAGTGAAGATTCAATTGGTGATAATTGAAAATGTAATTTGAAGTTAACTTAAAGTTATAAACAAATAAAAAATAGTTATTTTGTATTATCAACTTTATAAGACATCTGTATGCAGTCTATAAGAATAAGAAAGAGGAAAGAAGAGAGAGGTTCCTAAAAACGACGGTCGTTTCACACAAACAATTCGGGTCTCTTAAGTGTGTTTCTCTCCAAACTTATTTTATGACCTTCAGCATAGAATAGGAAAATATTGAAAACTTCAACGGTAATAACAGAATACTAAAGATCCAATGCTATTCGGTTCGAAACGGATTTGTTTAAAACGTTGTTATATATTTGGATCATTATTAATTTTGTTCTAAACAAAATTTTCGTAAACAACTGCCAAGACGACTTTTATTTGAGAAATAGTGCAATAATTGCTTAAAAAAACAAAAACTAACTAAAGAAAAAATAAGTATAAAAACAAATAGTAGAAAGCACCAGTTCTAGTGCAAGGCATTTGGCTAAAACCACGTCAAGCCAAATAGAGCACCGGTAGGAACTGAAAGTTAATCAGGTGTTTCTTTGTAACAGACCCAACCGCTCTTACACCACCTTCTTCCAAGTCGTTTGATTCACAGAATTTTTGTTATTTTCATTCAAATTTAAATTTAATCATTGGCTCAAGAAACTGAAGCTAATTTTTGTTAATAGTTTTTTATATTTCTTAAACAGTTTATTACTCTTCACTGGCATTTTTAAAAAAACCGCAAACTGGGTAGGAATTTGCCAAAAACCTTCAACTGTTGACCAAATATTAGAAGCGATTCAAGGACGGACCAGCAACAGCTGCTGAGTATAGAACAACACGCCGCTCAGTATGTCAAATAAGAACCTAATTATAAACTAAATGATGAATGAAGCCGCTAATTTGTTGTGTATTCGAAAAGATCAAAGAGAAGTTTAAGATTGAAAAGAGTTATCATGGGAGAGAACAGGGTTAGAAGACAATTCTTTGAGGGAAAAGCAGGGTGGATATGAACAAGCATCTAAGATAGAGAGATAGATAGAAGTGGGGTTGACCGGGGAACCGCCGAAGAAGGAGGTCTCCGAGCACAACAAACATCTTAAAAACAAATGAAAATAATTGTCCTTCAGAGAAGATACTTATAAAATTATCGGAGGAAAAGAAGTGCGGTTTTACTCCTTTATAACTTTATAATAACAATGAATTAAAATTAAAGTATGAACCACATATAGAGCTTTAGAACTGTTTTTTGCAGCCAATTAAACTGTATAAATTTTCAAAAATAATTATTTAAATTCTACATACTTTTGAATTTTACATAAGGCCTTTCAAATTTGTATTATAAAGTTATAAATCTTATAAGAGAACATTGTAAGACCTTTTGCAGTGCCTGTGAGGCAATATTGCTACCAGTGGATCGTTCACAAACTACACTCTTATAGCAACCAGCTGAGGAGTTCAATGTCTTTGTTCGGATTAGTTGTTGCTCTTTCTGTACACTCCTATGAAGTCGCACGGATTTAAATTTGGGGGAGAACATTTAATTTATACCCACGTTATAATGTAATATAGTAATGAGCAGAAAACATTCTCATTGTAAGTTAGATTACAATTAATGTTCACATGAACGTGGCTGCAATGTTATCTGGCCCGAAGTTCGAAATCCAATCTTTCAAATTATAATAAACGAGAACCACATTCAGGGCCACGTTAACTCTCTGCGTTGGATACATACAAGTAGTTTATACGCATAGTGCGGGTACCTGCACAATATTCCATTCATTACCAATTCGGAACCTCCGCGTCATTGTTAGAACTCAATTTGTTTATGGTGTAGAGCAAATAATGAATATGGACACTGGACACGCACTTTTGCTGTGATTGTGGCTTTTGATTATATACACAGAATGTAGTTAAACGCATGTATGCACATATGTACATACATATTTACATACATAGAGGTAATTAGGCGTATTTACCACATATATTGGAGTTTATACATGGTTATTTTGCAATACAAATACCAATATATTCGATATATATCTTCACATATATTTACATTTGTATATATAACTATATATGACTACATATATATTATATACCTCTATTCCATGGAGATATCTTAAAGTCACCACCATTTCAGCTGTCCTTCACCTTGCGCAATCAATTTGTTCCAATAATTTGCTATAATGGGTTAAGGGGGCTAGACAGGTTCAACAAGAAAGTGAATAGGAATGCCTCTAACTATTTATATATACGTACATATAAAAATATATCTGAAGACCCACCGTTGAGTGGGTCTGCACACTTTTTCTTATTCAGACCACAATAATTACGGTCATATTGGACAGTTTAGAGAACCTTTTCAAAATAAAAATATGCCAGCCCCCATCCACATATGTTCGCTTCTAAATTTCAGTTTGTTATGCCACGCCTCTTTAGGACTACTTTTTAATAGATATTGAGAGCTCCGTCAAACTCGTAGAACGGCATGATATAGGGTAAGGGGACCGCGGGTCGACTCTTGTTGCAACCAGCGGATCTAAATCAAATGAACATACTAGGGTAGGTCAATAACTGCTTGAAAATTACAACAGATGGCGTCGCCACTTCAAATCCAGCATTGTGCTTGTCAAGAATAATCTTTCAAAAGAACGGACCCTTATCTTCTGACTGGTCTGCCAAAAAGTTTTGTTGTGACATCCATTTGAAACTGATCCCTAGGAGCATTTTCGTAAAAATGGAAAAAGTGAATTTCGTGTGCTCATTAAACACTATTTTTTGCCCGAAAAAACCATCAAGCAAACCAAACATAAGTTGAAAAATATTATAAGAACTCTTTTCACCATCCACCACTGGTTTACTCCTTTTCGGTGAGGCCGTACCAGCACAAATGACGACGAACATACTGGACGCCCAATTGAGCTCACCACACCAGAAATGGTCGATAAAATCCACGCTATGATATTCGACGACCGGCGAGAGAAGGTGAGCGAACTTGAAAAGGCTACAGACTTATCACATGGATCAGTAATTTCAATTTTGCATAAATATTTGGATATGAAAAAGCTATCCGCAAGATGGGGGGGTCCTGTTTGCTCGCAAGTGACAACAAACGTTATCGTTTGACGACTTCAAAGGAGTGTTTGGCGATGTTCAATCACAATACGAATGAGTTTTTGAGCAGTTTCGTAACCGTGGACGAAACATGAATTCACCACAACACACCAGAGACCAAGCAACAGTCAACACAGTGTACTTCTCCTGGTGAATCGAAACTGAAGATGGCCGAGACGGGCCTGTTGACCAACAAGGTCATGGCGACAGTTTTTTGGTATGTTATTCACATCGATTACTTTTAAAAGGCTAAAACGATCACTGCGGCATATTAAGCAGAGCTGTTGGATTGATTCGACGCCGATTTGAAGCAAAAACGACCGCATTTGGCGAGGAAAGCCGTTCTCTTCCACCAGAACAAATTATGTTACGAATTGCTCCCCTATCCACCATATTCTACAGATTTAGCCCACAAGCGATTAATCGTATTATTTGGAGGGCATCTAAAAATTGGTGAAAACGTTGCATGAAGTGAAACTATGTTGAAAAAAATTGCTTTTTTCCGAATAGTGTTCTTTATTTAAATTTTCAGCGACTTATTGACCCAACCTCGTATTATAATATAGTTTTTTAACGACTTTTAGGTCCGAATGGCAAATAATTTGTTGTTTTTTTTTCTTAATTTTTTTTAATAAAAATTTTGTTTGTCATTGAAAATTTCCGATATTTCAAAACCACCTTCGAGGTGATTTTTGGTTCTAAATCTAAATTATTATATTATATTATAATAGTTAAAATTCTAAAAATTAATTATTAATGAAACTCAACTAATTAATAAAAATTTTTTAATTCAAAAAAAATTTATAAATTTATAAAATATATAAAATAAAGTAGGGGAAAACTGTATCAAAAAAGCAGGGCCAAACGTAGCGCTCCGTTCGCAGATGGACGTATTTGGGCCGCATTCACCATCTTCCTTCATAAATAGGGCTCTTATTGCGTATGTGAAGTGTGTAAAAAACCGCTACGCAACAAATAACAAACAACAGGTCGGCTTACCTTGTAATAGATTTGTTGAAAAGTTGCATGAATGTGGCGGCAAAAGTGCGCCGTAGCTGCGGCTGCGACGGCGACTGCGGCTTCAGCTTCAGCTGCTGTTGCAGTTTGCATTGCGTATGGAGCACTTTGGGCTTTATTCTACTGCTTGGTTAAACCCATTATAAAAAAATTAAACTAACCGAGATACTAGTTTCTGTGACGCCGTTTATATTAACATCATAGGTTGCATATACACAGTGCCAGACTGCAACAAATAATTAAATAATATTAATTTAACATGTTATTAGCGAAAATTTTTGAAAGCATTTTTCCTATTGCAAAATATTGCAAACGTAGCACAGCAGCAGGAATCCAATAAACAAAACAAAACTGCTGCGAGCTCGTTTCTAAACAATCAAATTTCAACTTCAGCTTTATTCACTGTTTTTTAACCGACAACATGCAAATTGTATGATATTTAAATGTAAATTTTCCAAATTATTGGCCAATTAATGCGTGTTTCTTAAAAAAAAAAAACCGAAAACGAAAGCGAAAAACACACATCGCAAAACAAACCGCACAACTGAGCGATTTCAAACTTCAGCGGCAACTAAAACAACTTCCAAGCGGAAAGCATAAAAAGCGCTAAGAGAACACAACTGTTGTTGACATATAACAACAACAACAAAGGCCACAGTAAACGCCTACAAAAACAACATATGCTACTTTTTTACTGAGCATAGGTTTTCTCTTTCAACCAATTTACTCTTTCTAAGCGGCTTCGACTTCATTAACAGGTAAAAGAAGAATGGCACAATTATAGCCAGGTGGAAACAAGGCAACAATTTAAGACAGTTAAAAGGCAATTGCAGATTTGTGAATTTCCAATTGTGCCGACTAAATAGACTAAAAAACTGAAAATTTTTTCAATAAGTTTAAGTTTTTGAAACACACACGTTAAGTTATCGTATCCATATATGAGTATCTAATTGGCAGCATTTTACCTGATAATAATTTTGCATGTATACAACCCAAGCGATTGCTTTGCTGGCCTGCTCACCTCACCCACAGCGTCAATTAAAGGTGGGATTGCGCACACTATGGTCTCTACAACATGCCACAGCTTCTTTTATATTTGCAACAATAACAACATTTGTATGCGTACAGTAGCAAGTTGCAGATCAAATAGCGTGTGCAAAACTCACAAAGGACACACAAATCCCTGCTCAGTGGTGGATAAAGGTTTTGCTCAAAGGGCCCAGGATTTCAACGAATTAATTAAATCAAATTTTTTTTAAATTATTCTTTTTTCACAAAATAAATTCAATAGCTTAACATGCATCAACAATTTGTGGCTCCATATTCAACCTGTAAAGAAATGCTGGATTTGGCTCATAAGGCCGAGAGTAAAAGCGTAATTCAATGTAATCAAATGGAATAAAAAACTTCAAACACGTGTTGACTTGTGGAACACTATTTAATAAACCGATTTGGCACTCTGAGCTTGCCAGTTTATATGGATAATGTATAAAACTAGAGATGTTATCAATTTTGGTATATCAATTTTCCCCACCACTGTGTGATCGTCAATGGGCTATGTTTGGAATTCTTGGTATATGTCAATTTTTGACGTTTGAAGTACACAGCCTCGAAATTATTTTGTAATATGATATTTTAATAACAGTAAAGTAATTTTGTTATATGCATGTATATGTATGCATGTATGTATATATATATATATATATATATATATATATATATATATATATATATATATATATATATATATATATATATATATATATGTATGTATATACGAGTATATATATATATATATATATATATATATATATATATATATATGTATGTATATACGAGTATATATATATGTATATATATATATATATATATATATATATATATATATAACTTTGTAGTAGATCCCCTATTTCCCTCTTAAACATGCCACTGATTGCTTCAAATCATGGTGACTAGCTGAAAGCAACTCTTTCCTTTTATTACACAGCTCACAATTTCCACGGGAAAAGGAGAGTAAAAAACGAGCTTTATTGTTGTAAAAAAATTATCCTTATACATTTCTGACAGAAACAATCTTCACTCTCAGCTTAGATCACTGTGTTAGTTACGCTTTGCTCCGTACCAACAACAACAACAAGAACGGCATAAACACAAGCAACAATGTATTTGAGCGGGCGCTATTTATTACGTGCATTTCCCACCACCCCAATTTAACAACTTTTTCTAATTTGTTTTTGTTTGCAATTATTTAACTGTGTTTTAAGTTTGTTTTGTTGTTATCAAATGCATTTCTCTTTATTTCTTACGTCATACTTCATTTGTTGCAATGTAAATGAAACTGGTTTCAGTAATGCGTGTGGTGTCGACGTAATAGACACATTGCTGACGCCAACATTCATCAATTGCAGCATATGTGTGTGTCTATTGGAAACGGAATATCAACCGGAAATATCAAAAATAAACAGCAAATTAATGTGAATCATTGCATAGTGGAGTATGATAGGTGACACATATATGAGAAACGAATTTAGATATATCTACCAGCAGTGAAACTAACTACTTTAAAAGTTAGCAAAATTACTAGTTGGAAAAATACCAATACTGGTATTCCTATTGGCTTCAATTCTACATGAAGCCAAATGGTACTTTTCGCATGGTGATGTCCTACGGACAGACAAATGTCCTGCTATACATAAGGTTTTAAGTAGTTATAACACTAGTACTATATATAGATTGCAGTTCAATACTAGTTAATATGTGAATATATCCAGACTAGTTTCGTTTCAAGTAGTTACCAAGTAGTACATTTTTTCTTTGTAAGCTCCTGAAAGCAAATACCTTTTGAAGGATGTTTTTAAATTTTAAATATGTTTATTTTTCAGATAATTCAAAACTGAAATACAAATCTTGATTTTCGGACACAATCTTTTTGCCAGCTTTGTTGATCTGATCTTCTGGTTTAACCGGAAATATTGATGCTATGGGAGCTGCTGCACTTTCATGGCGAATTAGGGTGCTTACGATGATACATTGATTCTACAAGCGTTGCCATGATAGCTTCATTTTGGGTTTGGACCTTTGCTGTGAAGGAGTTTATTAATATTGTAAGTCTAAATTGGGAAATTCCAACAAATTAAATCGGAAGAAGAATAATAACTGTTTTTCTTTCAAATTCGAATTTTTGTCTTTTCTTCTATTTTTATCGAATTGGCAAGAAAAGCACCAAAAACTATTCGAAATGTATTATACACAAGAAGCAGTGTAGCCGTAGTCAGCAACCTATTGATAAGTTTTGAATGAGTAAATTAACCATTGGCTTTTTTCTGTTAAATTTAATCGTACATTTTGCAGATTCGTTATAATTTTCACCTCAAGGATACTATAACGATTGTCCCATGAGTGCAGTGCTTTTTTGCCAATTAACTGTCCAATTAATAGCAACGGGCGGTTATCATACAATTCACTGAGGGCATCTAATCAAGCTATATTGCTTCGTAGCGTAATTCCACTACGAACCATTTTTGTAAGTGCTGTCAGAGAACATAGAGAATCGACACTCAGCCACACTACTGCATGCAATGGTGCTGTGATGGTGTCAGTTAAGTTTATATAAGTGCACAGCTTCACTGGTCTGACGTTGTTCGTGACGTTCATAGTACCGTGCATTCCATCCTAAGATGCACTTGCAAAGCACACATGCGAAAGGAACGAGTATAAGAATGCATGCGTGTATTTGTGCACTGTCAACACGTGTCACAAAGCTTTATTTTAAAGGTGATTGTTGATTGTAGCCATTATTTGAAATTTTAAAATAAAGGTCAACAGTTAACAGCTGTACATATTAAAATAATTTACATGTATCTTTTTTGTTTTTTTTAATTTTTAGTTTGTTGTTTTTAAAGTAAATTATATGCAAACAAAATGTTCGCACTCAGATACTTTCGCAGTGCTAAAAACTTGTAAATTTAATGGTATTTCCGTATACTAAATACAAACCAGGTCTCTGCTACAAACATTCATGCACACATACATACATAGCTATGTGTGTGTGCACAGATTCATCTGCATGGGGCATAAATTCATATGGAAATACATATGTATGTACATATATTAATGCGGCACACAGTTTTATAAATCTTCCATGGGAGAGAACAATAATAAACAATAGAGTAGAACAATATTAATTTTTTTTAATAAACACGATTTATGCATTTCATTCGATTGGATGACATTTATAACATCAATATAACAACAACAAAACTAACACAGCAATGTAATGGAAGCAACAACAAAAACGAGCAAATTACAGCGAATTGAAAAAAAACTGCTGCTGTGGCAGGTTTCACATTTCATATTTCTATGAAATTTCCAAAGAATTCTGCTCTAAGCACATTTTTATTGCTCTTTTCTCATTTTTCGTATGCAGATGTAAAATATTTACTTCAAATGAGCCACTCAAATAGTGTTTTTAAGTTCTTTATGGAGGCGAAAACTGACAAATTTGAATTCTTCTGAACATGATAAACGAAAGGGAAGGGAAACTCATTGCTCATTTTAAATGCAATTTTATTATCGTAGGTGGGGTATGTATATTAAAGACGAAGATATCTTCACTAAGCGAAAAGTTGAGAATTTGCTGAATATAATTCGAAAATTTAATTATAGCGATAAAATGAGTTTTTTGTTATCCCAAAATCGACATCGTTCATGTGAATGAGTAAAATAGATATCAGGACGTACTTTTAGGTGGTTGCAAGGAAAATCACTCTTCTTCTTGGTCGTTTTTTATGTTCGTTAATTTTTTTAGTTTTTCAACAACGCTCATCTGCATGCTGTTACTAATTCGGTTCATCGCCCATGGAGGGTGACGTGGCAGGCATTTCTTATGAGGTTTGGTATGCATGCCAAGTTGGTGTATGAGGGTATATGTGCATACATATATACATATATTCTTTCCAAAGCTGATTTCGTTTTGTGGGTTGAGGGACGATTTAAGTTTGAACCTATTGTTTACCCGCTGAAAACTATTTTTTGCTAAGCTGGCAGTGCATATCGTTTTCCGTTGGTCGAAAATCAGGATCCCTGTCTCAGTTAGTATGTAGCTAGTTGGTAATTGGCGTGGATCGGAAGTCTCCAGTAGCGTATCTTGCTGCTGCATGGTATATTGAAAGGAGAGATCAAATATATAAATGTCGCTCTCTCTTTTTCAATGGCCTGGTAGAATATTGTCACTATAACCACTGAGCAAACAATACATACATAGAGCTCAAATCCCGAAAATAGTGGTTTAACGAAATCACTGGTAATTGTTGTTGTATGTGAGCTACGCTTATGGATTATTAAACCACTATTTTCGCTGTTTGAGCTCTTTATATGAATTGTTTGCTTAGTGCTATAACTCAAGAATATTTTTTATAGTATGTTTTATAGGAAATTATTATTATAAGAGCATACGGGAGCGTCGTGTGTTTCGCACGTCAAAAATGCAATGAAACTAATATTTCCAATAAAGAACCAATTGATTGGTTGTCATTGTTTTATTGATTATTGTTTTTCAATTAGGTTGCTTTTTCAATTTAGATTGTTCATTCTGTTTGTTCTGATATTGAGCAAACCCAAATTAGTTATCTATTTTATATGCACTTTCGCGGGCACTTACCTGCTAAGTATTTTGCTATATTCGTGATTTGAGAATAGACTCGTTTCTCAGCGTAATTGATAATGGAACTCTCAAAAGGTGAGCAATTATTTTGTTCTATGTTCCAACGCAAAATACATTTAAATGTATTTTGGTTCCAACGTGTTTATAGGGCTGTGTATGTATATGTTCGTGTGTGTATTAATTTATGTGTGTGTGTATGGGTGTTTTTTTGCTTTTTTTATTGCTATCTTCCAATCTGAGATGTGATTCCAGTGCTCGGCATTTGAATATGCAAATTAATGCATAAATTAATTAAATGCATCTGGTTAACCTTGACGTGATATCGGAGAAATCTTAATAAAAATTCTTGATAGTTAATAAATAATATTTTCTCATTATACATATATTATTGATATACATATTGAAATATTTATTGATATATTATTGATAAACATATTCTTACGAAAATTATTTTTTAGTTCTAATCAATGGATTGTGTCAAGTAAAATAAAACTCTTTGTTTGATAATTTAGTTTTTTATTTTATATTTAATAAAAATTAATTTAAAAATTTCACAAGCTTTAATTTTATCTATTATGGCTGCTTTCAAGTTACAACTGTTCATTTCAGTTGATTCGCTTGTTAATCAATCTGTCAGATCAACGGATTCGCGAATTTTGCCTCATGGTATGACAGAAAGAGACAACTCTATAATGATCAGTAATCAGTTCTTGTTAATTAGTTGAGAAAGAGATCGTATGTGCCACATAGTAAGAGAGAAAGACACAGCACTAATCATTTGCAGCAACATCACTAATCATTTCTTGTTAATTACTGGAAAAGAGATCGTATGTACCTCATAATAAGAGAGATGATTTATAGCCATATCACTGATGGCTACACCGAGATAGCAACATCAGCGAAGTTGTTTTTTAAACGTGATTCTTGACTACTGAAATAGCTATTTCGTTATAAAATTGCCTTTATATGGTCTTGCATATATTTATATTTCAAACTATTAAATTTGTGTAATTTTCATGTTTCGAAAGAGATTTCCGCCTTGACCTATGACAAGTATTTGGATTTTTTGGTAAGGTTTCCTGCAAGAAGTCTTTCCTGATTTAAGCTTATTGCGTTAAATTTTACCATTTATGTGCTGACCTAAAAATGTTTTAGTGGCCATAATGCACACCTTCCTTCCTTGGGTGCGATGTACTTAAACTGTGGAGGCGCTGTGTGTACCTTCAGCGGCAGTTACTATAAATACGTTTCTAACATATCAGTCAAGAATTGTGCACTTCACTTTAGACCATTTAACCTTCCAAGGACGAAGTGGCATTTGCGCCTTCATTCGCTGTGGAAATCTGAATCACGAAACCAATAGACCAATAGAGTCGCACTGATAAGACCCACCCGACACATTTTGATTGACCTAATGTATAAATAAAGTGAAAAGTTAATTGCATGGGTTCGGCCGGCCACCTTTCTTTCTTTCACATTTCACTTTGCCTCGTGCGCTGGGTTCATTCTATTTTCAATGCGGGTACATTATCCTCCCGTGGAGGCGTTAGCGAGGAAGACCGAACGCAGTCAAGGTGCACACACACTTTGTTGTCACTTTGTCAGTTCGTCACTCATATTTCAATCGCAATATCCGATTAATTACCATTAATGGAAGAAATTAGTACGAAGCTGCAATCGCTTTCATCTACCTTTGTTATGATAGCACCAGAACAGGCACAGATTTGTGACGCAGGAGTGCCAGGTATCGATTTATATATATAGAAAGTTATAGAATGTTAATAAAATAAAGAAAGAATTATCCTTTAAGTGTGCTTAAGTGACATTAAGTGAGCTTAAGTCAGCTTAAGTGTTCTTAAGTGAGCTTAAGATATTTTAACTGAGTGGCTCTTAATTCAGTTGAAGTGATTTTAAGTTATGTTAAGTGCGTTTAAGTGATTGTAAGTGCGCTTTCGTGAAGAAGGCTGCCTAGAATTGCTGAATACACCTAATAGAGAAAATAATCCAGATAGTGTAAATTGTACCAAACTTTGTTTGTTTTGGTTCCGAATTATTCTTTTTTATTATTTTTAAAACGCTGTAGAATGGCAAAATTTTTAAGTGAAAGCGGGAAGCGTGATATATAATATTTAACAGCAAAAAACGCTAAGCACAAACTGGCAACGCTGGCAGCACTGTTCGTAGCATCAAAATTTGTCTAGTAAATATCTCCAAAAT
This sequence comes from Clusia tigrina, assembly GCA_920105625.2. NCBI lineage: Eukaryota > Metazoa > Arthropoda > Insecta > Diptera > Clusiidae > Clusia > Clusia tigrina. The sequence continues at coordinate 161,627,773 of OV050033.1, read as the reverse complement.
ACGGCAGCACGGCAAGCAATTTATTTGTATTGAGGGCAATACGAGTTATAACGATTAAATCCTTATAGGAAAAGTGTAGTTTTGACCTTCTTTTGCACATTTATGTTTCCGTTTTAATACTTAGCTTTAATTAATATCTTTAAGTTAAAATGGAATATTCAATATATAATATTTAAAAGGAAAAATCGTTAATTACAAAAATGCCGAAGCTGGCAGCACTAGTAACACTGTTCGTGTCAACCAATTTCGTAGAGTAAGTATATAAAATATATGGCAGCACGGCAAGCAATTTATTTGTATTGAGGGCAATAATAGATGTACCAATAAAATCCTAGAAGGATCTACTCCCGAGTAGAGGCCAATGGGTGCACTTGTTCTACGATTGACAGCTTTTTTGCTATAATTTTGATGATTTTTTTTAGCCGTTTACAGAAATCGTAAATTGTCTTTGTTTTAGAAGAGAATATATATCACTCTTCTTCTTGATCGTATTTATATACGTTAATTCTTTACGGTTTTTAGCAATTAACTTTTTCCACCTAATTGACAATTCAACTGACAATCAAATTGAATGAAATTGTTGTTCTTGTGGTCTTGCGTCCTTATTAGTGCTCCCTGGGCTATTTAATTAAGTTTTGTGAGTAGAACATTGAGATTTTATGAAATTTAAATGTGAAATAACCAAATTTTATTTGTTTCTAAGAATTTATACAGATTTCCTCATATATGAGAAAAGTAAAAGTTGTGAAATATAACCTTGAAAAAGTTTAAGCGCCATCTATCGGTGTGTAAATAGTGTAATAAAACTATATGAAGCGGGAAGAGTTTGTTTAAGCTCCGCTTGGTGGCAGCAGCATCTTCTGGGGAGTACTTGATAAGGGTCAACAACTATTGTCATGGTAAGATCGACTTCAATGACTGCCTACTCGTTCCTGTGACTAATATTGAGATTTTTCTTCCTTGTACTTCACTCGTAAAACAGTAACACCTATTATCTGTTGTGTGGACACTCTGGTGATCATAGGATTTCGGCATACGGTAATAGAGAAAAAAAAAATAAACAATATGAGATATGGCACAAATTTTATAGGGAGCAGTGTCCGCAATTGTGGATTTTAAGAAGAAAATGTGTCTCCTGAAAACTAACTACTGAATCTGTAGGAATGAGTTACGGCTCCATAGAAAAAAATCTCCATAATCATCTTCTGATATGCAACTCATTTAATATATGTGCTTGAGTAAATAAATTTCTTTTCTTTAACCAGCTTTAATCCATTCCTTTTTCTTCTTGCTTGCTTTTTCCTTTTTAAAATTACACCAATAGTTAGTTAGATCAAATCGTCTCCGTCCGTTGATGATGCCATGACCGCACTCTACGAAACAAAAAAAAAATTAAATTAACTTTGACGAGTTACTTTGTTACGTGTGTGGACAAGTGACAAAAACACACGTATTCACATACATGTATGCAATGCTTGACGCGATATTTTAATCTGTCCTGCGCAATTAATTAAATGCTTGGAATATACATATATATCATATTTATCAAGCTCCAAATATACACATACTTTATATTTTCCCCTTGAGCTGAAGGCTCTGGCAGCTAGTGCTCCCCACATATTGCAAAATAATATATATGGATAGTTTTTCACGTAATAATATTTTCCCTTACCAATTTTGTCTCGTGGCATAGAAAATCAAATGATGTGGCCATCTGTGCCAATATAACGTAAAGCTGAACTCTGCAAAACCCACGAAGTATTTCGGATGAGAACAATCGCCCTACATCTCTTTTCGATGACAGGTTCTGTGTTCCAAGAACATACCGTTTTGTATAGTCGTTCACTTGCACATTTAGCAGATCCTAACTGTCAAATTTTAGCAGAAGGTCGGTTACTACAGGGGAATTTTGCGCAAAGAGATTCACATTTGATATTTCATAAAAACAAAAACTTGGAAAATTTTTTTTTTTCATAATTCATAGCATACAAAGTGTAAAACGTCATTAATAGGAAAAGAAACTTACAGGAAAAAGATTGGTTGAGGGAAAAAATTTCGTGTTAAAGAAGAAACGTGGCGTGGAACGTGGATATTTACGCAAGGTACGAGAAACTGAAGCGCAAATCATACAAAGAGAATACAGCGACCGTAGCCGTAGAAGATGAGCGTGGACGCGTACGGACCCAGCTCGCAGACCTTGACCTTTCTCGATACGGAGGAAAATGACTTGATCGGAGCGGACACACAGGCATCCGATTTTGATTTTCGCGATTTTACGTTACCTTCGCAGTCACAGACGCAAGCCTCGCAGCTGGAGAGTATCGGCGCAATAGGCGTTGGTGGACAGGTGAGTGTCACATTTTGTCGTGCTTGTTGTAGCCATGTGCTTTATGTAGTGCCATCCCTCTCAGACATTTGGTCGTAAATTGGACATCCAGTCGAAATTGGGCACAATCACAAATGGTCTGGCCGATCTTCAATTCGAGGAGGAGGATGATGACACTTCACTTATGGCGGTGAAAGAGCTGCCGCCACATGCTTGCAAATATTGTGGTATTCACGATCCGGGCACCGTTGTTATGTGCAACAACTGCAAGAAATGGTTTTGCAATGGCCGCGGCAGCACCTCAGGCTCACATATTGTGAATCATTTGGTGCGCGCGAAGCATCGTGAAGTGACGTTGCACAATGATGGACCGTTGGGCGAAACTGTGCTGGAATGTTATTCATGTGGTGTGCGTAACGTGTTTGTATTGGGCTTTATACCGGCCAAAGCGGATTCCGTCGTTGTGCTGCTGTGTCGGTAAGTAGAGCGGAGATATGCAATATGTGCGGGATTTTAAAATCGTAACTTTATGTTTCTACAGGCAACCGTGTGCCGCACAAAACTCCCTGAAGGACATGAACTGGGATCAGGAGCAATGGAAGCCGCTTATTTGTGATCGTTCCTTCCTGCCGTGGCTCGTGAAGGTGCCTACCGAACAGGAACAACTGCGTGCCCGTCAAATATCTGCGGGCCAAATAAACAAACTCGAGGAGCTGTGGAAGGAGAACATCGAAGCCACTTTTCAGGATTTGGAGAAACCTGGCATTGACACAGAACCGTCACAAGTGCTGCTGCGCTACGAGGACGGTTATCAGTATGAGAAAGTGTTTGGCCCTTTGGTGCGTCTGGAGGCCGAGTACGATAAGAAGTTAAAGGAATCGCAGACGCAGGAGGGCATAGAAGTGCGTTGGGATTTTGGGCTTAACAAGAAGTCCATTGCCTACTTCACTTTAGCCAAAACCGATTGTGACATGAAATTGATGCACGGCGACGAATTGCGTTTGAGGTACGTTGGGGAGCTGCACAAACCCTGGAGCGAAATCGGCCATGTAATCAAAGTGCCGGACAACTATGGCGAAGATGTGGGTCTGGAGTTGAAATCGTCGGGTGGTGCGCCCACAAAGTGTAACTCCAACTTCGCAGTGGATTTTATATGGAAGTGCACCTCCTTTGATCGTATGTCGCGCGCTCTAAAAGTGTTCGCTATGGATCGCAATTCCGTGTCCAATTATATTTACTCTCGTCTACTGGGCCATGGTCGGCATGATGGCAGTGATGAAGTGGTGTTTCGCGGACCGATTCCCAAGCTGTTCAGTGCGCCCAATTTGCCCGATCTGAATAGGAGTCAAGTTTATGCTGTGAAGCATGCCTTGCAACGTCCTCTGAGCTTGATTCAAGGTAAATGTTGCTTGAATTTCTTTAAATTTTCAGCGAAAATTTACTTATCCATCATAACTCAATAGGACCTCCTGGCACTGGTAAAACGGTGACTTCCGCCACCATCGTCTACCAACTGGTTAAGCAGCATGGTGGTACTGTGCTTGTGTGTGCCCCCAGCAACACAGCAGTAGATCAGCTTACCGAGAAGATTCATCGCACAAATCTAAAAGTGGTGCGCGTATGCGCGAAATCACGCGAAGCCATCGACAGTCCCGTGAGTTTTCTGGCTCTTCACAATCAGATACGCAATATGGAGACCAACATAGAGCTGAAGAAACTTCAACAACTCAAGGACGAGACGGGGGAACTGAGCTCTGCCGACGAGAAACGTTATCGCACGTTGAAGCGAGCCGCCGAACATCAGTTGCTCGAGGCCGCCGATGTGATCTGCTGCACCTGCGTGGGTGCGGGAGATGTGCGTTTGGCGCGCATTAAATTTACGTCAATTCTGATTGATGAGTCAATGCAATCGACCGAGCCGGAATGCATGGTGCCGGTGGTATTGGGCGCCAAGCAACTAATTCTGGTAGGCGACCACTGCCAACTGGGTCCTGTGGTAATGTGCAAAAAGGCGGCTCGTGCGGGTCTCTCGCAGAGTCTCTTTGAGCGCTTGGTAGTGTTGGGCATACGACCGTTCCGCTTGGAGGTCCAGTACCGCATGCACCCCGAATTATCGCAATTTCCGTCAAACTTCTTCTATGAAGGATCGCTACAGAACGGCGTATGCGCTGAGGACCGGAAGTTGAAGTTTGATTTCCCGTGGCCCCAAGCAGATCGTCCAATGTTCTTTTTAGTTACTCTGGGACAAGAGGAGATTGCCGGATCTGGCACTTCCTATCTAAATCGCACAGAGGCTTCAAATGTGGAGAAGATAACGACGCGCTTCCTCAAAGCTGGCGTCAAACCAGAGCAGATTGGCATCATCACACCATACGAAGGGCAGCGAGCGTATCTGGTGCAGTACATGCAGTACCAGGGAAGCTTGCACTCGAAGCTGTATCAGGAAATTGAAATCGCCAGTGTAGATGCGTTCCAGGGCCGTGAAAAGGATATCATTATAATGTCGTGTGTGCGCTCCAATGAGCGGCAAGGTAAACTACTATATAATTCCACCAGATCGATTTGGTTCCAGATGCTAAATGATTTTCTTACTTTTTCAGGCATTGGTTTCCTTAATGACCCACGCCGTTTAAATGTGGCTCTGACACGTTCCAAGTATGGCACCATCATAGTCGGCAATCCTAAGGTGCTCTCTAAGCAGCCTCTGTGGAATCACTTGCTCAACTTCTACAAGGACCGCAAAGTACTGGTTGAGGGCTCGCTGAACAATCTAAAAGAGTCGCTTATTCAGTTCCAGAAACCGAAAAAGATTGTCAACACGCTGAACATGGGTGCTCACTTCATGTCGACTATGATGGCGGACGCCAAGGAGGTCATGATTCCAGGTTCCATTTACGATCGTTCCGGCAATTACGGCATGAATACCAACACAAGTGGCTACGGTGGTGGCGGTGGCTTGGGTTTGGGTTTAGGTTTCGGCTCTGGCATGGGTGGAGGCGGTGGTTTGGGATTTGGCAACGGCCCTGTTGGATCGCACATGCAGAACATGAACAATTACATGGGCGCCTTCGGCGCGCGTAACAATGGTGCACTCGGCGCCCAGACGGCACCCGGAGCACACCAATGGTCGCACCAGCACGACTCGATTAGCTACATTTCGCCGGAGCGCGCTCAAGCGGCAATCAACAACATGCCGGTGCCTGTGGGCATGTTCATGAACATGAGCAACATACCGCCGCGCTTCTACAACCAACACCAGCAGGCCATTCAGGCGGCCGCCAAGCAAGGACGCCGCACAACAAACACCGCGGTCGGCAGTGCTGTCAAGGGCTCGTTTGGCATTGCACCGGGTTCAGGTAAAACCAACACCAACAAAATGCGTTCCGGACCGATTGTAGGCGGCCTCAGCAACTCCTTCATCACGGGTGCGTCTCAGAACAGCGGCCCACCACTGACCCAGCAGAACATGTCACAACAAATGAGTCAACCCGTGGGCTTCGCACTTTCGCAGCAACCGGAACTGTCGCAGGACTTTGGTCAAATCTCACAAATGGACGGAATTCTCTCGCAGGATGTGGGCTTCCCAACGGTAAGTGCTTGTAATCAAGTTGGCAACCAGTTCATTGTAATAATATGATCACTATTTCTGTTTGCCTTGCTCAGGGTGTCAATCTCAATTCGGATCGTCTCAATTTGGGCTTGAACAATCAAAGCCAATTCTCGCAGCCCTATTGATACAATGGTTGATTTCAACAAAAAAAAGCAACAACAGCATCAGCAGCAAAACACAAACAATTTAAATCAAACAAACAAAACTTTTTGATAAAAAAAAAACGCACACAAAAAATCCTGCGAAGCAGTAGCCACAGATACGGAGCGAATCAAAACTGATACGTGAGAGAAATTTTCCGTATGCAAAATAAAAATGACAAACAAAAAATGAAGCATTCGCCGTAAACGCGAAACTGGGCAATGACGATACATTGGTCTGGACGCGATCTGCGTAATCAATCGTGTGTGCATAACGCGACAAACAAAGACGACGACATAGAAACGACCGTCTCCACTGGAGGGAATACGTACGCCACCAATCAGAGGCTGTGGAGTGAGTGGAGTGCAGTGGAGTGGAATGAAAAGAGCGTGGGGAGAGTGTTCCTCTGCCCAATGAGCGGAGAAGCCAACAAGTTAGAACAAAAATAACCGTTGCAAAGCAAACTAGTATAATAGCCCTGTTAATACAGCCGAGGAGCTCAAAATCCGTCTTCAAATTAAACAAAAGCCAATAAACCTCACACAAATACAAATAGAACAAACACACACAGTCACAGAGCCACAGAGCACACACAGTCACAGGGCCACACCCACCCATCTCACTATATTACCTTTCACTATGACTGGAAAACTCTGTTGGCACTTCTAATCATAACCCTGTGTATGTGTGTTTGCTTGAAAGAGTGAGAGGGAGGGGGCAGGGCAAGCGAGGGACACCTACAAATAAAACCCCTGCCCACATTGACGCCTACAGATTGTATTGCGACCTTCGGTGCCCTTACGGGGCTCATATACACTTGAACATCCTTTGGAATGGTCCATAATAAAGCCACCAGGCCATCTGTGTTTTACTAAGAACAAGAGGCTTTTGGAGACTTATTGTTTTACTTCGGAGCGGAACGTGTGTGGCCCCATTGCTCGTTTTTAGGAGGCACTTTAACCAAATCCACGTCAATCAGAGACTTGTCGCCGACAGCAGTAACGACACACCAAGCGTTTTTTTCCCCCATGAAGTATGAAAAACGTTGAAATCAAATCAAATCAAATCAAATCAAATGGAACATTTCTTTAGCTGGGAGCTAGCCACGGATTTTTATTTAATTACTACTTTTTAACCCTCACCAAAATTTTGCTCATTCTTATTATGATTATGATTGATTTTTATTTATTTTTTTTTTTATCAAAATATGAATTAATTTAAATTTAATTTGTGCTCTTGAAAACACTACTATCGAATTCGATGCAGTACTTACTATGTTACAAACAACCGGAGGAGAGGAATATACCCGTATATTTGGAGAGAAGAATAGGTTCTTGTCGCATTTCCCTACCCAAAGTATGATGATGATGATGGTGCCTTGGGCTTGCAAGGAATGTTTTAATCATTTTCAATTTAATGTGTTTTTTTTTCAAAGAAAAACAACAAAAAAGGAACGGAATTCAATATTAATAAATTTTTGTTAACTTAAAATTATACGAAATAATCAATTGTTTTAGAGTTTCATTCAGTTGGGTTGGTTGGTATGGCCAAAAACCAGTGACGGCACACTTAGGCCATGATTGACGCTTTGTGATACCGCATGAGACACAAGCCCCACGCCCTTTCTAAGAGTCTAGCTTTAAAGGAACCATTTATGGAACCTAATTTTGTGTCCTAATATTTCCCCCAGGGAGTCCAGAAAATACTGTCCCTGGAAAGTATTTCTCGTTTTTTACACGTGCAGATCAGCTGTTTGATGGACTGTTCCTCCTCCTCAACCATGCAATTCCTGTAAGTCTTTTGAGACGATTGCTGCCATGAGTACCCAGGCTCTAGTGTTCCAATAACACACACGACTGTACCCTTACTTTAGAGATATTAATACTTTGAGCACTTGCAGTTTATTTCAGGCCAGGTTAGTGAGGTGTATGGCTACTGTTGGCAGTGTCTGTAAACAGTGAAGTATGGCAAGTGTTAAGAGCATCTGTCTGTAAACAGTGAGGTACGACAACTGTTAAGAGACACTGTAACAGATGCTCCTGTCGCGTGTGCATGGTTCGACAGTCAGAAATATAGCCAGATTCGAAGTCTTATATACAGGCACCAAGAAAACTTGTTAAAAATTTTTGTCTCCGATTGATGTTATCCCAACTCAGAACTGCTGTACAAGGTGGGGCAATTGTAAAAAATAACTCCCGGTCGCCAAATGGAACACAAACTTGACATGCATTTTTTCCAGCTATATATATATAGGCAGATTCGAAGATTCTTACATATATGCACCAAAACAATCTTAAAAATTTGTGTCACTATAACATTAAAGTAAGTGTAGCCATTTTGCATCCTACTCCTTCCGACCCGCACCTTTCCCCTGTGCTAATTAGTAGCTAACATGCAGCAGCAATGGGAATACTGAGGTTTGACCTAACTGATTGAATTAGTATGGTAGTACCCTCTCAGGCAAGTTCTTTCGCTTGACAGATTCCCCGAATATCCATGTGAGCGGAGACGCAGCTCTTGGAGGCTTTTTATAGGATTATAGCTGAATTCAGAGAGCGGAAAGCCGCTTGGCTGTCAGATAGAATGCAAATATCCAGTCCAGATATGTTCTTCTTATGAAGCCAAGACAGTGCTGCCTGTATAGCCGCGACCTCAGCCCGAAAAACGCTGCTATAGTCAAGAAGCTAAAGGGACACGTCAACATCAAGCCCATCTGAGAAGATAATACACTACCTCCCACCCTTCCCTGTAGCTTGGATCCATCTGTAGATGTGAATCCCTCTTACATGGGGGTCGTCCTTTCATGCGTCCCGGGAGGGAATGGAGATCCTAAATGTGCCATTGAAGGCTTAAATTGGTGTGATGTAATCGAAAGAGTAAGGAACACTCTCGAAACGTCATAAGATAGACGTATGACCCTTATACCATTGATGCGTAGCTTTTAGTCTAACAGCTAAATTTGCAGTCATTCTTTCGCCAAAAAGCCTGAGAGGTAGCAGATTAAGCCTTATGTCTAAAGCTGCCGTTAGAGTAGTTCTGATGGCTCCACTTATGAATACCTCCGCCGTTCTTTGTACCTTTGTTTCCAACCTGTTGTCTGTGGACTTACTTAGGGCTGTCACCTAAATAAACACTATAAAAAAAAATTGGTCGTACCCCAACTGTGTATATCCTTTGGTCGTAACCCACATTTCGTTCCTATGACTTTCTTGCAAGAGTGCAGAGCCACTATTTGTGCAGTAACTGCCGCCATGGAGCAAAAAGAAAGGAAATTGAAGTTGGAGAAAGAAAAATTATAGTAACGCTGTGACAAGAAGGAAAATAAATTGTTTATTGAAAAAAATTAACGAATTATTAAAATACATTATTACAATATACAAATTTTAAATCAATAAAATGCATTTATATCACTAGCACTAACAATTATTTTAATGTTTCTTTCGCTTTCTGCTACAGAAACAATGAGTTTCTGTCATTAAATTCTGTAGCTACTCTGTTACTAAATCGTATGTTGATTATTTCTGTTGCAAATGTACTGGATTCTGATTCTGTTGCCGCTTCTGTTTTATGTTACTCTGTACCTTAAGTTGTTTTTATTCTGTCGTTAAACGATCATGTTCTGTTGCTATTCTACTAATTCTGTTTATTCTTATGTTTTTATTTACAATTATTAATCTTATTTTACAATTTTAGCTAATTAACCAATAATTTTGATTGTTGCTTCTTTAGTTAATGGGTTTAAAAATTAATAAAAAAAAAATAAAATAAAACAATTGTCGACTTTCGCGGCATTTTTGGTAAGCATGCTAGTCCTAAGAGTCCTTGTGGTGCTGGTTCGAATTCTTGAATCCTTTTACTGAACTATTTATTTAGCTTGGACACATTTGATTTCTTTGTGTTATATTCCAGGAAATTTTATGATTTTTTCTCCAATGCAGGATAATACAGAAAACGTTAAATTATTGACTTCTATGACGTGTGGTGGGGACCTTGGCAAAAGGAATACGATTTGATGGTACCTATTTTAAGAAAATATAAAAGAAAAATAGATATATATACCTTTGAAAAGATTGTTTCATAAGCATAGCATAGCAAACCCATGTTCTAAAATGCTTCCCTCGCTGATTCTTTTGCATATTGGCCGGAAGAAGCAATTTTGTATGCCACTAAATATATGTTTTCGATACAATTGAAATGAAATATGAATTGCCGTTAAAAATTCTGAAAAAATTAAGTAAATAGTTTTTAACGGGGTGCCTAAAAAATTATTATACCAAAGAACGTGTAAAATGGAATTGCTCTGTTGGGGCTACTGTGACATCATGTGTATTTTGTATTGCTCTCTATAGAGAGCATAATCTGGGGCTAAAATACACCATCTATACGACTATATTTTTGTAAATGGCATATATCGAAAACTAAAATACAGTTCTGTCACAGACCAGTGGCAGTTCTGTCACAGACCAGTGGCAGTTCTCTCACAGACCAGTGGCAGCTCTGTCACAGACCAGTGGCAGTTCTGTCACAGACCAGTGGCAGTTCTGTCACAGACCAGTGGCAGTTCTGTCACAGACCAGTGGCAGTTCTCTCACAGACCAGTGGCAGTTCTGTCACAGACCATGGCAGGGCTGTTATAGAACTGTGACAGGGCTTGTACAGAACTGTTAAAGGCGTTTACAGAGCTGTTACATATCTGTTACAGGGCTTGTACAGAACTGTTAACGGCGTTTAAGAGAGCTGTTACAAGCTTTTACTGATCTGTCAACGGGTTTTAAATACCAGTTACAGTGCTATTACAGAGCTACCCCAAAGAACTTAAGAGATGTTCAGTGGTATTACAGTGCTTCCCCAAAGAACTTAAGAGCGTTAAAAGAGTGTTATTACAGAGCTCCCACAGATATTTCACAGAGCTATTACTGAGGTCTCGCAGAGATTTTACAGATCAGTTAGAAAGCTGTTATAGACATTTTACGGAGCTGTTGCAGGTTTTTTACCGTTGTTTCTGTCCTGGAGGCTACCTGGTTTGGGGCACTAGAATAGGTTTCAACCCTGGGAATGGCTCCATTTATAAGGCTAGCAAAAATCGCCTCCCTATTCAATGCTCTACGTCCGCGAGTTCTTAAAGGGTACTCATCTTCTAGCGCTAAGGTCTGCGTGATCTATTGGTCAGCCAGTCTAACCTAAATTATAGGCTCATTCACCACCATAAATGCCTGGTATACGCAGGTCTTATGTGTAAAACTTGCTCTCCTTGTGTGGTAATAAATGTAAAATAATGGTGTTGTATTTACCTGTGCCACTCTCCTCGCTAGTGACTGGTGTCTGCTCCTTACATATACTTACCGCCACGCCTCCAAACCTGAATGAATATCGGAAGAAGAAGATCAAACCAATATTTATTGCTCATCGTGTTTTTATTTATTTCTTTTTTAATCTTTTTTGCACGCGTTCAGCGTTTACAATTTGTACAATGTTTTTGTGTGAGCATTTTCCGTTTCCCCCAAACGTTGGCAATCCGGCTTGTTCATGATGACGTTCTGGGCGGTGGGGGAACGGTGGTTGGGGCGGATGCAACTTAAAATTACATACATAGTTTTCGAAAGAAAAAAAAAATATATAAATATATTGTTACTGATTTTGATTTACAAAAAAACGTTTAAACAATTTTTCCTTTTTAGGGGGTGAGGGATGATTTTTGTCTCGTGAGACGTATAAAGGGGGAGGAGAAAAAAAAATAAAGATGTGCAGCAAAATAAAAATTGAATACGAAGAAACGTTGTCTCAAAAGGGGCGAGCAAAATAAACCGATTATTAAATATATAAATTATAAATTTAAGTTGCGAAGTAATTAAAAAAAGAGCAAAATGAGTTCCGAATAAAAAAAAGCCTTTCTATAAATTTCGATCAAATGGAATTTGAATTTTTCTCTTTGCTTCGTTTAGTGGTCTCTTTTGTATACACGATTAGATATCGAGGAAAATATGACAAAATGCGTTCTTTTAGTTTACACGATTATATATCGACGAATATATGACAAAATGTGAATATCCGGACTGGATTCAAAAATTATGTCCTGCACATCCTTTTACAATTTCAACAGGACAATTTTGCGTTTATACATGTTTCGATTTGAGATTTAAATTTGAGGCGCGAGAAAGCGTTTAATACAAACTTGCAGCTGTTAAATGTGTGGGCAGAGGCGCTGCTAAAAAAATTATTGGGGGCCATGGCCCCCCCTCTGCCTTAATAGAACTTTTTGCCGGCGAAGATGTTGTTGCTAGTTCTGGGGCGTTCGTGCGCGCGGTTTGGTGCAATAAATGCGCAATCAGCCTGAATCTAAGTTGCAAAAAAAGTTCAAACGCGAAGACGACAACAACAGAAATTGCGGGGGCGGAAAGAAAGAAACAAATTCGTTCAATTTAAGTTCACTGTGGGTGTGTGGGGCAGCAACAGCAGCGCTTTCACCCAGAGGGGCGCAACAACAACCACTTCACTGGCAATTACAAAATGTTTCCCCACTGATGTTTGGGCATGGTTTTCCGTTTTCTTCTGTTAACATTTTATAAAAAAATAGTTTCATTTTTTGTTTTTTGGTTTTTTGTTTGGTTTTTTTTTCTTTTTTTGTTTTGTTTTTTTTTTGTTTTGTTTTTGTGTTGTGATATCGAAATTAGTTAGAAAAAAAAAATTGTATTCAACACTTTTCTTAACGCATTCATCTTCAATTTACGCTTGTCTACAGAACTGGGGGCGGGGCCAGATTTCGGCCTACCATGCGCCTTGCTTGAGTGCGGGTGCAACATAAAATTCCATATACAAGTAAATTGAAGATAAATTTACATCATAATACATAATTAAATAAATTTTTACTTCAGTTTCAGTGTGTGTGTGAGAGAGAGTGTTGCCTGTGTTTGCACGCATTTGGGGCGCGCAGTTGGGGTGTGGCGGTGTACATTTATCCAAAATTTAAAATTTTTTTTTATTATCTGTATTTTTTTGTTTTTTTTTTGTAATTTTTATTTTTGTTATTTTTATTTGTATTTTTTTGTTGGTTTTTTGACTTTTTTTGGGTTTTTTCCTTTTGCTTGAAAATTAAATTTAACAAAATTTCTTCGAAATGCAACACTCTTGAGTTCAGTTTTGACTTGATTTTGGTTTTGTTTTGGTATCGTTTCAAATATGCTCTTTTGCAGTTTTTGGTCGATTGTTGTTTGTTCTCTTTTTATACTCAGTGCATATATTAAACGTTAATTTAATTCTGTAAAAAAATATACATATACATAAATATTTTTTGGCTATTCTCATTCTCATCTTATAAACTCTTTCTTTTGTTTTCGCTTTTTTCTGTTATTTTTTTCGATGTTTTTCTTTCTAATTTGATTCGAATTTTAATGTACATTTTTCTTCTTCTATATTCAAAATATAAAAACGGAGCAGTTTCATTAATATTCTATTCTGAAAGCAAGCGCTGTGGAACAAAAAGAACACTTCTTCGTATTTTAATATCACATTTGAATAGAGAGAATTCAGTGTTGGGGTGTTGGGATGATTCGTGAAGGAAGGCGGACCTTCGTGACATAAATAGTTATATAAATTATCATAAATACATAAAAAGAAATGCATATGAAGCTATAAAAATATTTTATTATAATAAAATAATAAAAAAATATTTATACAACAAAAACAAAATTATTCATTCGTAAAAAAATTTTTTCATACATAAATTTATTATTAATAAAATAAAGAAAAATATTGATGCATAAATTTATTATGGATAAAGTAAAAAAAACATTTTATGAATAAATTTATTATTATTAAAATAATAAAAAATAATTATACATAAATTTATTAATGATAAAAAAATATTTATGCATAAATTTATGAATGATAAAAAATATATACATAAATTTATTATTGCTAAAGTAAAAAAAAAAAATTAATTTATGCATAAATTTATTATTGGTAAAATAAATAAAAAATATTTTATGCATAAATTTATTGATAAAATAAACAAAATATTTATGCATAAATTTATTAATGATAAAAAAATATTTATGCATTCATTTATTGATAAAATAAAACAAAAATTAATTTATGCATATATTTATTATTGGTAAAATAAATAAAAATATTTTATGCATAAATTTATTGATAAAATAAAAAAAATATTTATGCATAAATTTATTAATGATAAAAAAATATTTATGAATAAATTTAAGACAATATAAAAAAAAATATTTATATATAAATTTTTTATTGATAAAATAAAAAAAATATTTATGTATAAATTTATTAATGATAAAAAAATATTTATGCATTAATTTATTGATAAAATAAAACAAAAATAATTTATGCATAAATTTATTATTGGTAAAATAAAAAAAAAATATTTTATGCATAAATTGATTGATAAAATAAAACAAAAATATTTTATGCATAAATTTATTAAAGTTAAAAAAACATTTATGAATAAATTTAATACAATATAAAAAAAAATATTTACACATAAATTTTTTATTGATAAAATAAAAAAATATTTATGCATAAATTTATTAATGATAAAAAAATATTTATGCATTAATTTATTGATAAAATAAAACAAAAATATTTTATGCATAAATTTATTAAAGATAAAAAAATATTTATGAATAAATTTAAGACAATATAAAAAAAATATTTATACATAAATTTATTATTGATAATATAAAAAAATGTATAAATTTATTAATAATAAAAAAATATTTATGCATTAATTTATTGATAAAATAAAACAAAAATAATTTATGCATAAATTTATTATTGATAAAATAAAAAAAATATTTATGCATAAATTTATTACTGATAAAAAAATATTTATGCATTAATTTATTGATAAAATAAAACAAAAATATTTTATGCATAAATTTATAAAAGATAAAAAAAATATTTATGAATAAATTTAAGACAATATAAAAAAAAAATATTTATACATAAATTTTTTATTGATAAAATAAAAAAAATATTTATGCATAAATTTATTAATGATAAAAAAATATTTATGCATTAATTTATTGATAAAATAAAACAAAAATAATTTATGCATAAATTTATTATTGATAAAATAAAAAAAATATTTATGCATAAATTTATTAATGGTAAAAAAATATTTATGCATTAATTTATTGATAAAATAAAACAAAAATATTTTATGCATAAATTTATTATTGATAAAAAAAAACAAATATTATAATAAAATTTTATTAATGATAAAATTAAAAAAAAACAATTTTGAACATAAATTTATTAATAATAAAAAATATATATATATAGCCGGCTATATATGCCGTAGACTACGCGATGATATGCCCAGCATCTCGTTTAAAAGCAATGAGGGTGCACAGGTCTATGGGAAAATCACTTAAGTGAAGGGGGTATTCAGGCCCAGATGGCGCTGGTGGAAGTTTAACGAAGAAATGGGGAGAAAAAGGAAAAAGGTTGGAAAGGGAGGAGGCGCAGCGTCACATTAAGAAGAGGTAGCGAAGAGCAACTAACTTTTTTTGAAAAAACAAAGGATATTATGTCGTTGAATGACGGAACACAGCCGACATACTCGTATATACTCGTACAGTGCCGTCGCGAAAACGTGAACAAAAAACTATTCAATAAAAAAATGATTCCTTCCTGATCTGGGACTCCCATTGGAAAGTGGACCTGAAGCAGATGTATGAGTACTTCCCAATGTCCAGTTATTGATACAGCTTTACCACAACAAGGGTCATCGGCACGTCAAGCTGGACCGAAATTGGATATACGCTCGAGGAAGAGGAATTTAGTGGTAAATGAACAACAGCTTCGGTTGATGGGCGACGATACTTTATCTGCCGCACATTTAAACCACGATACACCGATAAAATTCTTTTTAAAATTAATTCCTCACGTGTTGATTCAACAAACGACCAAACCAATATTTACATCGTTCAAAACGACCCCATCATGACTTTTCGGGTCACTGGGACTGGTATTCAAAAGTTCATTGGACTGGTGTACATCATGTTCTTAGTATACCTTCCTAGAGTAATCAAACTTTGGAATACTACTATAAGAACACCCCTAGTAAAAGATACCATGCTAGTAAACAAATTTCAAAAGATCAGAAGATTCATCCACATCAATGACAATTTCAAAACTGTTCCACGTCACCATGCAGACTACGATAAACTCTTCAAGATTCGACAATAGTGGTCGAAAAATGTAATTAAACCTTCAGGACTGTGCCCTCGAGAGAAATGTGTTGATGAGCGAATTTGCTCTACAAAAGCCATATCAAAAGATATAATCCTAAAAAACCCAGTAAATGGGGGATAGAAAATATTTGTGTAGCGGTTTCGCCAGAAACCGTATCCGAATATATAGTTGGTCCTAGGGAGCCGGATTTGGGAGCAGATAACAAAATTACAAACCCACCCTTAACGCGGTTTGCCAATTTTTTTGGAAACTGGCTTGTATCTGACCCTCTGAGCCATCTTTGTCAGATCATTCCCACAGAAGATTCGATTCACCAGGTAAATCCGAAAAACACAAATTGGAGACTATAAGAAATTGTTAGAATCAAGGTCCGATTTACTGCCGACGACTATAAGTTCTCTCGGTAGACTTGAGGAGGCGACAACTCGGCTAAATGATGCAATAATTTCGGCATATCATGAAATTATTGGCTTACCAAAGATTTGATGCAGAACACATTAGAAGTCCCATGCTGCCTAAGAACAACCTTCAACTCCCAACTAGGGAAGGACCTCAACTCATTATCATGGCGTGATTCTCTTCGCACCGAGACTAATGCCAAAGTCCTAGATTTAATTAAGGAGAGAATTGGCCACATGATTCAGATATACGGCATAAATAAGTGTCTTTGGAGAAAAATGCTGACAGGGATACCATCACCTTGTCACGTATTGCTGCAGCATTTCCAGAGATAATTGTGAAATAAGATCCAAGCTTAAGTAGACCCAGCAGCACCATGAACATGGAAGCACGATGAGAACTGCAGTTCTTCAGCATAATTCCGAACATCAGGCTAACTGACTGGTACTATCAAAGCTTGCTTACATTATCTGGTGAAAGAATCAAAGGACCTCCAGAAGGTCATTGCATATGACTCTGCGGTGTCCATCTCAGAAAAGGAGCTAATGTTTGCAAAAGCACCATCGCCAGTACCAAAAGGAACTCAGGGACAGGATGAGAGCTGAAATCACTACAGTGACGACTTCGCCAACAACAACAATGCTTCAACGATAACTGTCTTCAATATGGCTTTCCAAATTGGTCCAATATTTGACAGTGCAGTCTGAGGCATATGACCCCGGTCACAACGAACGCCATCGGCATATGCCGCATTGCTATCCATTGAGGTTTAACCTTAAGCTGACTCTGGTGCTAAGCCAAAATGGGCAACAGATCCTTAAATAAAATATTATAACATGGCGATGCTGCAAGGAGTCGAACCTGAGCGCAAAGTTTTGATTATAACGTTTGGTCCAATATAAAAAGGAGAGAATTCTCAAAAATGAAAGAATCTCTTAAATGAAATTACACCAAAAAATAAAAGGATTCCGAAAATAAATCAAAGGATCACCAAAAAGTGTTTGAAACTTTATTGGAGTAGTCTGCCTATCAATGACAGAGGTGAGTCACTTCTCAATTTTACTATTCAAAGTAGTTTAAGCATGCCAATATGGCTGAGGAGCCCAACGTGTTATGCGACCCGTGCCGAGGATCAACCACGCTGGGCCCTTATATTACGTTGGTATCTGACATCCAGCTGATGCAGCAGCAGACAGGGAAGCAAAACTTGAAACCGCTCCAGTACGCATTGCTCCATCTGGACACAAACATGCCGATTTAAATCTTGGTGGATTGGTGAAGCTTCAGATTTGGGACACATTTAGCATCGGAACTATTATCAACGTTTGTGGTATCAGGTGACGAAAGCGAAAGCCAAGGATTTGACACTTAAATTCATGCTTCCTCCAAAGTTCAATGACCACACGGTCATCATCTCCAGAAGTGTCGATGTGAACTGGCCGCCTGGATCATTGAACTTTTTTCTTTGGAATGAAGACCAGAAATATCTGTTGCAGAGTCAAATTTTTAAAAAATTCCAAGGGTGTCACATTTCGTAGCGTGAACTTGGATGATTTTGAAAGCGGAACTAATCCATTTCTAATATACAGGGTGGCCCAAATAAGACCAGCTGATGTGAAACACAAATAACTTTTTTATTTTTTAACTTAATTTGTTTTTTCTTTTTGCAGATTATAACTGAACTCTTGGAAATTTAAAATGAATACGTACAGTCCACAACAACGCATTAAAATTATCATTTGGGCCACCCTGCAGTTAACACAAACAACTTTATAATTGTCATTATAATTGATTATGACTTCAGTGAGCACTGCCCCCCTTTAGCAGATAGTCTGGTTTTATGACAGGATGATGTGCTGAGCAGTAATTTCACTGATTTCGTCTAGCATACTTTCGCAGGCCCATTTTGTAGGGTACCGCACCAACGTTGGGAACCAATAACTCACTGGTTTCGCTAAGTGGATCCATTACCGCACTAGTCCCTGAGGACGGAGTTGGTAAATGCATCAAAGGCGCCGCGAGTTAAATGTTGTTTTATAAAAGAATTCAATTATTATTAATTATTATTATACTAATATTAAATATTGTTATAAGAAAAGATTCAATCAAAATTATGTGCACAATCCCAAACCTTCGGAACGTGGTTCATTGTCAAACGAAATCAATTTGGATTTATTCCTCATCGCAGCCTTCCTGGTACTTCAACACCGCACATTGTTAGGACAGTGGATTCACTCGAATGCATTCTAGACGAGAGCAACCTCGAAAAACGTCCTGGATATGCTGCTTCACACAAGTCGTACGACTCTGATTACGGATTGGAGACTACACGATATACCCTCGTTCTCTGATCAAAGGTACGTCAATTTTGAGGGAACTTTCTACCCTCTAGATTATATTTGTTGCAATAAGTTGGGTAAAGGGCTGCATCAAAGTGTTATGCGACCCGTGCCGAGGATCAGCCACGCTGGGGCCCTTATAATACGTTGGTATCTGACGTATTATTCGAAAAGGTGGTACACTGGAAGGTGCTGTCGGCGCACTCATTCTCTGATCATCGCCTTATTGAGGTCATCTTCCAAGAGAAAACGTCCCTACCAATTACATAAAGGAATCATAGGACTAACTGGCAGAAGTATAATCTAATGCTAGAGAAAAATTTTCCTATGCATCCACCACAAATTCCTGACAATGCTGAGTCCCTAGACAATCTTGTCAGGTCATGCACCAACTCATGCATGAAGGCATTAAATAGACCGTATCCTAGAAGCTATAATAGAGGTAAGAGGCAACCTACCTGGTGGTCCTCTGAACTTAACAAACTAAGAATGGACTCTAGAGACCAGGTCAATAAAGCGAAGTTCTCTCGGAACGAAAGCGACAGGCATACCCTGCTCGAGGTCCCTTTGCTAAAACTGTATATGGCGGATCTAGAAAGGACAACTCGATAAAACCCGTAATCTCGGATGTTATCCGAACCGTGCCCGTGGGATGAATGGGACAACGTTAACGTTTCTTTGAACGGAGGCCTCCAGATATCTGGCTGCCTCTGGTTGTATATCTTCAAGAGCAAGGGGCTCTGCTCTGGGCGACATGTTGTTCCCCATTACTCGTGGGATTTTTTATGGAAGATAAAACAACAAAAACATACCAAGCTTCTGCCCTAATGGCATGCAAGCCCTCGAAGGAGCTTTTACAGCCCAACGAGACTGATGTCCGAATGGAGGTCGAAGTCGACGACATGGACATTGGTCCAAACGTTGCGACCCAATTCCAACGGATGAGGAGGATGTTCTGCTATCCCCCCCACCATAGGAAACCAAGTTGAAGGGGAAGAAAACGTCAGGTGCCCAGCGCATCCTACTAAAATTGTTCCTTCAAAAAGCTCTAAGCCCTGAAGAAGCCAAAAGGTTAGCCGAGCTACCAATGGCTCAGGGTAAGAAGGAGCTGGCGAATCTTACCGCTAAAATAGGTAAGAGGGACCGCTCCGAAAGCACCATAGCGACCCTGGACCGAAATACTCCAAAAAGAAGGTCGGGTCCTATGGGTCACGGTCAAAGTCAGACCGTCGCCACAAAAGGCGAACGAAACGTACGCCAATGTTGCCAAACAGACTTTTGCCTCCAAGGAACCAAATACTGGGGTAAAAAGTTGGTATAACACCACCAGATTTCCCCGAGGTCCTCTGGTCTACAAGCCAGTTGCAGACAATAGAAGATACCATCCTGGATAAAGTGCGACAATGTCGAAAAGACTCTACAAAGCCTAAATTCAACGGTTGCATCTTTCGTCCAGGGTGGCTTTAAGTATGGTGTGCGGACGTCAACACAGCTCCACCCTTGGAAGGATGATGTGTTGAGGGTAGTCGAAGAGAAAGACGTACTCAAAGCTTGAATCTTCTCGGGACATTTCCCTGAGGAGCAAAACTCGAGTGTGGTCGCGATCCTGGCTCTTGTCGAAGGTCGGGACGCTGGACTGAGGGTCGACGATTGGAGATTGATGCACAGGGCCCAAAAAGGACCCAATTGTGTACTCACAATTGCTATGGATTCTTTTTCAGCGCAGACAATCGGTAAGAATAGGAACCCCATAGATTACGGTTTCGGCAAGGGTACTCATTGCTCCATCCACACACAAACATGCTGATTTAAATCTTGGTGGATTAGTGAAGCTTCAAATTTGGGACATATTCAGCATCCGAACTATTATCAACTCAATTGAACTCTTTTCTTTCGAATGAAGTTAAATAATTGGTTTACAACGACCTTGAAATCAACATAATTCGTGTTATTGGTGAAAAGAGTGCAGATTTATATCATCAATAAAAATATAATCACTAGTATTTAGACCACAAATAGGTGTTGCAGAGTCGAATCTTTAAAAGATTCCAATGGTGTCATTTCCATGGCTTCATTTTCAAATGTCTACAATATATATCCCCGATATCTGATCAGAGGTACGTTAATTTTGAGGGGACTTCTACCCCAAAATGCTGATCAATTGGAACACAAGATATCAGACAGAGTTGGATTTTTATCGCTAATATCTTTTACTAGCCATCTTTTTGTTTGAAATAATTTTGTTTAAAGTTTTAACTTCATAATAAACTATTTGAAAAATGCACTCAACAAATTCACTGTTGTAATTCTCCAAGTAAGTATTCTTGATGGACGTTTTCCTAACAGAAAGTTTCACAATTCAAACTGGATACTTTCATCAATATCCGATTTATATCATCGCAAAATCGTTCGTAGGAACGAATTGCTATTTTAAATAGTTCACAGTAAGTTCGCATTTTTGCTCACAAAATGTAAAGTTAGTAGGGGTGTACAGCGAGGCGTCTATGCTGGGCTGGTTTGGTCTGATCATTTGTTCCTTAGCGCTGATTTGAGTGCTGGTCATGGAGGAGTAGTCATCAGTTGCCCTCTTTCAGCATGTTTCCAGCAGTTATTCAATTTTTCTTTTTCCCATTCCCTCTCTTGATACCGTTCCTATCTTGCTACTCTTTCTGCCACATCTATCCAGGGTATAGTTCAATAGACTGAGTGCTCTGGTTTAATTCCAGCCCACCACATTTCTATTCTATTGTGCCGCTGTAACGACTCTTTCGCTATAGCTGGGGTAAACTCAGCGACTTCCAGGGGTCGTGTAATCTTCGTCGCCCGCTCGGTTTGGAATATGCCGGTAAAGTTGTTCATTCTCCATGACGCAATCAGCATATTTTATGGGTTCAGCCACCACTTCTGCTGTTCGCCTTTTCCATCAGCTGCAGTCCGGTTCCGGTACCGTCTGTACTGTGATGCCACGCGTAGGTTCTACAGGCTGTCTTGAGAGTGCGTCGGCTAACACGTTAAGTTTACCGTTCCTGTACTTCACTTCGAACGAGTGTTGTTGTAGCTCTAGCGCCCACCTGGCTATGCGTCCAGAAGGGCTCTTGATCGAATTAAACCACTTGAGTGACAGATGTTCAGTGATTACCGTGAACTGGTAGCTCGTCATCCTTTTTCAGCATGGAGTATCGATCCGTTTCTGAGTCTGGTTTAAAGACATTGCCACGACGAACGCCAATGGAGGTAGAAATGGAAAGAGACAAGGAGAGATGGAGTGAAAAGGCGAGAGCTGCAAAGAGAGCAGAGTGTTAACGCAGTTGTTACTTCGCCGTCAATTGTTGGTGAAATGAGTGGAGTGATGGCGCCCTCTTCGTTCAACGTGCTAAGAGATCTCATGCCCGAGTTTGATGGCAACAACGATTTTCATCATTTCGATCATTTTATACAAGTTTGTGAATTTTCCCTCGATGTACACTGACAATTCTTTTAGGGATGAAATATGAAGTTAAATTTTTCTTCTTTCACGGAAGCGTCGCGGAGGCCCGTTATTATTTTCCTCATATGTTTGACGTCCAGGGACACTCTATCCTCCCAGTCCAACAGGACCGTAGTCAATGTTTTTGTATATTTTAAAAATTTTGTTCAACGTTCAATAATTTCATAATAAACTATTTGAAAGAACACACTCAATAAATTCACTGTTGTATTTCTTCAATTAAGTATTTTTGAAGGACGTTTTCCTAACAGAAAGTTTCACAATTCGTGGGGAGGAGAATTCTCATGAATTTATCCCCTAACTTTAACACTACGCCACTGCATTCGACACATAATTGCACGTGGCTTCAAAGTAACAAAAACGCTGGTTCTAGCCCAAAATAAAATCCCGCCACTGGCTGGGAAATATGCACAACCGGCCCAACAAAACTCTTCGCACTTCAGGCACGGTGGCGGTGGAGTACTGTGGGTACGTCGATATCCCCGAAGTGGGATACCACCACAAACTCCCTAGTTAGGGTTGTGCACTAGGCCTGGAACGCCACGGAGAAAAACCATAAGAAGCCTCGGATAAGACACCCTTCAACTGTCGACGACCCCACACGCAAGCGAATAGCTTAGGGAGGGCGACTGAAGTACCACCATAACCACATGTAACGGGCCGAGGACATTTTAACCCACGGAAATCAATTGCTTTCTGACGGGACATATCATATGTCCAATCGAATGGATGAGCAGGTGATATATATATGGTTGACAAATAAGATTGACCACAACAATAAGAGGCTGAGACGACAGGTGTCTGAACTGAGTACGCAAACTACGCTATTAACCCTGCCTCTCGGATTGGAGAGAACCATAGTCAACAACAGTCGAATCCAACGAAGATGAACACCATAATATGGCGCCACATATCAGCGTCGTAAACCTATGGTGCAGCAAAATAATATTGAAGGAGTGATATTTCCAAATCTCTCGATGGATTTCTCAAAGCCGAAGAAGGATCGCGCTACATGAAGTACAAGAGGAGGAGGCCATTACAAGCGACTTTCTCAAGGAGTGCAATGGGAGTTAACCCCACTTGCCACCCTAAAATAGTTCCACGCAGCGTTCCAGAAAGAAGCAAGGAAAGTGCAGAATTCCCTGAGGAACATCGGTGCAACAAACGGCGAACGTCATCGTGTAATTATACACTGTGAAAACCGAATGTACCATGGAAGAGAGATGAAGATACTAGAAGGTAGTTGCACTACCTCACTAGTAAGAGGAGTGGCATGTTGTGAGTCACGCTCAACTAACTCACAACACGAGTAGGTCACTTAACTCAATAACTGACATCAACAAGCGTAACTGGTACACCTGCAAAGCAGAGTAACAGGCAATTAGATAGCAAGGATCATATCATAGTATCTGTCGTATAAATAAGACAGACTTTTATTAATAAAGGATTCAATTTTGTAAGCGAATTCAACCGCGTTTTTATTTTTAATCCTGGTTCCAGTTGTGGCATAAAAATCACAATAGGTCAACCACCTCAAGGATATTCCACGGGTTCTCTCCTAAGTCTATGCAAAAATAACAATAACATCAGCAACCACATCCAACTGATGCAGCAGCAGATAAGGAATAAAAGGATTCCGAAAATAAATCAAAGGATCACCAAAAAGTGTTTGAAACTTTATTGGAGTAGTCTGCCTATCAATGACAGAGGTGAGTCACTTCTCAATTTTACTATTCAAAGTAGTTTAAGCATGCCAATATGGCTGAGGAGCCCAACGTGTTATGCGACCCGTGCCGAGGATCAACCACGCTGGGCCCTTATATTACGTTGGTATCTGACATCCAGCTGATGCAGCAGCAGACAGGGAAGCAAAACTTGAAACCGCTCCAGTACGCATTGCTCCATCTGGACACAAACATGCCGATTTAAATCTTGGTGGATTGGTGAAGCTTCAGATTTGGGACACATTTAGCATCGGAACTATTATCAACGTTTGTGGTATCAGGTGACGAAAGCGAAAGCCAAGGATTTGACACTTAAATTCATGCTTCCTCCAAAGTTCAATGACCACACGGTCATCATCTCCAGAAGTGTCGATGTGAACTGGCCGCCTGGATCATTGAACTTTTTTCTTTGGAATGAAGACCAGAAATATCTGTTGCAGAGTCAAATTTTTAAAAAATTCCAAGGGTGTCACATTTCGTAGCGTGAACTTGGATGATTTTGAAAGCGGAACTAATCCATTTCTAATATACAGGGTGGCCCAAATAAGACCAGCTGATGTGAAACACAAATAACTTTTTTATTTTTTAACTTAATTTGTTTTTTCTTTTTGCAGATTATAACTGAACTCTTGGAAATTTAAAATGAATACGTACAGTCCACAACAACGCATTAAAATTATCATTTGGGCCACCCTGCAGTTAACACAAACAACTTTATAATTGTCATTATAATTGATTATGACTTCAGTGAGCACTGCCCCCCTTTAGCAGATAGTCTGGTTTTATGACAGGATGATGTGCTGAGCAGTAATTTCACTGATTTCGTCTAGCATACTTTCGCAGGCCCATTTTGTAGGGTACCGCACCAACGTTGGGAACCAATAACTCACTGGTTTCGCTAAGTGGATCCATTACCGCACTAGTCCCTGAGGACGGAGTTGGTAAATGCATCAAAGGCGCCGCGAGTTAAATGTTGTTTTATAAAAGAATTCAATTATTATTAATTATTATTATACTAATATTAAATATTGTTATAAGAAAAGATTCAATCAAAATTATGTGCACAATCCCAAACCTTCGGAACGTGGTTCATTGTCAAACGAAATCAATTTGGATTTATTCCTCATCGCAGCCTTCCTGGTACTTCAACACCGCACATTGTTAGGACAGTGGATTCACTCGAATGCATTCTAGACGAGAGCAACCTCGAAAAACGTCCTGGATATGCTGCTTCACACAAGTCGTACGACTCTGATTACGGATTGGAGACTACACGATATACCCTCGTTCTCTGATCAAAGGTACGTCAATTTTGAGGGAACTTTCTACCCTCTAGATTATATTTGTTGCAATAAGTTGGGTAAAGGGCTGCATCAAAGTGTTATGCGACCCGTGCCGAGGATCAGCCACGCTGGGGCCCTTATAATACGTTGGTATCTGACGTATTATTCGAAAAGGTGGTACACTGGAAGGTGCTGTCGGCGTACTCATTCTCTGATCATCGCCTTATTGAGGTCATCTTCCAAGAGAAAACGTCCCTACCAATTACATATAGGAATCATAGGACTAACTGGCAGAAGTATAATCTAATGCTAGAGAAAAATTTTCCTATGCATCCACCACAAATTCCTGACAATGCTGAGTCCCTAGACAATCTTGTCTGGTCATGCACCAACTCATGCATGAAGGCATTAAATAGACCGTATCCTAGAAGCTATAATAGAGGTAAGAGGCAACCTACCTGGTGGTCCTCTGAACTTAACAAACTTAGAATGGACTCTAGAGACCAGGTCAATAAAGCGAAGTTCTCTCGGAACGAAAGCGACAGGCATACCCTGCTCGAGGTCCCTTTGCTAAAACTGTATATGGAGGATCTAGAAAGGACAACTCGATAAAACCCGTAATCTCGGATGTTATCCGAACCGTGCCCGTGGGATGAATGGGACAACGTTAACGTTTCTTTGAACGGAGGCCTCCAGATATCTGGCTGCCTCTGGTTGTATATCTTCAAGAGCAAGGGGCTCTGCTCTGGGCGACATGTTGTTCCCCATTACTCGTGGGATTTTTTATGGAAGATAAAACAACAAAAACATACCAAGCTTCTGCCCTAATGGCATGCAAGCCCTCGAAGGAGCTTTTACAGCCCAACGAGACTGATGTCCGAATGGAGGTCGAAGTCGACGACATGGACATTGGTCCAAACGTTGCGACCCAATTCCAACGGATGAGGAGGATGTTCTGCTATCCCCCCCACCATAGGAAACCAAGTTGAAGGGGAAGAAAACGTCAGGTGCCCAGCGCATCCTACTAAAATTGTTCCTTCAAAAAGCTCTAAGCCCTGAAGAAGCCAAAAGGTTAGCCGAGCTACCAATGGCTCAGGGTAAGAAGGAGCTGGCGAATCTTACCGCTAAAATAGGTAAGAGGGACCGCTCCGAAAGGACCATAGCGACCCTGGACCGAAATACTCCAAAAAAAAGGTCGGGTCCTATGGATGGTCACGGTCAAAGTCAGACCGTCGCCACAAAAGGCGAACGAAACGTACGCCAATGTTCCCAAACAGACTTTTGCCTCCAAGGAACCAAATACTGGGGTAAAAAGTTGGTACAACACCACCAGATTACCCCGAGGTCCTCTGGTCTACAAGCCAGTTGCAGACAATAGAAGAGACCATCCTGGATAAAGTGCGACAATGTCGAAAAGACTCTACAAAGCCTAAATTCAACGGTTGCATCTTTCGTCCAGGGTGGCTTTAAGTATGGTGTGCGGACGTCAACACAGCTCCACCCTTGGAAGGATGATGTGTTGAGGGTAGTCGAAGAGAAAGACGTACTCAAAGCTTGAATCTTCTCGGGACATTTCCCTGAGGAGCAAAACTCGAGTGTGGTCGCGATCCTGGCTCTTGTCGAAGGTCGGGACGCTGGACTGAGGGTCGACGATTGGAGATTGATGCACAGGGCCCAAAAAGGACCCAATTGTGTACTCACAATTCCTATGGATTCTTTTTCAGCGCAGACAATCGGTAAGAACAGGAACCCCATAGATTACGGTTTCGGCAAGGGTACTCATTGCTCCATCCACACACAAACATGCTGATTTAAATCTTGGTGGATTAGTGAAGCTTCAAATTTGGGACATATTCAGCATCCGAACTATTATCAACTCAATTGAACTCTTTTCTTTCGAATGAAGTTAAATAATTGGTTTACAACGACCTTGAAATCAACATAATTCGTGTTATTGGTGAAAAGAGTGCAGATTTATATCATCAATAAAAATATAATCACTAGTATTTAGACCACAAATAGGTGTTGCAGAGTCGAATCTTTAAAAGATTCCAATGGTGTCATTTCCATGACTTCATTTTCAAATGTCTACAATATATATCCCCGATATCTGATCAGAGGTACGTCAATTTTGAGGGAACTTCTACCCCAAAATGCTGATCAATTGGAACACAAGATATCATTGGACCAGACAGAGTTGGATTTTTATCGCTAATATCTTTTACTAGCCATCTTTTTGTTTGAAATAATTTTGTTTAAAGTTTTAACTTCATAATAAACTATTTGAAAAATGCACTCAACAAATTCACTGTTGTAATTCTCCAAGTAAGTATTCTTGATGGACGTTTTCCTAACAGAAAGTTTCACAATTCAAACTGGATACTTTCATCAATATCCGATTTATATCATCGCAAAATCGTTCGTAGGAACGAATTGCTATTTTAAATACTTCACAGTAAGTTCGCATTTTTGCTCACAAAATGTAAAGTTAGTAGGGGTGAACAGCGAGGCGTCTATGCTGGGCTGTTTTGGTCTGATCATTTGTTCTTCAGCACTGTTTTGAGTGCTGGTCATGGAGGAGTAGTCAAATAAGCTTACATGCGTATAAGGTCATCAGTTGCCCTCTTTCAGCATGCTGAAGAGGGTGTCGCCGTGTGTGCCGTACCAATCTCTCCCCTAAATTCAGGCAACCACATATATTACCTGGACTTTAGGTCCAACAAAAAACCTCCACTGAACCCTCCTCGAGGGTGCCGACTGGTAATAAATATCACAGTAGATCCTGCACGTTGTCAGGAGATATCTAGCTAAGATGACGAAGTAAAGAGGGGTCAGTTTTCGTTGAAACGTAAATTTTCGCAGGATGGGAATATGCGATTATAGTTCTAGGAACATTAGCCTCTATTCCATCTAGACCGATAGAGCGTGGCGAAGAGTCACATCCTGTCCGAGGTAACCCTGCTATTTATAACAGAACACTACGGATCTAGACTGTGCAGTCGATAAACACCTCCCCGGATACAGGGTGTGGAGGAGCAAACCTCTATAAAAACCTCTGGGTTGGAGCAAGATGTGATATTGATGGTCCGCCTGAGTTCCGGTGGTTTTGACGTGGCCCTCATCCAAGAGCCGTGGATATGCGGCAACAAAATCTGCGGTTTGAAGATGAGAGACTACAAGATGATAGCCGCTCAGAGCACAGGTAAGCCTCGTACTTGTATAGTAGCAAAGGATAACATTAACATCTTTTTGCTTCCACAGTTAAGTAATGGCGATACGGTGGCGGTAAGCATTGAGCTGCAAAATAGCAGTCTCTGGGTAGACGCCTCATATATGCTTCATGACAAGGACGCTCCACCGGAGGAGGTTCGGACATTGGTTATGGGGGCAGCCGCAGCCAAAAGGAACTTGGTTGTCTCCAGTGACGTAAACGCACACAACACATTGTGGGGAAGTTCAAACACTAACGCAAGAGGTGAGTCAGTTTTAGACTTCATTATATAGAATAAGCTTAGTGTCGTAAATTTAGGCTCAGAGCCGACGTTTATAACACAAAATAGAAGGGAAGTGTTAGATATTACCCTGACCTTTGATAACTTTGCTAACAATATAAAAAGATAGAGAATGAAAATTCCTACTCTGACCATCGCTATATAGAATACGAATTGAACTTCCCAGTAGCTCCAGTTAAGACCTTTAGAAATATACGGAGAACGGACTGGGGGAAGTATAGGAAGACTCTCAGGGCCTCACTGCCAATAAATCCCCCGTCTGATCCCACAGACCCTGTGGAATTAGACGAGCTGATCAATCAGGTAACCACGGCCCTAAATAGTTCACTGACAGCCGGGTGCCCGGTTGTAAAACTGAGAGGAAAAAACAAACCACCTTGGTGGTCAATGGATCTAGGCCTTCTCCGGAAGTCCAATAGGCGGTTATTTAACAGGGCTAAAACTTCGGGTCTGCCCGCGGACTGGGAAGCCTACAAAGCTGAACTAAAAATATACAAGAGAGCAACCAGAACTGCGCAGCGACAGTCCTGGCAAAATAATTGTAGGGATGTGGAAGAAACATCGGAAGCAGCTAGACTAAGAAGAATCCTAGCGATAACACCACACAACCTGGTGACCTTAAAGGTCTGGGTGATGTGTGGAGTGAATCGAGCGAAGAATCTTTGGCTCTTCTCTTAGATACGCATTTTCCAGGCAGTACCCACAGTGGAGGGTGATAACTCAACACCTAGGGGCAGGCAGTATGAGATAGGGAATGCGATAGTTACAGTCGAGAAAGTTCAGTGGCCCATTAACACCTTTGGTCCATATAAATCTCCGGGTCCGGATGGAATCTATCCAGCTGAACTGCAACAATCACGGGACATAATTACGCTCTGGGTTGTGACTGCAATTAGAAGCTGTCTAAACATGGGCTATATTCCGCTGAGATGGAGAGAAATGAAGGTTTCCTACATACCCAAGGCAGGCAGGTCCTCTCATGTAAATCCTAAAGACTTCAGACCAATCAGTCTCACGTCTTTCCTCCTAAAAACACTGGAGAGAGTGATGGATGCACACTTACGGGAAGCTATACCAACTGGTAGAATCTCCTCGGCACAACATGCATACACGAACGGCAAATCGACAGAGACGGCGTTACACGTACTTATTGGTATAGTGGAAAAAGCCATCCAGCAGTAAGTTTTGCACTAGCGGCGTTCACTGACATAGAAGGCGCTTTCAACAACATAAATGCGAACGCCATTACGGGCGCGTTAGAAGCTCTGGGCGTCGATCCTAATATGGTAGCGCTGATAGAGACGATACTCGTCAGCAGAAAGGTAACTGCCAGCTTAGGTTCCCACACCTTAAGCAGACATGTCTGCAGATGCACTCCTCAGGGAGGAGTCCTCTCCCCCCTGCTCTGGAATTTGGCGGTAAATTCATTACTGCTAGCCCTAGAGAGGGAGGGTTGCCATGTCGTCGCCTATGCTGATGACTTGGCAATTGTGATTAGAGGGAAATATCACACTCATGGATATTTTGCGCTCTAGCATGGCCACGCTTACTGGTTGGACGGGAAGAAGGGGATTAGGGTTAAACCCTGATAAAATGGAATTAATCCTCTTTTCTAAGAAAAATAGATCTCCTGATGTCTCCCCGCTAACATACAAAGGTGTGGAAATTCCGATGAAGGAGACAGTTAGATATTTGGGACTAGTACTAGATAGAAAACTTACCTGGAAACCCAATATTGAAGAAAGAGTCAGAAAGGCCAACATTGCTTGGTACACATGTAAAAAAGCGGTCGGAATCAGGTGGGGGCTATCCCCACGAATTATGCACTGGCTGTACATTTCGGTGGTCAGACCCATATTGCTATATGGAATACTGGTATGGTGGCCAGCCACTCAGAAACAAACCTATTTGAAGCTTCTGAGCAAGGTCCAAAGAACGGCTTTTTTATGCATCTCTGGTGCCTTAAGGACCACGCCTACTAAAGCTTTAGAAGTAATACTCAACCTACCTACATTAGAGCTGGTAGGGAAACAAGTGGCCGCCACATCAGCACTAAGGCTGAAATGTGCGGCGTTATGGCTTGATCGGCAGATAGGTCACTCGACTATTGCGCATACCAGGAGTAGTTCTATCCAACACATTGACCACTCTATACCTAATCTCAACTTCGATAGGCCCTTCCAGACATATATTCCGTCTAGAAGAGAGTGGCAAACACCAATGCCATGGAGAAGGGGGAACACTTAATTTCTACACTAACGGATCCAAACTTGACGATAGAGTCGGTTTTGGAGTTTTCTCACAAGAACTGGGACTGGAACTTTCTTTCCGTCTCCCCGACCACTGCAGTGTTTATCAAGCAGAGGTCCTAGCCATAAAGGAGGTAGCCGTCTACTTAAATAGACATGCCTGTAACAAAAAATATAAATATCTACTCGGATAGCCAGGCGGCCATCTTGTCAATGAATTCGGTGGCACTGAAATCAAAGGTTGCTCAGGACTGCCGAGCAGCCCTAAATGATATCAGTACCGTTTTCAAGGTACGCCTTATATGGGTTCCGGGGCATAGGGATATTGCGGGAAACTGTAGGGCTGATGACTTAGCCAGACGGGGTACCAACCTTCCTTTAGGCACGGACAGATGTGAGACTGGAATACCAATTGCCAAGTGTAAACTGATGCTGTTTCTAAGTGTACTAGCAGCAAGTAACCCTGGTCCTCTACCGACATGGGAGGATGCAGGCTGGCATCAAGGCCAGATAAAGATGATCGCTGAACAAGGCTGCCATCTCAGAAGTAGGGAAGGTGTACCCGGGCGCCAAACTCGTAGCGGTCGATAAAGAAGCAATTCCATCTCGTCCGAGAGTCTGGATCCCCGCAACGCCTGATGTCCCCGAGACTCTTATGAAAATCTTCAGGACAAGTAGCGCGGAACTCTCGGTAAATGAATGGAGATTCAAAAAAATTTAAAGTGGTAGCGGAAGCGGTGGAGACGAAATGTGCCACGATGCAAGTGCTGCTACTACTAAATAAAGAAACAGTTGAGTCGTTAGCGAAATGCGACGGGTTATTACGATATGGATTCGGGAAGGTGAAAGCTTATAAACCTGACACCGAATCCGTTCATTGTCTCGTGTCAACACCCGAATCGGAAATGAATGACGAGACTGATAACGAGCCAGAGACTGTGAGTAACGTAAACAGCCATAGGAGCGAGGACGGGTTCATATCTTCAGGTACTGAGCTAATCAGGGCTCTGAAGAGAATGTACTCACAGAAGGAGCTGCTTAGCGACTCGCAGGCTGACGCAGACGCGACGCTGGTAGCTGATGAAGCTCCTACAGATAATCCTCCACCACCATAAAGCAGCTTCGGCCGCACTTCTGAATAGACTGGCTGAATACCAGCCAGACTTTGTACTCATTGGGTGAGTGGAGGAAGAGTGTGTGGACTGAGGACTCCAGGGTATAGGGTTTACACAGCCAATAGTGTAGTGAGCAAGGGGCTCTGCTCTGGGCGACATGTTGTTCCCCATTACTCGTGGGATTTTTTATGGAAGATAAAAAAACAAAAACATACCAAGCTTCTGCCCTAATGGCATGCAAGCCCTCGAAGGAGCTTTTACAGCCCAACGAGACTGATGTCCGAATGGAGGTCGAAGTCGACGACATGGACATTGGTCCAAACGTTGCGACCCAATTCCAACGGATGAGGAGGATGTTCTGCTATCCCCCCCACCATAGGAAACCAAGTTGAAGGGGAAGAAAACGTCAGGTGCCCAGCGCATCCTACTAAAATTGTTCCTTCAAAAAGCTCTAAGCCCTGAAGAAGCCAAAAGGTTAGCCGAGCTACCAATGGCTCAGGGTAAGAAGGAGCTGGCGAATCTTACCGCTAAAATAGGTAAGAGGGACCGCTCCGAAAGGACCATAGCGACCCTGGACCGAAATACTCCAAAAAAAAGGTCGGGTCCTATGGATGGTCACGGTCAAAGTCAGACCGTCGCCACAAAAGGCGAACGAAACGTACGCCAATGTTCCCAAACAGACTTTTGCCTCCAAGGAACCAAATACTGGGGTAAAAAGTTGGTACAACACCACCAGATTACCCCGAGGTCCTCTGGTCTACAAGCCAGTTGCAGACAATAGAAGAGACCATCCTGGATAAAGTGCGACAATGTCGAAAAGACTCTACAAAGCCTAAATTCAACGGTTGCATCTTTCGTCCAGGGTGGCTTTAAGTATGGTGTGCGGACGTCAACACAGCTCCACCCTTGGAAGGATGATGTGTTGAGGGTAGTCGAAGAGAAAGACGTACTCAAAGCTTGAATCTTCTCGGGACATTTCCCTGAAGAGCAAAACTCGAGTGTGGTCGCGATCCTGGCTCTTGTCGAAGGTCGGGACGCTGGACTGAGGGTCGACGATTGGAGAGTGATGCACAGAGCCCAAAAAGGACCCACTTGCGAACTCACAATTGCTATGGATTCTTTTTCAGCGCAGACAATCGGTAAGAACAGGAACCCCATAGATTACGGTTTCGGCAAGGTGAGAACTCACCCCAGGAAGGAAACCGCTCGGGTACTCATTGCTCCATCCACACACAAACATGCTGATTTAAATCTTGTTGGATTAGTGAAGCTTCAAATTTGGGACATATTCAGCATCCGAACTATTATCAACTCAATTGAACTCTTTTCTTTCGAATGAAGTTAAATAATTGGTTTACAACGACCTTGAAATCAACATAATTCGTGTTATTGGTGAAAAGAGTGCAGATTTATATCATCAATAAAAATATAATCACTAGTATTTAGACCACAAATAGGTGTTGCAGAGTCGAATCTTTAAAAGATTCCAATGGTGTCATTTCCATGACTTCATTTTCAAATGTCTACAATATATATCCCCGATATCTGATCAGAGGTACGTCAATTTTGAGGGAACTTCTACCCCAAAATGCTGATCAATTGGAACACAAGATATCATTGGACCAGACAGAGTTGGATTTTTATCGCTAATATCTTTTACTAGCCATCTTTTTGTTTGAAATAATTTTGTTTAAAGTTTTAACTTCATAATAAACTATTTGAAAAATGCACTCAACAAATTCACTGTTGTAATTCTCCAAGTAAGTATTCTTGATGGACGTTTTCCTAACAGAAAGTTTCACAATTCAAACTGGATACTTTCATCAATATCCGATTTATATCATCGCAAAATCGTTCGTAGGAACGAATTGCTATTTTAAATACTTCACAGTAAGTTCGCATTTTTGCTCACAAAATGTAAAGTTAGTAGGGGTGTACAGCGAGGCGTCTATGCTGGGCTGTTTTGGTCTGATCATTTGTTCCTTAGCGCTGATTTGAGTGCTGGTCATGGAGGAGTAGTCATCAGTTGCCCTCTTTCAGCATGTTTCAAGACATCCTCTTTCAGCATGTTTCCAGCAGTTATTAAATTTTTCTTTTTCCCATTCCCCTCCTGATACCGTTCCTATCTTTAAGGACGGAATGGAAAGAGAAAAGGAGAGGAGTGAAAAGGTGGAATGAAGAGAGAAAAGGAGAGATGAAGAGAGAAAGGATGAGATGAAGAGAGAAAGGACGAGATGGAGAGAGAAAAGGAAGGGATAGAGTGGGAATTCAGACGCAGCCGGCTTTGGCTTCGGGGGTAGGCTTCCTTTGAAGTCCAGAATTATTTAATTAACGAGTCTGATGAATTAATAAAGTTATAAAGAAGCTCACTCCGCAATTGGCACTGCAAATTACTCATTTCACTATTTTTTAGCGCACTCCTTGTGCCTCTCCTTAAAGCGGATATCCTCATATAAAAATAAAACAAACTTGAAGACTATTAAAGAAGAATTTATGAAAATTTATGATGAATCCGAAGGCGTGTCGCTTCGAAGGCATCTGCAAAGAGCAAGCCCTTTGGTAGGGCATATTGGAAGAGAAAAGCATCCACTAGCCCTCCCGGAAAAGTAACGGACAGAGTATACGGAGTCCCTGAATTGAGCTACTAGGATCCTTGCTATCCGCGAAACTGCAGATAGCCACCAATCCTAATTTTAGCGAACAGTTCATCTTCAGCGACAGAGTACATTTTTGGTTGAATTAACAAGCAAAATTGCCGAATTTGTGTCTTGGGATCGTAATCCACGACAGAGAAAGATATTTTCTAACTGAAACAATGGGTCCCAACGTTTCCAACGGTTCTGGTGGTGGCAAACATATCCGGTACCGGTGTGTGAGTCAGATATAAATACTCCCAAGAACAAAGAAAGGTTTACAGCAGGGACGTAACGCACCACATTTCAAGAGATTTAGAGATTCTTCAAATGATCTCGAATTGCTGAGCATTCGAATTATTACCCAGGAGCAGGCCTGCTAATCACAGAACTAATCTGGGGGATATGTTGGCGGCATGGTTAAGAGTGCCCCTGACTGGAGAACATATTCGCATCAGCGCATATACCGGGGGAGCATGAAAGGACCCAACCAGGAAACTGATTGAACACTGCCGCATAAAAAATCACATGGATCCTCTGCTAACGGCAAAGCCCACATCAATGTTTGGGGCATTACTTCATTTAAATTGAAAATAGGACTTTCATTTGAAGCTATAATTAAAAACAATTAGAATTTATAATTAATAACAATATACATTTTATTAACCGGGGTAATGAGCCGCGGAACGCGATTAGAGGTGAATTCTTGGAGCTCACTCTCTCAAGTACAAAGCTCAGGTATCAAAAACTGGCAAGTGCCGAACGAGGTCTCCACGTCGGATCATCAAGACTTGATATTCGATATATTGAAAAAAAAACATAGTTGGGACATCTATCAGATGTCGAACAGCGAAGGAACCGGCTGCAACAGGCAATGCGAACAATTCACGAGCTAGAATCATGAAATCCCCAGTCTAATATTTCCCTGGCTTATCAGGAGAGCTGTCCGTTCTAAACGCGTAATGCACGTAAGGCGGAATAGATATATCGACGATCTGAAGAAGAAAGGGTCAGAGATTGGGTAGCTTGGCCCAATATAAGACAGCCCTTACTAAATACAACAGAGAACTGAGGTCAAAAAAGCCCATGTGGAGGAAGTATACTGCGAAAATTGATAAAGAACTTAGGACAAACTATTTTTGGTCCCAGACAGACGAGTATCCAGAAAGCTCCTTATGCTAAACAGGCAGAACTTTTGAATCCACTTCGGATGCCGGACGGGCCCTGCTACTTTCATTATGTAGCTCCGACGGAATTTACCAGAAATTATTCCTAAAACTTAAAATATTTGAAAACTTAAAATGTTTTCTGAATTGGGACCTCGAAACTATTTTTCTGGACCCTATTTGTTATAAGTTGGGTGCACTTCTGCTGCAATATTATTGTCAATATTAAAATATGTAATGATGTTCCAATTTCTCTTAAAACTGAATTACACTACAAAGAGAGAGTTTCCAAAAACTAACCACAATGAATACCGAAGGAAGGCAAACGCGTTAAAAAAACGTTAGCTTTAGGAAACCAAAAAGTGAGACCAGACCTTAAAGACAAAAAGAATAAGATTAAGTAAAAAACGCATGAAATAATTGCTTGGCATGATGAATACTTTTAATAATCGATGATGATATAAAAAATATGAGAACAAAATTAAAATTAATGGCATGGTGAAAGTAAACCTAAGGTACAACGTTCTTCTATATATAAATGAAACTTTCACCGGGCCCAATTGGAACAAACCAATGAAACGTAAGTGATGCAGAGAAATTAATTAAAACTTAATTCTATTTACAGTGAAACGAAAGTAATTAATTTAATAAAACCAGGACAATATACAATATTTTGAAACTTATTTTGTAACTAAGAATTACCCAACTTGGAACAGAGTTCGCGCCAGCCGGAGTTTCTTAAGCAAGTAGTGGGGTGACGGGAGAAAAATTTTGTCTGGCAGAATCAAGGATCTGAATAAGCAAGATCTCTGCGGAATAATTACTAAATTAAATATGGAATTTTTACAAAACTATTTCACAACTGTTACGGAAGGGTTACAGAGCTGTTAATGAAATGCTAATTAACTGTTAATGAAATGCTAATCAACTGTTACTGAACTGTTACTGTACTATTACTGAATTATTATTGAACTGTTCATGAACTGTTAATGAAATGCTACTGAATTGCTACCGAATTGCTACTGAACTGTTACATAACTGTTACATATTTGTTCATTAACAGGCTACTCCTAATGAATTGTTACATAATTATCATAGAATTGTTACTAAACTGTTATAGAATTGGTAAAGCTGTTACAAAATTGTTACAGTGGTCAGATTTGTTACAGAATTTTACAGAGCTGTTTCTAGAGTTGTTACAGAACTGTTACAGTATTGTTACGTAATTATTACAAAATTCTCACAGAATTGTTAAGAGCTTGTTACAAATGACTACAGAGCTTTTATAGAACTGTTACAGACCTATTACAAAGTTGTTACAAGATTGTTGCAGAACAGTAGATCTGAATCCAAAATAGTAACAGAATTATTCCAGAATAATTACAGAAATATTACATAATAGTAACAGATTTATTCCAGAATAGTAGCAGTATTATTACATAATAGTTACAGCATTGTTAAAGAATAGTAACAGAATTGTTACAGAATAGTTACAAATTTGCTACATAGGTGTTACAGAATAGTAACAGAATTGCTACAGAATAGTAATAGAATTGTTAAAGAATAGTAACAAAATTATTACAGAGCTATTACAATACAATTGTTACTGAATTAATTTCGATTCTTAAATGAAACTAATTAAACTCGACATAGCTATGAAATTGTGAATTAAATTCCAATTCTGAATCCGACTTCAATCTCAAGGAATTGTAAGCCATCTTCGCAAACTGCCCGAAATAAAAGGATAATAAATAAAATATTTCCGTGCCCCAATTATTGCTTTGTTCGACGTTGTAGTACCTCCAAATTTCTCGAATTATTTCTAACTTATGTATGTACTTGATTATTTAAGCTATATACAATTTGTGGTTCAATATCTTCCGTTTTTCTTGTTTGCCCTGGTCACTTATTGTCGAACCAGAACGGTACCGTGTTTGTGTAGCGAACGTCTACTAATTTCTATAATTATCATAAATATTTTAATTTAATAAATAATTCTTACTTAAATTAATGTTCTGTTTTGTTTGCGTGTGTTTCTCTTTGTTTTTGAGTTCTTTTTGTTCCATTTAACTTTCTGAATAGAATTGAAATTACGCTCCAAAAATTGCTTTTTCGTTAATTTTCTTTTTATCGAGTCTTTTAAATATATTCTTTGGCCTAATCAGTCTCATGATTTAATATTATCATTATTATTATTTGTTTAAATTTACTTTTCACTCATATATATTATTTATTATTATGATTCTTCATTGGACTAGAGTTTCTGGGAATATATGGAACTGATTGTTGGTTATCGAGTTCACAACAATTATTATTAAACTTAACTTCGTTAGATTTCGATGACGACTTAGTTGTAAAGCTAAAGCTACTCTAGACTTAAAAATATTAACTTACATACATGATGATGTTTGAACAGCATGACATGTGGAAGCATATGTTTACAGTGGAGCTGGCGACGTGGTCTTTCTTTTTCTTGTTCATAAACTTTCAAGGATTCGCTACAGCTGAGGAGCCCAGCACAATTTCAGCATTGCTGTTGTTTGTATTGTTGCAGTTAACGTCTCTCTCATTGTGTAACTTAAGATCCTCCAATTTAGCATTTGCTCCGGGCGACGGTGCTTCCACAATTGTTGGCACAACAGCAGCGATAGTGACGGCATTTGACTTTATCGTTGCGAATGCTTCATTAAGAACATCGGCGACAATTGTCGCCGAGGCTGTCTTGATTGGTTCTACTTTATTGTAGACCACTGCTGCAGGAGGTATACTGAGCTTGGGCAGTGGCGGCAGATCTAGGGGAGCAAAAATCGCACTCAAGTCCAGCGTTTCCTGCAATAATTTGTACGAAGTGCATATCACAGCTTTAACACGCTCAAACGTTTCGAAATCGTAAACTGATCTCGCTGTATTCGTAAGATCGAATGGCTCTGCAATGAAGAAAGGAATTTAATGTTTGACGATTCTGGAAACCTGTGAAACACACACCTTCGATGCACAATTCTTTCCATTGGTGTACATCGTTCTTTGGTGACTTCGCCTGACGGCACACATTGACAGGCATCAGACCACCCGTTCTAACGGAAATGGCGTATTCCGAGTAACTGTAATTGTATATAATATAAATAATCTTTTTCCCCACACTTCTTCTCTATATATAAAACTCACTCGAAAGAACTGTAGTACTGCAAAAAGAACAAAAACAATTCCCCAATAGATTGGCTATTACGCGATTCGTACGGACCAATTGATTCGTTCATGTCCACGTAACCAAAATCATTTGAACGCAACTGTACAAAAAAGAAGGTATAAATGTTAAACTATTATTACCGACAAAACTTGCCACGCCCACTTTCGCTTACCAGTTGAAATTTTTCAGGAAATATATCATGCAAACAGGGCAGTACGGGGGGATGTGCAGCATATTGTAAATAGTGTATCACCATAAGCACCAGCGAGTAACTCGAAATAGTCATGTTTTTGGCATTATTGATGTTGTGGAATTGAGCCCATAGTTTGGTAATTAACACGAGCGGTCGTAATCGCCAATCAACTGCAAGAGAGGAGCAATAAAAATAACATCAAAGCAAGGAAACATATTAAAATGGTGAGCTTCCGGCCGACAAGCCTAAACTGACGAGTAAAATATCGATGAGTAAACTGCGGACTCGTTATAATGAGGGTATTCACGAAACCCAACGAATGCACACTTGGGGATCTTCGGTATGCAATGCTGTGCCGGGCATAGGTAGGTAGCCAGGTCCCTGTTTATATCATAAATCGCGAGATTAGGTTTACGTGGCTGTCAAGGACACGGACACGGACACGTACAATCGGTCAGAAACCACACATATGCCATTCAGAGGCCCATTGTGATACATGTTAGGAGATAAAAAGTGCACTTCCAGAAAAACTGTGTGGAGCATTCTCCCGATATTTTGAGAGTAGGGCGAAGCTCAACCACACAGCGTAGTTGTCTGGTAGACGGCTCTCAACAAAAGAGTCCACATGAAGTCAATAGACTATACAAACATCGGTGGCGCCTATTACAACCCTCGCCTTGAGTTCAACCACATCTATAGGCCTATAGGCCCTAACAATTCTATAACAACTTGTAACAGGTATGTAACAGTTCCAAAACAGCACTGTAAAAATTATGTAACAGCTGTTACGCAGCTCAGTAACAGTTCAATAACAGTCAGTAACAATTCTTGAACAGTTCATTAACAGTTCAGCAGGAGTTGTGTAACAGTTCAATAACAATTCTGTAACAGAACAGTTCAGTAACATCTCTAACTATTCTGTAGCAGTTCTATAATAGATTTGTAACAATTCAACATTTAATTTCTTAAGTATTCAATAGAGATTTAGCTTGCGCAGATCCGTTGATACTTCCAGATAACATTTTTCCCCAGTCCCCTACTTGCTAAAGAAGTCACGAGCTCAGTTCCAAGTTTGGGAATTCTCAGCTACAAAAAAAAATTTACTGAATATTGTAAATTTTCAAACAATATTTATATTGATTGATTTCAGATCGTCCAGGTTATTAAAGAGGGAGCACTCTAGGGTTTTCACCAGAGCTTAGAAAGATCCGGACAGTGACAAAGTAGATGGACTCTCTTTTCTTCTTCCTCATCGTGACAGCTGCGACAGAGGACCTGAAGGCCGAGATACAGCCTGGCAAATAGACAGAGTCCGGTCAACAATCCAACAAAAGAGCCTGTTCAAGGAAATTAACTCTTTAGTGCCTCTGAGATCATAAGAAGGACACAGCTGTCTAGTCGTATTACAGGTACTCTCCTCCCGCCAATCTTTGTTGGCGTGTTCCAGGAATCTAGGTGTAATATAAAGTTTGCATGTAGCAAGAGGCATTCCCGCTCTGTGGATTTTTGATTCCTAGTGAAGAAGTAAACCACTTCAGTCTCCGAAGGGTTAACCGCCACGATTCCACACCTTAATGAAACTTTGCCAAAATATTGTCTAGATCTTAAGGCAGAACCAGATTGCTATATGAAAACATTTGGACAAAGACCACGCCTACCTCCAATATATGCTACTGTAGCTACCTTCTTTAAAATGAGTATAACTTCGGGCCAACTGATGTATAGTGACGCAATTGGGCAGTTATATAGATGTGGGACCTATTACAAGTAGGTATATACTTATCTCCAAGAAATGGTGTTGATCAGGTAAAGGACACGCCCACTTTCCATATAAGCCACTTTCGGGACTAAAATTAAAATCAGCCTATTACTGCCACGCCCACAATTAAATAAAAATGATTACTAGGTTCCTAAAGAAGATTCATCGATGAAATGTCACGAGGGTTCGGGGCTGTAGTATTAAATATAAAAAATGGGCGTGTTATTTTCACAGCCACGCCCAATATTGACTAACGACAATACAAAATTTGTGTGCAAACTTTTATATGAATACGTATTTTGGCGCTACAAAGAAATGAGGTCGACTAGATAGACCACACGCCTTCCTACCTTATAATCAACTCGAAAATTACCCTAGATATGCACCCAATGACATATGAATAAAATTAGGTAGTGCCTGAAAATTACAACAGATGGCGTTGCCATCTCAAATTCAGCATTTTGCTTGTCCAGAAGCAGCTTTCAAAAACGAGGAAAAGTTCTCTTCCATCCAGAAAATTACTATTTTGAGGGCCTCGGGGAAATTGTATTACTTGGAGGGAATCAAAAAATTGGAGAAACCTTGGATGAAGTGCATCCAGCGAAAAGGAGACCAGGTTGAAAAACAAAACGTCTTTTGCGGAATATCGTTCATTTAAATTTTCAGAACCCAAACCTCGACATTGCTGAAAATTAAAAAGGTCAGAATTAGTCATTTGTAAAAGCGAGTTACCACAACGGTGAATCGCCGAAAAGTATGCTAAATTAACATTGATTTTCCTAATGAATTTTTCTTAGGAGTCTCAACTTTTTATAACTCCAATATTATCACAATGGTCATGCGCCAAAAAGTATGATAGATACATATTGATTTTCCAAACGAATTTTCCTCAGGAGTCTGAACTCTCTATAACTCTAATATTATCACAACGGCCATGCGCCGAAAAGTATGCTAAATTAATATTGATTTTCCAAACAACTTTTTATAACTGTAATATTATCACAATGGTCATGCGCCGAAAAGTATGCTAAATTAATATTGATTTTCCAAACAACTTTTTATAACTCTAATATTATAGTCAGAATATTTTATTATGTTTCATGATTACCTTTAATATATTTGTGAAGATTTTCTGGTAGTTACTTTCATAAATTTATTTGTTCGAATACCGTGAAACACGAATCCTGCCAAGTATGGTTAAAGTATGAACAATGTCAGCTCTTATAAAGTAAATAATTATATATTTGCGCGTCGTAAATCGTTTATAAAAAGTAATTATAACTTTAAAGCGAGTCGTTGTGTCAATAAATACCGATGGCAATCGTCCAACTCCATATTTCTAGATTTTATTGCTGCTCCTTTGCAAAACCACGTGTGTCCATACCAAAGGCGTTGCCGAAAAAGGGAAGCGGAAATGGCTGCTGACAGCCAACTTCATGTTTAGCGGCTGCTGGCAGCCAATTTCGTGTATCTCGGCTGCTGTCAAATTCGAATACACGGCCACATAAAATTATGCGAGTAGAGCAAACGACACTGAGATGGCGCTGGCTATGCTCCCACATATTTTCTACGCAGTGAAGCCTCGTGCCTAGGATACGATTAAAATATCGCCTCAAGAATTGTATACGTGTGAATGGGTGTGTGCTTGAAGCTTGCCAGCCCACGCATAATATTAACTCGACAAAGTTCAGTTGTTTTTGCTTTCGTAGAGTACGGTCATGGCATCGTCTAAGGAAGATTACTCGATTACACAAATTTCTAGTTTGCTCCTTATAAAATTCAAGCAATGCGCCATAATCTTGTTCATCACTGTATGCCGGCCATTCTCACATTTCACAATGCTGGCAACGAGTAATAGCAATTTATCAATCATAAATTTTTTCACACGCGAACTTTTTCATTGCTTCATCGCCAAAGCACAACTGAGCAACAACACGTCAATAACAGTCGCACATGATCAAATTCCCATTCTCCTCACATTTTAAAATATAAAGTTGTCAAATTTCCACCAAAATCTTCACAAAACAAGTAAGGAAAGCTGAAGTTGAGTTGGACCGACTTCGAGATACCCTTTGCCCTTACATATGTGTACAATTTAAACCATGGCGATGAACATTACTAACAAATTTTGTTCATATATCCATCATTAGGAGACTATCTAGGTTAATTTTCGGTGGGTTACCTAGAGTAGCAAGTAGGCAGGCGTGTCCTTTATCTGATTTACCCCCTTTTTGTGTATGGCAGTAAATACATACTGCCCACATTAGAAAGTGGCTCTAAATAGAACAAAATCTATATACCTGTCATAGTGCGTCACTATACCATCAATTGGCCCGAAGCCATAATTTTAATAAAGGGAGGTAGGCGTGGTCTTTGGCCAAATGGGCTCATATAGCTACATGGTTGTCTTAGTGTCCAGGATATCCTTAAGCAAAGTTACATGAAGATATCTCTAACGCTGTGGAAAAGAGGTGACCACAGACGGACAGACG
Source organism: Clusia tigrina (assembly GCA_920105625.2). Taxonomy (NCBI): domain Eukaryota; kingdom Metazoa; phylum Arthropoda; class Insecta; order Diptera; family Clusiidae; genus Clusia; species Clusia tigrina. The sequence goes on along the minus strand of OV050033.1, from coordinate 161,583,937 downwards.
GACGAACAACATCAGAATTGCTCAGAAAGTGATTCTATTCATTTGTGTAATATATGTCCGTACCTGCCACGCCTGCTTCTGGTAGTTGAAAACAGCCCAATTGCACAAACTTCTTATACCTTCTTTTCCCTTTTTAGGGCTAAAGGGTATAAATATTGAACAACTCCAATATTTGCTGCTAAATAATTCGACACCCGAGACACATTTTCGGCATCCACTGCAGAATATAAATATATATGGTCCATCTACCAGATATTTGAGGTTAGGTTAGGTTATATGGCTGTCCTAAGACTCACTTAGACCTGTTCAAGGCCAATTGTGGCCACTAAAGCTTTTTCCCCTACACCTCCGGATCCTCCTTAAACCATCCTGTGGATTTGATAAAAGTAGCCACTTTCGTTAGCTTCATCCGGGAAATCTCCTCAATGCTGTCAATAAATGCGAATCCAAGAGTGGAGAACATTTTTCAGTATAGCCCACACAGGAGGTGTTCCACTGTTTCCTCTTCCTCGATATCTTGGCAGCCATAATGGAGTACCCCCAGTCTACTTGCATGTCTACCAATTAAACAGTGACCTGTCAGTCAGTACCCCTATCACAAATTTAATATCCTGCCTATTAAATTTTAACAGCACCATTTCGGCCAAGTTTGTCTACTTACTTGTTAGGCAGGATAAAAATTGTCCACATCTAACATTTGCCTCTTCGACAGTGTATCTATCTATTAGCAATTTACATATTGCTAAAGGCATTTGTAATGGAACTTTATCCGGAAGGATAGTTAATGTTGTCCCTTCCCTAGCCAGCTCATCATCCCTGCAATTGCCCTCAATATCCCTATGGCCCGGCACCCAGACCAGGTTTATATTAAAGTATTCACACAATTCAATTAATACTTTATGGCATTGTTGTAATACGTTTTTCGAAGATTGTCTTACTGCCTCAAGCGATTTTATGACCGCTTGACTATAGAAGAATACTCCTCTATCTCGTGGATAGAGGAGTAATCTTTATATGCAGCATACCCTCTCTTATTGCTATTACTTCTGCTTGGAACACACTACAATGGTCCGGCAAGCGGAAAGATAAACCGACGCTCAGCTTTTCAGAATATACACCTCCTCCCACCCGATCATTAAGTTTTGATCTGTCAGTGTAAATGCTAATTTCGTTCTTATTGATCATGATTCCATTATCCCAATCCTCCTTTGAGGGGAATATGGCGTTAAAAGATTTTCTTGAATTCCGTTCTACCAGATATGTACTCCGTGTGGGTGGTGGTGGATTAACTGTGTATGAGTTACCAAAAAACTTGAATGTATTGGAGCCGCTATCGTAGAATGAGGATTTAGGATGTGACTAAACCGTGATTTTTGCAGAGCTGCGGGGTATTTGAAAGAATATTTCTTATCTACTCTGGTAGTATGCGGCAATCTAACGACGCAAATCGAACATGAGACCTACGGGAGTTGTTAAAATTGATGAATTATGTAGTATGTTTTGGTATGAGCACTGGATTATGAATCATCTAAAAATAAATAAAACATAGTAATAAATTTAACATTACTTACGTTGTGAATAACAATACAACAAATGGGTATTTTTGATGCCGACGGAATTATTAAAATTCAAATCCACCTCGAAATGGTGTACGCGATCTCTGAAGCGCAATATCGGCACTTTGGCTTCAATTAGGTTGAAATTTTCAAATTCACCTGAAATTACATGTAATAAAAAATATTAAATATATGGAACAATATTTATGTAATGTATTGATATATTTTCCGTAGTAGCGAATTCTAATGATAAAAAAGAAAAAAAGTTGTGAGAATTAACAGTCATTGTTCTACTAGGGCACATGTGAGAATTTAATATGGAGAGTTCCAAGCCACAAGGGTTGATATGCTCGCTCCAATGTGAGCAAAGAAACTAATTGATGAAGCTGCCAAAGCCATTCTCAGGAGAGGCTAAAAATGTGTCTACCTCTCAGCCAAAAGAGGCCAGAAATGGGTCTTCTCATCCAAAAGAGGCTAAAAGGGCCTTCTTTTCAGCCAAGAGGTTAAAAATGGGTCCTACTAGAATCCGCTCGAACATGCCTTACCAAACCAGTCCCTAGATAAAAGTAATACTTCTGGCCTGGCCTTCAATGCCACATAAAGTGATTAATTTTCCTTGATCACTACAAGCAAGCGTGGTCTCTAGTTACATCATAATAGCATAACTGACGCTCTTCCGAAGAACCTTGTAACTAAACCAGTTTCGTATAAAGCGATTGACCTTCCTTGACCTCTACAAGCATGCGTGGTCTCTGATTACATCTCGCTATGACACCAGCCAATAGTATAACTGACGCTCTTCCAAAAACCTTGTTACTACTAAAACAATTCCGTATAAAACGATTGACCTCTACAAGCATGCGTGGTCTCTGGCGGCATCTCGCAATGAAACTAGACCTAGGAGATACCTTCCCTTAAAATGCAGTAAAAGTTAAGATAGTAATCACAATGAGCTGGGCTTTTCCCGGCTGCCACTCTAAAGTAAAGAGACTACTAAAATCAATTCAATCAAACAATTATCGCTATCAATGTGGAAAATGAGAAACTGTGATAAAGAGATGCATGAATGATATTTACCTGATTTAATTAAACAATCTCGTAAAAGGGTCAAATTAAAGAGCGCCTCCATGCGTGGATCTGCACTGAAAATATTACGCGACACTAAACACATATCAACATCGGACGAATCAGAACCAAAACCAGATATGGTGGAGCCGACCAAATATAAGCCAAAGCGTGGATAGGAATTCTAAAAAGCAAATATAAATACGTATAAAAACGATCACAAATGAATTGCGTACAATTTTCCAAACGAACCTTGATGATGATGTACAGATAACGCCACAAACGCATCTTCTGCTTGAACGTATCCTCGGTTTGCTGGGAGCTAATGAATTTGTTCCAAATACTCAACGACAGTTTATCCCACTTGGAATTGTTGAGCAGAGCATTGGGTGCTTCTTTTGCTTCGACGAGATGAGCACGCGCCAGGAACCGATCGGGCGGAGTATGTGTAGCAAATTCATGCACGGAGCTGTTTGAGGAACGTATGTGATTTTGTGGCAGCATATTATGCTGTGTATACGAGTGAGTCACTTGATGCGTTGATGCCGGTGGTGGTGGCGGGGCCATAGCCATTTGTGATGGCTGACTTTGGGCGGGTTGTTGTGATTGACTGCGGCCACGTGACCGCAGAGCAGTAGCAGCAGCAACGACTGCAGCAGATCCTATGGGATTATTGGGCGTAGCAACCGTGGCTGGCACAATACGCTGCTGATGCTGCATAGCCTCCAGTGGCAATTGTGTGGAACTGTCCAAAGATATATTTGTTAATATTTGAAAATGAAAAGCATTCATAGACTGAGGAACTTACTTGCGTCTTACGTACTCCACAGGAAGTTGATCACCCACCTGCGAGGAACAGGAAGAGGACGATCCCTGGCCATCTCGCTCATTTTGACGCGGCGATGGCGACGGTGACCCCGTTGACGATGTACGTGAATTACCCGTCGCCATTGCCGTGCTTGGTGGTTGTGTATATAAGAAATTTGAAGGGCTCCAGCAGAAACTCCTGTTGGCAACACCGGGGGGCACCATTGTAGCATTCAAGTGGTCACCAGAAGCAAACACCAATTGTTGCTGCTGCGGCTGCAGCTGTGCTTGTTGTTGCTGTTGCTGCTGTTGCTGCTGCAATGTAATGAATTCGTCCTCGGAGGCAGGGTTTGTGTAATTCAGCAGAGAAATCACCCCATTGCGGTAGAACTGCTGCGGCGATCCCTCACGTTGTTGTTGCTGCGGCTGACTGGCAAACTGTTGCTGGCAATTTTGTGATGCGTATGGGAAAGCGCTGTAACAAAATTCGTTTGTATTGCTGGGCAGTGAGACCGTTGGAGCCACAATGCCCGTTTTGTTATCGCAGACCAATGATAATACTGACGACGAGGAAGACTGCGACACGGTTTCCAGCTCCGGGCACTTAGTTGTGTAGTGATCTTGCGGCACTGCTGTCGAATGCGTCGAGGAGGTGTCCGAGTCACAATCATTGCCAGCAATGATTTGGTTAGTTGTGGCATCAATATGATTAGATTCGTTGTAGGCGGGAGTACCACCAACTGCCATCGGCGGTATTACGATTGCCTCCGTGGCATCAGTTTGGGTACGGCATATCACATTGGTTTGCGGAAGTACTGTTGCGGTTGGAAAGGCAGAGGGCGATTGAGGGCGTGCATTTAAATAGTTTTTGTTCAGAAAACTCTGTTGCGGCTGGTAACGACTCGTCGTATTGCCTCCTGGGGGATAACTTCTGTGCGGGGCTGGGGCTGTGAATGGATACACACCGCCGGATGGGCTGCCGCACCGTGAATAGTTGGCCTTCATCGCATTGCTATCGGTGCTGACGTACGTAAGATTGCTTAAGTTTTGATGCTGCAGCATTGAACTGGAAGGCGCTGTCATTGAGGCGTGCTGCTGGTATGGATTGTGTTTCTGATGTTTGTTTTGTGAGTGTTCTCTGTGATGCGGGCGGTGTGAAGGACGTTGCGAAGGCGCAGACATTTTTGATTTGGCAGGTAAGGTCTCGATCCTCATGTTTTGGTTCGAGTTAGTCTTGCTCAGTTGCTGCCGGTTCGATGTGGCCGAGGTATGCGATGAAACGGACGACACCGAGGACGACGAAGAGCACGACGATATTGAATTGGAAGCATACGCAGTCTTCTTCATCTTCAGCGAGTGCGATTGTTGCGCACTATTGTTGTTGTTGCTTGGAATATGGTGGCCTCCGGTTGGATGATGTGGCTGTTGCTGTTGCTGCTGCTGATGCTGCTGCTGATGCTGCTGCTGATGCTGGTGCTGATGCTGCTGCTGATGCTGCTGCTGATGCTGCTGCTGTGCCTGACTACGCATATTGAGCCCTGAAGCTCCACTGCTGTTGTGGTAATTTTGGTAGCTATGTTGCCGCTGCGTATTATGAGCGCCAACATTTCCACCATTACCACCAACGCGTGGATGATTTTCGCCCATTGATGAATTGCCGTAGACATGCGGCATCCCACCACCATAATTCTGTTGCTGATGCTGATAGTTCTGATGATAATACGAGGGGAAGCGCGGCTGGTGACCATTGCCGCGGTGATGATGACTCTCGTAAGTACCGCTGTTGCTGCTGCCGCCGCCGCATCCGTTGCTACCAATCATGCTGTCACCGAGCAAATCCTTTTGTATAAACGATGCAATAGTCAATTGCTGCGGATGATGATGATGATAGTAATGGTGCGGTTGGTAGCGATGGCCGCCGTGACCTCCGCTGTCATCTCCAGCTGAGTAGCGCGGATGTCGCGGCCCATTCTGATAATTGTACGTGCTTCGCGCTGGCGATAAGGTGGCGCTCTTATGAGCCCCGCCCGTCATTTTATAGCCTACGGAATGCAGAAAGTCCAATGAGTATGAATTGGGAGATGTGGGTGCTGAGGACGGTGTGGTGCTCTCCGTTGATGAGGTCACTGTGGGGGATAAAATGGCAGTAGTTGGTGGGGCGGACGATACGGAAACTGCTGCATTAGCAGCGGATTCGGTAGTTAGAGGCGGAGTGCTGGTGGAAGTGTTTCCGTTTGTGGCTGTAACAGCAGCAGCTGCCGCCAATGCAGTGGTCATCGTTGTTCTATCGTTTTGCAAATCCGCTTGCTGATATTTCTTTGCTGCTGTCTTCACTGAGCCTTTATTCGGATCGGCTTCGTCTACCGGCAACTTATCCGCGTCTAAATGCTGAGAAAATAGAAAATTACAAAAGAAAAATTATTTTATAAAATCGAATTTGAAAAATTCATGTAGGTGAAAGTCAAATTCATTTATTTATTTCCGTTTTTTCTCTACTGCTTAAATGTAGGAGTATATATTCCACATACATATATATGTATATAAATATATCCACCAATGGAGGATCAATTCTATCGACCAAAGCACAAAAAAAGTTGGTTTCTATGTAGGAAGAAAGGATTCGGCTTGAAGAATCTCTTTCCTACAGAAAAATAAATTATTAGGTTAGTGAATATTATACTGCTATTTAGGATTCCACAAGATTATGGAATATTCAATTCACCTCTACTCGAAATTCTCTTTGAAATTCTTATTCGCGTATCATCTGATTGAACACAATCGCCAACTCTGAGATTGACAAATATTTCAGTAAGATTCCATTTGTTCGAAGTCACACGTGTGTTTGGAGGCTCTACTTGAGGAGCCCTTCAGGATAAGACCCGTTTTACCCACTCTACACAAACTCTTCAGCTACTCATTCAACGTTCGGAGAGTTGTGCTAACGTTCTGAGAGTAGTGTTAACGTTCTGAGAGTAGTGTCTTAACGTTCGGAGAGTCGTGTTAACGTTCGGAGAGTCGTGTTAACGTTCTGAGAGTAGTGTTAACGCTCCCGACCCGGTGTTGATGTTATAATTGTGTTACAAAATTTGTTTAGCTAATATCATTCTTCATTGACTCTCATAAAATGGACTTACCGTAGTTCTGGTATCGCCGCCAGTTGCTATGCTATTTTTCAAATTCTCCTCCGCCACAACTGATTGGCACCTGGAGTTACAGTCTTGTTGTTGTTTTTGTTGAGAGCTATTTCCCGCACTCTGGCTGCTATTGCCAACAGCTTCCACGTCTCCTGATCCTCCTTGGCAAGCACCTGGCTTCTTATTAGCAGAATTGCTGCCGTTAACAATTCTGCTTTTCGCCGATGAATTGCCACTCCCCAGCAATGTTGCAGAGTATGACTGCAATTTTGTTGGCTGCGTGGTTGGAGTCGAGGCGGTTGTTGGTGTTACTTTTGTTGTGCTTGTTGGCTGCTGCTGTTGTTGTTGTGGTGGTGTAGGTGTTGGTGTCGACAGTGGTGGTGTTGGCTTTGACGTCGGCAGTGGTGGTGTTGGCTTTGACGTCGGCAGTGTGGGTGTTGTTGTCGAAGTTGGCAGTGGGGTTGCAGTCGACGTTGGCGGTGGTGCTGATGTTGCAGTCAACGTGGCCGGTGTTGGCGACGCCTTCGGCAATGTTGGTACTGTTATCACTTGTTGGGGTATTCGGAAATTCTTCCAATTGCCAGAATTTTTGTTATCACTTGTTGGTGTTGGTATATTATTGCCGCTATTATAGTAGTCTTTCGACGACTGTTGGGTACACTGTGATCTCTGCGGGGTGGTTTTCGCCACTCCAGTAGCAGTAGCTGGTGAGAATTGTGGTTGTTGCTGCAGTTGCAGTTGCTGTTGTTGTGATTGTTGTTGTTGTTGCTGTTGCTGGCGGTGCTGATGGTGGTACACCGCCGTCTGAGCTCTGTGTGACAAAAGTGAATTGCCGCTATCATTGCACTGATTATAGTTCTTATTATTTTGGCTATTGTTGTTGGTGGTTTTTTTAATTTTATTACTATGGGAGGTCGGTGTTGTTGTTGCTGATGATGTTGTTGTTGTACTATGCAACAAATCAGCCCTATTGTTGCTAACAATTGTTGCCGTTGGCATATTTTGATTTTTCACAAAATTGTTGCTATTGTGGCTACTATTCGTGTTGTTGTTGGTAGCGTTGTTTTGTTGTTGTTTTTGTTTTTGTTGCTGTTGCGGCTGTTGCTGCTGTAGTGTTTGTGATGTTTGTTTTTGTGCTTGATGTTGTTGTGTTTGTTGTGATTGCAGTTGTTGATTTTGATGCTGTTGTGTTTGATGTTGCTGTGTATGATGTTGTTGTGTATGATGATGTTGGGTTTGATGTTGTTGTGTTTGATGGAGTTGTTGACCGTATTTTTTACGATGCAATGGATTGTAATTTATGTAATGATGCCTTTTAAAATTCTTATGGTTACTTAAATTGTTGCTATTGTTATTGTTATTGTTATTGTTGATGTTGCTATTGTTGCTATTGTTGCTGTTGTTATTCTTATTGTTCTTGTAATGCGTTTGATACTTTTGTGTGTGGTGTGGCAAAGTGATCTGTGGCGTTTTGCTGTTATTATTTAGGCCATTTAAATACTTTCTTTTTGGTATTGAATTGTTATTTTGCTGCTGTATTTGTTGTTGGTATTGGTGTTCTTGTTCTTGTTTTTCTTGTTGTGGCTGCTGCTGCTGCTGTAGCTGATTTTTTGGAGTTACTGCACTTGTTGTATTAAGCGTAGTTATTATTTTCATATCGCTCGCAAACATTTCAATACAATTATTTGTCTTATTGGCTTATTATCACCTGCACTCTTAATCTTATTCCGAAATTATAGGCTTAGTTTTTAAAAAACAAATATTATTGTACTTTTCACGTATATAAATAACTTTTTTGCTGCTATACTGACAGGTTTGTTTATATAAAAATGCCTGAGACAGCAGCTGTTGGATTATTCTTGCAATTTCTATTCTTATTTCTTTACTACTATTTTCCTAATTTATTTTTTCTTCTTTTGGAGTTTATTTTTTATATATTTCATTGCAGACTTGCAAACAATGTTTTCGCACGCTTTGTGGCTGTGATCTTTTATAAGTAGCGTGGTGTGTGTGCATATGTGTGTATGGTGCCTTCTATCAGCTGCGGTTTCTCCCCTGAGGCATGTCTTTGTTTCTTAACACTTTACCTTTTCTTTTTAGCCACAATTGGTCCAATGGAAACAATCAACGTAAATTTCTTTCACAAATTGTTCTTAATCTGGGTGACGGCGACATAACTTTTGATTCCCAATTTTAACAAACATTAAAAGCCATCTCGAATTTTTTGTTCAGTTTCCAAATGAATTTGTTCCTCTCGTTTCTGCTGTTGTGGCGTTATTTTGAAACTTCTAATAGCAGTGGTTTTCTTTTATAAACCCATTCACATCGATATATAACATTTCTGTAAATAAAAAAAGAAATATGTATTATATAGTTTATTATTCAAAAAAGCAAAATTACTTCAGATTCTGATGATAGAATATGTGGACCAGACCATCTAAACCAAGATCATGCCATCCAGCACTGGTGGTCCGGAACAGAAGACTATGGAAAAGGTACCAACGTAATAATATACATATAATTTGATAACGAAAGTTTTTAATACAAATATGGAGCTACAAAATGACGACCTTTTCTTTCTCGAAAAATGATGTCATAAACCACCAGTGGCTCCATTTAAAATCTCTTCCAGTCACCATTTTGTAATTTAAACAAGACAAAAAAGCAGGAATTAGAACTAGTATGGGGAAGGTTTGAAAAATTGTTCCACTTGAATATCAAATTTGAAGTATCCATGGAAAGTAGGTATGTACCCATACAAATTAGCAGGACACACTAACTAAGGTAACAGAATTCATCTTTGCTTTCACCAACAGAAAAAAATAGGTGTTAAAAAATTCAAAGTGAAATAATTATTTGTAATTATTACTCTTCTAAATAAATAAAAACAAAGAATTTAAAAAATCATTTGGACCAGATTTTTGAAATTTAGTAAAGAAATATACTATAGAAATGGATGTGTGTTGGATTTTTTCACCATTACAAGTTGCTTTTCAATTTGTAATTAAACGAAGGTAATATATCTCTATTATACATCCTTCACTTATCTATGAATAAGAGTAGAATACCAGACAAATGAAGTTAGTGTACTGTTACGAAGACCTTTAACATTAAGAAACTACCTATTCGTATAAAAATATAGAAAATGGTAATCAGACTAAATCGTGCCTTACACGATTTATAATTTGACAATAATGTAGCCTTCTAAGGCCCGCTTAAATGGGAGAGACATTATTTTAAGCAGCTGTTTAAGTAAAAAATATAATGGCAAAGAAAAACTATTCTATGTAGCAATCCAATTAGAGAAAAATAGCTGTTACCCCTCTTAGTGTGCCATGTTCATATGACAAATTGTTCACATTTCGTTCTATTCCAACTTAGTTTCTATACCTTCAAGCTCCGGTTCTAATGAGCTCTGTATGAAAAGACATTACCCTTCAAATTTAAGTAAATGTTTTTTCTTATTATTTTATTAACACAGTCATTTTTACTTTATAGAGCAACATAAAAAGTTCCGCTTGACTTGTAGTACAATGAGCTTGCATTCCACTACCACGAAACTGTTGCGTTCCGGTTTTAAGCGTTTCCTGATTGGAATATATAATTCAATCGGTATTATTCCAACTAGAATTTAAAGTGTTTGAAGTTTTGTGCGATTATAGCAACAAATATCTAGAGAATGCATATTACAAAGCCCATGTATATAACACACTTCTCATAGACTAACTTTAATTTGATATATGATCTCATTTTCACGAATCTACACTCTACGCCTACAATATTATAATTAAGTTTATTACAGTCAGATTCTCAGCCCCGCGCTTATTACAACATACTTAAGCTTACTGCAATATGATTCTCAACTCTGCGCTTCCAACGTAATAATTAAGTTTATTGCAGTCTCAATTGGAAATGCCGTTGTAAAATTATGGTATTGAAAGATATTTTTGCACTCCCAATTTTTGTTTATAATGCAACTACGCCCAATTTTGAATAGTACAAAACTAGCACAATATAACCAACAGAAACGAAATTGGTTATTTCCCACCTAAATAGATGACGGAATTAACTAAATATACCACTTTAAAATGCCAGCAGAAACACCCTGATTATTAAAAAGTTAGGTTAAATTTGCAGACACTTGGGCTGCCACAGATGACATTGGAATTAATTGAAAATTAGATAATTTTAATGCCTGCGGACGAGTGTAGTGGCATGGAATTACAAAAACAAACACGCATTAAATCAAGCGTCAAAGTAGAACACTTGTGTACACACACGCACTGATACGAACACACTCAAGCAATCGCGGAAAATGCCGGCAAATAGTGGTCAGAGTTCGTGGGTTGAGCACCGAAAGCGGTAAATGCGACGTTGTTGCCGTAATTGCGGCTACATTAACGGCACTATTCCACAGATCGACCGTGACATTTTAAGAATTCATAACAAGTAATCACGACTTCACAAACAAATAAAACCAACAAAAAAAATAACAAAAATTTGTGGTTAATTTATTAAGGGGCCATACCTCGTGTTGTGTGCTATGTGTTTGTAGCAGCGTTTTGTTTTTAATATATCTTTTGTTTTGCACCCAATAACAAATGTTGTACAAATCACAAACTTCTGCCTCGTTAGTCTTTAAAAAATAATTTGAAATCGTCTCCTTGGTATTTTTTTTTTTGGTTCTTTTTGATCAATTCCACATTTTTCGGAGAGACTTCGATTGTTAAAACATAATTTCACTTATAGGAAATATTCACTTTTTTTGCATGTCTGCAGTAATCTTTTACGAGGCGCAACATATATTTTTAAATTTAAGTTTCAATTTAACTTTCCTTCTAATTGCACAACTTTCCTACTGCCACAATTCTGTCCGCTGCAATTTGACAATTTTTCTCCCTTTGACTTCTAGCGGAGTTGCCACCGTTCACTAATTTGCCCTTGGAAATTGTTTGGTCACTGAATTTCCCGTTCTACGTTCAGCAAACAAATCACTAGAAAGAAACTGAATAATTAATATTAGATCATTTTTCTCAAGGGCTACTGAGAGGCAAATAAAAATTCTAGTTGGAAGTAAAATTAAGCTCAAAATTTTTTTTTATTATACCTTGCAACATAATTTACTATGTCTACAAGGGGTTAGGGGAATGAGTACTAACAACTAAGGCCTTCGACCCGAATAGAAAAAGATTTAGAAAGAAACATTTTTCAGACAAGGCTGGGTGCAAGTTTCAAACCAACGGCCCCCGGAGTGTGACTCAAAGCATGCTTACCACTAGACCACAGAGACCGGCCAAGATCAAAATTATTGAAATAAGCCAGTGAAAGAGTGACCTCTCCTAATTGACAAGAGTGATAGCAGTGGCGTGCGAAAAGGATCGTTCTGTAATTACTAAGTAACCCATAACATGTACCTAGAACCTTAACAGTTGTATAAGTAAAAACACAATTTTTATAGGTTTGTATGCATTCATAAGGCCAAAGGGAGTACTCCAGGGATCAATCAAACCTTGCTTTGGAGACTACATGTGGGGCGATTCTCCGAGAATGATTCCCAAAATTATCGCAAAATTATCGCAATGATGATGAGATGCATTAAAACCTTTGTAGTTGACTCATGGAAGGAACGTTCATGCATGGTGTTCGCTTGAAATATTTATATAAAATAAATTTATTATTCAATATTTATGGTATATATTTTACACATTAATACATTAATATACACATAGCAAAATTACGTAGCACTAGAAGCTTAGCCTAGAGCGACTAAATATAAGGAGACAAATATATTTAAGCCCAATATATACCCTCAGTTGTTCTAAGCAATATTGCTAGTTGGCTCTTTAACAAGCTAGTCCAAAAGCTTCTTTTAATAAGGAGGATGAGAGACTTTCAGGGTGAAGCTACGTAAATCGACAGTTAGATGACAAAATGAAGGGGTGATATATCTACAATTAGTTAGGTAGTTAGTTAAGCATAACTTTCAGAGTACCGTTAACTCTGTTTCTGCGTCACAATATGCAAATCTGACTTCTAGTCTTTCTCGACAAAGAGAGTCCTAGTCTGCAATGGTAGGCAAATACGATATATAAAGACTTCGATGGTAGTGACATAATGAGTGGCAATAATATAACATCCTGTTGTTTCATATGTCAATGAGCAAACAGTGTTATGGGTTACATCAGGAGAAAGCCTGGAGAGTGGCCGAAGAAGAAGGTCTCCAGCCCTTAGGCGATTAACAACACAATAGGCCAGGTTTATAATAGCAGTCCCTGATAATAGGTCTGTTCGCAACAAACAAAATTTGTGCAGTTCGAGTTCATTTTCAATTCATTTCGAGCAGGTTCAGTTCAGAACAGGAAAGTACAGAAGACTTTAAAATGTCGAACTAGCATCGTTGGTAGCACGACTTATTTGATTTTCTCCCTCAAGTTCCAAGTTAAGTCGGCGTTGATATTCCTTGATATTTCTTCAAGTAGAACAAACAGCTGGCATGTCCGCAAAATAGAGTACCGGCAACTTCATATATTTCTGTTATATATTAATTTTGTGATTATCGTACTCAATCTTTAAAAAAAGCACAAAATCTATAAAATAGTAAATAATCCGACCCCAAGTATTATTTACTTTTCTATGTTGGATATAAGCGTCCCTTTCTTTATCCAAGAGTATCACTTTATAGACTTTACAGCATACATAATATTGTCTTTACGTTGGAGAAGACAGTTTTCTAAACGTTTGTTCTTTTTATATAGCATTTTCTTCTATTTTAACAGTGATATAGGAGAAACAATAGTTTTCAGTATTTGTCAGGTAATATAATAAGGCAAGGCTATAATAAGGGTACAATAACAACAATTATGAAGTTACAATAACAACAAATTCAATAAATTAGATTGTCAGTTGAATTGTCAATTAGATGAAAAAAGCTGATCGCTAAAAGAACCTAAACAAATTAACTAACGTAAAAAACCATCAATAAGAAGAGCGATTTTGCCCTGGAACCAGATAATATTAGGCTCCCTGCCATTACCATTTTAAAGTATGTAAAAGTGAGTAAAATAACACAATTCACATAAAAAACTATATATTTATAAAATACCTTATATATATAGTATTTGTATATATATTTTGATATCTGGTTTACTCATTCACATGAGCCGATACCGACATTGGGATAGCAAAAATTAATTTTTCACTAGGATTAAATTTTCGTACTATTTAGGGAAATTCTCAATTTTTCGCTGAGTGATTAGTTCTTATAGTATGTTTCCAGTACATGATTTATGTAGTAAGTTTCCATTAAATGATTTATATAGAATGTTTCCAATACATGATTTATATAATATGCTGCCATAACATAATTTATATAGTATGTTTCCAGTACATGATTTATTTATTTTTGTACATGAGATGAATCTTCATCTTTAAAAATAAAATCGCTGTCAAAATTCGTATGAACTTTATTTTTCTATTGTCTAAAAGTTTATTAGAATTTTAATTGCACAGGTTTCGCCTCCATAATGCACTTAACACCATTTGAGTGGCAAATTTGTTCCCATATTAGAAGTTTATTAATGGCAGCTCTGCAGCCGCCGCCTATAAGTGCACCATATTTCTCGTTGTTCCTTTATCAGCTGTTTCAACAATAGGAATTTTGTACTTTTTGACAGTTGTCTCTCTCAGCTGATGGCATAACCTCCCTTTTCCAATTGTGTTGGTATTTTATTCTACTGATTGGGACTTATGTGAACTTATTAAATAAAATTTGTGATTTTGTTGCCCTTAAAGTTGTAAGAATATTATAGATACGATGCTGGCGTTGCGCCGAAGTGAGCAACTGCGTCCACGCTTGTTCGCAGCGTGCCACAAATATTTCAAATCGCAGAGTCAACTCGCAGCCGTGCCGCAGGTGGAAAGCGAGTACACAGAGCAGCCGCAGTACCCTGAAATATTAGATGTATCAAAGAAAGCCCACAAAAAGCGTGAAGTTATGCACTGGCACGAGCAAATTCGTCGCGTTCCCACAGTGGAGGAGAAGTTAATTAAAATCAACATGCCGCGTTATTACGGCTACAAAACGGTGATGCTGAGTGATCAGAAGCTGCCATACAACTGTTTGCCGGCGACACAGCACTACACGCGTACTGTCTTCGAGGAGCTGCAGCCGCCAACAGAGCCCACACCAGAACAGCCAGGCTCGACGCAACTAGAGTCGTTGGTGTTGGCTGCCAAGGGAGATATACAGGATTCCGTTGAATTTGCTTTTGATTTCTTCAGGTGAACAGATAATTTGTTAGTTTTAAAGTTAAGAAAGACAAAATTAAATTTAATCTGAAAATTTGCTTTTAGGCAGAAGTATCCGGACACAGCAGAACTGGATCCACAAGAGCGGGAACGCTTGTTGGCTCAACTGGTGGTGGAACAGATAAATCGTTCGCTAATAAATGCGCTTGGTGCGGACTATTCACATCTGCATGAAGTGGAAGTGGATTATAACCCGCGGCACGAGGCTTTCTGGCAAGTTGGTGGCATTGACCCACCCAAAAATGTGATAAAAAGTAAGGAGGCTAATAAGTATCAAAAGGACGTGGAACTAGAACCTTTCCCCCGGTGGATGCAGTATATTGGTGCCCCATATTTGACGGTAAGGCATCAGGACCAATTGCCCACATGGAAGAATGAAGGGGAGAGCAATAATCTGGCATTGGCGCAGGAAATACCACAATTCAAATACGATCCACGTACTTTGGGGTACTCAACAACGCATCGGCATGGCACAAACATACCAGGTGGGTTCACATAATCTTATTCATTTTGTTTGGGATCTTATTGAAAATTTCACTCTATTTAATAAGGATTCTGGCCCGGCAGCGCTAATGGCTTCGGCTGCATTTCTTATCAGTCGCGTGCTCATATGTTACTACGGCCGGAATCTTACGGGCCGGAAGACTTCAAAGAAGTGTTGCATGCGCAGGCGATACAATCCAGTTACGCTTGGTTGCTGGCCCAGGCCAATTACAACGGCTTCAATACCTTCAACGAACTGACCTACCCCATGAACACGCAGACGATCATTACGAATGGACGTGTTTGGTCCTTCTACGAGTACCAGTTGAATACGCTCCTCGTGCACTCGGATAATGTGAACACCAATCCGCGCATGAATTTCTGTCGCGGCACGGACGAGCAGCAGCTGTACCAGGACATCGATGATAATGGCAAATGTGTGGGCTTCAATGATCAGATTGTACGTCAACTGGTGCAATTCTACCTAAATGCGCCAACTGTACAACGTTCGTCGCAGGAATTGCAGCCCTATCTGGATCCCCGAATTAAATGTATTGCCGATCATGTGGATGAGGACAGGCGTATATTTTTGGAACACACCTTTAAGCACATGATGTCGAATCGACCGCGTCACTTGGCCATACCCGAAATCTACCTGTGGGAGAAACTGTACAAAATCGACAATAAAACACGACCAATGGAACCGAAGCGGCGCTACTTTGAGGTGAACATCGATCCGTGGAAGCGTACCATGGACCAGCACCAGAAAGAGTATATACCGCGTGCGTTGCGTGCAGAGGGACGAAATAGTAAAAAGAAGTGGAAGAAGATGTATTATCCTTAAGTTTAAAGCCTTTTAACGCGGTATTGTTGTCCGGATGAACTTAATAAAACCTCGTGCTGTTTACATTTACAAATATGATAATGGGTCCTTTCTGCCTTTTGAGTAATCTTCGCCAGGACTCTCCATTTTGCTGTGAAGAGTAGAAACTTAATGATGTGAAGAGTAGAAACATACATATGCCTATGTTTTTATGCCCAAGTATGCGGAAATGAGAAGGGAGAAGAAAGTGAGGTTCAAAGGAAATAATCCACAGAGCACATAATATTGGTTCTTCATCCAGTGGAAAGAGCCTTGAGTCGAAAGAGGTGTTATCGCTGAGACGGAAGCCTATTTTCATGGCCTTGGCAATCACATTATGCGAAGGGAATAGAAAAATTTAAGAATCAGTGGATAAGATGTATAGAGTTGATAGGGGACTAAGTAGAGAAGCAAATTCAGTTTAGTCGAAAGAGGACCCAAGAGATCTATGCGTGGCCCCTGGTTAGCCAGTCTAACCTAACCTAATCTGAGTCTAAAAAAGTCTGCCTAGACAAATTGTTTTTCAGTCCATCCTCGAACACGGCTCCAAAATCGATGCATAGGAAGACGCAAGTTAGCATTCTATGGCTTCCAGGAGGTGGTCTGATATGTTAAAGAGAGTTGCGAGCCAGCCAATGGGCTGATAAGAAAGGGGGCTTCTAGGACTTCATTGGGCCGTCATCTTTTTTTTGGAATGTGCAATGAGCGCTTTTTCTAATTAACTTAGATTTGCTGAGGTTTACTTTAGGCATTCCCCTTGAATGTGGTACTGTATTTAGGCAGTGCCGAAGAGCATTTGGTAAAACTAGGGATCTGAAACCAGCTGGTGTATTTTGGCCGTACACAGCACGCATCAGTAAGTACACGTGTTTGGGGTTAAACAGACTGCAGAGAAGTGTATTCTTGAGCATTACAGGCGCCATGACCACTACATCTGGTGAAGTTCGGAATCCTTTGTTGAGCTTGCTATCACTGGTTCTAATGATTCAACAAGAGGCGATGAAAACGATATGTCGGGTATATTCATATGGATATTGGCACGACGACAAGAACTTTGGGCATAGAGAGGGGTTGTCTGAGCAATACCTGTTGTTTCTGGCATCGAAGGATGAACTCATACCTAGAGTTTGCTTTGGAAGAAAGTGCAAAGTCAGCTTCCCGACATCTGAATGAAAATGTTAGATGCTAGGGAAGTATGGCAACGGTAATTCGATCGGAAGTGTTTGCTATACTGAAGGTAGAGGACTGGGTAATTGAAACGAAATGGCGCGGTAAACAGATTAGAGTGCCAGTCATTCTGCTTTGAATGCCCTGGATGATACGTTAACCACTTAAAAATTTTGCAAAGAATGTAAGACAAGACTTAACTCCAACGCAAGGTGGAATTTACTTGAATTTGTTTGGGTTACGGGACACTGCGATATATGGGGGAACGCGATACCCGATGAACATGCAAACTGCGGGATGGGATTAGAGACATGTATACGTATAAGTTTAGCAGGGGCTATTAATTCGATCAAGGGCCACGTGAATAATATTCCCATGGACCGATGGAGCAGTTCAGTTGCCTGTAAAGCAACAAAGTGCTTACTAGAGAGCCCGAACAAGAGTGTCAGATTTCCTTCTAACAGTACGAAAGAAAGGTCTTCGATTGGTTGGGCTAATCACATAGCATAATTCATGGCGCCATTATATAGGCATCATCCAGATTCCTAACTGCGTCTCCTGTCTGAAGGACAAACAGGAGGGCTTGGTACAAGAGCATTTTCTCTGCATTTATCCTGTCTTTGCCCGAATGAGGAGCCGCATATTAGGATCGCATGTATTGGGAAGGGACAATGTACCAAATACCAAATACTCTCTATAAAGAATATGCGACAACTGACTCTTCAGTACTAAATTATGTTGCTGGCAGATGGCGATCAACATTTTGGTCAAAAAAAAATGTTGCAGGGCAATTTGGTGTAGTGGAACGAATTTCTGTTCTTGTTGTTATCAGTCTTTCGTTGTTCTTTGATGCGGAAGGTTGTGCCAAACATTGTATTTGGTTGTGCGTCCTTCCGTATAAAATAAAGAACACGAGAAGAATGGAAGAAGGCGAATATGTAAAAATGCACTTGTGAGCGCTAAAGCATACACAATAAGCACACAATACTGAAATCAAATAAACTTCGTCTTCGGTATTGTAAATGTGTTTATAGAGAGTATTTGGTGTAACTTCCCTTTCACAATCCTCTATGCATAATATTTGTGTATGTGGTTTGTGTCATGACTAAAGTGAAGTTAGCCAAGTGAACTCCCAATGAGAATGCGATGTTTTCAACTGTTCCCAGTTAGTTCATTGTTGTCATTTGTTTATTAACATAAAATATTGATAAATATACGGACAAAATTATTTGATTTTACCCATATTTCTTTTATTATATTGATTTTATTTGTTTTTAACCCCTCCAAGGTTGCTTTCAAATTACTTGCTGAAATTTCTGGAAGTGCCTGAAAGAGGAAATATTTTTTTGTTTTTTTACCTGCTTTGAGGGGAATCACTCAGAATAAAATAAAACAATTATAATGTTTGTTTTTTTTTGTTTTTTATTGTTTATTTTTCTCATTTAACATTTTTAATTAATTTTAATATTTTAAACTGCATATTTGCATTTTTTATGTTTGCGTTCTTTTTGTTTTCTGTTTCGTTTTTGGCTTTTTCTGAATACAATTTGTGTTTAATTCAATACTTTTTGTTAGTTCATTGTTTTTTCTTCTCATTTATTTTATTATTTATTTATATATTTATTTTTTTATTATTATATTATTTTTATTTATTTTATTATTATTTTTTTATGTTCTTATTTTCTTATTATTATTAATTTTTTTATTATTATGATTTTTGTTATTATTATTTTAATTTTTTGTTTCTTCGCTTGCATTATTTTTACAACCATTTTTAATGAACATTTTATTCTAAAAATTATTTATTGCCTTAAGTTTTCATTTCTTTTTATTAAATTGCTTGATTTTGAGTTCAATATTTTTTTTAGTGTGAATTTTGTTTTCGTTCGCTGCTTTTATGTTTTTTCAGTGTAATTGCATTAGTATGAGTAAATTAGTGAGTAATAAGATTAAATTTTATTGCTTGGCTTGTTTTCTGTCTTCTAAGGTCGCCTTTGTTTTGGCTTTCCTTATCAATGTGTACTAATAATTTTGTTTAAGTGTAGATATATTTTGATAGTAAGAGAAATAGCGTTAAAATTGTTAATATTTAGCGATGTTCTTGGAGAAGCTTCCGTGTGTGTGTGTGTCTTTTGTGGTTGATTAAATTTGCAATTAAACCACTGCTCAACAACTTTTTTTTTGTTTTAATTTATTAAAAGTTTTATTTATTTTTTAATATTTTTTTCTTATTCTTTTTATATGCATATTTAACATGTAACATTATAAATTATTTAATCAATTGTTTTAAATGGTTTTTAAAAATTTTCCGTTTTTTTATTTATTAATATTCAACAAATACAGTGTGTAAAATTTAATTATAAATTTAATTAACCACAGGTTTTTAAAACTAAAATGTATTTAAAAAAAAATTTATTAAATAAAATAGATTTATAAATTGATTTTAAAAAAAGAGGAAGTTTCAAAATCTCATTACAGTCACAATGGAGCAGAATCAACGGAATACTAAACTATGCTTTAAAATAAGATAAATAAAAAATAATAATAATAAAATGAAAAGAAAAAATTAAAAAATAAGAATAATAAAAATATAAAAATTAAAAAAATGAAGAAAAAAACAGGAAACAAAATGTTTTTTATATATAGAATATTTATGTTGGGGAACAAAACTCGAAATTAAGAAAAATATTGGAAAGGAAGTGAAAATTAATAACAAAAAATAAATTTAAAAACAGTCAAAAATTAAATTGACAACATAAAAACATAAAATTTAAAAATATTAAAAAAATTAAATGAAAAACACAAAAAAAAAATCATAAACATAAAATAAAATACATAAAAAATAAAAGAAAATAAATATTTATCAAATAAAAATATAAAAAAATTAAAAAAGAACCTTAAAAAAATATTAAATAGAAACTCTAAAAATAGACTTCAACATAAAAAAATAACTTAAAAATAAATGAATGAAAGAAAGTAATTATTAATCAAATAAAAACATAAAAAATTAAATTAAAAAACAACTAAATAAAAACACTAAAAATAAACATAGACATAAAATAATAAGAACATAAAAAAATAATAAAAGAAACCACAACTCTGCACCGTGAGGGCTCAATTTTCTATGATCATTGTTCAAACTTTTACGTTTGGAAATTGTTTTTCGATCGTCCTTTAAATTTTTATGTTATAAAAATCATCACATTGAATTTCAAAGGTTGTCTGCCTTCGCTCAAGGCTCCAAAGGATAAGATGTGGCATTCCAGAGCAATCATTATCTGGCTGAAGGCTAATCGACAGAGCATCAGGAGGTCCTATCTATTGTGATATGGGAAACTTTTTAAATCTCTACAAAATTATCTGAAATGTTAGAATTGAGTCAGAATTAATTATAAAGGTCTGGGCACAGAACAACTGTAAAGATCGGGAATTGCGCTGCCAGGAGTTATATACAAAATTATGAAGATTATCAAGAATTTATTTTTGTGTAAATATAAACGAAGGAAACGCAGTTTGAAAGCTCATTCGTGGAATAGGTTGAGAAGTTTAGAGGAACGTAGTATTGAAAGAAAAAGAAACAAGAAAAAAAAAACAACAATAAATTCAAATCATTGAAGGAGTGTGTCAGTGTGTAAAGAAATCATAATAGAATTATTACGTCACTATGGAAGCAATTTCATTTTCTACTTTCATTAAGTTATATTTCTAAATCAAGTTTCCTTTTCATATTTATACGTTTCTATTTTGCTCCTTTTCTTCTTTTCTTCTTTACTTCCTTTCGTCTTCTTTCCTTTTTTTCTTTCTTCCTTTCTTCTGTTTCTTCTTTTATGCGTTTTCATTATATTATTTTATTGTTGTATAATATTAAATTCTTGTTCATCATATTTATATACAAAAAACTAACTTAAAAATAATCTCATCCGCTTATTCTCTTCTTTAATTAATTTCATTTATGAACTATTTTAAAAATGTAACTAAATTTATATATATATATATACGGATATATATACATATATATATTATTTGTTCTATATTATTATTGTTAACATTACAAATGGTAATAAAATATGATTGATATTCATTTCTTCGCACATTTCGGGTAATTTGAAGTTGCTCCGCTGTAATGACAAGAATGACAGAATATATGATGCCGTCTCTTTAACAGAGTTATTTGCAGCGAATTTACACCGCAGGGGAATTGTTAGAATGTAATCTCCAAATTGTCAGAAGGCAATCTCGAAATTGTTAGAAAGCAATCTCCAAATTGTTGGAATGTAATCTGCAAATTTTGGAGAGAAAATCACGTAAGGAGGTCAGAAGAACCCGCTCGGAATTGTGATAATTTGTGCATCTTGTATTCCATCATCCTTGGGACGAGCAGAATTTTTCCTATTGACCGTGTTATTGGGAATGCAATGAGACGAGTTCAGGTTTAGCAGTTCTTATGGGGGTCACAATTATATTAAAATTTGCAAAGCTAGCTTTATTTTTCAAATCCGTTGCACAAGTGTTTTTCTGTTAGTTTGTACTAAACACATAACAAAACAGTTTGTACTAAAATCATGTCAAACATTTTAAAAAGCGTTGAACAAGTTTCTTATTAGTTTGTACTAAAAAAAGAAGACATGTGTTTTAGAAAAGTGTTAAATGTCGTTTACTAATTCGTACTAAAACCGAATATATTCCCAGGTGGAAAATCCTGTTAAGGTTGTACTAAAAAAGCAGACGTATGTTTCAGGAAAGTGTTCAGTGATGTTTCTGACTCGTACTAAAACCATATATACCTAGACAGAAGTTCCTTTTAAGGTTGTACTAAAAAAGCAGACATGTGTTTTGGAAAAGTATTAAATTGTGTTTTCTAATTCGTACTAGAAACAGAATATACACCCAGGTGGAACCAGGTTGAGCTTCCTTTTTAAGATTGTACTAAAATGCAGACATGTGTTTGGGAATAGTGTTCAATGGTGTTTCTATCTCGTACTAGAACAGAATTTATACCCAGGTGGAAGCTCCTTTTAAGGTTGTACTAAAAACCAGACATGTGGTTTAGAAAAGTGCTCAATCTCCAGTCACTATTTTGCATTCAATTTGTACTAAAACTGTGTTACTGATATAAGCATATGTTTCCAAATATTGCTTTCGATTCAGTACTAAAATAGTCCTATAGCTGTAAATTGTGCTCAAGATACAAGTTGTTCAAGGTGTTGAATACAATCTATATATAAAAGTTTCTGGACCCTACATCTAGTACAAAGTGTACTAAAAAATTGGCATATAGCTGACAAAAATTGAGTAAAGATCCAGACATATTTTCACGCAGTTTAGTTACACTGGGCCGAGAAAATTCTACCCAATGTTTAATTGCAAGCATTGGAATTAAACATTTATACGCTTTGACTTATTTATATTGTGCATTTAGTACAAACTTGACTAAAAACTGTTTACTCTTATGTTCACGTCTAGCAAAATATTGCTTTTTGAATAGTTTAGTACAAACTGGGCTCACTGTGCGTAAATGGCGGTTAATATTCATTCACTTTATGAGACATTTATTGCTCATAAATTGGGTTTCAAATTATCGAGAACTAAAAACGCGTTTCTGATATAGCCATGTTTATTGCCAAACTACTTGGAGTATATTTCAGTACAAACTACTGTTGATTTGGGAGATAATTGGTGTTTTTTGATAATTATTATCTCCAGTACAACTTGTACTAAAACTGTGATAATAAAAAATTTATATGTCTACCAAAACCTAATTTGTACATATTTTAGTACATATGAGTTTAATGATATTGAAAATACACCCAAGTTTCAATGTAATATTTTCTCATGTTCTCTCTGTGCTTTGCAGTTACAACTTTTAGTACAATATGTACTAAAAACTTGTTATTTCATATTAGTTTGATTATAATGAAAATGCACACGAAGTTGAAAATATTATTTTGTCATATTCTGTCTGTTCTGTTTTGTAAACACAATTTTTAGTACATAATTGTACTAAAAACTTGTTATTTTATGAGTTTAATGATATTGAAAATGCACTCTTGTTTCAATGTAATATTTTCTCATATTCTCTCTGTGCTTTGTAGTCACAACTTTTAGTACACATTTTACTAAAAACTTGGCATTTCATATTAGTTTGATTATAATGAAAATGCACCCGAGTTTCAATGTAACATTTTGTCACGTCGTCTCTGTGCTTTGTAGTCACAATTTTTAGTACACATTGTACTAAAAACTTGTTATTTTATATTAGTTTGATTATAATGAAAATGCACTCGAAGTTGAAAATATTATTTTGTCATATTCTGTATTTTCTAATTTGTATACACAACTTTTAGTAAAAATTGTACTAAAAACTAGACATTTCACTTATGGGATTTATATATTTTAGTTTGTCTTGTCTTGATATAGTATCTATGTGTGTCTGAGTGTGTTAAGTAGAATTTTGTTCACTTTTAGAACAAAGTGTTCTAAATAATTTGTATGCCATATTGACCGAACGAATGCCGCCGATTTTCTTTCATCGATATACGAGTACTTTAGCTTATTTTTTGTGTTAATAATTATTAACAATTTTGGCACTAAACTACCTAATTTGCTATTTAGTACTAAAACTTTAATCGTATTTATATACTATCTTTTTTATGTACATATGTATATATATAAATAGATCGCGCTTATATAAATAATTTAGATATTTGCTTTACACAATTTTTCCTGTTGTTTTGGTTGTTGTTGTAGTTGGACTACTATTGTTGTTGTTTAATAATAATTTTCTATATTTATTTTTTATAGGTGTTTTTAGTACTTTTTAGTGGTGTTTTTAGTACATTTTATTATTATTAGTTTAGTTTCTTTTCTCTGTTTTAATTGTGAATTGTGATTTCAACTTGTAGCCTAACTAAGCTGGGGGGAGTGGTTGTAGTTGGGTGTTGGAAGAGGTTCAGTGAAAGGGTGTGGTAGAAGTGGGTGTTGTTCGGCATTTGTAAGCGTGTGTGTAAGTGTGTGAGAGTGTGTATAGTTAAGTGTTTCAGCAGGTGCTGTTAAACTTTTTACTGTTTAAAGATTTAATTGCATTTTTTATGTTTGTATTAGTTTAAACAATTTTCTTTTCCATTTAAGCAGAAACCGAATTTAGTTGAGGTTTTTCTTAAACTTTATTTTAAAAAAAAAATTCGTAATTTTTATTTTTCGTTTGGTTTTTGCCAGTGTAAAAGTGCTATTGTCAAAATGATATTTTAATTTTTTTTGTTTTCACTTTCGTGCGCTTATTTTTTACTGTAATAAATCAATAAAAAAAAAAAATATCCAACCAAGAGATTGTCTCGGAATATTTTTTTAAACTATTGTTAAATATTTATTCACATTATTTTTAAATTCTTACCAATTTTTCTCAGTGTATATAGCTAGTATTTCGTACAAAAAAGGAAGGAAACAAAGGACTCTAAATTGAAACCATACACAGCAGTACTAAAATGTTTTCCTATGTATATCATCTAAACAAAAATTACCCTTTTTTCAGTTAAGTTTATTATTATTATTATTATTATTATTATTATTACATTAAAAATGTTTTTAAATTTAGGATGTGAAAATATTTGAAACAATCAATCTAACAATGGAGAAGTCAAAATTAAAGAGATTAAATATTTTTATACAGGAAGGAGTACACTAATGATTTTTAGGCAGAACGTGTGAGGAAATGATCATGGAATTTTCTATATAAAGAGTATTATTCAAACGCCGCTTCTTTAAGGACTCCACCAAAAATTGTATTACTCCAGAACTTCTTGAAACACGCCACCAAAAATTGTATTATTTTTTAAACATTCCACTCAAAAATTGTGTTATTTAAATACTTCCAGAACTTCTTTAAACACCCCACCAAAATTTGTATTTTTGAAACACTTCCAGAACTTCTTAAAACACTCCAGCAAAAATTGTGTTATTAAAATACCTCCAGAACTTCCTTAGAGACTCCACCAACAATTGTATTATTCCAGAAATTCGTTAAACACTCCAGCAAATCGAAGTATTATGTCTGCATTTGAACTTAAATGTGAAATTCTTTCCCAGAATTTAATTACACGAATATGTCTTACGTAGGCATCAATTTGTCATCCACAAAGGGGGGTTCACAATTTCACATCATACTGCAACAACAGATTAACTTGTTTCTCTGCATAACCATCGTAAAGCAAGATCTTTTGGTTCAACGTTTCAATTAAATTAAATTCCTAAAATCATTCCATAACTATGCTGGAAATTGTCGAAAGTAACGGGAGTGGTTCAGTTGTGAATTGAAAGCAACAGCGACTAAACTGAGTGAAAAGTGAGACAATTCCTCTTCACTAAAAATTTACAATTCTTTTTCCATGGCCGCGCTGTAATTTATTTGCCTTTTCAATAAATATGACAATAAAATTATCTAACGTCTGCGCTACAAACGAAACGAAAAACAATTTAATATAGTTTTCTTATGAATTCTGTTTCTATGTCTTTTACTGTTTTATGTGGCTGCACGAGCAACTCAATCAGAAACAGAATTAACTCAAGAAATAATAATGTTGGTTTCTGTTTCTGTTACCGTTTCTGCTTTATGTCATTCTTCACATTTAGTCGTCTTCTGTAAAACTTCTTCTGTTACAGGTCTACTGTTACAGGATCGCTGTTATAGTCCTATGGTTAAAGAGCTGATGTTAGAGGAAGACTGTAAAAAATATATGTGTTACTGCGATAATGTTGTAGGTTTTCTGTTAACGAACTACTGTTATAGATCTACTGCTAGATGTTTATTGTTACACGATTGCTGTTATAAATCAACTGTTAGCCGACTTCTGTTGCAGATCGACTGATATAGGAGAGCTGTTACAGGAGTACTTCTGTTCGCCTACTATTGTTACAGTTTGTTATTACAGAGCTACTGTTACATATCATTGTTAGAGAACTACTGTTAAACAGCTGCTGTTAGAGGAAGACTGTTACAAGACTTCTGCTACTGCGATAATGTTGCAGGTCTTCTGTTATCGAACTATTGTTACAGATCTACTGCTATATGATTATTGTTACACAATTGCTGTTACAAATCAACTGTTAGCCGACTTCTGATACAGATCGACTGATACAGGAGAGCTGTTACAGGAGTACTTTTGTTAGCCGACTACAGTTACAGTCCGCTGTTACAGGACTACTGTCACAGGCCTATTGTTAAAAAGCTGCTGTTAGAGGAAAACTGTTAACAGACTTATGTTACTGCGCTAATGCTGCAGGTCTTCTGTTAGTTGACTACCGTTACAGATGTTCTGTTACAGGTATACTGAATCTTCTGTTGAAAGTATAATGAAAATAGTTACGAGTATTCTTATAATTTTGAAGTCACTCACACGTTCTGCTTATGTAGGGATGAATCTATTTGATACTCGTTCGCAATATGCACCCGTTGTTTAATTTATATACTATTGTTTTTTAAATGTTTTCAATATAATTAGTTATAATTTTATTGAGTACTTTTTAAGATTAAGGAAGACCGTTTAAAAGTTTGGCATTAATACATCTTTGGCCAATTTTCTTGGTGTGTTTTTTAAGTTGATCATTTTTCCAAGAAGATTGCTGCTTAAGACTATGAACTAAGTTTGCAAGAGCGCAAGAATCCGTTTTATATACACACATACAGGGGGCTTTGCTACAGTTAACGTTATGACAAATTGTTTTCTTTGCTGTTTACAAGTTAAACACGCTATGTGGCTAAAATTGAATATTTCCGCTTTCTATGTATGATTTTGTTTATATTCGTAACTAACTTTAACAGCGGATAATATTTTTTTTTTATATTAATTTTTTTCTTATTTTATTTTATATCTATTATCTATTATTTAATATCTAAGAGTACGCACCTAATGATTATTATTTGCCGAGTTTTGTTTTTTTTTTTGTCTGTTTCTAAACTAATTTATCAGTTAATTTTTTTATTGTTTATATTGCAGTGTTTTTAGTTTTATTTGACATTTTTTATCTACTCGTATATATTAAATTTTAATTTTTTTGTCATGTTGTAATTTATTCGTTCTTTTTTTACGTATTTTTATTTTTTAAGAATTTTTATTTTTTATTTTTCTTTAATTATATAATTTTATTTTTTATATATATTTATTTTTTATACATATATTTTTTACATATTTTTATTTTTTATGCGTCTTTATTTATTTAATATATTTAAATTTTTTTTAAAATAAATTTTTTATGTATTTTTATTTTTTCTGTACTTTTATTTTTCATGAATTTGTATTTTTTTATGTGTCTTTTTTTATTATATACATTTTTTATGTATATTTATTTTTTATGTATCTTTATTTATTATATTTTTTATATATTTTAATTTTTTATGTGTATTTATTTATTATATATATATAATATATATATATATATATATATATATATATATTTTGTATATATTTTTAATGTTTATATGTTTTATATACATATATTTATTTTATATATATATATATATATATATATATATATATATATATAAATAAATATATATCTATATATATATATATATATATATATATATATATATATATATATATATATATATATATATATATATATATATATATATATATCTATATATATCTATATATATATATATATATATATATATATATATATATATATATATATATATATATATATATATATATATATATATATGTATATATATTTATATTTATTTATTTTATATATATTTATGTTATATATATTTTTATGTTTTATATACATTTACTATGTTAATATTATTATTTTTTATATATAAATATTTTTTTTTATATATAAATATTTTTTTTTGTATATATATATATTTTTTATATATAATTTTTTTATATATATATATGTATATTCTATTTATTTATTTTTTACATATATTGTTTTATTGATTTATTTTGTTTTCTTCCAATACAAAAGCGCGTGTCAATGTGACATAAAATATTAAACTAGTTCGCAATTTGTTAATGCACCCAAAACTATGCTACGCTAATTGATTGCTTACGAGTATGTTTGTGTTTTCTTTCTGTCTTTACTAAAATTTTTCTGTTTTTTACTTACATAGCAATTTAATAAACAAAAAAGTATAATTACTTGGCAAAGGAAACGAAAAGAATTTGTTGATTTACTCTACGCACGAATTGTTGTTAACTTTTTGCTGTTCAAATTGCATCAAAATCTTGTTTACATTATTTACAACTACGACGCTCCTCCGTCAAATGCCTTACGCTAAACTAATTCTTATTAAATGCGTGTATTAATTTTATAATTACTTCAACTTTGTTTTTTTTTTTGTTTTTGGTTTTGTTTTATTTGTTAATTGTTTTTATAAAATAGTTAACTTTATACTCTTGCCCACCACACATCGTTTTGAGTTTAAAATGGTATCTTCGCAGTTGAATGATTTTTTTGTTTTTATTTTAAATTTCTTTTTGTTTTTAATTTTTCTCTATAAACTTCAATTTGTATGCAAATAAAAATGTGAACGGAAATGCTTTGAATTGTGTGAGTGTGTTTGTGAGTGTATGTGACTGTGTGAGTGTGTGTGCCACCGCTCAGTTGCACGCGGCTCAGTTTAGCAGATCTTTCTAGTGAGATGTGTAAAAATATTTAATCGAAGTAAGCGATTTGCCTTAGTTCAGTGCTTCTTTTAAATACTTCACTTTTTTATTTGTACATTTATTTTTGAAATTATTGTTTATTGTATTTGTTTTAATTTTCCTAAACTTCTTGTTTTGTGTTTCATTTCATTATATTTTTTAAATTTTCCTTTATCACAGCAATAAACATTAAAAATATTTTTTCCGAATACTGTCACCCTACACCCAAGCGGTTAAATGTCCCCACTCTACCACACACAGCACTACTTATTCGCTTGCGTCGTTAAATCTATGATTTTTGTTCGAATTCGGCAGCACTGAACGGAAATGTTCAAGGCTGTATGTGGTCAAGGTTGACTTTTTCATATGAAAGCACTGTTATTCTGTACACAAACCACCAGAAATCTGACTTGAAGCCAGTCGCCAAATTAAGCGACTTCGCTGTTTGTTGTATTTGTTGTAGTGTTCACAAATCGGAACAAATCTGACTTGGCATCACACTTCTAAGTAGCTTGATGGCACGGAATGCAAGAAGCGAACTGAGAAAATAACGCTAAGTTCGAAGACTTCGCTGAGATTTGTTGTAGTGTTCACAAACTCATCACAAATCTGACTTGGTATGACACTGTGACGGAGTTAAATAGAATAAGCGAGCTGAGATCAACTCGATAAGTTAAGCAAGTTTGCCAAGTTTTATTGTAGAGTTCGCAAATAGGAACAAATCTGATTTGGCATCACACTTCGAAGTACTTAAATCCCATAAGCGAGCTGAGACCAACACACTAGGACTTCTCTTTAGCTAAATTCAAAAAAAAAATCAGATGCCAACTCTTTAAGCTAAGCGACTTTGCTAAGATTTATTGTAGTGTTTACAAATCGGAACAAATCTGACTTGGCATCATACTTCGAATCCAATGAAATATCAGATGCCAACTCGTCAAGCTAAGCGACTTTGCTTTGTTTTGTTAATGAATCCCCAAACATATTACAAAATAAGCGACTTTAAGTGAGTAGAGGCAGGCGAATGCAGCTAATATCACAATACCTGAGCGATGAAAAATCGCAAACCATCAAAGAGAAAGGGAGAGAACGATCAAAATAAAACAATTTTATGCGAATTGAGCCACCCTAAAAGTAGGCTAAATTATTGTGTAGTGGAAGTGCCAGAAGCTTCTATTCAAAATGAAGGCTACAACTTACCCCATACACACGGAATTTCTGCCTACTTTTATGGTATAAAATTATCGTGTAATAGACGAACAATGTTGTCAAGCAAAAGTACAGAAAGAGGTGATAACTTCACATAGGAACCCGCAGAACTGACAAGATCTCTTAAGTAATTGCATTACATCCTTATGTAAACCGAACTGAAAGTGCATTTAGTGCAATACAAAATACTAGTGCCACCTAGAAGTAGGCAATGTAATACAAGATAATGCGCCACCTACAAGTAGGCTATCATGTTATGTATACAATTTGGTTCCTATTTTCCTTGAGGTTCAGTAATGAAATCTTAAATTTTGGCGACACCTACAAGTATGTGACACTTTTTTGTGTCATTAACATATAAATCTGTTATAAATAACTATTGAGGAAAGTTCACATATTTTTGGGGGCCTCCTAAAATTCTTATGAAAGTATTCCCTGCAATTTTCTGCAGCCTAAAAGTAGGTTTTGTGTGTTTTGCTGGAAAGAGTAAGCAATCGTCTCCCAACTTATAAGTTGCACGAATATAGTTCTTGAGACTCTTCGAGGACAGAATGTTGGCATTTACATATTTTCTACCCAATGTGTTACTAGTCTTGATGATAATTCATTTGTGCTTCGCAACTCATACAAAAGTTGAGGAACTCTTGGCAATGCTCTAAATTTTGTTGACCATTGAAGTCAGAAAATTTGGAGGCATCTCTTTTCCTACCTGGGTGTGGGGTCCTTGGTTCATATTTTTGCATCCTGCTTTATAAATTTTACGTTAATTTGAAAGTTTGCTATTTTTTCTCAACATACAAAATTTGTTTCCTTGTAATTATTAAAGAAAATCATAAAATAATATATAAAAAAATTATTTATTAAATTTGGCATAAAAATTTTGTCTTAAACTTAATTTTTGTCGTTACTTGCTTTTTGTTTTTTGCGTTTTTTTGTTGTTTTTGTTTGTTTTTGTATTTTTTCGCATATGTTTAAAAATTATTTCGTTGACTATAGGCACATTTTTAAACTAACTTAACTTAAATTATTTGCTATACAATTAAATTATAAATATCGAACACGTTTTTGTCTGGTTTTCCTTTGTATCCTAAGGAATCGGCCGTACATATTGCAGGCCTGACCTTAATCTTAGGTTTATTGTAGTTAGCAGCTTTTGGATTCAGATAATTTGCAGTTGCGTTAATACAATTGATAGAAAAGAAAGTTACGGAAACTGCAAGAGAGAAGAGAAGAGTAGAGAGAAAATATTTAATATAGTAACTGAATGAATAATAAAGAGATATTTAATATATTAAATGAATGAAGTAAGTTAGCATCATATATGAAAAGTAAATAAATGCCCAATGCTCTCTATAACAGCACACACAAAAGAAGTGTGCGAAACATCCCACATAGAATAATTGCCATCCTAAAAGTAGGTTAAAATTTAAAGTGCCGAAGAATTTCATACACCAAGGATTCCAGTATCAAAGCATCATAAAACCAGGCATACTTTCGGGCTGCATATTTAGTTTCTATGAGACGAAACAAAGGTGTGCTTCCACAACCTCAGTTCGATTATGTAAGATGTTTTTGGTATTGGAAATCATTGTGGTCAATCACCATCATCACTACGATCAATTCGTCAATCTCAGAGTTAATCCAATGGGCTGCGCTTGGCCTAAGTGTGCCTTCTGGTCGAGTAAACATGCCTTCTATACGAGTATACATGCCTTTGATAGGCACTTCGACCTAGTCTCGGAGTCTGAGACTGAGTATACACTCTGCCAATAATATACCGTTAAACCCTGTGGGACTGAATTTATCCCAATACTCGTATATCCCAATTGAGGTGTGGTCATTTGGGGGCATGACACTGTCTTTGTTTGGGTCATGACACTCTTTTTGTTTGGACCATGGCACTGTCTTTGTTTGGGCCCTGACACTTTTTTTGTTTGGGGCATGGCACTGTATTTGTTAGGGGCATGGCACAGTTGCTACAGTTTAGTGATGTACTTTGCCTTCATAAATGTCTGTTTTGAATATTTTTAGGGCATTGTGAGCCTTTTCTGTATGTTTAAGGCACCTGAAAATATGCTGCATTATTTTCATATGCCAAAGTATTTGAGTGTAATTGGTATGCTAAGTGTGTAGCATATTTTTAGGTGCCTTAAACATACAGAAAAGGCTCACAAGGGCAGGCAATAAGTCCATAATTTTACTTGGAGTATAATTACTGAATTTCAGCACTTGAGGTGTAAATTAAATTGCGAAAATTTGCATTTTTGAATCTCAAAAATTTAATTACTAAATATCAGCTGTTTATTACGAAATTCCGGCAATTAAAGTTGCAATTAATTTTTTGAAATACTGATTTTTTCCTCTTCAGAAATTTAATTACTAAATTTCAGTGGTTGGCTTCAAGGAACTAATTAATTACTAAGTTTCAGCAATGCGAAATAAATTTAAGTAAATGAATTGGTAATTTTCAGTTAAAACTGTCTGATTTTCATTTATTCCTGGAGCACTTTCTTCAATCGTATCTCTTCTAAGAAAACGGGTCTTAATTGTCCCTGGTCGTCCTTGAAGGCCTTCACAAATATATTATATATTCACATCAGATGCGAGAGGGGGGACTTCCCCCCAGTTCGCCTTAGTTATTAGGCAGTTTTCCGTGGAACTTACGATAAAGTGTGGCGCCGAGAAGAGCACAGCTAGTGTGGCGATTATGGTGAATAGCGTGAAAATAATAAGGCACAAACGATCCACTACCATCGCAGCGAATTTCCAATCGCGTGTAACGTCCCCTGTTTCGTCTTCCTTCTTCAGCTGCGTCATGGAAAGCGTAAGAAGAGAAATATAATTAATTAATTGTAAATTAGAATTTAATTCATAAGTTCATCAATTATAGTGGAGTAGTTCCTGTAGGACTCTCTCAATTTCCGTAGTGATTTGCTTTAAGTTCGGTGACGCCAAAGGACATGCTTGTAACATAGTCACCGGCTGACTTAATGTGATTAATATACACACACATTTGCGGGCTTGTATTCACATACGAGTGTGTGTGTGTGTGTGCGAGTGCTCCTATGCCCACAAATATATGCAATAATATTGACACATTATTCAAGTTGTGTGCCGAGTTTATACCATTCAATTCAATTTAATTGTCCTGTTTGCAATAAATCACTTCATTACGTGCACACGCACACATTTAAAGCACACAGACAGACACACATACATATATTTAATACATACGAGTATGTTCACATAAACATACTCGTTGATGCACACAAGTGTCCATAAACACTGAGTAAACTCTGGTGTTGTGTTTAGAATTTGTGTTTCGTTTAGTGTTGAGGGCTGTAAGGTTATCCTGGCCAGCAGTGGTCGGAAGTAGAGTGACACATCTGAAAGTTGTGAGGAGGGGAGTTCGGCAGTGAAGTGGACAAAGTGTCAACATGCTTTTTGTTTCATTTTAAGTGAGCAAATTTGTCAATAAATATAAAATTGTAGCATATTTTTAGGAGCTGTCAAAGAAATATTTAAATTGAAACAATTTTGGTAGAGAGAAGAAACTCAGGTCAGAGAGTGGGACAGAGAGTGGGACAGAGAGTGGGACAAAGAGTGGGACAGAGAGTGGGACAGAGAGTGGGACAGAGAGTGGGACAGAGAAAGCTTCTAACATTTAAGAGTTGTGAAAGTAGGTGTGGCAATGATAGGTAATTGATGGGGTATATTTGAAGATATATGCTGTTGGGTAGATGGAATTGGGGTAGGGCGGAGAACCACCGTAGAAGGAGGAATCCAAGTCCTCAAGTATGTGATGTCCGAAGTTAGGTGGTCCACACATTTCCTTAAGGAAGATTAGGGTCTCATCAATCCTCACTTTTTGTGGTGCCACAATGAACCGATCTTAACCACAATTAACTAACTAACTGAGTAACTAGGACACTGTTAGTTAGGGAGGGGACAAACTGCGTTTCAATAGCGTTCACCATGGAAATGAGGGTTCTATTTAACTTGTAAATTTTGTTACTAAATTTCAGAAATTGAAGTGTTAATTAAATTATGTAAATTTGGATTTTTGAATCTCAGCAATATAATTACTGAATTTCAGCAGTTGATTTTTGGGATTACCGTGGGCAGGGAACCAACCGAGTTTTTACAGCGCTAACTAAGGGGTTAAGGCTTCTTTTTACATTGGCAAAGGTGTCTGATTCCTACGTATGTCAGCTGAAGTCCTGGGAAACATGTGGTTCGTGGAGAGTTGGTAGCTGTTGGGAGTATTTTTGTAAATTCGATAGATAGAAGATAGAATTGGTGAAGGCCGGAGAACCGCCATAGAAGGACCTCTCCCAGCACTCAGGCAAATGATGCCCATTGTACTCTAAGCATGGAAGTAGTAGAGAGAAGAGAGAGGATTGTGAAAAGGAAGGGAAGTTACACCATTCCAAACTCCATTGACTCTTTTATGAATCTCAGAAGTCCGTCTAGGAATAAGGAACGCATTAGCATTCGATATTTAAATAGAGTATCCTCATTGACATGCTTCGAACTTGTTTAATATTAGCCAATAACTGACACCTTGTGAACGTGTTTTTGGCTCCTACACTTACTCTTTCCACCCATCCACCTACCCCTCCATAAATGGCATCATATTTTGTACCTGAAAATATGCTCAGCACACAAGGAACCCAAAACCAACGAACACCAACATTGAAATACATTTGGACACATTTGAGCTACTCGTACTTAGAAACACATAAGTACAAATATACTGTATCAGTGTGTGTGTGTGTGTGTGTGTGTGTGTGTGTGTGTGTGTTACTAACCTGATCCGTTATCCATCGCAGCTCCTTGAGTATTAAAGCCAATTCATATTCAGCTGAGGAGCTCAGACAGGTGTGCGAAATCGCTTCGTGCATTCTGGCATCGGAGACAGGACCCACAGGGCCGACGCTGCCATCATCGCCTTGTCTGTAACGAAAATATACAAAACTCGCATATATTCACACACAAGCACACGCATACATAAGCAATAACGCACCTACACCTACACACGTGTAGAGAGTGTCAATGGAAATCTATAAAAAAATACCACCAATGACGCGAACGTGATTCTGTCGAATTCTTTCAGGTGCTTAAGGTGGACAAACAATAGAGAGAGGCTGGGAAGGAGGTACTCGTGTACTTGGCACAACATTCCACCTGCATGGGCATATACCCTCATTTATATACCCCCATTTATGCCACTTGAAGTTATTGCCAAGTGATTGACAGCCTGTGAAGCCTACTCTCATTTTCACACTTTCTACAACAATTTATCTCGTCGTATCCTGACAACAGTTTGATCCTTATTTGAAATAGAAAATTGGTTGCACTCAACTGAAAATGTTCTTTGTTACAAACAAAATGTTCATTGTCTATAAGAATATTTCATTAATAGTGTATCGAAATAGCCATTTCAGTGAAAATGGTGAATTAGATTGCGGAAGCTTCCCGGTTTATATACGAACAATATATGATTCCATTACCACAATGCACCGTGGCTCAATTAAGTGGCTTGGTAGCACAAGATCTGGTCCAGAAATGATCGAATACATACACTCCTAATCCATTAGGGTCCCCTCAGACTTTCTTCTGTTTCCAACCCTCAAAACGATCCTGTTTAGAAGCCGATATCACTCAAAGAATGATATCATTAGCTCCCATCTCTCGAACATCTCCCAGATGCTACATTTCCTCTAAACGGGTTTAGAAGCTAGAACATATATTTCAGAAGCCAAAAAAATATTTAAAAACGTCAACCAGAATCACAACTAAAGGCAGCAATAATCAATGGTGTCACATGTTGTGATTAACCAGAACAATATAATATATAATATATCACAAAGGGACAAGTGAAGACAATTTGAAGATTTCACTAAGCGTTAAAGGACGTTAAGAGTGGGAGAACCCACAAAGGGACCCGTGAGAATGAGAAGGCAAAGACACAACACGACGATTATGAATATGGTTAGTATTGGCTTACTTGCAGAACGAAGAGATCCCACCAGCTGACTGAGCTCTCCAGCAGCTGACTGAAATGTCCACAGCAGCTAACTTAACTCCCCACCAGCTGACTTAACTGCCCACCAGCTGATTGAACTCCCCACCATTTGATTGAACTCCCCACCAGCTGATTGAAATAAAACAGCTGACTGAATTCCCCATAGTTGACTGAACTCCCCATAGCTGATTGAACTCCCCAGCAGCTGACTAAACTCCCCATAGCTTACTGAGCTCCCCACCAGTTTGGCAACTCCTTCCCCACCAGTTGTCGTGCCTGGTGAACACTGTTGAATTGTTGACATTAAAACATATTTGACGGCCTGTTATTTTTCGGCAGACATTTTATGTATAAAAAGGAGGACGTTCTTTTCTTTTTGGCACTTTCCTTGTCGTCCTTCTGCGCTGGCATCTTGAGTCATTTCAATTTGGATGTTAACCGGTGGCACACGCCTTTCAGCCACACTCGTCGCTTTCGCAATTTTTATCTATTTCCCTTTAAGTACGCCATAAAAATTTCCGCGCCATTTTGTTGCCGTTACGTTTTTATTTTCACTTTGCAGACAGACGGACACACATACACACAGCCACACACACAGTCACAGACACATCGATTGAAACTTTATGAAGCGATTCGCTTGTTACCTTTCACACCTTGCACACCTCGCACCCCGTCTATGGACCGCTAAATTCGCGCACCACACCAGCCGCCTGCTGCTCTGTCTCTTTGCATGTCCATCATGCTGTCTGTGGGAGTGTGAGTGTTTGTCTGTGCGTGTGTGTGTGTGGCTGTGTGAGACGGTGTTCTTTCAACGCTGGCACAGGTGTCTGCTCCGGTTCTCTCCGCTTTATTTTATTATTATTATCTTTTGGATGTTGTTGTTGTTGGTGTGAAAATTAAGCTGCGTTCTTCAAGCAGTGCGGCGGATAAGCGCCGGAGTCAATATTTATTGGCAGCAATTTTTAAATTGATTTCAACGCTTCAATGTGAATTATACTCGGTTCTGCAGGTGTGCGCGGCACTTGAAAGGATGTTGCTGATGCTGATGATGAAGGTGTTGTAGCTGCTGATGATGGTGTTGATGGTGTTCATGCTGTTGATGGTGTTGCTGGTGCTGAGGGTGTTGTTGGTGGTGGCGTTGCTATTCAATGTTCCTGTATTGGTTGCTGCAGGTGACAAATAAAGTAATAGCGGCAAAATCGTCATCATCATCAGCCACATCGTCATCATGATTACCATCAAATCAGTCATTATTGCTTTCCAATTGCTGGTTAAGTGCTGTGTATATTAGGACAGAGCAGGCAGGACTATGCTTTAAATAAGCGTGCAACATTATTTAATAATATCAGTTTTTTCCGTGAAGTTTTTCCTCGTCCTCCAAGTGTAAAACTGGGCTGGAATCCTGCCACTCGTGATTGAGTGACCCGTCACGTAAAACATTCAGTTGGATAAGTGAGCTGTGAGCAGGCACGTGATGTGTCCTTCGATCACGAATGTGGTGGTTCGACCTTTGATTGACAATGTGAATATCTATCATTGATTATGGTGGGTAATTGAATTATCCTTTTTATAGAGATTTCCCGGGTTTCACCGCAGCGTGATTGACTATTTTTATAGGTGAACTTTTCGCAAATCTGTGGAAGACTGGAAAGTTATCGGTGTGCAAAAACGTTGTGATCACAAATCTTTGCTAGAATAAGAAAACCTTGAATCCTTAAACCTGAGCTGCCGATTATGTATAAGGACCTGGGTGCCTGGGAGCATAGAGAATACTATATATTACAAGGAAGATAACAGAAGGAAGACAAATCAGAAGAAAACTGGCCCAGGATCAGGATCATATCAGATTTGTCACTACAAATAACTGCTAGGAAATGAGTACCTTGAATCCTTAAACCTGAGCTGCCGATTATGTATAAGGACCTGGGTGCCTGGGAGCATAGAGAATACTATATATTACAAGGAAGATAACAGAAGGAAGACAAATCAGAAGAAAACTGGACCAGGATCAGGATCATATCAGATTTGTCACTACAAATAACTGCTAGGAAATGAGTACCTTGAATCCGTAACCTTGAGTAGAAGATCAAATGGGTGATAAAGATCAATTGCTGAAGGGGCGACAAGCATTATCATATGCAGCAATGAAACAAAGAAAGAAGAGTAGTGGAACAAGAACAAAGAAAGAAGAACAGTGAAATAAGAAAAAAGAAAGAAGAGCACTGCGACAAGAACAATCAAAGAAGAAAACAAAAAGAAGAGCAGTGAAAAAAGAACAAAGAAATGATGGAGCGAACAAGCGGACATCAGATCTTCCAAATATTGTCTATATGAAAAGAAGCAAATAAGACCTCAACATATTCAACATCTTTCAACGCCCTCATTGTTCATTCATTGATAGAATAATATATCTGGAATCTTAGGTATAGTCTGTTCAAAAAACCCTTTGCTTTTTTCAACTACAGAATTTCAGAATAAAGTCTGGAATTTGTAGATGAAATGGTGGTGCTGGAGAAAGAAGATCATAAACAATTTTTGGTGAACATTTTCAGTAATGCTCTGAACTTTGTATATCAACCTTAGAAGGACCCTCAATTGTACAATAGAGTAAAGTGTTCATGGTATTGAAGATGCCAGATATGTCTCAACCCAGACTATATACAGAGCTTCCAGTGTGACGCGGAGAATGTGCATAGTCTTCTCGTTATCCTCAATTTCAAAATAACATTAAGAGTCTCCCGACAGAACTGATTTGTTGAGGTGGTGCCCCTATAAGTGGAGATTTTGTGGACCACAGGTGTGATGAGTTGTTGGACTGTTTATGTTCAATGAACAGTTTCGAGTGATTATAGGAAGTTACTGGTCCCTCATGCATTTTCCCCAGTGGCCGACTGGACGACGAGTAGCGGGGTACTCTGTACGGCTCAGGGTCAACACATTCAATTAACTCTATTAACTTATGGATAGAAAGATAATTCGTGGCCTCAATGCCTGCTATACTACAGTGGCACCTGGCACGGACCAAAGACCTAAATACTATGGGTAGACCAGCTTAGGAGAGGAGCAAAACATCATCTCAATTAAGGAAAATCTCAAGGAAAATCTCTACAGCATGATCTCTTTAAAGGCCACTTCATTCTCAGAGAGAATAGTAAAGGATGGATCGTTAATCTCCTTTTGATGATCTATGACAGAGGTCTCAATTGTGGGGGTTTCAGTATGAAAACCATAGGTCCAGAAGCTGTATATATCTCGTGGATTTATATACCAAAAACTTAATAAACCAAAAATCTTTTTATACCAAAAAGCTTTTTATACCAAAAAGCTTTATATACCAAAAAGCTTTATATACCAAAAAGTTTTATATACCAAAAAGCTTTATATACCAAAAAGTTTTATATACCACAAAGCTTTTTATATCAAAAAGCTTATATACCAAAAATATTTATATACCAAAAGACTATATATTAAAAGCCTAAAAGATGGATACAGCTAAAAGCTATATAAAGCTTTTAGCCGAAAAATATTTATATACCAAGAATTCTTATATACCAAAAAGCTTTGTATAATATATGTCACGATCTGTTGCTCTCTCTCTTTCACACTCTCAGTAATATGCGAGGACACTCACCTGTACATGGCCCTGTAGTAGGTGGGCTGGTGTGGCAATGTGGCGCTCGCGCACCGATGATTGCACCGAAAGTCATCGTCAATGTCCAGAACGTTAGCGAGCAGCGATTTCGATGATCTGAGTGGCCAAAGAGAAATGTTAGTAAATCGCAAATAGCTCGCTAAACACAGATCACACTGGCGTACACACACACAACGATCGTTCACACACACGACGATCGTTCACACACACACACACACACACACACACAGGGTTAAGGACACATTGCACATGCACGTGTTGTTTGTGTGCACACACGGACACATTTACACAGAAGCCACAAGCATTCCATTTACCTTTCCTTGAGTTCAACATTTTGTATTTGTTGCTTTTTGTCGCCGGCATTGGATGAACTAGATGATGACGAGGGCGGCGGCGGGCATTCGTAGCCGACCTGTCCCGGCCTTTGCATGCGCAATATGCAAGGTAACCAATAAAGGAATATTACTCTTATCTGTGAGAGTTGTGACAGAGAGTTGTGTGGGGAGTATGAAGTTAAAAGTTTTAATTTTTGTTTTTCAAAATAGTTTGTTCATTTATTTGTTGGAGTTGTTGTAAGTTGTTGTTGGTTTGTTGGTACATTATAAGAGCACACGGGAGTAGTGGTGATAGTTGTTGTAGAGTAGTGGTGGTGGTGAAGGTGGTTGTAGTAGTAGTAGTAGTAATTGCATGAAGTGCAAAAGAGACAGAAGAGGCGCGGCGCCCAGCAGCATTGCCAGATGCGTAGAAAATTGAAATTGTGTTGAGTTTCAGTTATTGTTGTTGTAGTTGTAATTAAATTATT
This sequence comes from Clusia tigrina, assembly GCA_920105625.2. Taxonomy (NCBI): domain Eukaryota; kingdom Metazoa; phylum Arthropoda; class Insecta; order Diptera; family Clusiidae; genus Clusia; species Clusia tigrina. The sequence goes on along the minus strand of OV050033.1, from coordinate 161,543,214 downwards.
ATTTTATTGTATTTTTGCTTGTTTTCATAAAATAAATATTTAATTATTTTATGAAATTGAAATATAAAGAAATTTTCCATTTATTTTATTCCATTAAATAAATATTTTTTGTTAAAAATTTTATTTTTTTTTCTCATTAAATAAATATTTTTGTTTAAATATAAAAAAAGGGTTTTTAAGTAAATAAAAATGAAGAAATATAATTAGTATATAATAAAATTAATAAAAAATAACAAAAAATAATAAAATAAAAATATAAAAAAAAATAAAAAAATAAAAATATAAAAAATATAAAATAATAAAATAAATAAAAAAATAAATAAAAAAATATATTAAAAATTATAAAAAATTGTATAAAAATTCATTATAAATATATATATAGTTATAAATATATAAAATATATATATAGTTATAAATATATAAAAATTATAAAAATATCTAAAAATAATAAAAAAATTATAAAAAATCATAAAAAGAATAAATAATTAATGGAAAAATAATACAAAATATATTAAAAATATAGGAAAAAACAAAAACATAATAAAAATTATTAAAAATTAACAAAATTTATGAAAAAAATAAAATAATAAAAAATATAGAAAATAATGTAAAATAAATTTAAAAAAATAAAGAAAAATATATTGAAAATAAAAAAAGATAAAAATAAAATAAAAAAATTAATAAAAGAATAAAAAATTAGTAAAAAATTTAAAAAATATGAAAATAATAAAAAATTATAAAAAATTATAAAAATTATAAAAAATGAATAAAAAAATTAATTAAAAAATATAAAAATAATAAAAAATTATAAAAAATAATTTAAAATAAAAAAAATCTATAAGTAATAAAAAAAATTCAAAGTTAATAAAAAATGTATTCAAAAATAAGAAAAAGTAATTTAAAATATATGAAAAAATAAAAAATAATTAAAAGTAATAAAAAATACTAAAATATATAAAAATATATTAAAAATAAAAAACAATAAAAAAATAAAATTATAAAAAAATGTTGTTAATCGATTCTCGACCTCTGGTTGAAATCCCAGTGGAACTTGAACTCACTAGAAAAACAAATTAAATAATAAAATTATAATAAACAATAATAAATATTAAAAAAATAAGTTTTAAAGTAAAATAAAAATAATAAAAAATAAAAAAAAATTATAAAAACTTTCATTTTAAAAAATAAAAAGTAAATGAAAAGATATTGCTAAAAAAAAAACAAATAAAAAGAATAAAATAATAATAAAAAAATAGAAAAATTATAGAACATATATTAAAAAATAAAAAAATATTATTAAAAATCATAAAAATATATTTAAAAAATAAAAACTAAATGAAAGAATTATTGAAAAAGGAATAAAAAAATAAAAAATAATAAGAAAAATGAAAAAAATAATACAAAAATAAAAAAAAAATTATAAAAAATATGTAAAAAAAATTCATTAAAAACAATAAAAAATAAGAAAAAAATTAATTTAAAAAAATAAATATATATTAGAAATAACAAAAAATTATATAATAAAATAATTATACAAAAAGTGAAAATTATAAAAAATAATTAAAAATAGTAAATAATATAAAAATAATAAAATAATTTTATATAAAAAAACAGTTAAAAGCAGGCTAGTTTTTACTTATAATTGTATTTTGTTTTTATGTATATCTCTTATATATTTATTATGTATTATACATTTGTTAATTTAAGCATCCACAGTTCAACGCATGCACTTATAAATAATAATAATAACGTTATATATTTTAGTGTGTTGTGTTTTTATAATTTTCCTTGTTGTTAATAATTACAGAGTGTAATCTATGAGCATGTTTGTCAATTCGTGAATATTGTACAAGTGGACTTTTTGTTGGCGGTGTGTTTGCTTGCGAAACGCTCGTCAATTTTGTGTTTGTGGCGTTAATTATAAAATAATTGTTGTGTGTTCTTTTGTGGGTTTTGTTGTTGTTGTTTTGTGTTATATAAATAGAAAATATTTGGAGAGAGAGATATGTTTTTAAAAATATTACCCATTCACTCATTTCATGCGTATCTGGATTTCTATGATGATAATTGAGGATAAGTATGGTTGACACAACTGATGAGGCCACCATAAACATAATGCAATTGAAATAAGTTCCTAGAAGGACACAAAAATTACACAAATATTGTACTTACAAATACAATTACAATGAAACCAAATTTGTTTTTCAGTATTATTTTCTTCTTCTTGTTTCTCAGTTACTTGAAACTAGTTCCGCAAATCTGAGTTTTGTGAAAGTTGTTATTTCCTCACTTTACTGACCTATCTTAAGGTTATTTTTGTTCGATGAACTTTGATTGTGTGGATTTTTAAGCAAAGTGTATGAAAACAAGAAACATACTGAAATGCAGTCTGGCAGAGAACCCAAGGAGAATTTTTTGTAGAGATGGCTTTAATACAGGGCTCAAGAACATTCTGCCCCTCAATATGTATACGCTTCTGGAAATCTATCTCTCAGATCGACAATTTGTAGTGAAGCAAAGGGTTTCGCTTCCACTGAATACCCCAAAGCTGTATACTGGGCCCTTTGCTCTACGCAATATACACTGGTAACATTCTAAGTAACCAAAATAGTGTCCCCTCAACTATTACAGCGATACTGTTTTCCCACTCAGACCCGAAAATGGCATCAAAGCTCCTCCAAGCACATGTACGAGTATATACCCGACAAGAATGGCTTGACTCCTAGAGAGTGAAAGTTAATGAGACCGTATACATCACATTCACTTATGCAGGAGTACTTGTCTCAAGGTGAAAATCGACGAAGGCTATCCTACAGGCTTCTGAAACAAAGTACCTCGATAGCAGACTTACCCGGACGAAGTACATTAGCGCCAACGTCACCCAAATCAGACTGAAAGTAAATGAACTGGGATGGCAGTCCAAGCTGAAACTTGACTATAAGGCACTATGAGGTCTATGAGGTAATAATTAGACCCATATGGATACAATTCGAGGGTACCGCAACACCTTCAAATGTGGGCTCATGGACTTGTTTCTGGAGTGCGTAGAAATGAACTCGATAGTAGCTGCGACGAATGAAAGGGAGATTTTCATAAGGATATCTCTTTATAAATTATAATTAGTTATAAGCCATTATTTGTTATTGATTTATGTTATTTTAGACCAAAGGAAGGCACCAACAATGTGAGGAGCTCAGTTATTCCATGTCTATGCTCAATTACAACCAATTTCCATACCCTTCTCGTAGTAAAACACCACTTTGCTGTGTTTTCCTTAACAATTTCTCACACAATCAAAGTTCCCTCGTATCGGCTGAGGTAGTCAAATCTTCTTAGAAGTGCTGTGCTAATCGTAGTTTAAATTTCATTCTTTATCTATGTCTTATTCTTATTACTTCCCTTATTCTTATGATTTCTCTTATTTTTTATTATATCTTTTTTGCCTTTTCTAACAGAAGAAACATTTTTCATAATATTTTTTCTTTTGTGATGTCCTTTAAAAATATTCTTTTTGGTCCTGACTTTAAACTTCTCTTTGTGAAAAAAAATTATTAAATTATTATGAATATATAATAAGAGAAAAAAGCTTCAAAATTGTATAATACAATTTAATTGTAGAGAGTAAGAAAATTGTTAAGCATTAAATATTAAAAAGAGAAAATTTGTTATTTTACAAGTTCCAAAAAGTTCTCACAACATTACTTAAGTTAAAATTCAAAGGAAGGAAAAATATATATTGATATCTTTGTATATATATATATATATATATAAATAGAAAGCCCCCTTTGTACATGAATATTGGATATTTTGTTTTCGTCTGTGCCCGTACAGCCCAAGTGGAGGGACAATTCCGAACAACTTGAGGCTCAATTCAAATATGGTAAAATTGCTGATTTGCCCGCTCGAGTGTGAAGAGTGTTCAAAGAGAGCTCTTTGGCTACTCGGATAGTTGTTTGTTCTTTGTGTGTTGATTGTTTTTGCTGTGCTTATTTTTGTTGCTATTGTTGTTGGAGTTGTTGGTGTTGTCATGGCTATTGTTATTGCTTATTGTAGTTGTTATTGGTGTTGTTATTGGTGCTGTTATTGGTGAAGTTGTGTGCCAGTCTGGGGCATATCAGCAATTTTGTTCCACTCATTGATTTGAACCTCGCATTATCCTCTGGCAATATAAGTTTCCAGCCACACTGAAGCAAAATGACGCTCCCTCTTTGTGTGTGCCATAAAAAAAAGAAATAGTTTTTAGTAAATTTTCATTTTGTGTGCACAACCAATTATCCGCAATCATCATAAATGTTTAAAAATCGAGATGAAATTTGTTGTTGTTGTTGTCGTTGTACCTGAAATATTTCTATGTTTGTATGTGGGCGGGGGGTTAAGAGGAAATTGTACCTGGTGCAAGCTTCTCTGGCGTTTCAGAGTTCTTCGTCTTCGTGGTGGTTTAAAGGATTTCTCAAAATAAATCAACTAAGAATGTTTTGGAAAAAAACGTCTACTGAATGTAGTGGTGAAATACATATATACTCATATATATATATATATATATAGGTATATATATGAATATATATGCAGAGAGAGACTAAGTGGAGGAGTATTAAAAAATGTAAATTAATTACACATTCACAGCTATGGAAAAATATATGTTTATTTAAGTTAAGTCAACTTTTCCTATTTGATAATATCAAATCTAATTTTACAGTGGACAGTTTGGACCATTAGCAAAACCCCGACAAAAAAGTATGTATGTATCGGTGCTATTAGTGGTCCAGAAGGGAACACTCGACCGTGATGAATGAAATTTTCATGTATGAAGAAAAATTATATACTCCATGAAGCATTCTTAAACAAGTACTTTCCTTAATTTGCATTCCTGAGAACCTTCTTTTTTTCGTTTCCTGGGGGCACATTTTCTCGAGGATCTTGTTGAGTTATCGTCGATTAGGGTGTTTTAATTTAAGGATTCCATATATCTGTGATAACACAACGGGCCAATTCTTGACTGGAGAGCTTCCTTTTGCTCTTACCCTAACCTAACCTTCTTTAATTCCCTACTTAAATTTATTTTACGTTTTGTAATCCCAAAATGTGTGTCTATTTATAATGTTTTACAAAGTCCAATTTCGAACATTTCTCTTTAGTACTGTCGGTGGTATTCAAAACTTCCATTCCTTTAAAAACATTTTAAAAATATACCATACCTAGCCCAACAATTACCGGATAAATATATCTAATCTAGTCCAGCATTTCCCGGATAAATAAACCTTATCTATGTAATCCAACAATTACCATGTTGAATCTCCAATTTTGTTCTAAGTGTAATTCCGTTCAAGTTGACCTCTGCCTGTGGTATTCGAAACCATCATTCCCTTAACAAAATTGTTCCATAGATGTGGCTATATTTGCCGTATTCTATCTATAATTTTATCCAACATTTATTTCCGTCCATTTTTACCTCTGTCGGTGATACTAACCTCCATATAAAAGCTTTTCTGTACAGTAACCAAAACTTTCCATATTCAATATCTAATTCGGTCCAAAGTTCCAACAGGTTTTACCTCAGTCGTTGGCATTTCGATCTCCAACGACGTATACAAATTTCTCAGTACTGAAGAGGACCCAAAACTTCCGGATTTCAATCTATAATTTGGTCCACAGTTCGATTCCATCCATTTGCCCATTTACCTCTGTCGTTGGTATTGGGAAACTATATAGCCATATAAAAATATTTCTGTACTGAAGGAGGAGTCTCAAAACGTCCCATATATCATTTCTAACTTGGCACAGGTTCAATTCCGTCCACTTTTATCTCTGTTGGTGGTACTGTGAACATCCATCCTTATACACAAATTTCTCTTTACTAAAGGAGTAGTCCCAAAATTTCCTGTATGCAAACTCTAACTTGGCCCCATGTTCTATTTCGTCCAGGTTTACTCCTCTCGGTGGTATTGGAAATCCTGAAAGTCAGCAAAAATATCTTTGTACTGAAGGAGGATACTCAACGCGTCGCTGTTCAAGTGTATTCCACATTTTATCAGTGTTTTGAATAACATTGTTGAACATTTCCTCCTGCCAGGATGTTTACTTAGCATTCATTGACTCTTAGGAGACAGACTTTCGACTCTTTTTATTCGTCTGGAAGATAACCAGGTATCGTTTAGTTGAGCGACCAAGGTAAGGGATTTCATGCCAACCTCGCGTTCTCTTCTGTAAAGGTTTAGGAATTTCGCACTATCTTCAATAAATTCATATTCTCTTCTCTATAGTCTGCGTCTATAATACTTTATATCCATAATTATCGCAAGTTTTTTCAGTGTCGTTCCATTGCCTGACCGGGCTCTCGGGAGTCGCCATTCTCCCTTTCTTCAATAATGACAGATTCATATATTTCTATAATATTATCGGGGAGCTTTTAAACTTCCACTTAGCGTCTATTTTGGGTCCATCTCCAGGGGGTTGAGTTAAAGATTTCTTGAGTAATATTACTGAAATGAGTCTATTATTAATTGAACTGGTACTAGCGTTCTTCATGACGTTCCCTTAAGGAAGACTTAAATTTAGTGGCACCTCAATTTAAGTTCTCTCTGAACTCTTTTTAAATTCTCCCTGAAATATATTTAAGCTCTCCCTGAACTATATTTAAAAATCCGTTTCTGAACTACATTTGAATTCTCGCTGAACTATATTTAAATTCTCCCTGAACTATATTTAAATTTTTCCTGAACTATATTTAAATTCTTCCTGAACTATATTTAAATTCTCTTTGAACTATATTTAAATTCATCTTGAACTATATTTAAATTTTTCCTGAACTATATTTAAATTCTCCCTGAACTATATTTAAGTTCTCTCTGAACTACTTTTAAATTTCTCGTGAACTATATTTAAATTCTCTCTGAACAATATTTAAATTCTCCCTGAACAATATTTAAATTCTCCCTGAACTATATTTAAATTCTCCCGAAAACGTTTCGTTCTTTTGTTCCGTCGAACTAATTAATTTCTATACATAATCGATAGTTTTTATAGGCGATACCGTCCATCACTAGTTCACTCTACGGTTGTTGGGGCTACCTCCATATTCGGAGAGAACGGAATGAACAGTATTGCAGTCAACTAAGGACTTCCTTCGATGTTCACTTGAACAGACAGACTCCCAGACCTCCCACTGCAAAAGAAGTCCTTTCATATACTCTTCCCTTTCAATTTATTTTTGTGATTTTGCTATGAGCCAAACTGACCATCATTGCCGTAGAATTAGAGTCCTTTCATCTCTCTTCAGCCCTCTACTAGGGTGAAAGTGTCTGGTTTGGGTGCGTAAAAAATCTACTCACACTTTTTACAGTGTTTTGTCTCAAAAACTTTGCTTTACTACAATTTATGTTTATGTTTCTTTGTTTTCGGTTTAAGTTGGTGGCGTTCAAAGCGGAATTTTACAGGGTGTACAACATTAATTTTACATACTCGTACAGATAAACTACAACGTTTTAAGTTGAACTTGCAACAATTCTTGGCTCTAACGGATTCAACGACTTGGTTTGTGAGCGCTCATTAAAAACATTCAAATTCAACATAATTACCTGAGACGCGTACAACTAACAACGTGGACCTTATTTACAACAAATAATTTATATATACAGTAAAACATAAAACAATTAATTGACAGCAAACTTAACTAAATATTTTGTAAAATGTCATTAAAAATAATGATTAATAAATTGAACATTTCTCCAAAATACTGAATTGATATAGAAAAGTTGTGTTGTTTTATTTACAGTGTAGAAGGAATATTATCTACTTTGATCAAGACTATATTTAAAAAAGATTGTGAAAATAAAGTAATCAGTGGTAGGATATATTAGACGACCCATTGAATCATTAGGAGGGACCTGGAGTACTTGGGAACTGAAGGGGACCATAGTCACTCGATTGACAGAGAGTACGGGGATGCTAGACAATCCGAAGCAATGCATTGAATCAGTAGGAGGGACCTGGAGAACTGATGGAGAGTATAATCACTCAATATACAGATAGTACTGTGATGATACTGTGATATCCCGTAGTAATCAATTGAACCATTAGGAGGGACCTGGAAATTGAGAACTAAAGGATCATAATCACTCGATTGACAGATAGTACGGTGATGCTAGACATCAATAGGAGGGAACTTGAGTACTTGAGAACTGAAGTGGAGCATAGTCACTCGCTATGCAGACAGTATGGTGATGTTACCCAAAGTAATCCATTGAATCATTCGGGAAGAAGTAGGAGCTTGATTGAAGTTATAGTAATTTTAATTTTAATAATAATTTTAATAGCTAGCAAACAAGCATCAATGCCTGAGTGCTTGGAGATCCTCTTCTTCGGCGGTTCTCCGGCCTAACCCACTCCTATTCTATTCACTTATATTCTAAGAAATAGGGGAAGTCCTAAGAAGCTTGTACAATACCTAAGAAGCTCAAGAGCCTACTAATTAATAGTACCGGGTAAATATATAGGTGGGTAAAATGGCTGGCCTCAATTAGAGAGGAACTCTTAAGAAGCTCGTACAATACGTAAGAAATTTGTTCCGTAGTTCCCGAAGTTCTGAGCTATGTATTGTATTTCCAACTGAATTGAAAAGGACTACGATTATTACTGTTAGTTTCTTTTGATATATTTGCGTATAATTTATACCTCTTTACAGCTCAGGAAGGCCACAATTCTCCTGAGATATCTCCTGTTAGTTAAAAATATTCTCAAAATTAATGAGGGTCCTCCAATTTCCTATATGGTAACCCATTCTGATAATATGAAGGATAATCTAAGCTATATACTTGATTGATATATTCGAAGACTTCCCAAACTCATGAGTAATATTCAGAAAATATCTCATATTAAATTGTACTACTTTACAGACGCATTTATAAACTCATTAAAAATATTCTCACATTTAATTAGGGTCCTTCAATTTCCTATAAACTAAGGTAGTCATATCAGATAATATGTAGTATATTCAGAGCTATATATCGCAATCTTGTATTGCTTTACTTGTATTGCTATAGACTTTTTAAACTCATTTGTAAGTTATGATTAGTATCCTAGATATCGAGATCAACGAAGTAAGATAGAGTAAGATAATCAGTTGAATAGTTAAAAGCTGAGATACTCTGAATTAAATTCCATATTTCGAATAGGAGATCCTTTATATTAAGTATTGGAATTATCATTAGTTTGTTTAGATACACTGTTTAATATATCTTTAGTTATGAAGGAGTATTCCCACAATAATAAGAGGACTATTCCCACAAGAAATCAGCATTTACTCTGAAGTAAGCTTTGCTGTTCAAAAATATCTCTAGTTCTGGAGGAGTATTCCCAGAAGAATTAGAGGACTATTCCCACAAGAAATCAGTATTTACTATGAAGTAAGCTTCGGTGTTCGAAAATATCTCTAGTTCTGGAGGCTTATTCCTTTAAGAATTGGAGGAATATTCCCACAACCGTTGCCCTCATTTTCCCCATAAAATAGTAAGGATTTTCTGATCTATTATAATAGATAATTGTCTATTCCTGTATTAGTCAGTTTTGCTCTCCTAACAGTAGGGTTTCTTTAACTATCTTATATAAACTAGAATACCAAGTGCTTGAATATACTCGTATATAAAGAAGGTGATTAAATATTTGCCATGATAAAATGACGGAGTGAACCGATGGACCCTGAACTTGTATGATACAATTAGAGACGAGGTGAGTGCGATTGGGTACCGAGCTGCAAGATGCGTTTGATGCTCTGAATGAAAATGTAAGATGTGCAAAGAAGGAAATGAAAACTTTGGAAAATGTGCGGAAAAGAGAATATAGAGTCAACCCACCCAACTAAAAAACAACGAAAAAATGACAGAAGAGAACAGTTTGAGTGAAAATGTATTTGAATGTGATAAGGAAAAAGGAAACCAAAAACCAAATAAAAAAGGATACAATAATAAACAGCGTAAGGTGAAGAGTAGCAGCACATACAGACAATATTATACACCAAGACGGAGTGAAAGAAGAATGTGTGTAAAAACTGAAGGAAATTGAAATAATATTTTATAAAATGTTTTGTGTCTTTTCCAATGCCAATGCGTACAGTTCCAGCACTCCGTGTAATATTTAGTAGCCAAATAGATGATCGAGTTAACGTGCGCATTGCAATTGAAAGTATTTACATTGGTTTAATAAAAGAGTGGAATAGAGAGTAGAAAACAGAAAGAGAGAAAGAGACAACGAATGTAAAAATAAAACAAACACATATCAGAGAGAAGTCCTGCACTTAAATGACTAGTTGCTGTTGTTGTGGTGGTTGTTGCAGTTGTTGTTGTTGTCGTTGCAGCAGTAGCGGCCTTAGCCTTTAAGTGCATTTGTGTTCCTGCATGCCAACAAGAACGTTTTTTCTTTTACATTATGTGGTAGTGGACCTTAAAGGAAGGGAGTTTTACTTTTCTTGCGATTTTTCAGTTATTCGTTATTTTCTTTTTTCTTTTTTGTGTGTTCTTTTCTTTTGTTGTTGTCTATTTTATGTAATTTCTTTCATATACTTAAACACATACGGTGTTAGCTCCTAAGGACAATCGGTACTGTCGACACTCGCTACTAACTGGGTCGCTTATTTTATCTACTATTCTTTTATTATTATTTTTGAAGTTTTTCCATACCAGTCCTCGATAGTTCTTAATTTTGTTTGTATTATTTTTTATATTATTTTATAATATTATTGCATTTGTGTGTGTGTGAGTGTTTTGAAGGTGTTGTTGTTATGCATACAATTGTGAATTGTGCATGTAGGAGTGTGCGTGTATAACAAGTGCAAGAGTGTGTGTGTGTGACACATAGTAAGAAATGCAATTTTTTTTTTATAGAGAAAAATTATTTTGTTTTTTTCATATTTATCAAAGGAAAGAAACAAAAGATGAAAGAAAAAGGAAACAAGTATAAAAAAGGAGGCACAAAAAAGTAGGCATAAAAAAGTACCTTTTAGCAATGCCGTAGAGTATTAAAAGCATGCACTTAACATAGTTAAATAGTAGTAGAAAAATGCAGTAGTGTGTGTGTATGTAGCAATAATGCATATGTATGTATATGCATAAGTGTGAGATTTCGCTGGTTGTTGGTGTTGTTGTTATATTTATTTCATATTTTTTTTTATAAAACTCTCCTGGGTTTTGCTTTTTACATATTTACTGCCTTCACCGCATTCGATTCGCCTGCCGCAACTCGTTTAATGACGCTTAATTTCCCGTTTCGATCGACAATTTAGCGAAGTCGCTAATTCTTTTGTGCTACATAACGATTTTAAGTACTGTGAAATGCGACTCTTGTATGGTTTGTGTCTAGGATAAAACTAGTTTTCAGATAATATTGTTGCCAGTGCTGCCAAATTTTCAAGCAATCGTGGGCTTTGAGACTTGGTTGTTGTATATTCAGCACGAAAATAGCGACTCAGGCAAATCGATTGCGGCTTTTCTAGCATTCGAACTTATACATAAGGGTGTTGTGTGTATCTGTGTGAGTGGGTGTGTGGGTGGGCGTGTTTTTGGCACAAATGCTTAAGAAGAGTGTTTGTAAAAAATGTTTATTAAGCTTAAAAGAGAAGTTAGTAGACATAAATTTTATAATTCATAGTTTTTTTTTAAATAAAAACTTAATCTAGAACTGGGTCCAATTTAACCAAATAAGTTTCAGCAAAGCTGAGGAATTCTCACACCACTTCTTCAAGGATATTTCCAGGCATACAATGGAATCGAGGTATACAATGGCATCCAGGTATACAATGGAATCAAGGTATACAATGGATCCCAGGTATATAATGGTATCCAGGAATACTCATCTTTCTATACACTTAGGAAAGAAATTGTGGAAAATTACTCAGTGACTATTGTTTGGTGAAATAGGGCCCTGGTCACTCTCCACTGGAGTGTTATTGTTATAGCAATTTGACAAAGCGTCGTCCTAACTGACGGCAATACAACTGATTCTCTGCCAATCTATATTGAGGAATTTTTAACTTAATATTCTTAGAGTATAATAAAACATAATTTCATATAGGAAAAGTTATTAATGGAGCTTATACGCCCACATCGGGTAGAATTAAAAACGAGTAAAGCAATGAAAGGCATTAAGACACACGTTATAAATAAGTTCGCATGATCGATTCTGGTCCCCTTTTCATGTGGCTAGCGGTAGGATATAACAACAAAAAGAATGTGCTGCTTATGCTACTCTTCAATTCAATGCAAATGAAACATGGTTCTAATGCGCGAATATGCTAGCATAGCGGTTAATGTTGTCCTATGCTGATAGAACGATGGCAGGAAATGTTGACAATTCAGGAATATGCTAAACAAATATAATCTAGAAGAGAGGCAGATCACAGAACAACCGATTTGAATACAAAAAAGGACATATGAGAGATTTACGGAAGAACTACAGTTATCAAGGAGTCAGTAACTGGAAAGGAAACACAGGATCAAATCACATTTTGGGCCAAAAGTGTGAAAATAGAAATATGTAGTTAACTAGCAGGAACACTTGGGGCAAAATCATTATATTGGAGGTTTCTTATAAAGTGTGATTAATAAGGTACTAAAATTTAGCAATCCAACAGGATATGAGACAGTCGCCGGTCATACTGAATGACCTACATAGTGATATTAATGAACATGCTATGATCTTGAACCGGTATATTGTTCCCTTTATCTCAATTTGAAGAGAAATGGTTTCTCTATCCAGAATGTTTTATTTCTCAACATAATTTGAATAATAGGACATGAGGACATTTCCGAAATAAGTTGGTACATAGTCCAAAAGTTGTCTTTCACAAATTGTAATTTGAATGAAAAGTTGGTACACGAGCCAAAAGTTGTGTTTCCCATAATACAATTTGAAAGAAAAGTTGGTACACGAACCACAAGTTGTGTATCCCATACTGTAATTTGAAAGAATAGTTGGTACATGAACCAAAATTTTCATTTCCCATACTTCAAATTGAAAGAATATCTGGTACACGAACCAAAAGTTGTATTTCCCATACTTCAACTTAAAAGGTTAGGAACCAAAAGTTACATTTCCCATACGCAATTTGAAAGAAAGGGAACTAGAAAATCTAATATATAAGTATATATAATAACTGTTAAGTGAAAGACATCTGGATAAAATCAATTTCAGCTGCTGCGGACCGTGTAATTTTATGGAACCCCATTTTCAAGATAAACATGTTCTTCCAACAGGTTTGAATTTGCCATAAATCTCTTATATGCGTGATCGGTGGGTAGTTGATCTGCTCTCTAGATTACCAAGTGTGTTGTGACTGAGTCTAATAATGATCTCTAGCATTTATTTTTCCAGTTTATAGGAACGACTAAGTTATGAACTAAACTAAGAACTAATAACAAACAAAAAGTTGCTATAAATTTACCTGGTTTCCAGAGTGTACTTTGAAACGCAGTAACTAACACAACTACTTGCTATAATATTGCTATAGAATATTGATAAGCTATAAAGTGATTTTTAAATAGCTATAAAGTTGCCATAAGGTTGCTATAAAGTTGCTTTAAAGTTGCTATAAAGTTGGTGTGAAGATGCTCTAAAATTGCTATAAGGTTGCTTTAAAGTTGCTATAAAGTTTCTCTAAAATTACTATATTTCTACTACAGTTGCAAGTTTTTTTTTAATTGGCTTCAAAATTGTTGCAAACTTTCAGAAATGTTGCTACAAACTTGCTATAAACCAACCATACAGTTGCTATAAATTCTTTGGTTTATATTTTGCTATAATTTCAACATATAAAAACAGTGTTTTCGAAATTTCCGTCAAAATTACTGTACCTTCTCAGAAATGTTGCTATAAACTTGCTATAAATATAGAATACAGTTGCTATAATTCTTTGATTTCCATTTGAGGTTGTTATAATTCTGCTATGACGTTGTTTTAAAGTCGTTATAACTCTACTCTGGCATTGTAATAAAGTTGTTATAACTCTCCTCTGACATTGTTATAAAGTTGTTATAACTCTGCTCTGACATTGTAATAAAATTGTTATAATTCTGCTATAAAGTCGTTATACATTTTTTTTTACCCTGCTGTGAGGTTGTTATAAGTTTGTTATAACTCTGCTTTAAACCTGTTATAAAATTGTTATAACTCTGCTATTAAGTTGTTATAAAGTTGTTATAACTCTACTAGGAAGTTATTATTAGGTTGTTACAACTCTGCTATGACATTGTTATAAATTTTGTGGACTCTCTGCTAGGAAGTTGTTATAACTCTGCTAGGAAGTTGTTATAAATTTGTTATAACTCTGGTATGACGTTGTTATAAAGTTGCTAGGAAGTTGTTATAACTCTGGTATGACGTTGTTATAAAGTTGCTTTAACTCTGCTATGACGTTGTTGTAACTCTACTATGAAGTTCTTGTAAGGTGGTTATAGCTCGACTCTGAAGTAAATTCGTTTTAACTCTACTAACTCTGCTATGACGATGGTATAACTTTGCTACGGCATTATTAAAGTGGTTCTAACTTTGCTAAGACGATATTAAATTGTTGTAACTCTGCTATGCCGTTGTTATAAGATTGTTATAACTCTCCTATAAAGTTGTTATAAGGTTGTTGAAATTGAATTTCTATTTTTATGCATCATTCCATCAATTAAGTAATTATTTGGGAGTAGACTAAAAATTTTGAACGCCACTCGAGTTTTTATTACAAATGTAAAATTAAATTTAAATTAGAATGCTAAACAAAACACAAAATTACCATGAAATCAGTTGAAATCAGGATTCTCTAAACACAAACACAAACACATAAACACACACACACACATACACACAGGCAGACAGACATCTTGGCTTACCACTTCACTTACCTGCCTTAGTTCGTACTCGTTTTTACCTGAGCCATAATAATAAATTTCAAATTGTAATTTTCTCAAGTTTTTGGTCTAAGAAACGTTGATATCGCCACACACGCTCACTGCTGGCGCTGCTCCTTGCAAACACACCCATTCACAGGATCATAAAAACATTCAACTATACACTCACACACACATATATACACAGAAGCACACTCTTATTCGCAGAGACACACACTACCACACGCAGTGCCACACTATTATGAGGCTGATTGCCTAAGCGCAGGATGTGCACCCAAAACAAACACCTGAGCCCGAGCGCCTCGTGTGGCCGTTGGGTGGTTAGGAGGTGCTAGGGGAGGGCAACGTGTGGTGGAGTTAATATGGAGACGTGTTTATTGGTTTCAATCTCGTACTAAATTTGAAACTAATAGGAAAACTCTCCGAAGGGCTATTAGAGACCATGATTTTCGCTCTTCCGTTTTCTTGGCTTTTGTTGTTATTTGTGGTGTTTTCCGAGCTGCCAGAGCGGGAAGTGGCTTTTAGCCGCATAGCTGACTGGCAATTGAAAGGAAGCAACTAAATGTGTGTGTGTGTGAGAGTGTGTTTGAGTGTGTCAGTGTATGTGTGTGTGTCTACTTTATAAACTGGTATTTTATTGCGTGACACATACAAAATCAACCAATGCCAAGTTTCCTCTATTTGAGTCTTCGTTGGTGATTGCAGGAGCAGCGCAGTAGGCGTGTGGACTCTAAAATTATACATATTTTTTACTCTTTGTTTCTATTGGGTAAATGCCTGGTTTATGAGCTGGAAAATTGTGTACTTTTTATACACTTAGTGTCAAGTTATATTTTTTATGCGATTCGTTTTCAATGTGCCCGGTTTGGGTTTCGAGCCCAACATGGCGTATGAGTAACATTTGAGTGTGACAAAGTGAATGCCGCGGATATGAATTGAATTTGCTATTGTCTTTTAAATATATATTTGCTAGAATTAATAAATATCAGTTAATGTTTAGGGTAATTTTATATGTAGAAATCATTGCATTAAAATTAATAGTCAGAGGCGATTATTGTGGTTAATATTTACCTAAAAGCGGCACAGCGTCCGACGTGGCTGGCATCGTTTCCGCCACCATATTGAGGAAGACAGTGAGCGACAGCAGAATGGTGACTCCTGCAAAGGTAGTTGACGACAAGCATTAGGCATATAAATATAGAAAGCAAATGATAGTGGGGATAGTCAATGATAATTAGTGGGAGAGAGAAGTGTTTCGGCCATAATGCGAAGAAGTTTTGAGTTGCTGCAGTTGAGATTTTATGTGCCACGTTCATCAAAGCTCAGCTGGCGTTCAGTGATGACAGTTTTATTGTCACTGGCGTTGCTGCTGGTTTTGCTGTTGTTGTTGTTGTTGTTGTTGTTGTTGTTGTTTATAAACAACTTTTACCATTCCTCGATCCTTGCTGCCTCTGGTGTGCGGTCAAATAAAAAACTACTACCATATTTTCTGCGCTGAACCTCAGTGATACATTTTACGAGCTGATGTGGGTGTGGCATTTCAATGAAACAAATGTGTATAAGTGTGTGAATGTGTATCTATGAATAAGTACTTGTGTGTGAATGTGTAAGTGTGTGTAAATCTGCAAGGATTTGAATGTGTACATGTGTATTGAAACGATACGTGTGCAATGTGACTATGCACGCTTGTGAATCTGTAAGGACTGAAAGTGAATGTGACTTGTAGCGTATCTGTATGTGTGTGTATGTTTTCTCTGTGGGAGTGTGTGCCGCCTGCTGTTTGTAATTTATTAAGACGCATTCGTCAACGATTGTGACATTTTGTTTTTGACAGAGGAAACAAAACCACCCAGGCAACTCAGACCATCCAAGCACCGTAGGATATTGCAGTGTCCTGGCCAAATATCAATTTGTTTTAAATACGGGTACGCTTTTAATTTATAGTTTAAGTTGAGTCAGACCGGTGTGCGACATATGCTAAGTATGTACACTTAACTTGTCGTAGAACTTCTTTAAAATATTGTTTATGATTTACATGCTCATAAAGCATGTGCCATGTCTGCCAGTCAGTGAAACTTTTTCGGGGTTTTGTATCTCTCTTCAGTGCTTATAAAAGTTTGCAATATACAAAAGAGCAGCCATAAAAGGGAAACTGTTTGGTATGACATATATTCGAAGGGCGCTATAGAATTTTTGTGGGCATTTCAGTGCAAGGATATGTTTGAACAGAATATTCTACGAAAATTAGTTCAGATGTTAAATGTTCTAGAAAAATTTTGTTACGAAAATTAGTTCATTTGGGGAAAGTTCGATTACTGAATATAAGGTATAGTAAGAATATTGTAACGAAAATTACTTTATTTGGTCGATCACTGAATATTGGGTATGAAAAGTATTATGTCAAGAAAATTAGGTTATTCCTGTAAAGTTCGATCACTGAATACTATGTATGAAGAGAATATTGTTATGAAAATTGGTTTATTTTTCGAAAGTTCGATCACTGAATACTATGTATGAAGAGAACATTGTTTAGAAAATTAGTTCATGTATTGAATATTCCATCACTGAATATTGTGTTTGAATAGAAAAGTGTCACGAAAATTAGTTCATTTGTTGAAAGATCGATCTCTGAATATAAGTTATAGTAGGAATATTGTAACGAAAATTATTTTATTTGTTCGATCACTGAATATTGGGTATGAAAAGTATTATGTCAAGAAAATTAGGTTACTCCTGTAAAGTTCGATCACTGAATATTGGGTATGAAAAGTATTATGTCAAGAAAATTAGGTTATTCCTGTAAAGTTCGATCACTGAATATTGGGTATGAAAAGAATATTGTCAAGAAAATTAGGTTATTCCTGTAAAGTTCGATCACTGAATACTATGTATGAAGAGAACATTGTTTAGAAAATTAGTTCATGCATTGAATATTCCATCACTGAATATTGTGTTTGAATAGAAAAGTGTTACGAAAATTAGTTTATTTGTTGAAAGATCGATCTCTGAAAATTATGCAAAGAAACCATATTGTTGCGAAAATTAGTTTATATATTGAAAGTTCCATCGCTGAATATTTTGTGTGAAAAGAATATTATTACGCCAAATAGTTTATTCGTTAAAAGTTCGATCACCGGATAGCAATAGGTAGATCAGTGTCTAACGAACCCAAGCCTAGACGTGAGCCTTTTAATCTCATAACTATGAGGAGCGTTATTCCAGTTTCTGAAAGGGTATCTAATGATCGCTTAATGCTGCTTTGTGTATCTTCCCTTTTCCTGCATTCAGAGATCCCACATGCTTGTATTCATTACTCCAAAATTTACTCTAAATGCTAGCTATGCAGCCAAGCTATTAAATAGATCTAAAGATCTCCTAGTTTAGTAATGAAGTATTCTCAGTCAATGTTGATGTTGTTGGTGGAATATTCCATTGCAAGACTGACGTGAATAATACACCAGGCCAGATAGGATTCCAGCCATGATTTTGAACCTAATTATAATTGAAACCGTATTCAAACTGCACTGTAAATGCTGGGTCAGTAAGTCATGATTCTGGCGACTGGATTACCGCTACTTTGTGACTGCTTCTGTGATTATTTTCATGTGCAGCTTAGGAGATTGCGTTACATTCCAAGTCCATTACTCAGATCAAGTTGTCACAACATCATTTGAAAAGAAGAACTTCCTTTATCCATCCTAAGTCCATTGCTCGGACCAAATTTTTCCTTGCCACATCATCATTTGAAAAGAAGGACTCCCTTTATCCATCTAAAGTCCATTGCTGAGACCAAATTTCTCCTTGCCACATCATCATATGAAAAGAAGGACTCGCTCTATCCATCCCAAGTCCATTGCTCAGAACAAGTTTTTCCTTGCCATCAGCACTGTAAGATATGCAATTGAAAAGTGCCACGTGCCCATAGACCCACTTCTATCAAGTGTAGGGTGTATATTACATGCAAATAAAAATTATTGCAAGAAGTTTGTTGCTGCCGCTTTCCCCCACATCGCCCGCTTCCTCAAGCTTTTGACTTCTTGCTGTACAGTTTTATGCATGATGTCAGAAGTCACGCGTAGGAGAGTATGAAGACTTCACATGTGCGAATTCTTCTATGCCAGCATGTGTTATAAAGTGTTCTTGTTATTGTTGTTGTTATTGCTGTTATTATTGTTGTTGTCTTTGGAAGTTGTACAAATTTTGTTTTCAACTTTAAGTAAGTTTTGATAGTTAAAACTTTGGCGCACATGATCAGAGGCGCGCTTATGCTGACAAAAAGGAAACGTCGTGAATGAGGTTTTAATAAGATGGCGGAATTTATTTGCAAACAGAAACAACAACAAAAGGCATAAACCAAAAATAAAACCAAAGTCGCAGAACTCAGAAAAAGTTGCATTGAAACTTTGCCTAAAGGCAGAACAACATTTCGTAGTCATTTTCGGTATTTACGGAATATTTTACAGCAGGTACTCGTGACATTCCCCGGAATCGCTTTGGGATGACTTTATTTAGGGTTCTGCTCTTGTATTCTGAGCTGCACGTTTTAAACGTATTAATTTGTGTAATGCTCAGGAATCTCTGCCACAGTGAGCAGAGTTTTATGAGGCAATTTGCCCTTTTTATGATTTGACCCTGTCTTTGAGTTCTGTTGTGGGGAAAGCGGGACCAGTCTAGCGGGGATAGGCGAACTTAGTCTGAGGATATTGATTTTAAACTTTCCTTTCTTCCACGGGTGGTTTCAAAGTGAGAACTGAGCTCTGTTGCGATTCATTTGGATGGGAGTCTAACGTTATGTTAAGTTCTCTGCTTATTGAACTTGCCTTTCTTTCTTTCCTTCGTATCCTTTTTAATTGATTTTGTATATATAGTTTGAAATAACTCTAACTTTCTCTATATTTCTGTATGCTTTGCAATTTAATATCCTTCTTCAGATTTAAATTGCAGCCACTTTAATATTATGTATATCTGGAGTATATATATTAGTGTCCTGGCATCCTCTTTAGTCATAATTCTAGTATATATATAAAAAACTGGGGTCCTCATCATCGTCAATAGCAAGTGAAAGTTCTAACTTATGTGCAAAAAATGAAGTTAAAATTCTTTCTCTTCATCCGCAAAGAATCAAGATGGAGCCAATTCTGTCCTTATGTAGTTCTACTGGTGCTGTGAACAGTTCCGGTTCCTTAAATCGTCAAGAATTCAGACACTTAGAGAGGAAGCTATAACAATGTAAACTTATATAAAAATGGTTTAAATATACCCAATCACACCTATATAAAAGTCCTATAAATATACCCTATTACATCATGTTGTAAAGCAATAAACGTTTCCAATATTCATGAGTAAACATGAATAAATATTAAAATCAAATTAGCATCGATAGATTGAAATTATATCTCCGTGTACCCTGATATTTGTGTTTCATTCTCGCTATGCTTACGCTTCCTTATTAATAAGACACCTGTGGTGTTGTCTCTTTCTCTCATAATATGAGGCTCATATGATGATGCTATCTCTTTTGCACTGATACAACATTCACGAATCGGCTGGAAAACTCCACATAAGAGAATTCGACTAGAGAAATGCGATGTACAGCTTGTCAGTGACTGAAACATAATTAGAAGTGTGTTTTGCAGAGGCAATGTAGACTGATATAGCAGTTCAGTGGTGAACTGAAAGCAACAGCGACTGATTTGGAAGTCGAGTTTTGGTTAAAAATGGCGATGCAGAGTGAACATAGCAGTTCAGTGGTGAATTGAAAGCAGCAGTGACTGATTAGGAAGTAGAGCTTAGTTCTAAACCGGCGAAGTAGACCGAACATAGCAGTTCAGTGGTGAACTGAAAGCAGCAGCGACTGATTTGGAAGATAATTTTTTCCTTATAAAATCGGTCAAGCCACAATTTTATATGTTCATATTTCCAAAACGGACCATGATGAGAGAGACACAGCTGAGAATCTGATATCAGTGATTAACACTAGAAAGGAATCCTTCTTTTTTTGTCATCTCCCAAATTACGTTTAGGCCAGTGTTTGTAGGTAGGTAGGATAAGCGGCTGCTAAAAAGCAGACTTATAGGACTATATTAACCATTCGAGACACCGCATGAGACACAATTCCCATTCCCTCTTCAGCCATTTTTTGAAGCTTTTGATAAAGCCATTGATGGAGCCTATTTTTAGGTTCCAAATATACCCAGGTAGTCCAGGAAGAAGTCGCCTAAGAGAGTATTTCTCCTTCTCGACAGCGATGGACAAGTGCAGCTTAGGTGTAAGATGGACTCCGATCGAAGAAGGATCGATTTTAATTTTTGCAGAATCAATCTCTTCAAATACTTCGTTCCCAAACTTAGTTTCAGTCAGAGTTTCAGTCACTTTCTTCAAAAGTCTCTTTCCAAATATTCTGTATAAAAGGGATCTTAAAAAAACAAAATCCGTCTTCGATTGGAATTCCTGAAGAATCACTCCCTTCAGGGATTCTTTCCATAATAGTTCCTGAGAGTACGACTTGAAAATTCGATTTTAATTCTTGAATAATCCCTCCTTTCTCAAATATTGTGTGCCATCTGGCCTCAACAACTACAAAATTTCTGAGAGTATCCTGAAGATTAACTTCCTGCAATGATTCCTCTCCTAGTAACTCCTGAAAGGTCGCATTTCTCGAACTTGCTCGCAATTCCTAAAGTAATCATTACAGCGCCATGAGTGACAGCCACGTTTACCATTGAAGATCCGCTTTGTTCTGTGATCCTTGGGTACTCGCCCGTTGGCAGTTGTGCTCCGAGTCGCATGCCTGGCAGTTAGTTAAACGGGCATGAATGTTTTCTCGCCTACTTTACCCGCTGCAGCTGCATCGCTCTGCCGAGTGCACATTGTTTGCGCATATCCTTTGGAAAATTGTGGCTTTATTACCCAGAGTAGCTCTTTTGTAGCAAACTAACTCCAATGCGAGTTACTGCCAGCCACAACATGCACGAGGCGAGCGTATTTTGCCGCTTTGTGCATTACCACTCCGAGTAGCCTGGCGTGTGTGCGCACTCGTAATGCTTGCAGCAGCGCAGCGCAGAGCAGAGTTAGCGTGTCCTTCGTGAGTGCTGTTGCGTTGTAGGCTTTGTGTTGGTTTTGTGTTGGTTTTGTGCTGGTTTTGTGCATTTTTTATTTTATTTATATTTTTTTTTATATTTTATTTTCTTCTTTACCGCAGTTTTCTTCTTTTTTTTATAAGTTTTTTGCATTCCCTGTTGTTGTTGTTTTTGTTTTTTAGTCGAAAGCCCACTCAAAGTTTAAGCGCAGCTGAAGTAAAATGTTTAACACAGAAATAGGCAAAAAAAAAAAAAAAAATTGAAATAAAAATAAAAATAAAAGTAAAAGTAAAAAGCAGAGCCGTGTCCTTTCTTGCCGCTTTGATTTCGAGTGCAAGTATAACATTTCCTCTTTATTTATTTTCCGTATATTCCAAAGTATTTTAAATATTTGCTGTAATTTTCTTTACAGGTTTGCTGTGGGTCAAGGTTTGGCGCTTTCATACGCTCGTATAGAGTACAAGAGCTGCGCTGTGTTTCACTGTATTTCACTCTCTATGTGTGTGCCTGTGTGTTTGTGTGAGTTGAGTAGGCGTGCGTGCGTTTGTGCGCCCCCTTTTTTTGTTGTTGTCGCTCTAGTGAAAAGTTCCTGGCGTCCGTGCTACGTTGAAGTTGATTGCAACTGATGGCGCTTTTCTTTGCGAGGTTGTTGGTGTTGTTACCAGCGTTGTTGCTCCTGCTCTAGCTATTGTTGTTGTTGTTGTTGTTGTTGTTGTTGTTGCTATAGTTGTTGTTGTTGTTGCTTCTGCTGTTGAAATGCCTGTCGCTTCAGGCTTTCAAATTGAATTTAATGTTACATTTATCATAATTTTGTGACAACTGCGCTTGTGACTCAGGATCTGCGCTGATATACGGGCTCACGTACTGGCACTAGAATATTTTTGCGTCTCGAAGCTCGCTTCCACACAGTGACGGGCGCAAAGCACGTTGCTGCATTATCCTTGCAGCTGTTAAATTTTAAAAATACTTCTTCTTCCGCTTCTATCAAACCGATACGTATATAATGGCATTTGGCACGATTTGCCGTGACGACTTGATGCTAAGATCATTAATATTTGGCCGCTTGTAAGGAGATAATGTCATAAGCTGACCTTTCAATGGTGCCGCTTGCAACAAGAGTTATGGCCAAAGTGAGTGTTGAACGAGTGCATTTGTGTTATGAGTGTGTGTGTGTGTAACTGGCAGCACTGTAATATCCTGCAGGACCTTAATACTCGTAGTTCTTAAAGTGCTAAATTAAATAGTTTTGAAGCTTAAAGGACAATCATTGGATTGCTCTAAGGAGCGGTGGGCTACAGAACTACGTAGAAAGAGAGAGATAGAGTGAAAGAGAGATAGAGATAGGGAGAGACAGTGAGAGAGAGACAGGGATAGAGAGAGAGAGAGAGGGATATAGAGAGAGGGATAGAGAGAGAGGGATATAGAGAGAGGGATATATAGAGAGGGATATAGAGAGAGGGATATAGAGAAAAGGGTAGAAAGAGAGGGATATAGAAAGAGGGATATAGACAGAGGGATAGAGAGAGGTATATAGAGAAAAGGATATAGAGAGATGGATAGAGAGAGGGATATAGAGAAAGCGATATAGAGAGAGGGATATAGAGAAATGAATAGAAAGAGAGGGATATAGAGAGATGGATAGAGAGAGAGGGATATAGAGAGAGGGATATAGATAGAGGGATAGAGAGAGATTGGTATAGAGAGAGGGATATGGAGAGAGGGATATATAGAGGGATACAGAGAGAGGGATATAGAGAGATGGATATAGAGAGAGGGATATAGAGAGGGATATAGAGATAGACTGAGATAGAGAGAGGGTAGAAAGCAAACGAGTGTTG
This sequence comes from Clusia tigrina, assembly GCA_920105625.2. Taxonomy (NCBI): domain Eukaryota; kingdom Metazoa; phylum Arthropoda; class Insecta; order Diptera; family Clusiidae; genus Clusia; species Clusia tigrina. The sequence continues at coordinate 161,519,415 of OV050033.1, read as the reverse complement.
ACATTTTCGAAACATAGCTTAAGACTTTTTCAGTAATTGGAACATAACTACATATACGGGGACAGAGAGAGGGAGAGTGACAGGAGAGAGGGAGAGAGGGCTACAAAAGAAGTGAGTGTTAGTGTGGAAACATAGTTTGAGATATTTCAGCAGTTGGTACATAACTACATATATACAAAAGAGAGAGAGGTGTAGATAGAGTAGGTGAGAGATACGTAGTGTCAAATAGAGAGAGAAAGAGAGAGAGTGGAAAACAGAGGGAGAGGAAGAGAGAGAGAGAGAGGAAGACAGAGGTAAAGAGAGAGACACTACAAAACAAGCGACTGTTGATAGTATAAAAACATAGTTTAAAACTTGGGATGATAGTTGGGAAGTAGAAATTGAGATACATAAATTGAGATACAAAAAACTGAGATACAAGCAACTGAGATACAAGAAAGAGAGACCTATGAAACCGAGACCTACGAATGCGAGTTACAAGTGAGTCACAAGGAAAGTAAGTACCGAGAGAGGTACAGAAAGCGAGTCAAAAGTAAAGAAATACAGAGAGCAATACAATAAAGTGAGTCACAAGTATAGAGAAATATAGAGAAAGAAACAAGAATGTGAGTCACAAGTAAAGTATGTACAGAGAGAGAGAGAGAGATACAAGAGAGTGAATCACAAATAAAGTAAGTACCGAGAGAGGTACAAGAAAGCGAGACATAAGTAAAGAATTACACAGAGAGTGAGATACGAGAAAAGTGAGTAATAAATAAAGAAATACAGAGAGAGATACAATAGAATGAGTCATAAGTAAAGTAAGGACAGAGAGAAATAGAAGAAAGTGAGTCACAAGGAAAGAGATACAGAGAGAGAAACAAGAAAGGGAGTCACAAGTAAAGTAAGTACAAAGAGAGAGATACAAGAAAGTGAGTCACTAGTAAATAAATACAGAGAGAGATACAAGAGAGTGAGTCACAAGTAAAGTAAGTACGAAGAGAGATACAAGAAAGTGAGTCACACGTAAGTACAGAGAGAGGTACAAGAAAGCGGGACATAAGTAAAGAATTACAGAGAGAGAGAGAGTGAGATACAAGAAAACTGAGTAATAAATAAAGAAATACAGAGAAAGACACAATAAACTGAGTCAAAAGTAAAGTAAGTACAGAGAGAGAGATGCAAGAAAGTGAGTCACTAGTAAATAAATACAGAGAGAGAGATACAAGATAATTAGTCACAAGTAAAGTGAGTACAGAGAGAGAGATAGAAGAAAGTGAGTCACCAAGAAGAGAGCGGGTATATTGAACTTGGATTTGTTAAGAGACCAAATATTCTACGTGTATCAATAGGCAGAACGATAGATCAATGGAATCAACCGTCAACATTTATCAACTACAGCAAAAAAGGGCAGACAGATCGTTCTGCATTGTCGGAACTTACCAAGCGAGAGTTTTTCACCAGAATCTGGTGGCAGTGTGAACCCTAGCAATGCCATTGAGGCGATCAGTACGCACGGCACAATTAAATTGAAAAAATAGTACAAAGTCTTGCGTCGTATCAAAATGGCGAATGTTATGTCAATATAAGGTTCTGGGCAGCAATTATAGTAGATTTCATTTCGTTTACCAGGCACGCCTACGACGATGACGCACATAACAAAATTGAGAAGAGAGAGAGAGAGGGAGAGAGAGAGAAATAAAAAATCAAAGTTAAAGAAATTTTTATTTATTTAATATGTTGAGAAATGAAATATTTATAATTGAGAAATGAGCTTTTAAATTAAGTTAGTTTTTATGTTTGTGTTGTAATTGCTTAGGTTATATTTACACTCGTCAACTGTTGACTTATTAGGGAGTTTACTGTGCTTTTTATGGGGAAAAATTATAAAATACAATAGAATAATGGAGCCACTTCCTTCATAACGGTTTGTAGTGGGTTACTGGCGAAGTTTGAAGTATTATAACTTTAAAGTGTCAATCAATGTTTGAAGTATTATAACTTTAAAGTGTCAATAATGCAGCTATAATGACTCTACAAAACAGTTAGCTTAATTTCCTTCAATATGGTTTTATAATTTCTTTGTGTTGTACCACAGAACTCATAGTAATAATAAGAAAAGAAGGGAATGAAGGGAAGGATTTAGTAGAAGTGTCAGAAGGACATAAAAAGCATAAAGTTATAAGCACGGGAATGCACCTCTATAGAAGTATGGTAGGCCGGACAGTCGGCAAAGTAGGAAGACTCCAAGCACTCAGGCATTGGTGCCCATTGCACTATGGGAATCCACCTCATGGTGACGCTCGCTTAGCACAAACGAAGAGCCGCACCTTTTCCTCTTCATTATCCTTTCATTCTCATATATACAAAAGTAAAAGTTGTCAGTCAACCGTTGACGAGTTTAATTGAGTAAATATTGAAAATTTATCAACGAATTTCCTTTCTGATGTTTCTTATATTATTTTTTATCAACATTTTGTAAATTGTTACCTAGTAAATCCCATTCGCCGTTCGTTATGAAACTGGAAATGTCGCCGCCGGCTTCATCCTGTAATTGTAAATCCAACTGAAATGACACAAAACAAAACATAAATTAATTTTCAGAAATTTTCAATTGAAGGGTTGTGGTAAAAGAGAAATCTGTGAAGGCAGGAAACAACTGCCTGGAGATATGAATAAGAAGAAACTTTGTAATGAAACTACTGGGAACAGTTTTTTCGAAACTCCCCCTGGAATAAGTTTGTGGTACTTCCGTTATTAATGTGACAATATTTTCCACTCAACTAGTCACTAGTCAGTTACTTCAAAGCCACCATAAAAGCAATTAATTACACACTTAGTTGAAATAAGGACCTAAAGGAGTTAACTGCACACTAAAAATAGATTTGTTTAGCTCAGGTGGGAGTGGGTCTCTCAGAAAATGCTCATTTAAGTCTCTTAAATAAGGACCCGCAGGAGTCAATGTTCTACACTAAAGAACGAAAACAACCGATTTGTATAGCTCAGGTGGGAGTCACTCTCTCACCATAAAAAACCCTCTTATGTCCCATAAATACTCGTAAAGACCCGCAGCAATCAGTGTTCTTTACTAAAATAAAGAATCAACCGATTTGTGTTGATTTCCTGCCCACCTTCAAGTGTCAATCAATTAAAGGCAATTGCCAGATTTGCCTTCTCAGACAGACGAGTAATTGAATTGTCTTCCTGACTTCGTGTTCTTTTTAAACCTAATTGAAATGTTTGATTATTTATGTTGTATAAACAACATCCACATCAACTGCTATACACCATCGCCATAAATACTTCCTTGAAGGACATCCTGTTGATAAATATGAGCAAATTTCTGGGCTAACAACGTTTCGCCCCCTTTGACAATTTCCCTTTGAAGAGTTAAGAAATGCTGCAAAATTATTATTTCAGCATTTTCAAAGGACCCAAAACTTTGTGACAATTGTGCAGGGCGTGGGTGTGCAAGTCAGTCAGCCAGCGAGCAGAGTCCTTTAGAAAATTTCAACAATTGCGCAAAAATGAAATTATTTGTTTTGTAAATGATTTTCACACAAAACAAGCAACAAAAACTTCTTTAATTAAACTGATGTAAATTTGAGTGCGTTTGCACAATGGCAGCAGGCGCCCATCTCGGAGCACAGCATATCAAACAGTGTTTATGCGAGAGGGGTTTTGTGTCCCCGCGCGCGCGTGTGTGTGTGTGTGTGTGAGCGAGTTAGCTAAGTTTCCTTGTGTGTGCTTAGAGTGTGATAATGCGATACAAAAGTGACAAAATTTCATAAGAATTTAAATTCATGCACAGAAAAATGTTGGCAGAAATTTTAATTAAGTTGCCGAATGTTGCCGACAAAAGGATGCTGAAGGGTGGGTGTGGAGCGAGCAAGGTCCTGGCGTTTAAACAGACTGGTAATTAAATTTAATTATCAATCACATTGCAGAGCAAGCAATAATAAAGTTTATCTGGGATACTGGGGAAGCAGACTGCGGAATTTCGGCGGAGAGTTTGTCAGAGCAGATAATTCAATCATCCTGTAATTGACAGACATGCATTTCCTATGACTGTGCTTCTGTGGTAATGTCGTTAAAGGAGTTAATGGAGTGTGTGATTTGACGGATGGATTTCCATGCAGAGATGATACAAGTGAAATAGGTAAGCGGAAATAGAAACTCTTCTACGAGGCAAAAAGGTTGTAGCTCAGATTAAACCAGATGAGTCGTTCTATTGTTTAGGCAAGGATACGAATCGAGGGTACGGGAGTACTTGCAATACCAACATATGTCAGTTGCTTCCATCTGATAGCATGAGTAGTCTGTAATAGCTCCCAAAAATTGTTACATTCAGATGGCCATTCGACTAGAGTAGCTCCATTTAAATAATCATTCGACTAGAGAGCTACTAAGAGCCTCAAATGAGTCTGGACCCCAAAAAAAGCCATCAAATGACAGTTTCTTCGAACCGTCCGATACCACCAGCGGTCCCTCATAGATTGAGGAAACGCTTATAGCTATATCTAGATGACTATGGGACCAGAATAGTTGCATAATTGTCCAAGCAACCACCAACTTCGAGGGAGTCGGGATCCTGGTAATACTACCAGATGTCAGTTCCTTCGAACAGTTTAACACCATCATAAACACTTGTATATATATATGTAGATAATTACTGGCTACGGATAATTCAAGTAAGGACAAGCTACTAGGGTACGGGACTCCTGCTAGTACTACGAGATATCAGCTGATTCCATCTAATATCACCAGTAGTCCCTCATAGCTAGTGAACAACATTCAGATGTTCAAAGCTTGGAGGGAGTCGGGTTTCTTGTAATATGTACCAACATATGTCAGCCATCTCAGTTACCTTTCGATCGTTCCCTTGTTTGCAAGTGGCCTTTGAATAAGGACCGTCAATAAATCCAGTGGGCTATCAAAGACATAATTTTCCCTATGAGTCATTATTTTCCTGTCTGATTGAGGGGAATTACTATTCTATCAATCTAGAATTCTTGCATAGTTAAGTTTTATCGGGAAATCAACTGAGGTAAAGTCACAACCCTGAGAGTGAGTAGAGAACGAGATGGTGATATTGAGAGGGAGACACACAGAAAGAGACAAGAAAATTTACATTCAGATGTTCAAAGCTTGGAGGGAGTCGGGTTTCTTGTAATATGTACCAACATATGTCAGCCATCTCAGTTACCTTTCGATCGTTCCCTTGTTTGCAAGTGGCCTTTGAATAAGGACCGTCAATAAATCCAGTGGGCTATCAAAGACATAATTTTCCCTATGAGTCATTATTTTCCTGTCGGATCGAGGGGAATTACAGAAGAGGTTATCTATCAATCTAGAATTCTTGCATAGTTAAGTTTTATAGGGAAATCAACTGAGGTAAAGTCACAACCCTGAGAGTGAGTAGAGAACGAGATGGTGATATTGAGAGGGAGACATACAGAAAGAGACAAGAAAATTTACTGATACAGAAAGAGAAAAATAGTGCGAGAAATCGAGATAGTAGGACAGAGACTTCGAATACTTCGCCAGGCTTTATAGGACAGGGAAATTGTTCCCCGGTAAAAGCCTAAAAGAGTGGTTATGATTTAGGCGTTTACCTGGGAAAAATTGTTCCCAGGTAAAAGCCTAAAAGAGTGGTTATGATTTAGTAGAGTAGCTGAGCAAAATTGTTCCCAGGTGGAAGAAGCATTGATTTTTCCATGGTATAAATATGTTTTTGTTCAGAAAAAGAGGCTTGAAGATCTCTCTTCAATTGTTGTCAATCAATATACTTATATTCTGGTTGTTTCGTCTGTCTATCCAGCCGAAAAAGAGTCTCCTATATAGAGATTATTTGTTGGCTACACAATTGGGTCAAGTTGAAGTTCCTCTAAGACCAAATTAGCGATCGTTCAGTATAAAAACGTTCAGTATGTGTGTTAAGATTTCACATGGGTGGAAATATAGGTTCTTGTATAGCACTGGCGGTCCAGTTTTAATGCTTGGATGGACGTGGATGGACTATTTTGGGACTGCAATGCTGAGAATGTCCACAAGAAATCCACTTGATATAATGCAATTTTCAATTTGGGCGATTATTTCGACTCCAAATCAAAGCAATGGCCACAAGTCCAGGCGATAAAGGTGCAGCCTAAAAGTAGGCAATCAATTGATATTCATTATAATAATAACTTCCTATGCTGCCGTGGGGGAGCAAAGGGCTGATATTGATTAATGGGTAAGTAATCATAGTTTCGATTCCACCATTTTGTACAGATTCATGGCCCCCTTTTAGGTGGCACCATTACTGTATGTTATACTTTATGAATACTCATTTCATTTAACAACATTCTGGATTCTCCATAAGTGCGTTCGTTCGTAGCACTTCACTAAATCCGTCCTAATTACGCTGGCTCAGTACTTGCTGAGCCACTTTTGATGTCCACTTCTGAGGAAAACTGACAGCAAAATTGGCACTTAAAATTCAAATAGTCAACTTTTCCAAATTAATTATACAATTAATTGTTGCTTTTATGAATGAATGTAGTTTGAATGCCACTTCGACGGAGCCAGCAGAAGTTTGTGGGAAAATTCCCAACACTCTCGCCGCCGAATGAAAAACTAATTTTATTTAACTAATGAGGTAGCAAATTAAAAACACTTCACCGCAACATTTTCCCCTGAAAAGTTGGAAATATTAAAAGTTTCGGCGAAAAAAATGTTCCCCCAAAACGGAACTCAACACAATCAGCGGGCGCTGCAACAACCACGATGGCAGGATTTAACCATAATAAAAACAACATCGAAGAGACGAACGGAAAATCTTGAAGCGCAATGGCTTGTAATAATTCATAATATTTCATTTGCAATAACAACAACAACAGTAACAGCAACAACAACGGTAGTAGCAACATCAACAACAAGCGTAGCAATAGTCCACAACAACACAGCAGAGCACAGCACCACTGCCAATGGAGCACTCTCAGCAAAGTAGCTTAGCAAAGTTTTAACTTCAACCAAAAAAAGGCAAACAAAAATTATCTCAACAAAAAAAATCTCCGGCAGCAAAAACGATTTGGAAAACTTTCGCTCGGCCATTTGTGCTGCGCCTAATTCTGTGCCGCAGTTTGCAGCACATCAGTGCAACTGTTGCCAATGCATAAATACGTATTTTATTTTTATTGGCGAACTTTGATCGACATCGCAGCTTGGCCCCATATCGCAGCATACTTTTAGGCATTTCGATGAAGTAACTATGATGTCTGTGGGCATTTAAGAGCCCAGGCGTATTTGCCTGTCCACGGTAGCGACGCTTCAAAGCAAACAGCGCAGATGAAGAGAATTTTATTAAACGCCCGAAATGCTGCAATTAATTAAAAGCAAAGTAAACTCAAATTCCCGTTGAATGCCGGGCAGCGGCGTTATTGAGCAACTTGTCACAAATGCTAATTCAGATGATTTCGTCGAGACGACGTCCAACTTAATCTAAAATGCTGAACTTGTAATACAAAAAAAAAACCCCAAAACTATTGATTGCGCCTAAAATGCTGCCAAACTTTTTACCAAACACTGGGCTAAACGTAATGTAAACGTTTGGGGTGTTGTTTGAAGGATGGCGGGGTTTTTACGCTCTATGAACGCGGAACAACAATGAAGCCACCAGTAGAAGAAACAAATATAGTAAACATCAACAGTCGTTCCAAGTAAGTAGACGTAAGCGCTTATCTCAGGCGTTTATCTCCGTTTTGGACGGACTTAAACGTTACTTCCGCTCCTTCTGAGGCAGCCGTCTGCCAGCGCTGGTCCTGGCGTTTGTCTGGCTGCCAGGGCAGTGTGTGTGGGGCTGCCAGGGCAGTGTGTGTGGGACTGTAAGGAGAGTGTGTTTGGGGCTGCCAGGGCAGTGTGTGTGGAGCTGCTCGTTCCATTTCGGGTTGGGGTCTGTGGAATTTTGAAGTACTGCAAAACTCTGTTCAAGTTGTGCTTGTGCCCGTTTCTACAGCGTACGCAGATAAAACGGCGGAAAAAACTTATAATAAACTTTCTATTATTGTGTCTGTCAGCGTAAATCTTTGAAATTTGTTAGTTTCTCATTCTGCGAGTACTTGCGGTCTATTTACTTTGGCTGCAAAATGAACTGAGCGTGTGGCAAATGAATTCAGCGTTAACTCAGCAGAATACACACGTACAGCTAACACAAGGATTATTGCGAGGAGGGCGCTTCGTGGTCCTTGAAAACACAGAAGTCAATGCCAACAATTCGCTAGAAGTTCATTTGTTCATGCTCCATCGATTGTAGAAGCAGGAGTACAGGAAGCATACTTCAGTGGCTGCAATAGACGAGAGGAAGTTTAGAGTAGTCGTAAATTAGATTGCAGCTCCCATGATGAGGGCTTTGTGGATTCACCCAAACTACTCGTACTAATTGGAGTCGAACAACGACGAGGGTCTGGTGGATTTACCTAAAGAACTCTTACTAATTTGAGAGGAGGATTTCGTGGATTCATCTAAACTACTCATACTAATTGGAGTCCAACAACGAGGAGGGTTTTGTGGATTTAACTAAACTACTCATACTAATTTGAGTCGAGGGTTCTGTGGATTCACCTAAAGTACTCCTACTAATTGGAGTCGACTAACAATGAGGATATGTGGATTCACCTGAAGTACTCGTATTAATTGGAGTCAAGAAAGTGCTTCCAGTGAACAAAGTCGTCTGCCAATTACATGATTCTATTCTAGGCTGAATACTACCAACGAAAGTGCTAAACTAAACTGAACTTCATAAGTGGAAAAGGGGTAACATAATATAAAACTGATCCTTTGAGTCTCATCCTTTGAGATATAGTACGCAATATCACTATCTAACGATTTATTACCACAATAGGTCCTTACGGGCAGCGGTGCCAGTACTTCCTGAAACATTAAAGCTAAATATAACTATTTATGGCATTTAATATTTATTCATGTTTAGTCATGGATTTAAAAAATATTATTTCATTAAATTATCTTCTCTTTTTACCGATTCGTAGCACTTTTACTAACACTTTACTCAGTCAACACCACGTTTTGTGTATATTGAGTTCCGATTACATTTATTAATCTCTTTTAGCACATAATTCAGCTCCACATTTCCTGAACCGGCCCGCTGAAGGACTAAAAATAAATTGCAAACGGGGTCACAGGCGACTTTTTGCTTCTTATGCGAAAATAATGTTTTCACTTTGGCAACTTAACAACTCACTGACAGGGACCCTGACCACTGTCTGCTGCAATACGGCGATTTCAATTTAAATAATGTAACGCCCATAAATATGCAATGAATTTGTTTGTTGTCATTGTGATATTGTTGATTTTATGCTTTGGTCTCCGTTCGTGCTCGCTTTCTGCGGCTTTGTGTCAATACAGAAATGCCGCATTACTTGTTGACATTATGGGAATAGGATCCGATGAAATGACGGATTTGCGCTGCGGTGTATCTTTGTAAACATATTTAAGTTTTTATTTTATTTAGTCAGTATTTTTGCAGGATGTTTTCTGCTTCGCGGAGAGGCATATTTGGAGTATGGTAACACAAAACCAACACTGCCCGGCTTGTGTTGTGTTGGCGTTGGCTTTGAGTACTTAAGGGGTGCGGTTGTGGGCTGCCGAGTCGTCACTTAATGTTAATGATTTCTTTTAGTTTTACTACGTTATAAAACAACGCATCAAAAGGAGAGCAAAACAAAGAAAGAAATTGGAAAGGATTTCACTTAGTTTCAAATAGATTCGACGAGAGACAATTTCTAGTTATAGTTATTAATTTAAAAGGGGGGTGAGGGGTTTCCATATATCTTGCTGTCCCTCTCTGTCATAGTATGATGCATAATTTAGTGAATTAATCTACTTTTTATTGGATTATAAACAAACAAAGGGTTTGACACAATTCAGTGATCCAAGTAGAATCTTATTTTCTTAATAATGTGTTGGAACCATTTTGAAACCAATTTGGAACCAGTTGGGAACCAATTTGGAACGTTTTGATACCAATTTGGAACCAATTTGGAATTTATTTGGAACCATTTGAGAACCAATTTGCAACCAATTTGGAACTAATTTGGAACAAGTTAAGAACCAATTTCAAAACAATTTGGAACCAATTTAGAACCAGTTGAGAACCAATTTAGAACCAGTTGAGAACATATTTGCAACCAATTTGGAACTAATTTGGAACAAGTTAGGAACCAATTTGGAGCCAATTTGAAACCAATTTGGCACCAATTTGAAAGCAGTTGGGAACCAATTTGAAACTAGTTGAAACCAATTTGGAGCCAATTTGAAACCAATTTGGCACCAATTTGAAAGCAGTTGGGAACCAATTTGAAACCAATTTGGAACCAATTTGAAACCAGTTGGGAACTAATTTGGATCCAGTTGAGAACCAATTTGGAACCAGTTGGGAACCAATTTGGAACCAGTTGCGAACCAAGTTTCTGCTATTCATGAGCAAAAATTTATGAGTATGAGAAGTGTTCCAATTACTTCAACAACGTCTCTGAAAGTGATTCGGGGAGTAGCGGTTGAATTTTCTCCAAATTTATATCCATGTACTAGGACGACCGGACTTCATCTTCAGTTGGCTTCCATAGAGACGAACCATGAACGTAGGAATCACAAAAGCCTGTTTTCATCTTTGTTTTTACATATTCAAGAACTGTTTGATTATATCCTCAGATATATGGGCATTATTTGGGGCCTTTGACATGAAATAAGATAGAACATTCATTCATTCATCATGATTTCAGGAATTTCTCGTATCTTTTCTAAAGATATATATGTATATATGAAGTTAATTCGTCCACTTCTGGAGTATATTAAGCCTTGCCCACTTGTCCATCTATTTATAGCCAAATATTGTAAAAGGAATAACCCGAGGGTGGAGGTTAAAGTCGATTTATCGTTACGTAATTGGATGTGGTTCAAACCTCGAAGGATTTGTATAGTTTTTGGAGTAGTTCGGTACACAAAGGTGCCTATTTCCGATGCATCAGCATATCTTAAGCAACAAAAAAGCTACAGGGATGAATTCGACTTTGCACCCTCAGATCAACACGGTGCGAATTGCTTTTTTCTTTATGTCTTGTTGTTTGGGTTTGATTTCATAGTTGGCCTTCGGTCTTGGAATGGATTTCTTTGGGCTCTCTTGGGCGTAGTTATTCCTTTTACGTTGGTTTTGGGATCTTATTTAAATTTTGGGTATATTTCCCTGACCTATTTCCACTGAAACAATAGCCAAAATTGATCCTTGTGTCATTTGTGGGTGGTTTTCATTGTCTTGGCATTTTGTGAAGCTGTCTCTTCTTCAATGTTTCGGGTAATCAGTTGGTTCGTTGGGGTTTATTCCATTGATTTTTGGGATCTTTCAATTCATTTCTGGTTCTTTTAATTGTGAGTTTATATCCATGCGGGCTTCTTGCAGGCTGTTCCTTATTTAGCGTCTTTGCAATTAGAGGAGCCCTTTGCTGGCATTGTTTGTGGGCGGCTTCGTAGAAATATTCATCATTACTTTTTATTATAATTTTTATTTCTGTTTTGGAAATAAGTGCTGCCACAGCCCGGGAACTCCCATCGTGCAACCGAGAAAATTGCATTGCGCCATAAACCGAGCCAGGTAAGCGGCAAAGTAATGTGCTCTTTTTTTCGTCTATGCAAGTTTTTCACTAGCGCAATTTTCACACATTTCCCGTGCCACTCCCTGCGAACAATTAGAAAAACTGCTTAAAAACATAAACACACAACAAAAGTGAAATGTGCAGCAGTGCCGGAGCTGGCTGCATGTGGGGCAATAATATCCTTGCGCACCGGCGAAAAAACCTTTTAATTTTCCTTTAGCCACGGAGCGGTGCAATTTGCTCGGGCGCTGCTGCTTCCGGCGCACGGTTTAACTGCATTTCCTGCTGCCGTTATCGTTACCGTTGTCGTTGCTGAAGATGCTGCTGATGATGCTGCTGCTTCTGCTGCTGATTCCACTGTTGTTTCTGCTGATGCTTCTACTGCTTCTACTGCTTCTGCTGCTACTTCTGTTGGTGCTGCTGCTCCTACCACTGCTGCTGCTTCTGCTGCTGCTGCTCCGTTGTTGCAGGTGCCACTCCGTTGTTGTTTCTTCTGCACTTTTTTAATGGCTTAGTGCGGTGGCAGCGCTGGGGTTTCAGCTGGCGCAGCGTGTTTAAATTGATTTCGCTTTCGATTTTGTATTTCTGATGCTGCTGCTCGGTTCCGTTGCTTTTGTATATATGTGTGTGTGTGTGTGTGTGAGTGTTGTGTTTATGTGTAGGTGCGCTCCATTTTGCTGCATAATGCTGCAGCCTGGCAGGATGCTATTTGTTTGATTTTTGTTTTTGGACGATTACATCGAGGATTCCTCGATTATTTCTGTTCTTTTTTGTTTGTTTTTGCTTTGCCATGAGTTGGCGCAAGGATTCTTGGCTGTGAAAGCGATTATGCAAAATTGTTCCTATTTATTAGTTTTTTCGTTAGAGAAATGTTTATTTTATGGGCATTATTTTTCGTTTTCGGTCGATGCGATTCCGTTGCATTGCATTTCATTTCCAAAAGGAGAGTGCAGCGTTTGCTTAATTGCAATTAAAATTCGATGATTCGACGATTTGTTTCTGTGGCGCACACTTGTGAAATTTAGTGTTGCATACTTCAAGGAGCATTTTGTGGGTTCATGGAGATTGAGGCACATACTTGAGACTAACTTTGGTAATTTGTTACTATTTAGCAATTTCAAAATGAATTTAACAAGGTAATAGGTCTGGGCTTGAGAACAAAAGGTTACGCTGATGATATATATTGTGGGTGACCATGAGGAGACCATCTGATCTCTTCTGCAACAGGCCCTAAGCATAACCAACAGCTGGTGCAAGGAATAAGGAGTATCCTTAAATCCACAATTGTACCATTCATCAATCGAGGAAAAGTCAAACTGACTAAACTTTCATTAGATGGAACAATTTTAGAATATTCCAAAGTGGCGTAGTGCTGGACAAAAAGGTTACTTGGAACTCACATTTAAATTTCATAACCAATAAACCAACAAGAGCATTCTTTGCATGTCAGCAACTTTTTGGTAAAGCCTGGGGAATCTCCTCATAACTAATATACTAGTCATATAACACCATAGATTTATAAACACACGCCTAACTTCACATCTAAAACACTTTCATCACCACCGCTTTCAAGTTACAACTGCACACCACGTCATGATATTGGTACTATTTATATACTTCAGTTGCTTTCGAAGGTATACCAAAACATTCCATAACAAAGTTTATTGCTAATGACAATATAGCATAATGTATTACCTGTTGTTTGTGCCTTATCATTTATGACTTGTTATTTATGACTTACTCTTTGTTATCCTACACATTGTAAGGTGTTTCAGAGTTTCCTTGGTGTTCCTGTTGCCATTTGTAGGACTAACAAACATGCTTCCTCCTGGCGGAATCAACTGAGTTTCGTTCTTAGTAATCTTACTTTTCAAACGATCTTTTCAAAGTATCCTTTCAGCCTTTTCGTAATCGCTGTGTACTGGTGTATTTGTGTATTTTGTAAATTTATCATCCAACTGCACAATTCTGACAAATAATGCCTTCCGAGTGCGCTCTGTTCAGGTGAACTTTGGATTGTTGTGCTTTGAAGCTGTGCACTCTGCTGTGCTATTGCCGCATGTAAGGACTGCAAATTAGCCAACTGCAAATGCTTAAGTTGCTGTTGCATTTGTTTTCGTTGCTCCCTCTTTACTTATGCGCATATTTATTAAAAATTTAATATAGCAACTTATCTCTTGAAACTAACTCTGGCTCTTGTTTATTTACTGCACAAAGTGCAGCCTTAAATGTGCATAATTTCCATTTGAATACGACACGGGCATGCACACTGAAATGCGCCCACCTACACACCCGCACCCACCTACACACCCGCACCCACCTACATACCCGCACCCACCTACACACCCCAACATTCATACGGAGCACTCACGCCGTTACTGCAACGACCGCAAACATTTCAGAGCACCTGCCCTGGCCCGGGTACCAGGTGACTGCAGGCTACAAAAATTGCAATAAATGCAGATAAATGTTAAACCAAATATTAAAATTTTGTTTTTGTTTCTCCTGGTTTGGTTTCTGCTGCTACGGTCCCTGTTGTTGTTGTTGTCGGTGTTATATTTGCTTTTGTTGTTGTTGCTGTGCACATGTGCCGAACGCGTTGGCATGAAAAACTTTGCTACAAACTGCATATAAATAAATAAAAATTCATGATTTTTATACGCAAGCACACAAAAACCGACTGCACAAGCGGAGCGTTGTGTTTGTTGTTGGCAGGACATCATCCCTCATCTTTTCCAATATAAGTTGAAACGTTTAAAATTATTGCCAAAGGCATTGACGACAGTTTATGAAGTGAACGAAAGCGGGTTTTTAAATGCTGTCAATTTTCCTGTACTCTTAAGCAGCAAAGTTCATTTATCATTTATCGCGTTGGCGCTCCTGCTCGAGCACGACCAAGTTAGAGAGCCGCCAGCATTACGTTGGGATCATAATGTGCAACTAGGTCCTTGTGCTGTTGTGGCTGTTGTTGATGTGCTTAGCTCTGTGTTCGTTCGATTGCGAAATTGATAGTGTTTTCGAAGTGTTCACACGTCATTTGACAGTCATAGGCTGGCAAAGGCGGTGAGGCGGTCTAGAAATGCGTTTATGACCACAGATAATACTATGAATAGAAGAAAGTAGATCAGATATCAACCTAAAATGCAGAAGAGAGTGGAACTGTGTTTCATAAATGACAACTTTGAGGGATCAACTCCTTTCAACAGAGCTCAGCTTGAGCGTTCCTATGCATTCCTAAAGCATTGTTCTCTCAATAGAGAAAATTCCAACTGTGAAAACGCAATTCAACAAAGCTCAGTTTAATCGTTCTTGTCATGGGTTAAATGACAACTTTTAGGGATCAGCTCCTTTGAAGGGAGATAAGCTTAAGCGTTCCTATGCACGCATAAAGCATGCCTAAATTTTTCAATGGAGAAAATTCCGAACATTCCATTCAACAGAGCTCAGTTTCAACGTTCTTCTCATGGGATATTAATGACAACTTTGAGGGATCAGCTCTTTTCAACAGAGGTCAGCTTCAAGGTTCCTATCATGTATTAATCTTTGATCAGATGGAACGTGATTTGATTTCTTCCCATCGAACATAAAAATATGTCCGCGGAGTTGATGTTTAGCATACTAGTTCAACCGTCAATTTTCAGAGATCCTCAAAGGGTTTTCTTTACGGGAGTATTATAATGATCACTTTTGTTCTAGTAATCGGGTAGTTCTCCGATTCCGAGGACTATGGCGACATATGTGTAGTGTTGGCGGCTTCGTACCTCAGTTTATACATTGGAGCTTAATAATTCTGTTCCATGAATAGAAAATCATCACAAAGTGGAAGAGAAATTATCACAAAGTAGAGGAGGGAATCAGCTCAGATGATGAGAAAGAAAAGCAGCTAGAACTCACAATGGAATCGATGATAGAATTGGTATAAAATATGGGATTGGCATAAAATATGGGATTGGTATAAAATATGACTATGATGACCAGCAATGAAATACTTGGCTAGGATGATATCCAATTAAAACTACTGAAGGATAAAATGTTCTGTCAGGAAAGAATGATCCCCAAGTTGAACCACTGAGGGACAAAATTTGGTGCTCTGGTTTCAAGACATTCCGGCCCAAGGCCATAAGAATTACCGGTCTCTCTACTGCTCGAAATGGTTCAAAACAGGAAGATGAGTATGTGAGAATTATATCTGTGTCTAACAATGATGGCAATGTTTTGAAGCCAAAAGAAATGCTGGCAGAGTTCTAGGAGAAGAGTTCCCTACAAGCACTAAAACCCCAAGGTATACTTTTCTACTAGTTGTCGTCTACATTATTATTGAGCCTCCTCGACTTTAAATTTTAGACTCCCTTAACGAATTAAATTCATCCCCTATCTTCCGCATATCGAGCTTAACATTTACATAAGCTCAGTACTATTCATGGGAGATATATGCCCAGTAATTGACAAGTCTAAGAAGGAAGTAGATATATACAAAATATTGTACGAGTACATGAAGCTATCACAAAAGGATACTCAAGAAATTATCAAAAGTACGCTGATGTACGCAAAAATACTATTCGAACAAAATTTTCCCTTGGAATCATGTTGAAAAGTGAGAACCTTTTGAAGGGTTCTTTAGAAGTCCGCTTCTTAGCTGTAAATGGAACTGGGATAAAATAACCCCTTAAACCTACTACAATCAAGGCTACTCCCCGATGAATACAAAAAAATTGATTGAGTGTTAGACCAATACTCAAAAGTGGCCTGAAACTGTGCAGTATGACAACTCTGAAGAGAAATCCATGTGTCCTTCCAAAGGAGGATTTTACGATCAATTAGCGTAAGGAATAAGGAAGACATCCATGTAAATATTCAAGGATAAGGAAGACATCCAAGTAAATATTGAAGAGTAGAGTCTTACCAACAATTAGCATAAGGAATAAGGAATAAGTCCATGTGAATATTCAAGAGTAGAGTTCTACGATCAATTAGCGTAAGGAATAAGGAAGATATCCATGTGAATATTCAAGAGGAGAGTCTTATGAGCAATTAGGATAAGGAAAAAGGAAGAAGTCCATGTGAATATTCCAAAAGAGGCTTTTACGATCAATTAGCATAAGGAATAAGGAAGACATCCATGTAAATATTCAAGAATAAGGAAGACATCCATATAAATATTCAATAGGAGAGTCTTACCAACAATTAGCATAAGGAATGAGGAAGAAGTCCATGTCAATATTCAAGAGTAGAGTTCTACGATCAATTAGCGTAAGGAATAAGGAAGATATCCATGTGAATATTCAAGAGGAAGCTCTTACGAATGATGAATACCAATGCAAATTCAACGATGATCTTCATTTCCACATCCTTCAATTAACGCTTCAATTCTGTCAAAAGATGTTTAAGGAAACATTAAAGCTTTCATGGCAAGTGCACTAAATATGGAAGTAGGAATCTCAATGGTGTTCCACTAATACTTAAACAGGGACGCCCCAGATTGCGAAGGATTAACATCGATGAATTTAAATAATTCGATGTCAGTAACTGCGAGTAAAGGATGACATCATTTTTAATGGATTTACTGGAGCGATGCTGCAAGAAAGTTTGCTATAGAAAAGTTTGCTAAAGGACACTTTGTAGAAGGGTAGTTTGCAGAAAGTTAGTTTGCAGAAGGGTGGTTTGCAGAAGTCACTCTTACTTCAGGAAATTTTGTTATAGGATACTTATTGACAGGATACTCTTTATTTGGAATAGTTTACTAAGGGATATTTTTGAATAGGATACTTTGTTATAAGATAAGATAGCCGCAGGATAATTTGCTGTATTTGTCTTATCAGACATAAAACTATTGAGAATATTTTGCTAAAGCATATTTTTCAATAGGATACTTTGCTGCAGGATAATTTGCTGCAAGGATTTTTGCTACATTTGTCTTATCACATATAAAAATTTGTGTCTCCTGTGGAAGTGATTCATAAATATTGATTTCCTTTTACATACTTTCTCGCATTATTATCCTACATTCCCAAACATGCCTTTGGGACACGTTGAGTTCATCTGTGATTTCGTTCCACATAATTGCGACCGCTGTATTACCCTGTTTCATGCTGTGTGCCATTATCAGAATTCCTTTCACCACTTGAGTGGCCAAATTGCTGTGAAACTGCGTTGTTTCACTTAGAAATTGCACTCTTGCCATGCTTTCATAATTATTTAATTAATTTCCAAGGTTTTTTGTTATTTTTTGTGAGTGATGAATTTTTGGTTTATTTGCGGCAATCATGTGTGCATTTGCTGTTACCAGCACGTTGCCATGGCTTTTCGGCAGCGGGTGCATTTATGATTCATTAAAGGACATGAGAATCAACGCAGTGAGTGCAGCTCCGACGCTCAGAGTAATGAAATTGAAACATATCAAATATGAATGAATGCGAAGCTTTGAAGTCGCTCCAAATTGCAATTAGTCAATGGCACACATGACGTGCCACTCACTGACTCCCTTAAATAATTCCAATTAAGCGGAATTATTTAAATAACATAATATTAAATTATTTAAATAATTTATTCAATTTTATTACAGCCCAAGAGAAGTGAAAGAATACAAATCAGTGCCACAGAATTGTGGACTTTAAGAAGCTGTTGCCATGATTTCTCAGAAAGTTGCCGAGTTTACCATAAATGAGGTACCACAAGTCCTCAGCATCTAATCAACGATGCATTTTCAAAGGTTTGGATCCTAAAAATAGTACCTGGGGCCTACTTAGTAATATTCCATTCTGCCGAATTCATAATTCGCCTCATGCCAGAGATCCAAAAATGCAATTCCAAGCTACAACGGAAGAAAACATTGATACAGTGTACAAATTGGTGCTGGAAAATCATAATTTTAGCTTGCGAGAGCTAGCACAGTTACTAAACATCTCTCACGAATCAGTTCGTATCATATTAGTTGATGTTTCAGGCATGAGCCGTGTCGCAGCAAGACCTGTTCCAAGAGAACTGAATTTGTTGCAAAAAGTGCATCGAAAATCGGTTGCTGAGGATATGCTTTCTCGAGTCGTCTGTGATCCCACATTCAGGCAACTCATCATAGCTGGTGATGAGACAGTAGTTTATGAGTACGACATGCAAACAAGTCAATAGTCAGCGGAATGCAGCACCAAAGAAGAGCCGAAACTATAAAAACCGCGTCGAAGGCGATCAAAAATCAATGTCATGTTCACTATTTTCTTCGGTTATCGTGGTATGCGAAATTCTGAATATCCTTCCACGAGGTAAACAGACAATAAGGAATATTATTTGGCAGTTATGAAGCGTCTGCGCGAGAGTATTCATCTTAGAAGGCCAAATTTATGGAAGGATGACAGATGGTTTTGGGATCACAATAATGCACTCACAAGGCTATCATTGTGAATGAATTTATTAGTACCCTTGCTTCAATATAAGTCTGATTAGAACCACTGTTTCAGTCAAATTAGAACCACTGCTACGGCTTAAGGCTTTTGCATAATACTGCTTCCATATAGGTCTTATTAGTACCCTTGCTTCTTTCAGTTCACTACAATACCCCCAGTTGTCGTAACTCACCTCCTGCAGTTCATGTCGACTGCTTTCGACTGCGAAAGAGTCACCTGCATTGATGATTCATGCTCCACTTACTATGAGACAACCTCATTTATGACTCATGACTCATGTCTTATGACATTTGGGAGAATGATATGGCAATATTTAGTAGCAGATATAGCAAATTGCAGATATGAGTGTAATGCAACGTTTCTATGAGCTGAATGCCCATTTGTTAAAAGTGAACTAACTATGTCGATACAATATTAAACATTATAACGAATCTTGATTTGCTTTTCCCCTCCACACACATACATGCATCTTTGTAGAATTAAGTTCGCCTTTGAAACGAAATCAATGGACTCGTTACCGCAAATATTTGCATGCTTTGTGAGTGCTGCTAAAAGCAATCTTGACAACGGTTAAGCTTCCTTGAATTTGTGGCCAAATATTGTGCACACGCAATTGGAGCACTGGAGCGCTGGATGCTCAATGCAATGCTATTGCACGACATTCAGCTGGCGGTTTTATTACATGTGTATGTGTGTGTGTGTGTATATGTGGTTGAGCATTGAATTGCCGCTACTCCGTCTAATTGATTGGTAGTGGACATGGCAGACAGCTTAAATAAAATCCTACCTTTGCGGACGACCTCGGCTCGACTCCACCATCTCGCTCGCAGGACGAGTAACTCTGTTGCCAAGTTTTCTTAATAAAGTTTTGGCCAGCAATTCGCCTGCACAGCTCTTGGCCTTTTTTGTAACCGTATTTTTTCAATGCTCTTCTTTTGCAGCTTTTATTAGTAAAATTAAGCCAAAAAGGGAGCAGGACAGCAAAATAACCGCATTGCCTTCAGCTACAGCAGCAACAGCGCTGACCTTTTGCTGTTTTGTATGTAAGAGTGTGGTTGTGTGTGTGTGTGTTAGTGTATGTGTGTGTGTGCGGTGAGTGAGGGGTGTATGTGTTTTGTTGGTACATAGCTCAGTCCATTAATATAACATACTTTTAGGTGGTTTGCATGGGTTTTTCCATACGAACTTAGCACTGGTTACTTTCTGTTTGTTGCTATATTTTACAATACATTTACCTTTTATGTTGGAACATAAAAGTCATGTGGTTTATTTTGCAGGCGAACTTTATTTTTGGCTCATAAATTAAACTTACCCTAACGAAAATGCGCTCTCCGCTCCGTGGCACTAATGCCGAGTGTATTAACTATTTTAAGCCAGCTTAATATGGTTATTTAGTGTCCGACTCGCCTTATGCATGTACACGTATTTGCATTTGTGGGTGTCTGTGGATGAGTGTGCGCCCCTGTTTGTTTGTGTATATTGCTAAATTTATCGAAATGCTGTTATTATACCCTCTTAAATGGTACATGGAGTATATTTTAATTTTACGGCAGCATAATTGCACATTAAGCAACAGGCGCATGACGTGCCCAACGTGGCGTATAAGCGTTATTTAATTAATTTCACTTTTTCCCGTGTTTATGGTTGGGTGCCGTTGCTTGTGTGTGGGGCAAGGATAATTTAATATTCAGCTCGCATTGATTTGCTGCAATTAAAGTTCATTTGCACATAGTTACATTTTGCAGCAATCCTTACGAGGAGGGTCAAATTTATGGTTCCTTATGAAGGGGGGGCAAATTTATGTCTCACACACTCTCCGAGATTTCAACACAATTTTTTCAGTGGAGCGGAATCAACAGAGAGACTCTGCTGTCTTCAAAGATCTGTCAGTCCACTAACTGGGAAGAACAACGAAGAAACTGAGAGAAGCCTCTAACACAGCAATGTAGAGGAAGTCACTGCAAACTCAGATTCCTTACGAGGATGGCCAAATTTATGTCACACACAGTCTCCGAGATTTGAACACAATTAATACAGTGAATGTGAAGTTGCACAAGTGGATCTTTCATTCCACTACCTGGAAATAACAATCGATACTCAGAGAAGCCCCACACAGCCATGTAGAGGAAGTCACCACAAACTCTGATTCCTTAGGAGGAGGTCTAAATTTATGTCTCTCTGAGATTTCAATATATTTGTTACAGTAGAGAGAAAGTTGCCCCACTCAACTCTCTCAGACTCTTTGCTGTCTTAAAAGATCTGTCATCCCACTACCTGGAAAGAACAACGAAGAAACTGAGAGAAGCCTCGAAAACAGCCTTGTACAGGCAGTCATCATAAATTATGATTCCTTACGAAAGAGCCCAATTTTATGTCTCTCCGAGATTTCAACATAATTATTTCAGTGAATGGGAAGCTGCACCACTCAACAGAGACTCTTGTCTCTTAAAGAATCTGCCATCCCACTTCCTGGAAAGACAAGTGAGTAAAAAACCTGAGAGAAGTCTCCACGACAGCCATGTAGAAGAAGTCACCGCAACTTCCACTTTGTCGTAATTGAAGTCATCTCAATTGCTTTGATTTAACATGCCCTTCTTCCCATTGTAGGGGTGTGAAAACCACTGACCATGCGGCATGTTAAACCTTAATTTACGTGCCACAGTTGCAAAGTTTTGTTTGAAAATCGTACACAAAAGTCAAACCAAAGATAACACTCAAATTGTGGGCTAACTTTAAAACGTGACCTTGACAAATGCCACAAGCATTCATTCCCACACACACCTCCTTTAGTAATACTGAGCAACGCCTAAAAGCATGCAATGCTTAAATAATTGCGTAAGTTTTGCTTGCTCTGGTTTCCGTTCTCGATTTGTTTTCTTTTCCTTTTTTCTCGCATTTTGCTGTCGTGCACAATTATGCGAAATTAATTCAAGGATAATTGTGTATCGTAAAACGCACACATGTAATTATCAGAGGGTTGTATGGAGGCAAGCGTCCATGTAGGGTTGGGGGAGAACTTATGTGTGTGTTTGTGTATATGTATGTGTGTGCGTGTTAGTATGTCATTGTTGCATTTTGTAGCCGCATTTTTAGAGTAGAGCATTTTAAAAACCCTACTTTCCGGTTTGTAAGACATTTCTGCAGCAGACATGCATTTGGAGAGGAAGCTTTGCATTCCCACAAGGAAGATGGCAACTGTGTACCTGGGACTGCTTTTCGTAGTTTAAACTGTGGGAAGTTTAAACTATATACGAAGTGGGGCCTAATATATGAAGGTCCTTTGAAGCAAGACTGCTTGAAGACGAGCAATTGAACCAAGTGTCCAAATGATTAAGCTCAGGGGTATAGGATTTGTACAGCAGCACTAAACTAGGCATTACTAGTACTAGACTTCAAAGAAATGATTTCAAGTGACTGCCAATAATGCATTCAGTTCCAGTGAGAGACTTGATACTTGGCATCCTATGACTTTGCGTGCCATCGTGCTACTCAAAATGACTTGAAGTCACCTTAAACTGACTTCATTTTACTTCAATTGACTGCTCTATGCAAAATACGTATCGTTCAATGACTTTACTAATAACTAATAATGATTTAGAGTGACTTCAAGTGACTTGAAGAGACTTCTATGATATCAATTGACTGTCACTGATCAAATCATGGGTATTTAAGAACTTCGATAGGATCTTGAAAAGCCTTCAGGGGATTTCGAGGTATTTAACGGATCGCCACCAATGGTGTTAATAACTTCGTTGGATATTTATAATAGTTTCCTATGACTTCAAGTGACTACAAGGGACTTCAAGTGATTTCAATTGACTTCAAGGGACTTCAAGTGACTTCAAGTAACTTCAAGATACTCCAAGGAACTTCAAGGGACTTCAAATGGCTTCAACGGCCTGCAAGTGACTGCAATTGCCTCCAAATCATGTCAAATAACTTCAGTGCACTGTCACTTTTATCTTCTTTCCATTGAATAAGATTGTTAGCTCATTGTCTTCTTTACATTTCCAATATGTCATACTGCTACTAAAATTATTCTTTGTTAAGGACTTCCACAGAAGCCTGAAAAGGCTATTCAGATAATTTCGTAATATTAACAGTGATTGGAATTGATTTCAAGTAGGTAGGTAGGAGTGGCCGCCCAGTTTGCCCAAAGCACACTTGAGCACACATAATGACCCATTGTGATACCACGGTGTGGCGCCGTTCAAGCACTGACTAAAAAGTTCCCATACTTGGGATGGTGATAATCAGCGCAAGGACAGCGCCTGATTTCAAGTGATTTTAAGGGACTTCAAATGATTCATCACCAGTCCTGTTATGCTGATGATCGTGACTTTATTAGATACTTATAATACCTTCAAAAGACTTCAAGTGAATTTAGGGGACTTCAAGGACTTCAAGTGATTTCAAGTGACTTCAATTGATCATCACCAATGATGTTAATGACTTCATTATATACTCCTAATAGCTTCGAAATACTTCAAGCGACTTCAGAGGACTTCAAGAGACTTCAAGGGACTTCAATTAATCGGCAACAAATCTGTTCATTACTTACTTAATAATATACTTAATAATATAATATAATATAATTTATAGCATCGAAAGACTTCAAGTGATTTCAAGCGACTTAAAGGGAATTCAAGGGACTTAGATGATTTCAATTTATATCAAGCAACTGCATTGGAATGCCAATAATGGAATCAGTGACTTCAAAGAGATTTCAACTACCTTCTTCATAAAGAACCAATCATCCTCGGGATAACATTATATCTGCACAATATATCTAAATCATATCGCGGTGTGTAAGGGTCATTTCGTCAATAAAAATTACCACTAGGAATCAGTTGCTCTCAGTGGTTCACCCATCTCTACACGAAAAACAGACTTCCATGAAATTCTAAGTCCCTTATTAGCTGCCATCACAGCGCATTCATTTTCTTTCCAATGCTACATCGAATATGATTTAAAGCCTTCAAACATTCTTCAAGGTAATCCTCGTCTCACGTGCCTCAAAGGACGACATTCCGTCTTAGCTCTGCTGTCGCATTCCGCATGTAGCGTGCATTTGTAAGCAATGCGGTTTCTGGCGCTTTGTGTGCCATTGATATACAAAATTACAGCAAATTGCTTGATCGCTGAGTATGCAAGGATGCCAAAATTTAATGCCGCATCAGTACAGTGCAATCAATTAATGGCATTTGAAATGTCATTTGGCCAAAGAGCCCAACGTGGCGTATACGTAATTTTGTATGTGCTTATGCATAATCCCCATGCTTCATATGCCTAATGCATGCGGCTAAGCGGATATAATGCGAATATTTAGCTCAGCAATTTATAAGTGTGCAGCGTCATAAATTCCACATAAAAATTCTGCTATGGTATGCTTTGTTATCCTGTCTTAGACTAACAAATTTCCCTGCAAGTACACATTTGCTAATAAAGCAGACATGCAAGCGAACGAGCACACACACACACACACACCTGTGTGTCCTTCACTCGCACATTTTTGCAGCGTGCATGAGCAGAGTGGAGTGCGAGGATGTGGAGGCAGCAGGATGCACGCGGAATTGCCGATGAGCTAAGGTACACAGTGGCAGTGGTAGTGGCAGTTGCAGTGGCAGCGGTGACAGCGGTGACGGTGACGTCGGCGGCAGTGGTGCATTGTTAAGTCCCTGCTTACCACCTTCGGTTGCCATAAATAAAATGCCTGTGAGTTGATGTTGTTCTTGCCGTTGCTGGCGCTGGTGTTGGCAACATTTTGGCAGCTCGCTCACACGTTTGGCACTGACACCAATCGCTGGTTGTGTGCGTTGTCGTTACATCCCGCTGTTAGCGCTTGCTTTCGGTATATTTATTTATGCTTTTTTCGTCCATTTTTTGCTTCAGTTTGTTTTCAGTTTTTTTGTTGTTTATTTTTGCGTCTTCAGGTTTGAATTATTTACTCTATTGACTCACAAAGCCAATGAGCAGCGCCGGAGTGCGAGGAGAATTTCGTTCACACAAAATGAAATTTAAAGTTGCGAAACTATGCGAATGTGCAGTGGCATTGGCAACTGGGGACTGTGCACTGCGCGCCAAGGCGTGGCTGCTTGGCAGGAATGCAGTGGTGCGCGAGTTGACGGGCGTGCGATTGGAGTGGCGGCTGCCATCATGCGCTAAATTGCAAACGTGCGTAATGTTGAGAGGAGCAAAAACAAAATAGTACGCGAAAAAACAAGAATAAAGTGTAACATCAGCAAAGGAGTGAAACCAGTGAAATGAGCAAAAAACAGCGAAGGAAAAAAGGGAAGCAGAAAGCGAATTTCAAGGCTCTCTGCGGGAGGTGCGTTCGTAGGTGTGCGGTTGCAGTTTGCATACACTTGCATGCAGTTTATTATTTATGGCAGTGTTGGGGGAGGGGGCGTGTGAGTGCGCTTCAAAGTATTTTTTTAAAATAAAAATTGCATGAATATTTAAAATTTTAATATGCAAGAAACGTACTCAGCAGCTGCTCCCAAGGGTAACGGCGGCCGGACGTACACCGAGCTGAGCACTGCGGCAGTCCCTGATTTAACTGGATTAAGAATGGCAAATCATAAGCTTCATGGGACAAATGAAGGCATTTAAAGCCACTTCACACCGCTAAAATGCCGCAATTGACAAATAAGTTGGCGCTGGAAGGAAACGTGTGGTCTGAGGGTGAGGAGTGTGACATAAATACAATTATTTGGGAATAAAGATCCACTACTATTTGTAACAGGTATCAATCGGGAGTGGATGGACATGGAGTGTAACACCAGTATGGCTTCTATCTCTTTCCATCTATTATATTATAATATATCACCTATTTTATATACCCTGATCGAGCGAGAGGCATTCGTTTCTTATGCTCAAAGCTCCAAAATCCTGGGAATTATATTTTATATTTACATAGGTAGGTATAGGAGTCGCTAGAAGAGCTGACTTAGGCCATCATTGGACTTTTGTGATACCTCGTGAGGCACAAGTCCCAAACCCTTTCAAAGGTCCAGCGATTTGAAGCTTTTAAAGAAGCACTTGATGGAGCTTATCTTCTTATTTGCAATATCTCCCAAAGAGTCCAGAAAGTAGTTACCCAGGAAAGAACGTCTCCTTCTGGATAGCGCTGGACACATGCGTAACAGGTTTACAATGGACTTTTGCTCCTCCTCCCATGCAACTCCTGCAGAAGTAGTTAGAGGCAATACCCAGGCTACTACCATGAGTAACCAGGCTCCAGTGTCTCGTTAGGACACTAACTAAGGTACTTATACTAAGTCAATTTAGAGATAATAATTAATAATCTTTGGAGCGCTTGACATTTATTTCCGGCCAGGCTTGTCTAGGTATTTTGCCTCCTGTACCTTCAGACCAGCGCCTACCCGCTGTGACTAAGGATGTTGCATTAATTAAGAGCTGTGTTTGTTGGCATACCGAGGCTGAGGCAATAGGAATATCGAGGTTTGACCTATCTGGTTGAATCGGTATGCCAGTACCATCTCGGGCCAGTTCATCAGCTTCTTAGTGGAATATCTCTGTGGCCAGGCACCCAGCTCAGATGCAGACGAGTCTGCTTAGCTATCTCGTCTAAATTTGCGCCTGCGTCCACACCATTGACGCGGCATACAGAAGAAATGGGCTGCGAGTTATTTGCATGATTCCCATGAACCTGCGGGCGAAGAGGGTGGGGAATCTTTTCCACGACAAAGGGCCACATACGGCAAGTGTAGAAGAGCACATGGCAATTAACAAGGAGACGACCATTCAACAGTGGCAAGCCCAGAGGGACATATCTTCAAAAGGAATCTGGACAAGGAGGCTGATCCCCAGTATTCAACAATAGGTAAGCAGGTCATAATTATCACATCTAGCAACTGCTGACAGGACATTAAGGCTTTCGGGCATACCTGTACAGATTCCACTGGGAGGAATCCGTCTGGCGCTCAAACTGTGGAGGTACAGAGATAGAGGATCTCAGACTTGGCTTATTTTATTGTCCTCAATATAAAAGTGCTATAGAGGCGTGGTGATGCTCGACAACATAGTTCAGTATAGGCTTGAGAGCCCGGAGAAATGGGCCGCGGTGTATGACATGAATGTTTGCATTATGTAAGATCTCAGCCGGTCATCGGAAAATAACTAAGAGCGGTTCGCTGATCATACTATGCTCCGTGAAGTAATACCTTGCGGTGGTTCCGAGAGGGGGAGGTGCTTTTTAGTGGGTAAGAATCCCACTCTACTAGTGTCGAATGCGGCCAGTGTCTTTTTGAAGATTTCCACCTCCGTTCTAGTCTATGAAAAAAACTAAAAATAG
Source organism: Clusia tigrina (assembly GCA_920105625.2). Classification (NCBI taxonomy): domain Eukaryota; kingdom Metazoa; phylum Arthropoda; class Insecta; order Diptera; family Clusiidae; genus Clusia; species Clusia tigrina. The sequence continues at coordinate 161,492,077 of OV050033.1, read as the reverse complement.
AAATAGATAGACAAAGATAAAGAGGGACAGACAGAGGCAGAGACATAGAGAGAGAGGAATATATATAGATAAAGAGGGACAAAACAAAGGCAGCGACATACAGAGGGAGTGACAGAGAGAAAGAAGCACAGGGAGAGAGATAGAGAGAGAGATAGAGAGAAAGAAGGACAGACAGAGGCAGAGACTTACAGAGGGAGAGACAGAGGGAAAGAAACACAGAGAGAAAGAGAGAGAAAGCTAGAGTAAGATATAGAGAGACAGACAAACAGGGAGATGGGCTTATTTTAGATACAAATCATTTAGGTTAAGAAGATCTGCTCAATCCCCGCTCAGAATGGTTGAAGTCGGGCGTCGTGGAGATTAAACTTTACTCTGCTTAGAGTTAGGTTACAATGCAGCTTGCTCCAGGAAGACTCACTTAAACACTTAAAGGCTCGTTTTGATACTATAAGAACCCGGCGCGACTTCCTCATCACTGGCGTGGGAAACCAATGTGATTCTAATATTTATGGATAATAATTGGATCAAACCGTTGAGGAAGGGTGAGCCTGCGAATTAGTGTTTTCTCCTAGTTACCGAGTAGACACATGAGATGGAGAACGGACTTCTCCTCCTCTGCAAAGACGCAACCGCGACGGAAGTCATTAAATGGCAACCGTAGTCTTTCAGCCTGTTTACTTACAAGAAGTGTCCCGTGAGCATAGATATAGTTGTGATGATGGGGTTTCTGCTGAGGTTGAGTAGCTGAGTAGTTGGCCTCTTGGTTATGGTAGTCAAAGTGTGGCTGGCCACAGCTCACGTATGCTACCCTACCCAGTATCGTGTTGATTCTTAGATGTAGTGATGTTTGATATTCCATTTTACTGAAGCAAAGGAGAAGATGGAGGATATTTCACTACGTGAAGTACACAATCCTGGTCAATTCGTCGGCCTCGGCGTTAATTAAAATATTCCTATGTCCAGGCACCTGATATAGGTGGGCTTGTCAATTCCTCGCTGAGGAAAGAGTGCTGCGGGAAAGAGTGGTAGTCCAGAACAAGCTCTGATATAGTAATTACACTCACAAAGGATTTAATTGCTTCCTCTTCAGTATTAAACTTATACAAATATTGTCAGAGGAGCCAAGAACGGAGTTAATTCTTAACTCGATCTCTATCTCGGTCTAATGGTTTTTGAGGGATGTGAGACTCTAAAGTAGTACCTTGACCAATGACCTTTCACTTGGGGCACTTCAATAATGTTCTTTCACTATTGAACGTTCCCCAATGACCTTCAATAATCACCTTTCGCTAATCACCTTTCTATAATGACTTTTTACTAATGACTTATTATGAGTAAATGATATCAAGTAAACTATTACCATGCCTGTATCGTCAGAAACTCTTCAAGATTCATGTCTATACATGAATAAACTTTAAATGCTGTAAGTCAAAAGTGATAAGTCATTAGTGATAGGTCCTCAGTCCTCAGACATTAGTGAACATTGCCACGTAATCATTTGTGAAAAGTCCTAAATAATATGTCATAAACAGTTGGTCATAAACAACGAATCAGATATCTTGCTTCCTCTATTTCCCTAATGGCATGCATGGAATAACCTTGAAATGAGCCATTGTAGTGGTGGTTGCATAACGGCACACTTAGACCAGTTATCGTATAATGTAGGAATGAGGTGAAGGCAGCCATCAAGTCAAGTCGAGTAGTTCAGTTACGACTTGGAAGCAGACGGAATTGGAGTGTATAAACGAGTAGATATAAATATATAGTAGTTGGAATGCTGAAGCCAACTCCCTTGAATGTTTTAGTGAGGATATTTTTCTAATATTCTGTCATTATCTGTCAGGAGAGTCTGCACAGACTTACTTATTCCTCCATAGTTCTCTCCTTGAGAAATGTATGTCATGTCTTAAATATAATATAGACAGGTATTTTGTGACAATGATAGTGCCATTGGGAAAGCAATGACTACTTGGACTAGTTCCCAGTCTTATCTGCTTAATCAGTCCTAGTGGCAATGTTTACTTACTTAATCAGTCTTAGTGACTATCCAGTGTCCTTTTATATACCAATCTACCACTTCCTTATGATTTTCTCCCAAGAATTCCCTCTCGGCTACCATAGTTCCTGGTAAATCATGCGGTTATACACAGTTTTCTTCTGGGCCTTTAGACTATTACTATCGAAACTCTTGTTGGGAAATACCCTTGAGCACCACTTACGCATCACTTCACTAGTGACGGAAAAAATGACTGAATCTTCAACTTCCTACGAAGTTTTGCTCTTCTCTATTTAGCTGCTGGGGACATCCCTGAAAGTGGCAATTTGAAGAGCTTTGTTAGCAAATTTCCTCTGCTATTCTCCATTGTGCTGCTGAGGTTACCACCATACCACTGCTGAGGATACACCACTGTAAGTGGTTATCCAGCCAGCTTTGTTAACAAATCTCGTTTGTAGTTCTTCTCAATTGAAGCAATGCTACTCAATCACGCACCGAAATGCCGCAATAGTTCAGATTTCACATGCCCACTCCTTGCTCGACTAATTACAAATAATTCCCATACAAAATCTTTGCTCAGCTCAGCTCAGCTCTCACAAACAATTCTCCATAGCAGCTGGTAAGGATTTGCATATGAAATTCACAGCAGTATCGTAAATTTAAAAAGACTCTTTCCTTGAAGAATCCAAAAGAACCAAAAAGAAAAAACCAAAATAAACGACAGGAATTTCCACTTCACATGTGTTGAAATATTGCCAACAGAAAAAAGCAACGCTCTTGCTGCGCCGGCTCCAGCTCCGGCTCTGACTCTGGCGCTGGGTGTGGGTCTGGGTGGTGTTGGAAAAGGAGGCGTCGTGCAAACATAATGTAAAATTGTTATGCCTTTTGTTTTGAAGGTTGACAAATGTAGCGCGTCGTCAGGCTCGCTCCTTGCAGCGCTATAAAACGTACTCTGAGCGAGAACAAAAAACACTTGCAAGGAAATTTTGTCGTCCTTGTCGAAGTTTGCATTTCGCTTTGCTGTGTTTTTTTTTGTTGCTGCGCCAAATACATTTTAGAATTAGAAATTGGAATTTAATCATGTGTCGCTATGAAGACTTGAAGACTTCCTTGGCAGGAATTTCATCAAAGTGCCGGGGCTGAGCGCTTCGGCAGAAAGTTATTTTATGGCGCAAGGCGTGCTCGTAATGGGAAATGCAGTGAGCGATTGTCAGTAAGTTTGCGTAACGAGAATTTAAAATAAAATTAGATTTAAACTTCTATCAACGGGTAAAAGAGCCTTAAGAGTAGTTAACTCCAATAGAACAAGGAGTGACACAGGCGCTGATGACGGGGCCAAAAGCTGTTCAAAAAGTTGGTAGAGCTGCTGGCTTAGCTACTGATGCGATGTCTTTGAGTTTGGAGGGAAATGAGATACGTATGTAATCTTTTCACACTCATTTTTACTGGTCATATAGCGAAGCAAATCCGAGCTCTTAGAGTTCAGTTTATTGGAAGTAGTAGAAAAATGTAATCTCTGGCTACGCCTGCCATTGCTAGCTCTCCAAGTTATTCAGACATGCTCATTTCAAGAATATAGATATATATAAAGTGGGCGTATTAATGGTAGCAATTGTTCTACAAATGTTTTCTGAGTGTTAAATCTCACTTCAGCTCAGTCTCTCTTTTCATTATGGGGCTGCGATCTCTTCAAGAAGTCAGTGCATACAAGACCGACAGAACATGAGTAAATCTACTCAGGAAGACACACTGATCAATAATATATTTGATATATAATAACAATAATATATATATTCAACTATATTGTATTATATATATATGTTCATATGTGTCACGCCTACTTTTAGATGTTTGAAATATTTGCTCAAACTCATTATACACTACAAAGTGTGGGTAGCCGGTAATAAGGAAGAAATACCTACTAGGAATGTTGCGCTCTGTATGTCCACGCCTACTTATACATGTTACACTACAAAATCAATATACCCAACATACACAACAAAATGTTTTGGTTCCCTTAAAAAGGGAGACCAATAAGAACCCATTAGGAAACCGATCGCTCACGAATAGTTCATACAAACCACGCCTACTTTTGGATGTTAGAAACTCAATATATACTACAGAGTGCCGGTATTCCTTAATAAGGGAAATGATGAAGTACCCACTAGGACACCGATCGCTCAACAATAGATCTGTATGTTCATATGTGCCACGCCTACTTTTACATGTTACACTACAAAATCAATATGCTTAACATACACAATAAAATGTTTGGTTCCCTTAAAAAGGGAGACCAATAAGAACCCATTAGGAAACCGATCGCTCACGAATAGAACTGTATGTTCATACAAACCACGCCTACTTTTGGATGTTAGAAACTCAATATATGCTACAGAGTGCCGGTATTCCTTAATAAGGAAAATGATGAAGTAGTCACTAGGACACCGATCGCTCAACAATATATCTGTATGTTCATATGTGCCACGCCTACTTTTACATGTTAGAAACATTTACACTACAAAATCAATATGCCCAACATACACAACAAAATGTTTTGGTTTCCTTAAAAAGGGAAATTAATAAGAACCCATTAGGAAGCCAATCGCTTGAAGGGTTTCAAAATCTTTAAATTTGAATTTTTGAACAATTTCTTTCGCTTTTCCTTCGATTTTCAAGAAGGTTTTTTTCCACCAGGACTTTAAATGCGAACATTTTTGAAACAACCACGCTTATTGTTGGTACAAGTTTCCCAACAAAGTGGCCCATCAACAATTGCCCATCAAGTCTAAATGAACACCAATCTGAAACAGAAGTTTCATAGCAGCAGCAGCTCCTCTTCAGTTGCTGGTATGTGGCTTCAGCCCTTGTTGCCTAGTTGAGGAGGTGTTCCCTTTTTAGTTTCTGTGGATTTTGATGAACTCCTGCGCCACTCCTACACAGAAGGTTTTTGCTTTGAACCTGCTTTTTCAGCTTCCTGCTGCTGACTTTTTGCAAGCTGCTTTCTTTCTGCTGGTTTTTTGCTTCTCACATGTCTAAAAAAATCCTTCTCCGCTTCAGTCTGTGGTGGTGCTGGTGTGCTTCCGGCGGGTGGAATTCCATGTAAAAATAAGCGCTTTTTCCGACTTTCCAGCGCAGTGGTGTTAAACTGTTCATCAACTGGTAAAACTGATTTAAGCACTGCACCCATCTACGCCCTGGAGTTGCATTGCTCACAGAATTGGCAGCGTACGCCAAGGCGTGCGTACACTTGGCAAACGATTTGCCTTACAAGGATTTTTCTATGCACAAGAACACAGAAGAATACAGGAGCATGCACGAACACACAAAGACACCGAAGAACACAGGAACACACACACACACACACACATGAACGCAGTCACGCAGTTACGAACACTCACGCACACTTCTGAGAGTGGCGCTATGCGAGATATATCGAATTTTGTGGTTTTACTTGGGCGTGAAGTTCTTGCGAAATTTCTGGTTGCTACATTTTAATGTAATATTTTATGTGTCAACTTTTTCATTGCCAACTGAGCCGAATTTGCGGCAGGCAGCCAGGAGCGTTTCGCTTCGCACACATCCGCACACACACACGCACACATCTCGCTAGAGTGAGTATCCTTTTGCTTCACAGTTTGCGGTTAAATTTGGTAGAATTATGCATTTGCGGTACGTTTATATAAGCGAAACTGTTTCGCAATTAGAAATTATGGCAACTGCAGTGCTCTGGGTGTGCGGCTGCCAAGCGTCGGAGTTGTTTTCGCTCTTACGACCGACCTTGGTCTTGTATTAAGGAAATTGGAAATGCGGTCGTTGTGTCGGTGTGGGTTTCTGTTAAAAGTTTCGCTCAGGAAATAAGCAAAAGTGGTCAGTCAGATCAATTTAACTTAGATTGAAAATTGAAATTGATACTTGGCCCGGAGCCCGGGGCCCATAGCAGTGTATGAGTGTGTGCCTTCAATTGACATTGACGCATGTCAACATATTTAACATATTTCCATTTCATTTCATATTCACTGCTCACATTCAAATGACTCTCAATCAAACGGCGATTAAATATTTAGCACTTTGTTTTGCTTTTTTATACAGGACTATTTTTTCAATATTTTTTCTGTTTATTGCCAATTGCCGCTCAATTCGTAAATGAAGTTAAGCAAACAAATAAATTTATGCGCGCCTTTTATTGGCATGCAGTGCCATTTTTTGTGTATGGCATTCGCCTCCAAATTTGTATATTTTTCCATGCTCATCAGTGGCGTTGTATGAAAAATGGTCCATTAAGCAAATTACGCACAAGGAGACTACGGTACGATTGGCATTGCTGGTATATTCGTAGGTGTCAATACCACAGGAACATAAATAACTATTTTTTTTAAATTACGGCACTTGGGGAAAGTAACTAGAAATCCAAACAAGGTGTGGTGAAATATTAAAAGGCTCTACGGATTCTGGTATTCGAGCCAATCATCGATATATTTCATCTTCCAAAGTAGTTCAAAATCCAAATTAGGTGAGGTCAAACATTAAAACAATCTTTGACTTTATGTTTAATAAGGATTCGAGCCAATAATGAATATATATCATCTTCTAAAGTAGCTAGCGGTCTCAAGACTAGGAATGGTTTCGCTTCTAAAGTTCGCTAAAGAGCCTCACGTTTTACAGCTCCATATTACGAATCTTAAATGGATATCTATCTGATGCCGAAAAGGACCTTGCAAGTTTATGAGTGGCTTTCACAGATGGCCTGTGTAACCCAACCGAGCCTAACCTTCCAAAGTAGTTAGAAATCCAAACAAGGTGTGGTCAAACTTGAAATGGTTCTTCGTCTTTATATTTAAATTCAAGGCAATATTGAACCTTCCTACGGTCTTTGGTGCGTTGCAATTGATATTCAAATATTTAGTTTCAATTTGTCCAGTTATTTCTTACCCGAGTTTTCCTCACCAATAAAAACTATTGTCACTAGTTGCTATTTCATTCACTACTATCATCTCATGTCAATGTCACCGATATTTCCCTTAAGAAGATCTATATTAGAGATCACAGTTTCGGCTATAGATTATACAAATATCACTGTGGAAAGAATATATCAAGGAAAGGTTTCTGAGTTTAAATATAATAATCTCAGCACCGCAGTTACTCGCTCCCCAAAAAGTAACAGAGTCCCTAAGTTGGTGCTTTTTCAATATTTGGCAGCAGTGGCAACAATATTTCTGCCAATCTTAGCATTTTTATATGAACACTTTTTATCCTAAACACAAACCGTAAAAAAGTCGCACTTGGGTGCACATTTCTCCTCGCTCATGTCATATAAGCAAACTAATTCCAACTCGTTAATAATATCGACTACGCTAAGTTTTGTTGCAATTCCATACAATTTTCAAAAGAAGCGATATAAAGCGAGACGAGGCTAGCAAGACGAGGCTGGCGAGTCGAGGGTGTAGAATCGAAGATGTAGAATCGAAGATGCAGAATCGAAGATGTAGAATCGAAGATGCAGAATCGAGGCTCTAGAATCGAGGCTCTAGAATCGAGGCTCTAGAATCGAGGCTCTAGAATCGAGGCTCTAGAATCGAGGCTCTAGAATCGAGGCTCTAGAATCGAGGCTGGCAAGTCGAGGCTGGCAAGTCCAGGCTTGCAAGTCGGGGCTGCCATGTTCAGTCTGGCGAGGGTGGCGAGTCTGGTGAATTGAATGCTGCTTTTACTTCAAACTCTTACAATAGATAGAATTAAGGTCTTTCGGAGAACCGTCGTTGAAAGAGGTCTCCTGTATTGTAATTATGAGGTTCATTTGTACCAAGCAAAGAAGGTCATCAATTCAACAATAAAGAAGTTATAAGAGCGCGATAAGACTCCTTGAGTATGCGACTATTTTTTCAATAGAAATAACTCCTATCAGTGAGAGTATTCAGTCTCTTATTCTACATAACTTGTCAATTCATAACTAAAGTGCTCTATTGTTCTATATTGCCATTTTATAGTTAAACTCTGTTACGAGTATCCATAATGCTCGAGGTCTTGGAGGTTCTTAATCATTACCAATGAAGCCGAAACCACAAGTCTAATTTTTACTCCGTTACCATTATCATTACGGTTATTTTCACTTCACTACTGAACTGTTCTGCAATCTTATTTGGCTTTATTTAGTGCAAACCACATAGGATCGTTGTTATTGTCTCATAGTATGAGAGAATAATTATATCGTATAATTATTATCGTATCCGTTATGACTCATAATAAATCAGAGAGAGAGAGAGGGAGATGGAAAGAAGGTGTCATAACTGATGTCATTTGTAATAAATCAAAGATAGAGACAAAGAAGCAGTCATAGTAAATCAAAGACAGAGAGAGAGAAAGAAGGAGAATCCATATTGATATAGCAGCATGGATGGTTATGCCTCTTAATAAAAGAGAGAGCGAGAGAGAAAATGAGAGACATAAATAATGCTTTATCAGTAAAAACTACCATTTTCGAGAACCAGACAGTCTGTTCAACAAGAGAGACACGGCGTTAATTCATAGTTAATACGTACATATAACTATCTCTTTCGCACATTGCAGTCATTTGTTTACATATCTATGACGTCAAATTCATATCAGCTCAGTATTGTGCAAGAGAGAATTAAGAGTTTGACGAAAACAGTTCCGTATACGCGAAGCGGGATGAGGCCGTGTTTTTATGCACACACCCGAAAGGACCGAAGATGTCCTTTGCTAATGCAACTAAAACAATTAGGAAGTCCATATACTGCGTTAAGAAGTGGATGAAGCGGTAGGATGAAGCAAAATACACAGATGACTTTACGGAATGTGAGAAATCGACAGCAAAGTAAGAGCAGTATGTATGGAATGTTCTACACAGAAATTACGTACAAGATGTGTTTATGTTTAGTCATGAATATTGAAAATGCTGTATCGTTACAATATTTTATTAAACATTAGTAAATACAAGTGCATGGGAGACGATATCTGGACTTTTCCATCTTGGGAGTATAGCGTCCATTTGCCTCCTGCTTCTGGTTGTTTAGCCAGGAACAATTTAAATTGGAGTTTATGTTTTTATGTTTTCTTTTTCCTTCCTTGTGAACCTGTTAAGAGCATTTTATTTGCATATAATTCACCGCCACTGCACAGTGGCGGACTAGGATAAACACATGAAATATTTTCGCATTTTTCCAATGAATTTTTGATGAATATTTTTGAGTGGAATAAATTGCCTGCCAATACAAACAGCAAAACAAATTCTTTTTTAATCTACAGCCAAGCAAGCAAAATCAGACAAGAAGTTGTGTGAAAATGTGCTGCGCCACTTGCACCCATAAAAAGGAAGCTCGGTGGCTGCTCTGCTGAGATAGGTTTCGTTTGGGACTAGGATGGAAAATCAGGGCACGATTAAAACAAATACCAGAGGAGCAACAACAGAAACTGGCCAAAAAAAATTCCAATACACTGAGGTGTAAAACACACACACACACACAGAAATACACACAAACACACTCGTGTACACAAACGTAAACTCAAATACAAATACTCGAGCAATTCATCACAATTTGGCACAGGATGTGTGCATGTTTGGTGCGAGGAAGCCTGCACAGCCACACATGCGACTACAGCAGATACACTGATATGTAGAAAAGACTCAGTTCGCGGTTGGAATAAGCGAGAATTGCAGCTAAAACCGCATTGAATATTTATGGGCGAGTATTGTAATACCGGATATCCGGCATTACTATTTATGCGCGGCGGCCGGCGACCCTTGTAAAGAGAGCGCCCAATGAATTATTCCGCAGTTGGCGCAGTTAACATGATGAAATTTTAACGCAATGAACTTTTTTCCTCTTTTGTGTTATTTAGTCGCGCAGTTTTTTGCCGCCGCCGCCTCTGCAGAGCGGGTCGAAATAAGCGCATTTGCAAATTTGCAACACTGTTGTAAATCGTTGTTGGGGTTCTACTACTGGCGAGGCAAATGCAACGGAGCAGGATGTGACCGCGCGTGATTGCTACACTCGCAATAATCCCCCTCACACTCCACTGCTCTCAATTCCATTTAGCAATTCCCTGCATTAAAAGCAATTTAAACTGTTACTGCTCCCGCTGTTCCAGCCCGAGTTGGCGTTACTGCGGAGTCTTTCACAGCGTGCCTTCAAAAACTGGATCCTATTTCATAAAAACCTCTCGAGCAAAATGGCATTTTTTTGTTCTAAGTGGGGGTTTCGAAAGATTTCTGGGAATAGAGTTAACACTGAACTTCAATTGACATTGAGAAGAATCAATGCCAATGCGGGAATAATGCATTAGCATTGAAGAGAAGTAATGCTAAAGCAAAGTAGGTCATTACCTCATTACTTAAGTATCATGGTAAAGTGTTTGGTGATGAAGAAACAATTCAGTGGTATAAACAAATTCAATTCAAGGACGAAGAATATATTTGAAAAATATCAATGATAGTTCAGAAAGGATTCATTAGTATTGCAGCGAAGTAAAGCTAAAGTAAAGAAGGTCAATATAACATTACTTAAGCATTAACTTCAATGGTAAAGTGTTTGGTAATGAAAGAACAATTGCGTGATATAAACAAATTCAATTCAAGGACACAAAGTGATTGAGAAATATCAATGCTAGTGCAGAAAGAATTCATTAGCATTACAAAAAGGAAATGCTAATGCAGAGTAGGTCATTACCTCATTACTTAAGCTTTAACTTTAGTAGTAAAATATTTGCTGAATAAAAAGACTTTAAAAATTCAATTCAATGAAAATGCCACGCTCGTCATTCGTTGCATTAATCAATGCCAATTAGAATACTTTGCATTGGCATTAGCAATTCAATGCTAATGTAATACACAAGTTCGTACTCCCAAAATAAACCCAATATGATACCTTATCAACTGTCACCGGAGTGTCTGAGGGAGTTTCTTTTTGAAATAGGGCCCTGATAATCAAATTGAAATTCGTATGAATTGAATTATTGAATCTGCGGGGCCATGGTTCACTCCCCCAGAGTTGAATTGAAACAATTTGCACAGTTTCAATCAATTTTACATTTGCCCGCTCCTTTGTTTTTGCTTCTTTTGTAATTGTTTTGCGCCATGCTGAACTTTCGCTTTTAGAGGATAAATAAAGGAACATAAAAAAAGAATATTTACGCAACAATTACTTACAGGGTGTTTTTTGTTGTTTGCTGTTTTGTTTTTAGTTTAGTTGACTCTCGGCTGCCACGCCAAGCACGCCAATTGTGCGCTTGGAATTGCATTTCTTAACAGCGCACACCGTGGTGGCACCACCAGCGCAGGGGAGCAACCGGGGCTGTTTGGCTTCCTGCCGTTCGCTCTTGCCACGCTTTGTTAAATGTCAATTACTTTTGCAAATATTTGCTCATTTTCTCCTGCTTAATTCGAGCTTATTTAATTGCTCTTTTAATATTGATGAATTTTTCAAGTGCTGCCCGACATTTGACAAAGCGCCTGAATCCGTATGCCACACTCACAGAAGCAACTTTGAGTGGCAATAAATAAAATCGCGCGCTTCAAGTGCTGCTTCACCAATAAATAAATTCCGACAGCAGATGACATAAAAATTCAATGGAGTTATTGAAGGAAAAAACGAAATAAACTGCATAAAATCAAGGACACGCTTCACACTGTGTTAACACAAAGCTCTCAGAGCAAACGATTTGGTCGGGCATAATTATGGCAATCATCAGCAGTCAATGAGTTAAAGGATACAAGGAAATATAAGCACAAGGAAAAAGTTTGAAGGATCTTGAATACTCCCTACCAATTAATAGAATATAAAGTGATTAAGGGAAACCTCAAACAACCTCGGAGCACTCCTTTCTTTGGTGTGCAATTACTCCAACAAGGGTCCTTAATGGAATTCAATCCATTTCCACTGAGTTTCAAAACAATTTTTAAGAAGAATTACCGCTTTAAACGATCTTTGAAAAAATTAGCTTATGCCCAATTGTTTGCATGACTGGATTGTGGTGAGTAACACAATAAACTTTGTCTGCTAATTCAGTTTAATTAGGGACAATTTTCCAGAGAAATAGTTGAAACATTTTTAGCTAAAAGAAGAGCAAGTTAAGTTCCACGTTTATTTGCAATCACTCTTTCAATTAACAACTGATCTGCTCTAATGTTCTATAATCATTATTCTATTATTCTACTACTAGAATCCCTGTTGAGCCAAGTGAGTTTGATACCACAGTTATGCTGTAGGGAATGTGCCAACACAATTCACCATATTCAAATCACTACTGTACTGCTGCTACTTTGTGTTTGTCTTACTACATTGAGTATGTTGTGCTTTAGAGCAAGCGAGAAACCAACATTGGTGTCGCATTGATTGTGATGCCTTGCATGGGGAGAGAGATGGGGGGGAGAGAGATAGGGAGAGAGATATAGGGAGAGAGATAGAGAGAAAGGGAAAGAGAAAGATATTCTTCAACCTTTTCGGTAACTAAGGACACTTTTTTTTGAATAGCTCAAATTATTAACAAAATTTCCAAAGCTAAGGATCAAGGATAAGTGCATGTTGTTTTACAGTGTTCAGTATCCGGAGAAACTCACAGCTTGGTTTCAATGTGGTATTCTGAACAATCCATTCTTTTGGATTAGGAATGTTGACAGCGACTTGTGGCGATGGGACTGCTTATTAGTTGTTGATTTCTTTGGGCCCCGTTTGCAACTTTAAGAGCTAATCCAGAAGAGTGCTAAGGACGTGGGGCGCCAACACGTGGTATATAGAACATAGTGACTAAAATATTCAATAATTCCAAACGGTGATGTCAACTGCCCAACAAGGAAGTGCAATTTGAAGCATTTTTTGTGGAGTTATGTTAAATTTGTCTTCTAGGACAATAAAAGGAGAACAATTCGAGGGTTACAGGAGAGGTTTACTTGAGGAAATCGGGGAAATGTGTTTAAAAACGATTAAAAAACATGTTGATAAGGACCAACGAGCACAATTGCTACTTTTCAGGAGATTATTATAAGAGAAAATAGTGAAATGGTTAAAAAAACATTCAAATATAATGTTGACAAGGACCAACGAGAACAATTGGAGACTTCCTGGTGAGTATCATAAGAGCAAACGGTGAAATGGGTTTAAAAACTATTCAAAAAAGTGCTGACAAGGACTAACAAGCACAATTGGAGACTTCTAGGAGAGTATTATATTAGCAAATGGTGAAGTGGATACACAATATATTCAAATATAGTGTTGACAAGGACCAATAAGGAACAATTTGATACTTCCAGGAGATTATTATAAGAGAAAATGGTGAAATGGTTGAAATATATATTCAAATAAAATGTTGACAAGGACCAACGAGAACAATTGGAGACTTCCAGATGAGTATGATTTGAGTAAATGGTAAAATGGCTAAAAAATCTATTAAAAAATTGCTGTTAAGGACTTCGAGTATACACATCACTCGTTCAAGTGGCAGAGTCGCTTTAATTGACGTGCAATTCCAAACGCAAGGCCATGAAAAGTACGAATAAAGAATCATTTATTATAATTTTAAGGAACTATTAGGCTTAATGGTCAACCCTGTAGTTCCACACGAACAGTTTCCGTACACTGGGTACTCTAGTGGGCATGTTGTGAGTATCACAACGCTGTTGGGAAGTGTATTACCTATATGAGTGTATATATGATGTGTGTGTATGTGTGTGTGTTGGATTGCTATACAAATCTGTTAGCCGCGTCTCCGTATTTGCAATTATGTAAATTGATAAATTTTTATGTTAATTGCTCCGCCGCTCCGTGTCCCATTCGTTTTAAGCGTTGTGCATTTAATGGAATAAATTGTGAGAACATCACATTAAAATATTGTTTTGTATTGATGGTGATTCGCTGACCCACATAATGGCGCACAATGTCCAAGGACATTTCATGGTTGTTAATGTCCAGTTGATTAATTATTTTCGCACATATAATTCTACTCAGCTGTAAGACCCTTTTTACATGTAATTACGTGTATTAAATATTGGTAGGCGAGCTGAGGTCACCATAGTGCGTGGCCTACGATGAGGTGAATGAAGGCTCTCACCGTACATGCCCGAGCGATTAATGATCCTACCAGGACTTAACTCAGTGTTGACAATGGGTGGATTAGGTGCCCATTTGATTGTAATTACTGCCTATTAAAAATACTTCAAAATGAAAATTGGCCCTGCGAATATTTTCCAACTTTTAAATCAATTGCAATGACTAGGAATAAATCATTTCACAGTTTAAAGGATTTAATGCTATCCTGCTGAGTTGTGCACTGGGCGCGCATGTAAATTTTGAGCAAATTACTTTGACCACTTCGACATAGATGTGCACAAAGGTGCGTCCGTGCTGTGTGGTCACACAGTCCGTAAGTGTGCCGGCGTAAATACATGTACACATGGCCAACAATGCCTGCGGGTGACACCACAACATGCACGCAGTCAAGTGGCGTAAATCTGCCCGTTCAGCCGGCGCCACTTCAGAGCACGGCGCAAATTGGCTGCTCAGATGCTGCCATAGCTGCGGCAGCTGCAATTAGTGGCCGACCATTGTGCTGGACCACTCTTCGCCGCTTTCTCTCTGTGCAGTTTGCATTTTGCACTTTGCGCTTTTGTTTTTGATTTAAGATCAATGTGTGGAAGGTGGGTAGACGGATGGGTGGGTGGCTGGTTGGCGTTTGCGTTGGTTGTGAACTCACCTGAAAGCCGTCGTACGTCCATGAGCCGAATTTCATTTCGCAGCGCTGATCATCGAATGGAAACCATGTAATGTCGATTTTGCATGTTGACTTGAAAATACCCGGCGGCACATACAAACAGGACCCATTGTTCCGTACAACTACATTTGTGGCGTAGGTACCATCAAAGCCCTCATCAGCACTGAAATGGGAAAAAACAAATTTCAACGTTAGTCCAGTTAAAAGAGATGTTTGGAAAGTGATTTTTTTATGGATATACATCGGGAGTGTGAAAGAAATACCCGAGGATGCTATAGCTTAAATAATATTGGGTGAGGTTAGACCGCATAAGCCACGCACAGGCTTGTTAGAGCCTCAGACATACCAGATGAATACAATTTAGGACTCGCGGAAGCAGATATAATGGAATAGGGAGGTGTTTTTTTGCTAGCCTTATAAGTGGAGTCATTCACAGGTCTGAACCAAACCAGGGAGCCCCAAGTATTTTAAGCGAGCTCCTTTGATTGATGGACAGAAACATCAATAAAGTTCAATTCAATACAATATTTGTGGAAGTTTTAGATTTACATTAAGGTCAGTGCCGCTTTCAATTCACTACCCAACTACTCTGTATTCCCTGTTAGCTTTTTATAGCAGAGCTCGTCTTCTGAAAAGACTCTAACGAATTTCAGAATGCGGTTCCTTAGTGTCAGAGAGATGCCATTCCTTATGACTCATTATATATGACTCATTATTTATATCTCATTACTTATGACTCATTATTTATTACTCATTATTTGTGACTCATTATTTATTACTCATTATTTATGACTCATTATTTCTGACTCATTATTCATGACTCATTATTTATGACGTATTATTTATTACTCATTATTTATGACTCATTATTTATGACTCATTATTTATGACTCATTATTTTTGACTCATTATTTATGACTCATTATTTAATACTCATTATTTATTACTCATTATTTACGACTCATTATTTATGACTCATTATTTTTGACTCATTCTTTATGATCTATTATTTATGACTTATTATACATAACTCATTATTTAAGACTCATTTTTGACTTATTATTTATGACTCATTATTTATGATCTATTATTTATGACTCACGTTTTCTCTCCTGTACGATATTAGTTAAGAGCTTAGTAGTGGAGGGACGAGGTTGGCATTATTCTGCAATAGAACACTGATTCTATACCAAATGTTTAAAGTTACTCATACGCAGCGTATTACGAAGCAGTGGGTGTTCCTTTCAAGGAGAGGGGTGAAGAAGTTGGCACACTTCACCAGTAAATTACTAATTTTATACGGAATGTTTAAAGTCACTCATACGCATCGTATTGTAAAGCTGTATGTGCTTCTTTCAAGGATGTCACCAAATTTAACTCAGATTGTCACTGAATACAAATACCAATTTGCGCAACTGAGTTTATTTTTGAAACAGAAGCTCCGATTTTTAAAGAAAAAGCCCAGAAAAAATTTATTGGTAGACTTTCAAAGAGTTGGAAACCGAATTGAAACTTCGTACACGAATTTATTTTCTATGATATTCTATGCTTCTATGTTATTAGGAGAAGAAACTGTAAACAACAAAAACAAAGCCAGAGGGACTTTCCAGCGTCGGGCCTAATAAGAGTAAAGATCCACTGGAAAACTGAGGTATTGAGAGATGGCTAGGTGCAGTTTGGTGTATGTACCCTTTGCTTATATATACACCCCTTTCTTATATCTTTATCCTTTGTTTAGTTTTAAGAAATGCAGCTAATTCAGAACTCTACTAATATGTTGGGTCATTCAGATCTCTACTAGATGTGGGATCAGTCAACTCCCTACTAAGATGTGGGATCAGTCAACTCTCTACTAAGATGTTGGATCATTCAGAACTCTACTAAGATGTTGGATCATTCAGAACTCTACTAAAATGTTGGATCATTCAGCTCTCTACTAAGATCTTGGATCATTCAGATCTCTACTAAAATGTTGTATCATTCATATCTCCACAAAGACGTGTGTTTATGGTGCCTATTCGGTAATAAGACTGACAGGACCTTTTAATTTACATACACACGAGTCTATGTGAGTAGTTGGAACTCACGGCGCACATAACTGCACCCACCAAGTCCACCTTTCCCTCTGTGCTACTTTATAAACGGGTTACTTTCTGTGTAACTCTCCTTGGGTAAGTAAAACTGAAATTAATTAATGAAAACCTGCAAAAATAGCGGAAGCCAACTACGGAGCAGAGGAAAATTGCACACAGCTGCCTTCTATTTTAATATTTGCGGCCGTTATTAAAAAAGAAATTAAACAAAGCAGAAAAAAGCGGAAAAAATGCGACTATGAATCAAAAAAACAAAAAAAATTAGAAGAAGGGGATGCGAGGATGGAATGATGACAAAACAAATAAAATAAAATAGAAGCAAACAAAGGCACTGCTGCACGAGTAAAATAGCTACTGCAAGGAGCAGCGACGCTGAGAGGGCCCGAGCGTATTAAGTAAACACACGCTGACATGTGAAATGTGGGCCCATTGTTAGGATTTTATTTCCTTGCCTCTTTGTTATATGCAGAAATGAAATGATACAACCCTCGGCGATTTACCCACTGCACGCTGACAAGAAGGGCAGGAAGATATTATATGAAAAAGCACACGCATAGACACAGAAATTCACATGTCCAAGTGTGCGTGAGTGTGTGTGTGTGTGTGTGCTATGAATGCTAATGTGAAATAAAGTCAAGGTTCTTAAAAACAAATCCAAACCGTTATTAATAGAACTGTACACAGTTTGACATTTACCGGGCAACCGGCACTATGGGCGTGTTTCTGAAAAGGGATTCTCTTAATTGACATTTTCTGGAGCTTATAATTCTGCTGCAGGGGTGGCAGGCACGAGTGAGTGGTGGGCTCTAACATGCCGACATTAAGAGTTGTACGCTTTTATTGGTGCTTGCATAGTTATTAAAACTGTTGTCGGCATATGAAAATGGACCAAATTACGAGCTGGAAATATTTCATTTGTACTCGTACTGTGCGGCTGAGCAGCCTGGAGCCTCTCTGCTCTTTTGTGTGGAGTTGGAGAGTGTGAGCACTTGAGGTAATTAAACTGATGTGGTGGTATGATGGAAGGATATTATTGTAAGCCTGAAAGAATGAAGGGCTGAAGAAAGCAAGAATTAACGAAGATACTTGCAGAGGGCCTCATCTAGTTGAGAGAAATTCGAAGATTGTGCCGAAGGGGACAAATGAAGGAGCAATTAAGTGAGTGGAATACAAAAATGCAAGCAAGGAAGGAAGTATTATGTTCTAAGGAGTCGACTAATGCAGGTGTAGTTTAACGCAAATGGAATTCCAAACTGGATGATGTACAAAACCTTCTTTCAAAGAGTGCCGTCATTTCAGGAATGATGCAGGTGAAGTTTATTGAGATGGGAATTAAAAATGCTGACGAGAAGGAAACACTATATTCAAAGGAGCCGACGTTTCAGTAATAATATAGTTGGAGTTAAGTGAGACTGGAATGAAAATCATATTGAAATACGAAACCAAATAAGTGTGCAAGTTGCCGACATTTCAGGAATAATGCTTGTGAAGGTTTTTGGGAATGACATTCAAACCAGTTTGAGATCATTTCAAATTCCAATCCTGTTGAGGTAGAAACACACTATGTCCATGAGTACAGAGAGTTATGGAGTAATGAAGGTGGTGATGAGTGACGTGGGAATTAAAAATCGTGACTAGGTAGGAAAAATATGTTCTAAGGAGCCGACGTTTCAGTAATAATTCAGATGGAGTGAGAAGGGAACTAAAATCCTGACGAGGTAGTAAACCAAATAAGTGTCCAAGGGTGCAGACACTCAGGAATAATGCAGTTGGAGTTTGGTTCATGCTTCTGTCTTTCAGGCAGAAGTTTATACGTTCCTAAGAACGATGGACTATGTGCTGGAAAGCAGAAGGGGTGGCAGAAGTATTTGTGTCTGCACTGAAGACCTTTCTCAGTCCACTTATCACTTCCAAGTTGGTGGTGTTGTGCAATTCCAGATTGAATTATGTTGGAAAGTTTGAAGCTACCATGGGTTCCAGGGCATGTGCGTTATGGGGAATGAAGTCTCGGATAAACTTGCGTATAAAGGATGCGAGACCAATTTTACTGGCCCGGAACCAGTTCTTCCCATACCTTATGCTACCATTAGGGCCACTATTAGTGATTGGGTTGATTGTGCACAGACTCGCGATTCGGGTCTGTAAGAGGCATCGGATAGTCAAAGCCAATGCTGCTTGTAATTTCATATATAACGTCAAGGTTTCTTCGGTCACTGGATAGGAGAGACTGCAGACTTCTGGTAGGACTGATGACAGGTCATTTTGCATGGGCAACGCATATGTGAAAGATAGGCATAGCAGACAGTGCACCTCGCCAGGCATGTGGAGAGGAAGATGAGACGGTAGACCACTTTTTGTGCGTATACCCCGCTTTCATTGGAATTAGTTTCGAAGTGATTGCCACTCACATCCTAAGTGACATCCTAAAAATGAAATAGCAAACAACCTGATAGGACTACAGCTAATTCATTTGAATAGTATGAAACGGTACAAAGTATGAAGAGATTAGCCAAGCAAATAGATATTTCGCTTATGCTGGCTCTAATGTTCCAGACTCAAACGTTGGGTCTGGGACATTAGAGAATCACTCTATTGGTCACAACATCATCACCATCAGGGATTAAAACCTGTTAAATTAAATTGTGTTCAAAATAAAGCCTGATTTCCACAACTCCCGCTTGAAAATGGATTTCTTTTCAGTCCGCTTATATTTTTATGAGCCTTAGCTATAAACGAGTCCCTGTATCGCCTCACACCTGAACGTTAGCGGAGAGTTTATGCAGATTTATGCAGGGCAATGATTTACGAGCAGACACACAAAAAAGTCCATAAACAGAGGCAACGTTAAAAAGTAACCGCATCCACAAAGATAACAACAGTGAAGGGGAAAAATGCTTTAAAGCCTTGTCGGCTTTTCAGTTAAAACACGGGAAAAAACACAAAAAGAACACACAAAAAAACATGGAAACAAAGAAATTCACAGAGATTAAAGAAGCGGAAAGATTAAAAACCCCCGCATACACTGAAACACACACACACACACACATACACACAATTGCGGTGGCGCTCGGATTCATGTCGTTTGTGTACATACGTTGTACGCTTATAAATATGGGAGTGAGCACATACCCAGTAGGAAATGAATCAAAGTGAGTTACAACAGTTGGCGATATGACAAAATGTGGGTGGGGAGTATCGTCAATGTGGCAATAGAAATCCTCGCGATCAGACTGACAAATCCTTTCCATCGTTGAAACACTATAAGAGTTCATGGGGAAAATTTGAATAAAGATCATGAAAAGCAACTGACACTCCCACTCTAATGACGTCACAAAGCTCAGAGCAAAGAGAAAGCTCTGATTACTATAATTCTTGTGCGATCATGTCTTTGACGATGTCGCAGACGACGCTTGAGTGCCTGGGGTTCATGAATCCTGAGGAGATTTTGAACTTTAATTTCAGTATATATTATCAAGAAATCCATGAGAGTTGCTGCAAGCTTTAATACCATATACCAAAAGCTCCACTCTTGATACTGTGTGATGGTATTTGTATGTGCCGAGCCCGACTCTAGTGGCAAACTCTTTATAAAACTACAGTTGGGATTTCTAAAGCTACAGTCATACATGATTCTGAGTGTTTTATACAGGGATTAATGCAGTACTATTGAAGCTATATAACTAGTTAGTAGGTATCTAAGCTTCTTAAATACTTTCAGCTCCTGTGTAGTTAGTTTCATAGTGTTTCAAACTGTCGTCTTTTATAGAGAAGCCATAAGGTGTTATAGCTTGTTTATATCCTTGGAAATTGAACGATATTTAATTGTTATAAAAGGATTCATTTCCTCTCTAAAAGTGATTAATTTCGTGTCATCAAAGCGGGCATAGAAGAACAAAGGAGAGAAATAAAAACAGCGATTTTATTTTCATGCCTCTATAAAACCTCTGTAAGACCATTGTGCATTAACATTAACACTAAAAACATACAGTTTTAAGACATTATGCATACATTACCTGAGAATAATTACTTCAACTCTATAAAGGCTTTAAAGTCTTCGATAGTGTTAACGAGCTGTTCTTAGAATGACTTCTAAAAAGACGCCAATGAAATTAAAAGCTCCTTGAATGCTTTGGAAGGACTACCATTTCCTACTGGGTCGTATTTTGTTACCTGTAAAACGCACTGGTTCTCAACTACAGCCACTTGCATTATTAAGCCGTATACGTACGTACTTGTGTACTGTTACAAACAAAAGCACACACACGCATACACACGCACACACACGCACACATGGACAATATGCATAATTAATGGCGCTATGTTATGGTTTTAACTTTTCAATAAAATATTAATTGTGTGGAATTTAAATGCAATGCGTGTGCGGGCACGAGTCTGTCTGAATCAGTGCGGGAGAATTAAAATTTTAAACGCTCTCATTGGCTGTGTGTGTGTCCTTTTGCGAGCCGGCACTCCTGTGGGCGAGTGTGTTTATCATGTTGGTGGTCATTATGCTTGTAATTATTGCTATTGTTTTTTACTTTCATATGTGTATTCTGGCGTTGAGTGTGTGTGTGCGTATTATGGTCGGGTTAGGCAATAGCAAACATCCCAGCAGTGAAAGTGACTTAAACAGAAGTAAAGGTAGAACAAGGGGATTTGGAACAATAAGCGATTTATATATGTTTGGTTTCTTCTGGAAGAGGAGTTCTTTTGTTGCGTTAGCATGGAAGAAACTATTTTGATAGCAGTTTTAGCGGGACTAGTCTTACTTACGGAAGTGGTATTGTTGTAAATGTGAGGTGAGTGCGGAGGACTTCAATCGTGGTTAAGATTATTTAGTCAGATTTAGTATAATGAATTTGTATAAGGTAAATACGAGTTAGGTATTCTGATATAGTGTTAAGATTTCAATCATGGTTACGGTTGTTTAGTTAATCAATTCAGTTAATTAAGTTAAGTTTAAGTAATTAAGTAATTAAGTAAAGTTTAGTTATGAAGTCTGTTGATCTTAGTGAGACTGCTGCTGAAATTATCTAAAATTCTTTTAAAGAAATATTTCCAGATATATGCATAGCTAATATAGGCAAGTTTATGTTGGATTAGTGTGGCAGTATAAGATAGCTCACTTAGGCCAAGGATAGGCCCGTAGTGATATCATAGATAGGTGGGTCACTGAAGCAGAAACAGCCCCTGGGATTGACTGGTAAACCAGTGCGATTCGAAGGATATATAAAGGACAGCTCAGTAAGTTCATCGAGAAATGGCTCCCGAAGAACTGACATCTCCTTCTCACAATGGCAGGGTAGTAGCAAATTAAGTGTGGGATCTCCTCCTCTACGTCCGATGACCCACAGCTGTGGCAAAACTTATAGAAGGGTGCGTTAAGCCACTGAATATGTCTCCCAATGACACATTAATTGTTATGCCGAGAGAGTTTCGCCATAGTTGGAAGTCCCATCAATTGCATTGTCCTTTTCCGGCTACTCGAGCCCTGGTTTCTCTGGTGATCCTTCAGGTGTGTACCTCAAACCAGAGCCTGTTATCTAGTCAGTTAAGTAAGGTTTGATTAAATTTTTAGTACACAGAGTTTATAAAGTGTTCTCTTACTCTGGCACCCAGTAGATGTACAGCTTCAGGTGGTTGGCTAGCCCATCAATTGCTGCCTTGCATTTCTGGTTGATACTCACCAAGAAGTTATAGCTTTAATCGCGGACTGGCGATCTATGTACGAATTTATTGTGGAGTTCACAGTTGCTGGCATGCAGGCGAGTTCTTCGGTTGTCCTAGCAGCAAAAACTTCTGCCTGAAAGACTCTGTAATAGTCAGGGATTCATACTCCCTGCTGTCAGATATCTAGTTTAGGGTAGTATACGTCTGCTCCAGCACCATCTACTGATTTCGAGGCGTCTGTGTACAGCAAACACTCCATTTGCCCCATTCCGTACTAAACTGATTTAGTTTATAATTCCCGCCAGGCTTGAAACTAGTTCAAATTTTCACTGCAGGGGTGTGTAGGACTATTCAAAGCAGTAGATTAATTTGGTGCGATTTGCATGCATTTCCATAATGGTGATTAAATTAGATACTCAATGGGTGTTCCTTTGATTATGTGCTTGGCCGGTTGGGCACTATGAGTATTGTGCCTTTGCGCAAATAGCGTGCTTGGTTATTAATATTAATGCCAAATCACCACGTATTATACAGCGGATATTGATATAGTAGATTGACAACTTCCCATTGTAAAGTGGACGGCGTTAATTTATTGATGTTCACAGATAGGGGCGCTTAAGCAACTGATTAAAACGTTCTGATCCGATGCCATTGACTTTCACTTCATCGTAAATTCTTCTTACAGAAGCTTGTAAAGGAATCTGCTCTGTTTTAGTTCAAAGGAAGTTCAAATCAAGACTTTTAAAAGCTTTATAATGAGGATTTTTCCGATTCATAAGACAATTAAATATCAGTCGATTCCCTTAAAGGGGTCCTAGGAAAGATGTATGCAATCTCGGATAAAGTGGCGCCTTCTGATCAAAAGTCAGTCGAAACGTTCGCTTAGCATTTTAGAAAATCATTCTTCCCCCTATTAACACGCAATATATTCCCACATACTAGAAGTGGTTTAGACCGAAGAACCTCAGAAGAAGGAAGGTCTCCAAGTCTCCCAGATATTGCTGCTTAATTAGTTTTGCTCCTAATTCGATTACTGGATTGTCTCAATTACAACACAACGACAATACACCACAGACCAAGGAATAGTCGAGACTGTGGATCTCTCCTGGTGAATCGAAGCCAAGGTGTCTGCCAACAGGGTCATGGCAAAAGTTGTTTGGGATGCTCGCGGTATCATTCACATTCGATTACCTTGAAAAGGGTAAAACGATCGATTCGACGCCGATTGGAAGCAAAAACGTCCGTATTTGGTGAGGGAGAAACCTCTCTTCCACCAGGAAAACGCAGCGGCTCACCAGACCGCAGTCGCAGTGGTAAAATTGCATAAATTAGGTTACGAATTGCTTCTCCAGATTTAGCCCCCTGCCTCTATTTGTTGTTTCCAAATATGAACAAATGGTTTGGCGGTGGGAGGTTTGATTCGAATGAAGAGGTCATCGATGAAATAAATGCTTATTTTGACAGCCTTGAGAAATCGTATTATTTGGAGGGGATCAACAAATTGGAGAAACGTTGGATGAAGTGTACCGAGCTAAAAGGACTATGCGGAAAAATAAAATGTTTTTTTGCCGAATAGTGTTTATATTGTGAGGGACTTATTGACCCACCCTCGTACTTATATCAATACTACCTCTGTGATAATTAGCTTTCATTAAATTCACATTTCAGCGCGAAGTCTTCTATTAGTCCAAAATAGATGTCATGATTTATTATATATATGCCCCATTGCTTATGAGTTGTTGTTTATGATTTGTTGTTCACTTTTGTTTATGACTTGTTGTTTATGACTTTTTGCTTAAGACATTTTTTCATGACCCATTAATTATGATTTGTTGCTTATGCCCCATTCTTAATGATTTGTTATTAATAATCCATGGTTTACGACTTCATATTTATGACTTATTGCTTAAGTCGTTACTTTTTTGTTTACGACTTATTATTTAAGACTTTTTGTTTATGACCCATTGCTAATGATTTTTTATTTGGGACCCATTGTTAATGACTTGTTATTTATAACCCATTGTTTATGACTTGCTATATATGACGTGCAGTTTAAGACTTCTTGTTTATTATTTCGTGTTTACGACTTGTTATGTATGATTTTTTGTTTAGGACACTTTATTTATAACCCATTAATTATGACTTATTGTTTATGACCCTTTGTTTTAGACATGTTACTTATGTCTTATTGTTAATGAATTGTCATTTGTAACTAATTTTTTTAAATATTTAATTCATGACCCACTAAATATGACTTGTTGTTTATGACCCGTGGTTAATGATTTGTTATTTATGACCAATTGTTTAAAAGTTTTTATTTATGACTTATTGTTTAAGTGGTTTTGTTTATTATTTCTTGTTTACGACTTAGTGTTTATGACTTGCTTTTTATAACTTATTATTTATGACTTATTGTTTGTCATATATGAACTACCGTTTTAGACTTTTTAAGATTTCTTAATTACTATTTATTGTTTATAACTTATTGATTATGACTTGTCATATATGATCTACTGTTTAAGACTTTTTGTTTATGATTTCTTGTTTACGTCTTTGTATTTATGACTTTAGTGTTTATGACTTGTTGCTTATGACCTGTTTATCACTATTTCTTTCTTTACTGATTTGTCGCATTTCAATATTCTTTTAACATTTATTCATGTTTATTTATGAATAACAAAAATAATATTTCGTCACAAAACTATAGATATTGACGTTGTTTTCATTCCTGAATTCTGTTTGCGTACTGTTTCACTTAGACGAGTCCTTGTTTTACTCCTGGTCAAATTCTTTCTCAAAGGCAGGTAATGAATCCTTCAAACAAACCACCTCCAGCATCAGATCGCAAATTTTGTATGGTACTCATTGTCTTTCAAATAGACTAATTCACAGTTCTTACAGAATTCCCCTACCTTTGAAGCAGCATTCAGAATCCTTACAATACATTTCCACAGTTCTAAACTATTCGGCCAAGATTTTGTTTGGAAACTTTTTCAAAGTTTATTTCCAGCTTCAGGCACGTGCACCACCCCTGACCGTGAGCCCAACTGGGAACTGGCAGTTCTCCCTCCGATAATGAAATAATCTTTAAATACATATAATGAGAACTTGTGTCGTGGCCTGTAAAAGGTCGCCACTGACTGCGTGGAGGACTGCTGCTACTGTCAGTGGCACACTGCAATCTGTGCCCACCGATCTGACCTGAGCTCAGCTAACTTCGTGCATATAATTTATCCTCGAGGCCATATAATGCCAGCTGCCACACGCCGCCAATGGCCACAACCGCAACGCACACGGCATTTAATTCTGTTTAAAAATTTAAACTTTTCTGCTCAAATTCCACACACTTTTAGGACAATAAAAGGACACTTTCCTGCTGTTGTTGTTTCTAAAGACAAGTGATAAAAGGCGATAATGTCAAATATCGCACGCATTGTTAGAGAAACAAGAAACAATAATAAATATTTTATATTTCATGTTGTCACAGGAATGCAGAGGGCCATTTGGTCAGCCGGACACCCGGAGTTTGTGTGAGCCTGCGTACCCGGGTGTGTGTGAGTGTGTGCCTGTGGCTTTGTTTTATGTAAGGAAAATTCAAGTTTTATTTGTTTGCTTTTTTAATGTGCAAATAAAATTTACGATGCTATGCAAAATGGTCTCCCTTTCCCACACTCTCCGGCAGCTTATGTGCATGACTGGGACGATTACAGCAGGTGGCAGGAAACAACGACAACGACAACATCAGCAGAAGCAGCAGCAACAACCAAGGGGCGGGCACACACAACGCACGAGTACGGCTTCCACAGACCGTACGCACTTTGGAGCAGTGCGAAACGTGAACTTTTGGCAAGCATTTAAGGACATTTGAGTTAAAAGGACATTTCATGAAATATGCACAGAAATTGCGCAAATTGTAATTTCATTAAAAATGTTGCAACACAACAACAATCTGGGCTGTAAATTAAAGTGCCAGTCAGCAATGACTGAAATTAAAAGTATTTTTTTCACTCTTTTTTTTGTTTGTTGTTTCCCTTTTTGTTGTTGTTGTTCTTGGTGTTGATTGCGAACATAAAGTGTCCTAATTTTTAGAATCCTTTTATGAATATCGTAGTGCATTTCTTTGCACTATTGTACTCGCATTAAGTCAACATGGCACAATTTATCAACTGCTTACAACGAACCCAACCAACAGGACCAACAAAATGAGTGCTGCGCTTTGTCACTGACCGGAAGGGGACGAGCGGGGAAGCGGGCACATGCACATAAGGACAATACACAATTCAGTGTTACTCTCAACGGGCCACCAAATAAGAGGGTGACGCATTGTGCACATTACGGAGCCATTTACACAAAAATAGTCACCGTTCGAAAAGATTTGGGTCGCGCAACAGCAACAACAACCGCAACAAGCGGCAGGACACACAGGCCAATAGACCAGCGTACCCAGGCACCCGGGGACCAGCGCCGCAACACAGCACCACTGCGCTCGTCGTTAAAATGTTATCTCTGTGACATTTTACGCTCTACATTATCCGCATATTTCAGCTTCAGCAGGACTCAGTTGCCACTCACACCACCGACGTGCCCTTTCTGGATGTTGTGTGTGTGGGTTCACTGGTGGTGTTGTTGCTACTGCTGTTGTTGTTGCTGTTGTTGTTGGTGCTTTGGTTGGCTGGTTGTTTGGGCGTAAACGTGTAACTCCGTTGTCCAGCGTCCGTCGGTCCGCATTTTTGTTAACATGATAAATGGGAGAACTGCACAATAGTAGCAGCTCCAAATGCGCTCCATTTGAGCCGCGCGCCATTTGTACTCGCAGCTGTGTATGTGTATGTGTGTGTGTGTAGTGCATTTGTGTGTGTTCCTGTTGGTTGCCACGCGTTCCGCTACGGTTGTGTGCAGCTTGTGTGGATGGTGGGAGTATGTTTCAATCAATCGTTTACTATAAAGTAAGACATTTATTCGAATGTTCCATGGCGTTGTCCTTTTGCCTTTTTAAAGCTGTAAATTACTGTCCTGCCCTGCCCTATTTTTTAGTCACAATTCGACGTACATGGTACACAATAAAAAAAACCCTAAAAAGAGTGTACTAAATTTATGTTAATGCTTGTCATGGATGTCAGAAGAAGGCGAAACTGTTACAGAGATATTGTAGATAGGAACAGGATTCCGTGTCCAGTTGATTTTGAGACGTCCTCCTGGCCGTCCGTTCTTCTATGTGCAGATACATATATTTTTATAGAACATTATTCTATCCTATCAGATATAATATTAATATGAAACCCAACTCAGCGTAAGTATGGCCAGGACTTTAAGTATACGAATATTATGTGAACCAAGAAAGGATATTTCGGTTATACTGACAGACCGAATAGGCCTCGCACTAAGGTCCTGCCACTCAGCTGGTATCACTAAGAGCCTTACAGGATACCAGCTGAGTGACAGGACCTTAGTGTGAACTAAGATAGAAAATTTGGATTAGACTGAGTGACCGAATAGGCCTTGCACTACGGTCCTGCCACTCAGCTGGTATCACTAAGAGCCTTACAGGATACTAGCGGAGTGACAGGACCTTAGTGTGAACTAAGATAGAAAATTTGGATTAGACTGAGTGACCGAATAGGCCTCGCACTAAGGTCCTGCCACTCAGCTGGTATCACTAAGAGCCTTACAGGATACCAGCTGAGTGACAGGACCTTAGTGTGAACTAAGATAGAAAATTTGTATTAGACTGAGTGACCGAATAGGCCTCGCACTAAGGTCCTGCCACTCAGCTGGTATCACTAAGAGCCTTACAGGATACTAGCGGAGTGACAGGACTTTAATGTGAACTAAGATAGAAAATTTGGATTAGACTGAGTGACCGAATAGGCCTCGCACTAAGGTCCTGCCACTCAGCTGGTATCACTAAGAGCCTTACAGGATACCAGCTGAGTGACAGGACCTTAGTGTGAACTAAGATAGAAAATTTGGATTAGACTGAGTGACCGAATAGGCCTCGCACTAAGGTCCTGCCACTCAGCTGGTATCACTAAGAGCCTTACAGGATACCAGCTGAGTGACAGGACCTTAGTGTGAACTAAGATAGAAAATTTGGATTAGACTGAGTGACCGAATAGGCCTCGCACTAAGGTCCTGCCACTCAGCTGGTATCACTAAGAGCCTTACAGGATACCAGCTGAGTGACAGGACCTTAATGTGAACTAAGATAGAAAATTTGGATTAGACTGACTGACCGAATAGGCCTCGCACTAAGGTCCTGCCACTCAGTTGGTATCACTAAGAGCTTTACAGGATACTAGCGGAGTGACAGGACCTTAGTGTGAACTAAGATAGAAAATTTGGATTAGACTGAGTGACCGAATAGGCCTCGCACTAAGGTCCTGCCACTCAGCTGGTATCACTAAGAGCCTTACAGGATACCAGCTGAGTGACAGGACCTTAGTGTGAACTAAGATAGAAAATTTGGATTAGACTGAGTGACCGAATAGGCCTCGCACTAAGGTCCTGCCACTCAGCTGGTATCACTAAGAGCCTTACAGGATACTAGCGGAGTGACAGGACTTTAATGTGAACTAAGATAGAAAATTTGGATTAGACTGAGTGACCGAATAGGCCTCGCACTAAGGTCCTGCCACTCAGCTGGTATCACTAAGAGCCTTACAGGATACCAGCTGAGTGACAGGACCTTAATGTGAACTAAGATAGAAAATTTGGATTAGACTGAGTGACCGAATAGGCCTCGCACTAAGGTCCTGCCACTCAGCTGGTATCACTAAGAGCCTTACAGGATACTAGCGGAGTGACAGGACCTTAGTGCGCGGCCTATGAGGTCACTCACTCTAATCCAAATGTTCGATTTTAGTTCACATAATATTCATATTCTTAAAGTCCTGGCAACACTTACACTTGTCCATTTAGGACTCAAAGAAAGAATTCAAAGATGACACCTGTTTAAGACTTAAAATTTGCACCCAAATGGTCCAAAGCAAACCGAAACATAAAACTAATGCTCTTATTATATTCTCATAACTCCTTGACACAATCCAGTGATGGAACTTATATTCATAACAACATAAGGGAAATGTAATAGGAAGGTAGGATTTCAAAGAGAGCGTAGCGATCTGTGTCATAGGCCACTTCAGCTTTCTTCATTAGTTCCATCGTTCAGTTTAGTTTTCATGTTCTTCAGTTAAATTTTCAATTCAGTCCATTTTGGGACTTATTCTCTATCTGGACTTCTTATCTATATGCTTACTCACCTATTGTACATGAGCACATCCGGTTTCCATAGTCTGTGGGGCGGTATGCGCAGATCTCGCACGCCACCAAATTCACTGGAATTCCATCGCAGATTCATGTCGTTCCATTCCTGTGAATAAGCAAAAATTCAATTAATCACAAAATGTTTCATTTGAAGGATAATGCTGTGTGCTGGGTGCAGAGTGTGGGTTATTTTTATTTATGTTTAAAGTGGTTAATGTCACTCATGCGTTCGATATTAATTGCAAGTGATTGAATTACTCTCGGCTTCGCTTAAATCTGCACGAGTTGATTAAATCAGTCGCTCTTTGAGTGCAGTTACGGCTGCTGAGCAGCACAAACCGAAAGGACCTGCCGGAGTGGGAGGCAGTAAAGTGCTCGATTAACGTTCACACAGCAGAGTCCTCTAAGTTCCGCAGTAAATCGCTGAAATGCTGCCCCCTCCACTCACATAACTGGCGATGCACACAATTGCTTATGACGTGATGGCTGTTGACTGTGATTGCAGTGGGCACCCCAGATGGAGGCGTTTGAGGCCTGTCTGGCGAATTTATTGCTGTTGGTTGCGAAGTTGAAAATATGTTGGGAAGTTTACACAACCAATTAGAAGAAGTTTAGAGGCATGGTATTCATAGCATTTCGTGACGAAATAGTCTTTTACAAAGTGTCAGAAGTCATTAATGATGAGTCATTAGTAAAAAGTCTCTGGCGGGAAGTCATTAGTAAACAGTGATTAGTGAACTCTGACCAGAGCCAGATATCTACATCCCTATCTAATTAGTAGTTCTACAGACGTGAGTTGTGCCCTCAAGTTTTCAGAGGGTTTTGGTTGTGTGGTGTATCTTCTCGCCAATTTGTCTTCCACAGAATTGCCCACAATACCCCTGTGACCAGGGAATCGGTTAACACCGATAGGATATTTAGAACAATCCGACACCTTACCACAAGCTTGGAAGGGTTGTAGACCCCATAAAGGGACTTTATTACCCGCTTGTTGTGCAGAGAAGAGTTTTTGGCAACGCTGTCTGTCAATAGTCGTTGCATGGCTATCAGAATCGTCATGTCCTCCGCTTGGAGAACAGTGGTCCTGTAGGCGAAAAGAGAGAATAATCCACGAATTGTCGCAGTATACACCGCAGTCCACTGTGTCATTCCGTTTGAGTCATCAGTGAATTATTGTATTGTGGAGAAAAAATGTATTTTCTAAACT
The DNA here is from genome assembly GCA_920105625.2 of Clusia tigrina. NCBI lineage: Eukaryota > Metazoa > Arthropoda > Insecta > Diptera > Clusiidae > Clusia > Clusia tigrina. The sequence goes on along the minus strand of OV050033.1, from coordinate 161,461,131 downwards.
ATTTCTTAAGTGAATTTCAGTTAAATGCAGTCAGTTCATCCGGGCCCGTGGGTTCGAATCCTGCCCTGCGCCTGGTCAGAAAAATGTTTCTTTCTAAATCTTTTTACCTTCGAGTCGAAAGCCTTAGTTGTTAATACTCATTTCCCCAACTCCTTGTATACATAATTCATTACGCTGAAAGGCATAATATTAATGGTAAGAATCAGTCAGTTCAGTTGTGACTTGAAAGCAGCAGTGATCAGATTGTTTCTATAGTATTAAAGTGTTGCATTGTGAGCTTCTTGAGTGAATTGTTGTTGTATTTGACTGATTTAATTAAAGCTTAATTGAGACATTTTGTATTACTTGACACAATCCAGTGATGGAACTAATCTATCAAATCTAATTTTCGCAGTATTAAAATGTTGCTTCATGAACTGACATGAAAGACATCTGCGATAAAATTGAACCACTGATTGAACCACACATTAAGGCTAAATTAAAAGTTATTGAGTTACTTGACACAATGATGGAACTAATCCAGTGATGGAACTAATTCTCCTATGAGTATAAATTAAAGGAATTAAGAGGAAGGGATTTGATAAGGATTTATAAAGCAAGGCACTCTCAAATTTACGCCTTCCTATTCACCCCCAACCTGAGTCTAAAGAATATTAGTCCCCCCCATAAGTTCAACTACGATGCCGCTTGCTCCCTCTCTTCCTGAGAAGTTTAGAAACTATTCATAAACTATTCTTGCTCCGAATTTCAAGGACTAAATCGCCTGGAAATGAGCTTGTTTTAATTGTTTCGGGTGTTAATCTTATAAACAAAAACAGCAAACAACAAAAATACACTACAATAGGCATTCATAAACTAATTTGGAAGCTGCTGTTAAAAATTTACCTAGCTCTGCCGGCAACGAAATTCAGTGCAGCGGCTTAAATGACATTATAACGCATGAGCGGCACTCAAAAGCGATCGTCCTCCGGCGGAGTGTGCGGTGCTGGTGCTGGTGCTGGTGCAGGAATTGCTGCTTGCTGTGGGTGTGGACTGGCACAATGGCGTTCTATGTTTGTGTACGAGCGAAAGACGAAAATTGAAAGCACTAAAAATTTCGAACAAGTTGCCACAGCGGTGGCGGCAGCAGCAGCAGCGACAGAGATAGAGACAGAGAGCAGCGACAGTGCAGGAACAATGGCAATATTAAAAGCTGGAGGAAAAAGTTACTTAACCAGGCTTAAATGTATTGGCAACAATGTTAAAACGAAAAGAACTTAAATAAAGTATTTGGCGTGGCAGCCAAATTGCAACCAAAAATTGTGGCATAGCGAGCTGGATGGAAGGGGCCGGGATAGGGTAGTACTTAGGTACCAAGTAGGCCGGGGGTGGGGGTTGATGATGCTCTGGTGCCTTTCCAAACTTCGATTTCGCTATGAAAGCACACAAATATTTGCCACAGAAAAGTCACTACGAGTAAAATCACTAATGGCGCATTGAGCAAAATGAGAAAATGAGGCAGCCAGCGTGGTGTGCTGCATGTGTGTGTGTGTGTGAGTGAGTGTGTTATTCGTTGCATCAACTAGAAGAGGCTAAGGCAACAACAACACTCTGAAGAACAACTAAAATAGGAAAAAAATGCTTAAATGTTAAAATCCACGCAAAGAAAAGCAATTTCGTTGACGCTTTTGTTTTTTCGGTGCCCTTTTTTTGGGTAAATTTCTATTTTTTTTTTTTATTATATTTTAGTGTGCGGCAAACCCCAAACAATTCCAAAATGAGCTCAGAGAGAACGCATGTGAGGCGAGACGAAGCGGGGCGGTGTGGGGTGGTTCGGGGAGGATGCGAATGCTACTTGCAACACACTGAATTGCCGTCATAGTTAAACAATTCTCTTTGCCATGCTTCATTGTGCGGAAGAGTGGTGTGCGGTGGGACGACGACGACGACAACGACGACAACGACGACATGGTATGATGGCAGTTAGAATGTGTAAAACACTACACCAACACCAACAACACCAACAACACCAGCAACAACAACAACAACAATAACAGAGGCAGCAAAAATGAAAATAAAAACAAAAACAAAAACAATACTTGTAATAATTTCTAAGGCTGTGCTGAAAAAGTTTTCAATTTCCGCAAAAAGCAATTTTGGCAGAAAGAACTGGCAGTTTAAAAGAAAATTATGGTTGAATGACAAATGTATTGTAGCAAGAATATGAGCAGGGATGGAGGAGCACGATGACGAGGAGTAGAAGGAGGAATGATAGTAGTAGTAGGCGGTGCAGCAATGGAAGTGCAGACGAGTCATCAGGATATGGCAGCTAATATATTTACATACGCGTATCATGAGGCAAGAACTTTGCTTGTTCTGCTACGCACTTATGCACTGCACTCTGAAGGGCGGTTTGGTCGGGGGAGTTCAAGTTATGGAAAGAAGAGAATTTTTCAGTATGAAAGAACCGAAGTGTTGGGGTACTCAGCTCATCTATATAGTGAATAATGTGTGTCTCTTTCATGAAGTAGGTGAAGAAGGCAAGGTCTCGTGGCGGCTTATTACTGGCAGCGATCATCGAAATCAAGGAAGGAAAATACAGTCTTATGAACTCTATGTATTTAGGATATAATCAAAGAGCCGTCGATTCAGCCATCCAGCTATCAAGCAATGAAAAAGTAAGTTCAAGACAGGCTTATGAACTCAGTCTACAGTCATATAGAATATAATCGAAGGATCATTTAACCAACAAACAAAATGCCTCTGAAGTTGATGTGAGGTATGATGTTTGGCCTGGTGCGAATCCACTGGCCTACCACATCCGAGATCAGGTCAGTAATGAGAATTTCCTATATATCAGCAGTTGGCAAACGTGGCCGGGGACCTTTTACACTTTATCAAGGACTCGCATTTGTTAGGCTTCGAAGAACGTATGCCAATTTTATCGACTCTATTTCAGATCTTACTTTAAATTAGCAAATTAATGCGAGCTTGAAGTCTGTGACAAGCTGGAAGTCTCAATCTCGCCGTTTTGTTCGCTATTGAGGAATAGCTGAGCTGATATCATGTCTCGGGAAGTTTGAACTCAAACCTGGTGGCAATTTGCTCAAGATTTTCTAAATAAAATACAAAAACTTCAGTGGAACAACCAGGACAAAAAGTCACATATCGAAAACAGAGTTCACCTGCTTGATCTAGAGGTAAGCATGCCAGTACCCACACCTCTTCGTCGATTTTAAGGTTTCTTTTGATAGCACGGATAGGAATTGCCTCTCTGCCGCTATGTCTGAAATTAGTATCCCTGCTAAACTTATACAGCTAAGAGTATAAGTTGACCGCCACTACAAGCTCCGTCAGAATTGGGATGAACCTCTCCGAGCCATTCGACACCAAACGAGGTATCAGACTGACCGATTCCCTTTCTTGCGATTTCTTCAACCTCCTACTGGAGAAAATTATTCGGGCCGCCGATCTAAAGTGACAAGGCACTATTTTCTACACAACTGTCAAGTAGCAAAATCGACATCGTCTGCCACAATAGCCGTGCAGCGTACTCCAGGCTAAAGAGCGAAGCGGCCTCGTTGTGAACGAGGGCAAGACAAAGTATCTTCTGTCAATAAACAAAGAGTCTTCGCATCTTGCACAAAACATTACTTTAGGCGACGCCACATTTCAAGTGAGTGGTGAAGGACTTTGTCTATCTTGGTAGCAGCATCAACACCAAAAACGTCGTTAGCCTGCAGAGATCAATGGGAGAATAAATCTAGCCATCAGGTGCTACTTTGGGCTCAGTAGTCAATTGAAGAACAGAGTCCCCTCTCGACAAACGAAACTGACGCTCTACAAGGCACTTATCATCACCGTCCTGATATATGGTGCAGAGGCTTAGACGTTGACGAACAGTGATGAGAATGGATTCGAGAGAAAAATACTCCGTAAGATCTTCGGTACTCTTCGCGTCGGCGATGACTACCGTGTTCGATGGAATGGAAATCGAGCAATGAACCGTGACGTATGTAATGCAATAGTAAAGGAAGTGCTGCTTCATATCGAGCTGTAATTGCTTTGTTGATGATGATGATGATATTTATTTTATGAGAGAAAACGTAATTTCTTTCAGTGCTTAATTTGTCACTATCGGTGCCTCTCCGGACGCAGGTGGAAAGCCATAGGGTGCTGGCTCTATAAAGACCTGGACTACAAAGGTATTATAAGGGGTTAAATTGATTAATGTAAATCTTCCAACTTTATATAATTGACTCAATCTTCTTTAAGAATATCCTTGTGCCACAATTAGGTCGGATTAAGGGGGGTTTCAACATTCTCAGACCCCTTAAAATATAAATTGGAATCATTCCTTCAGTGGCGGCAAGACTCGTCACGTAATTAGCTCAGTTTTCTTATTAAAGGTTTCTGTATTAAAAACAGACGTTCAACTCCTATATGGATCCATGTGCACTCAGGACGGAGACGATTCGACTTCAGTTTGTTCCCAGCTTTCCTAATTACATGCCCTCTGTAATGACAGACTCACCTTTTAAGCATAGAATGAGTCCACTAGTTTGGTATTTGCTCAGTGAATCTTCACATCAACATTAATTAGCACAATAATATTAAAAAATTCCGCTATTTAAGGACATGCGAGCTTGAATTTAACATCATTTCATCTGATTTTATTGCCTGCCCTCTCTTATTTAGGATAAGATTGGTTCCTTTTCTTAGCAAATGTCATGAATTATTCTCAGTAAGTTTTTGAAGCATTTCCCACATGCTGGCTTCATAACATAAGTGGGGTACATAAGTAAAGGATTAAATTAAGGACATTTCGGCACTTCCTGTCAATTCTGTTGTGTAAAAATCCAGCACCTTTTTGTATAAATCATTGCCCCCTTATCAGCGTGTGGGAATTATTTAAAATCTCTGTTGAAATGTGTTGCAAGAAATGCGGCGATGAAAAATGTTTGCCATTTAATAACTGTCACATACACACGGCCCTTCAAGGATGACGCAGTAATCGGACGGAAACTGAAAGTGATTGATTTAAATACGTATTTAAGATGCTTGACGTCTGTGAAGTGTGCCATTGTAGGTCATGGTTTTGCAAATAACTGACACTGATTGAATATTCAAAAGAATGTGCGTAACGTAAAATATTGTGAGTCTTTCCATCAACCACCACACCCCCCAATCAACCCCTCAGCAGCATGAAACAGTGGCAAAACCTGAGCCACCACAACCACTGACACGAAGTTGTCTCGCATGCTTTCATTAGGGGCGAGGAAGCGCCTGCCCAGTGGTTGTTCGCAATTGGGGGAAGTACCGACTCATCAAACTCAGCCATTGCGGGCAGGGGGGGGGGAAAGTAATTAGGTCACGCAAATCACCGAATGAAAATCTAATGGTTTGCACATAATATTAATTACATCCATCTGGGTGCTGAGCGCTGTGGTCCGAACGCAGCTGCGTAAGCGGGAAATTGTGTGGGACAGTCTGAAGTGAAAAACTCTGCAAAGGAAGAGGCATGGGAAGTATACGCTAATTATTGGAGAAGCCCAATTACACACTGTGGTGCGGGCTGCCATTAATAGAAGATCGAATCATAGGAGTAAGTGGTCAAGGAGGACATGCAGCCACCATTTCCGCAGAGAGTGTATGTGGAAAGTTACAATTGGAGCCAATCCATTCCTGGAGCAAAGTTCACAAGCCCAACACCAATTGTTGAGTCTCTTAGAGCAACACTTCGAAGTTTCGCCCACATTTTCCCACAACAACATTAACAGAAAATTTCTGCCTATAAGCTTCATTTCTATTTCTGGCAGCTTTTCTGTTGGAAGCAGGTATGCGGCGGCTTTCATGGCCTAAATTTAAATTTCTTTGGGGCTTAAATGGCTACCAAAGGCAGACGAAAATATAACAAAAAATATGAAGCTTCCTTTGCGTCACGGGGCGTATGAGTGACATTTAAAGATTTTTATGTTGGTGTTTCGTTGTGATTTTGCAAAATGATATATTGCGGCTATAAACCGCGAATGATATCCCATCTAATGGGCATTTACTTAAGTAGGTAGGCGGAATTTAGGGGCGCAATTGTGTGCCACTTAATTTATCACGTCAGCGAGGCAGGCAGCCCAACCCTCATTCTGAAGCCGCCGAAATTTTCCATTGGAATTTATGTGGATTGAAATACGGCAAATCGCTTTTAAATCCGTGTCAGAAGGTGCTTAAAGTGTTGCGAATGGCAGGAACATTTTTTCGCTGACAAAATGTAACACACCCCACGCTGTCGATTACGGTGGCCCAAACAAATCAACTGCATCGCCAGGCATTCTGTAACCTGGCATTGTGCGAGATCCTAACGCTGCCACGTGCAGTGAAAGCAAACAACAGGCGCAAAAAAAATATGGAAAAAATTCCAAAAAGTAAGAAATTAATTTCCTTATCTGAGCAGGAGCACTGCTCGCTGTCTCTGCTACTTCTGCTGCTGTTGTCGCTACTATGCGCGGGAAAATTTAGTGCGGCTGTTGCAGGATATGCTTTGGATATGCTTTCATATCCTGGCTTTTCCTTTTATTTTTGTGTTCGTACTTTCGCACAGCTGTAAACGGATTTTCGTCAATGGCTGTCATGGCGACGCGCGTATGCAATGCGGCGCGTGTAATTTCATTAGCACTGTGGCGTGAAGGATTTAAGGGATGCCAACACAGAGCAGAAAAAGCACGAACTAACTTTTTACTAAGCGAATTGAGGAAGCCTTTGGAAACGTATGCCTTGATACAGGAAGAATTTAATAAAAAACCAAATCCTTTTTTTCCCTGACGGGTTTTGTTAGTGCTTCCTTGGTTTCCGTTTTGCCTGCGGGCATGTGCGTTGAAAGTTGATGATGAAGTGGCTAAGCGTGAGTTAACAATTTGTTAACTGTATTTATATGCGCCTCAAGATAAATGGCGTGCGTTCCTTACACTCCCTGTTTTTTAGGTTGGCCACACAAAATTGCTCCGTGATCCTTTGCAGAAACGTGCTGCCGGGCAAGTTGGCCGGCCACATGCGCTGAATTTATGAGTCCTATTGCTCTGCTCAAATTACATTCATTCAGTTTTGCATAAGCAGGGATTTTGCAACACAAATGCCTCAGCTCTCGACGGTATGCTGACATTTTAAATCGAATTTTCTTACAGATTTACATGGTTGCCGCTGCCAACCAACCAGGCAACCAACCAACCAAACAACCAGCCAAGAACCAATCTGCAAGACAAATGCCCTGCCGCTTCTACTTTTTTATTTTCCCCACATACAGCTGTATATGCAAATGCATTTATTTATTTGAAATTTGTGTGTGTGTGTGTTTGTTTGTATTTATTTTGTTGTTATTTTGTTTCTTTGCCAACTTACCAATTTAAGCCAAATATTTGTTATAAGCAATTGATTTTTCTCATCCTGCAAAGATAAAAAAGAAAATTGAAATTTTATTAATTTGCATTTCTGCATGATATACGAGCTCAACTCAAAACGTTTAAATTATTTTCTGTACTCCTTGTATGTGTGTGTGCATGGGTGTTTATGTGTGTGTGTGTGTGTGTGTGTGCTTAAGTGGCTTGTGGGTGGTATGCAGAGTGGAGTTTGTGTATGTAAAGCAGAGAATTTATGACCGAATGCCTCTCAATTTGCATTCTGTTTTGATGGGAAAGTAATACACGTCGTATGAGTGATTTTTATTACAATTGTTTGTCTTGCAAACATATTACATATTACACTGGGTTGTAACTGTGTTGTCACTGTGTTGTAACTGTGATCGGAGATTGTGGCTGAGTGCAAACACTCGAACAGATGTCGCCACAGAGCAAGAGGCAAGCCAAGGAAGTAACACATCTGTCTCATAACTGTCTCTGTTACGACTAAAATAAGTGATTAGTTTTTTAGCGACGCTGGCTTGGAAAAAAGCAATGGATAGTTGGAAATATTGATATAGAAATATAGTCATAAATACATAAATATAGTCATGGAAGTTGTTCGATTCCGTACAAGATAATTCAGAAATGAGTTTTAGTTTGGAAGGACTTCAGCACGGATGTAGGTAGGTAGGAGAGGCAACTTAGTTTACCTAAAGCACACTTGAGCACTCCATTGTGATACAAGGATATGGCGCCGTTCAAGTACTGACTAAAATTATATTACTTAAAGATGGTTATAGTTAGCACAAGGTCCTCGCCGGGAAAGGCACGACTCCCCCATTATGCCGCCGGAAACCTTCCTGATAATTTGATGAATTTAGCTATGTCCCTAATAATAAAGATGACAGCTCAGTCAAACCTGTGAGAATTGGGGCTCCATTGGTGCGACTTCTGCTTCTGGCTCCTCAAACTACCCCGGCAATCAAGTCGGACTGAATTTTACTCTAAAATGTTTCCTAAATCATTAATATCCTTGGTCAATACTCGGCAGTATCATAAGAGGTGGAGAACCATATCCTCCTCCTCCTCGGAACTACAGCTACGGCAGAAACCGTTTGAGGGTAGGGCTAGTCTTCCAGCATGCTTTCCCAATATGCAGTGGTCTGTCAAATCCGACACAGTTGTCGGTCCCTTCAGAAAATCTCAAATCAGTTAATTTACAAAAGCTGCTAAGATTCGAATTAGCTTCAAACTGGATGCGCACAGATTCTATTGAAGTACGCACATGTATCCACTAATTTGTGGTATCACAATGGGACCCTACATGACCTATATAAGTCTTCTGGTCGTTTGCTTGAGCTCTAGTGAGCCGCTTAAGCCCAAACCTACTCTCACATCATTGACGAATTATCAGAGTACCAGTGAGGTAGATTGACCGATTTATTTAAGAATGTTATACACCGCGACCTTAGCAATGAGGTACGAGAGAGAGAATTATCTTCATTGAAGATTCAACAGATCGGTGACCCTTGTTTGAAAGAGCGGTCCCTATGGACAAGACTCCCACACTATTTCAAGTGGAAGTCTTTGCCATCTAAGTGTGTATCCGACAATGTCTTCATAGAAGACTAAACGGCAAGTTTATAAACATTATGTCAGACAGCCAGGCTGCTCTGAAGGCACTGAGATCGTACCAATGAACGTCTCGAATGGCTGAAGAATGTCATACAATCCTAAATGAACTAAGCAAAAACAACAATCTCATACGTAGTAACAGTGCCATAGGAGAGAAAGTGATGGTATCATTGACGATTTACTGGAATATCAGTGGCATTGTTGAGATAGAGGACTGTTTCATTGATGATTCACCGTAGGACCGGTGACGTAGTAAAAAGAAGAGAGTAGAGCAGCAGAGTACCAGTGGCGTAAGAGGGTAAGAAATGGTATTACCGATGCCTCAACAAAGTGTCACTGAAGCAGCTTCATTTATAAATTAACAGTGCCGTAGAAGGATAATAACCATCATCATTTTTGATTTATGAATATGTGGAGTATCTTTGTAGAAAAGGGACAGTATCATTGATGACTCACCATAGTCTAAGTAAGTTAGGAGAGAAATCCATATAAATACTAATGGAGTTCAAATCCAAGTAAAGTTCATCAGTGTTTTCTGTGTACCGAAGTGGCTTTTTCGTCACATTACTCATGCATATCAGGATGCTAGTGCTGACTTTTAACATGTCCTTTGAAGAAATTTACTCATATGAAATAAGGTAACAGAGGATAACTGAATTATTTTACTTCATATAAATTCATCATTAAATATACCAAAATATTTTATGCAAAATTGTTAAAGAACCGAAATTAAATGCAATAAATTGTAACAAAACCAACATTTCAGCCATGAACATGGACGGGACCTTCAACAACAATTTGAATTCCTGTTGACTAGAAAGCAATTAATTCAACAAATTTGGCAACGGCGATAATTGCAAATATTTGTGGACCACTTTTGATGAGCGTAAATTTAATTTGGCATTTCCTTCTTTTTGCGTGGTTTTTGTGTTTTTTCCGAAAGCGCGCATAACGAACTTAACCGCAAATTGATTGCGCAATTGCCAGAATGCACTAAATTAAAAATATACACAGGGCCACAACACACACACAGACACACGCCACACATAGATACATGCCACACATATGCACTCACACCTACTTACAGGCAGGCAAACGTATACAATCAAATATGGCAAACAAAACAGCGGTTGAAACAGCATCGGGACGCATTCAACCTAATTACGACCGCACACACACACACACACACACACACACACACACAGCGAAAGCACACACACACATGCGCACTCATAGACACGACTAGACAAACAAACAAACAACGCAAATGCAAATAAGCGGAAAATTCCGTACTGAGTAAAATTAAACAAATTGCAGCCCAATAAACCCACAAAAATGAAATTATAAAAAAAATTTCAACAACAACATTGCAGCAAAAGTTACGCCAGACACAACCAGCAAGGAGCGGCCACATGCAGCGCGGCGACCAGTGGGCAAATTTGCAAAATTTTCCCAGGAAAACAATGCAACACATGGGAAATTCGTCTACAGAACATGCTCAAACTATGCGGTATTCCGAATTTTCTCTCACAAGGAATTTCGATTAAGGAGCGGCGAAGCCTCTCAAAGTGGCATCCATTTAAGTTGAGAAGTTGGGCTAAAAAATTAAAATTTTTGATTCAGATGAATAGGGTATAAAACAAGAGAAATTGGCTTAGAATGGGGTACTCACCCCAGCTGGATTACTGGAGTGGACATACGATTGCAAGCGTTTGAGTAAAAGGGATTTGAACAGAGTGAAGAGTTTTCAGTTATCTTTCTTAGCAGCAAAAAGGGAAAAGGATTTTATAAAGGAATAAATGAAGAAAGAAAGAGGCAAGCCCTCGAACTACTCACGTACTCAAGAAGGACTTAATACTCCTCTAAAATGTTAATCATTACTATCTTTGAAGAATACTCGCGGGGACAGGATCTAATATGAAAGAGCTGTGGTGCAAATAACTTTAAATATATCGTGAGTTATTCTATTGCGTTCGGCAGGTGCTGAAGTGGTGGTTATATCTGCGGAACCCATTGCCACCACCCCTCTCTTAAATTAGTTCAAGATATCCTTAAAACTGGTTTAAGTCTTCCTTGAACTAGTTCAAGTCTTCTATAAACTACTCTATGCCTTTATTAAACTGTATAATACTTTCTCTGAAGTAGTTTAACTTACTTAAATTAGTTAAAGTTTTCCTTAAACCAGTTTAAGTCTTCTTTACTCTAGTTAAGTATCCTTTAAACTAGGTTAAGCATTAAATAACTATTTATAGCCTTCTTTAAATTAGTTTAAACGTTATTAAACTGGTTGTACTCTTTATTGAAATATATGAAATAGTTTAAGTTTTATTCAAACTAGTTTAAGTTTTATTTAAACTGGTTTAATTTTTATTTAAACTAGTTTAAGTCTTCTTTACACCATAAGAAGTCTTCTCTGAAAGTTGAAACAAGTTATGTCTTCTTTAAACTGGTTAAAGCCTTCTTTAAACTAGTTTAAGTCTTATTTAAATTAGTTTTAGTCTTTATTACGCTATATAAAGTCTTCTCTGGTATAGTTTATCTTAAATTGAAACTAGTTTAAGCCTTCTTTAAACTAGTTTAAGTCTTCTATTAACTAAATTAGCTCTCCTTTAAACTAGATCTACTTTATGGACTATGTTAATAACGCGTATTTAATGTTTTAAACAGGTTCGCAGGATTTTCCACAATGTTTCTCCATTTATTTGTGTGCACTCATGTCAAGTAACGGCAGCACTGTGCACTGCCATCTCGGAATGTGCGAAATAGCAATTCAAGCATAATTTCAGGGGCTGCCGGGAAGGGCTAACGAGCAACGGTGGCTGGCGCGCAATTTGAATAGTTTTAGTGCATTTAATTTTATGATTGAGAGTTTTGCCCATTAACTTAAATGAAATTACAGCCGGACAATGCAATGAATTGTATAGCAAGCAGTCCCCCTGGCACAGAGCTGGGCCGTTGGCATACGTCGAGTGTCGGGCGTTATGTGCCACAATATGCTGCACGGGCATTTGCGAAACATGTTTTCTATGTTTTGCATTCCATTTCATTGGATTGCATTTTTCAGGTGCTTAACAAGCACTGCAGGCCGAGCAGCCGCCACCGAAGGACCCAACAAACGACCAACTAACAGCGAGCACACTGGGGTAAGGGGCTGGGCTGCGTCTGCTGGCCGCATATTTCGGCACTGAGCGCGGTTAAATGAAAAGTTGCGGTCATTTGGGAGCGGCATTTGGTACAAAATGTGTGTAAAATTAATTTGCACGCTGAAATTTTTGCCTAAAATTCATATAAATTACATGCAGTTATAAGCTATTTAGCACGGCCTTGATTTGCACCGCATTTATCACGTGAGAGTGTGTGTGTGTGTTGGGGGGGGGGGGGGGGGATAAGTACGTGTGTGAGTGGTGATAATTGCAATACTGGTGTTGATTTGATTTCATATTTACTGGTTTGTTTGTTCGTTGTGTTGTTCTTTTTTTGTGTGTGCGCTGAAAAGGATTTTGATATGTCCTGCAATACAGGCCGGAAAAGTGGGCGGTGACGCAGAGTATAAATATTGTAATTAAATGATAATTAAATGCCAGGATTTGACAGATTTGGAATGTTAGTTAGTAAAATATTTTGCCTATTTAATCTACTCCAATATTTTCATGTTTCCTTTGATGTCCTTCGTTGATATGATATTAACAAACTGGAAAAACTGTAACAAGTGATGAAAAGTAGTCAAAAAACTTGAGAAATAGTGGTCACAAAATTGTTCATGGATGTTGACAAGGAGGTTATATTTATTGGTCGTCTGTGCGTCTGTACTTCGTTTGTATGTACTCCTTCCTTGTAAACAGCGTAGCCCACGAAATGAATGAGATAGAGATTCATCCCTACATCAGCTGACCGTTTGTTCGTCTGTTCTCTGTCTGGATGTGCTCTTGGAAAGAGCTTAGCCCACGAATCGAAAGATATATTATAGAGAAGAGGTGTAGTTTTTGTACTAGTTGGGCCCAATCCTACCACTTGTCATATCGCAATACGAGTCTTCATAAGAGAACGTAGTTAGCAGTAAAACAAGCTTGAACTCTCTTGGAAGTCGTGTAAAATATGTTGAAATTTGATTTAACAACACACCCATGATCTTAGTAAATGCCTTAATAGAGAAATACACAAGTGTAGAGCGTTTATAATTGTCCTTAAGACCGAGTGCAAACAATTTTTTATCACATTCATCTGAAGAAGTCATCGTGCGCTCTTAAGATCCTTCGCAATTATTCTCATTCTTGTCAGCAAGCATATTACAAAAAATCACTGCCTACTTTTAGGATGAAATTTGCCCTTATACCGGACCCATACTAGGAACCTTCCTTGATTGCTACTGTCTTCTATTCCGTACATTTTTCATATACAACTGAGCATTTGCGAGGAATGCTGAAGGGGCTGGTGAGCAGCCTAACAGAGTGGAAACCATTTTCAGTATTTCATCAAATTGTTTAAATGATTTTCCCCCAGTTTAAGGACATGCAAATTCTTAAGAATAAATTTATCAAAAAAAAAACAAAAAACGAATATACTGCGAGTATGGATGAAGACGTGCAAAAAACGCAGTTGCTCCTGCTGCGATATAAACAAAAATTCCTAATTTAAAAAGACATTGTTCGGCAACGTTTCCTGCTACCCTTGACATTGCAATGCCACGGGCGTAGTAGCAGCACTCGCCGTATAAGCATTTCCAAACAATTTCTGAGCCAGCATAGTTGACTACACAAGTCCAAAGCAGCGCAGATAGCGAATGATAGCAAAAATCTCCAGGGTCCTTTGAGTTTCGTGCAGGCATTTTCAGTTAAAATACACCGAAAAAGAAAACAGCGAACAGCAGTGTTTATGGAGAAAATGTGCAGTTGAGCATGAGTGTATATGTGTGTGTGTGTGTGTAAGCGGCCGTACGCTCCCGTCAGTGGGTCTGTGTTGGAGTATTTAAGTAGCGCTGACATCTGCCTGCATTTACCTTGTTTGAAATTCGGTACAAAACCTTTGAATTAAATTTGCATAAATGCCATTGCAGCGGGCCAGCGGGCGGAGTGCTGCTCTGCGCTGTGTTCCACGTTGTTGGCATCTGCTGCTGTTGTTGTTTGTTGCTGGCCGTACGTGGCCTGCCATCCGTGTACACACATAAGCGCTTTAGTAGGTCTTATTTTTAGCCTTACTCTGCTCTCTATTTTTCATGCTTTACTCGAATTGTTATTTTGATTTTCATTTCCATTTCTTGTTGTCATGTTTTCTTTCGTTGCAAACCGTTTTCGATGTGATTCCAACAGACGAGTTTCGGTTATGTGCCTCTCTTGTATCGTGGACATGTCTATAACACTGAAAGCTTGTCAAAAATTCAACATACGACACAGTTTTAGGTCACTTTGCCAACATATTCTATTAAAAAATGAAGCAGCATGTTTTCCGAATTTCGCTGCAACTCTGAAGGATATGGCAAGGAAGCGGTTAGCGACACAAGAAGAGCGCTTACAGATTTGTGGTTAAGTGACAGGAACAGTATTAAAAGAGGACGCTGATTTTACATGAATAAGCGAACAAGCTGCATCATAAATGTTGAGCAATTAAGTTCAGTGGATCATTTCAAATGTTAAGGAAACCTATGTCGAGGATGCTGTATGATGAGTATGAATTTAGGAGTAGTGCGAAGGCTTTTATGAAGTCTAAGAATACCGAGAAACCATCGAGGATAACTCCAGTTTTGTATATCCAACACTCTAAGGCCTCTTTTGTCTTGAGTATTTCAAGTTATTAAACTTCATAAATATTTTGTTTGGTTGCAGCTCCATCAGACATTAAAATAATGATCCTAAATAGATCAAATATCAAATATGCCTGTTAGTCTGGTGGTGCTCTATAGAAAGCAAGGAAGACTGTTACAGAGAGGAGATTTCTCGACATGATTTTACTGAATTTTCACCAAAAAGTGACTCTAGAATAGAATAGACTAGAATGGAATTGAAGTGGGCTAGATCGGAACACTGTCACAGAGAGAAGATTTCTTCACAAGATTCTGCTGTATTTTGACCATTAACTGACTCTAGAATAGACTAGAATAGAAGTGGGGTAAGCCGGAGAACTGCTGAAGAAGGAGGTCTCCAAGCACTCAGGCATTGATGGTCATTGTTCTATAAGCCTGGAAATATTTTGTAGGAGGTGGAGATAGAGGATTATGAAAGGAAAATTACAACTTTTCAACCTTTATTGATTTTTTTGAATATAAGAAGTCTGTTCAAGGATAAAGAACGTACCTGACTCGAAGTCAGCGTAAATATAGTATCAACTACACTTGTTGGGATACAACTGGC
Organism: Clusia tigrina; assembly: GCA_920105625.2. Lineage (NCBI taxonomy): Eukaryota > Metazoa > Arthropoda > Insecta > Diptera > Clusiidae > Clusia > Clusia tigrina. The sequence goes on along the minus strand of OV050033.1, from coordinate 161,445,785 downwards.
GTATTATGGCAGGACGTAAAAAATGCGATAGGGTACTGCAGGTTCATTGTTTAATTGCAAGTAAACTGGGGGTTTTATTTGATTATGACTTTTGCAGAAACTGTCTGAGGTATCGAGGAAGAGGAAACCGTGGAACACCTCCTGTGTCGATACATGGCTTTATACAAAGGAAGGATTTCCGCGCCTGGATGCCGAAAACTATATTGGTTGATGGATAAACAAGCTAAGCTCTTTTCCTAAACCCTTGAAGTAATAATTATGATGCTCGATCTGTGTTCAATAAACAAGCATCATCTTTCTATGAGTATAAAGGCAGAAAGCCAATAAACTAGGAACAGACAAAGGTATGCAGTATATCACTATCATGGGTAGGTAGATAGGTAAAGGCGGCCGCCCTAAGGGAGCACTTAGGCCAAAATTGACCCTTTGTGATACCGCATGAGACATCATCAGGTACCATACCTTTCAAAGGTCCAGCCATTTGGAGCAGTTGATGGATCTAATCTTTTTATTTGAGATATCTCCCAAAGAGTCCAGAAAGTAGTGCCTAGGAAAGTGCGCCTCTTTCTGGACAGCGCTGGACACGTGCATAACAGGTGTGCAATGGACACCTCCTCCTCCTCGTCCATGCAACTCCTGCAGAAGTAATTAGTGGCCATCCCCAGCCTACACCCGTGAGTTCCTAGAGTCCAGTGATCCGTTAGGACGCTAATCACGGAGCCTATACTTTGTCTATCACTACCATGAGTGTGTTTATATTTTCTCCTATGTAGATTCAGGGTTGTTTGTTACCACAATTCTATTACAATTTGGCTCAAGGATAATGATTTGGTTACACCAATTTTCTATTTCTGCCCCATCTTTGATAATTACCAGGAATTTTCCTAACTCTTCCCCAGTACACTGTAAAAAAGTTGTATAAAAAACCAGCTATCAAAAGGAGGGGATTGCGAAGCATTTATTTTGCGAAACTCACTTTTCACTTTTAATTGCATTGCAAGACGTACTTTTGTCAATGCCAGAGAGTTACACTGATAGTGATGGTTTCCAGCGGGATAATTGAGTGAGCGAGTCCTGTGGCAGGGCTTTTGAAGTTCGTTCCGCGTGCGCCACTAAAGCTGAGCAGCGAAAGGCAGCGTAAAAGGAAAACAAAATGCGTTACAAATAGAGTGAAGCAGACCGGGTTGGGAGTGGAGCAGAGCAGAACAGTGATGTTCAGTCGAATGCGTCGTCGTTGGCCACCAATGCCGCAAGCAGGTTTCCTCGTAATTCAACAATTTCATACTTTTGCCTTTTTTCACTCGGTTCGGTACAAGCGAAAAAAGGATGCTGGGTATTTACGGCGAGCATTTTATCCCAGCTAATTAAATGAATTTCACATTTATTGCTCTGTCAAAACGGAGACTGCGCGCATTACTTTCCTTACGCCTTATTTTGCGAGTATAATCAAATTCTAATTAGCAGGCGAAGGATTTCTTTGCAGGACCTTTTCCTTTTCATTCCTGCCACATTTTTCGTTCATGCAATTAGTTAAACAATTTTTTTTTCGTAACTTTTTCTTCCCTCACTCATATTTTTAGTTCCTGTTTTTTGTATTGTGACATGCTTCAATTTATGCTGGGGGGCGGGGCGAACTGAAGTCACTTTTCCTTGGAATATTTTTTTGTTTTAACATTATTTGAAAATTGTAATTAAGTTTGTTTTTTTGTTTTTTGGGAACATTCTGGCAAAAGAATCAAAAAAGGAAATGGCAAATCCTGCGCTATTCTCTGTAACTGGGAAAAGCTGCCAAAAAAATTCTTCAAGCCCATATTTTCCAGTTTCCATTTTCTATTTGGGGGCTTTCGCTTTTTTATTTTATACGCTTTCTGCCGCCAACCGTTTTTCATTTATATTAAAATGCGCTCAAGTAGGAAGTTATTCTGTTACATGCGGCGTGTTCCGCTTTTGATGATGGAACTCTTTCTTTTCGCTGTTGCTGCTGCTGCTCCTGGTGTCGGTGTTGTTGTTGTTGTTGTTGTTGCTGTAACTAGTTCCAAAGTTAAAATTAAAAATGGCTCACTTTCGACTGCCGCACAGTCAAACGAACAAACAAACAAAGGGAGCAGCACACACGCACGCATAGCGAGACGCACCACGTCGAGCGAAAGCGCCAAAATGGGAACTTGGCTCTGTTTTGATATGAATGAAATACCCGCATGTTGAAATATGAGCTAAGGAAGCAAAACACCATCACCACCAGCAGCAGCAACAACACCACCAGCAGCAACAACACCGGCATCACCATCACCACCATCACCACCAGTACCAACACCACCACCATCACCACAGCCACATGGCGCACATTTATTTCCGTCACAGTTTCAGTTACTCGCCGCTTTGACTTGAGTTTGAGTTCCTTTATTTGCAGTTTCAAGCACTGGAATGGCGCTAAAGTTCATCACCGAACACCCCACTTTTTTCTTTCAAATTAAGATTTGCCGCCGCTCTGTACGAGTACGCGTATTAGTCAAGTGTAAGCGCTCTTCTGCTCGGCAACTATGCCAGCTGCTATAATTCTTTCCTTTTCATTGGCTCTACAAAGACTTTTGCTCCTTTAAAGCGACATGCGACTGGGATTTTAGTTAGTTCCTGAGCTTCAGAGCAGGGCCGGATTCGAGGCTTCCGCCATTAAGAGGCCACAAAGAATTTGCCGTACTTATTACGCCGGTCTGAGTCGCTCGCATGAATAAATAATGCAGCATGAGTTTTTCTCAATGAAATGTTGAAGTAATCTTTTTATATAGCATATACTACACCCACAATTTTCCTCTCTAGACTGGCACCGATTTAGCATAACGATAAATGCGCTACTGCTGGGAACAGTTTTGGCATATATTGCTCGGTAATTATTTTGTAGGTGATTCGCTTGAGTGATGATGAGAAACTTTTGTAATCAACTTTCTGCCAGGCATGCGTTGGAAATCTTTTGATAGCTGGAAATATCATAATGGTATTTTTCCTTTTCCAACACATCCTTTAAATCTGAAGGATTATAACTGTGCTATGACAGAGTAATGTCCAATTTATACCTTTCAGCTACTAACTACGATTTGATAAGCTTGTGAACGAATAAATGACTGGGATTCTAATAGCATGTCACCTGGTGTCTATAATTAGTGGTGTTTTAGGTCTTATCCTAGTTCTTCCACAGGTCTCAGCACAATTTTTTTCTGCCTTTGATTACGTTCAAATTCGATGAGTGTGAAAAAATGCTATGGTCTTGATAAAGATCTGCGAGAACTTGATGAGTCGAACCCACACGTGAGTCTCAGTATTGCGGAGACAAAGCCAGTTAAATAAAGGCCTCTGAGCCATAACCCTATTACGCGATTAGGTTTAGTTATATTGGGAATGGGGAATGTATATTCCTTACCCATGGCCAGACTTCTGAAATTCATAGAAGAGTTTGAAAAGGTGTACTTTGCCTTCCCTTTCGCAAATCCATTATTTCCTTTTTATCTCCAGAGCTATGAGCATTAGCTGCCTGAGTACTTGGAGAGCCGGTTCTCTGGTCTGACCCAATTCTATTCTATTATATTCTATAGTAATGGAGTACAGATTTATGACCACCCAGGAACCATTATCGCCGTTCTCTCAGGATGCCACAAATAAAAAAACTAATGACGAAATGAAGGAGTTCAGATTCAAAGTGGACAATGTAGCGGAGACTGTGCAGAGCACATTGTAAACTGTCCAAAAATATTTGGATATGAGAAAACTCACCACAAGATCAAGTTCCGAGCTTGCTTACAATTAATCATAACCAAAGACATAAGAAAAAGACAAGTAAAAAGGAATCTTTTAAGATATTAGACCACAGTCAGTATATCATTTAATAATGCCGTTGAAACACCCATTCATCAGGTATTGCAGAGGTCTTCTCTTGGCAAAGAGCAACAAAAAAGGTCTGACCTCCTCGTCGAACAAGGTAATGGGAACAGTTTTTTGGAATGCACAGGACAGAATTCATTACGATTACCCAGAAAACTACCATAAATAGAGGACAAATTATCTCCGACGAATATTAATCTTTGTGCAGTTTTAAAGACAATTGATAAAAAAGACCCTTGATAATCTACTCTTGATAATAAAGTCTTGATAATATACTCTTGATTACTCATGATATTCTACTCTTGATAATCTACTCTTGATAATCTACTCTTGATAATCTACTCTTGATAATCTAATCTTGATAATATTCTCTTCATAACCTATTCTTGTGTATATAATGTTGGTAATCTACCCTTGAAAATTTACAATTGTTTATCTGCCATTAAATATTTAATCCTGATACTCTACTCTTGATTAGTTACTCTTGTTGATGTAATCTTGATCATCTACTCGTGATAATATACTTTTGACAATCTACTCCTGTTAGCCTACTCTTGATAATCTATTCTTGATAATCTACCCTTGATAATCTACTCTTGATAATCTACTCTTGATGATCTACTCTTGATAATCGAATCTAGTCGTAATCTACCCTTGAATATATACTCTTGATAATCTACCCTTGATAGTCTACTCTTGATTATCTACTTTTAAATATTTACTCTTGATTATCTACTTTTAAATATTTACTCTTGATTATCTACTTTTGATTACCTACTCTTGATTATCTACTCTTGATAATCTACAATCTATTCTTGATATTCTACTCTTGAATATCTTCTATACAAATATATATATTTTTCATTCTTCTGAATGAATTCACTATTTATTAGAGGTGTTGTCGTTGTTATGGTTGTGCTTGTTGTTGCTCTTAGAGTTGGTGGTCCAACAATTGAATAGCTTTGGGGCCCATCACAACTCTATGGGGGTGTAAAATAGTTATCATACTTCAAAGGATAAGCGCTATTTTTGCTTCTATTTTAATTCACATGAACTGCTCTGCCAAAATATTCTGCTTATTTTTACTTGGTGTCACATGAGAGCTTCTAAAACTTAGGGTGACCTTTGAGAACTCTCACTTTGCCAACACTTGCAATTTCTCTACTCCTTAAGGACACTTGCGTATTGTAAATTAGATCAGAAAACTCTTAGATTTCTTGTGCGCAATATTTATGTACGTCCAATACATAATTGAGGATACTTTCTGGTTGTGAATTCAATTAGGAGCCTCTCAGTTTTCCTGAGCTCACAATTTTTATGCTCCTTAAGGACATTTGCGTATTGTAAATTAAATTAGTAAACTCCCAGTTTTGCTATGCTCAATTTATGTACTCACAAGTCAAAATTAAGGATACTTTATGGTTATTAACTAAATTAAGGACCTCTCAGTTTTGCAAAGATTTGAACTGATGTACTCCTAAAGGATACTGATGTAAATCCATATTAATTAAGGACTAAATTGAGGACCTCTCAGTTTTCCTAAGCTTACAATTGATGTATTCCTAAATGATACTAATCTAAACCAATAATAATTAAGGACTAAATTAAGGACCTCACAGTTTGCCTAAGCTTACAATTGAAGTACTAATCTAAACTAATATTAATTAATGACTAAATTAAGGACCTCTCAGTTTTCCTAAGCTTACAATTGATGTACTAATCTGAACTAATTTTAATTAAGGATACTATCTGGTTATAAACTAAATTAGGAGAGAGTTGTCTTTAATTAAAACTAAACTAATTGGATGAGTTAAATATAAATTTTAAATGCTTATGTCACTAATGACAATTTAGCGCGCTTACCAAGCGACCAACATATTCGCAGACAATGGCGACATTAATTACCTATGACTGTGCGGCTTAAATGAGCCTCTATTAGTGCGTTGCCTTTGTGCGAGTATGCAAGCATTTGAGAGCATTTCCACTACACTTGTGGATTTACGAGTGTATGAATATGAATGAGGGATGCATGTGCGGTTAAGCCTATTACAACATTGTTCTGCGGCACAGCGCACAAAGGACGCCACAGCAGCGTAACCGCAGAGTTCATATTTAAAACTGAATTTAAGCCAGAGTATGTAAGCACGAATTTTCCTAGAGGAAAGGATGCTGAAATTGTTTGCTAAAGTTTGCTAAATTATGCATAAAATTGCCACTATTTTCGGTGCGATTTCCTTTGCAAATTCTTCCATCAAATTATTTAAGCCAAAAAGAAAGAAAACTTGTGAAGTTTGTAGGGACCAAAGCAAAATTGATCTAAATTTATTTAACAGCAGCTTTGAGAGCGCTCACGAGAAGTGTTGAAAATAAACACTAAGTTAAGGCATCATTAAGCAATTTTAGTGATGTCCTTTTTGCTGGCGTGCGCAAAAAAGGACACCGTCTTCTAGCAGCCACAGCAGCAGCGGCAGTGGAGTTGTGCACAAATTTAAAAGTCCCTCTACACTTTGCCACGAGAAGGAAAAAAGATTCAAAATTTAAATATGCTTAGCTTTGCTTTGCTTTCTCTAACATATTCCCCCAGCATTTGCCTGACAGCACCCGCAGGACTTGCGGAACAAGCAAAATAAAACTGAGAAAAAATTGTTAAAACAACCTTTTCGCCAGAGCCGCGCAGCAGGTTCGCTCCCGCTCCAGTTGTGGGCTTTGTGAAAACGAAAATTGTATATCACTGTACCATGACAAATGGGAAAAATGTATGAATATGTCTGAACTCCCGAAAGTGTGCCACGAAGAAGTGCACAGCACCATAAACACAATGGCACAAAACTGCTCGTCCACTCGCAATTGGAAGGGACATGTACTTGGATATGTATATACAATTACATATATAGTCAGAAGTATATAAAAAAGAAATATCCTTATCTTGTTTAACATAACAAAGCATGTTTCACGAATTGTAATGCAACATGGACAACAAAAAGTATATCACAAAACTCAACACAGAAAACAAGAAAAATTGAAACAAAGGGCAAAGTAGAAGATTCCTTTTTCATTTAAGCACATTTAAATGCTGGTTTCGTATGCGTGGCCAGCATTCCCTGCTGTCGCATCCTTTTAATTTTTGTGCTAGTCGCACTTTCACTCTCATCTTTGCCAGTGACCATACGCACGGCCGCACACAGACGTCCTCACTCGCATAAAGTACGTGCATGAATTACAGTGTAGACACTCAGTTATGTGAACCCAGTTGGAAATATTTGCGATGGTGTCATTAGAGTTGCCTGGAAGAACTGATGTCGATCGATTTGCTCTTTAGGCATTGATGCAGCGGGTGTGGCAAACATATTATAAAGGGGGTCTTCAAAGGTTTGCGGAATGAGTACTAGCAAATAAGACAATCGCCTTGATGAGCCAGGATATTGAAGAAGCAGTGTGAGAAGGTGTTATTGGAGTTGCTTTGGATCAATTTGCTTTCTTCATTTGCAGTTTAGGCTATAACACAGAGGGTGTGACAAATTGATTATTAACATTATCACATTTAACTATGTCTTCAAGGGTTTCGGATATGAGTACTAGCAAACTTGAAGAGCCAGGATATGGAAGAAGCAGTGTGAGAAGGTGTTATTAGAGTTGATTGAAAGATAGGACTAATTTACTTTCCTCATTTGCACACAGAGGATGTGACAAATTGACTATTAATATGATCATCCTTCAATTACGCTTTCAAAAGTTTGGTGAATGAGAATTAGCAACTAAAAATGTAGATGAATTAGTGTGAGGCCATGCCCTGAGCAGGATTTGAAACCGCAAATTGGTATGCTGTCATACTAGTATGCTTACTATTATACCAGTGCGTCTGACTACGATCAAATTAGGCGACAGAAATCCTTTGCAGGGAATGAATTTTATTTGAAGCCTTAAACTGATCCCAATGGGCCTATGCTTGACCGAAATTTGTCTTCTGGCCCAGTGTTCGTGCCCTTGACATCCCTTAACATCAGAAGTCCTAAACTGCATACATAAATCAAGTTGAAGAACACTAAAGAAACTGTATAATGATACTATAATGTATGAATATAGAGTCTCACTAGACTCAAATTAAGCGAGATTAGAGTAGTTGTTATGGACCCCCTTATATAAGCAATATACTCTGACTTCTCTGGGTGCAGCTTAAAACTTGAACAAAGGGGAAAATGTGATTTTGGTTAAATATAAAATAAAATGAATAGTTCCGCTGTTACTGGTAAGAAGAGTATGGTCCCAAATTTAGACCGTTTAGTTACTAACTTAGAGTTGAGAAGCTTGTGAGCCAACAAACGACTGGGATCCCAACAGTCTGTCATCTGGTATCTAACTACGAGTTGAGAAGCTTGTGAGCCAACTGAGATCCCAATAGTCTGTCATCTGGTATCTAACTACGAGTTGAGAAGCTTGTGAGCCAACTGGGATCCCAACAGTCTGTCATCTGGCATCTAACTACGAGTTGAGAAGCTTGTGAGCCAACTGCGATTTCAATAGTCTGTCTTCTGGTATCTAACTACGAGTTGAGAAGCTTGTGAGCCAACTGGGATCCCAACAGTCTGTCATCTGGCATCTAACTACGAGTTGAGAAGCTTGTGAGCCAACTGCGATTTCAATAGTCTGTCTTCTGGTATCTAACTATGATTTGAAAAGTTTGTGAGCCAACAAATGACTGTGATCCCAACAGTTTGTCAACTGGTGTCGAACTAAGAGTAGAGAAGCTTCTCAGCCAACAAAGGACTGGAATCCTGGTCACCTGGATTAATGCAGTTTTGGGCCTCATCATAGCTCCACCATAGCCCTCTGAAAAAAATTAGGGACAACTATCGACAGATGCTTCAGTTCCCATCTTGTTCTCCTTTTTTCTTTATTTGTATATCTCGCTCTTTCTGTCTTAAAATGAATCATGCTGAATAAATAGAATGATTTGCTTTGTCGGCCTTCATGGTATATTTATAAGTATAAATCGATGTGATCCTTTTTAAAATCTTTGTAAATGGCCATTCGAAAGCTTCAGTTGCTATTCTCCTACACCCTCGCTCACATAATTCATTGGATGTCAGTTATAAAATTATTAATATTTTTATATTAATATAAAAAATAAATAAATAAAATAAAATAATAGTAGTCTCCTTTGGGCCTTCTTCCTTTGAAAAGAAGTGGGGTCCTGAACTTTCTCATTATGCCAGATTATGTGTAGATTTTTACTGATCATACTCAATACCATCTAATGACTTTTATGAAGGCTTTATACAGAAGGCACCACCAATGGAAATTTTTCCTACCGGGCACATACACATAGTCACACATGCAGGCATACATGCCACTCCTAACGGAGTTGTGTGTGAATTGAGGCTGTCGTCTGTTGACACATTGGGTGTCAAAGCAGTAGCAATTATTTTCAATTATTCCTCATAGAAATGACAAATAAAATGTTAAACATTTTAGGTTAATGATGAAAAGTAGTGAAAGTGAAAGCGAACGGGTGTGAGTGGGACGAGGAAGCGGGAGTGAGAGTGGAAGTGGGAGTAAGAGTGGAAATGAGAGTGTAAGTGACTTAAATGTCGAAGAAAAGAAGTTGACAGCAGAGTCTGAAGGGATTTTATTTATAGTGCTGACAGCGGAACTGGGAATACAGAATGGCCAACAGACGTGGTGTTGATGTTGGCATAGTGGAATTGTGAGGTTGTTGTAGAAGCACACAGAATTTTGAACACAAATCCCAGCATTGCGGACTTTTACAGTGAACATGGTGCAATTTGTTGGTCATTTTGGAGAAGGTGTTGAGGAGTTATTAAATTGGTGGATGATAAACTGTAAGTGTGGTTTCAATTAAGATGAGGAGACCTTCTGACCATGGTTGGTTAATATTATTCTTATGTGGAGTTTGACAGTGTTTACTATGCAGATTTTTGGCAGACCAGGCAATTGAATTCTCGGGAATACTCGTCGGAATAGTATTGCCTTTATTGTCAACGGATAGACTCTGATATATTCTGATATACATACCCCGTGGTCACCTCTGTAGTCTAGTGCTAAGCATGGTAGACTCATACTCGGTGGGTCGTGGGTTCAAATCCTGCCCCTGACATGATTTCAAACATGCTTCTTTCTAAATCTTTGTCTCTTCGAGGTGAAGGCTCGAAGGAAGTATTCATTCACCCAAGCCCTTACAGACATATTGAGATATGGTGTAAGGTATAGTAAGAATAATAATTATAATCTGGATTGTGCTGTATACGCACATACTTTTGTTGAAGTTATTCTTTCCAACTTACCACAAAGTAGAATATTTTCTTTTATTATCCTATACAAGGACACCCAGTATACCGCTTCCACACAGTTTTCCTGATACTATCCTTCTTCCTATTCTATTTGTTTAACTTACTTTGTGCTATGCCAGCGTAGCTTGCCAGCTCTGTTGTACTTCATCACATGCTATCGAAGCTATTACCCACCATTATCGTAGTGCGTCTATTTAATAAGATATTCTCCCGTCAGCTTTCGCACTCGGTCTATCATTTCATCAGAGATTTTCTTTTTCACTTTAGCAAATTTCAATCACTGCTGTTTGGTATTCGCACAAAAACTTAATTAGCTCATGATTGGTGGTTTCTTAAATGCCAAAGATTCCTTCTTTCCCACTCACGCTGAAACTATTGTCATCGTCGTGCTGTCTATTAGTTGCAAACATGTTGACGTCATCACCAAATGATTTTATTTAAGTAATTAAATAGCCGAGCTATGAGATTCGGCAGAAGGACACATTTTCTAGTCATTCTTAGAGAAATGAAGATGAGTTTATTTGGTAACTTTTCCACCAGAAAGGGACTTGGGTAGGAAATTCAACGCTTAAAGGATATAACATTACTCTGTCTGTCTACTTGTAATGACTGTGAAACAATGTCAGTGATTTTTTGGCGAAAAAATACCAGGCTCACTGGAATCCTACCAATTATGGTTGCATGAATTTGGTGGACATGTAATTCTCTTCTAACAGTCTTTTACGAGTAAGTGAAACACTATGGAATACTTGAATGAATACCTACAGGTATCACAGTGGGTCAATGGGGCTCCGAGTGCAATGGTGCACAACTCGCATGCACTGTCCTACTGTTAGTTTTAGACCTCTATTTAGACTCTCATATTTTTGGATTATATATTATATTTCTGTTGTATTTTATTGTCATTTAATGACAAACCTTCGCCATATTGTTCATAGAAAAAAAACTCCTCCACTTCGTGCCCTGTCAATTTAAATGCACTGATTCAATTTAATTGCATTGGAAGGACGAGTAGGAACGCCAGTGGAAAACACTTAAAAAGCCAAATCGACATCATGAATTTCTGGGGTCAATAAAGTGTAAGTGGCTGAGCTCTCACTGACGTCCTCTGAACGCACCCTCTCCAAGGAGCTACTAGCGCCTTTCTGCACGCCAACGCAAATAAACTCTGCTTGAAATTTTAAAATGCTCAAACAGGAAAGAAAGGAGCACAGAAATTTTGCCCTCGCACAAAACTGGAAACTTTATTATTTTCACATTTTATCGCTGAAATGTGCGCACACGTACGCACTCAACCAAATGCAAATTCGCATTTGAAATATGAGGAGAAGCGTGCGTATGGTGGAGGAACGCACGGAGCGCACGCACACGTGTTCACGCGCCCACGCACACTTGTTCAGCAAATCCGCACGCACGCACGCAGTGCCACATAAACTAAAATAATAACATCAAAATGGAAATGAAAAAATTATGAGCCAGCAGTGCGCTGCAGTCAACGCCTCGCGCCTCGCATCTCGCGCCTCGTGCCTCACTCCGTCAGCCACGTCACAAAGTCAGCCGCAGATTTTCCGTTGCCCCTACGACGGGCATGCATGAGCGCAGTCTGAGGAGCACGCTACGTGACACGCATACGCGCGAGCACAAAGGCAAAAAGATCTCGAGGCTAATTTATTGGGCACGGGCGCATCAGGCAAACGTCTACAAGAAATGTGAGCCCCGTGCTAGTTGGCAGGCCCGGGCAGGGGGATGGGATGTGAGCGTGTGCCAGGAGGACACAGCTGGAAACGGATATGCCACATTCGCCAGCGCACAACAAATGGAGCTGTCGTTCACGGGATTTGTTGCCGCAGTAGTTAAAATAGCAGACAAATTACGCAGTCAAAGGCACGAACTGCGTGAGTTGTAGTCGCAGTTACACTGGCAGCAGCAACAGCAGTCGGCATTAGAAAGTTCATAACTAATGGTACAATTTCCACTGTGATAAATTCACAGAGCGCCGCCGAAGTTTCAGCGAAAGCCAAGTTAATGCTGGCCAGATTTGTGTGTGACTGCATGCATGAAAAGGAGGCAATTCGATCATTGTAGCAATGCTAGAGCCATCAGCGAAATTAATACTCGGGCTGAGTAGGCTCGAACGTAGGGGTAACATATTTCAATAGGCCAAACGTATTGGCAAATTACTTCAATTATTATACTCGAAGATAAGAGGAGGAAGGACCTGTAACAGCTGGCGAACAACATATATAAGTTTCACCAGGAGGTCTTTCAGAATTCAAAGATACTTTTTGGGACAAATTTAGAAGGAACTTCTTAGATAATGAGGTGTTCAAGAATTCATATGTGTCTCTTGTGGAAATATAGCAAGCATCTATTTAATGGTTAAGGTCTTCCAGAATTCAACGATGCCTTAAAACTATTTAAAAGGATCTCCTTACTTAATGAGGTGTTCCAGAATTCATATGTTCCTCTAGAGAAATATGCAAGGATATTTTTAATGTATTTTAAGGTGTTCCAGAATTGAAAGATGTTTGTTGGGACAAATGTAGCCAGGACAAATTTAATTCTAGATGTGTTCAAGCATTCAAAGATGTCTGTAGGGTATCAATTACGAGGAACTTATAATCTTAAGGTTTTCCAGAATACAAAGTTGCCTTTTGGGGCAAAATATATATCATAAGATCTATATTCCTAGAGGTGTTTTAGAATTGAAAGATGCCCATTGGGGCAAATATAATCAGGAGCTATCTAATTCCTGAGTTGCTCCAGCATTTAAAGATGTCAGTAGGGTGGAACAAGGAAGCTTTTATCTTGAGATTACCAACAACCAAAGTCGTTTTTTCTGCTGGGGTGCTTCCCCTCTATGTACGTGTGTGAATTGTAACGTTTCTAGTGCAATTTGAATCAATTCTCATAGATGAGTGAAATCTGTTCTGCTAAATGGGACATTTTCGGAGTACTCATAGTTTACAAGAGTGGGGGTAAGTATAGTAAGTAGCTACATGCTTCTACATGAAAACATGTTTTAAAGAGTGGCCATTCGATTGTAGAGCCGCCAGTTAGCAAATTTAGTTGGGAGGTCTTGCCCCGCCTCTGCGTAGTTATACAATGACGAGAGCGAAGAGTAGGTTCTGCGTAATATTAGTATATCAAACACGGTCTCAGTTAGAAGTCGACGCATTAATCGGTTGGCAGCGAGATCTCATTTAGTATTAAGCTACGTCTATTCTCCGAACTCATTGTGGTATAAATAGGAGTATAAGCTGAGAAATCTCTATTTTGCTAGATTTGGAGGGAGAGAAAGTGGGTACACAGAGACGAGTATCAGTGTAAAATAACGGCTGAGTCAGAAAGTGAGGATACAGATTCAGTGAAGATTCATTGTAAATTACCTTGTTTTCTAGTCTGCATTTTTAGCTTTGGTCGTGTCTCCAGAACTACCAGCATTTTTGGTACTAACTGTTCTGCACAGTGTTTTGTTCGCAGCTAATTCTGTTTGAGTTCACTTTCAGCTCAGAAGATTCTGCTCGAAAGTGTTGGTGGTGTTCGCTTTTCTTCTTTAACGTCCACAAAGCTTTCTGTTAGCTTCGCAATTGTACTGAAAGGATTTTCTTACAATGACGAGTTTCTCTCGGTCTAGAGAAGAGTTTACTTTGGCAGACATTGAGAGAATTTGTTGGATTTTTATTGTGGTTTATTATGGTGCACAGAGTTGAAGGGACTTAACTGTGGAAATTCAGTATTGAGGCTTTTCAAATAATTTCTGTGGAAACGATAAGGATACCGAATATCTAAACGATTTTCTGAACTAATCGTGATGACCGAATCACAATCTTCAGCTTCAATACATATAGTTCGAATCTATGAACTTAAGCTTCAACAGCGTGTATTTTGAATACACGAACTTTAGCAACAACAATTGTAATTCGTGCTTTAAGTACACGAGTACTTCAGTATGGGGTTTTTGTGTCCTTTATTCACAACTTCATGTGAGCACATTCTTCACGTGTGTAAGTGTATTAGGGAGCTCTACTTCAAGGAAGTCAGCACTGTCCATATATGTGATAATTGATCAGATGAAAGTGTATACTAATATTTCGCCTTCGGATAATTTACCAGATTATCGCAGTCAACATTTTGGCTGCGAGTCTACATCAGTGAATACATATATGTCTATGGTAGTGAAAACGGTGCAGAACAACCAGGAATAGAGGTATAGTCAATTAAACTTCATAGAACATTAACCAATGGGGAGCACTTGCCTGAGTGCTTGGAGTCTTCCTTCTACGGTATAACCCAATTATAATTCAATTATATTCTAACATTTACCTTAATCTGCGTTCCTTATGGCATAAAGTCGTCTCATATAATCCCATAATCAATCAACTGATTGAGTTGTGCTCTGGTTTTCATATTAAATAGTCCTGTGATTTGTTTCCACGTGCATCTGGGATTTACGCTATATCCACAAATGTTATTTTGTTAAACCCAGTTGAAATTTTAATGACTGAAAAGGACTCCTTTACACAATTAATACTCGTACACATGATCACCTGATCCAAAAAGCGGCTTTGGTGTCGGCAACAGATGCCTATGGAAAGGTTTGTGGGTGGGCGGGCGCATGCAGCATTGTTATACAGTTTTTCGATGTTTTTCTACACATTTCGAACATGTCAATTTCTCATTTTCTGCGCTGCTCCACAAAAAAGTTTCAGTCAAATTTTTTTGGACATTTTTTTGGTGTCATCGAAAAAATGGCCAGAAATTTTTTGTACACTGTCCCCATTATTGCCAATGTTTAACATGCCGTGTACACACAGAGTGACAAACTCACTTGCACACAAACGCGGTGAGTGCATATGTCGCTGCTGCGTTGCCTCGGGTAGCACCCAGCAGAAAATTTGACTGATTTTAAGCGAAACAAATTACTTCGGCAAGAAAAATATTTAATAGTATTTATAATTTATGTCTCAAAAATATAAGAAAAATAGTAATAGTATAAGGATCAGACGAACTGACTGATACTTATGCCGTACAACTCCATAGCTACTGGCTGTTGTGGTACAAATATTGCCACTCCTCTTAGTAGGCGTCGTACGCATCTAAAAAAATCTCTTTATAACTAGCAAAATGCTTCTTGGCCCAAATGACGAGTAGTAATGTATCAGAGGATTCCTTTGAGACAGGTGTGGACAGAAAAATAGACATGGCATGGAATCAAAAAACTTGGAAGAGAAAAAAGGTTCAAGAGGAGTTTTTCTTTATATCATTTTTGATACAAACTCTTTTTGTAAGAGTGATTAATTTAGATGCGATTAGAATCGAACATTGACTGTGATATTAGGGCGGTCCAGTATTATATATAAATATGGCCCAGTCGACGCAAACGAGTCCCGAATAACTTGTTTCATTATACAACCAAAATATTAAAAAAATTGCAGATATTTAGATTGATATCAGGAAGTGTCCATTGAATACTTAATATATCCTTAAACAAATATGATATTAAGATTGATAATTTGGTTAAATGGGTTCTTGGAGCAGACTTTATGACTACTTGAGAATTTTGTAGACAAAAAATTTCATTCCACAAAAAAATTGAAAATTTTTGATCGTTTCTGTGGCTCTGGAGAACGAGAAGGTTGAAGACTCTTCTCTATAAATAGGTCAAGTGTTCCCTCATCGAACTTCCGACTCCATAAGAATAAATAGATTGAAAGAGTTAGAAATTAACCTTCTCATGGTGCATTAGTTTGAAATTTGAAGTACTGTAACTACTTTATAACTACTGTAACTACTTTGTAACTACTTTATAATATATTTAAAATCTTATATTAATGCCTTTATAAAGGCCATAAATCCCTTTCCTGTGTTTTCATAATAAATCTTACACTAGTGATCCTTACTTTGCCTGACTGTAGTTGATACATTGATTTAAGCATGTACCCAGCAACAAATTTTTTCTGCTGGGGGGCTTCTGCGCTCTTGGTAGCGTTTCTAGTGGACATATTTGTGCAATTTGAACGAATTCTCATAGACGAGTAGACTCTGTTCTGCTAAATGGAAGATTTTCGGTGTACTCGTCGTTTACAAGAGCGGGGGTGAGTGAGCTTGCTGCTTGCTGCTACATGAAAGCATGTCTTAAAGAGCACTGAAGAGCATTTCGAAGTATGTGATTTTTGGCAACTTTTCGTCTCGAAGATCTTTTCCATGTTCCAATTGAAGTATCCTGTTTTTCCAGAGATTTGGTTGGCTTTGTTGTCGACGTGTGGCGTTGTATTCTCGACAATGTTCGAATGCACGCAAGCAACAAAACTCATTAAGTCAAAGAGGAATACAATTGAATGCCCTGCACGTATCATAAATATGTGTCAAAAGCTGTCACAACCTTTTGGCATATTAAATTGCCAACAAATACTTCCGTCCGCAGAAGTAGCGCTGCGAGTGCCCAACCTGCCAACCAAGTGGCACCCGACTCGCAGTTGTCTGCCTGCAACCGCAGCACTTCGCATTACCCCAGCAGTCGTGGCGGCATTTGCCGGTGGCTGCGTCGCTGGGTCGCTGAGTCGCTGAGTCGCCATATTGACATGTAATAAAACGACACAAAATGGCGTCGGCAACACATGTGACAAATTGTCATTTCAGTCCCTCCCGGAGCCTGTGCTGTGCTGTGCTCTGCTCAGCTGTGTGCGAGTGTGTGCTTGATGAAAAAGTGTTTTTCTGCGTGCCGCTGAGCTGGAATGTCCTTTGTGCATGACGTTTTTACTGTAGTACTCTTTTTGCATAAGCATTCCAACTGAGGTCTGGCAAAGCGAAGCGCCATAATAAATAATACCATAATAATATGAGTGGTGATTGAACAGCACTTTTCCTTAAGGACCTAATTTATTCCCAAACCAGTGGTGGGTGCTTTTGAAGGGTATTTCTTGTTTCTATGAGTGTGTCCGAAAAATCTTCTACTATGTGTGTGTTCAGTTGGAGTCACATCAGCAATAAGAGTAGTTAGAGTGATATTTGGATTATTTAATGTAGCGGTCCGATTTATTTCGTTTTTATACATGCCTTCGACAATGTTGTGGTCTAGAACGCCCTTGGAGAAATCATGCCTTAACACATAAGCGTGCGATCCAGCTTCTCGTTTAGTACGTGTTTTCTTAGGAGGTCATATCCTGATATCTCCGGTATCTATTTATGTACCAGGACCTAATTGTATGAGTACTTGGGCGACGTGCTGGGCTCTAAAACTTTAAGCTAATCGTTTTGTTAGTGGATGCGAGTTCACCTGAAGGACTAATAAGTCGGACAAATCTGCTATAGGGACAATAGTGTGAGAACAATCAATTGAAGGACCAGAGCCAATTATTGGTTTGAGTCTAGCAATTGTATCAAGGGCCATGTGAACAGTATTCACAAGGACCAGTGGTAGAGTGCAGTTGCCTGTAAAACTACAAAGTGCATAGTAGAGAGCCCGAACAAGAGAGTAGGTGCAGATTTCCTTCTAATATTACTAAGGAAAGATCTTCGATCATTGGTTGGGCTAATCAAGGGGCACAATCATGAGGCCATCATATGGCGACCATAGGTAAATCAAGTGTCCCCTTCCCTGGAGGAAGAACAGGACGACACATAGCATTTTCTGCGTTTGTCGTCCCATGGCCAGAATAGAGGTGGTAGGTAGGTAGGTAGGTAGGAGTGGCCGCCCAGTTTGCCAAAAGCACACTTGAGCACACATAATGGGCCATTGTGATACCACGGTGTGGCGCCGTTCAAGCACTGACTAAAAAGGTTCCCATACTTGGGATGGTGATAGTCAGCGCAAGGACAGCGACTGGAAAGGCACGACTCCCCCGTCATGTTTCAGGAAACCATCCTGATACTTTGATGAACCTGGCTATGTCCCTAATATTAATGGATGACAGCTCTGTCAGGCTTGTAAGAAATGGGGCACCAAAGGCGCTAATTCTTCTTCTGCTCAAGGATGGGCAGTGGCATAAGAGGTGGAAAACCGTCTCGTCCTCCTCCTCGAAGCCACAGTCTCGGCAAAAGTCATTTGAGGGTAGGCCCAGTCTTTCTGCGTGCTGTCCCATTATGCAGTGGCCGGTCAAAACCGACACAGTTGTTGACAGTGATACGCGATCAAGTCGAAGAAGTTGATTGGTTCTGTTTTTGTCCATGCTTGCCCAAGTTAGTCTAGCCGTGTGGCAGGATTCCTCGTTAGCCCAGGATTTGTAGGCGTCAGCCAGATATTTCCGTTGGAGGTTGTGCTGTCATTTAAAATTATAATTCCATTATCTGTTCATCAACAACAGCAGCAAGTCGGGTACAATTTGCTTGGCGAACACTGAGAGAGAGAGAGATTGATAGATGAAGACAGAGATATAGATATATCGAAAGAGCTCAACACAGTCCTGAACACAACAATAAACGATTTGTGGTTCTTGACCTACTTCTGGGCGGCAAGCAAGCAGTCCCAGTCAACCATTTTAGAGCATGTCCTGTGTAGCTTTCAAAACCCATATGACTGCGAGATACTATAAACCGCGATGCTAGGACTGTGAGTGGCATGCTTGCTGCTAAACCACAGAGCCGTTATTTGGCAATTGCATTGACATTATTTGAAGATTGCTTCACAGCCAGTGGAGAAAGTCTTTTCTTTCAATAGTGTCAGTTGAAGAAGTCCTTTAGAATTGAATAAGGAATTGGGTAAATCTTAATGTGAAGCTTCCCGTTCCTGCTTAGCATTGACTTCCTGACAATTTAACCCTCATTAATAGCGCAAGCAAACAATCCCAGTCGATTCCTGTGAGATGATTTACCCATTCAATTTGATTTGATATAAGATCAAATTGATGCTATTTGTAACCACACATGAGACGATGCAAGTGTAGAAATTAAGAAATACAGGACCTTCACAGCATTCCATTGAACACTGTGAAACCATGCCCTTACATATATCTGCCTTGTTTGCTTCCATATGTACTTTAAATTTTATTGAATATACTTTTATGTCAAAAATTTGGTGGAATCTGTCGCATCGAGTGGTCGAAACATCATCGATATCCTCCTTTCTCTTCACCGATATACTCTGCTAAAAATTACAGTGCTTCGAAAGAGGATCATTAATTGTTTGATATTGTATGGAGTACTGATATTGTAAGGAGTACTTTGAGTATTGTGAGAATTATTCGAGTATTCACCGAAATCAGAGTGGAATTAAATGCAGGATAGTCTCTGGTCTGGCTTCAGTAAATGGCCCTTTCCGTTCTCAGCTTCTGCCACGCTCAGCAGCAAGTCGCTGAAAACAGAGTATACCGCTTTTTTTGCATGTGCAGGAGCCTGACAGCAGGGCTTCACAAGGAAACCTTCCTCTAATTTAATTTCGTCTGCCAAGATGGCACTTGATAAGGATGTGGAAGTGTCCTTTTCATTTAATTGCGGTGATATATTCAATTAGCCGGCTTTCAATTAAGGAGGACTTTCTTACAGTCCTGCGTTCGCGATTCGGGTTCGATTCTGGCCTCTGGGCATGGTCTAGAAATGCTTCTTTCCAACTATTAAGCTTAAGTTGGTAGAATCCATTTCCCCAGACTCTTCAAGACCTAATTAATTATGATACCAATGTTTGTTTTTAATTATTGAAATCCTATTTTCATATCCTAATTCCATCTACTGCGGTCTATGGTAAGTCAGAGGGACACGAAATCGCTGCCCCTGAACTAACTCACTGCATCCTCCTATCGCCAAAGTAACACGCCACTTTCTACAAATAGTTATTTCATATTTACTTTTCTTTTTAGCATATTCCCTCAAAAATTCAATTAAAGTTCGTGCAGTTCTGACTGAAACCAAGGGTCGACAAAACAAAAACGAACAAAAATCTGAAACAAGGGGACACGTTTTCAATTAAAGCATAGCATAAAGCAAAAAGCAAAACATCACAGAACAGGACCAAAAAAAAATGGAACACAAAAGAAAAAAATAGCAAGAAAAAAGAAGAAAAATTAAATAAATCCAATAAAACCCACGAGAAAGCTTGCCGCCAAATAATTATGTATGTGCGACAACGAAAGCGAAATCTTGTTTAAGGACTGCTGCCAGGACTCAGCAGCGGGAGCGGTTACAGTTGTGTGAATTCGCAAAACATATGCTCACTGACATGTAGACGTGCAGAGCAAAAGGCACACTGACACACTGGCAAGCCACTCACATAAAAACACACTCACTCACAGACACATTCTGACACACACACAAACTCATGGACACACACAAACTCATGGACACAAAACGACACATGCTTCTGGGCAGGACGTGCTGCTATTTCGGCCATTCCTCGCCATTTGACTTGAATGAGTGACCAACACGTTTGCTCGCTGGCTCAGCAGCGGGTCCGGGTACCACACAAATTGATTGATTAACGTAACGCTGGGCTGGAGACGGACCTCGAATCGAATTACTTTTGGTCAATTCCTGGTGCTGCTCAGGCAATTGCAGTAATGAAAAATTCCGCAAGGAAATTGTGCTGTTTCAATTTGCTGTCGTTGCTGTGTTCACGCTGCTGCTGTGGTTGTTGTTGTTGTTGTTGTTGTTGTTGTTGCTTTTGCTTGTATTTACATCATTTGTCAAGGTGTACTTCTCGTACATAATATTATGACTGCTTCCTTTACAAAGCTTTCCATACGCCTCTTACGTTCCTTTTGGCAAGTGCTGCGTCAGGACTCAAGTGCCAGCCAGCGAGTGTGTGTAATGTGTTTATTTATGCCTCTGCTGAGTGTTTCATTTTGATTTGATTAACTGCTTTGGTAATTGTCCTCATTTGTCATACTTTTATGCGTATCCTTTTATTACTTGGCCATTTTGTGTCGCACACAATCAGCAGTATCGCAAATCGTTGCTACTTGACCTGGCCGACTGATTGTTCGACTTGTTTTGCTGTTTGGCAAAGGTGAAACGCCCCCGGAAAGCCGCATTAACCTAAAGTCAAACGTGCTTTAATGCGGAGCACGTTGAACCGACCTTCAAGGCCGGCCACCTTAGTTGAGAGTAATGGTAATTTAAATCAAAATTAAGCATTCAGTTGATTTAAAGTGCCAGTAATCTGAGGAAAAAGGGTTCGCCGTAAGTCAGCCGAGCTTTTGTGTTCTTAGGAGCGCACGGAAAGTTCGAAGTGGTGTCCTGGGATTACATCCTAAGCTGTACAAATATAAATGGCTTCCAATATCTTGCCTTCGAAATGGATTTTTGGTGAGCTTATGTCTTGCTGAGCGCCACCACTGGACTACAACTAAGCAGCGTACAAGTTGCAAGGGAATACAACTGTTTAGGGGGCTCAGAGGGGGGTGTGGTGTTTAAGTTAATAATGTGGAAGCAGTAATTTAAATCAACATCAACTGCAATGCGCGGATGAGCATGTGTGGGTGAGTGTTTGATGGGTGACTGGATTTATGGAAGCATTTTGTGAGTATGAAAGGGTAATAAAGAGAACATTTTTTATCATTAATAAAATGACTATTATATTTATTATTATAATTATTATAATTAATGTTATCATTATTATTTAATGAACATTATATTTCTATAATATAATTAGTAATTTGATTATGTACTTTTGGGAAACTGAGTACCAGAAACTAAGGATATCGATTCGAAGAGAAAAAGTTGTAGTTGTGTGCAGCTTTCAACACTCATGACGGCGAGCTACCACAACCCGCGACTCTAGGACTCTAGGAATATAATGGTTGCCTCTACACCACAGAGGCATTATTTGACAGCTGGATTGGCATTATTTGAAGGTTGCTTCACTGCTACTGGAGGAAGTCTGTCATTTTGCTATTGTCAGTTGAAGAAGTCCTTTATAATTTAATAAGGATCTAGCTAAATCATAGTGTGGAGCTTCCAGATCTTTATTAACATTGACTTCCCGACACTTTAACCCTCCTTTTTAACACTGAAGTTGCTTTCAGGTCCGCAACTTACGCTTATTTGATGAGTCTCTAATATAACTCCATTCCAAAACAGTTGACAATGTCACGCTTAGTTAGGGCACCCTTTGTGATATTTCTCCTACTTTGGACTACTCTCATTCCCCACGAAGTAAAGCTATGAGCAGAAATGCGGAAAATAAGCAGATTGCCCAGCAAACAGTGCTGTTCACACTCACGCTGAGGCAAGGTACATAATTGAGATTCAGTTTCATCCTCCACTTTCAAGTCGATGAGTTCAAAAACTCATCACACGCGGCTGACGTGGCAGAAATAAAGTTCTAAAAATAGCCCACAACAGGGCTTGAAACTTTATTCCGCGCACACAATGAGCTCCACGTAATAATTTCCAAAAAAAAAACTCATTAACTTTCCATATTTTTACGATGTGTAACGACAGTGACGGCTTCATCAACGCCATTTAGCATGGTAATCCCAGCCGGAGAGCGGTCGATTGCCACCCTGCTGTAGTGCTGATTCCGTCGCTGATACTCGCATTCATCTCATTTCTATGCAAATGCTCAACTACTCGGAGGTACGCACACCGTCCATTTGCAGTCCATTGAAATGGTTTTGCCGCCTTGCTTCGGCTTTACTATTCCAATGACCCCCAACTCCGCCGCTCCCAATCGGACCATGCAAATTGTGCCCCGAAACGATGAATATGCATGAGCAGGGATTCAAATGAGCTTAGAGGCCAGTCGCCAAAAGAAGTGTCTAAATGAATTTCAAAGCAGTTAGCGTGCAGTTAATTTGAATTTGGAAAATTATTTCAAAAGGGCCAACAAGAAAAGTTATCAGATGCGCCGCACCCACCCGCCAGGGGCGAGCAAGCTCTGACGCCATAAATTATGCTAATAAATATGCTTAATCTCTAAATTGAATACCTGATAATGCAGAACTAATCGCTCTGGCATTGACGGCAGTGCGCGAGTAGAGCCGCTCAGAAGCCAAGTAGTAAATAAATGCAGGATATAGCGTAATAAGTATGGGAAGGGGAGGGTTGGTGGAAGGGCCAATTAAAGCCTTACTATTTAAATATATAATTAGGAAGAATGGAGTGGGTTTGGAATCAACTTATATTATGAAGAATACCTTTCCAAACTCCTCCAGAAGATTTACTTAGATTACATTAGATGACTTGGGTTTTTTTGGCACCTCACTTTGCCACCCAACTTTGGCAACTCACTTTGCCACCCAACTTTGGCAACTCACTTTGCCACCTAACTTTGAGACCTAACTGTCGCCCTGATGTCATTCTGAGCCCCTCAATGGCTTGATTAGGACCCTTGTGTGCATAATTAGGTCCATTTGTGAATCGTTCCTACCATGGCTGATGTCCCCATCGACAATCGCTTCCAACTTTCCAGATATATCCTCTCCGCAGTCACTGGGGAAGTTTCAATACCAGATCCGCCTTCACATTCCTTACCAAACCTTCCCTCACACCTTTGGTGTGGGGGCTGTTGATAAAATAATGGCTCGCAAGAGAATAGTGAAAAGTTCCTTTGGATGACAGTGGCATCGAATGTAGCTGCATATGAAATGACACGCCTACCAATGCCGCACTGAGCGAGCAAAGGAAGCAATCTGAAAACCGGCACAAAAAAATTTAGAAAAAAATTCAAAGAAATGCATTTCGCCCCATTCTACATTCGCCTGAACTGATTAGCTGCTCCCTATGTAGGTGTGTGTGTGTGTATCCGTTTGCGTGCGAGTGTAAGTAACTTCGTATTTGTGTGTGTGTTTGTAGCTTTTGGCGTGAAATTACAGTGATAAAACGACTGGCAAAGAAATTAAAAAGGAAATGGAAACCGCCACGGAAGCGTTATGTGCGGCTGCCAGTAGCAGCATCAGTGGCACTAATTAAAAGGGCCATGCCCACAGCGGCCACCGCCCGCATTGCTGGCCTAGAGACTCCGGTGTGATTGAGCCTAATGGAAATGTGCTCATTTCTATTATTTTTACATCGTTTTGCGGGGCAGCACTTTGCCAAGCACTTTATTTGCTGTAAATTTCGTTTAATTGGAATTTTTTGAAGGCTATTCTGGGCATGATTTGATTGCTAATTAGCACCGGTGGGACTGGGTGGTACGAGCATAAGGACAAAAGGGCGTAGCGGCGCACGTTTGGAAACGTATTATAAAGCAACTAGCATCCTGCACACGACTAATGTGCGAACTTCAGTGTGACGGCAGAGCAATATGGACGGCTGACAATGGTAATGGACGCAGCAAGCAGCCCTCCTGATATTTGTTGCTGCTCTAAACTTTGTCGCTGGTGCACCCATCCACCGCCCCGAGGGACGTCGCTCTGCAATTGCCAGTGGGAAATGTTTTCTCTGCAATTTTTGTGTGAGTACAGTTAAATTACACACATAAATCACGTGATAAGTGACACTTTTGCTTTTCACGCTTTTCACTCGACGCTCAGCGAGTGGGTGGGTGTAGGGATGTGCAAAGGACATGCCATGCTCCTTGAGTTCGCTCGAACACTAAGAAAAACGCCTTGTTTTGCTACTTTACGAGCAGCGATTTAAGTGCGGTTGCATTGCGTCGTCAGGGCTCAGACATAAATTTTTTCACGAGTCTTTACCAAAAATGCAACACCAGCAGTAAAAGTGGCGGCATCAGGAGCAGTAGCAGCGGCAGCATCAGCCACAGTAGCAGCGGCAGCATCTTCAGCCGTTTCAGGAGCAGCTGCACAATTGGGAATTCTGGTGCAAAGTATGCTTGGGTGCCTGTACACAGCGCGCGTGGGTGGTTGGAATTCAGTTGCTTGCAGTGTGCATTGTGCAATTTTTTGTTCGGGAGTCTTTTTCGTCCTTTTTGGCTGCTTTTTGTAAATGTAACAGACATGAAATTTTATGTAAAGTGACAGTTCATGGGGTGAAATACTTGAAAAAGTTGCTCGCGACTGGAAACGCGTAAGAGTTGAATTATTATAAGAAAATTCAAATGCCTTAAAAGAAAAGAAAATAAAAAGCAAACAGGATAATACGGAAAAAAGCAAAAAAGGGCAGATACGACAAGAGGAAAAACACTAAAAAACGTAAAAAGGAGCAGAAGTATAATACAGTAAAATGAGAAGAAAGGATAACGCTGCGTTGCTGGACGTTGTGGAAATTTATGAGCTCAACAAGTTTAAAATTAGTTAAGTTAGTTGGCTTAAGGGCGGCGTGGAGTGCTTCACTCACATAGATCACTGGAGTATGAGGTGGAAATTAGTGCAGTTGGCACGGAATTGTGTTTCTGTACATTCAAGTGACACATCTGTCGCTTCCAGTTGCTTCAACACACAATTCTGCAAGGTTTTATGCAGTCCAAAGAGAAAAGTTTCTATGGGCGGTTAGATAAGAGAGTGGTCAAGTCACTTGAACAGTCTCTTCGAGGATTTCGGAGGGTTTGGGAATTTACGAGTGTATCAAAAGAACTAAATTCGTATTTAGGAATAATTTTAGTGGTAGGATGGCAGCTAGAATAAGTGGGTAAGAGTCCCAGTCCCATAATCGTAGTTGAGTAAAGCTAATGGGGATAAATTGTTTTCGTATAAAGTACGAGTAGCGAATTATACCAGCGCCCACAGTGACAGGTAGGTAAAAAGGCACAAAGTGACAGTGTAGTAGATATCCTTAGGATAAGTTGAGCCCATTGTGATACCCATTAGGGTGACAATTATTTAAATCTACCTATTTATGAATCCAGTCTGTGTTCTGAATGACTTTAAGTGAGCCACTCAGGCTTCTTTGGATCATAAGGAGTGCACCTTAGTGGCGTTTGTCGATATAAAGAGAGCCTTTCACCATATCAGTCCAATCCCTATTACTGCACCCCTATCAAGCCTGCAGCTAGATGCTTCACTGATTTCCCTTACTAGAAAACTCTTGTTAGACACGAGTCATTAACTCAACACTAGGTACTTCCAGAGTAAGAAAACGAGTAATCAAAGGCACACCGCAGGGAGTGCTATCTCTTCTTCTCTGAAATGTGGCCTAGAATGATCTGCTGCTGCAACTGGACACCACTGGGTGTGAGGTAGTAGCAAACGCTGACGACATAGCTATAAAGGCATCAAGTCAGGGAAATTTGTCACGACCTTAGTCGCTGTAACCCAGGAGGCCCTTAACACGGTTTCATGGTGTGGCGTTTCTAGCAGCCTGGAGGGTAACCCTTCAAACACTGATCTTTTGGTTCTCGTCTATAGGAAGCGTAAAATTCCCTCCTTTAGTGCAGGCAGATAGAGTGGCACAGATGAGATATCCGAGAGATAAAGTTGAAGTGGAAGGCTAGCACGCTCAAAAGAGTTCGGAAAGCTACAGTAGCACTTTACTCCTGCAAAGCGAGTAATCGGCAGGAAATGGGTCCTGGAAAGTTATGAATTGAATCTTTGTATCAGTTACCAGACCCATATTCTTCGACCCTGTATTCGTCGGATGGACGGCTCTCAACAAAGGAGTCCACATTAGATCAATAGACATAGATCGTTGGCGCTTATTACAAGCGGCACCTTGAGATCAACTCCATCCAAAGGGGGCTATATGCCCTCCTACACATTCTCCCCATTAAGCCATTTGGCAAGCTTATGGCTTCCCTCTCAGCGACGAGATTGAATAGAATAAGCTGATACACTCGACCATATATCGGCCATAGCCTTATAATGAAAAAATTGGCGTTCATTTCCAGCCGTATTGACTACTCTCTTCCCTCTTTCCTCTTTGTTGCCAAATTCTTCACCCAAATTTTAAGTAGATGATAATGGGAAAGTGACGAGGTATCGGAACAAATAGTGTGTTTTTATACTGATTGCTCCAAGCTGGAGGGGAGGGTTGGTTTGTGGTATAATATGCCAACGTTTCCAACTAAATGAAAGCTTTAGCCTCACAGACCACTGCAGCGTCTTCCAGGCGGAGGTGCTGGCAAGCTTTAAAGACCTGTCTCTGCTGAAGTAGTATAAACTGCCAGACGATCATGGCAAAACCTGCACTGACAGCCAGGCTGCCATTAAGGCTCTAAACAAGGCATGAACCGCCACGAAGGTGACCTCTATTTGCCCCTCTCTGTTCAACCATCTAGAGTACGTTCCTTGGTGGACTGAAGATGAGATGATTAGCTAAGACAATCCACAAATTCAGAAGGCTCATGTTTCTGGTGATTATGGGAGACGTTCTCAATGAGGTGTGTCTCCATGAACAGTTGCAAGTGGGAGTGCTGGTACAGAAAGTAATGATGCTGTTGCTAACTCTGCGATTGCCAACTGTAACTATTCGTATATAGGGTAGGTAGGTGTGGCTGCTTAGTTCATCAAAAGGACTCTTGAGCACACCTAATGGCAAGTTGCGATTTCAACTCATATATAAGGAATATAAAATGTAAGGACTCCCTTATCCACTGCGTACTCCAATACAAGAGTATGAGTATCCTGTAATTATGTAAAAAATAAGGACATTATTTCACTCGTCTTCAATTCTCTCTAATAGCTTCAACACTTAAGGATTCAAGCACTATTTAACCACACCATTTCGATGAAACGCTTTGAAGATATAAAAAGGATGCTAAACTCCTAATTGAATATTTCTTACTGATTGCTCCAACATTTAAGGATTCCTCCAATATTTAAGGATTCAAGCGAAGCGTAACCACACAATTTCAATGAAAAGCTTTAACAATATTAAAGTAAAAGGATGCTCAACTCGTAACTGAATATTTCCCACTACTTACTCCTGATTTAAAGACACTTGTGACATGAGTGTCGTCATGGCTGAGTGATTGTTTAATACTGAAGTACTTCAATTCAATTTAAATAACAATCGAGAAACTTGAAACTAATTGTAACTCGTCCTTAATAGTTATCCTCAAACTGACTAAGGGCCACTAGGAAGCTAGTGGCACTCCTATTTAACCTTTTCCTAATTTAATTTCAAATCAAATCTCACAGTCTATCAAGGCGCGTGCACAAAAAGGTCGCACTTGCAGTTGAGGGCTTCTGTGAACCCTCAAAAGTGCGGCCAACCAAAGAGCTGACTTTCCAAATTTAACTATCATCAGGCGTTGACATTTCTACATAGCCGAGTGCCAAAAGATGACTTCCTACAGACGCAAACGGCCCCCTGCCACCGAGCCGCAGACGATAAGGCTTGAAGACGTTGCGCTCCAACTCCTCCATGTACGCTTCAACTCAAATTAATGCACGCTTCCTTAACAGCGTTCGCTGCTCTGACTACTTTGACTGCTTTCACCGGTCTCACAGCTTTCACTGCTGGCTTGCATGTATTCCCAGCCGTTTATCCTTTTTCCCAGGCCGTGTCGGTTATAATATTTCCATCAGATTTGAACGCTTTCACAGGCATGAATTTGCGCCCAATAAAGCGCCAAAATGAGTTAGCAAAATGGGAAAAATTCATAAAGAAAGGAAGAAGGCGCCCCCAAACACTGCCACTGCCACTGCCATTGCCGCTGCCGGTATTTTTGCTCCTTCTGCTGGTGATACTGCTGCTGCTGCTGCTGCTGCTGGTAGTGCCACTTTTGTGAAAGGTGTTGAAAGACGTATAAATACAGTCCCTAAGCAAGTCACCTCGGCTGCTGTCATTATGTGTCTGTCTATATGTGTGTCTGTGAGTCGGCCTGTGTGTGTGTGTGTGTGTGTGGCTGTGTGCGAGGTGCTTATACTTCCGCCCAAGCTGGCACGGTGGTTATGTGGGCTGAATGAGGTTTCCAGCGCACACGAGTGACATGTTAGCGGCAAGGAGGAAAACTTTTGCTGTTTCCTGCTGCTTTCCTTCAGAGGTGTTGATGCTGTTTGGGGGTGGGAATGGGAATGGGTGTGATGGTGGAGTGATGACACAAATTTTCTCTCTAGGCATATTTTTATTAACATCGTGGGTTAGAATAAAATTGTTCACCTAAGGCATAGGAAGTTCGGAGCAGTGGCAGGAGAAGAAGCAGCAGTGGCAGGAGGAGAAGCAGCACTGGCAACAGATAGAGCGGATTTTTCCAAAAAAAAACAAGAATCAGTTTCCACCGGCATAGCGCCAGCAACTTGAAGATTAGTGCTGGTTAAAAGATTTAATATTTCCCCCATTATGTTGCTTTGCAAGGATAATAATGTAGAAAAATAAATTTAATGGAATTTCGCTTGAAATATGTTTACTCTGGCGCAGGATTATGAGTGAGTTTTATGGGAAAATGAACACATTTTTCCCACCACTGCACACATCCCTGGCAGTGAGATAGATATCAAGTCTTTGTGAGCAGCCTCACATGCATGATGTGCTCAGTGCACGGCTGCCATGTATGCCATCATTTCGAGTGGGCTCATTAGTTACGCTATTTGACTAGCCAAGTGTTGGGATAGGCCGTAATCCCAGAGAAAGGACACACTCACACACAATAGAGCTAAGCCGCTGGGGGCTAAGGACAATTACGTAAAGGCCGACAGACAGCTGCACTTGCACGCTCGAGCGCTGACATGACGGTTAATTGGCCGTACCTACAGAATGCGGGTCAAAGGATTATAGCCGTTGCACGAATGAATCTTCCCTTAGTTACTGGAGTGCCAAGTGTTGTGAGTTTCAAAGAGAACAGAAAAGAAAGACAACTATGGAGAACCACGACTTACCACATCGATAATTTGCATGAGCGTCAATCCGAAGCTCAACTGCAATGGATCGGATTCGTTGACCACTGGTCGTTCCAGGCTGTTGTAGTTGTCCAAAAGCGCATGCAGCAGGCGTTTCTCATGTGGGCCAGCGGTGCAAACTGTAAAGAAAGAGGAGATGGAAAGAAAGACAATTAAACTTAAATTGCAAGTTGCTTTAATAGTTTAAAGAGTTGAATAAAAATAGCAAGGACACAGATCCCAGTGCTTCCAGTGGCCAACCACAGACCCAAGATAGATATATAGAGACAAGTGGGGTAGATCGAAGAACCGGCGAGGAAGGAGGTCTCCAAGCACTTAGGCATTGATAGCCATTGCACTCTAAGGCTGGAAATATTAGATAAAGGGAGGTGGTAGATAGAGGACTGTGAAAGGGAAGTTACACACTTTTAAACTTCTTTTACTCTTTTATGAATCTCAGAAATCTGTCCAGGAATAAGGAATTTACATTGTCCATTCCCAATATATCAGACCAAAATATGGGTCTTCTCATTCAGGCCGGACAAATGCTCTGTGCCATCCTGTTCTTACACCAGAGAGGAGACACAGATCGGAATCTCGATAATGCCTATGATCACCATATGATGGCCCCACGGATAATGCCCCGTGAGTAGCCCAACCAATCATCGAGGATCTTTTTTTCGTAATTTTAGAAGGAAATCTGCCATTCTCTTGTTCGGGCTCTCTAGGAAGCTCTTGGTTGCGTTGCTGGGAACTGAACTGCATCATCGTTCATCATTGTGAATATTATTCAAGTGGCTCTTGGTCCAATCAATACCCCCTGCTAAATTTATACCGATATATGCCTCTGATCCCATTAGAATACCCGCGGCTCCGCAGGTCGCCAGTTCATCAGCTTTTTCATTCTATCGTATATCGTAGTATCCCAGAAACCAAATAGGTGCAACTAAGTTCCACTTTCCGATGGAGTTGAGTTTTTGAAGTGGTTCACGCGTTTTCTAGGACTTTCAGTGTAGCCTGACTGTCATTAACGACTCTGTTCCATTTATCGCGTGTATCAATAACCACATGAGCACTTTCGTCTGACCGCAGACTATGTTAACATTGCATCCAGTACTGAAACAGGTCCCTAACTGTATTTTTTCATACAAGTAACTTGTGGTGTGATTAAGTGCTATTCAGGATCTGTGTATGTAAAGCTTGAAAGCATCGACTACCGAACATCGCTGTGAAAGAGCTCATAATCAACTTACCCACGAACAAATCAGCTGATCAACTGTGACGCAGTCACTCAGAACATGAATGTATTCAACAACGGAATGTTTCCATCTGCATTGTGGCATATCAGGGCCAACAAACTGCTCCCTAAGCGGCAATGAGCAATGAGGCACACACGGCGCTGGAGCTTTACAAATGTGCGAACATAAACATTCGTTGAGGATTCGTTTCTTCCTTTTTTATCTAATTTTTTCCCTGCGTGATTTCAAATTGTAATCGGAAAACGAAAATTGAAAACGGAAAATGTGATAACAAAAACAACAAACACACCCACACACGACGAACACAACAACAACAACAACATTTTGACAAGCAGCTGCAGGTAGGAGTGCTCTGAAAGGAGCAGGAGGAGTAGGGGGAAGTTTAAAAAAGCAATGGAGCAGTTAGTATTGACAGCAGGCAGGAGGCATGACGCAGGTGACACGAAGCAGCAGGCAGGAAGGACCCTAAACTGTGCCAGGAGCAGTAGTTGGGGCCAGTGTTGTTGTTGTTATGGTTGTTGTTGCTTCGTTGTTTGTTGCTGACTGTTGCTCATTTTCATTCTTTTTTCTTTTCATATTTTTGTTGTTGTTGTTGTTTTTTTTGCAATTTTTGTTGCCGTTTTTTCGCTTTGTTTACGCTGAGTTTACGCTGCTGCATCTTTCGAATACACATTTAAGCTCATGTAATGCGATTGTCATTTGTTGTTATTGTACGCGCATGTTGCTGCTGTTATTCTTCTTGTTATTCTTGTTGTTGTTAATGTTGTTGTTGTTGTTGTTGCTGTTATTGCTCATTTTCCTTTTGTGGCCATTGTGCGGATTTTGCGTTTGCTATTGTCATTTTCTTTAATATTTTTCCGCACACATCCGTAGTTAATACTTGAGTGGGCGGTAGGTGAGGACGCTGGAGAGTTTTGATTCCTGCGCTTATACAAGACGGAAGGTTATTCTAGATTATTACAAATTCAATTTGTACCCCAAGTGGCTTTAGTTTGACATTTATGTCAACTGCAGCTAGGTACGGGATTATTGGCGATACGTGTGCGCAGATAAAGACTTGGTTTTCAAAGGAACTCTGTGAAGAATATGAAATATTTGCTACAGGAGAATCTGAGGAAAGGAGGAATGCACTGGTACACCTGTTGCCCTTATACAGCACCTCTGCGGAAGCACTCATATATCAAAACAGTTGAAAGTAATCGGTACAAGGTGCATCAAACGGGTAAACAAGGTGCATCAAAGGGGTTCATATATGCTCATGCACTTTAAGAAGAGTTTATTTGAAAGGAATCAATATGGAACTGTCTCACATTTGGTTATTTTTCGGCCCCCTTATGCCCTAAGATTTTATCATTTCCAAACACTCTAAATACCTCCTCTTTATTCCCTAAGGTTAGTAAACAGATAGTTGTCGAAGAATGTGTGTTTCTCATCGCAGGAGGGCGATTGCTTCCAGAGCAGAGTGAACACCATTTCTTTGACATCTCTATATTCCTGTTATTCCCGTAAATAGCATACCCTCTCCAGTATACCAGCGAAAAAGGAAACCACTCTAGTCTAGTCACATGTTTATTGATTGGTGATCGTTCCTGGTAGACATACTGTGGGAACCGAGTGAATGACTTCTTTGAGTTACTTATCATACTGGTTTTCTCCCAATCTCACTCGGACTTGTATTCTAGAAGGAAACCCCTGCAAAATTAAACTAACACATTGGGAATGCGGTTCTAGCTTTACAGAGTTTTGGACTGCTTCACCTTAAGTTTTGAATTACTCATATAAAGAATTTGTGACTGCTTACCTATCCTAGGAGATACTAACAACACAATTTAGTATAGTAGTCTCACTGCTCCTGGCAAGAATGATATTTGGTTTATTCTTAAAACTTCTGCCTGATAATCCAAGCGATCTATTATGACTTCCAGTATTTCGCCAAACAAATTCCCTTTACTACTGTTCCGTCAACTTTAGATTCATTGAAGTGGACATCAATAAAGTTATATGAGGATTTCTATCCAACTTATCATGCATCTCCTTATTGCCTCTCTAATTCATATCCTTATTTCATGAACATTCTGGGAATAATGCACTAATCACTGATACTTGTTGACATGGTTTAAATGAAATATCAGAAGCATCTTGAATGATACCTCATAGAATCCATATATAATTATATCAATTACTCTGTTAAGGTTTTGCCATGTTTCATATTTTCTGTGAAGACTTTGCCAGGTTCCAATGGGGCGTCTGTCTACATTACGTACTCGCCTTTTGGCAGCTCTGCCGATATTTTCCACTATTTTCCTCACGTGCTTGCGGATTATTCGTTTACTCAGCTTCCTCCCAATGGATGCAATTTCAATTACTTTCGTTCAATTCCAATAAACCAGCACAAGCAACTCTCATTTATTGCCCTCCAGACAACCATTAATAGCAAATAAAATTAATTGAAATCTACACAACGGGCCATCTTCGTATCCTGTTGAATGGAATACTGAGTAATCTAGCAAATCAGGATATGTTGAATGAACAACTTGACTCTAACCTGAGCCTTCAGCTTGGTAGAAATGTTTTCCCTTAAATTGTTAAAGAAAAGAAGGATCGAAGAAAGAGTCTAAATAGTGCTCTCTCGGATGTGGAAGAGTTTCAAGATGCGTCATGAAATGTTTCTGGAAGGCGACCAAAGATTAAATGGCGAACAAATATGGAAGGCCCACTAAGATAAGATATGCAGACTAATGGTGATGAAACCGGAATTAAGGAAGAATTTTGGAAAACTTCCACCAAAGTCTCCTCATAACTGCTGGGTTTAGTTGGCAAAGTGTCATTTCTGTTTGGTGTAATTTCTAAGTTGGCAAAGTGTCAGTTCTGAAATTGGATTAGAATGAGCAGGAATCTTTCACCCATTAACTTTGTGAGTGTGCCGTTTTTCCAAGGATCTTATTATTATATAAATGTTTATTAAGAACATCGAACGATTGTGGTGATGTGAACCCAACAATTGTCTTGAAGTTTAGTCCTTCGTACATGTTTAAATTTGTTTGTGGAACCTTTAAGAATCCCTGAATTGAGTAGCGGCTATGGTTGGAGAGCTTGGAACAACTTGGATATTAAAGGTTCGTCTGACTAAGTTGTGACTATCCAATTAGCCTATACACGATGCAGGCATTCTAATCTTCTATAGCCTAGTTCGTTACACGGAACTTAATCTTATAGATTGGAACTACAGTGGACATGCAGTTTCTTTGTTTATACTCATATGACTGCCGGAAATCGTTGCTTGGTATACCTTGTAAATAGATTTTCAGCATACGAGTATCTTCCTGACCATGCTGACCTCTACTGAGGTCCTCTTCCGGGGAATATTACATAACATCTCTGCTATGTAAAGGACCTCACTTAGCAGATTTTCTTCGCAATACTCACAATTACTGTTATGTTACAAATCAACAGAGAAGGGAATTAATGTCCTATTCATTTCTGCCTCCTTGCGTATATGTTGAGACATCTCGTTTAACTCATAAGTTTGTTGTCATGCAGTAATCTGGGTCGACTGTAAGGAAACTTCGCCCACATCAAGGGATCATAATATAACATCAGTGGAGTGACGCAGCATGTGTTCTGACTAATGCCATGTTTGTCACTTGAAGCTGCAGCCAGGAATCCATTTGATTTGCGGCTTACTGAATATTTATTGTGAGCAGTTCAAGTGGCCGTAAAAGCCACGTAAGTGCCATGAATATATAGGCTGGTTTGTTATTTAGGATGGTAGCAGATGAAAGTCTTGACACTGATTTGATATACGAGCACTTCTAAACTCCAAAATATCGCCAGAGTAGGAGAGAGAATCAATTATAAAATAATCATTAGACTCATTTAGGCGTGTAGAACCGAAGCTTGGGTAATTTATCATTATCAATAACGAAATAGTTGGGAGGATTACAAGAATAATGGGAATAAGGAACTTGATGATCCAGAAACGCATTGTTGGGGAGTATTATGGATGGATACCAGATCCCAAGAATAAATAAGTGAATATAAACAATTCTCCCTTGACAAGAAGATAGCATTACAAACGAAATTGTGGGTGCTAACGAAACGGAGGATCTAAGGCAACTGAAGGTAAGAAGATATTTATGAAGGAACAGAGGATTATCATAAAGCAAATATAAGCGTATTGTGAAGGAAACTGAAAGTAGAACAGTATGATAAAGTTACCAAGGAAATACGAGAATAAACCAACAGAAAAAGACATGTGAGTATGACTCATCAACTCCAAATGGGGCAGTTTTACTCCGATTTCCTCCATTATTTGTCAATTTCGCGAATACTAATTCACAAGTCAGTGGCTTCCATACCTACACTCATGCAAATCAATACTCGTACTCTTTGATCCTTCACACTTGCCTTTCCGTCCACATCGACTGTTCCGGATGAAATTCCATTGTCCGGTAATTAGTCTGCTGCACCCGCTTAGCCCTGTCTGTGCTCGTAACTTGAGCTGCTTAGTTTGCCATCCATTATGACCTGGCATTCAATTATGCAGCCAATTGCTGGCAACTACTTCATTAACTTAATTGTGCCTCAGTCCTGGAGTGGATTATATTTCATGCTGCTGATTAATTGATTGACTGCGCAATGCTCGCATGTTAATTTAGCAAACGCCCGGCAAACAAAACTAATGAATAAACATACCCAAATGGGGCTGGCAAACAGCTGAGCGGGGAGCTTCGAGCTGCGTTGGATACACAATAAATTATATATGGGAGCACACATGCACATGCAGACAGGTGTGTGCCCATCCCCTGCAGCGAAATGGACTCGAACGCCACTAAAGCTTAAGTGGTGCGTAGAGAGTAGTTACTTAAGGATAAACAGGCGTGGAATCATCTCATCCATCATAGAATAATATGTCGGCTAAAAGAATAGTTTTTTATGTGAAGAGACCTTACTCCAACAAAGAAGAGCCGATTTGAAGAAATATTCACTTCCAGTCCTTATTCGTAGCAGTTGCATGTATGGCAACATGGAACATGACGGATCATTCGATAATACCTCGCATCAGGCGATTGGAAGCGCACTTCGAGGAAAATACAGAGACAGACATAGCCCGCTGGGTGACTTCTATGCTCCAAATAAGAGGAATAGAGACTAATAAGGGGGATACTGCTTTAGATGTGGTCTGCACAAAAGGGTGCCCGCAGTGAGGAGTACTCCCCCACTCAGGTGGAACTACTTGATTTGGTACAACACAAAAGCATTACCTGTCAAGGATATGCCGACGACATTGTGATAGCCCGAGGAATATTTGAAAGCATAATTGTCA
Source organism: Clusia tigrina (assembly GCA_920105625.2). Taxonomy (NCBI): domain Eukaryota; kingdom Metazoa; phylum Arthropoda; class Insecta; order Diptera; family Clusiidae; genus Clusia; species Clusia tigrina. The sequence goes on along the minus strand of OV050033.1, from coordinate 161,409,430 downwards.
GATCTCGCTTTGGAGTATTTGAATTCGAAATGATTCGTCGACCGAAAGTTCTGACTGCTAGCGAGCTGGAAGCTATTCTTGAAAATAGGTCTCATAGAGAAGAGAACTTTTTCCGACACCGTTGATATCATTATTACGCCACCCAATATCGTCGATGCTGTTGGTGACAATGAGGAATTGGACGATAATGTTCAATTGTTGTGCAATGAATCTGAACTGCGTCGTGAAATTTTCGGGCAATTCGAAATCGAGTGTATTTTCAATGATGGGAACGAACAGATGCCCTCGGGCGGGGATGATAATAATAAGAGTGCAGTAAATGAAGCCGAAGTTGACCAAGAAGAAGAGGATGACATGTCGATCTAGTGGTAGTGACGTTAAATCAACACCGAAATCAAAGAGGGCAGCAAAGCGACCTCGAATCGATGAAGGATTGAAACCAAAATGGTCTCGGATGCCAAATTATCAATATAATAAGCTTCCATTCGATGATACAACACGTTGGATGAACAGATTGGTGCTATGCATCCTATACAGCTGGTGCATCGGAAAATGAGGGCCCAGGCTTTGGGCTGGGAGAAAGAGTTGTTCTATCGCTTTTGTCTCATCTGGAAGATCGTACCAAGCACACTGTTACGCTTGACAATGCTTTTCACAAGCCACAAACTAAAGACTCGTTTGTCGAACGTTGGATTCTTCGCTTTGGGAACTGTTCGTGGTAATCGGACCACTCAAGCCCCATTGATGAACGTCAAGGAAATACGAAAGAAACCTCGCGGGACGTCTGAATTTCTCTTTGATATGAACAATTCTGTATTCGCGGTGGGTTGGGACGAAAACTCAATCGCCGTCCGCAATGCGGTGGTAAAACTGAAGGGTGCTTGACGAAGACGAACTTGCATCCCGCTCTTTGCTTCCTGGATTACCACAATTGCGTAGGCTCAATGATATCCTGCTTATAAACAGAGTGCTTTTTCTTGAATAAAATAACAAAAAAATCTTATTTTCATCCGCTTTTTATGTACTCCCAGTGGGGTGGAATGGTTAAGGAGATCATCGCTTTCGAGAGCTTTAAAACAGTAACTCTGCAGCACTAAAAAATAAATATAACTGGGGTTGCTATCCCATTTAGATATGTGGAAGTAGGCTATAAAGCAGAACCATCATAGCAAGAGTTCCGCAACCACTCAGACAAGTGATCCTACGCCACTGTAATGCCAGTATGCATATCAGTAGACTTGGAAGGCGGTTAACGAGACTAGTTTCCATGCAAAAGCGTAGAAAATAATTAAATAGTTTTTCTTGCAAAGTTTCGCAATGAAAATAAACCACTTAATTGGGAGTTCCGGATGCTTAATGGCATGAGCGGAAGTGGAAGTGTAATCGTAGTTTTAAAGTAGGCCACTTCACTGCAGGGAACTGCTCATGAAGTATGGAAACAATGGCAGATGAAATGGAGCTGCGCACCTGAAATTGCTGCACTAATTATTTTGTTAGTTTGTGCTCGTAAATTAATTGCTTTTTTATTAAACATTTAAATGAAATTAACTATTTAAGCAATTGTTTGTTTTTAATTTTTAGTTAACTGCAGCAAAGGAGAAAAAGGCATGCAAGTTAAGAGCAATTTAGTACGCCCATTAACACACCCATATAAGTGCTGCATGCGGCTTCACTTTAGCCGCCAACATTATCATCATCATCAGCAGGAGCAGCAGTAGTAGCAGCAGCAATGGGATCATCAGCAGCACCAGCAGCAGCAACGCCAGCATCGTCATCATCAGCAGCAATGGCATCATCATCATCAGTAGCAGCAACAGCATCATTACCATCATCAGTGTCAGCGTCAGACATTTAAACCCACAGCCACGAAAATAAGAAGGACTACGGCAAATAGATTTAAATGTAGGCGCTTGAACATAATATGGGGCTGCGGCGGCCGCGGCGGTTGTGGCGGCAGCGGCGGCGGCGGATGCAAGCAGCAAAAACGGCTCAAGTGGCGCTTAATTATGGCAATCGTAAAGGGCAAAGTGCGCCAACGTAAATATAAATGATAAGCGATGAATGAAAGATGACCGTAATCAGCGTCTAACGAGGCGCATTGAAGAGTGAAGCACGGCGGCAAAGTGGGAGGAAAATTAACACGAAAACAACAACTCAACATGGAAACACAAAAATCCTCAAAGAAAAAGAAAAAAGCGGGGAAAAATAAAACAAAAATAAACACTCGTAGAAATAAAAGTGAAAAATAACAAAGAAGTGAAAGTAAAATAGTAGTCAGGCTGGCAGAGAGGCGTGTCAGTAATAGGACCGCGTGCAAAATGATAAATACAGGAGTGTAACTCAGGCAGGCGGCAGCAACTGGAAGCTGCAATCTCTGCCATCAATAAAGCAGAAGAACAGGAATAAAACGTGAAGGCAGGGTGCAAGCAAACTTAAGCAAATTACAATTAATCGCTTAATTACGAACGTTTACGGCACAGCGGCACTGACAGTGGATCCTGGGCGAAGGCAGCAAGCAGCGGCGAAGAACGCAGCTACATCTACAGTTTCAGCGCATCAATTAGGATAATGAGTTAAGAAATTAAATGGCGTCAAATTACACAAAAGCATTAACAGCCGCACGCTGCAGGCGGCATATGGCGAAGGGGAGTGGGCCCCACCCTCGGCCCAGTCCAACTTAATATTCCTAATGTGTATGCACGAGCAACACATACGGTTTCGTGTGTGTGGCGGATAAGTGGCCGCAATATGTGCGAGAATGCGTGGCGCTTGCGGCTGCCACTGCTCCTCAATATTTCCATATTTCACATGTCGCACCACAACACTACCCAAACCAGTCGCACCGCCCCGCCCAACCCACTCCAGCCAATTCATTATTGTTAATGCTTGCCAATGGCCTTCCATATCAGCTCGGCTTACAAGCAATTTCTGTGCTGGCGCGCTCACGTTCCGTATTCCACACTCGCTTTTCTGCTGTATTGTGATATTTATGGCGTATTGTAAGGAAAAAGCACACACACAGGACACAGTAGCGGGGCACTTAAAGGGCAGCATTAGATTAAAGGCGGCAAATGAGTGCGAAAATTAAAAAGCCGATTTGCCACTCGAAAGACTCGTGCGAAAATCAATTGCATTGGGTGTGTGTGTGAGCGAATGAATTGGCCTGGCTGCTACAATGAAATCCGCTTAGAGCGCCAAACTTTTAATAGGATCACTCCTGGAGCCAGGACGCTGTTAAATATTGCAAAGCCTTAAATCCTGATATGGCGAAGGCGGCTTGTGCCAGACACATGCGACAACCCAGGCATAATTTGAGCTTAAGCTCCTTTACTTAAGGAGTATTTAGCGCTCTATCCGCATAGAGAAAAAAAAAAATAAAACAATTCTTCCAATTGAAATATCCTTAGAAGCGTAAAGCGTCGCCATTAGAAATTGTGTCATTTGCAGTACAAAACGAAGTGAAAAAAGTTGCGAAAGACCAGGCGCGGCAGGCCGCAAGAAAAACGCTGCCAGCTACACTCAACAACAATAGCAACAACAACACCACATACAACAGCCACAACAACAAGCAACGTTTGTGGGATAAACGGCCATTTCATCGATACGAGGCTATGTAAAGCACGCAGCCATTGTCCTGAACCGCGATGAGTCTGCAAGTAATTCTGCAGATTTTATCGACGAAGCGAGCAAAGCGAAATGGGACGCTGCGAGGATGGGCAGCTCAGTGGAATCCCGTTTTTATAATTTTCTGGAGCAACTAAACCACAACGCGGCCATAAATTACGCACCCGCTGTACCAACCACAACAACAACAACACCCACACCAACTACAATCACTGAGCCTACAGCTCCCGAGCCCGGAGCAGCCACATTAACAGCAAAGCTTGATGTCCTGAAAACTTTTGGGCGCTGTTAATGCTCGAAGCCCAGGGACATTATTTCCAAAATGAACAACAAAAAAAGAAAAAAACACAACAACAACGAAACGAAATCCTCCCACGACCCTAGAGTGCCACAAAACTCAGCACTGTCGAGCATGAAGCAAGCCAAGGCACGCATTGGCCTTCGTGTTTCGGAGCCTCAGTCTCCGCCTGTGCCTTCGCTGGGTCCTGCGTCTGTGCGTGTCCACTTGCCAGCCTCCTACGCGGCGTCTTTAAGTGACTTTAATTTCAGATACTCATCTTAATTGCTTGGTCTGCGCCTCGCCATCGGCGAGGGACGAATTAAAGCTCCTCTCCGCTCGGGGATAAATGCGGATTTACTCGCGGCGTTGATATATTTTGCATATAATTTAATTTTTTTAATGAATACAAATCAACAAATTAAATGTGCCGATTGAGCAGCGAGGAGTGTTGATGTGGGGCGGGCTGAGGGCATCAGGGGCATTGGCTCGACCGACGATGAACTCCGCAAAGAGTTACTCGCGCAGTGCTGCGTGGAATGATTATGCAAATTAATGAAATTGAGCAGTGATTAATTGCAAAAATCCGATTAAGAGCTGTGAATTGATGAATTTATTAAATTGAAATACGCGCATAAATGCAATTATGGAAATGCGCTGCAAGTTATGTGGGAGTGGCAATGTGTGGGAGTGGGAATGTGTACAAGTGGGAATGTGTGGGAGTGCCACAGTCTGACGCCGTGCTATTTCAATGCATAGTGATATTCGTCCATATCTCAACTCTCATCACTGTGGTATACGATATCATCTTCGATAGTGTTAATGGATATATTGAAGGATTTTAATTAAAAAGGGTGGGATGGATGATTTTGTCCTCTCTGGTTGAAGGTTTATTCTGCATTCTGATTAATTCATTTCAATAAATTTTCATTAATTACTCGTATCTCACATCAAAGTGGAACTAATGCATCGGAAAGGGGTTTAATTATACTCGTACATGCAAAGACTCCATGCGGCGTTGGAGTAGTTGCCTGACATCGCATCTGTAATGGATTATCGAGTAAATACAGTAAACTATATAGTATAAAGAAACCCGGTAACCAGTGTGACTCTCTTTTTTCCTAAGATGATTTATCCATAAGTGGATTTTTCCCAATGATTCATCCATAAGATAATGTTTCCTTATGATGCTTCTCCTTGAGAGATTTATTCCTAAGATTATTTTTCTCTCAGATGATTTATTCCTATGATAATATTTTCCAATGAGGATTTTTCTCTAAGATGATTTATTCCTAAGATGATTTTTCCCTCAGATGATTTCATCCTTAAGAAAATAAACTGATTTCTCTCTAAGATTATTTATTCATAGGCTGATTTATCCCTCTATTCGTCAAATAGGGTCCATCAGTGAACACTTGGAGGGCACCTTATGCTCATACTTAGGTCTTCGAAAGGAAATTTTATTGTGAGCTCTATTTCTGGTACATTAATTGCATCACGATGTGGGGCCCTCTTCGTGATGCAAAAGTCTGTCTGGGATCTTGTGGAAGCACTTATTTCTCAATAGCAGTTTCTTGGATTTGAAAGTATACGTAACACTTCAAACAGATAGCTCTGGAGTATTCTCTTCGGCGAAGAACTATTATAACTATGCGATCGAGGCGAGAAAGTACAATTGTGACTTGGAAGCAGTAGGGATGAGAGTATGTCAGACGTGAAATGACACTTTCTTCACATTCTACACTTCCTTCATATTCTACATTAGCTTCATATTCTACACTTTCCTCATATTCAAAATTTTCTTCATATTCTACCTTTTATTCATATACGACATTTCCTTCATATTTTACATTTTCTATATATTCTACATTTTCTTCATATTCTACATTTTCTTCATATTTTACACTTTACTCATACTTTAATATTTCTTCATAATCTACATATTTTTCATATTCATATTCTACATTTCCTTCACATTCAAAATATATTTCATATTCTACATTCTATTTATATTCTACACTTTCTTCATATACTATTTTTGATTTATATTCCACACTTTTTTCATATTCTATATTTTCATCATATTCTACACCTTCTTTACATGCTACATTTCATTCATTTTCAACACTTTCTGCATATTCTTCATATTCTGCATCTTCTTCATATTCTACATTTCATTCATATTCTACATTTTTTTTTTATATTCAACACTTCATATTCATATCATACAGTTTGGTCATATTTTACACTTCTTTCAAATTCAAAATTTTGTCATATTCAGGATTTATGAAACAAATCATATCATTTCCTTCATATTCTACACCTTTTTTATATAATGCAGTTTCTCCATATTCTACATATTTTTCATATTCGCAATCTAGATATTCTTCTTATTCTACATTTTCTTCATATTCAAAATATTTTTCAAATTCTACATTTACTTCATATTCTACAGTTTCTTCAAATACTATTTTTGCTTCATATTTCATATATATTCATATTTTTTCTTATTCTACATTTTTATCATATTCTACATCTTCTTTATATTCTATACTCATATTCTACACTTTCTTCATATTATTGATATTCTACACCTTATTCAGATTCTCCCTTTATATTCTACATTTTCTTCATATTCTATATTTGTTACATATTCTACGCATTCTTCATATTCTTCTCTCACTTCATATTCTACACTTCCATCCTATTCTACATTTTCCTCATATTCTCTATTTGTTTCATATTGTACATATTCTTCATATTCTACACTACCTTCATATTCATAACTTCATTAATAATGTAAATTATTCTCATATTTTACATTTTGTACATTTCATAATTTTTTATAAATTTTCTCCCCATAAATACGCGTAATATTAAAAATGCGTAATTTGTTCCCATCATGCTCGATATTAACATCATTAAACTTTGATGAAGTTACCTTTCTAATGCATAACTAAGTGGAGGTATCTTTGTCTTTTGGAACACGTATTCAATTTACGACATTATTAAAAAGTCGGCAAAACAATATAACGGAAAAAACCAGCAACAACAACAACCAAAAACATGGAAAATTGCAAATGTGGCGGACTTCAAATTACTTAAAATGTAATTAAAACTTGGCCGGCAAATTAAACAGTTTAAACTTTGGCGGTTTTCATTGCTATTGTTGTTGTTGTTGTTGGTACACTGCCTCGCCCGTAGGTGCCCCTATGGCTCACTCGTCGCTAATTCCTTGAAAGCGCACTTCAAACAAAACGTTTCATACCTCAACCGCAGCAAAATATTTGCGCATGTAATGTGAAACATCAACAACAAAGTTTCATTGTGAAATTCCGACGTGGCGAACTTGTTTAAAATTTAATCAAACTTGTGTGAAACGCAACAAAAAAAAAACAACAATAACAAAAAAGCAAAAAAAAGAAACAAAACCAAACAAAAATAGGAGCGCAAAAAATCAAAACAAAAATAAAAAGAAGAATTAACGTAAAAAATTACCAAAATTAAAATAAACATAAACAACACGGTGAGCTCGAGAGCACTGGCAGCAGATCGACACCACTGGCAGCCAGGCAGCGGCAGGCTCCAAGATAGGCAAACGCGCCAAACTACGAGGACCCACCGTCCGTAATCTCCGCATCCGGCTGCGGCGGTGCGATACGGCAGCAGCACATCCGAGCGGCGCTGCCGGCCCGCGCATCACTGGCATCTGATTTAATTTAATTTATTTAAAGGCACCGAGCTAACGACTTCAGCCAGCGAGGTAGGTGAGCACCGTGCGCCCAACACACACACACACACACACACACACACACACAGACACAAAACAATCTACCAAAAGACCCACACACATAGCCATTAAAAACAGGAAGAATATAAAAAGAGGAAGGCGGCAATAACATCCGCTCGAACGGCCTGCTACACCGGAAAAAATCCGTCCTGCATTTTCAACAATTCCGTATGACCACACCTCAGAGAGTTCAATTTTTAATTCCTTTGAAGGGGCGAGTTTAAAATTGAATATTGGTTTTTTAAACTATTTATAAATAAACTTGTTATTAATTGATTAGCGATATCAATAATAGAAGCAGATCGCAGTGGGGATGTAGAAAAAGGTAACGCCACAGGCAGGATACGAGTAAAGAAAGGAATAATTGATGAATGTATCAAGCAAATAAATAAATGGGAAAGTAACAAAGAAATTACAGGACGTACGAAAAATCCATAGAAGGAGATTCATATTTTAAATTTTCTTCATATTCTACATTTCTTCATATTCTACATTTGTTTAATAGTCTACATTTCGTTCATATTCTACACTTTGTTCATATTCTACCTTATTTCTGAGTAACATAGTAAAGATTTGGGAATATGCTGCATCAGAATGAGCTTTTAGAGTAAGCACAGCAGAAGATTGAATTCGTCCTTCAACCAATTTTAAAATTCCGAACAAATTGTTTTCTACGGAACCAGTCACATTTTTCTACTTTAATTACGAGTACCATAAAAGTTAGTCCCGATGCATTAGTTTCCCCATGATACTTTTCAATTACATTTTAAAATCTATGAGAGTATGTCCTTGCTTATGTTATGTTATGGCCGAATTATCACCTTTCTCATCCAACCTTTCAATATAATATCAAAGCCTACGAGTACATGTTGCGGTATCCACACATAGTGACATTTAAAGTAATGCTGCTAAGAATGATATCTGATACTGGACTATAATATCATTACACCATTCTCAAGAAGCAAACAACTCGTCCTTAGAAAACTATTCGTGAAATTACCAAAAAGTTTATTTGACGTGACGTTTCCAATGAAGCGTCACTTATGAATGCAAATTTCTTAACTGATATTGACTCAATTTGTTTATTAGTATTCTAATTTACCCGAAATTCGTAACTCCCCGATTTAATAAAACCGTCGTCACCAACTACCATTTAACTACCTATCTCTTCGAAGCGTGATGCTGAATCGGTACGTAAGTGGAGCACTCAGAGCAGTTACTGGAATAAAACACTGAAATTTCTAGTGGTGAACAGTTTGTCTGCTGAGAGGTCTTCAAGTCTTCATCGATCTCCTATTGTGATAAATGAGGCACCACAGGCAATTTAGAGCTGTACAAGCCACCGAATGGTTCATCCTTTATTGGTACCACCTCGGAGAAGTGTGTAAAGATGTGAAATTATATGAGCTTGGCGGCTCAAACTGTTTATGGCAAACATCTTTTTAACTAACATCTCTTCATATTGGAATTAAATCAAATGAATTTTCATGCTGACATATATACAAGGAGCATTCCAAAGTAAGCAGGACTTTTTAAAAATAGGTATTTCTACTGCGGCCTACTATTGGCTCTTTATCTTAACATTTCGAAGCGTTTCGTATTCGGTCGAAATATCGCATTTGTTGAACGATAATGAGCCATCTCCTTGTTCGAGACTCCTCGCATTCGCCTGATTTGGTACCAAGCAACTTTTACCTGTTCTGCAAAGCTCATTTGTCGCTGAAAATCAACCTTTTTAAGGACGTAGAAGCCATTCAAAAGGCTTGTAGCGACTTCCTGAACAACATCCCAGCGGACAATCTAAAAAGTTCATTCGACATCCTTTTAGACCTTTTAGGAAGGGAATGCATGAATGAATGAATGAAAAAAAGCGGCAAATTCTATATCGACCAATTTGATATATTATACTCCTCCTTCATGTACCGTTTAAGGGTATTCTATTAGTCCAACAGTTCTAAAGAAACATAGAACTGAGTTGGGGTCCATGGCGATAACAAAGCCTGTTTATACATTTATTTCGGCTCATTCTAGCATAGGAATCAACTGTGGCCTCCTTTTTATGAGTGCAGGAGCTTGAGTGGGTTGACATTTATACACTCTTTATTATTCATGATCAATATATATCTGTTGTGTATACTTACTTTAGATTAGGTTAGACTGGCTGACCGAATAAGCCACTCATAGACCTCTTAGGCGAAACCAGTTGAGCGTCCGTTTAGGTTTCACGGAATACTTCAAGTGTATTCGTTTTTATATGGCATTGGAGCCCCAGATTTTTTACCGTGTAGCTTCGCTTGCCTCTTCGCTGTTGGCGTCTGCTCGAAGGGAGAAATGGGCAAAAAATGTCGCTGAAGTTAATGTAAACGCGACAAGTTGAATGTGTAATGTTTTGCCTTAAATCCGCTATAATTGCGTCAGTGTGGGTGTGTGTGCAGGTCTATATATTTGAGCAGGTGTGTATGTATGCGCAGTTTTGTACGTATTTGGCTGTTTCTGTTTGTGTGGGCGTGTGAATAAGTTGGAGGATGCTTTACCTTTCCGTTTTAGACGTGTCTTGCTGCTTTCAACCGCCTGTCGTCTGTCGCTGACATGTATTCACATTTACATTTACATTTACAATTTCATTTTGTCACGTTCAATTTGGTTGTTTCGCCACACAACAACTACAACGAAGACAACAACAACAACAACGACGGCACTGACAGCAACAAACACGTCAGCTCGCTTAACAAACATAATGATAACCACAATTTTAGCACCTTTCCGCCCACACTCGCAGGGAAAGTGTTTTCGCCGCCGCCACTGTGCCGTGCCATTCATCCTTTCAATTTGTGTCTGAATTGCTGCTGCCTTTAACTGCTTACAACACACACGGAGGGGCCCCTCACATTGTAGGTGGTTGTGGGTACCTGAGCGCATCCTTTGCGGCTCTCAAGTGTGAACTTCACTTTTGCTTTCCAATTGGGTTATGACACATGCCAGCTGAAAACTTTCCGTCCATTCATTAGTTGTGTTTAACTTGAGGCATGTGCGGCTCAGCTGGGCTGATTTCACTTGGACCGCCACATCCAATGACACACTTACAGCAACACAAACACAAACACACACATTCATGCATGGCCACTCTCCGTGGCCATAGTCAAAGGATCAGGTAAAAAGTTTTGCTTATTTTTAATCAAAAATTTCCAACTTTAAACGAAATTTTCGTTCGGTTGCTACTGGCAGAGTCGAATTTTGCCGGCCTGAGTGCGCACAATTGCCACAAAACGAAATTCTGCTAATTTTACGAGCATTCCTTTTCATTTTCCTGCACCAACTTTTCGCAAATGAAACATTATAAATGAAGTGCAAATAAAAGCAATAGACACAACGCTGCAAATATCCTGGCAGGACCATTGAAAGTATCCCACAAGCGTATCGTAGCGCTAAATTTCATGCGTTTAAACGCCACTGCAGCGAACTGTTGGGAGCGCTCGTGCGGGCATGCGACAAGTCGCCTGCGAGTGGGGTCTAAAAGGTCTTCATTTACATGCCAATGTATTGGCTGCTGCGGCAAATTACCCAACCGTCTCCTTCAGCTGCAACGGACGAAGCGACCTTTTTGAGTTTTATGCGCTATTATTGTATAATAAATAGTTTCAGGCCAAGTGTGTGGGCGTTTCGGAAGGGTGAAGCAATCCTTTTTTTCTGTGCCAGCCGCATAAAAGATTATAGAAAAATATTTTTGGAGCGTGGTTTTTTTAAATTAATTTCTTTCTTAGCTTGCGAAAAGGTTTCAGAATTAATTTTGAAAAAATTTATAGTCCTTGCAGAGCGTTTATATCGCTTTAGCTCTTTAATGAGCTTCAAATGGGGATAATTGGCCTGCACTTTGCAAAATCGCCCAAGGAGAATTGTCCTCAAAGGAGTGAAAAATGGCCACAATTGAAAGTCCACACAACTGCGGACCAGGGTTCATGTGAGAAATGATCCAATTTTGAACGCAGTTTTGTAATGAGAAGACGCGTGTTGCATTATAATTTAATTAATATGAGAAACTTTTGAATGGGAAGTTTGCAAATGGGTAACGAACGTGCTCGCCTCATGTCCTTTCGGAGATTTTCAACAGATTGTTCAAGTAACAGAGCAGATTATCAGCAGACTTCTGTGAACTTTTTTGTGGGGATGTGAAAGTACCTTTAGAAAATATTAGTAAGCAATGTGATGGGATTTATATGAGAGTACATTTTTCTCACAAATGAATCAGAGGAGGATTAGAAATATATTATAGCACCCCTTTCCCTTGAAGTTTTATACCAACTATGAAATTTGCGTGGGAGTCGAAAAACACCTTAAGAATATATTAGTAAACAGTGTACTGGAATTTATACACGAGTATGTCTGCCTCCAAATTGAATCAAGGGAGGAGTAGAAACTTATTATAGCACTCCCTTCCCTTGAAGTTTTAGACCCACAATGAGATATTCATGCGGATATGAAAGTACCTTAAGAAAATCTTAGGATCCAGTGTGTTAGAATTTATATACAAGTATATCCTCCTAAGAATTGAAGCAGCGAAGAAACAGAGACATATTAAAGCATCCTCTTCCCTTGAAGTCTCAGATCCACAAAGAAATATTCGTGAGGATCGGAAAACACTTTAAGAATATATTAGTAAGCAGTGTGCTGGGATTTATATACAAGTATATCCTCCTCAGAATTGCAGCAGCGAAGGAACAGAGGCACATTATAGCACCCCCATCTCTTGAATTATGAATATACTATGGAATTAGAGGCTATGAAGAGTAGTCTCAGGTTCTCTATCATTCAAACTAGCTTTGATTATGAGTCTCTTTAGTCCCTGACCCTGCTTACGATACGTAGATGAAAGTTGACAAATTGCTTTTTTGATTAGATTTTTATCAGGAGATTAGTTATGCCACTCCTGGATATTTAGGTAGGCTGAAGTGGCTGTCAAGGGCACGAAGACGCGGCCAGAAGACAAGTGAAGGGACAAAGGGAAAGTGTATTCCTGACAATCTGTGTGGAGTCTTACTGGACCCATTTTGAGAGAAGGACGAATCTAACCAGTTTTTTATGTTGATTGATTTGCAATCGTTTAGGTCATTTAAGAGGGGTTTCCACCTACGCATGTAGAGGACAGGACAGTGACAAAGTAGATGGTTAACAGCCTCTTCCTCATCCTCTTCCTCATCCTATCCCTCATCCTTTTCCTCATCCTCTTCTATGTCACTCTTATAAACATTAAGCTAGATTCGTGGTCATTGCCCAATTCATTGCTGAACTAAATGAAAAGGGAGGCGACTGAACTACAAACTAACACAACATCTTCAAATCATTCGATCCAGTGATGCAATATAAGAGAACAACTTAGTGAAACGTCCCAACTATAACGAGGCATTAAGGAGATATGTCCATGTATGTCTTCGTTCGTTTGACTCACTTTACAAATGTACTGCAAAATGTATTGGCAGATAAAAAGAACGCTTGTCAAAGATGAACACATTTGTTTCGAAGTTAGATTTGAACAAAAAACGGCAAAGGAAGTTGAGGCTGCCAGCGGTTAACGATACAGGACTACAGTTCGCTCATGTGTGATTGCATGCGCCACTGACATGTTAAGTAGACAGGAGCCTTCAAATGAGCCAAGAGATAAGATACGCGCATGCTGAATATTTATGTGACTTAAATTGACAAACGAGCAGATTGAACGAAGTCAAAGCACTTCCAAAGTTTAAACGGAAATCTGCGAATTTATTTTGGAATTAAGTTTAAGTACTCCACGGAAAGTTACCAGTAATACGAGTCTAGGCAAACTTATTTGTATTATTAGAATGGCGAAGATAAATGACATTTTAGGAGGAGGAGGATTTATGAGAGAACAATTTCTGAGAATAGTCGACAACCCCCAAAAAAATGGATGATTGGGGACTAATTCACACTGTGTTGGTGATGATTTCTTTAAGAGCCTTAGAAAATGTTAGCACTCGAGAGACATGTTTGAATCTTTCTCATTGTGACAACCACAAATCAAAATTTAATGATTAGAAAAGGTACTCAAAGTGTGAATACTCCCATATACACAATTTAAGAAGATTGTGGATAATTCTTCCACAAAAATTAGAGTTGCTAATAAGTCCATCACTGGTTTAAGTCAAGAAAGAAATAAATAATAATCGGAAATGGTAGTCAACGAAGTCCCCAAACACTCAGACAAGTGATGCCCATTGTGCAGATGCTGCAGTAGTAAGGCAGTCTGAAAGGCTGTTTGATATCTAGTTGCTTGGTGACAGTAGAAACCTGCTCCAACACCGTTCTCCATCTTCGAGCCGTCCGTGAATAGGTTGAAGGTTATGCATTTATCATTCATGCCTCCATGCGAACACTCCTTTTCAATAGTTGTTTTTATTTGCTTTCGTAGGCTAAGAATAGGAGTCACATAGTCTGTGTTGATCGTGAGACTTCGACCTACAGAGGTAGGACCGAAGGATCGGAGAGAGAATTGTTTAGTGGCCAGCAATCTTCCCGCAGATTTTGCCGCCGAGCTTTTCACAAAGAAACCGATTGGGGGTAAATTGAAAATAGTGCTAAGGGCAGCCATTGGTGTTGTCCTTAAGGCCCCCGTCACACACAGTGCCGCAAGTCTTTGAACTCTTTTTTCATAGGTCTGCAGTAAGTCTTCTTCCTAACAGCATTCCTCCACACCAAACTACCGTAGAGTAAAATAGGTCTTGCTATGGCTGTGTAGCACCAATGCATCAGAGAAGGAGAGAGGCCCCAAGGGCATCCTACCATCTTTTTGCAAGCATACAGAGCGTTGGTAGCTTTCTTTACCTTTTCCTCCACATTGAGCTTCCATGAAATCTTACTGTCCTCCAAAGAATTTGGTGTGGCTTTTTAGAGTGAGAACCAACCCTACTGTTCTGTTTTGGTGGTCTCCACGACGGGATCTTATACCGTGTGATGAAAAGTAGCTGCTCAGTTTTTTCCGCGTTGGCGCTTATGCCTGCTTGTGTCGTCCAACTGCATATGATTTTTTAGAGTGTCGGTCATTAGGTCACTGAGAGTCGACAGGCATTTCCCTGGTATAACTATGGCTACATCAGCATATGCCACCAGTTTTGGACCTTTACCGTCAAACTTTTCCAGAATTTTGTTGATAACGAGCGACCAAAGGAATGGAGATAGAACCCCTCTTTGTAGACTCCCTCTGAACGTCTCCTTTATCGATTTGGCGCCTTTCCACTCTGCCCTTATTCTTCTACCGCTCAATAGGGTTCAAATCCATAGATAAGCAGCAGCATTAATGTTTATAGTTCTGATACCATCTAAGAAGGCTTAAGTTGAGTCTTTGTTAAAAGCACCAACTATATCGAGAAATACTCCCAGGGCGTATTCTTTATACTCCAGTGCCATTTCAACATTTGCAATTAATGAGTGCAGTGCTGTCTCCATGGACCTGCCTTTGATGTATGGATGCTGTGCCTTTGACATACCATCCGGACCAATGGAGTTCCTCATGTCGGCTTCAAGTAATTTTTTAAGTGTTGTTAGGGAGATTACGCTCGGTAGTCCCTTGAGTAGAGATGATTGGTTTTGCCTGCCTTCAGTATAAATAAAACTTCACTCCAGCTCACCGGAACATAGTTATACGTCAAGCATTCTTTGTATATTTGCCTAAGCCAGGGTGTTACCAAATGCAGAGCTTTTTGCAGCATGGCTGGGAATACACCATCTAGCCGTGGTGACTTGTAAGAGGTAAATGAGTTTATTGCCCATTGTATCCCTTCCGTTGTAATCAAGTCCCGTGGTAAGCTCTCCACCTCGGTTCTTGGGGGTTCGAGATTACTTGTAGTCAGAAAAGTACGCATTAACGAGCGCCTCAATCAATTCATGACAATTCCATTCGTTGCTATCTTCACGGATAAGACACGGCATGGTATGGGAAGCTTTCCTAGCATCTTCCTTAGTCTTGCCATCTCACCCGTCCTTTCGATATTGTCACAATATTCCTTCTTGGAGTTTCTTTTGGCTTTTCGCACTTCTTTCTTGTATAGTTGTTGTATAGTTTGTATTCACCCCAGTATTCTTTACTATCAGCTAACCTAGCTAGTTTGAATATCTCACGTAGATAGCGCCTCTGAGATCCCGGCTCTTTGTTCCGCCAAGGTGGTTTGGGTCTGCGCCTTATACGCAGTGGTTTTCAGGAGATCCGTTAAAAATGGGTTAGAGTCAATGGGTCAATAGATTAACCTTCTCTTCGAGATCTATATGGGATGTGATCGTGCTAGTCTCTACTGAGAATTCACTGCCTCGGAATTCAAGAATAGGGTGCCTTTGAAATGTTGTTCATAATACTCACATTTTCCTAATGAACACTGCCCCCAACCTTATAAAGTAGCGTGGCCATTTATGTATCCTTCAAGGAACTCCATTCTGGTATATTTATTTTCCTTTTTATGTTAATAGTTTTTTCGTAGTTGTTGCAGGACTTTGTTACTTAACTAAGTATGTAATTAAAAAATAAATGCAAATGAAAATAAAACAGAGCAGCACAGCGCAGCTAAAAGCTTTCTGCAGTAATTTGCAAACCGACATCTACTTAAAAGAGTGCTTATGTGCCATTTAAAGCGCTGAAACCTCCGCGTCCATTGCACAGTTCACTTAACTATGCAATAACGCTGCGTTGTTTGTTGCCTGCCACTGTCGTTGCTCCTCCTGGCGCGGCCGCTATGGCAACTGCCATTGTCAAAGGATAAGTTCAACAAACTTATTAAACTGAAAGCATCACTTTCCTATACGCCCACAAACAATGCCCCAGCAGCCAACGCCATTTGCATTTCCATATCCATATCCATATCCATTACGGTTACCGCTACATCTGCCCCAGCCAGCGTGGCGCTCAAGATGGCTCGGCTCGCTCATTAATGCAAACACATTTTAATTCCACACATGCCGACGCAAATCAGAGAGCGGGCGGCATCGATGCCACTGCGAGTCTTCGCCTGTGGTGCTGCGGCGGCGTGTCCCGACATCACAGCAATTTAACACTTCCTGTTCGCAACGGTGCCAGAACTACACCAGCAGCAACAACAGCAATGGCAACAACCGCAACAACAACGAGAGCAAGCAACAAACAGCAGCAATAGCAGCGCACCAGCAAACAGCTTGTAACGTGTGGGGAAACAACAGCGACAGCAGCGGGAAGCTAACAACACGTTGAACACATTAACTCATTACGGACCGAAACACACACACACACTCACACACAGATGGGTGGGCATTAAAACAACAACAGTTACAGCAACAAACCGCAAGGGAAAATACGAGCTGCTGCCGCTGAGTCTCCGTCGTGGTGCGGTTCCAGTCTCAGCTGCAGCCGCAGCCGGAGTCACAGTCGCAGTCGCAGTCCCAGCGCGCGGCGATAGTGAAGTGGTCCTTTCATTAATATCGCATTTTGTGTCCCCTGCAAATATGATAATCACTGTCGCGCAATAATCAGAACAGCAACTGCGAAATGACAGCTCAGAAAACCAGCAAACAACAAAAACGACATGCAACAATTCGCGGGTGATTTGTAAATGAATTTAAAGCGACGCGCCCTGATTGCCCGGGTTCACAACAAGTTCAGCTGCGGTACATACGCAAAATAACTGCCTGTGAACTGAGTCATATTTAATGAAAAAGTTGGCCAGTCAAGTGTGAACGTTTGTCAGTGTGCGACTCAGATATGACTAAAGTGTTACTTTGATTACAGCAGGTTTGTAATAATGATGGCACTGTGAAAACACCTCCCGCAGGATTTGACCAAAATACTCGCACTCAATATTTAAAAATCATTTACGAGTTATTTAATTAATTAGTCAAAAGTTCACTTAATTATTAAATTATTATTAAATTAAATTATCAGAAAATAAGCGAGTAAGTGTTTTAAATCAGGATTACTACAGAAGATGGCTCGAGCTACCGATCCATGCAAGTTCTGCAAATAGTAGCTTCAATGGCATCCTTCATAGGGTAGCCCGTAGCATCCTAGAAGAAATGCGGAAATGAATCCATATTTGGATCAGGACCATGAATAAATAAAATTCAATAAATACTTAGCTAAAGTCCCAGTTTCGATTCCTAGCAGGGTTCCTGAGGGTGAGGGCAATACAGCAATTTCACCGAAATCAGACGAAGCTGCGCCTCGCTGAGCTGCAGACGGGTAAGACACGAAGAGCATATTCTACTGATTGAATTGGATACGCATGGAAATGGATCGCTGGTTCACCCGAGCGCGCATGCTGGGATTATAACCTTAAAACCAAAACGAAGTGGTAACCAATTGGAACCATCAGAGAATGAGAAGCTCTTTAAGGGTGGCCGTGAAGCGATTGAGAGAGCCAATCGGACGATCACCCATATAAATACAATTGACGAAGAGAATCTACAATTACTGGATACCAACATAGTCCTAATCCTGACGGATGAGCTATATTGGAGTTAGAGCGAGCCTGTCATATGGCAAAATCTGGCATTGCGAATACAAATATTTCGGACTGCTTTGAAATCAAACGAATTATGTCAGAAGACGATATATTGCCAAACTAAAATGTCGTCCAAGCAATAGAATATGGAACAGTGTCCAGAGGAAGACACATTGCCATACTAGAATGTCGTTCAAGTAATAGAATATGGAACAGCGTCAGTCTACTCCCATAGAACTCTCCTTTTGTATGTGCTGTCATCACCAAAAGTGACATCGGCAAATCATCGTTTACTAATAACGCGAATAGCTTCAATACACGTCGACATAATCTACAAGCAAATGCTGGTAAACCAGGCGGAGACCTATGGTATGATCGAACATTGTCCTTTTATTAGCAATACACCGATTTACGCAGAGGAAGCCTTAAAGAAACTACCCGAAGATATATGCTTGGCCAGGTTACTCAAAGGCGGAGACGCAAAATATCATTTCGAACCAGAGAACAGCGAAATCATCGACCACACTCATCCTATCCACAATTAATCAAAGATCATTACTAGGTTCCTATTAAAGATTTATCAACGAAATTTCAGAGGAAGGTTGCGGGTGCTAACATTAAAAACCACACAAAAAATGGGGGTGTTATTTTGGGAGCCACGCCCACTATTGACATATTATTACACCTTATGATCTATACAATATTTTTGGCCGAATTTTTGGACGATATTAGTACATAAAATAGTGACCCTACAAAGCCATACACAAGAAATGGGGTCGATCAGATAAAGCCCACGCCTCCCACTAATACAATCAAGGAAGGTACCCAACCGAAAACCACCGTAGATATGCTCCTAATGCTGACTTATGAAGAAAACATCCCCGTTGTTGAACTCGCACGCACAAGAAAAGGTAAAGGGTATTTCGAAGTCGGTCTAACCCGACGTAAGACATCTTTACGCGTTTTGGATTACTATTGACTGAAGTGCTGAGTAATGTTTCCAGAGCTGTTTCAGAAGTGGCTGTTAAATACTTGCCAGTTGTTGTCTGACTCATTTACGTCATAAACAAAGGCCTTCTATTATTGTTTACCCTCGTTATTCAGAGTTTAGTTGTTTTGTTAACATTTCAGCAGTTCAAATTAATAAACGAATACCGCGAATTGAGTATAACTGAGTATGATGTTGACGTCTAAAACTATTATTTCAGACCTTATTTGCATTTAGTTGGGAAACCAGGCCAGAGCTCTCGAAACATGGTTAATTAACCAAATTCTACGTAAATCGTGAACGAGCAACTGCTGCGTATTCAACAGTGATCTTTCGTCTTGTGTGGGTTTCTTTTGGAAAGTGTACAATAAAAAATGAAGTTGTTCGTAGCTGTCTGCTTGGGTAAATATCACACATCCTTGAACAATATTTCAACCTTCTGAGTTTTCTTTAGTATTTATGTATATATAACATCTTCTCCAACTTTTAGCCTTAATCGCCTTAATCGTCGCCGATCCAGGTCCCACAATTGACTGTGCAAAGCAGAAAAAGTGCGAAAAGATCAGAGTGTCTATTTGTGGTCAGATGACTAATAAGCCAGAACCATTTTGTCTACCCTATGTGCTTTTTATAAGGACTTTTGTGCTGGAGGTCAGTATCCATGAAGAGAGTTTTGATTGATAAAGTTTTCACATTATTTAATTCCTTATTGTTGTTTATGCCAATACAGAAGCCACTTTTCACCATTATGGAAGGTGCTTTGCAATGGGCGATTGCAGTGATGTACCGAAACGTAAAGGACTATTCTTTTGGAAACAAGCGAGCTAATACAGAAGTTATACAGAATAATTTGGAACAAGTAAACATATTTGAGAAACTTACTTATGTGGGTGAGAAATTCTTCCGGTGTATTTACACAGTTTTTGTTTGTTTTTAAGTCAATAATTTAATATGTGAGTTCAAAATATTATTTGATTAAAGCTTGTAAGTTCAGCAATAATGAAATTGGCGTTATCATTTACGCTGAAACTTGATGAGAATGAAAGTCGAGTGAAGCGATTTTCTGTTAATCAGTTTCTGAAATCTGTAAAGCAGGATTTAAGCACGAACCCCTGAAGTCGGTTTTTGCACAATAGAAGAAAACCTGGTCACTTGTGTTATGGATCTGTATAGACTGCTGTCAAAGGTCCTTAGACCAGTTTTGAGCTATTGGAATTCCAATAAGTGATTAAATGTTTGCCTCCTGACAGCATTAAGAAGCAAGTGAGGCATTCACTGGCACCTGTTTAATTGATGAACTGCAAACGTAATACAAAGTTTCGGAACCTTCTGTCATCCTTTCATGCTTAGGTATATTAAACCTGAGAATTAATGAATACAAGTCAGAGTTATTAAGCCTCTAAGTTAGAGTTGTTATGTCTCATAAATGCCAATAGAAAATAAGCTACAGTTACTCGTATTACACTGGCAAATGTTGTTCAACCTCTACTACTAATTTGGAATCACAGATGACACCTGGAAGTCTCACTGTTTTCCTTTCAACACTGATCGGATGCTACTCTTTTCCATAATCCTATTCTCTTTTCTACAATATACACTCATCTATCCCAAAAGTTTGTCTATTAGTGCAGCTAAGTTGAGGCCTCTTAGTACGACAGAAGAACACAACACGATACCTATAGGGAATTATAGTTAGGCAGCCTTATGAACAACGAGATACCAAAAGCAAACGCACATCAGATATTCTGGTCTCTATTCGAATTAAACATTTATCCTGCTTTTCCATCAGTTGCCAATTTCATCACCGCATTTTCTAAAAATCACCGCCAGCGAACGCATCGCTGAGCTGCAATGTTTTTGGAGTCATGCAGAAAGCTCATTTATAAACGTTTGACCAAAATACGAGTTCCTCCATCAACATCTATGTCCAGTTTCCAGCATCAATGGGCAATTATCCGGAGTTGGACGAAGCACAAACAGCTTTGAGAAAAATTTGTTGATTAAAAATTTTTAAGGCCGATTGTGTCGTTGGCAAAATTACTCCTATCCATGTCCCGTAAAAGTGAAAATGTGTTTCTATGTTTCATTGAGTTGTATGTCTTCATGTTTATGTTTGCACTTGGATGTTTGTGTCTGTTTATGTTCAGTTTGTATTTATTCTTATTTGCATGTGAGTATTTGAGTGTGTGCTTCTTTACTTGCTTATCTATGAGAATTAAGTGAACACTCGCAATGATGGCACATGGGTTAACAATGTGCGATATGCCTTCCCTACATATTCAAACTAATTGGCTGATCTGTGGTAATATACTCTCTCCTCGGAGGAATCACTTGGAAACTGAATTGATTTTAACCGCGTTCAGTTCGTCAGCCTCAACTCGCAAATAATCGCTTTTTCATTCGTTCACAATTCGCTCTTTCCAACGAGTTGAGATTTGTTTCGTTCGATTCAACGAGTACATCTCATTGATTTGGAACTGTCACCAACCAGTCAGGATTTTTATGGTTTTTGCAAGGATGAAATCTTAATCATATAAAAATAGTACTGTTGTGGCCAGTGGTGCTATCTTTTTAGCAAGAATGGTTTAAACGAGTTACTAGGGAGGCAAATCGTTTGCGGCTTTTAGGTTTCTCGACACCTGAAAGAGTTTTTCGATTTCTAAAGATCGATCGATAGAAGCAGATATTAGAGACTACCCTCTTTGAATCTGTTATGAATCTCCGAAGTCTGGTCAGAAATAAGGAATGTACATTGTCCTTTCCTTCAATACAACTGACTCTAATATGCACCTCCTCATTGTGCAAAGGCAGGACAATAACACGTTTTGAAGATAGAGTCAACTCTTAAACCTGTTTCACTTTGCTCAATATAAAGGTTTGACTATCCCAAATTGATCTGAGCGTTCGTTTAATCACAAGCCATTCATTTATTTTATCAACTCATCCCTTTTCCTGCTATTTCTCTCATTTATATGCTCAAAAATTTATGATCTTGAATTGTGAAATATAAGAAATCCGTTCATTGATTTTCATCCCTATGGAATTCTAACAATTCGCAGAGCTCTGGGTAAAAAATATGCTTTACCAATAAAAAACTAATTTAAGCAAAGAGAATATATTTATGGAAGAAGATTAAAAGTGTCTGAAGCACTACAGGAATATATACAAAGGATACTCAAAATATCCAGAATTTAATAGTCAAGGAATGAATAATGAAATTAAGTGTTTATATAATTATTATCAATCAATTGTCGAGGTCCTGACGAAAGTTAGTTATGAGTCTAATAACTTAAACTGATTAAGTGGCCAACTAACATTTAGGTCTTCGACTTGCGAGTATTCCGTGGTAAATCTTAACTCTTGTCTGCCTTTCAATCACTTCTTTGTTAGCTTCTAATCCTGTGAGAGCAGCAATGACACTGCATGGATAGATTTCCATACACAGGAAATGGAATCATTGGCTGGCTGCCAATTAAATACAATTTTCTCATTACTTCAAATAGGATATTCTCCTTATAGCAAATACGATTTACTCATTAACAAATGTGCTAAAATAGATTTCGCCGAGTCATAGATGGAGAGTAGATCAAACACCGATGAAACTGCCAAATGAGTCCTCCCCATAAATGCGTTTCATTGTCAAATTCATTCAATTGCCTACGACTAGTTTCACACTCTGCTCAATGGGTTAAAAGGAAATTTTCTTGGCATATCCTTTGAAGTCATAAAAATCGTCCTGCCATCTTAGATTACGTACCCTGCAGAACGTGAATAGTAGAGCAAACGGATGACAGGCCGGAAAGTCATATCATAATTTTTCGTTACTTCATTTAAATTACTCCAGTTTTCCCTTCACGCATTTCTCATTTTGATTTCCGTTTCGTATTTTTGTACATCCGTTTCGTTTTATTCGCGGTATTTTTTCTTTTTTTTGCCCTACAATTCTTGACGTTTTTATAGGGCATATTTATAGAGATTCCGCTGTTTGCCCCTTTTTGTCGTTGTTTGTTGTTCCTCTTTTTATGCAATTGTGCAAGTTTTTTAAGTTTATTGTTCAGCACGCAGAGCAGCAAAGAAAAAAAGGGAGAAGGCAAAAAAAGAGCTTCCAGCCAAGAGCCTCTCCACAAGCCTACATCGCAGACCGCTCAATCTGCATCCTTGTCGCAGTCGCAGTCACAGTCACAGGCAGAATCACAATCACAGTAGTTGGTAAATTAGGGTTTCTTGTGTTGTTTTCGTTAAACATTTGGTATTGTTTCCGTGCCGCCCTTCCTTTTGGTAAGAGTGTCGCTCTCAGTCCCCTCCCCCCTCTGCTCTGGCTCATTGCTTTATAATGACACAGCACTTATTCCTCTTGTTGCCATGTTGCTTATGATGAGGCTCGCTGTTGTTGTTGTTGTTCGCGTTTTGTCCTCATCGTCGGTCGCGTTGTTGTCGTTGTTGTTGTGGCTGTCACAAATTGTTGTTACTTTTTCTCAATGTTGCTGCTACTGTTCTTTTGTTGTTGTTGTTGTTGTAATTTGTGTCATTGTTTAATATGCGAATTACTTTTGCAATCTTATGTACTTTTTCTGGCTGCATATTGCATATAATAATTTCAGACATTCGAAGGATGAAGGATAATGAATTGCGCATTTAAAAAAAATAATAATAATATGGCGCATAATTGTAACATTTTCATTTTTGCATTTTGATTACAAATCAGCGACGAAAATGTTGGCAAACTGTTTCGAAAATAATTAATACTGAAAATACACTCAATTAGAAATGATAATAATATTGGATAAAACCACGGATGAGCTCTGTTTCAGTTCGGGGGATCACACTATCAAATTCTAGAATACCCCTCAACTAATCATTACCTAGAAAGAGACTCATGTTTGAAAGAAAGACATGATATAGTAATGATTCATAACACAAGACTTCAGATAAGTGTAAAGGAAACTATGATCGGTTCGTCCGAGGGAGCAAAGGGGCACAACAAGTGTTATCCATTCACTTCTGTCAAGCGCCTGCCTCGTTATCACCGCCTGACTTCACATCAGTAATGAGTTATAGCATTATCGGGAAAGAGCTGTCCATATCAAGATATCTCCATGCTTCAGGATGAATTTTGAATCTGACTTTCTTCATGTTTAGTCAGAAGGATTTTCAGTTAAATTTTGTTACAAAACTTTTGAGACTTTTGAAAGTGAGGAAACCTCTTACAAATGGAACTCAAAATATGATCTGGGTTAGCATAAGAAAGTACCCTATTGTTACAAAATCTTACTAGAATAATTGGGAAAACTAGTCTGGTTATTTATTATGCCATCGTTGCTCTTATAGCATCAAAGTGAGTTTCTCTTGAAATTGGGAAAGCTAGTCTGGTTTTGGTATTAGGAGAATAATCTACGCTACCAATCCCATAGAGGAGCTACAAAGCCATTGCAATGCCTATTACCATATGCCGTCGTTGTTCATATAACATCAAAAGGACTCTTCACTCGAACACCTTCCTTACTTAAGCTTGCTATAATTGTCTCACCACCAACTACAATCTATTGTACCGGACATGACACTCTTTCACCTTTCAGGCTTGCGTCCAGAAACTTTTTTAATACACGATGCTAAAGCTGCATCTCTTCCTGTCAACCGTCTTCCGTCTCGTGTAGACGACGGGATGATTTTGAAGAATTACTGCAAAAGACATATTTTCCCTAAATAGTTTTGATGCTCCTGCAGATGGGACTGAAGGAGTCTTTCGGATATTACGACACATTATTACGAAAGTGCTGAACTCCTATTGCCTGAGTGTTTCTCCTATCGGATGAAACTTGCTATGAAATCAATCGGCATTGTAGGAATGAGTTGTGAAACATAAGTTGAACCAGAAATCGTGGATAAATCAGATACACGTTACGAGTATATGTCACATAATATTTATCTAGGTAGCATAGGACCCTGTTATGCATTAAAAAGATTTCCTCTGGACTCCTGAGAGTCCAGATCTACTCTGTCTCCTTATTTCTTTCCTCTTGCTCCTCATAGAGACGAAAGTTGGTGGAGTCAAATACTCCTTTATCAGATAGATATTCCATCTTTATCAGAATATATGTAACAGGACCCTGTTATGCTATTAGTTACCATTTTCGGGCCATTCTCCTGGTGGTGGTTGGCATTTAAGGAGAGTTTTCCCCAGCAAAGGAATTAGTGTAGCTTTCAACTATTTTTTTCTGTTAGCATTCAAGCATTGATTTGTATACATTAAGTTGAGACTCCCAACTTCGAACATCTCGCAGCTTGGTTTCCTACTTCTTTGGCTAAGTTGATGCCATTTTACCCTGCTGTCTATTAATTCATTACCAGAAACCCATGTTGGAGTAAATTTTCTCTGTTCTGCAAGGGCGTAAAGCTTATTCCAGTAGCATTAGATGGAAACTTTTGTAAATATTGAAGACTGTAAGGCTAGAAATGCCCAATGATGGAAGACTGTGATTATATCCAGATTCATGTTCTCTTAGACTTTGTGCGCATTCGCAAACCGCCTCGAAAATTGATCCTCCACTGATTGATTTTTACAATTCTGGTGCTCAGACCCCAATTTCAGTACTCTCAGCTCTGAAAGGCAAAGTGAATTATGCAGGAAGATGAACTCTTAGCAATTTATCCTCCTCTCAAAGCACATACCCGTATACTACCAGGTATATCCAATCTTCCATTTCATCATTTGACCCGAATACTTTAAACAGAAAGAACTGAGAGAAATCCTTTCGTAAAAATATGAATATGTGGACTAAGAAGCAGTTCAGTGGCCCAGAGGGGAAACATTTTATTTGCTTGTCTTTGGTCCTTGGCCAATTCTAAACCCACCGTAGCTGCATTAGTGGCTGAGTTGAAGATGAAAGAAAGTTCACTGAAGACCACAAACGTCAAGATGCCTCCGCACTCTCATGCAGATGAATTTGGCTCTTCACGTAATTGCGAAAAACCGCATAAAAGTGCATCACTCAAATTTGGCAAAGAGCTGAGCTAAATTTCTGAGCTACGAGTCTTCACACAACCCCCTCCCCCCTTTCTGCTTACTTTTTAATTATAACACAATTTGAAAATTTTGGCACTACTTTGGGTCTTCAGCGCTGGGTGAGAGCGTGCAAGGAGCGCTTTAATCCTCTCATAGGGTTGGCATATTCGGAAAATAAATGAATACAAATATCTGGCGTAGCCATGGCAGAGTTTGTGGCATTTAATACTCGTACGTACGCTGCTGCGAAAATATTAAAGCCGTCAACAGTCAATTTATTGTTGCATTTATGGATAAACACTGATGCGGCGCAACGTTGTGAGCTGCCATGCAAGGGGAAACTTTCAAAAATTCATTAAATGAACAAATATTTGCGTAGCTTGCGAGAGTCTACTCGGGTGTGTTAGTATAAATTCCGATATTAATTTATGTAATGCACACTTCATTGACGCTGCAGCCGGGCGAGCTGCCACATGGCATGTGCGTCAGTAAATCTAACATGCCGCCTGCTGCTCCCCGCCCGCACGAATCCACAATACGCTAATGTACTCTTATGGAGATGTCTGCAATTATGAAGTGATGCAAGGCAATGCGCTATCACTTGCACAAACTCACACACGAACGCAAGGAAACACACACTCGCTCACTTGCTGAATTGTATGCCTATGGGAACCCCAGCAGGGAAAAAGATAAGGAAGACTTGTATATAGAAACGGCATTTAAATGCGTTGATAAAAATTGCAATACTTAAAGATGGTTAGATAGGGGAAATGCCATTATAAATCGAAGACTGATGAGTCGATTGCAGATATTTCCATAGGGATTTCCTCGAAGCTCGACAAAGTTAGCTTAATTTGAACTAAACTTTTATCTGAACACAACCTCTTCTTAGAGAACATTCCCAGCTGTAGTTAAGTGAGTACTCCCCTCTAGGGGTCTTTGGTCACTAACTTTGAAGAATCTATGCTGATGAAATGCATGGGGTTCAAGGATAGTAGATAACTACTTCGTATTCATATGGGGACACCAAAGAAGCATATACCTGGGATGTGGAGCTACCCCGGTAGATACTTATATAGCACGACTTGGGCTGCAGACTTTGGGAAACAGGCATTCACAGACCCTGGCAAGAAGTCGAGCCTGCTTACGGTATTAAGACCTTCCGCTCCGCAAGAAGCAGTGTAAAGAAGCAAACTCTGGTGTTGCGAGTTAATGTTTTGACTACTTTTGGATATTGTCAAGGGACGGAATCCAAGATGACTTTAGTAGTTAAAGAACTCCTTCCTCCGGCTATCGAAGGGTTTCACATAACCCACAAGTGAACCAGAGCAAAAACTGTTTAGTTAGTCCTGTGTCCCCGCAGCAATAAGCATTAAAACTGCTGCTGATGCCATAACATAGCTTGTTGACCCAATGCAATCTTAGAGTTTCTTACAATTCATTTTCCCTGCAGGGTCATCGGCGTGTTTATTCATTTTCACTGGCATGCGTTTGTTAAGGCGTTCCTTTCTGCTCCGTACAAATCCTCGCGTTTGTGTTATTTTTGCCCCACGCTGACTACTGAGATGCATGTGGATGGAGCGGGCCGTGCCAGTAGGCAACAATTGCCGTTGTTGATGATGAAGATGAATGATATTTGCGCGCTCGACTCAATTAGCAGTTGTGCACACCACTCTCACACACGCAAACACGCACGCAAAAACACACCCATACAAATTTGCCTTATTTTAATTAATTGATTGAATTGAGTCGCGATGCGGAGCAGCAGGAATTTACGTGTGCACTACGGTTGCATTTGCATCACGGCAGCTGCAGCTCATTTATTGGGGTGAACGTGTTTGCCAAAGCACAGAAAAACGACACCGAACTCTCCGAATTTGCCATTCATTTATGCAGAGCGCGGTTTCCTGTTTTGCGAGCGTGCTAGTTTCAAAGTTGATGCGGGTATTTTCGCTTTTGCCTTGATACGAATAATTGGAAATGCACTTTGACCGGATTTCCAGTTCTTATGGATTCCATTTCAATGCTGATTTGATTTGAAACTGAGTCTAGTCTTACATCTGAGTTTCCTTTAAATGCTGAAACTGCAGGCGTTCGTTGCTGGAGGGTGGGGGTAGGCATTTTGCGGCCACTGACTGGGATTTATTTACTAGTTTAGTGGGTGAAACAGCTTCTAACAAACTTATTGTGCGTACTCTATTAACTTTATTTGCATGGGTGTGTGTGTGTGTTTGTGTTGCAAATATTGAAAGCCGCTTATATAACTTTAAAGCCAGTGCAAGTTAGCTTCCTACTTTCCCCTGCGGCTTATAGAATGCATTTTTCTCGTTTCATTGGCTTTCAAATGTGTAACAAATTTTCCACACGAGATTTAACACATTTCAAATACAAGTACACCCTAGCAAAAATGTTTGTTGTCTTTGCGCTGACCTAAAGATTCAGACTAGTGACAGAGTCCCAGTACTGGTTTGGGTATTTATAAGTAGATCCCTGTTACTCTCAATAGAGATGACTTCAAAGCCCATCCAGAAAAGTCCCTAAGCTTTGTCGGTGACAGAAGTGAGATTGGGAGCAAGATAAGTGAACCACAGATTACTTTGTTGTTCATATAAACTCGCAAGGATCCGGCTTCTTCTTCTGATAACTGAAAAAGTGTTACTCACTATCAAATTGCCTAACAAAACAATTCTGCTTTGAGCAGGTCTCTACGAGTAGTTGCAGGGCGAGCATCACAAGTTTACAGTTATCTCTGTTGCATTTTGCAATTAGTTTTTTACGAACATTTCTCTTTGGCTGTATGGCTTCGGGTATTATTGCATATTAATGTTTGCATACTCGTGTATATGTGGAATACAATTTTTACAACTTCACTTTAGCTCTCTTAACTAGTGCAACGCCTCGCGCAACCAGTACGCTGCCGCACACCACAGCTCAGCACGGCACAGCACAGGACCGCCCTTCTCTGCCACGCCCGTATTATGCAAAATGTTAACATTTCATTTATTACTTATTGAGGCTTTGCTAGTTGCATAACCACTCAGCTTCAATACGAGAGCAAACTGCTCCAGAGACTGACTGACTGACTGACTGACTGAAGAACTGAATGACTGGCAAACGAGTACAACAATTCTTGCATATGTTAAGGCACAGTGCATCTACTTGTGTGGGCTCGTAAGGCTTCTATGACGTTGCGCTGAAAGTTTATGAGTGCGGGTTTCAATTTCTGTGTGCATAAGCATGTGTATGTGTGTGTGTGTCTGTGTCTTATTCACATCAGTTGCCAAACCAATTTCAATATTCATGTTCGTGGCTGCAGCTTATATGACTAAGTGTGGCTCTGTGTGGGCGTGTGTCTATGTGCTTGTGTTTGTATTTGTGCGGAACAGTCGCTTTGCCTAAGCTATGTAATTTTATATGCCTTGGTTTGCTTGTTAAGTTGCCAGCAACCACAACAACAACAACAACAACAACACAACCTCAAAAATATGATGACTTACACATGACTGTGTAGTAAATGTTTCCTTTTTAAATGACAAATTGATTCTTGGAGCCTAGAATGAAAAAGGACACCACTGAGCAACGTACCAAAAATTGTACACGTACACAAAAATAAATTATGAAATTTATTTTGTCTATTTTAAGCCTGAAAAGGGACTCCATGCGTTACACTGCTATAGTGCATGGCCTCCCATTCCCTCCCCCAGCATCATTTCAAGCGAAGAAGTGGGTTACTCTGCATACTTTTGGGTGCCTGTATTTCTAATGAATGAGTTTGCGTAACATCAGCCGCTTATGGGAATTTTGCCCGATAGAATTTCAATTAAATTCGCTCAGCCTTCGAGCCATATCCACATTAGCACAAGTGATCATCTTCTCTGGCAGGCAGGCAGTGCCCGTATAAGCGGCATATTCAAAATTAATAAATTAGGGTTCGATATATCCCGAAATTGCCATCTATCATCATCAGCATCATGGGCGGCTCAGGCTCCTAATTGCCGAAGTGTCAAACAGACAAGCGGAGCGAGATTGGCTTAAAGGCTCTGCCATGACTGAAGTGGTGTTTAAAAATATAATAAGAATTTGGCAGGTGCACTGCATGAGCAGCTCAACATCATTCTCTTTTTTTAATTTCCATTTAAGAACAAAACATAAAAAATATTTAAATGCCAGTTTTTGTTATTGTTTTCGAACTCGCGGCAGGCTCTGCGAACTGCAGCCCAAAGTGGAGGAAAATCACGCTTTTAAAATGATTGACAGCTTTTTATGGCGCAAATTAAAGGGCGCAAAGCACGTAGTTTCGGGAGCTCGGCACAGTGCTCCGTTTCAGTGGCAAATGGCGCCAATTATTCATGAAGCCACACACAAAAATTGGGTGTAATTTGACATAAAGTTCAGTGGAGAATATGCTGCTGCAGTGAAGAGTGGCATTGGTGTGAAAGGGAATGAAATTGTTTGAGGTCTAAAACAGCCGATAGGGGAAATGTGATCGTGTACACTGGAAATAACATATTCAATTACTTCTAAGATATTCCTATTGTAAGTAATTGGCGAGCTGAAACTAGGAAGGTGAAGGAAGTTCAACCAACTTAATCTTCGAACAGCTAAAGAAGGATATAAGAAGATGATACGAAGCGTTGTTCTGAACCCTGAAAGAAAAATTGAACTGCGCGTAAGTCGGGTTAATCCAGGGAAGTCACTGGATACGAGCAAAACTTCCAAAGGAGGTTTTCAACGGCACTTCATTTTTGCCCCAATCGGTTGTTCTTTTCTCCGAGCAGTGCAGAGGTATTTTTGTGGATCCCTTTGTTATCTTTCTCCAAGGAATGTGGGGATAAATTCAAGAGAATGTTCCACCTGAGCGAGGGGATCAATTCAAGAGAATTTTCCACCTGAAGGAGGGGATCAATTCAAGAGAAGTTTCCACCTGAAGGAGGGGACAAATTAAAGATAAGTTTCCACTTGAAGGAGGGGATAAATTCCAGAGAACTTTCCACCTCAGTTAGGAGATAAATTCGAGAAAAATTTCCACCTGAGTGTGGGGATAAATTAAAGAGAATTTTCCACCTGAAGGAGGGGATCAATTCCAGAGAATTTTACACCTGAGGTTGGGAATAAATTCAAGAGAATTTTCTTCCAAACTTTGATTTACAGGTGTCAGAACTGATGAGACACAAACTTGGTCAATTGAGGCCCCATGTACATCAATTGTTTCAAGACAAACAGGCCATGATTTTGGCACCGGAAAATCATCTCAATACAAAGACTGTTGAAGGACATACTCTGTGGCTTCAAAAATCCTACACACTGTTTAAGTTACATTCCTGATCTGAAGGAACTATGAAAATATGTCAATAAACAACTGAAACAATTTCAATGTCTGAGACTGAAGTTACACGAAGAAAATTGGAGTATCATTACAGGAGTTCTGAGTAGATATGGCGAGGGTAGCGCTTGCGGTAAGTATATGATTGACTTGTCTGGGTCTGAAGAGTTGCAAGAATAACATTATAATTGACACTAAAGGAGTTCTAAGTGGCTATTACGAGTTTGCCACATTGACTTGTCTAGGTCTGAATCTGAGTTGCAGGAAGAAAATTGGATTGACCCTACAGGAGTTCTTAGTGAATACAGCGAGGGTAGCGCTAGTGATAAGTATTTGATTGACCTCTCTGAGACCAAAGAGTTGCAAGAAAAACATTATAATTCACACGAAAGGAGTTCTGAGTGGCTATTGTGCGGTTGCCACTTGACTATATGATTGACTTCCATTTTGACACCAGCACAATCCACACTTTACCTCAACATCAGCTGAAGCACTTTTTCCATGCAGTGTTAGCACTGTGCTCCATCATCAAGTAGGCCGCTCACATCGTGGCCAACACAATTGAGTGATTACAGCGCAGATGATGACTCTCCCGTTCGTCTTGATAAATGGTGGCTGTGTCTTAATGTGTCACGGCTCTTTATACATTTGCAGCTTAACGGCAATTCGGAGTAAGTTCGGCCAACAGCATCGAGGTGCATATTTTGTTAATAAAATAAATTTTATTGCCACACGTTATGTTCAATAATAAACATAAAGTCCTTTTGCTGAGTTGTCTCAGTTGGCCTGAGACTGACTAGCATACATAATTAAGGCAGCTGGCAAATATGTCAGTGAACGGGCAGGAATTGATTAATTTGTCTGTAGGTGCAGTGCTGATGATGCATACTAACGACGAACTGTTTGCTCAGTGAGGGGGAGAAGTGACAGTTACGACTTCATGAAGGCCAGTTACAATATGGATGCGAGTGTTTGAATAGCAGCATTGGAAAGTGAAATGATTTACGGATATCGTTGTGATAACGATGTTGACTCGATCCTATTGGACAAACGTATCGTATTCTGAATGGTTGGTGAAACTGATAACGGCATCGTTTGTTGAAATGGTGTGATTTATGGAGAGAAACCACCAGGAAAATAGCACAGAGGGAAACTAATGTGGAAATTTATATGAATATCCTGGTAAAGAGAGTTACAGTATCATACTGAATGAAGTTGGAATCAATGTTGAATGTGTAAGGTAACTGAAAGGATGACACTAGGTGAGCAGCTACTGACAGAACTGTCTGCAGATACTCATGTGTAGTTGAGAGTATCAAAGCTGACTCAAAATTGTACAGCGATGATGATTCGTAGCTGCATTGGAATGGGCAATGAAACTGTTTTGCGAACTATATAATTTGATAACTATTTTCAAAGTCTCTTAAGCCGGCTTTTCCAGGATTACCATTGACAATTAATTATATTTTGAGCACAAATGTATACAGTATAATGGGCATCAATGCCTGAGTGCTTGGAAACCTCCCGTTTTGGCGGCTCTCCGGCCTACCCCACATTGTCAGCACAGTAAAAAAAAATCCATTTTTTCAAATCAGAAATCCGATTAAATTCATGGCGATTTTTTCACTAGTATCTTCCAGTAAGTAGCATGTTCGACCAGCCTACAAATCGTCACTCCCAGATCCCACGTCCTTGACATAGATTCTTAGAAGCAACACAAATGTCGCTGTAACCGTAGATGCTGGAATTTTAAAGACTATTCACATCATCGGGACAGAGACTCTGTCATCAAGCAATTGTGTCTAGAGACACGAACTATCCTGACTTACCACAACATTAGTCTCAATATAAATCTTGTTTAAGCACTCCTTCGGACTTACCTAAAAGCGAAAGAAATAAAAATTAAATTAATACATGGAATGGAGCAAAATATTATACAGTAAATGGGATACAACAAAAAATTATACAGTAATAAAAAGAATACTTAAAGCTAGGTTTCCAAGCGACCATTACACTTATTCAATTAAGAATTTGATCTACTATCCACATCCCAGCAGCGAACATCAATGAAATTAAACTGGACTCAAGTGCTCAAAGGAACAACAACCAACTAGCAAAGCCACACTGTAAAAGTGCAACTCAATACAAAGAGAAAGGAAACTACGCCAAATGTGTAGTGTCTATTAGGATATAGTGCTGTGAGTAGCTTGATTCTAACTCACAACATCGGTGCTGTATCCGAAAACATACTCGTATGTTCCGGAAGGAATGAAGTATGAAATTGTGATGAGTAAAAGATCGTTGAAAGACAACAACAACCACAAAAATAATAGCAAAACAAACACCCTTCGCTACCCATGATTTCTTTGCATATTCCAAGTTTGTCTGAGAGGAGAAATGTACAATCCACAGGTCCTAATAGGAATACCCTGATGGATTCACTATGAAAAATAGAACATTGCTTCACCACTGGAATATAAGAAGCTTAACTTGCATTGAAAAAAGTGAGTGAGGAGGTAGTGGCAGGAGGTAGAGACCCTTTCCAAATTATACCATTCACATTAACGACTATTAAAGCTTGCTACTTAAAGAATCGTGTATATATATTGTTATGTGTATATATTTAAACATAATTGCATCCCAATACATAGCTGAGTCAAGTGACCTAATAACTCTGGATTAGTGATTTCCCCACACACTCTCATGACTAGTTTACGATGATCAGCCAGCAGCAAATGTCGGTTTCAAATAGTTTCGAGTCCATTGAATATGAAACAGTTCATTCAGTTCCTTAAGTTCATTATAAAGTAATGATGGAGATCACTCCTCTGTTTAAATGACCCAATTCCATCACATCCATCTCTAAGTTTAAGCTTATTCAGTGTTGTAACTCACCTAGGATCAATGGACATCAGTGAATTTGCTCAGCAAATGCTGCCATATGGATTCAGCATTTATTTGAAGCAACTCACAGGCTTTCTGATAGCACCACCAAATCCTCTGTCTTATTGTGGCCAAAGCGAACCTCTTGTTCCTCAACTATAGCTGTGCTTAGAGTATGCCACACATTGTTTCACCTTTCACCGATTGAAGTTGCGAGTAGCTTTGAGGATTGTAAAGTTTTCAGTTGTTCCTTTGTCATCCCGCAATTTCTGAAATACATTCTCCTGCTCTAAGAGGTGAGGCGAGGTTTCAAGATGACAAGTTGCTAAACTAACTTCACTGCTGTTTCGTTCTCTTTGTTAAAGAGGGGCATTCCTTTTCGTCAGTCGTCCAGTGTCCTTTTAGTTCACAAGGAAGCCTTTCAAAGTTGACTTCGCTTTTAAAATAATTGAAAGGACTTTAGACTGATTCCCTTCTATATTCCATTTTCCATTTCCATTGCTATTTTTATTTGCAATGTTTTCTTTATGTCTCGTACTTTATTCCGCTGCTGTGTTATTGAACTGTTGTCGCTGTCCTTTTAATGTTCTAACATAAAACTGAAATCCGCTGCTGGCTGGGCAAAGAGCTGCATTGCAGTGCTTCAGAGTGGCACTGTACCTGCTTAAAGGAAATCTCTCGCTTAAGCTCTCTAAAATGCTTGCATGGAAAAGTCCATCTTAGTTGTCAGGAGTTTGTGTGTATGGCTGAGTGTGTTACTGAGTGTCCTAGTGAACTTTTGAGTGAATGAGTGTATGTGTGTGTTTGTGTGCTGGCATATCAAATGTCAACAAAAATTATTTATCTGCAATTGGTGTAACTTTGAATGCTTTTAGAAACTGGTTTATAAACCTTTTGCAATTCACTAGTCACTTTTACACGATGTGCGAGTGTTTGAGAGATCCTGCGGAGGGGTGAGGGAAGGACCAAAAGAGCTACATAGAGCAACATTAATTATTGAGAATTAATGGAGTCAATGGAACACTTCAAGCGTTAGTTAGATGACGAAAGGAAGAAGCTAAACGGAACTGTTTACCTAATTAATAATGTATGCAAAAAATAGGGTGTTGCTCGATAAGGTAGGGGAACACTTTATGCACACAATAACAAAAACAGCCGCTGAGGAAAGTACAACCACAAGCAACCCTGAAGCAATCAGCTAAACACGAATAATGCCAGCGGAAGAAAGTACTACAACAACACCAACCACAACAACCCCTGAAACAATCAGCTAAACACGAGTAATGCCAACAATTACGAGCACCACCATTTCCGCTAGGGCGACATCCTTCGTTGCTAGGAGAGCCCCCACGGATAGGCTAGAAATAAGCACGCTTGCATACATATTTATGTATATGCATCCATTGCACTTTCAGTAACCGTGCCCGCTGCTCTGCTGCCAGGTTTCGTTGACCTTTTGAGCGGCAACAATTCGATTTTTCCGCTGGGCTTTCACAGAAATGAAGTGAGCCTTGCTCCACAGAGAAAAATAAAATCATAAGCGAAAAGTCGTTCCAAATTGACAAAGAACAGAACACAAAAACTCAAAAAAGCAATGCAAAAAAACCACCATTTAAATTATAAGAGAAAATGATAAAAAAAAACATCAAAAATTTTATAAAGTAAGAAGTTGAAATCAGCTCAGGGAAAAAAAGAGACTGGCAAAAGGATTCTCCAGTGCAGTGAACCTTTCCGAGAGACAACAATAAAAAACAAAAAAAGAACAAAAACAGGAAAACTGCAACTTATGCTTGTTTCCTTTTTGTTCGTGTCCTGCACAGCCTAAAAATATGCTACGGTGCAATGAAGTGCAACAGGGCGCATCAGTGGCCGAGGAGGCTCGGCGGGGCAGTGTGCGGCAGCAAGAGAGCTGGTGCAACAAGCCGGGCAAAAGTTAAATTAAAAAGTCATTGTAGTTTGCCACACAGTTGTAAAGCGCTCCGATGGCGTCCAGTGCAGCGGAGGCGCTTCAGAATGGTGCTTATTGTTGGGGCGATCGTTGTACACGCACAGCTAGCTATGAGTGAGTGTATGTATGGCTGCACATGTGTATGTGTGTGTGTGTGTTGGAGTGGTGGCCAGTGCTACTGTCGTCTGCCCCTACTATCACCGCTGCTGCTGCTGGTGTGAATGTAACTTACTTACCTACACAAAGAAAGGAAGAAAAATAACTGAAACAAAAAAACGGACCGATGAAAATTGCAAGTTTAGATTACAAACGAAATTTATGAATGGCTCATAATAACGGAAAGGAGCCGCAGCGCTGGCAGGGGTGCGGTGTGTGGCAGGGGCAGCAGTGCCGAAAGTAAAGATTGAAAATTGAATTCCCAGAAGCCAAACTGAACTCTA
The DNA here is from genome assembly GCA_920105625.2 of Clusia tigrina. NCBI lineage: Eukaryota > Metazoa > Arthropoda > Insecta > Diptera > Clusiidae > Clusia > Clusia tigrina. The sequence goes on along the minus strand of OV050033.1, from coordinate 161,372,685 downwards.
ATAAATATAGTTTTATGACTGAGGGGGGTATTGGCAGCAGCTGCTTGCAATTACCCCGGGCTGCACTAAGAAATTGCATTCGCAGCGAATGGAAAAATATGCACGAAAATGGAGAAGAGAAATGGAGGAAAATCAAAAAAATTTTAAATTTATGTTTTTCAGTTCATGCCACACAAGTGTGGATCGTTTGATAAGTAACTGAAGTGACTTGTCTGAGAGAGTAAACCCCTTTTTTGGCTGTCGGAAAAACGAGTCATATCATAGCACTCAGACCACAAGACATCCCCTGTACTATAATTGACGTGACATTTTTATTTTTCTTTGAATCTATCTGATCTATGGAAAAACCTCAGTAGATCCTGTGTCATTAAGTAACCATGTGTGCGTTATTCTGCCTGATTCTAGCGAAAGTGGGGCACATGCATAAAAAGTCTTCCACCCCCTAGTCTTCCTCTCCACTAGCCTGGCAAAGGGCACTGGTTGCAATGCGTATCATTTGCATATGCTTGAACCACCTAAATAGACCCGTCATCAGTTCTGCCAGAAATCTGCAGTCTCTGCTTCCAAATGACATAAGAAACCCTTGGCGTTCTAATGTACATAATAGGTAGAATAGTCGTTGCCCATCTGCTGCCTTTTATAGCCCCCTCTCGCGACAGGCAACCCAATCACTAATAGCGTACACCTCAATGGCCTCTTTAGGATTCCCACATATTCCTCGTAAAGTCATGTATGCAGCCACTATATTTCTCCATTAATATCCATGAATTTTCAAGGATGCTTCCGACTCTATTATTTTAGAAATAAATTTAGGAGTCCACATTTTATTTTAGTAAACAAAATATTGTCTTCAAGGGCTAGCATATGTAAAGTGTGTCCTAAAGGGCGACTCAACTGGTATCGCTAAGGACCTAACAGGTCTATGTGTGGCCTATTCGCTTAGCCAGTCTTACCTAATCTAACCTAACCAAGGGGCAAGTACACTAGTCTAACAGATGTGGGGGCGGGGGGTCATAAGGTTTGAAACCTGCTCAGAGCATGATTCCGAAAGATTCTTTATAGATCCTTTTTCATTCGAGTCGAAAGCTCACAAATGTGAGGTCATAGGTTTGAAATCTACTCAGAGCATGATTCCGAAAGGATTCATTATAGATCCTTTTTCATTCGAGTAAAAAGTTGGCACATGTTGGGTCATAAGTTTGAAATCTGCTCAGAGCATGATTCCGATATTATTCTTTATATATCCCGTTTCATTCGAGTCGAAAGTCTCAGTTACTACTACTCATTTTCACAGATCCTTGCAGACTTAAATTAAGCATGATATAAGAAATAATAATAATATACAATAATGAGATTAGTTAGTAGATTAGTCATTTATCAATATGAATATCCATGCCACCATTATAATATGAATATCAGCTTTGCTAATATATAAGGTGGATTCCAAAGTAATCAGGACTTTTTAAAAATAAGAACCACAAAAAGTAGTTTTGGCAAAACCGATTTATTTTATTCAATATAGTACTCTTCTGACTCAATACAGCGATATATACACGATCTAAAAGCAATTCTAATGAGTGTTTTAAGTCGTCGCCAGTGGATATCCTTCAGGATGTCGTTGCAAGTCTTTTGAATGGCTACAAAATACAGTTCTTTCATTAGCAAAATAATTTTGCCGAGAAGATATAAATCGCTCTGAGACAAATCAAGGCGAATAAGGGGAGTGTTTGACAGTTAAACTACCAATAATTGATCTATTTAGAAAAACCAATCTTCAAAAAGTCCTGTTTACTTTGTACTGCACCTTATATATTTGCATTCTTAGGATTGTTCTACAGCTATTCAAAATCCTTTCGTCAGTACTTTAAGCTTGAATGAAAGCAGTTTCATTTAATCGTAATTTGCTTAAGAAGTGAATGACTGTAATCCAGCAGCGTCACAAGTTCTAGTTTTGTGTCCTCTTCATACTGATCACTTTTGTATGCAACTCACAGCTGACTGTCAATGGCTTCATTCAATTTGTCGCGTTTACTATTCATGTCTGCTTACAACACCATTCTAACCTGTTCAGAATTCCGTAAATAAGCCAACGAGACAGCAACATTAATGATTCACACCATCAGTGTTGTTTGAGGGGAAGGAATCTCAACCTGTGCAGCTGTGAACATTTGTAGTTCAAGCCGTCTCCAGAGGAATATTTTAACTCTTGTGGGTAAAATCAATTAAAGATGAGAATAGGGCTCAAAAATAAAAAATTTAGGGAGGGAAAAACATATTAAAAAAGAAAATTCGCAATATACAAGGAAAAGGACAAAGTAAACAGGACTTTTTTAAAATAAGAACAACAAAAAGGTATTTTATATATGCTCTAATTGTTGCTCTGTGATCCTGATTTTTATATACTCTTCATTATTCGATACATGTCTATTTTGTTCAAAGTACACAGTTCGTTCTCTGTTTTGGGACCCTTCCAATCACTAAGCCCACCACCTGAGGGAGTGTCTGACCACACAGGACTGACTGGCAGTAAGTAAGTTTTACTTCTGCTGCATAAGTAAAAGCCAGTTTAGGAGGTATATCTCACACACTCCCAGTTGCCACTGATCATTGCCGCAACTGTCTGCAGCAATATTCCTTTGCGAAAACTTCTTTGACTGCCGAACACACAAAAGGCAGTCAACATTCGGCAGCAATATGTTATATGCTCTCAGACTAAAATGTTGTCCCTAGAGTTGTCACCTGCAGACTGGCTCTATTCATTTACCAACAGGACATGGTGGCAGTCACACAATGCCACCACAGACTTCATTGCAGTGCAAGTAAATTTTAATATATTATAACAAGAACTCAACTAAACGGTGCTCATATTTTGCAAGCAGCACACAATTGTGTAAAAGAACGTAACAATATCCTGCAAACAATTGGTGTGTCCTTGCGGCACACTGACACTAACAGCACTCCCACAATTTGCACTCGGTGGCCACTCCGTTTCGCCTGGAAAGCCACTTAAACCAAAATTAAATATATTAAAGCACCGTTATGCTTACACCCTTGACTACTGCTGATGCGGGCGTTTTTGCTGGTATTATTGGTGGTGTTGTTGTTGCTGTTGCTGGGTGTTGCTGGTGTAGTTCTTGCTGTTGGTGTTGTAGTTGTTCGTTCGTATTACTTGTTGTTGTTTTTTGCAGCCGCCTAACAGCGTCGGTTCGCCGCAACCACAATAACCGCAGACACCAACACCTTGGCTAATGGCACGCTATCTATTTGAGCAGCCACGGCGCTACGCTTTCCAGTGCCTGATGGTGTGCCGCCCGCACAACGCTGTAAGTGGCATAAATCAAAGAAGCCAGTGTAGTTGAGAGCAGCACTGGGCTCAGCAGTGCACGGAAGCAGTGCATAAGTATACAAATATATATAAATATATAAGAGTTTAGATATCCTGATGCCACGTAAATGATCAGCCTCTTACCAGCAATGATTAAGCCAGAATTTGTTAGTACGCTCGTGTATATCCGCATATGCATCTGCGTGTGTATGTGTATATGTCTGTGCGTGTGCTTGTGTGTTGCATCTGTAGTGGCAAGAATATCAGCTTTCACACAAAATAATTTATTACATTATTTGAAAGTATTTGAGCATAAATTTTGTGCAAACGTGCACGTAAAGGGAAGCCTGCCAGGATTTATGGCATAATTGAGCGAGCAAATTCCAAAAGCACAGCAGCCACCGCTCAGCCTAGCTATGATCTATCTGCTAATGGCACTCAAATATCGATTACACACTGCCAGCACAGATTCTCCTCATAAATAAGTGGACATGAGCGCTCGACAAGCACACAAAACTGTTACTCATACGCCGGGGTGGGCGCAGCTGCAGGTACGAGTATTTGTGTCATGGGGGAATACGATACGAGGACTCGTATGCAAAGTGCGTGCCTCGATTATACTCCGTTTTTTTAAATATATTTTCTGTTTGTTTTGCAACGTGCTACATAAACTTTTAATTTCAAATTTGCGTCATGTTGGTTACCGCTGCTTCTTTGTTTTTATTATGTGATAAATATGTCAACGCAACGTGAGACATTTTGCACACCAGCGCACGCACGCACTCACGTACGCACGCACGCACACATGCACTCGCATCCATGCACACTCGGAGAGAAAGCAAGCCTCCCTGTCAACAAGGGAAATAAGTGGATATTCATGTGAAATACAATAATCATAACAAGGATAAGCGTGAGAAGTCCGCATGTGTGCCCAACAGTGAAGTCAGGCCTCAAGTTGGCATAACGCAAGCACAGCCAGGATGTGAGAGGAAAATGCTGCCGGGCAACTTCGCACCAGGCATTTGAGAGTGGCAGTTTGTGAGGGTGAGTCAGTGTGAGTGAGTATGAGTGTATGAGTGTAAGAGAGTATGAGTGAGTATGAGTGTATGAGTCTGTTTGCTTTGCCGTTTTAATTAAGTTTCACTGTGGCAACAAAAATTGATTCTCTCATAAATGTCACTCTTAAGCACAGAGGCATTATTCCGGGCTTACGCCAAGAGCAGCAGCTGTCAGCAAATCGAAGGAAATCGCATAAAATTGCAACAAATCGAGACATAAAACTGCCTCCGCCTACCGGACATCGGCATTAAGCAATCAGAGCGGAACCGAAACAGCACGAACGCATTTTAATAATAATCAAGAAGACCAAAAAAGTCGACATTAAACGCGCGAAGCCCACACTGGCCGCCGGTGGTCGAGCAGGCACATGTAAATCCTGCAATCCTGCAATCATGCAACGTAAACAATAAATTGTCTACAAGCAGCAGAACAGGAGCAAACAACAACAAGACTGGAGGAAGAATAAAATAAAAACAAAAACAGAAGCAAAAACAACAACAAAGGAGGCAACAGTGCAACACGAGCCCGCAGTGAGCAGTTAAAAGCCCGCTATAAAGAGACAGAGACGTGAAAAATGGCTTCTTAAGATTAAACACAGCTCAATTTTCGTGCAGATAAACAAGAACAAAAACCGCAGCAAGAACAGGACACACACACACACACATAGGTACACATTAGAATACAGAGTAGGTTGCAAAAAGTTTGCCACAGGACGAAAACTGCGGCTGCTGAGGCTAAGCACATAAACAGCGCATAAACACAGAAACGAGCGAAGCAACAGTCGATAAAAAGCGGGGCTCAGACCAGACCAGAGCAGAGGAGTGCAGAGCAGACCAGAGGAGTGCAGAGCGGAGCATCACAGAGCAGCGCATCGCAGAGTAGACCGCAAAGTATTTTATCATAGCATAAAAATACTGAGCAATGATTTTTATTTATGCCCAGCCAGGGAATGTTCAGGAGTGCGCATGAATTTAATGGTCACAAATGCCGGGTAGCAGCCGCCCCCGCCATAAAACGACCAGATTTCCACTTCCATTTATTTTTTGTCCTCCCCCGTTTTCCCGGGCGGTTTTTCGTCAACACTTAACTCGCATTATTACGGAAATTTTAACAATATTTACGCAATTTTTGCATATTTGCATATTTAACTTAAAGTTTATGCAAATGCAGGACGCCGCCTCTTGGACATCAGGGCGCATGAGTGACGTGCATCAGCGTCGTCGTCAGCGCTGTTTGTTTACGCAAACATGCGCGTCATTTAAATGGCAACTGTTTATGGAAATGTGGTTTTTAATAGTAAAAAAGAGTATGTTTTAAAACGCAATTATTGCGCACCAGTGAAAGTGCTCTGCTGTTCCTCCGCTGAGGGTGAATTGTCTGTAGAAGGGAACTTTCACATTCTTAAGATTTATGGTCGGAAAGATAATCTGGCAAATTGGCGCCAAGGGTGCAGAATTTATTGTATAATTTATATTAGACTAAATCTGACAGGAATGTCCTTTATGGTTGGCGAGGATAAATTATCATTTCAATTTTGCGGGGACAGAGAAAAAGGCCACTCCTTGTAAATTAAGAGGAAGGTAAATAAAGCGCTTCAGAGAAATCTCCCTACATACGAATAATTATGAACTATGAGAACACATTATGAACTATGAGGAGAAATTTGAGAGTGGTCTAAGCCAGCGTCACTCAGTTTGAATACAGTTCAGTGCTTTACAAGGACCTTGCATTACTCGAAAATGGAGGATTGTATTGTTTTATGGAGTTTTAGTTTATTCAGCACCACTCCTTTTTACCTCTATGAATACCCATTTCGAACATTTCTTGGGATATTCATTCACTTCTAGTTCAGTAGGGCAGAAATGTATCGCATACACAAATTTTGCACCCTCACTCCTTTCAGGTTTATTGTTGTTGGCAGTCTTGCCGCTTTTTTCTACAAGAGTGAATCATTCCATTGTGTATATTGAGCTCCGAAATTTCATGTTTGAGAACTTTTGAGATTTCAAGTCACTTTCGCTAAAATAATCTTAAGATTGAAAGAGAATACTGTGAAAACTGATTACGAAAATTTCATATCTGAGGACTTTGACATTGAAACTTTCACTACAATGATATTATAATTAGTTATTCCTTGACACAAATTATATTGAAATAATATTAAATTGATATTGTAGTACAGTGTACATCGCTCCTAATCAGAGCGTGGAGCGCCAACAAACTTCTTACAATACCTCCATCTCCAGTGATGCTTCTTTATCTCGTTCCATGGTGCTCGATGTTGTCTTTCTACTAGGATTTTTCTCATTCGTGTTTGCCTTGGACGACCTTATCAAATACTCAAGCAATTCTCTGGCGTTACTACTTGATATTGCGCAATACAACTGATAGATAACTAACTACATGAATCACAACTGATAACAATATCTGGAAGACGCAAAAGAAGAAGTTCGTATTATTATAATTACAATAACATAAAAGTTGTAGAACAGCCAAGAATGGTGTATAATGTCCCCACAACTCTTGCGAACGAGGACGACGAGGCACAAGAAAGAACTTCGGAAGTCTTAATTGATTTCTTGTCTGATTATGGCAGGCACGGAAAGTTTTCACCAAGGAAAAAAACTAAAAAGCACATAATGCAGATAAACACCGCCCTGACTGGCAGAGGCAGAACTTTAGCGGCGGAGAAAGTTGCGCGCGTGCAAAAATCCTGTCTGCCGGCCTGCCCGCCTGCCTGCTGCACAAATAATTGATACTGGCTGAATGCAAGCGGCTTTGCCGGCATTTGCGCGTCTTTCTGCTAATTATGCAGATTTAAATTTGAACATGGCAAACAAATTGAAAAAGTAATCGCAACAACAGCGCAGAAAATGCTTAAAACTTTTCCACAGCGCTCAAAAGTCGACTACGCTTTTGTGCTGCGCTCTTCCTTTGCCTTCACATGAGTTGACTGGGCATGTCGCGTATGTCGTGACGTGCACTGCAGCAACAAGCGCCGATTGAAGTTATTTGCCAGTGGCACAGTCTGCGAATTTTTTAAACTGATTTCGAAATTAATTTCTGACTTGGCGAAAAGTCATTTTCGTGTGCGTGCAGTGGCAGCGCAAACACGACGACTGCCTGCACGAAATTATGCCATATAAGAGTGCAGCTTGCGGCACAGCAAACAATGGAAAAGAAGAAGAGGAAAACAGCTATAAAAGGAGCTGCGTGCTTTCTTTTTGACTGTGTTGCATGCGCGTAAGTGTGCCCGAAAGGAGTGCCCCGTCCCCGTAATGCGAGCACTGCTTGGCAAGTGAGTTGCCACTACGTCAGCGCTGACAATGCCGGCTTTCGCTGCTACGTGGCTGCATTTATGCGGCGCTCTGCAGCAGGATGCATGCCACAGTTTGCTGCAATGTGTGTGTGTGTGTGTGGCCATAATTTTATGTTAATTTATTATGCTCCAGTAATGAAGTTAAATGTCTGCTGGTGGGGTTGTGGGCATTTATGTGCGCTCAAACAGAAATGTTTCATCATTTAAATCAAATTGCTGTGGATGGATGCATTAAGAGGCATTTACTGCTTGCCGCTGTTGGCAGCTGCGTGACGGTTGCTGTTTGCTGGTGGGCGTATTAATTGTAATTACGTGCCTGCCAATGATACACGTCATTGATTTATGAGCGTGGGTGGCATGGGCCCCAATTTATATTAAGTATTCCTGCAGCTGTGAGCTGCCATCGACATTAAAACATGCCTTTATAATCATGTTGGGTGGTCTGACAAAGTTCTGCAACATTTTTGGAGGATGCTGGCATTTTATTATAATTTTAATATACCTCATTCACTGAAATGAGTACAAAAATGAAATTTTTTCGAATATAAATCCGGACTTCAAATCTTCTGAAAGTGATTGGTTCATCAATTAAACCCATTTAACACGCTCATCGCATATGCACTCAGAATTGATAGTGCAAGCAACACCTCCCGCATGCATATGCAATAGTACTGATTTATGGCGGCTAAATTACTGCCAGCAATTGCACCACAAAAGCAAACATCAGCGCATTCAGCCATTCATACGCCACGCAATCCTCAGTACTCAATCGTCAATCGTAAACGCTGTCATTCACCAGCGTCGACAATTTCGCTTTTATTTATTTAACAAATTGCGACGCACTCACACTGCCGCACACTCAGTCAGCGCAGTGGCAGTGATCAAAATCAAATTGTGTAATGTCAGCAGTAGAGCAGCACAGCAGAACAGCAGAACAGCACAGCAGCCCAGCTGCACAGCAATTGCCGAGCTCTGCTCCACTCGCAATGCGCTGTTAAGCGTCGAGTATGTGCCAATGTAACCTTTGAATGCGAGCACATCAATTGCCATGCGTCATCATCATAAATGCAAGCGACATGCGCTGCGGGCGCAACAATACCAATTTACTCGCACACACTCACACATGGAGTAAGGAAAAAATAATGCATATGCATGCGCCGCAGTGGCAGTGGCGTGCAACGCATCATGCTGCGAGAGTCTCTCGCAGCTTGCTGGAAAGCTGCAATTGTGATTTTGTGTCAATTTAATGCCGTAACAAGCAACACAACAAACAACAGACAGAAGTACTAACAGCGACAGCAACAGTAAACGGATTCCTAGCGAGGATGGTGCAGTAACTCCCATAGACACAGATATACTCGCAGTCGCAAGCGAACAGCGCCACTGCCCCAGCAGGGAAATGTAAAACAAGTTCCCAAACATAACGAGACTTTAAAAAGATCGCTGTGGTGAAATATGAATCAAGGTTTCATGGTGTCTTCTAATTAACCAGCATTGATCGGAAATTGGTCCGAAATACAACAGAAATGGACCAGAAATGCAAAAGAAATGGAACATAAATGGTAAAGGAGGGAAATGTAAATGGATCTGAAATCAACCAGAAATAAACCTGAAGTACAAACAGAAATGGACAATAAATAGACCAGAAACGGAAGGGAAATGGAAATGAAATAATAGAAATAGAGCAGAATGGAATAGAAAATGGGCTAGAAATGCAAAGAAATGGATCAAAAATGGGACAGCAATGGACTAAAATAAATGTATCATAAATGTAACAGAAATATGCAGGAAATGGACAATAGAAAGACGAGAAACCACCCAGAAATGGAATAGAAATATAACAGATATGGAAAATATGGGCTAGAAATGGTACAGAAATGGAACTGATGTGTGTCAGAAATAAAATAAAAATGGAAAATAAAGGAAACAGGAACGGATCAGAAATGAATCAGAAATGCACCTGGAGCGGAATAGTAATGGACAATTAATTGAACAGAAACAGAACGGAAATGGAAATGAAATAGAAGAGAAATGGTCCAGAAACTGGTCGAAAATGGGCTATAATGGAACCAGAAATAGAACAGAAGTGCAAAGGGAGCAGAAATGGTTTATGAATGGAACGGAAATGGACCAGAAATGAAACAGATATGTGCCAGAAATGAACCAAACAAAGGACAGAAATGAACTAAGAGCGGATAAGAAATGGCTCAGAAATGAATCACAAATTGACAAGAAATGTAAACGAAATATGAGAGAAATAGACGAGAAATAGATCAGAAATGGAACAAGAATAAAATAAAAATGGTAGAAAAACGGAAAAATGTGGGGCAGTAATGGACCAGAAATGTAAGAGAATTGGAGAAGAAATAAAACAGAAACGCATCTGAAAGGAACCAGAAATATATCGGAAACGGAACAAAAAAAGACAACTAATTCAACACAAATGTAGCGGAAATGGAAATGAAATGAAGGAGAAATGGTTCAGAGAGTGACAAAAAATAGGCTATAATGGGAACAGAGATAGAACCGATATGAACAGTAAAGGATGGAAATGGAACAGATATAAGACGAAAATGAATTAAATATGGGAACGAAATGGACAAAAAGCGGATCAGAAATGGATAAGAAATATACATAAAATGGGCCAAAATTAGGTGAGAATTAGACAAGAACTGGAATAGAAATTGTATTAATAAAAAAAATTATAATAAAATAACAAATAATAAAAAAAGTATCCTGCAAGGAGTTGAATCACCTTATACCCTAAAACTCGTATCACTTCAAAGTTCCTGAGTAATAGAAACTAAAGAGTGTACTGTACAACTATATCCACTACAATCCATTCAACTACAGGATGTACTCATCCTCAGACTGAATCAAGGTCTATTTGGATTGAGGGAAAAAGGAAACAATTGAATAAGGAAGGAATTGGAATTTAAGTATAATGATTTATCAAGTTCTCTGCAGTTCTAAGAACAATGGAAGGCTGCTGTCAAGGGGTATTTCCTCTGGCATATGCTCCTATTTGACATGCATGTTTTCTTTCTTTGTACGATGAATTAATATGGATTATATAGCATATGTCCTTAACATATACGAGTCCGCAGTATATCTCAGTAGCACCTCATTACAGTGCTATTTTATAATCCGTAAGACTAGAATGCCTTGGTGACTCTACCGATCATGGAAGCAAGTATATTTTTTTATTTTGAAGCCTTTAAGAATGTGGTCAGATGAGTTTAGAACAGGATATTCTGCATATCAACTTCTCTGAACCTAATCTAGAAAATATTTTATATTGATCTTGTGGGAAATTTATTGAATGTCCTTACTCGTATATATACGAAAATCTCTGAACTAGAGCCTGATATCAGGGTCTCTTCTGAAGAATTTACAGGTTACCAGCAAGGAAATTTTCAGACAAAAATACTCGTAGCAAAATCGCAGCAACTTTAATCTTTCGCGCATATTTTCTTTATATTCAATCGTTTTTTTATAGATTTTTTTCATACAACTCGTGGCAAAAATTAAGTTAATTAAACATTTTTAGTACTACATTAACTTCTTCTAGTTCTTGATGGTGGCAATTCGCTTTCCTAGGTGGGTAGTTGAAATGGCTGACAATCCTCGGGTCGCCCGAATCAGCATTAGTGCCATTTTGACATCTTATCCTAGCGAGCCTAAAGATGGTGATATAATAGTTCCCTTTCCAAATCAGACCAATTTAGTACTCTTAGAATATCTTTCAAAAAACCTTGCTACGAAACTACGCCTTTTCCCTGCCGGGTTGCGACAGTTGCACTCATGACTTTCGGCGCAAATGTGTGGCAGACGATTTTAAAAATTGTTCCTCCCGCCTCACTAAAGGGTTGTTAGCCGAATGGAAGCGAGAGCAGCTTGTAACGCAATTTCCAATTCAAATTTTTTAAACAACAATTTTTCGCCCGCCCGACTTTCAATGGACGAGTTCATGTGGGTTTTTATGAGTGTGTACGTGTGTGTGTGTATGTGTGTTTGTGTGAGTGCGCTCAATTTCACTATGAAAGGAAACCGCCAACACCAACAGCAACGATTGGCAGGCTGCTAGCTGTTGGCTGCTACCAGCTGCCGCTCCCCCGCCCCCACGCCGGCGTAGTCGAAGCGTATCGAGTCGCATTGAATCAGTTTCGAAATCGTATCAAACCATTTCGTGCCCTTCTGCAGCACTTGAGCGAGATGCACTTCAGCTGTGACTGACGGCGGCTCTGACTGTGAACGGGAATGTGACTGCTGCATGCGTTGTGCTGCTGAATTGAGTTGTGAAAAATGAAGTTGTTAACACGAATGCACTTACCACACACTCACAGGCACTCTCACATACACTCACAATAACTCGCAATCCTTCACAAACGATCACATCCCCTCCCATGTAGACACACACACTTCTGCCCTCATCCACGAAAGTAACTCATTGCTCTTAGAGGCTGCCGCCGTATTTACTGACAATTTATTGATTGCGTAATATTGCGCAGCAAAAACCGAGAATGATTGCGAGCTACTTGGCATTAGAGTTAAGTGCATGACGTTTAACACCAGCGCAACCGATGGGTTCAAGTTTCCTCCTCGAGGGTCATCAAATTGCATTCATATTATTTTTAAAGCGTTCGAGAGAAATCCAGATGGGAACACTATCATGCTCGCTGGAGTCATTTTGGATTCTTGAGTGTTGTGGAATTGCTTTGAATGCTCTACTCGCAATTTTGTGCTAAACCTTCCTTAACACAAGCATGGCCAAATGGGATAAATTTGCCTCTTCGATTGTTTTGGACTTATTCTAATTTTTTCGAATAGTTTACGACTTAAATTAAATTTACTTCATTGAGAAAACTGTGAAAACTTCAAATTATGTACAATTCAACTTAAAGGACTGAAGGGTATGGATGATGACTAATGTCCAATTTTGCTATAGTATAATATATAAAAATTCTCTATATAAAAACATCAAAGATGCAAAAAATGTATGAAGAAGTTATACAAATCAACAAATGAAGAACTAAATTAAGATTTAAATTGCAAGAAAACTTTAAATTAACAAAAATACTTTCTTAAGAACTGCTCCGAATATTGCTGAGCTCAGTCCTGATACCTCGATACACAGAGAAGACTCGAGTATCATAATCGTATAAAGACTACTCAAACAATGCTCAGAAACCATACTGAAGTAATGAAGATAATACTTAAAATAAAATAACGAGGCATTCTAGGGTTAAGCCCAACATCCACATGAGAAAAATAACGTAAACTTTTTAATGTGTTTAGGCAGCTGTTGCTCAATGGATTTAGCTGCTCTCCGGCTGGCACAATTGCGTATAAGCGCCTTTGATACAGAGTTTCACTCGTAAAATATTTGAGGATGAAATGTCTGTGCCATTTATTTCTACAGGCACATACGTGGAAACAAGCTGCATTTACAATGAAGTTGCATAACACAGTTTAAGTTGCTGAAATGCTCAATGATGCAGTAATTCGAGCAAATTGTTACAGAGTAAATTGATTTTATTTCTTCTCTGCAAATTACTTAAGAGCATGGCAAAAAAGTGTTCAGCTCGAAACTGTTCATGGAGCTCAATTGTTAAGGAATTTAAGTCTTAAACAAGGAATGAAAGATACTGTAAGATCTGCCTTAAGGATCCACAAAGGGTACTAGTGACTATTTAAGAGCACGCTACATAAGAAGTGATACTTACTGGTGGAATAATGGATACAATACGGGAGGAAAGTGTATCGAATGCAATATTGGTAGCTGGGTTAAGGGTCCCTTTAGCTACCGTGAACTTATTTAGGTGTAGTGGAACTACTTGAGGCCACTTCTCATATATCATACGACTATACACAACTACACAGTTGCTGCATAGATTCCGAGCCATTTAATGTTTGTGTGCAGTTGTGATTTGGAAGCAGTCAGGATTCTTGATGGGACTAATGGCTTTAGTTCTGGGTTGTGTGAAAATGACCTCGAAATTGAGTGAAATATAAGTAGAAAGTCCGACTTGATAATTGTGTGTAGTTGTGATTGGAAAGCAGTAACGATTCTCTTAGGCATTAACAAATTGAGTTCTGGAATGTGTGGAAATGACCTCAAAGAAGAGTGAAAGCAGTAACGATTCTCTATGACACTATTGGATTCAGATCTGGAATATGTGCGAATGTCTACGAAATTAGATGAAATATAAATTGAAGACGCAATTTGATGATTGTGCAGTTGTGATTTGAAGGCTGTAACGATAAAAGTGAAATAAAAGTAACGTGAAACTTGCTAAAATGTTGTTTAACTAAATTTTGTTAATTATTGCTGAAGTGAAGCAAGGAGATCAAGCGAAGAATCACTCTTGCCAACAGGTGTTACTTTGGGCTCAGTAGGCAATTGAGAAACAGAGCCCTCTCTCGACGAACAAAAATTACGCTCTATAAAGCCCTCATCCTTCCCGTCCTGCTGTATGGTGCCGAAACCTGGACGATGACAAACAACGATGAGCGAGCTTTGGGGGAGTTCGAGAGAAAAATTCTTCGAAGGATCTATGGTCCTATATGCGTCTACGGAGAGTATCGAATCAGATGGAACAACGAGCTGTATGAGCTGTACGCCGACATTGATATAGTTCAGCGCATTAAAACACAGCGGCTGCACTGGCTGGGACATGTTGTGCGAATGGATAAAAGTGCTCCGGCGAAAAAAGTATTTGAATCGATGCCGCCGGGTGGCGGACGCAGGAGGGGGAGACCACCACTACGTTGGAAGTACCAAGTTCAAGAGGACCTGGCTGCACTTGGTGTTTCCAATTGGCGCCAGCGTGCGCGAAGCAGAGACGACTGGCGAAGGCTGATAACGCGGCAATGATCAGAAATGGTTGTACGCCAATTATGATGATGATGAATAATTATTGAACTCAGTCCGTTCAGTCGTGACTTGAAAGCAGCAGTAAATAGGCTGACTTCGAAGTGAATTATTCTAGTCCAAAATTCTGAAGTGAATTTCTGTGAAATGAAACTATAAATAAGTGTTATATACTGACATAATCCAGTGATCAAACTATCAGCGCATATATATATATATGTATATATACTTAACTTTGTTATACGATATGCAGATTTGATGTCATCTAATGCCAATCGCGGGTACTTATCAATCACCCCCGTATAATTATTGAATGAAACTGGTTGAACCTCTGACTTCATCAAAGCAAGGGCTTTAGGGACCTCTCCAAGAAGTTGTAATTACTCTTAACGTGAAGCGGGCGTGGGTGCAAAGTTAATGCGGCCATATGATCCTGAGAGTCCTGAAGCAGCATGTGATGTGCCCCCGTATTAAGTACATGTACCTCTAGTTATCCATATGAATATGCTGTCTATAAACTACTTGTTACGATTAGTTTCCCAAATTAAATATTCGTCCTAAGCACTGCTTCCTGATGCAGCCAATGGCGTTCAATTCTAACTCCATGCATATACATTTCCTCTTACTCTTGTATATCCTTTTACTGCAATACTACGCTATATTTGCTGTTTCTCCATAGGATTGTGGTAAGTCGGTTAGAACATTTTCATTTGGTCCTCTTTTTTATAACTGCTTATTCAGCTGTCCTCGGCTCTATTCGTTAATTACAAATAAAGTAATGAATCCGTCTGCTTGCTTACGAGAAGCATCCACACCGCCATGGAGGTCCTTTACATGTGAGTATTTTTGTTAATTTGTTCTTCTTACCATGCTATTAACCCCGCTATCTGCCTGTACAGCTTTTGCACACTGTAAAGAGCTGCTTGCATATCCAGCACAACGTTCCGTTGGTCTTTCGATACCACAAGCACCGCATACCAGGACAGACAACATGGTTACCATGTGTGTTTTTCGTTTGAATGAGTGCTTCAAAGTGGCACCACTTCCACAGTTTCGTGCACTAAATTAAGTTTACATTTGCACCTTTTCAACTGGACTTAATATCCAGGCACTTCATTATGTAGCATTTTAAATCAAAACCAGCACACTAACTACGAGAGTACCAACAAAACACAGAAAATTCTATACGAAATAGTATAAAAGAAGTACAGCCTTCAAATCCTGCGCCCTCCTCCAATCAACACAGCAGAAGTTAACACAGCCAGAAGTACTCGTATTGCCACTGCCGCTGCATACGAGTGCGATCACAAGTACGAGTGCTACAATATGCAGCAGCTGCTTGCACAAACTCAACACTGAACACTCTGTACCCTGCAGACTGCACACTGCAGAGCTTAAATTATTCAGACGAAGCAAAACACTTGATATCCTTCCTAATGGTGTTTACATAGCTGATTATAATGCCATGAATGGCGTCGATAATACATTTAAGGACACAAGAGCGAGAGTGTGCAGAGCAGCAGCAAGGACCGACCAGCCCGGCTGGCTGGTAAATAGAAAACTGCACCAACTTGCTTACAAGTACGAGAGTGTAACAAAAGTGCAGGCAAGCACCATGAACCAGAGTCTTGGCTAAAGCCTGGGCCTGAGCCGGAGCCTAAGCCTCAGCTGTAGCCGTAGCCGAAGCTACAACAACCAACTCACAGGACTCTTTGTGTGTAACGTCATTAAAAGCGCACACGTCTCGTTATGTGTATTTTAGGACAGTAATAATGGGCAAGGGTGGCGGCGGCGTCTACTTGCTCGCAGCTGCTCTTACACTGGACTCTGCAGCACATCTGCTTGAGTGGAACTTAAAAGCACACAAGTGGCAAAGAGTGACAGTGGCGGAGACAGAAAAGGTGCTCTGCGCTACCAGAAAGGAAAGAATAAATAGAAACGGAAAAAATTGCTCATGAATGCAACGAAAATTAAATAAAATGCATGAAAGAAAAGTAGCAAACGTGTGGGTCGCTTTGCGCGCACTGGGCTGGGTTCATGTGGATTGAGCTGGGCTGGAGGAGGCGGCGTATTGTCGACAATAGCGAGCCATAATGTTGGCTATTCATATCAAAGTGCTTAGATTGAAGCAGCACTTTGCATAATGCTCGCTGCGAGTATGTGTTAGTGTGCTGGCTATGGCAGCGTCGAGGACGATGGCGTTGGTGACGCTGCCGCTGATGAAGATGGGGGAGCAGCTCGCATATGCCAGGCCACTTGATTTCAATGTGTCAATATACCGTCAAGTTGTTTGTTTATGTGAGGCGGTGAGTGTGTGTGCATGTGTGTGTGTGCAAGTGTGCGGGTGTGTGTGAGTTGTATTTAATTTGTTGTTATTTTTATGCATTTGTTGTGGTGGTTTCTTTAATCAGTTCTTTACATCTTCCAGGTAGAATACAGTCAAGTCGCCTACAATTGCATTGAGGCTTCTAGTGTTCTTTAGTGAGTTGTTAGAATTATAAATATTATTTTTTCTATCTAAGCTGAACAGGAATTGAGGACCTTTCAGTTCACACTTTAAAATTATGTTTGGTTCTTCGACATTATTTTCTTTTCAATGCTTTAAAGGAGCTGGGAAGTAGCATTAAACCATGGAGCTTCTTCACCATAGACTATTCGATTATGGAACTCCAGCATAATTTATGACATGCCATTCTATCAGCTCTTTATGGAAATTGCCGTTTCATCGCTCCAGAACATTATGACAACTATTATCCACAGTAACTGTCACGTATAATCGCATATTTATGCAGCTTCCAATGCTTCCCTATATTCATGCATCATGCATATTGATACGACATGCGACAGGCAGCAATATAAACATTTGCAGAGCAGCGCTGGAGTACTGCAGCCGTTCTCGCTACGCTGTCTGATAATATCAGACCCGACTGCCATACAGGAAACTGCATACAGACTGTACATGCGCTTTGCTTCATTCTGCCATACACATAAATATTTTTCATTTTAAATATATTCACTGAGTGTCCTTCGAAGCTGTCGCACCGCTGATAGGGAGTCTTTGCTTTTGCAATTCCATTATAAAATGGCATTCAACGGTCACGGTAACTTAGTAAACCAAAAGTATAGCCTCCTCACTTCAGCTCTACTTTGTAATCAGCCTTAGTCGCTGCAGTTAGAGATTAAAAGTTGAGACACCACAGGAGGCTTTGTTAACTCCGGGCTTTGGTTCTAAGCCAGGCTTTGACTCTAAGGTCCACATAAAGTTCCTTTTGAAGCTTCCTATGAAGAACTGTGTAACTGATGAAGGCTGATAGAGATCCCTATGATAATAAAGTTTCTGTGAAGGTCTGATAGAGTTCCTAATGAAGCTCCTATTAAAGTTCCTGTTGAAGCTTCTTCTGAAAAACTGTGTAACTGGTGAAGGCCTAATACAGCTCCCTATGATAATAAAGTTTCTGTGAAGGTTGAGAATTCTTCTTAAAATTGAGGCTTTCCGCAATGCCGTAGGAACACAAATAGTGACTGGCATTCTAGGCCTCAGGAGAACACTTAATTAAATTATAAACGACCACCAGTCATGCCACCTAGATTGGTGTTCTCTATTAGTTTCCAGGTTATTATATTTGGCCAAGCAATGTAGAGAGATGGTTTCGATTGCGACTCAACTCCTGTATTGCACTAACAGGTTTACACTGAATGATGAGGAAAACTAGGATTGAAGGGCCTATTATCATATAAATATGTCCTTTAACTGTTTCACGAACTGGGAAGAAAGTAATTATTTTCAAATTGGCTGGAATTAATGGAAAAAGTGCATACAACACGTTGATCCTAGTAAATAATTCTTACATGTATGAAGTCTTTTGCAGTGATGGGAAGACTGTTCTTCTTTATTGGATAGATTAGAATATATACTGGCTCCATCTGGGGCAAACTGGGATAATCACAAGCAACGTGTTTCAATGCAGATTGAAATGTGATTATTAACATGCAATTGGCTCCAACTGGGACACCTGGGACAACTAGGATAGCTACAAAGTAATGTCTTTGATTGTAGATTGAAATGAAAGCATTGTTTCCCACCTCTGATGCTCAATGGTGTTGTTAATAAATATATTTGGCAGGATTGCTGGAACAATCCATTGAAGCATATTTACTTACTCTTAAATTCGATGATCCTGTAATATTAAAGAGACTTTTGTTACCTTAAGGTTAAGGTCGCCGTTTGCTTTCGGCAGCTTTGACATAGTAATGCGAGTAGCTGTCATATCCTCAGTCTCTTGAAAGAGCTCAACATATTCCCAGAGGATATGCTTGCACCACTTCACTCCACTAGGAGAAGGGAACTCCTAATCATAAATTTTCCCAGGATAATGGGATATTCATACTCTCAGTGCCTGAGCTAACCACCTACTTATAATCCAATTTAATCTCTTCAGTTCTTATGCAGCCTCTTCGGTAGTTTTTATTAATCCTTTAATCCTTTCATTTAATCTTTTGAAGTCGGCCACCAAAAAACAAACGCTTCTTCCCCAAAGGCAAATGAAAAATATGCTGTGGTCTGCTTTACTTTCGAATGAGCACTTTTTCAAAATTTTTAAAGCAAACAACTTGCGAAATGTGTTTATCTCATTAGTCCGGAGCACATCTTACAGCGGCCGGGTGGAGCAAAAAGCAGAGAGCTCTGCAAGCTGTCAGCTTAATATCACTTAACTGACACGGCACCGTCCTCTCAGCAGGAAAAACACTCATTCCACATCGCAAGCACTTAGACGGCTGCTGGCGAGGAACGACTGCGAGTAACTCAATGAGTGGGAGGGGGAGCGGGGCACTGTGACAAAATTGCCAATTAGTCACCTGTCAGTGCTGGCGTCCGCGTCCGCGTCACCATCACCGTCAGCCTCAGCGTCGAGGCGAGTGACAGTAACGAACGCAAAAAGTTGCTAGCAAAGACTGCCACAACACTTGCCACATTGCTGCAGCCACAGAGCCAGGCAGCCAGCCACGAGTACGGAGCATGTTTGGCTGCAGCGCCAAAAGAGGTCAATGACTCGTTGATGCTGCCAACATCAGCAACAACAACAATAACAAAAACAGCAGCAATACGAGTAGTAACAAGCAACCAACATAGTGGCAAACATGGTTGGCAGCCAACTTTTGCTCACTGGCGGCATCTATTTGTTGCAGGCGCGAACCCTGCCACTGTTGTTGTTTATTGTTGCTGATGTTGTTGTTCTTGCTGTCACGGCTGGTCCCGTTATTTGTGTATCATCACCGCCAATTGCAGCTGTAGCGTTGGTCGCCGTGTTGATGATGATAGTGCACCAAACTGAGTAAAGTGCTGCTCTCGCGTAGGACAACAGCTTGGAGCAAGTCCAGTCCACCGAGCCGAGAGAGCAAACACTTTGTTTGTGGCATTTCGCCGGTTTTACTCTCACTTTTATTGCAGCACAGTGTTTTCCTTTAATAAATTACATGCACTTTAAACGCGGTTACTGCCACTTCCCCACTTCACTTGGGCCAGCCAGACTCCTGTGCTCCTGTGGATTTCTTGTGTGTTCAAGTGCAGTCAGTGCACCCGTGAGTTTAAGTGCACAAAAACAAGAGACAAACAGAGTGAGTGGAAAGAGAGTGGGAGGGAGGGAGAGGGAGGAAAAGGGAGGAAGAGGGAGGGAGAGGCAGAGAGAGGGAGGAAGAGGGGAAATGAAGTCGGGACATTGCCAAATATTGCAGCCAGCAGGTCAACGTCTCGCATGCGGCTTTCATTGTTTGTATTTTAAATTAGTACAAAAAATTTTGTGTAAAAATAAAAATTAATTGTTTGGAACACCACAGAATAGACTAAATGAGTTTGGAAGGAGTGCCTCGAAGGGTACATAATTACTATGGGTAGATCCAGTAAGGTGCTCAGTGATATCTATGGAAATATCTTTCATTTCATACTAGCAGCCGGGCTGATAACTGGGTGCAGCCTCACAAACGGTTGTTTATATCGCGGAGAGTTCAGAAGATTAGTCCAAGGAGGAGTTACTCGAGGGCTGAGGATGAGGCTTTCACCGAGTAATCGAATCAGGACTGAGCATTGGAGTGAATGAACAGTGATCGAGCAGAACGGCACCGAACTCGAACATGTCCTTTAGTTCCCTGGTTTGTAGGCACAAATATCAATCGAGCAATTAGTTGATGCAGAGGCTTTGCATCATTCTCTGACACATATTCTCTGAGTTTAGTTTTTTCTAAGGTTGGCAATTTGAGTAATTTTATTCATGAACCATCCTGGCAGAAGTTCAGAAAGAATATATCAGAATTATCTTTCATCACTCCGAACATTATTTCTTATACTCAATGGAGTCACATTTATTAAAATAGTTTCATACACCGCTCGACTATTTCTCTACTCATCTAATATATTTAAATTAGACGAACACTGGCACAATTGTGTCAATCCTGGACGAATCTAACTAGTCAAAAGGATTTGCTCTTATACACACCAACATAATTCATTCAAAGGATTGCAATCATACCAAGCATGATATTTTACAGTCGTACTTTGTATCATGATCTAATATCATATGATCGAAGATGATACTATCGAGTATGATGTGACCGAACATGATACGATCGAATATCATACAATCGAACATGATACTATCGCGCATGATACGATCAGCGCATCAAGCGAATATGAGTGTCGCAAACAAGTTGTGGTTACGAGCAAAGTTCGATTAGAACAAAAGGATTATACAAGATTTGTAGTAATACCTTCGAGTTTGACACCCTAATGTCCACGATTTTGACACCATTCTTAAAGCAATTTGTGAAGTTTTATAATATATTAGAGACCGTCGTATTCGGACCACTTACTAGTTAGAATTGAATATGCGCTCCTTAAGATCCTGGAGTATTTCCACAAGATGTCTATTGAAAAACCTCACTCGTTCAACTGGCATTCATTTGAATACCTTAAAGGATGAAGATATTGTGAAGATTATCGATAGAAATATAAAGAGAGGAATACACCTGATTGTCCCTTCCAGTCGGTTCTACCCATGGTCCAAAAATCAAATCTGGAAATACCTTTCTTTGGAATCAACTGAGTTAAAAAGACTCCTAAACAATATTTTCTCATTTCACATGAAGTGCAAATTTGAATGATTTAAGGAGGCTGCTAAAGCATTTTTCGTTAATTCTTTTTGTTTTTATTATCAAAAGTGAAAAAGTATTCTTAGTTAAAACTTAAAAGTTATTTTAATATAACTATTTAAATAAATATAAATGTAATTAATAATTTCCCAATTTCTTTCAATAAATAATTTTTTGAAAATTTTTTCTTAAATTTTTAAAATAAAAAATTTTGAAATTAGAAAAATGTTTATATTTGTATATATTATAAATAATTATATAAATATTTATATATTAAAATTATAATTATATTAATTTCAATTCAAATAATTTCCTAAAATACCAAAAAATTCCTTAAGATTTGCCACAGCAAAAATTGCTGCCAACTCCCAGTAACTTAGTTGGTGATAGAAACACAGCAAAGTAGTCCTTCAAAAACTTGCTCCATTTACTTCCAAAGTGTGCATAAAGATTCGCATCTGAAGTCCCCAGGTAACCAGTACTCATGCTTCTGAACTTTACAAGTGTAATTAAATCATTTTTGATATCACTCACACACACGCAGCCCAGTGGAATACTTCGTGTAATTGTGGAAAATATTAGCAAAGATGTTGAATGCCACACGAAAAGTGTTCAAATAAGGATATGATATAAGGCTCTTTAATAATATCCTTATAAGAGCACACAAAAAGATACTTTGTACTGCACACTTTTTGGCTCATTGCAAGTTGTTATTTCAATGGAAGCAGCGTCCCAGGATATTTTTGAACCAAATAATTGCATTTTTGCTATGGGAAACATCAATTTCTGGCAGTGTTACCTTGTGGTGGATTCTACATGATCATTGGCAAACGTTCATATGCGGGTAAGTAATGTTAATCGGGGTAAAAAAAGCTGCCACGATGACACCATAAGTGAATCACCAATGAGATAAACACGACGTCAAGAAACTGCTCGTCGAACAGCCCATATTTCCAGTCAAGTTTTGCATCTTTCGCAGCTGAGGGTGCTGCGTTGATGAACGCTCGATAGTATTAAGTGATGAACAGACCATGTGTAGAGATCGGTATGACCGCTTCTTGCTGAGCCATAAATATGTGCTTGAATGGATTATTTTGGAGACCTCCTTCTACACCAGTTCTCCGTCATAACTCACTGGGAGTATATATTGAGAAATTTTAAACATTAAGGTTATAATTCTTTTAACCAGCTCCTGGAGACTTTCCAATTAATCCCCTATAAGAGTGCTCTCCAGTTCTTAACAAACTATGAATTGTTTCGTAAGTAGTAAGATTTCCCGAGGATCAGAGATTTGGGTCGCGAGTGGGTTGATCGTTGGGTTAATGGGAATTCAGAAACTTTCAATCTACAATGATGTTTGAACGGCATCATCATCAATATAACATCTCATTTCACTCATAAATATGTTCACAACAATCATAGCAGATAATAAATTTATTTTATAATACTTCTCTCCTCAATTTAAATCCCATAAAATTCTCATTTCTCAAATGAAAATTTTACATTATTCAAAACCGTTGTCAACTTTAAAGTTGAGCACAAACAAGCTGCGTTCCGCTCTTCTAACTTCACGTATTCTTTTAGACAAATGGCACTCTTTGCGATTCACCGCCAAGTTGCTGGAAAGACCACATTAAATAATGTAACTCATACGCACTGGTGAATAAATATTCGTAAATGTGTCCCGCTCCGCTATTTATGCATTGCTCATGCGATATATCCATACACCTTTGTATTAAACCATGGAAATTTCCAATACATAAATCATTTTATACTCTTTCGAACTTTGAATAAAGTTCCGTGCATTATTTTCCTATGCAACGAAGGGAATGCCACCGCACAAAGTCGGCAGTAGAAGGAAAAACACAAAGAACCAAATTGCCAACCGCAAATTTCTTGAAATTTCTTGTTCTTGGCGTTAGTTGCATACGTCTCGAGGGTCTAATGTGTAAATAGGCTCACAAACGCACTCATACACACACACATAAAGCGACGCTCCTGACTGAAATTGAGAAAGGGCACAAAGAGGAAAATGAGAAAATTGCTCAGAACAACAACGATTTCAGCCACTGAGGCCAACAACAATGACGACCAGAAAAACTAACACTAGAGAAGTGTAGAGGCATTGAAAGCAAAATTATGTCTAAGATGTTGACGTATGTAGCGCTAAAGTAGCGGCAAGTGAGTGCGCAAGTGGCGTAGCAGCAGCATCAGGAGCAGCAGCAAACATAACAACAGCACGCAAGCGGCGCAGATCGGAGCACTCGGCAGTTGCTCACTGTGCACTCAAAGGCATTTTGACATTTGCATAGACGCGCTAGACAAGAAATGGTTAAGGCTCGAGCGCAGTTAAAGAAGTTCATTGCTTCCAAACGCACACATAGACAGACAGATACATAAACACAAAAGTCACACACGCAACACACTCCCATACACACAATCTCAGCCTACTCGAGCTGTGCCGCGTGCGCAAGTTGAGTTGTCCCGCAAACTAACTCGCAGGGAACGACAGTCCAAATGCGGAAGCGCGAAGTGGCGCTTACTTTATGAGCCTGGAGGCCCCTCATTGAAGTGTTAATTAGCAGTGCAAACAGGAGTGGAGGTGTGGTGTGGTCTTAGTTGGCTCACCGCGTTACTTGGTACACAGTTCTGCAGCTTTTGCATTTAAGAGGTGTGGAGGCGTGCCTACTTTACGTAGATATGTTTATTAGTAAGCCCATGTAAGAAACGTAGCCAAATATTGTGCCCCACTATAGTCGCAATATATACCCTATATAATTATAATAATTATAGATGTTCAATCTTTATAATATATAATATAATGTTAGCTAATACTTCATGTAATTATATATCTTATTAAGAGTATGGGTAAGGGTATACAGGAATGGGTATACAAGTGTTTTTTCAGCATAACCTATTCCTCATTTATATAAAGGTAATCCTCTATGCGGATATTATAATATTAAAAGAGTCAGGGGGCTCTTAGGTGGACTATAAGCATCTCAACTGAATAGTCGGGGATATGGACACATGTTCAAATTGAAATAAATCTGGCGTTTTGAATAAGCAGTGATTCTATATTTTAGCAACTAAACTACTCATATCATCAATTCACGAAAGATCTTATGCAGGATGCAAATTACTAGATTTAAGTTAGTCAACTGAGGTATAAAATTGAATATCGCCGTAGTACTGAATTGCTTCAATTCACTGAACATACTGTTGAGGGTGTGGTTAAGGTGTGGTGAGACAGATTCAAAGTGGTAATTAATATACCATGGGTAATGGATACACAAGTTATTTTGATTCCACCGAGTGTTCGAAGAGGTGCATTCTCAATTAAGTTTGCATGTGCGAGACATCAATGGCGAGGAGAGCTTAAAATATTTACACAAATACTGTCAATCTAAGTACGAAATGGGTCTTCAATGAGCCCTAAGACAAGTCAACAGAAAGTCCGATGGACTTGGATCCCCCGAGAGAGTCATATCAGTATATTGTTTATAGATACATTTATATATAAGATTATATTATATTAAATGGTACTGGGAGCGGGAACTAGTCACCAGCTAAATATATCTATTGTGGCATACTCAATTTTACAAATGCTCTCCAAGCCTAGTATTCATTACGAGTTCAGAAATTTCTTTAGGAGATTTGTCCACAATATCTGACAGTTCTAGGAAATGGTTACCTAAATAACGACGCCGGGTTGATATGAGACCATTACAGTGACAAAGCAGATGTCCAACTGTTTCCTCTTCTTCGTTACATAACCTACATAGGTCATTTTGGGTGATCATTAAATTGTATAGGTGTTTTGTTACTCTACAGTGCCAAGTCAAAAGTCCCGTGGCAATGCAAATATCTGACCGAGACAAGATCAGTTTCATATTAGTTCTCTTAAGAGAATGGGATGGCATGATAGTTTTAGCTATCTTAATATCTTTGGATTCCATTCAATATTAGTGCGATATTTTTCCTAGTCATTCTTTATGTATAAAGAATTATACTAAAGATGTCAGTTAGTTCACTGTTGCTTCAGATGTTCAAAGGACTTTTCTTAACATCTTCAGATTTCAATAGCCTCTTCCTTAATATCGTCCGATGTCCAATAGCCTCTTTCTTAATATCGTCAGATGTCCAATAGCCTCTTTCTTAATATCGTCAGATGTCCAATGGCCTCTTCTTTAAGATCTTAGCTTAAGATTGAGTCGAAGATCCTGGCAGCCAGCTTTCTTTAATTATATTTATTGCAAAATTTTGTTATTAGAAGAAATATAGATTAACGCTAATAATAATATTAACTTTTGAGATATGTGTTCTCTAATTGATCAATTGGGAGTATGGACTCTACTCTAAAACTTTTAACACCCTTAAAGACACCATCAGCAATGTTATAGCAAGGATCAGATTATAAATGTGCAAAAAGGCAACTAAAACTGGTGTATAAGTACATGGTAACCTAGAGATAATATGGGGAAGGTAGTTTAATGATATCCTGCGATGCTAAGTTACAATTTATTTATACACTAAATATATTCACAAAAAGTTAGGAGTGAAAATGAATCAGTTTTATTTATAGAAAATATAGTCCTACTAGGGGCTGTCGTATCCTGGGAAGGGCTGATTAGAATTTTATGCAGAGCTAAACGTCTTTTGTAATGTTTATGCAATCATTTAATCAAGTCCTCAAGTAACTTCACACAATCTCTCAATTAACTCTGAGAAGAATTGTTTATGAATATTTCTGTTTATATAAAATACCATAAACTTTGAATGAGTCACTACTGAGATTGAGTGATTTCACGATCTATTTATATAAGCTGTCGAAGTTATAAGGCCCAAAGTAAGTGCATGCAGCCTAGTTGACTGGTTCTTTCCGCTGCTGACTCAGTTATCTTTTAAACAGTCGTAGAGTTCAGTCAATATCCAAACAGCTCGAAGTGTATACAAATTTGTCAAGTGAAATATCTTTGATTTGGTTTCCCTGAATCAGAAAAAAGGATGATTGTCGTGGAAGGTTCATTTCAGAGCTTCAGCTTAATGTAACTGTTGTGCGTCTATTTCTGACCTTCAGTTGAATGTAGATCTGGTCCGTCCATTGTGGAGCTTCGGTTTAATGAAAATGTGCTGCCTTCATTTCAGAGCCTCAGTTTAATGTAACTGTGCTGCGTCTATTTCTGAGCTTCAGTTAGGAATTGAGGATGAATTGTGTATCTTCAGTTAGATGGAAATGTGGAGCGTTCATTTCTGAGCTTTAGTTAAATGAAAATGTGCTGCGTCTATTTGTGAGATTCAAAAGAATGTAGATCTGGTCCGTTTATTTCAGAGATTCAAATGAAAGCAGCTCTGGTCCGTCCATTTCATAGCTTCAGTGTAATGAAAATGTGGTGAGACCATTTCAAAGTTTCCTCAAGTTTTCCTTCTGAAGGCCACTTCAATAAAACATACGCTGCAATGCTAATATTTGTTCTATTCTGGGGGTCCTTACAACTAAATCTAATGCTCCACTTTTCACAAACATATACACACATACTTGGAGCAGCAGGAAAATAAAACTAAATGCAAAGACAAGCGTAAATTATTTGCTTCCCCTGTTACCACTTTAACAGTTAATTATGCTCAAAGTCCATTATTTATGCAGAAAGAATGAAGTGTTTTTTAGATTTATTTCAGCTTCTTAATCACTGTAATTTAATTCAGTGGCTGTCCTTGCATAAATCAGCAAAGTTGCTGTTGTGAATTTCCGCACAATGTGTTCAGCACTAAAGTCCCAACTAAAGCCGCACTAGTACTTGCAATTATAAGTGGGAGATGGATGGATGGGTGCAGGATGGGAAGGGATGGGGTGTGCTGTTGTATATGTGTATTGTCGTGGAGCTCTTCTCTATTTTTGGAGGAGCAGGAACTACTGCTGCCAGTACGCCGCTCTTCAAACTAACAAAATTAAAGTCCCTTTTTTGTGTTATTAAATTTGTTGTTCTCGTTTTTGCTTGTTGCACAGCAACACTTCGTTTGTGGTATTTAACTTCTTAAGTGCTTACAACACCAAACTTACAACTTACTCCGCTGCCGGCAGCACACTAAACCCCACAGGAACAGCACCAACAACAACAACAACTCCGGCCTGAGCCCGCACCTACTCGCACACTTAGCATGTGCTTAACCGCATAAGTAGCCATAATTTTGCTAATTTTACGAGTGGTATCCGTAATAAAACTACGGCAACAACACAAACACTTGCTGTGCCCCCATAAGGCAGCCTGGCATAGGCGTCCGCATGCTTGCCTTACCGAGCATGTGTGCATGTGAGTGTGTATGTGCACGTATGCGTACTCGCACATTGCTGTATAATTGCCTAACCGCACTAGATTAGAGCCCAGCGACAATTTCTTACCCAGCGCAGATAACGTAACCACAATAATTACCAGACCCCTGAGCGTAATTATTAATACGAGAAATTTTAATTATGTAAAAAGGATAATATAACAGGATATTCCCAGTAGTCGTTTAAGCGCTCGCTAGCTCCCCACACACACACACCACGCACACAGGAGATTGTTTAATTTTTTTACTATTTCTTTTTGTCCCTCACGCGGCACACTCGCGTCTGCACTGAAATGCGAGCTGCAGCATTCTTCTGCAGCCATTTGAGCTCCTTTTGTGATGAAACTTATATTCGCCAGTTAGTTAAGTTGATGCAGCCACGACGCAGCACTGCAAGGAGCGTAGCACGGCTAAGAAGACATTAAATATCGTGTTAATTACAAGCAGACACTTCCCGGAGCCGCGTCGCTGTGCAGACTTACGACATTTGCGGCGTGTTAACCAAGCAAACTTACATAAATTCATTTGCGTAAAGTAGGCCAAGATAATACTGCCTTGCTTAGTGATGGCGTTGATGGGAATGGTAGCCTCTGACATCGGGTCCTGCAACCCTTTTGCTGGGTTGCTGCATTAGAATGTCTTTGGCAACGCCAACCAAATTACAATTTCGCCGTAAGCCAAAAAATTCTCTTAGAAGTCCCTGAAAGGTCGATTCGAAATTAATTTGTTTCCATTTGCTCCTTCGTACAATCTGCTAAAGCTCTGGGTCGCAGGTGCGCCTTTGTAGACAGTAAATTATTAATGTGGTCCAGTGCAAAAAGCTACAAAGAAGGAGTTTGCAGTCGCTTTTAATTTGCTGTAAGATAATAAACTGCGACTTAAGTGAAGCACCGCAACCAGGACAACGACTCAGCTAATAAATTCGTGCAGCCGAAATTTGACAAGCGAAATACCTTTAAGCCCGCCTGATTAAGGCAGTAGATGGAAATTTAAGCTGAAGGATAAATCTTCAAACGAGTGGAAATGGCGGAACACAGGAGCAAATGCCTAAAGATTTCGAATTTCAATACACTTATGTTTAGCTATTAAAGCAGTTTCCTGGAAATCAAGTCCTGGAACTCATGTTAACAAATCCTACTGATTAGGCGTGTGTTCATAAAGGCCTGTGGGACATCCTCGGAGACTCACTTTTCTAGATTAAGATTTAATAGTAAATTTCTAGAAACTGAGTCAAAGTTGTTTCATAGTCCTAGCTGCCAGAGGGCCGTAGCTCTAAAGATAAGTTAATTAACAGAAATTGTAGTAAATAATCCTTCACTGCCACAACATTTGCCCGATATACCGAAGTTTCCCAAGTTTGGTTTTCTTTCGAAACTTTCCAGTATCACGAACTCAAATACATCAGAACTGAACTGAGCCATCGTTCCTTGCTTACTTTTGAACTCGTGTATATAAAAAATGCTTTCGAGATCCTCCTCTGGATTATGCAATTAATTATATTCATGTAAGAGAAACTGCAACACTATTTATGCATGACTCCTAGCTAAGGACTTTTATTCTTATTGCCAGTGGCTTACAAGACAAGCAGAATCCAATGAGTTCCAAAATAAGCCTAAAAGAACTTACAACACAGTTGGCAAACCATTGACTTAGTTCGTGGTTGAGACTAAACTAAGTTCTAGAAAGATCAAATTCAGGTTTACGATTCTTCGAGAAAGGAAGAAGCATGCGAAATTACTGTAACAAGCTGAGCAGAATGCTGCCCCGCCTTACTAACACTATATTTGTACGAGTATGAACATAAAAGATTATATCCTTCGTACAGCTAAAAAGAGCACAAACAGCAAAGTTGGTAGCTATAAACATAAATTAAAGAATAAAAGGAAATGCAGTTGAGTCCGAACAGGAAAGCATGTGACGCCATTAAATTCCAAGCCAACTGCTCTGGCAGACTGCAGGTAATGAGCCAACAAACGAAGCCAGAGGAAAGCCGTAAAGTAGAAGGATAAAAGTGGACATGAATAGTCTGAGCGATAAAGAGTCACTAATCGATTGCAGTAAATATTGGGATGCCATAAATTACTTAAAATTAAAGAAAATACGGGTCATAAAAAGAGAAAGAATCCAATTGTGTCTCGCACGTAATGGGCCAATATGAAATGTCTCAATTGCTTGCTAAACACAAAGGATGAAATTTGGCGCTATGAATGTAAACAAGTAAATCATATTGGAATATGAATCAAAGAGAAGCAGACATAAGTGACTCTACTCTAAACTGGAATAGATCAGAAACACAAGAGTGGAATAGGGATCATAATGCGTCTTAAGTCCTTAGTGAATAATACCTTCAAGTCACTGTGACGAACAAGTGACTTACAACTAACAATCTACAATGATGTGGCATTGACAAATATAAGAGTGGAATTTACATTACATAACTCGTCTAAACTCCTGGCTGAATAGTCCTTTTAAGCCTCTGTAGTGAATGAGTGACTTCCATTTAACAGATACCAAAGATGTGATAATGACAAACGTAAGAGTACAATTTACCATTGAAGGGATTACATAATACTTCTTAAGTCCTGAGTGAATAATCCCTTCAAGCCTCTGCGGTGAATAAATAACTTCCACCTAACAGTCTACAATGTTGTGGCATTGACAAACAAGAGTACAATTTACCAGAGAACAGATTCTTAGTTAGTCTAAAGACCTGCCTAAATAATTTGTTCAACCCTCTGCGATAAATAAGTGACTTCCAACTAACAACCACCAATGATGTGGCATAACTCTGATCCCCCAATTATGTGTGACACAAGTAAGGAAACAGTGAGCTTCAAAAATGAATCCATAAAAGTATGTGGCATAAATGTAAACAATGCAATAGGGCGGCTGGCTGAGCTTTAAATAAAAGGGATATAAACCCGTTCAGAGGGTATTTTAATATTTTAATGAATATGCCAGGAGTAGGAATTGTTGCATAAGCACCCAAAATTCTCGCGCTACAGGAATTTATGGGCTGATTTCAAATTGTTTGAAGATAACATGTTGCAGGAGCATAGGTGCAATAATACACAATTTGCTAGATTTGTCCTTAGAAACATACTACTCTTATATACAAATAAATTCATAATAATTCAAATATCGGTTTGTTCATTTTAAAGACTGCTCCTAAATTCCAATGGGTTAGTAGAAAGCCCTCAATAATAGTTTGCTGGTTAATCTAGGTTGATCAGGCTGGATGTAAGCCACACATAGATCTATTGTTCCTTAGCTGTGCCAGATGGAGCGAGTTCTCTATGTATATTTGTAGTAGGCATCCTCTAGGATGTCACCGCTTTTAGCGAATATCATTCCTAAGACTTCTTTCAGCTTCCCAAACTCTGAAGCCCCCAGGTTTATATTATTCTTTTATATGCAATAATAAAATCCATTGAATAAAACTTGCAAAAAATATATAAAATAATATTAAATACAAAAAAAAGAATAAAAAACAAAGTTTTCAGAAATAAACACATAAATATCCCAGCAATAAATAAATATCAAAGTTAAATAACAAAAAAAAAGATATTTTAAAAATCTCACCACATTTATTTAAAGGATATAATAAAAGGATTTCCATTTAAGCAGCAAAACACCGCTACGCTAATAAAACAGCACACTACAAATAGCATAACGCATACGCCCTGTATACCCCAGAGCTGCCACCGTATTGACTCAGCCAAATGGTTATGAGCCTGTGTTTGCATATGTGTGTGGATACGTGTGTGCATGCGTGTGTTGGTATGTGTATGTTTGTGTGTCTGAGCATATGAGTCGTTACCAAAAAAGGCCTTTTGTGCGCATACCAAATTTCCATGCCTTATTATGCATAAAAAATGAAATGTAAATAGAAGCCAGGATGCGAAGGAATATCCTCAACAGAACAAACGAAAAAAACACCGAATATTAGAGTAAAGATAAAAAAAGGATTTTTTGTCACTCCACAGACAGACAGACAAAGCCGTGGTGGCTGTGTTGTTGTATTTGTTGGAACTTGCTTTGATAGTGAAATGCCAAAAATAGCGCTGCAAATAACGAGCGGAAGGGGGGGGGGGAGAACTAAAGCAAAGGATTCCACCACTTCACCACTACACAGAGCAATACAAAACACATAAACACAAACACGGGCACACACACAGAGTCAAAGGGTATTCAGTTGGGCTGCTGTTGTGGAGCCAGCTGACAATTTGTTTATAAAGTCATGCTGATTTTTGCTTTTTGTTTTCGTGCTCGTTTAAGTCATAAAAGGTTTGTCAATTTGCACTTAAGTGTAATAAAAATGCATGAAATTTACTTTTGAATACTCTGAACAGCCCTTTTTCGAAAATAAACACGCACAGACTCACTGGCAGTCCTCCTCGGTGCTAGTCCCTCTCACTGGTAGTCATCCTCAGTGCTAGTCCCCCTCAGTGCTAAACCTCCTCAGTCTCAATCCTCCTCACTCTCAGTCCCCCTTACTCTCAGTCCTCCTCACTTTGTAGTCCTCCTTACTCTCAGTCCTCCTCACTCTCAGTCCTCCTTACTCTCAGTCCTTCTCACTCTCACTCCTCCTCACTGCTCGTCCCTATCACAGCTTTCACGGTTAAAGCTTGAAGTACTGGAGCAGCGTGATTTGACGTTTTCAGACAGCGCGGTCGGCGGCGTTGGTGCGGCGTTTACGTGACATTTGTTTGGCAATTTGCGTATTTGTCGCACTTTCAACTTTGTCCTTTTAAATTTTGTTCCTCATTTTATGTGGGATTTCACTTTAGTTGCTGCCTCATTTTTTGGGGGGCGAGGGCTGAATTCAGGCGTTGCATTTTGAAGCATTATTTATGACACTTGTTTGCATTTGCAGCTGTCAGTGACATTGCAAACGTAATAAATTTATTGTGGCCACCACTTAAAACCACTCATAACGGGGCCAGCGTTTAACTGTGTAACTGTTGCCATATTTTCCGCACCGGCCACTCCTGCCGCTGCCACCACCAACGCCACTCATTAACTGTATCCATAAATTTAAGTGTAATTGTTTTACTTTGGGGCCGTGGGTGGAGGGGTCCTGCTCGCATAATGGACGGCCCGTTTGGCGACCGCTGCGGTTTTCTGTGGCTGTTGATATTGTCATTTAAATGCAATTTTTCAATTAAGCATTGCACGCATAAATTAACGAGCCTACATATTAATAAATATTAATCGCGTGTGGGCCGTGAGGCGCGAGCGTGATTTCCACTGTCAGTGTAAGGGAAAAATTTAATAACTCATGTGTCAGTTTGCACTCGCAGCATATGCCTTCCGAGCTAGTGGCATGTAAAATTAAACAAAAGGCGTAATCCTCGCCACGCCACGACTGAAAATTAAATCGTGTAATAAAAATTCCTTAAATTGCGAGTATTACGAGTTTTACCTGAACGACCTTACGCTGCAGACTCACACAAAGCGGCACACAGACATGCCCCCTCCACAAACAGTTAAGCGCACAAGTTGCAAGTGCAAAGTGCCTGCAACTAAAATTATCATTTAGCAACATCTTTGCTCATTTCGTTACGTTTCGTTGGATTTTATTTTTAGTCCTTGCCGCTTTTTGCTCAGAGCCTGGCAATTTTGTGCCTTTTCACATGCTTATCCGCCCACTTATAATCAGACTTATTGTTTTCATTCTTTCGCTGGCAATGAGCAAGTATTATCGTCAAGCCAAGCATAACCCACGCACACAAACACCCATTCATACATACACATTCATACACACATCCTCACATCCTCGAACGTGCTCATACATATGCAGGCATTCCTGTAGCGCAGCACACTTTTGCTCATAATCCCACAAATCTGTGCAAACTGCACTCCAACAACAACAACAACAACAACAACAACAACAGTAACAGAAAAAGCAATAACAAAGCACAAGCACACACTCAAACGCCCACACGTTCACAGCTCCCCTCATCCCCTGCATCCCTGCACTGACGCCTCTGGAGCATGCACAATTTTTGCCGCCACCGCTGCACATTGTTGACTGCCTGTGGCGGCTGACAGCGTATCACTATCATTGTTCCACACAAACAAAAAAGTTCGTTACTTTGCATAATTTATTAAATATAACCAGGATTAGCTTCCTCGGCAGCTTGTACGGAGTTCCCTTGCTTTAGCCTTACTTTTGTCTTGCCTTCGCGTGCCCGCCTTGGCGTGCCTGCCACGCTAGCTTGCCACGCTAGCTTGCCACGCTTGCTTGCCACGCTCTCCTCTGCCCCTGTCCCTGCCCATTTACCACCACCCTTACCTCTCCCCTGTCACTGCCCCAACCCCAACCCCTGCTACTGCCGCCACTCATTTGCAATATTAAATTTTTGGCTTCGTTTCGTTTCGGTTTTATTCGTTAAGGTTGTTAGCCTTGTTAGTTACGTTCCTGCGGATGTGGGCGTGTGTGTGTGTTGGTGTGTATATTGGTGTGCATGGGTTTGCATATGTGTGCGGGGTATTTTTTTCGCCTTTATGTGAGCTCTTGCAACATGCTGCCACATTGCCAATGCTCTTTGCATAAGTTATCAAAGTTAAAGATCAACTCGGAAATTATGTTGCAATTTTAATGAAGCCGCCGCACAAACGCTTTTTGCTTTTCTTGTTGTTATTGTTGCTCTTGTTGTTGTTGTTGGTCGGAGTTTAATATGCAAGGAGCGCATTAAACAAATGAGTTCGATTGAGCGGCAGTCATGAACATGAAAGAATTCGAGTATGTTAAGTGGCGCAGGGCTATAAAAATTTTATCTGCTCAGCATTCCTTTTATTTTTTTAGATTCTATGAATTTCTTGGAATGGATCGCACCTGGTTCAAATTTGAAAACAAACAGTTCGTCCTCAGCTTTGGGGAACTAATTTGGTTTTTGCTCACGTTTTCAAATCGGTGGCCCGAAATGCATGCCTCAGCCCTCAGAAGTTTATGGGAAATTATTATTATATTTAATCTAATTACATATTATTATAAGTAATTTAATTAATTCGGTATACAATTAATTAATTATAACTATTTTCTTAAATTAATTATTACTATATCCTAATAAAATCAATTAATATTATTACTTTTCCCTGGTAGAGAGAGTCAGTATGTTATCAACATCAACGCATCATCAAAACTGACGTCATAGATTTGATATGTGAGGATTGCACTCACTAAAAGGTCCCCCTCCCTCATTGAGAACAGAGAGACACCAAGAGAGAGAGAGAGAGAGGGAAAGATACAGAGAGAGAGAGAGACAGAGAGAGAGAGAGAGTGAGAGACAGATAGTGAGACAGAGAGCGAACCCTTTTCATATTCACTTCAAGGTGGAGACACTCACTTCGTCCTTATTAAACTCTCAACAGTGTTCCTGCGTCCTGGTACTGCTTTTTCCACCGGAGCGCGTATTCCTCTTTCTCTTTGCTACTACGCATGAGATCTACAATAACATTATACACTTAAATCCCCATTGTATTCTAGGCCTGGGGGACCTATGGGAATATCGTTGTCATACTTCTCAAAGCCGCGAAACAACTGAAATTTTTATTCTGGCTAACTGGCCTTTAGCCCCAATTCCCCTTTCAGTTTTTTAGCCGCCAGTGGAGAAAGTTTTCACCAGGCCATCTAGCAGTAACTCTGGATCTCTCCATTGTTCCCTTGTCGGAAAGCTGACGTAAGACTTTCTTTCAAATGTAACTCTAGTATCAGTTTATGATTCGGCGTCAGAAACATTGGGTACTGATCTGACAGCCTCTTGAACATCTCGCTAGGGCCAGAGTTATTGTATTCCATTGTTTTTCTTCTTGCTAATATCAATGATTACTGTCATAATATGAGAAAATTCTGAGGTGTTCACGGTCCGATAATGATCATCATAGACTGTAATGTGAGTTACGACTTCATTTGAACTGGTCTCGTTTTGTGCTCTCACCAGAGTGTCAGCCGCTCCAAACTATGCATATTATTTACACCGTAAATAAAAATATGCAAATTTAGAATATGTAAGATATATAAGACAGGCTTCCTTGAGGAACCTGATCGGTTGATATACGTATATCTCTCAATATGTAGCAATGTATATAATTTCTAGTATAAGTGTTCATAATGTTGGAAATTCCATTCCATATTTGCCAATATCAATGAGCATATTTTTGTCTGTAGTGTTATCTACCTGCGGTTCGAAGTACAATTAATGTGATTATAGGGAACATTGCTTTAGTATTACTGTCTAAAAGAAAGTATATACTTAGGCGTGGGTAAACTGGAATGGATCATGTCTACAGCCATCAAAGGACCATACCTTTAAGTAACTTGATCTCACCATCAGCCCGTATACTTGTAGCTAGACACTTTGCAGTTTAACGGGGTTGTACTAAACTATAAAATCAAAGTTTCTATAAGATTGTATATGAAAGGAGTTCTAATACTTTCTTCCTACTTGTACTAAACTGCGATCTCAAAGGAGTTTTAATGCTTCCTACAGATTTTCATCTTCCTACATACTAGAAGAATTGTAAATTGTGATTTGTCTCAAAAATTTATTTCAATTTCATCACAAATCAACCCCTTATAAATGCCCACACAAAATATCCTTAATATCTTTTTCATACAAAAACTCGACTGCCTTCGATAACAACTCTTTATGATTACTTCACGCCTCTTCCAATGAGGTGCCAGAACGTATTCCTATTCCTTCACTATACTCTTCATTTGCGGCAACCACATCAGAAAATTTCAATTCAATATGAACTGTGAACTATGAGAACTAAATGCGGTTTGTATGTCAGGCGGAATGCTTCAGTAGTCATTTGAATTCTGAATTATGACATGCGGATAATGTGACGCAATGGATTCAAAAGTATTCATTATGTCTGTGGGCTCAGCATTGCTGGCAGTGGATCTTCAAGTGATTCAATTGTATCGGCCTTGGCATGAGTAGCCTAGATAGATAGGGGAAGTCTGGTGGCCTCCCAACTCAGATTTTGTATGAGTGAATCCCACTCCTACTAAGATATGGTCTCCTACGCATACATGGTCTCCTACGCATACATGGTTTCCTACGCAGTGATGGTCTCCTACGCTTATGTACTCGTATATTCTCTATTCTATTCGCGTCGACAGAATTATTAGTCAACTATATAATAAACTCGCACTTAAGTGTCCAGTTTGCCGTCGTGTCTGCTGTTGTGAATAACATCAGTTCAAGTCTTATGCAAAGATATTCAGGCTTCAAAAATATTGTAAATTTAAGTTTAAAACAAAATAATCCTAACTGGGATCATGGAAATTTGTTATTTCTTTATTGACCCATATCTCAATTCTAATACTTTGCTACTATCAATCGAGTCGGACATCTGGATCCTCAATTTTTTAAAGACCGATTATTTATCATTAGTATACTCGTACATCATAGTTATACCTGCAAGTGTCTGGGAGTGAGTACTTGTAAGTAAGGCTTTCATCTTCAAAAGAAAAAGGTTTTGAAAGGAGCATTTTGAGGACATAATCGTACACTAGGCAGCATTTCACCCTGCGGCCCCCAGACTAGTCTGTTTACCAGTACATCACGGAGGCTGGAATAGACAGTTCCATATTTGGAGTAAGATTATAACTATCTAATCAAGCCATCGACTATAACTAGGTTACGATGGGTGGAAAGCTGAAGAACTTCATTGAGGCCTAGGGTTGGTGCATTGCGATATCATAGAGAAAGTGGACCATTTAAGCTGAAATACCCTCCCAGGATTGAATGAGGAACGATGGCGATTTCTGATTAAATGACTGATTTTGCTGATACTAATCGAGGATAGCACAGTTGGCAGGCAGGTCGTTTGAGTAGTCGCCAGAAAGGCACACTAAGCCCATGATGAGACCCTCTGTGATACCACATGAGACCCTCTGTGATACCGCATGAGAACCTCTGTGATACCGCATGAGACACTACTTCCATTCCCTTTCAAAAGTCCAGTCATTTGGAGCTTTTTATGGAACAGTTGATGGAGCTTATTTTCGTGTTTGGAATGTCTCCCAAATAGTCCAGAAAGTAGTCACCCAGGAAAGTGTATCTTGACACGTACATATCAAATGTATAGCACAGTAAGATCTTCGAAATGATGCCCCCAGATAACGAAGTCGCTCCAGGGCAGGGCATTGACTCATGCTTTAAGAAGGAAACATGC
This sequence comes from Clusia tigrina, assembly GCA_920105625.2. Classification (NCBI taxonomy): domain Eukaryota; kingdom Metazoa; phylum Arthropoda; class Insecta; order Diptera; family Clusiidae; genus Clusia; species Clusia tigrina. Next base: position 161,334,444 of record OV050033.1, on the reverse strand, counting down.
CCATAATAGTCATTCTTTTAGCAGGTTATATTTGAGTATTTCCTATACAAATGGATTCGAGGCTTACAACATACACTTTAGAAATACTCGTATTATATTAGTATAGAAGGAAAGTCTCGGTCCCTTTATACCAAATTGCTGCAACCACCACTGGTAAAAACAATAACGTTACTACCACAAATTTATGTGCCACAAACGAGCAAATGACCATAAAGAAACCATATAAATATAAGCTTGGATCAAAACTTTGAAACAGCTTAAACTGTCCGTGAAGATACTCTCAACACCCCCACAATTAATTGCCCGTACTTAGTTGTTGTTCCAGCCAATGAGATGTCATTTCTACGTTAATCTTTAATATAATTTAACAGAAAGCCTGCCTTCTTAACGCAATATCTGCGCCACATAATAACCGTAACTATGTACTCAAGCGTGCAATGCTCTCTGGCGAACAGCAGGAGCTCTCCTAAGTCATAATCCTTAAATCGTCGTCCCAAATCAATATTTGTACAGACATTGTCAAATATCGTTCCCAGAATATTATCGAACCGCACGCTGAGACTTTGCACAAAAGCTTATGTTGCAGCACACTCCCACACACACACACCCAAACACACAAATCCACATACATCCACATGCACCTAAATGTATACATGCAATAGGAGAAAATCCAGCTAAGCCCTACACGCCTCAATATCAACAGGATTTGTTGGCTGGCTCCGCAAAGTAACAGCGGTCGTTGTCTTAGCCAGCAAATACTCACACAGACACTAACACACACACACACTCCCATATATATGCATACATAAACCAGCCCATATCCATAGACAGAGCCTGCAGTGGCCTGCTACATGGCTTGGGTTCCAGTTATCGTTCAGTCATTTGCACCGGATGTTGCACTAAAACCGAAATCCCAAAACACACTCCAAACCGACCAAAATCCCAACAGTGCTCTCCTGTTACGAGTGCTCAGTCGCTAGCACTGCGAGGCTGTTTGGCTTCCGGCTGCACACACCCACTGCTTCAGTGGCTATTTCAATTTCGAGAACAACATCAACAACAACACCAACACCAACAACAACAACAACACCACTAACAACACTAACAATAACAACACCAACCACAACGGAAGCATTCCTGCCTCTTCGAATTCAATTTTCATCTTCGCAGTCAAATCACAATCAGTGCGAACATAAATTGCCAGACATAACGACAAAGAAAATGTTGTTGCAAGGGCGGAGGCTGCCTTTGTGCTCTGGCCTGGGCGCCGAGAGCAGAGCTTCAAATCAATAAAATAGTAGATAAAAGGAGGAGACTAAAAGTGTCACAAACGTAAAAGTTGAACGAACGAGCGTGCTGGCAAAGTATTATTTAGTAGCACAACCGCATCAGGAGTGGATTTCCTTCGACTCGTATCTCTGAGGGATAAGGCTCGGCCATTTAAGTAAAAACCCTCTACAAATTGGAGCGCATCTGATACCGTACTGCAGGAATGTGAGGCGGAACATTTCAATTAATAACTAAGCAAAATTTAAATGTCACTTTTACACACGAGTAATTACCACATAATTAATTATTGAGCATTATTCAAGCGTCAATTACTCGTAGCTGGGGTTATGTTCAGCAGGCAGAAACCCCACAGGGAGGCTCATTGACACATGGTACCCAGCACACTCCTGCCGCACTCATTAGTCTAAATAAATTGATGGAGCTGTTAGGGAATTAATTTCCTGCGTTCACTGCGTTCATTTGAGTCTACTGTGGCACTCCTCCTTTTGCAGTTCACAACGCAGCTCATGAGTATGATATTAGCCTGGCAGAGAATTTGTGGCAGATTTCTTTAGTTACTCATAAGAAAAGTCCTTCTCAGACCGTTTCAGGGATACAAAATATGTTCTGGTGTATTAATAAATAAGTATAAAATATAGTCCTGTGTGCTGTGATGCTTATTAGCTTCGTCAGGACAGTCGTCAAATTCAATCTTTGGTCTATTGAAGCATATTTGGAGTTCAAAGTCGACACGAGAAGAGAGAAATATTTGTATCTGCAGTCATATACGAGTAGTGCCTTGCCTTGTATTCTACTTTATGACTTTACATAATTGCACTCCATAGTAGAGGCTTTGCATCTAAGCTTGGGTGCCAATTGATTCCTACAAACAACAGTATGTCCTGTCCCACTGCTATACAGAGCTACAGTTAGGAGCTGGGTGCATCCCCATAATAAATCAGCTGTGTGAATCACCAAAAGCTTGGAGTGATTAATTGTATGTCTTCAGAATTCTTGCAAAATTGTTCTCCTTAATAAATTGTGTTCAAGTGATTCTCGAAGCACAGTTGGCAGATCATTCATCTCCGTTTTGTCCGCTAGAGGAACATTTTAATTCTCATAAATAATCGCCAACACCCACTCTATTTTCCTTTAACTATATTAGAACAAAACAGGGGGAGAAACAGTTGAGGAGGAATGATACACTTGAAGAGGAATAAAGACAGTTGAGGAAGAATGAAGACAATTGAGGAGGAATGAAGACACTTGAAGAAGAATGAAGACAGCTCAGGAGGGATGAAGATACTTGAAGAGGAATAAAGACAGTTGGGGGGGAATGAAGACAGATTAGCTACGAAGACTGATGAGCAGTCAAATAGTCACATTATTGGATCTATTGTAGCAAGCTCCATCTATCTATGTATTCTACGGATTCCACAAAAACCTCATATTCGGGAGTCATAATCTCAGGGGTCATCAAAGTATAGACTATCGCGTAACCAGTAAGGTCGCAATTAATCGGAAATTGAATCGAAATTATTCCACAATCTTTATGAAACTCTCAGGCTTAAATATGTGACGGGCTGCGGGTAATTTGTGAGGAACAATATTTGTCGACAAGCTGAAGAAAATTCCTCAGGCAGTACTGGAATATGGTATATTACCATGATTGGTATATATTACCATTTCTTTGACTCGCGAGGACATGGCAACAAAACGGATCTATTGCTAATTGAGGCGCCTCGAGGTCGCCAGCCATTTTACCTATCTACCTACCCACTGGAATATGGAACAAAAATTCTGCAGCCAGTGAAGTAAGTAGTATGATAGCTCTAAGGCTTAGCCTATTCTTCACCGACACTATACCCATGGTGGCGCGTCAAATATATATTCAAGGAGCTGCTAAACTCCAATGAGAATTAACCCATATTCAAGGCGATATTGAGTAAATTGCTGGAATGTGGTATGATCTCGATATGGATCTTCACATTAGGCCCTCTGCTTTTTATGATAGTACCTCTGCCACACCGTATGATCCCAAAGCGCTGATGTTATTCTCGCTGGAACTTCCTCTAAGACTTGGAACTGCTACTACCGAGATTTATACCGTATCGGCCACCAATCTTGCAATCCCCAAGTAGCTCACCCTAACTCCATCGAACCACCATTGACTGGTGTCCACGTTTCATCCTTTCCTAAAAGCGCATCCGTCAAAATCGGCAAACAACTCCATAAATTTTCACTCCATTTAAAAGTTTCACGTCAGACTTTTACCACTTCAGTCTGCCGCAGCGCACATTCAATTTATACAGTAAAGGATACAAATATGTCTTAAACTCATATGTAAATGTCCGACAACAACAACAACAATAACAACGACAACTGTGGCCAACACATCCATAAACCTAACAAGATGCACGACTCTGTCTGAGTGTGTGTGTGCTTGAGTGAGGAACGAGCACGGCGGTCAACATCAGCTGTTGCCAAAGTGAACGTGCCCCGAAAGACGTTTTATGCTGCGCATGCAAATGCACCCTGGCGCCCACACAAACAAACCCTCTCTGCAAACAAACACACTCACACACACTTATGAACATTTGCACAGACCAGCGCCGTGCCTCCAATGATTAAGTGAAATTTATGCAAATATCCCTCTGCGATTGTAAATCCGCTGCGCAAGGATTTTATTGCAGTCATTGTCGTGGATGCTTTTTTGCATGTTGCAGCTGCATTTACCGCATTTGACTTTGATTTGTATTTGGCGGGGGAGGGGTGTGGTGTGGTGTGGTTGTGACGAGCACACGAATGGGCGTTCTGACAAGTGCACTTTAATCAACGGGGAAGCGTTAACGGCAAAGTAGTTGGGTGGGCCTTCATTACGAGTGCAGAGCAATGCGTGAAGCACAGCTGCCGCTTCCCACACAGAAACACTCAACGCACATGCACACGAATGGGTCCCTTTAGCAGCTGCTCTCCTTACGATGCCTGTCTGAGGACATTGACTTTATTGCAGAGGAGTGGTAATGTTGAGGCGGCATTGCAGATATGACATGGAGGCGTGACAAATATTTATTTATTGTTATTATACAAATCGGAGTGAGTACTTTACACCGTAATAATTATTAGGTAAGTATTCTACTCCTGTGCAAGGATGTGGAAAATGTGGCAGGCTGTTGTCTGAAGTATACACAAGTTATAGGTGAACGTACCAAAATACCACCCCCCCCCCCCTTCCCCTAAGTAACTGCGATGGAGAGAGCCAATTATCCACAGTCCCAACACTAATTCTAAGTGTATCCTCTCTGTAGCGGAAGATGTACCAACATACAATCAAAGGAAAGTACCTTCACACCACAATTACAAGGCTGCAAAATTCTTCTGCTCTCAACTTCTCTCGTTTCGAAGGTTTGCATGACTTTCCTGCTTAGTATAATTAAGAGTACCTAATACGCTGGTCCTGCCAAATTCAAGCTGTGAATATATTACAATATTTAGGACTTTTGTTCACCCAACATACAAGGTGCATTCCAGGGTGCATTCCTGTAAACAGGATCTAAAACTACCCTTTCGATAGGCTTTTAGACCATTCAAAGCGCTGTATTGAGTCGGTAGGGAACTATTTTGAATAATCTAAATCGATTTTGCCATAATAACCCTTTTTGTTGTTCTTATTTTAAACATTTTTTATTCTTTGGAATGCACCTTCAACTCAGGCTCAGGTGGATATTAATTGTTAGTAGAGTAGCGCTACAAAAGTTTGAGGTGAGATCTGCGGAACAAATATATACTGATAGTTTTAGTCAACCTAATTTATATAAAGAAGGTTTAAAATCCTTACTGGATTTCCAATCAGGAACATTAATAGCAAACCTCCAACTGGGACGACACCGAACAACAAAATCATCTCTTTAGAATCTGGAGAAATCTTCATACAAAATATATCCTGATTGCCACAACTATTGATTGCTTATAACTCTCTTGAACTTTCCAACCAGGAACATTAACAGCAAACCTCAAATGGGGACGACACCGAACACAAACAAAATCTCTCATACGAGTATATGATGATTGCCATAACTATTGATTGATCATAACTTTATTTAACTCTCCATCCAGGAACATTAACAGTCAACCTTTAATGGGGACTTCTACGACCATCAATATCATCTCTTTGGAATCTGGCCAAATCTTCCTACAAAATATATGTTGATTGACTATAACTCTCTTGAACTCTCCTACCAGGAACATTAACAGCAAACCTAAAAAAGGGACCATACCGAACAACAACATCATCTCTTTAACATATGTGCCAAATCTGCACACAAAATATATCCTGATTACCAAAACTATTGCTTGATTATAACTTTCTTTATCCTATCCCTAAGTTGTGAAGCAAATTAATTTATAGAGGTCTAAATATAAAGTGGAAGCCCAGCTACCTTGATCACCTTACGCCCAAGGATTTTATATACATCACTATAATCAGATTGACTCTACACTAACTAACACTCTTGAGTTCTGACTCTCGACTTCTGACTCTTGACTCACATTCCGCCCAGAATCATGCAGTCAACACCTGATTCTCTGCAATCTTCTCAATGCTATTTTCTTATATATCTTTCCAACTTACTTTTATACCATTCCAACTTTTTCGCTCCTTGAAAAAACTTCCTTCATCCATTATTTATTATGTCTCCTTTCCAGACCCCCTCGCTATGCTTGTTGCAGCTATACCCAAGCTTACTTAACAGAACACCAAAATGCCAACTAAACAGTTTGTAAAATTAATGAAAAAGAGTTTAAAATGAACACTTGAGGGGAAAAAATTGCTGCTTCACACTTGTATCTCGAAGAGGACTCGTTTCAGCGCCACAACAATGAGCAGTCAAAATTGTTACAAATGCTACGCTCACCGCTCGTTGGCATTGCAGTAAGTTAATATGCTAGCTGCCACATCATTATTTATATTGTGCTGACATTTGCCCAGAACAAACTACCGCCAACCCCCTCCACCACCTACGAACACTGTCAACCCAGGCACATTTGAATGCAGCGAGCAAAGAGCAATGCCGTGGAGCTCACTTTGCCAGTTGACTTAATTCACGCGCAATTAATAAGGCATTAGTGCAACAGCACACAGCAACAACGACAACGACAACAACAACGACAAAAACAACAACAACGCTAACAACACCACCTACACCAGCAGAAGCAGCAACAACAATTGCAACAACAATTTTATAGCAAAATAATTATGACAAATTACTTGACAACTGCTGCGGGCGGCAGTGTGGATTGTGGGTTGTTGGCTGTGGGTGTGCTGGATGGACAGTTTGGGGTGGGGCCGGCTTAGGTGGCTTGGGTTTGGTTGGGCTTTTAAGTGCTCGTACCTAGTCATAAGTTAGAAGTGGCGCTCGTACTCACCTGGCAGCATGATTAATAAAGCAAATCCGAATGTAAGCCACGTGACAGCAGCTGTTGGGGTTTGTAGGAAACTCATTATTACCACAACCAAGTTCATTATTTTTAATTTTTAATGTTTCATTTAAATTTTATCCTATTCGAGTTTGAATTTTTTTTCTTTTTTGTTTTAATTTTTTAGTATTAAATTGTATTTTTTATTTTAATATGGTTTTATTCAATTAATTAGTTGTATATTTAATTTCTTTTATAAATGTTTTCCTACTAAATTTATGTTTTTTATGTTGATTTTTATTTCAATTTTTTTGTTAATTTCTTTTGGTTTTTTTTTTAATTTTTATGTTAATTTTTTATTGTTTTATTTGTTACTTTTATATTTATTTTGTTTTTTTATTAAATTTTTTTTATATATTTGTTTATTGTTTGAGTTTAATTACGTTAAAAATTATTGCTCTTTTATCTCTTATTAATTTTTTAAATATTATTTTAACTATTCAGCATTTTTGTAGTGTTTTTTTTTAACTCTAATTTATTATATTTTTTATGTTGCGCGGAGTTGCCATAAAATATTTGTTTCTTTACGTTGTCGTTTTTGCTGCTCTTCAGTTGATTTAGTGATCGAGTTCAGTTGCGAATTGGAGACCTGCTAGATACACTCTGCACCATGTCGTCGGTGGCATTTGCAATAGTTCAAATGTGCCTGTTCGCAACTCATTCAACATGAAACAGCATTCCACATCAATTGAGAGTCACTTGCTCTCTGAACACACAAAACTTTGGCTGGTTATGTTTTTGGTTTTATGAAGTACGCTTAGTCTTATCCTGATTCTGAGCCTGCTGCTGCCAGTGCTGATGTACCTTGCCCAGCCGTGATAAGTGCTGCTGATGGTGTTGGCAACTGTTTCGCTGCTTGCGTTTGGGTGCCAACCCAAGCCTGGGCATTTATCAGAAAGAGCGCTTGATAACTTCTGCAAATGTTGTGCGCGCCGCTTGGTGGGCAGGGTCATTGACCAACGCCAGCCAACGCCATAAGCGGTTGTTGCCACCGACAATAGGAATCGTGGTACCACTGATGCAACCACATTGAACGATTGTTTCCTCCTGCCGGAAAATGATATTTTTAAGGCAAACTTTTAACTCATCGACATCGACAACAGCGCTGAAGTCGAAGTTTCTTGCACTTTGCGGTTGCTGCTTCCTGCGCCTCTCCGTCGCCGCTTCCCAGCCTCGCTGCTGCTCGAGTGTTTTCGTCTGTTTTGCAGTTTACTTTGCAAGTGTTTACCGTGTTCTTGCGCCCCCCTTTTTGTGCACAATTACCTCAGACTCTCTGGAAATGCTGTTCTGGCGCTGAGTGTTTTGATACCTTTCCAGCGAATTTTGCTTTGTGGATTGTTGCTGTATTTTTCAGTGTCTGCTTTTGGGCGCTGTTGCTTATGCAGTCGTTAAACAGGCGAACGGGCGATTTGTATGCGTGCGAGTGTGTGTTTACGTATGCTTTTGTTCTAAGGATATGTTTATGCTCAACAATTTTTGTTTACGAAAACAACAACAACAACAACAATGGTTTATTGTGGTGCATTTTATGAGTTGTTTTTATTTGATGCATGTTTATTTTATTGTTATTTTCAATGCTTCTCATACATGTTCGCAGGCATATATTGGCACATTGTCGAATGAATATTTTAGCGTATGGGCGCTCATTTTTAAACCCTTGTAATTAGTTGCAAATTACGTTAGTGCATATTTAAATTGTTTATATAAATACTTAAATATACATATATGTATATGTGTGTGTGGGTGTGTATACTTTTTATTCAATTTAAATTAAATTGCCGCATTTTGTTTGATGAAAATTTGTATCGTTTTCATTAAAAATTCTATTAAATGTTCATTTATATTTTGTTTGCATTTATGCTAAAGCGTTGTGTTAAATTCATTATGCTGTGCATGCTTCATTGGCGTGGCAATAATTTCACAATCTCGGTTGAACCTGAAATGGTAGCAAATAAATATCATTATAGTTATTTCTCTGTTAATAATTTACGAGCGGCAAATACCTGCAAACAATTAGCAATAATGTAGAGGGAGCCATTTAGGATTTATTGGAATGGTTCGCATGCAAAATATTTGAAATACATTATGAATTTATTAGCAATAAACCGACTCCAGTTCAATTTATTACATAACGGAGCAATTGATCATTTAGTGTGCTGATAAGTATGAAAACATAATAAATGTTTATGAAAAGGACTCATAAAGGGTTGTGATGAAGTATGTAGTGGCCAGCAGTGCTGATGCAAGTGGCTTGCAATAGGGGAACTTAACTTAAATGGTATGGAATTGTTCAAGAAGTAAGCACCGGTATGGAAATGAGAGTCAAAGGGATACTATGTTAAAGGGATACTATGCTAAGTGATGCAAACTCCGAGTAAGGAAGTAAAGGTATATGGCAATTTGCTTCTTTGCCATAGAAAAACGCAGATGTCTCCCTCGCATTGCAATGTAAACTGAGCGATTGTGTTTACCTCTGAGTGTAGATCCCTTGTAGAGTTTGTTCAACAAAAGAGAATCGTTAATAAGTCATAGTTAATATGTACTGTGTAATGTGTAATAGCCTAAGGTCAGAGTGACACATACGAGTTAGTACAATAGGTCCTTATGTCCCCGGTGCTAGTACTCCCTGAAATAATAAATCAAAATCTAATATGTACATAAAACTATCTCCTTTACACATTGCGATTATTTATTATTATACAGTTTTTCCACGGTAATTTATAGCTAAAATCTACATATAACTATCTCTTTCGCACAATGCGATTATTTGTTTACATAGCTACGGCGCCAATATCACACCAGATCAGTATTACGCAATACTTCATTAAGAAAGGACATTTGAGGAAATGAGTTCCTTATAAGCGAAACGAAATGAGGCCATTTTTTCATGCACACATCCGAAAGGACCGAAAATGTTGTTGGATCCTCCCGTAGCTAAAACAATTAAGCAATCGGAATACTTGCTTAGGAAGTGGATGAAGTGGTACGATGAAGCAAAAAACTTGGACAACCTTGCGAATCCAGGACAACGTCCTACTGGCATTCAAGTAATAATTTAAATAAAGATATTTTATACTTTCCAAGTTATAGTCGTTTTTCTCTTATTGAACAGACTATACATTACAGATTTCTTAAGGAAAAGAGTAATTTTATCTATGGCCTGGAATCAGTTGACGGTGATCTTTCCTCACATCAATACCAGCTATCAGGCAATCTTCTTGAATCTCAGGTATGCAAAGAGATATTTGTATATATTAAAAGGTATAAGTGTATATAAGGAGGTATATGTGTATATCTAAGGATATATAAGTTTATTTAAGCAGGTATACGTGTATATAAGGAAGTAAAAGTGTATATCTAAGGTGGTATAAGTGTATATAAAAAGGTATACGTGTATATAAGGAGATATGAGTGTATATAAGGGGGTATATGTGGATATCTCAGAAGTATAAGTATATATAAAAAGCTATACGTGTATATAGAGAGGTATATTTGTATATCTAAGGAGGTATAAGTGTATTTAAGGAGATATATGTGTTTATATGAAGGTATAAGAGTATTTATGGAGGCATATTTGTATATCTAAGGAGGTATAAGTGTATTTAAGGAGATATATGTGTTTATAAGAAGGTATAAGAGTATTTATGGAGGTATATTTATATATCTAGGGAGGTATAAGTGTATTTAAGGAGATATATGTGTTTATATGGAGGTATAAGAGTATAGATGGAGGTATATTTATATATCTAAGGAGGTAGAAGTGTATTTCCGGAGGTACGAATGTGTATACTCGTAAATAGGTATAAATGTATATCAGAAGCTATGAATGGAGGTATACATATATATAAAAAGGTATAAGTGTATATAAGGCAGTATAAGTGTATTTAAGGAGGTATAAGAGTATATAAAAAGGTATACGTGAATATAAAAAGGAATAAGTGTAAATAAGGAGGTATAAGTGCATATTATGAGGTATAAGCGTATATAAGTAGGTATAAGTGTATATAAGGAGGTATATGTGTATATAAGAAGATATAAATGTATATAAGGAGGTGTAAATTTATCTAAAGAGGTATAGGAATCGAGTGCAACATTCATCCGGCAGAATAAAGTGATTTTGCAGCTGTTCCAGCAGAATCCCACCCTATTTTGTAGGAAGCTAAGGAGAAACTTAAAAAAGGAACTCACATTGGTCTCAATATAGTCAGGGAGCGCCTACACAAATTAAAGGACAAATTTGGTTCTGCAACCTCGGCACCATTGATTACGGTACATCACATAAAAATCCAAAAGACCGGGGCAAGTGAAAACAACAATCCCGATTGGTCGAATGTGGTCTTTACTAACGAATCAGATTTTTGGGCACGTGTTCCGTTGAAGCATCCCCGCTTAATCAGCAATAAACAATTTATACAACGCACCATCAAACAACCTGTAAAAGTTAATCTCTTGGGATGCTTCTAAGAATGCGGTTTTGGACTTTGCTTCTTTTCACGGAAAACTTGAATGTAGAATTCGTGATACAAACCTGACCTTTGGACATCAGCCAAGAAGATGTTTGAACACATTAATGAAAATTGGGTTCCACAAGAAGACAATGACCCAAAATGTCGGAATCATTTCTGCCACTCGTGGCAGGGGTCACAATGGCATCATCACAATGTATTACCACTCACAGTCTCCAGATGCCACCACAATAGTAGAAAATGTCTAGGCCATTATGAGAAGCAAGTTTGCAGGAAGCCTGTTTAGCACTCGAAACAGCTCCGCTGAACAATAACAAAATATGAATCTTCCTTACAAAGGAGTATGCTGAAAAACTAATTGCAGGTATGAGAAGATGCGCAGCTATTCTGGATGCTGAGTTTACTTTCCTTTTTGTATATTTCAACTTCCAGCTGATATGACAACATGGTCGTAATAAGTCCTTATAGTGTGTAAGAGGCATAATTGCCTTCTGTTTAATCAGAGGATAATGTATTTTTGTCGACACATCGCTCATAATGCTTAGTATCAGTGTCATATGAGAGAAGTGGACAACATAATTAATCATCTGTGGCATTAGAGAGAAACATATAAACATGGCAAAGCATTTTCCTGTGTACTTGACAGCTTACTTATGGCACTGCAGAGTTGAGAGAAGACATGTGGTCAATGAATTATTATGTTGTTACCATCATATGGAGAGAAGGCATATTTTATGTTTGTATTTCCAAATGAAGTTTAATGAAGGCATTTCAGATGGCGAGAAAATTGGATAGAAAATACAGAGAGTGGCACTCTTTACGATTTATGGAATTTCGTACTAATATAACTTTATCAAAAGGGTAGGACGTGAGCCCCTCCCTAAGGCAGAGAACAGACCAATTCCTACTATCAATTTAGATACATTCCTTCAGACCATAGGTAGGTCAAATGGCTGTAGCCATGGTTCAGTAGCCCAAACGTCCGGTCAAAATGCGATATATTGATGTTCTTGAGATGCTCAATTCCAATTCCATGAATGTTCAATCAAGATTTTAGCAAATCTGTAAAGAATTCACTCCCGGTTTTGGCGGAATCTGCGGTAGTCAGGGATTTCGATTGACCAACATTTTGCTCATCGTTTATCACGACTGTTTTGCAATCACGTATACCACCCATGAACTCTGCCATGGAATGAAAAATCATCACCATAGACTTGATTCATCAATTGAAACGTTTCGGTAAAAGGTTTAACAAGTTTAAAACAAAGGCTTAGTTTAGTTCAAGACTCATTTTTGTACCGATGCCACAGATATGCTATCACTTAAAGCAATAACTCCGCTTATAATAGTCCAAATGGCATGAAATTCTGACAGTACATCAGTGAGGGATCTACCTCTCTGACGCGTGTTGGCTACTCACTAAAAATACCTACTTCCTGTTTACTTTGGAATGCACCTTGTAGTCTAGATAATGTTCTTGTGGACTTCCAAAAAAGATTTTTATTGTGAAAAGATCTGTGCATTTCCTGCTTTCATTGATAGAAGAGCACCTCCAGACTAGTTCGGTAATGTCAGTTTAATTTTTTTCTAATAGAGAAGATGATTCTTGAATATTCAGAATGTGTCATAATACTACGAATAACTTCTTGATGTTTGGTACTCGGAAGCCTCTGAAAAAGTCGCTTTCATCTCATTGATAAATAATGAAACAATTTAACGTCCAAGTTTTGTTTTATCACACTGATCCTCCCCTTGGCCGAAGTGTGTCGTCTGGTCAATTATCCATGTTGCTGATAGCCACTTAAACCTAAAGTGTCTGGAGTTATCGGCATCTTTTATCGATGATTAATACCTCGCCACTGTATAACAAACATTTTATTTGAAGCGGAATTTCTCCTTCACTTCCGCATTTTAATCCAGAATAACCATTCGACAAACCCTTCTAGGAAACCTAACTAGTGCAGTGATAAGCATGTCCAAATTGTAGGTCATGAGTTCATGTCTTACAATGACTCAAACATATTCTCCTACACTTATCTTTATTATCCTTTCGTCTACGAGTTGTAAATCATTTGCTCGCCCACTCAGTCCTTGTGGAGAGCCATAAATTGCAGCAAAAGTTTTAAAGTATTAAAGTTAAACATTGAAAACCCACTCATTTCATTAAGCGAACCAAAATCGCCCTGACCCGTTTGAGACAAATAATGTTGGCTAATTTCGTATACGCAATCTCAATTTTATGCGTCTTATCGCCGACTGCAGTCAAGCGTGGCGCCAAACAGATTGCTTTGAAATTTGCAAACTGTTTGCTCGCTCGCCCCGAAATTGCCTTTGTGCATTTGACTATTGACGTGGGATATTGGAAACGTCGAGATATGATGCGCTAATAAAGGCGAGGAGTGCTGCCCGCCCCGACACGCCAACAAGCTTACGGAGAACAATTGACCCGCTCGCTGCTTGAGAACTTTTTGAATCACTGATATCAGAAGTTATAAGTATTTAAGGGCAACTTTGCCCTCTGCACACACAAAAGTTATTCGCACACAACTGACAAAGCCAACAAAACCCTTTGCCAGGCACCCAGAAGCCGATGCTGAAGCCGAAACCGAAGCAGCAACAAACGGAACCCAAAAATATGTGGAGCTGAAATGAAGCGAATTTGCATATTTTACTTTTATAATTCTGCATTCAAACCACCTCTCCACACTGCCCCCTCCCCCTTCGCTTTTATTTGGTCTCCCATGCAAATTTATCACTCATACATAAAAGAACTGGCAAAGAAAGAAACGAATATCAAATTTTTGTGCTTTTCTTTGCAATATTTTCGGTTGCACACACACACACACTCACTCAGATACAACATAAAAATGAAGTCCTTTCATCAGAAAGGGAACGAGTTGAGTTTTCAATGCGACCGAATTCGGCCCCACACGAAATATCGAAACATGCGACAGAGTGGAAATCCCTTTTGCTGATCCTATTTAGTGCTTATGTTGCAAAGGACAGCCCAAATCACACAATTAAGTGTAAGTAGAATTTTATGTCCTTACAGGAGCACCAACAACAACAGCAACAACAACAGCAGCAACAGCAACAGCACTACCAGCGGCACTGCAGCCTCTGCTATTGATATTAGTCTGGTTGTGGTGGTTGTTGATGTTGTTGTGTTGTGTCTTGTAGCTCTAAATACAATATTTAATGTATGTTCTTTGTTTGTGTAGTGGTATGTGTGTGTATGGGTGTGTGTGAATGTGCCATGTGTGGTATAGCAAGTCCATATTGCCATTTGCATTTGCCAAGAAAAATATCGACTTGAATCGAAAGCCAAAAATTATAAACTGAAACCATATCGAAACATAACAAAATGACTTTTGAGGCTGTCCTACTGGTAGCCTCACACATCCGCACTCACACACAAACACATCTATACTAAAGCCACACATACACATTTACCAGGACGCTCGTACGAATTGTGGCCAGCGGGGAATTGGATAAAGCCACAGATTAAGAGTATTATTAGAGAATGAAGAGATGACATCATGGCACATTGGCATTAATACCATGCTTACATGTCCTTAGAACAGAAAACAAAAATACATTCGAGGGCCACATGTTTAAAAGGATTGCATCATATTGCAACTGATTAACTAATCGTAGAGTTAAAGCATGTTACTGGGATTTGGAATATTAAATCAAACCCAAAAGCTCCCAACAGTTGGAACGCTGACCAAGAATCCAATTGTAACGACATGCGCGTGTTCCTCTGAAAAGCAAGGGAGCATAAGGTTACATTACTGATGTATACTTATGGACATGGCTATAGGCAGGTAGGTAGGTAGGTTTAATTGACCCTTTGTGATACCGCACACAAGTCTCGTACCCTTTCAAAAGTCCAGCCATTTAGAGCTTTTTATGAAGCAGTTGATGGACCTTAATTTTTATTTGGAGTGTCTCCCAGAGAGTCCAAATGGCTATAGGGTATTACAACTGAATTATTCTGCTGCATCTGTTGTAGGAATTATAAATGAGTGGAATATTGAATCTGGTGTGTGGCGACAGCTTTTTAAGTCATCCTTACAGTAGCAGTATCGCCGACTTCCACGACTGTCTTTGCTAAAGGGTTGCGAGTCTTGTGTCCACTGTCCAGTGATTAGTATTGACCTGGTCAGAGTAGAGATTATAACACACGAGCGTCATTTATAGTGTATATATAGAGTGATATTATATTGGCAGTACGTTGATGATCTTTTTCACATTCGTGGAAGAAATATAGCTACAAATGATTTTGATTTCTAGGCAGTCCTTACTCGTCTAACATGGGTCTGGTAATCAAAAAATTATGGTATTAATAATGGAAATGACCTAAATTTGTATAAGCCACTTTATTGGAAGTAGCACAATTTGAAGAATTCAAACAGAACTTAGAACAAAGGAGGAGTATGGAGTAGGAATATGTTTGTCCAATCCACTCCGAACTTAGAGATCAATTGTGCCCCTTTCTTGGATTCAGAGTATTTCTCTGAGTCCGTTTTCCTCTTTAAATTTTAGTATTAAGTCTATTTTGCGGAGTTTTATTTCTTCATCCGGTATTTAATGATTACCCATCACTTGTTTCGCGGTCTCATCTTCGTCTCTGCAATAACTGCAGGATCCATTAGAGTAAATTCCCGGTTTTGTTAGTTGACAATTCAACCAATGATTCTTAGATCATTATTATATGATTCCATATAATATTTGAAATGATTGAGGTTAAAGGTTCCTTTAAGCGATTTTTATTATGATCTCCCAGTATGATTGTCTCATTATAATCTTCTTCTTTGTCTTCCTGAATGAATAAGGAGAAGTTGCCCTTTTCTAAGCCACAAAATGGCTCCGGGCCTACAAGCGGAGAGGCTGCTCCCAGCCTGGCAACTTTGTCCGCCATTTCTTTACCAGAAATTCCCACGGGATCTGAAACCCATCCATACCTAATTCTTTTGGACAAGGAAGCTTAGCTTATCAAGACACTCCATCACCAGTTTTGATGTCACCAGGTAAGAGTTGAGTGTCTTAATTGCTGCCTGGCTATCAGTTAGGAATGCTATCCTTTTGTTCCGTTAGTTACGTTCAAGCATTTACTATTTCTTCTTTTTCTTATCTTCGAGCTGTTCAATGAAGCCTGGTAAAGGCATTCAAATTCTTAGGGATCTGGTCGTGCCTTTCTTGGAGTAGTTCTCTATAGAATTGTCAGATAAACCACTCTTAACATAACATTCAACTTTTGGTGCAACTATTCCACATACAAGAAGACTCACAGTTGGAAAATATTTTTAGAAAATTTTTCCTTGAACAATTTTATCGTGAATGTTATATTGATATCTCCGACAGGTTCATTGATATCTCCGACAGGGTCATTGATATTTCCGACGGGATTTTTTCACCATTTGATTGAAAGATGATAATTGATTTCGACTTCGTGCAAACTGATCAACAAGTCTTTTGATATAGTCATATATAGAGAATAGAAATCTTTTAGTTCACTTCTATTCGTACTTAAAGCAATGTTGAATGAACATAAACGTGAATCGTTCAATGCAAAAAATACTTCCTCTACACCACTCCATATTATCCTAACTCCTTGTTTTCCCCCAATATACTCGTACATTAATCCACACAATCCGACAGCGAACAGCTTAGCCAGCCATGAGATATTGAGGAGTTTAATTGTATTTATATTGCTTTACACAAATCCAATGAAATAAAAAAGAGTCGACCACAATTTTAGAGCATTTGTGCGAGTTAAACACAAGCACATAAATTTGAAATTGCATGCAGGACATGGGCGAGCACACAACAAGCATATCAATGCGTCAATGTTAAGCCATACAAGTTCCTTCCGTCAAGCGGAAACAATTTATCATCTCTCTAGTTGGATACAGATACTTCAATGTGCGTTAAATTTATGAGCCATTTAGCAAGCATTAAACAAGCGCAAGACAAACAACACAAACGACACAACAGGACGTTCAGGACAAGCATAACACAACATAATTGCAAAGGAGCAGCGACATGTCATGTGAGAGCAGCCCTGCTGTTACGTAGCGATAAGAATTAATTTGTTGCTGTTGTTGTTGTTGTTGTGAAGCGGTTGCGGTGTTATCAAACATTCTGAGCGGAGCTATTAAAAACCTTTAACCTACGCCATTCCATTCCATTTGTATCAGTTGCCACTTGAGCAGATCTGCCCTGTACTCGAAGTGTCGGTGAAGTAGCCGCACACACTCACAGGGGCACAGCTACATCAGAGCCACACTTACTACCGCATTAGAGTAAAGTGAAATCCAACAAATTGGTTGTGGGGGAAACTAGGAGGTGAGGCGGTAATGCCATGGTCACACAAGGCCACTTCAAGTGTGAGGAGAAAGGCAGCGAATGGCACGAAAATGGCACAATGTGAACCCGACATCAGTGCAAATGTCAAACCGAAGTGCTGCGGCATTAAAAGCGGAGTGACCAGCGTGAACTGCAACTGGAACTGGAACTGGATGTGGCAACTGCAACTGCCAGGAACAAAGCCAAGGATGCATGCTAAACATGGCAAAAGGCAGAAAAGGCTGATAGAGAGGGAGAGGGGGAGACGGTTATAAAAAGAGATAGAGAGGGAGAGAGAGAGAGAGAGAGAGAGTATACGAACGACATGAAGAAAGTTGGTGTTTATTTATAACTTGAGACATTTATCATTCGGTGTGTTTTAACGTTTAACTGCCAGCAAGGAAAAAAGCGAGGAAATGCAGAGCGCAGCAGCAGCAGGAGCAGCATTCACAGCCGCATACAAATGGCTCAGCAAATGCAAATGAAACAACACAAATACGCGTTACTCTTTGAAGCTGATGATGCTGCTGATGCTGCTGATGCTGATGCAGGTCCTGTTCGTTTCTCTCTTTCTCCGCCTGTGTGGCCCGCTCGCTGCGGCACATAAAATGCGATTTCCAGTGATTTATGCCCACTTGCTGGTGCCGCTGCCCTTAGCGTGGTAGCTGCGGAGTGTCTGGTGAGGTGGCACTGCTGCTGCTGCTACTGCTGCTACTGCTGTGAAGGACAAACGCTGCGCTGGTCGCTGATGATGTGCATTTTATTACGTACAAAAGATCCTTTTATAGCTCATTGCAAGTTGGGATTTTATTTATTTGCAACAAGGCAAACGAAAATAAAATTACAACTTATTTGTGTAAGCGGACATTTATTACGAGTAGCATGCCTCAAATGCAGTCTTTGATCTTCCGCTGATGGCGATGCTGCTGCTGCTGCCAGTTCGTTAAGGTTGGCACAATTTATGGAAGCCAATTTACGAGAGGAATTCATTCTCTTTTTTTTGTGCTGCAGTTAGAGGCAATTTTCATTTAATTTTGACATGACCACACAGACTCATGCTCACAAATACAGACACACACACGCGCAAATACTCGCACACAGTCACAGATAACAGTCAAATCAAATTGTCATGTTGCACTGAGCTCTGGTGTGTCAGCACAAGCTGCAATAACGAAGTTGAAGGGGGCAACTAAACAATCACTTCGTAAGCAAATTTTTATTTATAGTTCTTTTTTTGTTAGCTGGAAGGGTGCAATAACGACGACCAGTTACAACAGCAATGACAACAACACTTGTCGCGCTGTGCACGGTGGCTTAGTGGCAATGGCAGCGATGCGCAATGAGCGGCGAGAGTCGCTGGAGGCCAAACACATATCAACATTGGCGGAGCTCACAGTACTGCGGCCCCTACGAATGAGGTGTGAAGACTTCTTAGTAGAGATTTTTACAAATGAAAAAGACCGGGAAATGGGAAAGCATTTCAAGTTGCATTTTGGCAAAGTAACTTACTTGCGAACAAATATAACAGGACACAAATAATCTGCCACGAAACGTGGGTTTTGGTATTTGACAGAGATTAAGCAAAAATCAGCCCCATGGGCATTCTCCGGGGCAGACAAATGCAACAAAATCAATCCTGACCATTGTGTTGGGAAGATAATGAAGTTTACATTTGGCGGACATGAGATTACACTAAAGATACTCTTAAGATCAGTATCATGTATCAACCCATGTGTCTGAGACCGAAAGGATGAAAAATCATCTTTTATACCGCTTTCACTCAAGCGGAAACAGCAAGTCTGACAAATAAGTTTTAGTCTACTGCAGGGGTGCTACTCACGATTCCACTTCTCTTTCAGTCCTGCTTTGATGCTCATACCATAAGATTTCTTCCGGAAATTACAAAAGACTCGAACGGCCTTTCAAAAAGAATTTTTCTTGAGGTATCCTCTGAACTTCGTATGCACTGTATTCAAGACTGGTAGAAGCGCATATGACATAATATGCAGAATATTCGAATTCTATGGAATAGTTAAACTGGAAATCCTTGAATATATTAATAATGTTTCTAAAGAATCCTTGTTGTCCTGACAAATTTTATTAGATACCTTCAAAATTCCAATTTGTCACCACTATTTCACCACTGGTTATACAAGTAACACTGCATAAACTAAGGAATAAAGGAAGTAGGTATCTAACCATTCCCAGTTTTATATGATTGGTCGATGTGGAGATATACGGATAAGTAAGGTATGTAAAATGTGTGACAAATTCTCGGATCATCGCAATTAGCACTAGTGCCGTGTTTATGACATATCCTCGCGAACCTAAAGATGGTAATATAGTATGAATCACAACCGGAGTTGCGTCTAAATTTAGTTTCGTTTGATAATCTAGAACAATGTCCAAGACTCTCCAGACAAGGACTTCCGAAATATTTGATTCTCTTGCAAGCGAGCGCTGGGCAATCACAAAAAAGTGGAAGACAATTTCTATCTCTTGTGGGCCTTTGCAGCTCCTGTGGGTCTCTGCACCTCCTGTGGGTCTCTGCAGTTCCAGTGGGTATTTGCAGCTCTTGTGGATCTTTACAGCTCCTGTGGGTCGCTGCAACTCCTGTGGGTATTTGCAGCTCCTGTGGGTCCTTCCAGCTCCTGTGGGTCTTTGCAGCTCCTGTCGATCGCTGCAGCTCAATGTTCATTGAACGCAACTCCCATTTTTCAGCTGCTGACAGCTATACAATTGTTAATAAATATGATTCATTCTTCTTACACTATAATTAGGCCACTTCATTCTCGAAATGGAGCATGTCGCAGTGTTTTTCCACATCTCCTAGGGGCTCCGCAAGGCTCAAGGAGAAACTGATTATATATAATTCCCTTAGCAATGATTAAGGGGGTGCCCACGTCCATGTAGGAAAACACTTTATCGGTGTCCGATGAGCCTCTGAGCGTCTTCGTGCTAGCTCGTCGGCCCACCCGTTGCCTTCGCTATTCCTGTATCTCCAATTCGGATATATCTTCCAGCTGTGTAGCTCTAAATTTGTCTAGAATTCTTGCAGTTTTATTTCCATGCAAAGAGGCCAAAATTATATTGAATTATAGGGGCTAGCACAATAGGTCATTCCGGGCCGCGGTGCTTGTATTCCCTGATATAAAATACAAATACAAGGCAAA
This sequence comes from Clusia tigrina, assembly GCA_920105625.2. Lineage (NCBI taxonomy): Eukaryota > Metazoa > Arthropoda > Insecta > Diptera > Clusiidae > Clusia > Clusia tigrina. The sequence continues at coordinate 161,313,710 of OV050033.1, read as the reverse complement.
GCAGGCGTCGATTCTGCATAATCTCACTCAACATTCATTCTGATCTTGTTGTCGGAATTCTAAAGGACCCAAGAAGTTCTCAGAAAATCCTTTTCAATTTTTTCATCTTACTTAGTATGGGGCTGAACTGGGTTTCTGCGAGGTGACGCAGTACTGTGAAGCAGGGCACTCCAAACGCCCTGTCTCTGGGGTGACGACAAAGAGTTCGTGTTTGCGGTGTTGTGCCGTGCTTTGCTATTTTTACTGCAATTCCATGTGTGTTAGTGTGTTATGTATGTAAGTATATGTGAGTGTGCAGTGTGAATTGCCACTTTGCATTGCAAATCAATGCAATTTTATATGAAACAAAGGCAGAATAAAGGGAATAAAACATGAAAATATAAAAATAGAAATTTTAATGGTATTTTGCATTTAATTGCATGGAGTTGAATATTTTTTGTTTACACACTTTTTCATTCGCTTTATTTTGTTTTTTGCTGGCTTGACTTGTCACAATTTTAATTGGAGTTTATGGGCAAATGCCATAATTACCAACGTAAATGGTGGCAACAAAAAATTCCACGTTTGACAGTTTCCATTTCAATTAAATTAAGTGCAGTTGCGTCCGCTTTCCACCCAATTTGCTACTTTATGGTTTGTTGTGTAACTCCATAATTTCCCCTCATCCCAATTTTTCAGCTTCCTGCTGTGCCTGTGCCTGTGCCAGTGCCAGTGCCAGTAACAGGGTCTGCGCCTGGTAGGCTCACATAAATAGTCCTTCGGCCATTAACTCCGTTTATGTGTTAAGGTCCATTGATTTTGTATGGTGCTGGCTTGCAATGACTTATTTAAAGCGTCTTCTTGTTTGTTCCTGGGCCAACGGCGTCTCTGTTTCCTGTTTGCGTAACACATGTTGTGAAGTGACTTAATTTTGGACCGAGGCTCAATCACGGAAGCGGCAGCACTAATAAAAAACCAATTATGGCAGTGACTTTTTGTTTGTTCCTTTCATTAATATGATTATTATTATTATGGTGAACCAGTGCAGGAGGAATATCGAGCAGCTGAGAGGGATCTGCTACTAAATTGGGTTTGGGCCAATCGTTTAGTTTTCACCATATGCTTCTCATCTGTTTCTATAATTATGATTATAGATATATTATTATATATCAATATATCCTATTATTTCTTATATATTGCCATGAAGATTTGAATCCAGGTCTTCCAGGCGATTTTTAGTTCTGGACTTCGTATGGATAGACCCAGTTCATAGGTATGGTAGAAGCAGTTCATGCTCATTTGCTTGTTTTTTTATTTGTCTTTATTTTGCCTGTCACTTTCATTTGTTCCGCTTTCCACGAGAGGATTTCATTACTTGCTTGGCCGGAACACAATACGAATTTTCTGGAACACAATACGAATTTTCTTTATGAGTATGAAACACTCTACGGGAGCGGTGATTCCAGAATAATTGCACTTTTGAATAAGATTTTGAGTTCTGTTGACTTTGCGGGACCGTTTTATAAAATCAATATGCAACGCTATTAATAACTTCAATTATTTGTCATGTTCAATTAAGTTTTTGTCATGTTTACTGTCATCTTTTCAAGTCTTGTTTACAAACTTCCAGTTTTTAGTTATCCTGGGAACTGCTGTTCAGGATCAAAACATCTTCAACTGGGAAACATTTGTATAAATCATGCTTCATATCTATGAAACCTACTGGAAGAGTGTTTCGTACTACTATTGTACAAGAGGACAAAAGGAGCGACTTTGGATTTTCAACCAAGTAAACATGAATCTGAGCATAATTGCACTTACGAATAAGAAATCGAGAATCACCTCCGAAACTGTTTGTTGGCGCGCCCATGGCAGGCCATTATTTTCGTTGCCTCAAGATTGCTATGGTGAGGTATCTAGCAAATTTTGATTGAGTTTTCGAATAGTTCTGATGGGTCTCTAACAGTTGAAATACAAGTTTCCAGCATCACAAACTTGAGACAATGGCAATAAAGAACTACTGATAGAAGCTCAGCTTATTACTGAAAAGTTTAGTTTGTCAGACAAAATTCAAACTGCCGTGATGCTTGATTTGGGGCCGTCAGATACTTCTGCCACCACTGTTTATATTAAATAGTTTTGCGTGGAAACTTGCTGAGAATCTACTTATGCCAAGAGAGAATACCATGTATGGCAATGTCATGAAACATCCCATATATGCCAATGCTAACTTTCAATAACCCGTTTGTCAAGAAAGAAGAGATCTGCTAATAGAGGACATTTGTGATGACATACGATCAAAGTTTCATATGAGGGAACGATAACTAATTAGGTATTAAGGAAGTAGTGGCCTGGAAGCTGGTCATCCAGTACACTGATCTTGTACTTTTGCAATATGACTCCACTCATAACAAGGAGAAACAGGCTCGTTAAGCCCTGTAAACACAATTTCTTTAAGCTATTTAAATCTTAACGCAATAAAAGCTCAGCTAGAGACAGTATAATGTCGCTGAGTAATTTTCAGAAGCACTCCCTCAGTGAGCTGATTGTGAACGTAATCAGCTTAGTCCTTCATAAGCAGTGTATCAACAAATACTCAATAAATTTAAGTGGTAACCAAACCTTAGCTTAGGTTAGACTGGCCGTGAAGGCCACACAAAGACCTGCAAGGTACTTTGCGTTGTCAGATGGACATCCATTTAAGATCTGTAGTATAGATCGTTAAACAGAGAGGCGCTCTTAGCAAATCTTAAGAGCGTAAATATCCATAATTGTGCTACCTCTTCTAGTCCTGCGAACCAGGGGGCTCCCAGATTTGTTAAGCGCTTTTTCGATATTGCGGGGCATAGGCATAGTAGACGCTCGAAACTTTTTCGAACCTTAAAGGACTTAAAATTCATTCATTTCTGACCAAGATAGGGCATATAATGGGTCTAGGAAAAAGTTCGTGGCGTTTTTTTAGCAAAATTCAACTGGTCTTCTTATAGTCTGGAAATAAATTTATTTAAACTAAATATGCTGCACTATTATCGACAATGTTTTGCCACTTTTCGGGTAGAGCCATGATGCTATCGAGGAAGAACTTCTGTGGTTTCTATATAACAGAAACACCATGCCATACTTGAGGCCTACATTTCAAGGACCAAATCGAAGACTGAAGTTAGAAGGCTTAGTATGACAATTAGACACGCAAAGTGGAGACCCCTCTAAAGGTGGGAGTGTGATTTATTACAACATGAATTCTAATTTTAAAATGCGGTCTTTGTCAGACCTAAAAACTGGTCTCACCTTCGCCGCACCAACTTCACACACCGCCTGGGACACAAACTTCTCAAACAAAAAATTCCTGTAAATTATGAATAAAACTCCACCTGGGCTGAACATATTTATAAACTGCTTAGAGCGGAAGTACTCGTAAGTTTGGCAAGAACACTTGCTTAAAATTGCGCGACGCCAGCGAGGGGATTGGACTCAACTTCCCACATGGCTGCCGCCATGTAAGCTCATCCCTTCATGCAAGCATTCGAATATAAAAACAGCGCTGGACTGAGGCGAACAGAAGGGACATTTGTACATATTAAAGTGTCGTTTGGGAGATTTTTTCGAAATGAGCCTCGACAGCCCAATGCAAAACTACGTCCAAAAGAAACACAAAGCGCAGCATAGAGTCCATAAAAAGTAGCGGACGCACAAAGTGGAGCATAAAGTTTGTTTATTATGCTGCTGCTGCTGCTGCTGCTGCTGTTGCTGTTGCTGAGTGCCTTACTGTGCCAACTGCAGAGCGATCGGGCAGCAACTTGCCCACCCAACGACTGCAGGAACAAAACCAGCCACAGTAGGAAAACACAAAGCGCAACTTTGATGACGTGGCCACTCGAGAATTACGCTTGCAATGGCCACAAAAACGCGTGCAATCCTTTTTACAGCATCTTTCCGCGCTGAGCATTAGCGTGTATCCTCGCTCGCTGGCTGCCAAAGTAAAAAGTGCCCTAAACCACCTGAACTTAACTGGCTCTGGCTCTGGCGGTAATTCGCCGCTGCAACACTTGAGCAGAATGGCACAAAATAAAGCGTCGAAAAACACACCAAAAAATCTTCGTTTTTTCCCATTTTGTTGGCCACTATTTTAAGTGTCCTTTTTTGCACTTTGCATATAAATTTTCACTTTTCACTTTTTATCGCGCTTATGAAATTTTTAAACCATTTGCAAAAAAGCAGCAAAAATGTGACCAACAAAACAGAAACGAAAGAGCAAAAAAATGCCTCTCAAATACGCATTGAAATGAAATTTTGTGCATTGACCTTTTTCCAAACGAGTGCGTAAGGAGCAGGCAGGCTCCCTCACTCACACACACGACCGCTTGTGGCTCATTTCTTTTAGATTTGCTTCACGCCGCATTTGCTGCCGTTGAATGCCGATTCTTACGCATGCGATGGAAATTATTGACGCTGACTGCCAGTGTTGCACAGCGCAAATAATTCAGCTTGAAAATTGGGTTAGATCTGGCTCTTGCTTGGCCGATTGGCCTACCCGTCGACCTGTGAACCGCTACCCAAAGTTCCGCACACTTTCATATCCTGCACGGCCTGCTCCATGTGTGTATGTGCGTGGACTCTATTGAACACGAATCTCTTTTTTTATAACTGAATGAAGGAGAAAAACTAAATAAAGCATAAATATTTCAACAACACATACGCTGGCTGTGCCGCTCTGCCATTCGATCCAATCCAACAAGCATTAAAAAATGTCAAGGACTCTCACACATTTACTTTTGGTGCTGCTCGACTGGGATTGCTTTTCGCTGGGGTTTGTAATTGTGCGGCGCGCATTTGGGGCTTCATCTGCGCGCTCTGGGCTGCGGGCTCTGGGCTCTGGGCTGTGGGCTGTGGGATTTGGGCCTTTGCCGTTTGCTGTTGTTCAATTTCACAGGACATCAAAAAGGGTTCATGTGAGTGTTGTGCACACTCGCACGCTGCTAATCGCTGCAGTGGCAGGCTTTGCTCGCTCTATTTGCCACACTTTAGATTGTCATAAGGTCAGCGAGGTACGAGTACAGTTGAAAGTGGATTTTATTTTTAAGTTACCGCCAAATTTTTTCCTCCTTCTTCCCCCCTTTCCGCCCGCGTGTGTGAGATTTTTCCTATTATTTCTGCTTTTTTGTGGAATATTTTTTCCTGCCTTTGTTTTGATATTGGCTCGTTCTACGTTTGTTGATTCATTTTATTTGCTGTGACGTTTTTTCGTTGCTTGCTTTGCGATGTTGTCGGTATTGTTGTTGGTGTTGTCGGTGTTGGTGTTGTTGTCGCTCTTGTCGGCATTGTTGTTGTTGTTGTTGTTGTCGATGCTGCCGTTGTTGTTGGTGTTGTTTGTTGTACTCGTATTTATCTTTGGATTTGTAGAAAATTTATCGTTGCGATTTTTAAATGATTTATGATTTAAGAAGATTTAGTGGAGTCCTTTTTCCTTTATAAATGGTTGTGCTTCATTAGCATGGAATTTTATTTGTTTTTATGTGCATTGCCGAGGTTGTTGCATAGAAATTCTGCTGGATTGGCATACATAGCCTTATAAAATATTATCAAACTCGCACAAAGAAGAGAATATGTATATTTAGAAGAAACAATACAGTTTTTGTCTGTGTTCACCGTAGCTGCGCGTCGTTAATTTTGCATTCATTTATTATGGCAGATTGACTGCTTACATACCCAAAAATTTTTCTTTCCTTTATCTTGAAGAGAAATTTAATGGACTATTGCATGATGACTGGCTGCTGCCACCGTTGGTATCGCTTGGAAAAGTGACACTGACAGTTCCATGGCGTTGTTCTCAATAATGAAATTAATCTAAGCACACAATACAACCTGATATATATGCAGGACATTTTAACAGTTGCTCAGAGAGTTCTAAGTTCACAGAAAAATTCACTCTCCTGAATTCAATCAGCAATCAAAGAAGTGATCTTCTCCTTTTATGGCGCTACAACCTTTATCGGTCTAGGCCGCCTCAATAAAGCTCAACAACAAATGATCAGTGATAGTAAATTGACCATCGGTGAAGCTACTTTGATTACTAGAACTGAATTAAGTGAGTTGTTGAGTTCTTTACAAATATTATTTCAGAGCTACTGTCCATGGAAAATCAATGCAAAGTCACAAAAAGTCACTACCATCGGAAATTACCTTCAGAGAAACCCAAGTTACGAAGTAAAAAAATACAAAGTTGCAGATCGAAGAGTTTCTTACCGAATATGTTTCTCCACAAATCTTTGAGACTTTTTCTAAGCAATTTTCTTTGATGGCACTAAACACATAATTTGAATGGAGCTCGCTTCCATAATGGATATGAAAATCATAGATTATACAACATAAAGGAATTCATAGAATATGAGGGAATTCACAGAACATGAGGGAATTCATAAATCGATATGTTATAAAAACGAATTAAGACTGACGACATTCAAAACGATCTGAAGATGTTTCATTCAAACTAAGCCAGAATTATAATCATAATTACTTCAAGAATCGGTTGAGGTCATTAACTGGTATGCCAACTGTGGGTAGGTAGGTAAAGCGTCCACCAGAAGGGCGCACTTAGGCCATCATTGAGCCCGTTGATACCTCATGAGACACAAGACCCATACTAATGGTAAGTATGGAATGCAATAATATAGATGTGAAATCAAACAAATCGATATATTAAATCACAACCATTTGAAAAATCCTTTCAGATCATTAATTTGTACGCTTGTATAAAGGATAGGATGCTCTCTTAGCAATCTGAAGATATTTAATAGAAACCAAGCCACAAATATAATCAGAACTCTTACAAGATCCATATCGGGTCAATAATAGATATACCAATGGTATGGATGAAAACACTCCGAACGATCTGAAGATGTTTAATTCAATCAAATATGAAATTATATTACTAACTAGTTTAGGAATCCTTTTAGATAATTAACTGGGACATCAGTGGTAAGATTGGAACACACTGTTATCGATCCGAAATAAAACGAAACTGGAAATATAATGACAAATATTTCCAGAATACTTTCATGTCATTGACTTGGGTCACCAGTGGAAAGGATAGGATCATCTCGCAGCGATCAGAAGAAGTTTAATACAAGCAATTATGGAATTATAATCATGACTCTTTTAAGAACCGTTTAGGGTCAGTAATTGCTATACCAACGATAAGGATAGGATATTCTTTTAGAGATCCGAAGATTTTTATTAGAAGTAAATATAGAATTATATTAATAATGAATTCAGGAATCGTTTAGATAATTGACTGGTACATCAATGGTAAGGATGGGACCACTCGTATCGATCTGTAATCAAACAAAACTGGAAATATCATGGCAACCATTTGAAGAGACCTTTCAGATCATTAATTCATACGCTTGGGTAAAGGATAGGGTACTCTCAAAACAATCTGAAGATGTTTAATACAATGCAAGGAGCAAAATTTATTGAGAAATTTTGCTCCTTACATTGTATTAAACATCTTCAGATCGTTTTAAGAGTACCCTATCCTTTACCCAAGCGTATGAATTTTTAATACAATGCAAGAAGCAAAATTTATTGAGAAATTTTGCTCCTTACATTGTATTAAACATCTTCAGATTGTTTTGAGAGTATCCTACCCTTTACACAAGCGTTTGCTCCAACATAATTCTAATATCACCCCACCATTTTGTGTCATGAAGTTTATTCCAAGTGGATTTCTGCAGTGATATTGTCGGTTGCTTAAGTCGAAGTGGTGGAACCACAACACCACGGTCTTAGCAACAGAGAATGGATATGGAAGAAGTAGACAACAGTTAAGGCACAACAGCACTTCCTGGAGGCCATAAACTGAAGCTGCCCAGGAACTCGGTCTCGTTTGAAGCCAGCATTCGAAGCAGCAACACCGACTAAACACTCAGACATACTACGAAGACACTTAGGACAAGCACACAGACCATTCTGAATTAGTGGATTATAAGATTTATGATCTGAAGGAAAGTCACGAGTATCACCGCAACGAAAAGTAGCCAAGGTTTCGGTATATAAGCATGTGGGGCGACTACTGCTGATGTCTTATAAATGAAACTGTTCTTAAAGGGTAAAACGAAGATTTTTTCCTGATATTCGCTTCTACATTTGTGTCAAATTAACAAAAATGTGTATAGACAGAATTTGGTTCTATGGTACAAGACCATTGCTGAACCACTCATTCCCTTCCCGATGAACAACCTAAATAATGAGTATTAAATATGATCCTATGAAGTGAGGAATAAAGGAAATAAGTAAGCTCCCGCTTAGAAAACCTCCTAATCCGGAATATAAAAAACCTTACTTCGTGAGAAAGTGTCCCAGAAGCTCGGCACTAATAATTATTGATTAAGGATGCATTCTAATTCGCTAACTATTCCTGTCGCTGCTTTCTATACGCCTAATTTTTCTTTGTGGATTTTTATAGGATATTTCAGGACATAAAAATAAATATTCCAATTACAATAAAACCACAAAATGAGAATATACTCGCACCACATTTGAAAGCACGTTTTATCCTTCCATGCAATTTAAATGGTCTCAATTTCATATGTTTTCCCAGGACTCTTCAGAACAACACACAACCGAACACTTAACAATGACTTCAAACGCGACGAACCGACGCAGAGTTACTGAAGCGCTTAACTAGAACCACTGAGGGAGGCCCTTAAACGACAGGTACGAGCACGCCTAAGAAAGTGAACAGTGAAAAAAGGCCGAGCAAAGAGAACTGCTTTTGAAGCAATTGCGGCAATGACCAACTGAGAAGAGGTTTATGCCACACGAAAAGGTGCATAGTGGAAACACCAGATCCAAGTGGAGACTGCGTTCATTCAGCTGCATTAATGCTCAGCGATGAGCGACGAGTTGAGGAGCCTAGAAACGAATTTCCTCAAAGGTGTGCTCCAAATTCAAGCTGCCAGATGAGGGAGTCAAACAAGATGATGATGCGAGTGAAGGCTGCTTCTACTCCAGTTATGCTGTCTTTGCAGAAGAGTGGCAACTTTAACTACACACGCACACTCCATGCATAAACAATCCGCTAAAGTTATAAACTTGTAAACTGGAATTATGCGAAAATGTATTGTTAATGCACGAAAGTACTTTTTAAGTTCGTGGATCATCCCAAAGTTGCAGCAACCGCCAAGCAAACTAAGCAAATTAAAATGCCAAAATGCCAAAATGTCAGCCTGAATTTCATAGTAGAGACGAGCGACTGAGTTAAGTACCTTTCCATAGCGGAGTGGAGTGCCGCATGCGAGTAGACGCGCACCGTTCCACGTTTGTTTCGTTTACAGGCAACCAACCCGGTACAAGTTCAGGCAATGAGCTGTCATTTAGGAGTATAATCAGAGTTCCTTTGGAAATTTCACAGTTTCGAGCAGCAGCAATTTAATTTATTAATATGACCAAATTATATATCGATCAGATGTAAAATATAATCCGATTTATATCACTGCTACTTCCCTGCAAGTAACAATAATGCAGAGCCTGCCCCATAGCCCTTCACTCATATTCTCGTGTATCGAGTTCAGTTCTTACACAGCAAGCTTATCACCGATAAAACAAAGGAACATAATGCTCCTCCAATCTCAATTTTCTGATACACGAGAGCAATGTCAGATTTCAAAAGCTACATACAATTGTAAATGTTTGTGCATATTTGCTTGATATCCTTTTTTAGGCTACTCTTTCTTCAAGCAACTCCTGTGTTAATATTCCACCAACTTCGTCGCATTGTTAATTACTTTTTTGTGTGTTCAAGGCACAAGAATAAAATCCTACAAAGCTCTGAGCACACAGACTGCTCCGCATACAAATGCTGAGGTGTGATATTTAAACGCCTCAAACAGCAACACTCTCAAAACAAGGCACTAAAACCCCTGCAGGAATATTGACTAGTTCTGAGGTGGCGTTAAACTAATTGGATGGGAATTTAAGCATCTATAGAGCAACTCTTCTCAGTGAACAAGCCCGTGGAATTGAACATTTGCATCTTCCTGGAAGCCCCAATTGATTATTTGACGACAACTATTTAACTAGTTTGAAAGAAGAGTATAATGAACTAGTTGCTGATATAGTAAAATTCAAGCTGCTTTAAGGTTATTTGATTAGTAATATGAATCAAATGAAACTGTTTCCCTGATAACTAGTTGAGTATCAGTTCAATTTAAACTGTTTCCTTGATAACTTTTTCAGTATCAGTTGATTTTTAACTGATTCCCTGAAAACTATTTGAGTGTCAGTTCAATTTAAACTCTTTCCTTGTTAACTAGTTCAGTATCAGTTGAATTTCAACTGTTTCCATGATAACTAGTTGAGTGTCAGTTGAATTTAAACTGTTTCCCTGTTAACTAGTTGAGCGTCAGTTCAATTTAAACTGTTTCCTTGATAACTATAAACTGTTCCCTTGATAACTGGTTCAGTATCAGTTGAATTTAAACTGTTTCCCTGATAACTAGTTGAGTGTCAGTTCAATTTAAACTCTTTCCTTGTTAACTAGTTCAGTATCAGTTGAATCTAAATTGTTTCCCTGATAACTAGTCGAGTGTCAGTTCAATTTAAACTGTTTCCCTGATAACTAGTTGAGCGTCAGTTCAATTTAAACTGTTTCCTTGAAAACAATAAACTGTTTCCTTGATAACTAGTTTAGTATCAGTTGAATTTACACTGTTTCCCTGATAACTAGTTGAGTGTCAGTTCAATTTAAACTGTTTCCTTGATAACTAGTTCAGTGTCAGTTTAATTTAAACTGTTTCCCTGATAACTAGTTGAGTGTCAGTTCAATTTAAACTGTTTCCTTGATAACTAGTTCAGTATCAGTTGAATTTAAACTGTTTACCTGATAACTAGTCGAGTGTCAGTTCAATTTAAACTGTTTCCTTGATAACTAGTTCAGTGTCAGTTTAATTTAAACTGTTTCCCTGATAACTAGTTGAGTGTCAGTTCAATTTAAACTGTTTCCTTGATAACTAGTTCAGTGTCAGTTTAATTTAAACTGTTTCCCTGATAACTAGTTGAGTGTTAGTTCAATTTAAACTGTTTCCTTGATAACTAGTTCAGTATCAGTTGAATTTAAACTGTTTACCTGATAACTAGTCGAGTGTCAGTTCAATTTAAACTGTTTCCTTGATAACTAGTTCAGTGTCAGTTTAATTTAAACTGTTTACCTGATAACTAGTATACTGTCAGTTCAATTTAAACTCTTTCCTTGTTAACTAGTTCAGTATCAGTTGAATATAAACTGTTTCCCTGATAACTAGTTGAGTGTCAGTTCAATTTAAACTGTTTCCTTGATAACTAGTTCAGTGTCAGTTGAATTTAAACTGTTTCCCTGATAACTAGTTGAGTGTCAGTTCAATTTAAACTGTTTCCTTGATAACTAGTTCAGTGTCAGTTTAATTTAAACTGTTTCCCTGATAACTAGTTGAGTGTCAGTTCAATTTAAACTGTTTCCTTGATAACTAGTTCAGTGTCAGTTTAATTTAAACTGTTTCCCTGATAACTAGTTGAGTGTCAGTTCAATTTAAACTGCTTCCTTGATAACTAGTTCAGTATCAGTTGAATTTAAACTGTTTCCCTGATAACTAGTTGAGTGTCAGTTCAATTTAAACTGTTTCCTTGATAACTAGTTCAGTATCAGTTGAATTGAATCTAGTTTACACTCTTCTACTAAACTTGGATGTGCGAATGTCTCCTGAAAAGTGACTGATTGAAGCTGGGCTGTATTTTTTACTATACTCGCATAACGCATGCTGAAGTGACCATGGGCTGCCAGAGAGAGAGAGAGAGAGTTGTAGTATGGGGAAGTGGTAGGCCAGTATAGTTTTTAGTGTCGATCTTCAATTTATTGCCGTTTTGATCTATGTTGGAGAAATATATTTGCTCAACTGAACTGAGTCGCAACTACTTTAATTTGGAGGACCGCTTCCCCCACCACGTTGGCTTAACACGCCTTCAGCTATCTTTCCGGGGCAGACAATACAATGAACAATTGGCATATTTTAGTTCATTATTATATTTGTTTTTCTTTAGGAGATTCCATCCGGTATTTCTTTGGCTATCTGTGGGTCTGGACAAATACTCAGACTGTACTCCTACCAACTTACGACCAGTTCAAATCCCACCCATTACTGTGATTCATCATTATCAACATGGCGTACAACCATTTCTGATCATTGCCGCGTTATCAGCCTTCGCCAGTCGTCTCTGCTTCGCGCACGCTGGCGCCAATTGGAAACACCAAGTGCAGCCAGGTCCTCTTGAACTTGGCCCTTCCAACGTAGTGGTGGTCTCCCCCTCCTGCGTCTGCCACCCGGCGGCATCGATTCAAATACTTTTTTCGCCGGAGCACTTTCATCCATTCGCACAACATGTCCCAGCCAGCGCAGCCGCTGTGTTTTAATGCGCTGAACTATATCAATGTCGGCGTAGAGCTCATACAGCTCGTTGTTCCATCTGATTCGATACTCTCCGTAGACGCATATAGGACCATAGATTACGAAATGCTTTTCTCCAGAAATATATTCTCTACGAGTCAAAAGTCTTAGTTGCTGGACAGAGTACACCCAAATCCCTCAAGCCGTAATTCATTATCCTTCAAGACGTAATTCATTATTTATTCAGTATTAATTGATTATATCTTCCAATTATGATGATTCAATTCAAGAATTATTTTCAGGACCTATTTTAAAATTTCACTGCTGGGATTGGGCTACAGTGAATCCGCACACTCCCTCACACGTACGCAAATACACACACACACACAGCCACGCAAGCAGCATCAACCATTGTTGTGCAAATAAACGGCAAAGGAAGCAACAGCTTCTGCGATCGTACATGCGTACCAATGCGGCTGTGCCTGGGGCTGTGACTGTTGCTCGCAACGTCAGAGTTGCGGCTGTTGCTGCCATTGTCGCTGTGATGCTGCTGCTGCTTGCTTGGTATTAGTATTAGTATTGATATTGGAAGTGACTTGCTGCTGATTTTCAATTCATGGCATCACAGGAGACACCATAAGTGCATCAATCAATCATTTCTCCAATGCATAAGTCATCAGTAAACAACACTTTGCTTTTGTTTCTGGGAATGTATCAGTGCGTGCGTGAGTGTATGTGTGTGTTTGTGTATGTGTGTCTGTTTCCTTGTTGGGTGAGAATTTGTGTGCAGAACTGTGGTGTAAAGTTGAACAAATGGCTTTCAAGTGTAATTGTTTCGAATTACCAACAAGAAGAATGCTTAATGGGAGATTTAGTTAAAATCTGCGTTAAATACGAGTAAATAGCTAAATCAAGTATTCCACTCACTTCACTCTCCCTCTGAAGGAGCAATTTGTGCAATTTCAATCGAATTATTGTGTGCCAGGTACGAGTATTTGAATGTGTCCTTCATTAGAGCGGAAATGTTCCTGAGGGGAATTTAAGTATGCAGGATATTGCACCACAGTGATGCATTCAATTAAATGCAGTATGGAGTAGGAGGCTAAAGAACACCACCATATCAAGGCATACCTCAGAGTAAGACTGTTTATTTTTGCTGTGCACTTCAATCTGGAATGGTTTCGGGAGATTCTATAAATACGAGATATCTTTGTGGTTTGTTTGTTATAGAAGTAGCATTATAAAAGGTGGATTCCAAAGTGAACAAGCATTTACAGAACAAGTTCTTTTGGCAATACGTTTTTATTTTATTAAAAAATAGTTCCCTTCCGACTCAAAATAGTTCCCTACCGTTTTGCATGGTCTCAAAGTCGAATGAGTGTTTCAGATCGTCAGCCGGGATGTCCTTCAAGATGTCGGTACAAGCCCTTTGAATGGTTTCTACATTCACAAAGCGCTTTTCTTTCATCGACAAAAGCAATTATCCGAAAATATGAAAGACGAACGGTGCCAATTGAAGCGACTACAGTTCACTTTGCTTCACATCACTTTTCTTAGAGTCCACAGACATAAGCGTCCTTAAGCATAATTTTATTAAATCGAATGTGACACTTCAGTGTCCCTCTCTCTATTTCTGTATCCAAGGCCGATGTTTACTTCTGGACTTAAGTAATATCTTCATGGAGGCTCCAAGAAACCTCAACTTGAAAATTCGATTGCAATCCATTGAAAATGACCTCTGACATCAGTGGAACTACAAGTATAATGGTCCCCAATTTCTGTGTGTGGAAAACTTGTCCATTGTTAGACAACCATCAGCAGAGTAGGACCGCATAAATATCTTCCTTCCTATAAAGTGAAATGCACTTCAACCCTACACTTACTTAGAATCGCCGCACCAATTTGGACTTCAAGGTCTCAACTGCTACCGTCCTACTACTCGTACACACTGCTTGCACATCACTCGTCTTATGTAATGGCAGGTAATGTGAATGTCACATCCAACTGATTTAACAGATTAATTACACTTACTACTTACGAACTGCTTCTCGTAGTCCTTGCGAATCTTAATTGTGTGCTGAGATAAGCAGTCTTAATCAATTAAAAGAGAAGAGCATGCATCTTGGCAATACTTTAACAGAGCAAACTAAACGTAAGACACAAGATGTCGATGTCTGTCCGGTGGCAGACTCAATTATCTGTGGTTAGAGCACTCAGAGTCCAAATTTACAATTGTGGCACATGAGTCGACATCAAACTCCCAATTAAATGAATACTCACAGCAAACGGAGAGTAACAAATACAAATACCACAATAAGAGGCGCCCAGGGGCAAGGATGCAAGGAGTAGATTAAAAATACCGTAGATTCCTTGCAACGCCTCATTTCAGAAAGATGAGAGATATCACAAGAAGCTGCACAATACTTCCGACGAAACTAATTGAATTGCCTTTAATTAATTAATTTAAATTGCCTGAATAAGCGATAAATTTGTGTGTGGGCAACATGCATGCTGAGAAATGAAACTAAAGAAATTCCAACAGACTGTCGTCGTGAAGACTGGCCATGCAGCAACTTTAAGCCAAGTGTTACAAGTGAGGGGGAGAGCAGACTTAAGAACATTTTTCAAATTCAAATTTATTTGAGTATCAGTATTCAAGAATTTGGTTTTCTTGAGTGCGGATGTTGGTGTGTTTGTTAAAGGTAAGCAAAAAGAAAACAAATCCTTTCCCAAATTCGATATCCCAGAGAGAAAACTATCCGACTATCCTCGAAGTCGTGTTTGAGAGGACATTGGCTTTTAAACCGATTAGACAGGTATATATAACATTAGTAGATGAGCTAGAATGATAGAGGAACTAGAGGAAAAAGTCATGAAGCATTTTCTATAATGTCCTTAAATACTGGTGGAAATCATATCAAGCCCTGCCTACGCACTGGCGATCTGATAAACTGATCTAATCTAAGTCCTATATTAGAAAAAATGGATTATGAATGAATTCGTCATTAAAAAGAGCTTCAAAAGTGTGTATACGAGTATTTTGACAAAATAGTAGTTTCGTTATTCATAACTAAACATGGATAAATGTTTAATTGATCATAAAAAGCCATTCCTGATAAGTCCCTTAATGAAAAAACATTACTGGTACGGCTTAATCTAGCAGTACTAAAAGGTGTAAACATCAATCTTTCCAAGGAAGTCAAGCATCTAGGCATCGTTTTTGAGAGGAAGCTCACTTGGAAGACGCTTGTTTAGCTGAAGGTTATTCGGGCACATAAGTTATTTGGGCAGTGCCGTAGAGCATTTGGTAAAACTTGGGGTGTAGCTGGTGTATTTTGGCTGCACTGACCAGGCCAATAATCTTGTATACTGCTGTAGTCTAGTGGCCCGGAACTGAACACAGGCTTCTCCACAACTTGGTGCATAGAAAGTGCTATACTGAAGGTAACGGACTGAGTAATTGAGAAGAAATGGGATGGTAAACAGATTAGAGTCCTTAGTGACGGTTAAACTGGTATGATGTCCCTAAAAATGTTTTAACCACTTTAAAGATTATCCAAGAATTTAAGTGAAGGAGGACCATGATAGGAACCATCTCCTATAAACGCCTGGAAGTCAGGCAATCGTACATTAGGTTCACCGCTCATATGCTGATAACAACTCGCAATCAGGAATGCGAAAATTAGGATAGCAAAATGTAGGAACGAATAGGTTAGGCTAGAGAAAACTGGCTGGCCGTCAAGGCCACACATAGACCTGCAAGGTCCTTTGTGATGCCACATGTATATCCGTTTAAGAGTTGTAGTATAAGTCGTTAAACAGAGAGACAATCTTAGCAGATCTGATGAGCGAAACTGTCCCTAATTGTACGATCTCTTCTAGTCCTTCAAACCAATGGGCTCCCAGATGTGTTAGGACCGTTTTCGATGTTGCGGGGCCAAATGGATATCCGTTTAAGAGTCGTAGTATGGAGTTGAAATACCTCCTTCAATCCCTCAAACCAGGAGGCTCCCAGATGTGACAAGCACGCTTTTGATGTTGCGGGGCTAGACATAGTAGATGCTCCAAATTTTCCCTTCTGCCCTGCTCACACATTTCCTGCATTTATTGTTGTTTGTGAGTCCCCTCCTTTTGGCGAGTACCGTCGTTAGACAGTGACCTGTCAGTATTCTTACTACCGTTCTACAAATCTATCCTCGGAAGTGCCAGTATCAATTTGGAACGAGTGCCAGTATTGATTTGGTCTGAGTGTCGACCGGTTTGCACATGAGCTTTGCGATTTTACATGCGGTAGTACTCCACCTTTCTTCCACCTTTCTCATCATGTCATCTTCAATACGGCTATTGATTATTTTTAGAGGTTTCAGTAAGTAACTCACTTGCTCGTTTGGTAGTAAGATTCCACTTTTAGCAATGGCATTCGCGCTCTCCTTTCCTTATATGTTATTATGCCCTGGCATCCAGTAGATATGTAGCTTCCGGTTGGTGGCCAGTCTATCCATTACTGTCTTGCATTGCATAACATTTCTGGAAGATGAATAGCACGAAGTTATAGCTTTGATCGCACCTGGCTATCTATTTATAAGTGTATTGTAGAGTTCGTAGTTTCTGCTATGCAAGCGAGCTCTGCGGCTTTCCATGCTGCAAACACTTCCGCTTGAAAAATACTGCAGTAGTTCGGTAGACTGAAAGGCTGTCTGATATCAAATTCGGGGCAGTAGACCCCTGCCGAATATAATGGAGCACAAAATATGAGGGTGGACGAAGTATAAAATTCCTCTTGAATTTGAAAATCCCGTCAGGATTGCTTTGAAGCCTGGAATTGTTAACGCATCCATCAAAATGTCCTGACCTGACGAACTTAAAATTGTGTCAAGATTCTAAATTTCAAACATAATTTGAGTGGGGAGTTTCAGCACCTCCAGAAGACATCATACAATTATTCTAAAGCACAGTTTTAGAGGTGTATTCTTTGGACTGGCAGAATAGCCGCCAGATATTGTTCAAAATGGTGCGAAGCAGGGACAAAAGATCATAGAAAATGTGAGTCCTTCCACATATAATTCATTCACCATTTACGCTTGCAATTCGTGAATAAATTCGTAGTATAACCTATGCCAGATTCATGACTAGTATTATTGCTGTGGATCTACGATTAAATCTTCGGCGCTGCATTTGCCATTTTACGCATTCGTTTATTACAGTTATTTTACAGAAAAAGTGCTTCCTCTGACCCTGAATTTTCGAAAAATTTAAAACCACATTCGTAGCCCCCCAATAACTTTGGAATCCTTTTCATATTTCATTTCCGAGCGCCTCATTGCTTCTTTGCATTGATGCCGCCTCGTTATACAAGACAAGTTTTCCTGCCGGGTCTCACCTTCACGCCTTCGACACGTCAAGTGAGGGCGGCTCGGCTGCTGAAGATGACGAATTATTTAAATTTTAATTTTGTTTAAATTACTTTGCTACATAAATAATCCACGACAAGCTGTTTGTGTGTTCAGAGCACACCGCGCTAATTTGGGGTTTTTTCTCCTAAGCTGGTGGTTTCTTTTTGGCAGTATTGTTGTTGTTGTCGTTGTTGCTGATGTTGCTGCTGTTGCTGTTGTTGTTGTGGTGATGCGAATGAATGAGCGCAAATTTTTGCTGACAAATTTCTCAACCCTTTCAAACAAATGAAATTTTAATGAAATTTTGACACTTGCTGCGGTTCGGCGTTGCGTCGTTTAGCATGTTACCATATTAGCCAGCGGTGCATATGTAAAGGAAGGGCCACTTCCGCTTGCAGGAAGCAGCAGCGTGAATGCGAAAAGTGACAACATGACAGACACGTCCTTAACACAGCCTAAATAAACATTTTACAACTCGAAAATGCCATTTATATATATAATCCTTTTTTCCGCCTAATAAAATCCAAAGCCTCTGCCGGAGCCTGTGACTGTGACAGTGGCTGGGCCGCCACTAATACTCCGCCTGGCTCAGTTGTGGCGGCAAGTACCCACTCTTCAGGCAGTTAATAAAAAGCAACAAGCCCGACATACTTTAATTATGTATGTGGCAGACACACATACAGACGTACACACACACATACACAAAGCTACACAAAGATACAAACTGCCACACGCACACGAAACGAAAACAAAAGGAAAGGAGACCAGACCAGGCCAGACCAACCCAACTCAGACCAACTCAGATCGGCACAGACCGCTCGCTCCCTTTCAAGTAAATGAAAATATATTCCTGACAAAAGATGAAAATAGAATGTATATAATAGGATGAGAAAAGGGTTCGTAGGCAAGCAAGCATAACTTGCAAATAAGTAAGGAGTATTTAAAAAGGAACATTTTCTTTACAAACCAGGAACTGCTTAAAAGAAATTGTCTAAAATTTAAACCCGTCTAAAATGGAGGAGAGTGGAAAGTTCAAACGAGCGCCTCCAGCGTACAACGCTTAACTACGCATACCACACTGCCAAACCCACACGCACACTCCCTCCTATACACACAAACATACGCTCTTGTATACAGAACATTCCCATTAAGAACACATTCATTTCCTATTTCCGCTTTACTCGTATATTTAAATTGTAAAAAGCGCGCTCAATTTTCAGGCATACAAAAATACCTAAAAAAAAGTGGGCTAAAAAAGTTATCACGCGTTAATGTACTCGCAGCGGCTGCTTTAAAGTGGAGCATTTTAATTCCGAAGTCGAATTACCAAACAACTTCCGCACTCCCGCCTGTCAGCATTCCTGTAATGTTATTCAATGTAAATATGCTCCCGCACGTACGCAAATTAGTGGTGGAAAATATGAGTGCAGGGTACTTGTCGCTTCGGTTTGTCAGGTACCCGCACTTGTGGCACTCGTTACTTTGGGGGACTCCGAACAATAGCGTACCATATCGAATAGGGTAATAAGTAAGGTCGGTGTGAGATTTGAGACACTGAAGGAAAGCACGTTCTCATGCCCTCAACAAGTAACCCCCGAGCAAAAGGAGTTGTGGTTCATATGTAGGTCTATCTACTTTTGCTCGGGGCTAACATGGTTAAGGCGTAATGTGATTTTGTACAGTGATTCATACATTCTAACTACATATAAACTCCTGTATCCGTATGTACTTATACATTGCCCATCTGGGCTCGTTCCTTAAACAAGTAAAAAGAGTGGCTGTAAATCGAACTATGTTCACTCCAAAGTCAAAACGAGTTTTTCGACCCCTAAATGTGTTCCATAAAGTTTGGTGAAACCTGATGTAAAAGGTCCTTTCGATACATTTCTCTTCTTTTAAATCAAATATCTCATGAACCAAAAAAAAGTGCACTAGAAATTGTAAACAAATATAGGAAATATTTGAGAGAACTGAGCGTCCCCTTCCTGATCCATTACTAGGCACCCCAACAGTTTTTTGTAGGATATGGTCTGAAAATATCTATTTTTCTCTTTGAGAGGAAAGGATTAATTGGTAGTACTCTTGATATCCATACTCGTATACAATTTCAAGTAATACATTCACAATGGGGCAACGGACACATCCATTTTCATTCACACTTTTCTTGTTTCTTATACCGAGAATAGTTCAACAACCAATGCTCTAAACGTATAAAATAACAACAGCCATGCCCATAATACCGCCCACATCTAATCGCACTATTATTTTTTATCACTACATATTTTTTATCATTACATATTTCATCTCTGTTCATGGGATTTGTGACGTTGTTTATCCCAATAGTTAAGGAATCGTCCTTGAATCGTTAAATAACAAAAATAGTCGACAAGTTTACGGTTGGTTTCATACTCATCGCTAAACTGGATAGTAGCGCTAAACTCAATACCAGCGAAATATATATAAGGAAATCAAAAGAGGTCGGAAGTGTTCAGAGAACCGGAAAAAACTTAAAAATTGAACGAGCAAAGAGTTGCGATGGCTTCTTGAGGGACGTAGACGTCCCCATCAGCTATTATTCACATTAAAAAGTGTCCTTAACTAATCACAGTGTCGCGCTACAGTACTCATTGCTCGAAAACGGAGGAAGTGACGAGTCCTGGCGTAACCGCACGTTACTTTTCTGACACCTCTACTCTGTAACTGAACCAACAAACCAAGGCTGAAGTGCGGGCTTCCCTGTAATTCAATTGGACACGCGGCAACAAAGGCCAATGGCAGCGCATAGAATTTGAGAACTTTCACGGTACATACGAGTAAAAGTCAAAATACGCGTGCGAAAGTGTAAATGTGTGTTTGGATTTGCTTGTGTATGTTTGCGTGTGTGTGTGTGCGCGCGTTGTAGGGAAATGGTAATTTCAGCCGCTTTGTATGCTTTCGTGCTTTATTTATAAATGTTGCTCTTTTGTTCTTCGTTTTTTTCCTTCGGTTGCTGCAGTTGTTTGCCTCCTGAAACTTGGTTGGCTTAAATTAAATTTTTAATCGTCATCATTATTTCGGCAATACGCAAACGGAGTCCTTCAATGAATTGCGCGCTGCTGCATTCACGACTTTGTTTAAGCATAATTTATTAGCTTCGCCGAGAAGTTCCTCCACCGTCGCTGCTCCAACTGATGTTGGCAAATTAGTGACAGAATTGTTTTTGCGCCTTGTGCAACTTTTCGGCAGCATTTCTTTTCTGACAGCAATCCTGCCACATAACGGTACATGTCTTTGAATTATTTATACACACATTCGAACGTGCCGTGGCAGGTTGTGGATTACTCATTATTGATTCATTCCAAATGCTACGCTGGGCTTTGTCGCTTTAGCGTCATGGCACTCGGAGACGGCTTCACTAAAATTTAGCGGAGATTTTCTCCCGAACTTCAAAATAATTATTTGATTAAGGAATGTCTGAATGAAAACAGAGGGAAGTAGTTAAGCCGATTATAATAAGGATTATACGAATTGAGTGCTAAAAAAAATATTAAGAAATGTGTCCCAAGGACCACAAGAATTATCAGAAAAAACATAAATTGTCTGTAAAAGAGCGAAACGACGCCCGAAGTTTAAAATTAAGCAAGTGAAAATAATAGTGCGGAGGGAAATAAGTCGAAAAAAGCTCCAGATCACGAGCTTAGCGGAAACAAAACGCTGAAGGAACTACCGCAAAAGGCAATTGTTCACTTTACGCCCACATTAAATAATATCGAAAGATTTAATTACTTTCCAAAGTTTTGGAAATTGTTCGTTATTTTCATGTTCAATAAACCAGGAAAGGACACCACACAAAGAGCGTCATATAGACCAACAAGTCTTCTGTCACCACTCTCCAAGTTCTGCGAAAAAGTATTTTCCCATTAAATTACTCCACTTTTGGAAAAAAGAGAAGTGATCCCTCAACAGCAATTTAGGTTTTGAAAGAAGCACGATACAATAGAGTAGATTCACAGAATATCTCCAGTAATTAGAGACGCTTTGGAGAATAATATCTATTTCTCCGGGATTTTTCTCGATGTTGCCCAAGTGTTTTCTAAGGTATGGCGTGAGGATCTCATCTACAAAATTTAGAACCAACCACCTTCCCGAATATAGTAAAAATGTCAAGTTTTAACCTGGTCCTTGGTCGAAAATTTAAAGTCAAACATAAAACTCATATGACAGGCACCACAGAATCTTAGCTGGATTACCACAGGGGAGTATCCTTGGAACACTTCTATACATTTTATACAAGAGTGATTTCAGAACAGAGGACCAGATGCCTACATCTGCGTTTCCAGATGATATCGCAATTTTATATTCTCATTACAATCGCAACATTTCCTGACAAAAACTAAAGGATCACTGCAGACGTGTAGAAAAATAGTTAATAAAATGGAAAATTAGGGTTAAAGAGTCGAAAAGCGTTCACATAACGTTTAGCTTAAAACACGAAACATGCTCCCCCTTATCTCTAAATGGTGTAATGATCCCTCAAACAAGCGTTGTGAAATATCTTGGCAGTCATTTAGAAAGGCGTGCTTACCAATCTTTATCAAAGTCATTAAATCAAATCCTTTGCAAAGACTATTTAATTGTATAGAAACTAAAATGCCAGTACACCACTCAAACCACGCGCATTGAGATGTAGCGCCGAATTTAAACTGCCATTGAGCTTTTACAAGTGTGAGGAATGCGCCTTACACCACTCCATAGACGCACTTATGTATAAAATACCACTGGAAAAATAGCCATCGAAATGGCTGTGGATAAGCGAGTGAAGCAAATGAGTTGCATAAAAATGCTGTAAATATTTTACGGCGCCTTTTAAGCGTGAACACATCAAATAGCCACAAAACCGAACGATTCGAATATCCTTAGCATAATTTTAAAATCGATCAGTACATTTTTTAATAGCAGCGCTCAAAAATGTTTATTATTGTGACGTACACACAGGTTTTTAGTTGAACTCTTTACTGGCAATTCAGAGTGTCGGAAAATTTTACAAAAAGAGGTTTAATAAATTACCTGTGGAAGGAGAAACTAGTAAAATTCCTTTTCTCCGAGGAAAGTGAAATATTTTTAGAGGAATTAAAGCGTTCAGGGGTACCTCCCTACTCCACTAAAATTGTCTTTTGCTATTGGTAAGTTTTTCATACATTAATTAATTAGTGCTTCAATGAACAGAAACTCGTCAAGAATTTCGGGATGAAAAATTAATACCCCTCACAGTGCGTTGCGTGTACTCAAAATTCCTGGAAGTCATCAACTGAAAGTCCTTTATTATACTACAATGGGCAGGGAATTTCTCAACTAATAAAACTGCTTAAATGGTTGCTTAATGGTATTTTATTAAGAGACCTTCAAGACTTCATTGTGCATCTCCTGAAATCTTCAATTCTATGCAGGAAGTATCCTTAGCCTTAAAAGTGGTGGAAATGAAGTGTTCAGGAAATCATGAGTCATGCATTCATACAATGACTCAGGCATTCATGACTCATCGTATGAATCATTGCCGAAAATTTTAAATCAAATTCATTTAAACAAAGAGAGAACACCGTAATAATGAAATATAATCTGCAGATAATAGCAGGAATTATTGGCCGATACGCGAGGAAGCAAAACTGAACAGAACTGAGGATACTTGTACCTTAGCAACATGTATTAATAGGGCATAAAATATAGAATAATTCAGAATATGTGTGGTATAAGGGCCGCCAACAACAATATTCCAATTGCAATACAAACCAAAAGAGCGGTATCAAAACGGCGCACCTGAGCTAATTGGGTGATGAACTATCGCCGTTGCAACCAACCAGACTCTTGCAGGATTACAAATTCTTCTGTGATATCTTAGTCACAAAGGAAGAACATGTTTGAACAAATGTTATGAATCCTCCCCGGAAAAATATGCTGCAATGTGATTTTGCATAGTTTATGCAAGAGTGGCAAAACTAATAAAATAATACAACGGATTATAATTAGTATCAACTGCAATCTAACTCAAACACATCCCGAAAATTATGCTTTAAATATAAAGCTATTCCCCTATGGCTATTTTCTAACTTAAACTCATCCCGAAAAGTATGCTTTAAAAATAATTCAATTCCCCTACGAAAATTTTCGAATAGATTTCTAAGAAGAATTTTGTAGGACATCATAAAAACACTAAAAAAAAATGTATTTTCCTCTGGAACAACATGTTCAGTTGGAGAAAATAATATTCCTGATTTATTTGGTATTTTAAACAGACACTGAAGCCATGTTCACTCATGATAATCCTCTCGAAATAATCACAGCTACTCAAAAAAAAATGCAATATGAACGAGTTTCCCAAATTACCAGACAAACGAAATGAGAAGCTAATTTTATTTAATTAATAATTATTAGTTTTATTTATTATTTAATCAATAACATTAATTATTTAATTAATAACAAATAATGTCCGTTAAATTACGATATAAAGAAGATAATGGACGGAAAAGTGGTTCACTACACATTTAATCATTGTTCATTACGAAATATTCCACTTAAACTATTCAAGACATTTTTTAGAAGCAATTAAAATAAAATTTTATATACAATTAATAATATTTACATATTTTCGAAACAAAATAAATTGTATACAAATTATTCACTCTTTCATAAGCAGATTTCTTTCTATTAATTCATTCATGACTTCAGCCTCTTTCCTGACATCATATTTCGAAGGACCCTTTGACTCATTCTGACCATTGAACAAATGTGCTACTGATATCAAAGCCTATGGAAAACCGCATATACATGTCACTAAAAAATTCCAGAATCCTCTGCGACATAAGTGGTAAGAAGAGACGACAACATTTTCTACTCTTCAAGGAGCACACACAGAAAATCCTTAAAAAATGCTGCCTGGCTGCAAGCAGTTTGTGTCAATTTTATTGCAACTACTGCCAAATTACAAGCCTAATTGAGCACACAGGCCGGGTCGTAATTAAAGAAACACCCGTAAATAAATTCCTGGCGGGCATATCATTTATCAGTGGGTCTAGTGAGGACTACATGCATTACGCAATTGTGTGCCATGCCAGGCAGAAAGGACGAGTGCCTGTGCAATGAAGGGAGTAATGGGGAAGTTGCTTCCCTTCGCTGCAATGTTGCTAGTGAACTGTTCTTATTGCATTTTCAGCTTAATATACACACGCATACAAACATCCCCCCCATACATACTTGCACACAGGCAACCATACACACATACTTACACACACACTTACACGAGTATCAACAGATTTCGTATTTAATGCGTTTTTCACAGACGTTTATTAATCTGCTTTTGGGCATGAATGCCAAACCAAGTGCTGCGGACATAATATTTAAATCAATACAGTGCACAAGCCCCCTTTGCTACCCCTACACTCTTACCCTCAAATAGAGCCTTCAGCTACAGTGTACACGAGTACGAATTGTAATCCAACAAACAGCAAATATTTTTATTACGATACATAAAAATCAAGCAGCCAAGACAAAAGCGCACAAGCAACCAAATCGACGGAGTAAATAGGCCTGGAAATGGGAATGGAAGTGGTCGAAATTAAAAGGAAAATATTTTTATTGCACATAATGCGCGACGTAAAGGGCTGCCGGGTGTGTACGTCTATTGTTGTGAATTGATTTGCTGTGATTTGATGGCTGCCGCAAACATGAACAATTCTTAATTTCTCCTTGGCAGCGCCAATTGAAGCGTACCATATGCCAAATGAGGGTATCCAATTAGGTTGGGCACGGCCAGAGTCAAAGCAAATGTGTACTCGCCCAAAGGAACACTAAGCATGCTGCTTCATTAGGCACAGCTAGAGTAATTGGAGGCTACTACCTCTGCCCTTCAATAATTCGATGTCATAAAATCGAACGAATGAAAACTGAATCTTGGATCCATGAGATTTCAGAAGTAATCTTCACTTGACATGCCAAGTGACCGATAGAAGCGGAATTTCTCTATAAGAAGTATTTTGAATGGAAGGACTTCGTAAGGTCCCTTATAGAAGTTGAATCAGTAGGCTTTAGAGTTTGAATCAGTGATGCTTAATGGGTTGGGAACGATGTAAAGTAATACCAAGCTTCCCTTACACTATTGTTAGATTATAGTGAGGAGCTTCAACTAAATCCCCCCTCCATTCTGAAACTCCTCCAATACAAGCAATGTTACGGCAACTAAAATAGGTTAAAAAGATCCAAATAGCTTAATTTAGACTTCGATTCTAGATGCTTCATATTTACACTGACGTCATAAAGAGAAGGAATTATAATTGTCTTTAGAGACAGCCTCGGTATAAATACAATGCCTCTCTTAAAGGTCCACTGCAGTGGCTTCGATCAGAACTATCCAAACAGATCCGACTCTATTTTCATAGACAAAGTCCTTTTCTTTTGTCTCCTCGGTATCAAATATTATCAAACATGTTCGTGTTTTCGTATTTGGTTAGGACATAATCCCTCATGTTAACCTGTGACTTCAGCAGACTTAGATTCACAGGACTTCTTACTGAACTCTTAACCAGGCGAGTTTCCCAGAGCATATCTCACTATGCAAAAGCTGACGTAAAATGCGGTCATTGGAATGGAATGACGATATTGTCCAGAAAACATTTGTTTCATTTGAATTAAAAAGCTTCAGGTTGATTTTTCAGGATGCATATCCTTAGCTCAATTTAAATCCATCAAATTGTATCAAATCTCTCAAAAGATGACACTGAAGTCAGACGGAAGTCTCTGCTTCGACAGAACTCAAGCGAAGAAAGTGTCAGTTGGAATATTCTCACATGACTTCTAATGAGGAAGGGTGAATTTAGAAACTGGAATTACTTTTCTCTGCTCCTGTGAGAAAGTGTCACTTGGAATATTCTTACCTGACTTCTAAGTAGGTATTTGGCAGAAGAGGAATTACTTTTCATCTCATTTTGTTTGAAAATGTCAATTGGAATATTCTTACCTGAGTTATAAGAAGGAAGCAGGAATTTAGACGAACACTTTTCACCTGTTTTTCTGAGAAAATGTAAACTAGACTTCTGAGCGAACTGGACTTCTGAGTAGGAAGCAGGAATTTGTCAGAACAGGTGAGAATACTCCAATTCAATTGGAGTATTCTCACCTGACTTCTAAGGAGAAAGCATGAATTTGGAGGAACAGGATATCAATAATCACCTGCTTTTCTGAGAAATTGGTATATTTTCACCTGACTTCTAACTAGGAAGCAGGAATTTAGAGGAAAAGGGAATTACTTTTTACCTTCTTCCTTGTGAAAGTGTCGTTTGGAATACTCCCGTATGACTTCTAGAGGAGGAAGGAAGAATTTTAAATTAACAGAAATTACTTTTTACCTGTTTTGCTGAGAAAATTGAATTGGAATAGTCTCACTTGACTTCTAAAGACACACCAGGAGGTGAAAGCCACATTTCAAGTGGTCATCATTACTCAGTAATATTAGGATGACCAATCTAGGGAATTAATAGATTAATAATCAGTCTTTCTAAAGGGCTGAGATCAATAGAAACAGAGTACTTAACTGCACTTCAGTTACTGTAGGGTTCGTCTCTATTACAGAATGCTGATATATGCTGGTATCACATTCAGTGTGATCCACGCGTAACTTCCTCGAAACTACCCCTTTTCTCTAAACTAACCTAAACTTTTTCTTCAAGGAATGCCGTCAAGAAATTACTACTGATTATGTTCAGCTGCATAGAATTAAAGGATCCAACAGAGAAGTACTCACTGTCGTTCTATTAATATAAACTGACTTGCATCCATCTCTGCCATCCAACTCCATTCTTTTCATTGCCTGCCGTGTCAACTAAATACAGGGTTTTTTAATAACAAAAATACATAAAAATTCCAAATAAACGCTCAACTTCTGTTATTCCAACACGGCGCTGCAACGTAGCATAGTTCGCGGCGCTCTGCAAAAGTTTCCATTTCAATGCATTTGCATTCCGCCACTTCTGACTGGGTCTCGCAGAAGACAAGCAAAATATTTATTTAAAGAATTTGCAACTTTGCTTTTAGTTAAAAGTTGCATTCTGAAAAAATGTTTACTGTGAAATTAGAAATATTTATGAAACTCAAATAGAGCAGGGAAACAACAGTTTACAATTGAAATGCATTTCGCAGAGTTTCACTGTTGAAGTGGTGTGGAAATTGTGGGCTTCAACTCAGGTCTATGCAATAAAGTATATTTTCAAAAAAGATTTTGTTAGATTAGGACAAGAAGAGGATGAATTTTAATTCGCAGGCTCACTGACAACTTCATAGAAATATCCGTCTGGCACAGATTTTCTGAAGTATCTTTTCCAGTAAGTCAATTAAATGTAATGAAACGAAAAACTATGAAGCAATTCCTTTTATAAATAGAAGAAGTTTAAAGGCAGAAATATGCTTCGAACAAGGGAGACTAATCACACCTTTTATCCTGGCAAATTTATGCAAGAGCAGAAAAAGTAAACAAAAAATATCTAAAGCCTCAACTTCGAGTGATTTGTTAAAATTTTACCAAAATCTTAAATATACTCTTATATTTTAAATGGAATATAAAGAGCGGCAGTGGCATGAGAATGCATGAAACCGAGATTAAATTGCTGCCAAGAATAAATGAAAATAGAATTCCAATGGGAATTAGCACTTGGAATAATGTGCTCTGAAGTCTGTGGGGGAAGAAAGTAACATTCGTGCAGTCAGGTTGTGATGACAAGCAAATCACATTTTAGAAGTATTTAATGAATGAGGAAACTACCAGCAAAAGAGGAACCTAACTGAGCAAAATCAGTATTAACAGTGCACTCTGTCAATTTGAAAATGAAGCAAAATTCATGTATGCTGATAGTAAAATAAACGTCGACAACTGGATATAATATTAAATTAACTTTTGCACTTGTGATGGTATTTAAAATATTCTAGGAAACAGATTTGTATATTGTTCTTTCCCATCTACTTCGGCGTTGTTGAGCATAAAGGCGAATAGTAAGTAGCCTTTTTGTTCAACAACGCCGAAATTTTTCCAAGCACACAAATATCCTAAAATACTGATATACCTTAAACTGACCCCTACACATCTTTTAATATTTAAACCACCATTTTTGTCTTTATAAAAATGGTCAAATTTCAATGTGAATTGAATTAACAAAACAACCACTTTTCCTTTTAATATTTATTTAAGTTACACCGATGTAATATATAAAAATGATCGCCCCTTACGAGTATCCCGCTTGCTTAACAATTAATTATTTTAACTTCAATTAATTAAGTTAACTTACTATAAACAAATAAACTTCAAAGTAAAGCAAAAGCATCCCTAAAGGTATGCTTCAAAAATAACGCAAATCTCCTTTTATATGTTCACTTTAAATATTTCAAACCTGTTAAATGGAATTCTTTTTAAAAGCATACTTTTGTGGGCAAAGAGAAATGGGTTAGTAATGGAAACCAATTTTTTTCATGGTTTTCATAGCATAGGGGACTCCTCACATACGTTTCTTAAAAATGCAAATCCGTGTAGAGGGTAGATGCGTTGTATACCGAGGGTTGCATTGATGATGGCATGCAACTGACCCCTGACAACAACCCAGTTCAAACGCAGTGAAAAGTGCGAAGAAGCTAAACTCGAAATTAACAGAAATTCAAACAAACATGAATATATTTCAAAAGAAAAACTTTACTGGAGTGGATCTTAATAGACACAGAGAAGAACGGAAATACACAGAAGTAAAAACAAAGCAATTTTAAAGCTGAGTTAGGTACTTGTTAAGAAATATTTAGAGCACGGAAAACTCTGTTTCAACATTAGATCTGAGATTACAAGCAAATCAAGTTTATTTGCTTTTATATAAGCTAAATTAGATCTTTTTAATGTATATTCAGAGTATGAAAATACACTGGTTTAACATCAGATGCGAGGTGTCAAACAAATCAATGTTTTTTTGTATTTTAATTAAGCTGAATAAAATCCTTTTGAATACATATTCGGAGTACAGAAAACCATATACATTAAATCTGAGGTGTCAAGCACGTCAATTTGTTTTCGGTTATATATAAGCTAAATAATATCCTTGTTAATTTAAAGCACTGACAATTTAATTTTTATATTAGGTCTAAGGTGTGTAGCAAATTAATTTTTTTGGTCTTGCATATAAGCAGAAGAAGATCCTTATTAAGGCATACTTAAAGAACGGAAAACACTGTCTTAACATGAGATCTTAGGTGTGAAAGAAATAAATTTTTTCGGTTTTGAATAACTAAATAAGGTCCTTTTTAATGCTTATTTAGAACACAGACCATGAGATCTGAGGTATCTCACAAACCATATATTTTGGTATTATAAAAGCTGAATAACATCCTTGCTATTTAGAGCACCAAAAACACTGTTTCAACATCTTAAGTGTCTTAGCCTACACACTTAGAACTGAAAATACCCCTGGACTGACTCCTCCAATTCAGCAAACTTTTGGAAGAAGACTCTTCATCAATATCTTCATTTTGAACAGGGGCAATTGAGTAGAGCTGCTAAAAAAGTGTTCTCCGCTGACTCTAAATATTCAGCTATTTTCTTCTCTTCACATGAAGTTCTTGATACATGCTCATAAAACATTTTTCATTATTTTTGTCAAAAGTGCACATTTTTATTAGGAAACATAAATCAAAAATGTGTATTATTATTTCTGTATATTGGAAACGCTTCGAGGAAGCCCTCATCTCATAACTTATTGATGTAATAACAAACGTCTGAATTGATTCTGTTCAGTCCAGAATTGTTCTAAATGCACAACACAATCTTGCCCAGTTAATAAAAGCGAAGCGAAGAAAACAACTCGAGCATTTATGTTTATATTAGTGTCATAATAAAATATTTTATGACATCGTCCTGCATTGAACTTAGTGATGTGCACAGAAATTTCAGAGTGAATTCCATAAGGAAGGATGATAGTTTAATAATTTTATTTGAAACTATTTGGAAATGTTTTCTTTGATTTCTGCCGCAATTCCGCATTCTGCAGCACATATGAACAGGCTGGACCATCATTTATTTATAACCAACTTAAGTAGACTCTGTGTAGCCACATCGAGAGAAGGAAAAGCGGCACATGAAGGACGGGCTAATAAAACATACTGACAGGCACTGTGAATGGCGTGCAAAGTGAACAAAACTATTTAAAAAATTCAAAGCACTGCATTGCACTTTAGAGGAATGTACTCAGCTTTCAAAGAAACTGAAACAATACTGAGACCAGGGTCAAGCATAAAACAAAATAGATTGAAATGAAAAGGCAGGACACTCAAGCAAAAATCCGCTTAATTTGAGTGAGTGGCACATGCCGCAGCGTTAATCCTTTTTCCCATTTTCAAACAGTTGACCATTTAAAGTTCTTTCCCTTTTTTAATTCCTTTTATTTTTCGTTTGTTTTTTATGTATCAACAGCAAATTTTGTTGACAATGCCACTGCAGCCTTAAAATATGCAAAGCAATTTGTCGCCATCGGTTTGCTGCAAATCTCACACCAGCGAAAAGGTTAGAAATTAATTTGAGCACACTGAAGGAGCGACGGCGGGCAGAAGTGGAAACTCCTGCCAGCAAAACACATAAAAACAAATTAAAAACAAAGCATTAATCCGAAAAGGACCACCACGTCGGGAAATGTGCGCTCGCTGCTACTGCTGCTGCCGCTCCTGGTACTGCGGCTGCTGCCGTAGCTGTTGATATTAACATTTCCGGTGCAAAGAATAAAAAAACCACTCACAACAACGGAAACAAATGAAAGCACAGCTACAGTAGCAGGAGCAGCGGCGGCAGCAGAAATAGCGGGGACCATAAAGAAGCGCATTATGTTGATGTGCTCACGGACACTGCAGCAGCGGCACAAACTCAACTACAAACGATTTTAAAAAGAGATATGATAAAATACGAGTATATTTAACCAAAAAAGGACATGCATAAATAGCTAAGTAGAAAATGAAATGAGCTCAAGCAGGATGTGAATTGATTTCTACGCTCCCCTCTTAAGGCAATTCAGTGAATTTCCCCGTACAACCAAAGACGACTTTAATGACAATATTAAAAAATATTAATTGCAATTTACTTTGGACTTGCTGGCAGGGTAGACCCACACAAGACGCTCTGGTGCACAGCGCACACGTTTCATGCTATGTTTCCGTCCATTTCCGTCACGTGCCACAATCAAAGATATTCATTTATTATTTAATTTATTTTTTGCAATTTTTTTCAAGCTTTTTTATGCCTTCTCAAGTTTGCACATTGCACGCAAATTTTTTGATTAACGTTGATTTACTTTACGTTAACAGCCCAGTAGAAAAGTGTAAACTGACTTAGAGAGAGAGTGAGAGAAATTGAATAGATTTATTTAATTTAAAAAAAAAAAAATGATTTTTATTCTCCAACACAAAATTTCATTTAAGCAACTTTCGATTTTTGAAACAATTTCCGTAACATTTTCATTTACACATTTCAAATTTGCTGCAATGATGCTTCGTTTGAACCGTTTTTGCAATGATGCCCAAAATCGAACCGTCTCATTCAAGCCCACGTGCTTAACTGACTACACTGACTAAACTGACTGCACTGACTGCCACTGACTACGCTGACTGAACTGAACCGAACCGAACCGTACCGAACACAACTGAACTGAACTGACGTCGTCAGCGAGCGAACGCACGTACACAAAAGCCCAGCCGAGCCAAAAAAGGCGATGCTTTATACGGCCGCTAAGATGTTCATCTGAGTTTTACATCTGTGTGGGAATGCATGTTAAGGATGTGCCGGAAACAGCGTGTGCAGCGCCCGCTGCTTACACGATTACAGTGGCCACATGCATGTGTGTGTTGGGCTTGCGATATGGAGAGCTCGCGAGAGCTCCAACAAATCAGAGAGCGGGAGAGCGAGGAAAGTCAGAGGGAAAAGCAAAGAAACGCACACGCTTTGGCTGCAAAGCGTAACAACAGCAGAGTCGTGCGTTTGCAGTGCGTGCGGCCTGGGTTAAGGAAAACTCACTTGCATCCTTGTCGCCGAGTGTGCTCGTGTGTGCGTAAGTGTGTAGGTGTGTGTGTGTGTGTGCGTGCAATGACCGTGCAGCGCGCATTGAATGAAATGTAAACAAATAAACAGAAAAGCAGCCGTGCCCACGTGTTATCGGCAGCAAATCAAATCAAATTCAAATTCAAAATCACTGCAAAGGGACTGAGAGCGCGGAAAAACTGCGAACAAACCACGCTGCAGAGAGAAATCCTGCAGAGTCTTAAGAAATATTTTTATATTTAATAAATAAAAATTTTAAAAAAAATATCAAAGACCACTTTTAGACAAGATTTCAATTTATTTTATAAAATATTAAAAATTAGATGAGAAAATTTTTTAATGTTTCAAAAATGTTTACAAATATAAATTTATTATATAATATTATATTATATATATATATATATATATATATATATATATGTATATATATATATATATATATATATATATATATATATATATATATATATATATATATATATATATATATATATATATATATATATATATGTATCTCAGTGTAATCACGATATCAATTTCTATCAGAAGCCTTTGAAGCAATAAACTATTAATAAAAGTTCAAAGAAATTATTGCTCAATTGATACAAACTTTCTCAACTTGGCAATGTTGAAAGGATTTGTTTTTAAAATATTTTATTTGCGTTCCCTCAAGGATTCAAAATTACATATTTTCAAGGAATATTTGGTTTATATTCTCTGTAATTTTTATTGTCCTAGAAAAAATTAATACACATTTGATTTTCATAGAAGGGGGTTTCCAAAGTAAACACCATAATAATTTATGACTGAAAGGAATTGGGGAATGAGTACCAGCTACTGAGGCTTTCGATTCGATATATTAATATATATAATATTACTATATTGCTTTGAAATTGCAACATGTTTGCCTTGAAACTGTTTAACAAAATTGACAAAGGAGCAGCGCTAAAGCCCACGCTCACTCATCAGCTGTGTTGTAACAACAGCAGGGGAAACAGTCTGTAAATATTGTCTCCCCTGAAGTAAACACACCCTACACGACACACTTTGGGGTATATGCATTTTTTACTTAGTTCATTATGTACTATTTTAGTATATCTATGAACCTCATATGAGAGAACAGAAAAGAACCAACGGAATTTTCCACCTACAAACCGATATGTTTTTAGACTATTTTCTACTCCAGCAGAGGCTTATGAATCCACACAACTCTTGAGAATTTCAAATCCAAGTAACAATGAGTGTATATTAGGTGCAGGACAAAGTAAACAGGAGTTTTTCTAAATAGCTATTTCTAGTGAGGTTATCTATTGGCAATTTAACTGTCAACGACTCTGATTTGGCTCCGTGTAAGTTTTACATTTTCAGAAAAATGCATGCCAATCCATGTAAACGCTGGAAATGCCGCTTATAAGTCAATTATTTTGATTTAACATGTCCATGGTAAAGTTCTCTTCAGTGTTGCAGACAAATATCGTATAATAATATCGTATGATAATATATCGTATTTGGTTCCAGAGCTGCACATCAATTAATTCTGCACAAGTTCCACAATCAGGGGAGCATTTACTCTCAATATCGTATTTGATTGTCCCCTTCTGAAGGGTGGTGAATTTCTTAACAGATCGGCTAACATATCCGTAAATTATAGGAAGCTGTCCTGCAATACCTACAAAGAATTTTTGCTCTGGCCTCTCTTGACAAAATTGCAGAACTTGTTACTACACCATTATTTGTCTGTGCTCACTTTGTGGAGCTTTGGAAAGGAGGAAAGATTTACTGTGCTACCTTAAGGAAATAAAGCATTTAAAAAAATATACCAAATATAGGGAAAATGGACACCCTCTGAAGAATTAAGAGCCTGCAATTAAAAATTTTTTAAGTTTTTTTATAAGAGAATTCATTAAATAAGATAAATAAATAATAAAAAAAAGTTTTAATCCAATAAAACAACTTATTTGAAATGATTTTAAATAGCCCCATAAAGCAGCAAACAGATATTAAGGCATCTCTCATAACAAGGTAGATGGATTTAGTACATCAAGCAGAGGAATGATATCGAATTGACTGGGAATCATCAGAACAACAGCTGGACCGAGGACAACACACAATACTGGCGGATTTTAGTGATGCTATCAATGAAGAGAACAACAATTGCAAAACTGTTACTGAACAATTACTAAACGATCTTTGAAGTCCTTTGCCAACGAGTAGCAGAAGATTTGTTAATGACCGTCTCATCAAGATTATATTTAAAACGAACTTTAGGGTCAGAGGTGACATCCGAGTGAACAATAGCTAAAAGACAATATTAATTGCAGGTTATCACATCAGTCAATACGAGTATAGACAGATAAGTTTCATTAAAAAACGCAACTTGTGTCATTTTTTGAAGTTGAGATGCAAACAGTTTATGTTGCCTCAGTTACTAAGAGTGCTTGAATCTAATTAAAACCCGTGTGATTCATTGAGGTTACTACGAACGAATGAACACCCTGAATTGCATTGGCATACGTATATGGGAAGAAACATCACTAAGAGACCCGGTTCTATTCATCATCTGTATAACTCATTTGCCTAAATAAACAAGGATGTCGCTAAATCCATGCTCTCAAAAGTTGTTACAACTGAGAACACACTTTGATATTGGAAACTTCACATGATATAAGTCTATGTCATGCCATGTCAGTGTTATATGCACAAGCCATAGAAAATCTGACTGACTTTTAGTCCTGTTTTAAAAGAGTTGGCATACGTTTCGTTCACATCTTTGAGTAAGACTTATTCAGAAATGTGCTGCCATGTCAGTTTTTCTATGGCTTGTGCATATAATACAGACAATATCAATTAAAATATAAGGGACCACAGTAGGTATCTCTGTGGTATGATATATAAGACAAAAGTCAATCAGATGACAACCTCGAATAGTCTGGGAGACTGCACAATTGTATAATCGCTTCTGGTGTGCCCCACTCACATAAAGAGTCAGTCAAAGACCTTCTTGTATCCGCTGGTTTGGAACATCCTTTTCTCATATACTCATAGCTTACTTATATCGGATTGATTTCACCAGTACACGACAGCTTCGATAACTGTGCTGTAATGTTGGTTCTTCCTAATAATCAATATCTGTACCATAAAAATTCGTTCTCAAAGTATACCGAGGGAGAACCATATTCATTTCTTTAGAGAATTATCGCTGAAACGTTTTGAGCTCTTCACATGATAAGGTCGCAATTAGCTCTTAAGAGTCTCGATTTTTTGCACAAACTCTGTCACCCACAAATGCACCTACACTGCATAGGAAGCCCCCGCTCTTTTCGGCTACGAAGCAACGCCGTTCTTTGCACCTTTGTTGCCAACCTATTGTATGTAGGCTTGCTTAGAGCCCTCCAAACAAGGACTGGTCATTCCACAGCTGTGCCTTTGTAACCCGTATTTTTTTCCTAAGAGGCTTTTGCAAGTACAGAGAAATTTCAGCCTTCTGAGTGTGCTCACTTACATTAGCGTTCCAGTTCAGCTTCCTATCCATGAAGCTATGTATCTGTCTTCTCCTACATGATTGATATCAACAACCACTCTTTGGAATGATAAATTGAAGTACTATAGATTTCCTAGTGAAAAACACAAGCTTAGTTTTGGATGGATTAACTACCCACTCACAGGCTGTGGCCTATTTCGAAAGAATGTTGAGCATGCATCTATCTGAGAATAAATGCACTTAATACATCCGAAGCTCCCTACGAAACACTGTGATGCATGCGCCACTAAGCGGTAAGTGGGCAGACACTCTTATCCCAATGAGGTGGTTCACGAATTTTCTGTGTGTTGCTATCAGTGGTAGGTTAGATTTTTTGGTGGCCAGTCTACAGACCAACTCACTCAGACCAATATGGGTTCATTGCGATATCACCGCTCAATACTGCACCTCTACCTCACTCGCGAAACCATTTCAAAGCCCTAATAAAGCATAGGATTTGTTCGCACATAACACTTCAGTAAGAGAACCAAAAAAAAAACTAAAAGCGTATTTGCCTAAAGATCCCGCTCTGCTTCTAGCTAGAGCCGGCCATCTACAATAGAGATGTTCCACAGTCTCCTCCTCCTCTGCATCCCCACAGCTTCTGCAGTATTCATGAGAGAAAACTCCCAACCTGAGAGCATGCCTGCCAAATAGCCAATGACCAGTTCTACAAGCCGCGACCTTATAGATAGCTTCTCTCGACAGGCCAAGCAAGTCTCTAGATTTTTTCCTACCGAGTTCCGGCCACATTAGCCTACTCGTTAACCAAGTGCCATCGTCTGTGCAATGCCTATTGACCTCACGCACGACGCTATCTTTCAACATTAGTTTGCAGGTCCGTATACAGAGGAATTTTGGTACCCCGTCTAGGTAGTTCATAAGCCCTACAGTTCCTTTCAATGTTGAATTCAATGTTCCCTTCAATGTTTCCTTTAACGTTCCCTTCAATGTTCAATTTAATGCTCCCTTCAATGTTCCCTTCAATGTTCCGTTCAATGTTCCCTTCAATATTCCCTTCAATGTTCCCTTCAATGTTCCCTCCAATGTTTCCTTCAATGTTCCCTTCAATGTTCCCTTTAATGTTCCCTTCAATATTCTCTTTAATGTTCCCTATAATATTCCCTTCAATGTTCCCTTCAATGTTCCCTTCAATGTTTTCTTCAATGTTTCCTTCAATGTTCCCTTCAATATTCTCTTCAATGTTCCCTGCAATGTTCTCTTCAAGTTCCCTTCAATGTCCCCTACAATATTCCCTTCAATGTTCCCTTCAAAGTTGCCTTCAATATTCCCTTCAATATTCCGTTCAATGTTTCCCTCAATGTTCCCTTCAATGTTCCCTGCAATGTTCCCTTCAATGTTTTCTTCAATGTTCCCTTCAATGTTCCCTCTAATGTTCTCTTCAATGTTCCCTTCAATGTTCCCTTCAATGTTTTCTTCTATGTCCCCTTCAATGTTCCTTTTAATGTTCTCTTCAATGTTCCCTTCAATGTTCCCTTCAATGTTCTCTTCAATGTTCTCTTCAATGTTCCCTGCAATGTTCTCTTCAAGGTTCCCTTCAATGTACCCTACAATATTCCCTTCAATGTTCCCTTCAATGTTTCCTTCAATGTTCCCTTCAATGTTCCCTTTAATGTTCCCTTCAATGTTCCCTTCAATATTCCCTACAATGATCCCTTCAATGTTTCCTTTAACATTCCCTTCAATGTTCTCTTCAATGTTTCCATTAACATTACCTTCAATGTTCTCTTCTTGATCATGCTGATATGATTTGCGGCCGCCAGGCAGTCCTGGGCTTTCAGTGCTACTGAGTTAATTGACTTGACGGTCTCGTAGCTATCCGAGTAGATATTTATAATGCCTTTTGTTACTGCGTGTCTTCTTAAGTAGACGGCTACCTCCTCTATGGCTAGGACCTCTGTTTGATAAACACTGCAATAGTCGGGGGAGAACGATATTTCCAGTCACAGTTCTTTTAAGAAAACTCCAAAACCGACTCTATTGTCAAGCTTGAATGCGTCGGTGCTATCAGTAGCCGCACCACAAACTGATCATATCTTCAACCATACATCAGAAATGACTAATCACTACCTAAGCTGATATAAATTTTTGGGGATCCGGCACCAAATAAAACACCATCGTACACCATCCTAAATGTATTTTCACTTTAATCTTTATTGTACTTCCATTTTTATTTATTTTTTTGTTTTTTAAATATATTTTCAATATAATTATTTATCATAATAATTCAATAATAATTTTAATAATATTTTATTTTGCTTCTTTATTGGTTTCTTACATCGCTTTGTATCGCTTTCTATCATTCAACACATCCGTTTCTTCGCTTCTCTTTCTGTGTTTGTTTTCTATTTTCATTTTGGTTTTCTTATTAACTTTATTATTAATTTATGCTTTTAGTTTTATTAAACAACTCCAATTCTGTTCTGTTTATCAGTTTATTTTTAAATTTTAAGTATAATTAATTTCAGTTTGAATACAGTCTACAATATATTTATCAATTTCTAAATATGTTCTTCATTTATATTTATATTTATATTTATACTTTCAGCTTAACTATTAAACAATAAATAATAAATAGACAAACATTTTTTTTATAATTTTATTGAATTTTTAGCATGTTTTTTATGTTTATTTTTATGTTTTTGTTCTGCGGCGTTTTATAATTCTATGCGTAAACCTTTCTAGCATTTTCAATAAATTTAGCTAATAAATTTCCATTAACTTTAACATTACCATCGTTTTTCATTTATGTAATACAATTATTATTATTATTTTAATGTAAATTTATGTAGATCTAGGTTTTATATATATATTTATATATTTATATATGCATAACAACAAGTTTTACTGGATTTTATTTATGTTTTTATGTTTAATAATTTCTATTTTTTTTTCTCTTTGTTTCTTATGCTAAAGTAAATGTTGCTACTTTCACTGCTTTGCACAATGCTGAGCGATGTTTTTTTTGTAGTTTTTTTTTATGGGATCTCAATTATTATTTAGTTTTTTGTAGATTTTTTTCCTATGGGATCTCAATTATTTATTTATTTGTTAGAATTGCGGATTTATGTTTTCTTGCTGTGGTGGAAATTTGTGTTTTGTTTGTTTTTTTTTTTAATTGTGTTAAGTTTTTATTCATTTTAGTTATTAGCATATGTTTTTTCCATATAGTAATATTCTTATACGTTTCCTTACTATATAATAAAGTACCTCTTCTATGTCTTCTAAAATGTTGTTTTGTTTCTCTTTGATTTGCTCCGTGTATCGAGTTCGTACTTGAATTTTTCTATGCTGTTCTCGAGTTTGACAATATTCCCGTTTGTGTTTTAAGCTTTTAAAATATTATCTAATTTGGCAAATTTTGTATTAAAATTAAAGAAAATTTTCCTTCAGCTGGTTTAAAAAAAATATATCTTTTGGTTGTTCTTGTTGTTTTTTTGTGTGTTAAAAGTATCTGTTGTTGAGGAAAAAAAAACGGTGGTTCCATATTGAATTTCTTTTTAAATACATTTATTTCACTACGTGTTTTTATTAATATTATTAATTTTTTTCCTGCTTGGACTTAAATTTATTTTGATTCTGATTTCATTTCTCTTTTCAATTAGAATTTTCTTTGATAAATATTTTGCTTTCTTGTGTATTTTGATT
Source organism: Clusia tigrina (assembly GCA_920105625.2). Lineage (NCBI taxonomy): Eukaryota > Metazoa > Arthropoda > Insecta > Diptera > Clusiidae > Clusia > Clusia tigrina. The sequence goes on along the minus strand of OV050033.1, from coordinate 161,273,660 downwards.
TTCTTGTTGTTATATATAAGTTTCTAGTTGATATATATGCACATATATATGTATGTATTGCTCTATATATATATACATATATATTCTTTTGTGATTATTGATAAGGAGTTTTAAGCGACTTTATTAGAAAATTGTCTCTAACAACCGGTAGTATTTTGTTTTCTTCTTATTGTAGATATATATTTAGCTCTTCTTTTGATTGAATATGTTTGAAGTTTGTTTTGTTGCCGCGTTTCCATAGAAACGACAACGATTTTGTTTAGTTATATTAGTAAAAGATAAGATAAGATAAGAAGATATCTTAAAAGATTCACCTGAATATTGGAAAATAAGAATTCTTAAAAGATTCACCTGAGTGATCTAAGAAGAAGTTTTTCCTCTCAAATTCTTAAGCAGCGCGCGGATTTCATATGTCCTGAGTCTTTGCCGAGCTTTTCTTTTACCAGCTGCATCGCTGTGAAAGCTTTGGGGAGCACAACACCATCCTTTAAAAGCTCTACAGAAATAGGTACTTGTGCACACGCACGACATACGAAAGTTGGGATTAATGTTCGAAAGACTGCCGTACTATTTTAGAGCATATTTTTAGGTGTTAGCTCAAAGTCTAATTAGAAACTAGTAAGAACAGTATTTGTAGATATTATTTATTTTCTATGTTTTACCCGATTTTGTTTGAATTCTCATGTAGTTTTTCCTAAGTTTTAGAATAAGAATTCTCATGTATTTCTCCTAAGTTTTAGAATAAGAATTCTCATGTAGTTTTTCTTATGTTTTAGAGTACGAGTATGTTAAAATTAATGAACTTTTCGCAGACGTCAATGAAATTTTTTGTAATATTTTCAAGATATTCCCTTTTTATTTTATTTACTATGTCAATACTCAAAGAGCTGTTTCAATTTCTATGCAAAGTAGTCATGTTTCCAATACCTTGGCACAATTCAGCACCACTTCGAAAGCTGTGATGCGAGGGTTCTGAAGCAAAACAAAAAAACATATGCCAATGCTTCATTTTTTTGTTTTGCTTTTGTTTAAAATATTGTTAAGGACACGTTTCAGCTAATTAAACAATAAATAACTTTAGACTGGCTGACGGAATAGGCCACTCATGGACCTTTATAGCCATTATAATTGCATACTTTTCTGCGCCGCAGCTCACATTTCATGTATTGAAAATAAATTCAAATTAATTTAACAAACAACTGAACACAAAAGTTTAAATACACAAGTTATTTACATATTTTCTTCTTTGTTTCTACATATCTATTTTTTTGGCTTATTAATAATTTTGTTTTTCTTAATATTTTATTGATAAATCTAAATATTTTATATTCCTTTTGCTTATGCCTGTGGTAGAAGTACACCAAGATACAAAAATTCACGACAAAAATATGTTTAATAAGCATTTATATGTTAAGAGCTTCAAAAATACATTCATAACTTTTTTGCATATTCGTAAATAATTTTTTTTTATATTTTTATTTTATTTAATTTTTTTTAGAATTTTTCTGCATTTTGTACTGACATTTACGTTAATTAGTTGTTAAGATATTAGTATCATTTTAAGCATTTAGTAGGTATTCAGCGTAAACATTAAGCATACATTTATAAGAGTCAAGCACGGACTTAAATGTTAGTTTCAATTCTTGCATAAATAGTTATTTAAAAGTATTTATTATATGTGAAAGTTTTTTGTTTATAAATATTTAAAGATTTAAAACTTTTTTGTTTATAGTAGATAATAATTTTATATAGTTTGGGATGAATTGATTATTATTTTTTTGTTTATCGTAAAATGAAAATTTATTCGCTTTTTCAACAAATTCACTTTGTTTTCTAAATAAAAATCTGTTTCATTTTCGTTGCATACATTTTGGGGCTCGAGAGTTTTGCATGCACGAGGAATGAAACGGAAAGCGCTGGCACTGCATGAATACCAAGCAACTTTCATATAATAACTGTGTACATAAATTTTCACTTTACAATTGTGCGAAAATTATATTTAATTCTATTTTCTTATATAATTGTTTATGCAAAGACTTGTGTATTTATGTCTACTTGAACATAACAAAACGACTTATATAGTAACCATTGAAATGTGTAAGAAACGCATGGAGCGCCTAAGAATATGCAATTATTTATATTTCGAATGCAGATATGATATTAGAAGCAAAAAATGGAAACATAAAAGAGAGGCATGAAGACAAGTTGGAAAGAAATAGTGGAGGAATCATTTCTCTGTCTTCGCACTTATCAAGAATTAACAGGATATAAGGAATACTGCAATAGATAAAAGTTGTTGCTGGCATAAACTTATCAAGGATTAACAGCATATATGGAATACTACAACAGATAAAATTTGTCGATCCTTCAAAGACTCTCTGACTATCTTGTTATAGTGTCGAAAATGAGAAATTACCATTTATCCAAACAAAAATTCAGAGTGTATTCAATATTATAGGCTTCATCTGAAACTAGTCCGACCACCACCAATATAGGAAAAGGACAACAATATCCGGTGAATATCCAGACTGGATTCTAAATAAAACTAACATATCTGTAAGTATATATCCGTATCATTATCTGTAAGTATATGTCCGAATCAAAATGTATCATAATCTAGCATAATTTAAAAATTCCCCTCCGAGGACTCAGAGTCTTTGAGTATTCATGTTGTTCAAAGACCCCTGATAGATTGGGAGTGCAAAAAAGTATCTCTGTCGCGTTGGTCGGATATCTTCAAGAGATCATAGTTTGTCAATCCTGTTGTTCAATAACCATCCATAGACTCAGAGACTATCGCAGTCTACAAGTCGTCTAGTTCACTGAACTTAGAGACAATCAAAGTCTACCTAATGGCACAAATCGTATTGTTCAGTGACCCATGAGAGTCAAAATGCACCATAGTCTCCAATCATTTTATTCAGAGATCCCCGAGAGCCTCAAGATTTGTCGTAGTTTAATCACTTGTTTCAATGACATACGAGACACTTAGAGTCTACAATCGTCTTCAAATCGTATTGTTAATTGACCCTGGATAGACTTTAGATCTTATTATTATTGTCTGTAATATACTTCGACCAATTCGATCTTTTGTTCGGAGACTCTAGAACCAATCAATGTTGACAGATTCATAATGCACTATAATCCCCAAATCGTTTTGTTCAGAAATCCCCGAGAGACTCAAGATTTGTCTGAGTTTAATCACATATCAGTGGCCTTCGAGACACTCAGTGTCTACCGTCGTATTCAAATTATTTTATTGATAGACTCTAGACCTAATCGAGTTGTTGACAGAGTCAGAATACATCATAGTCCACAAATAGTTTTGTTCAAAGATCCCCGGGAGACTCAACATTTGTCATAGTTTACCACTTGTCTTGTCCAAATAATCATCGATATACTCAGAGTCTATTAAGAGTCCAAAAATTTCATTTTTGATGTCACTGGGTCTATACTGTTCAGGGACCCATAAGAGACTCACAATTCACGTTAGTACACAATGTTTGGTTTAGAAGGTATATCATACTCCATATACTGAGGGTATATCATACTTCAAAAGTTATCTTATTCAATAATGCTTGAGCGACTCAGAGTCTAGCATGGTGCACAAATCGGTTTGTCCAATGGCCCGGATAGACTCGAGATCTAACCGTGCTATTCAATGACCCATAACATAGTAAAACAGCACCATTGTCCAGAGTTCCCTGAAAGACTCAAAATTGACGGAAATTTACCACTGATCTTGTTGCAGAGTTTCTCGAGACACTCTGAGTATATTATAGTACAAAAACTGCTTTGTTCAGTGACTCTGGGTGTATGTATTGTTCAGAGGCCCATAGGAGACTCCATAGGAAACTCCATAGGAAACTCCCTAAGTCCACAACGTTTGGTTCAAAGATCTCCGCAATAATGAAGGTATATCACACTTCATGCGATGGTGGTAGTTTTTAGTGGGTAAGAATCTACTGGTGTCGCAAGGCAGCCAAAACACTTTATCTTAATCAAAAACTCTTAGTAATTGGAGTCTAGCAAAGAGTCTAACTTTGCGTAACTCGCAAGCTGCCTGGTTAACCTACAGTCTACCAGAGTCTATAAATCGTCCTCTACAGTAATCCGTGAGATACTCAGCGTATATCATAGTCTACCACAAGTCTTCATAGACTACAAATCGTGTTGTTCAGTTACTCCTTTCGGAGGTGGTTTTTAGTGGTTAAGAATCCCACACACTACTGGTGTCTGTTATCCACCTCCGTTCCATTAAGGAAAACCAAAAAAAAAGCTACTCTTGTTGGTATCGGAAAATAGGAGTCCGCTAGCCATATTCCCACCTTGCAGTGGTGGTTTTTAGTGGGTAGGAATCCTACAATAATAGTGTCGCATTGAAGCCAGAATCTTCTGGAAGAAAAAAATTACCCTTGATTTACATATAGTCTACCACAGTCTGTAAATCGTAACTTTTAATGTCACTGGAAAGAATCAGCTTCTACAATAGTCCTTAAAATGTCCACCATAGTCTCAAAATGATCTAAGCCAATGTCCCATTAGTGATTCAGACTCTATCATAGTATTTCATAGCCTCTGAATCGTTCCTGTCAACGCCACTGGTGAGCCTGAAAGACAGACAAATTTTATCTTGAGTAAGTATACTTCAAAGACTTGAGGTCCATATGCGAATACTTTGAGCTTCTGTTATACATTGATGGGATTCTTCAGACATAGGAGCTATGTTATATAATATATTTTCATTACGAACTAAAAGGATAATATATTTCCAGAAATCAAGTCCACCAACAAAGCTCAGCCATGAACAATTTGTAGCTTTTAGTGGACTCTCTTTGAGAAATGTTCAACTAAATATTATTTTCTAGGGTTAGGTATCTGGTAATATAGCTGTGGAAACACCGAACAATAAACTAAAAAGTGATCAGACTACTCTGATGCAAATACTCGAGAGTATTCGGAGAGTCAAGAACATGCCTCATTGAAGAAGTAATACGTAATTTTTCCAATTGCTCAACTAAATAAATTTCAGCAAATAAATAATTTTATAATAAATAACTTTAAATGGTTTTATGGCAAATTAACAAACGAAATTCAGTTTTAGCAGCAAAAATAATTCATGAAATTTGAAAGCATGTTTCTGCGTTTCTTTTTCCTGCTCCCGTGGCGAATTGTACCAACTTTTCTTCCACCAATTGGTGGTTCTTCAACGGTTTGAAATTGCTTTGCATCTCTTGAATCTCCTCTGCTATTCTTCGGGCTTACTTTGCACTTACGGCAGGTTTACTGACTCTTAATTCAGTGGTAATTATTTGTATTGGGTTTTCATCTGTTTTCTTTGTTTTACTTTGGTTTCTGTTCAATTCAAGTACTTAAGTATGTCACAGCTACCTACAGAAAAACTTACAGCATAATATTTTAATTATTATTATTTTTTCTTCATTCTCATTGCATTATTATTATTATTAATATATTTTTTTTTTTTTTGTTTAAATGTAATCACGTAATTCATTTCTAGGTTTTAATTTAGTTTATAAAGTATTTTCTTTGTTGTTGTTTTATTTTGTTTTCTATTTATTTTTTGTTTAATTTTCAGCAAATAAATATTTTACTCACACAGCTTTAATAATCTTTTTTAACTTTCTTTCCCTTTTACGCTCTCCGCCTTACTTAATTTTATTACTATTTATTTATTTATTTTTTTTTTTTGTTTAAAGTTTATACTAAATTTATAGTTTTTTAAATAAATTTTGTAGCAATTGCAGTTTCTTTTTTTCTTTTTATAATTAGCATTAAATTTTAAAGTATTTTTAGTGTTGAAAACGCTCTCCTCTTCTTGTCATTTTGTCAAGTTTTTTCTTTTTAACAATTTATTTACCATGGTTTTGAAGATTTTCTTCGATCTTATTCATAAGTATCCGAGCGTAGCGTAGGTTTTTACAAAAGTACCATCACTGGTGGACACATTTCTGTAAGCATTCACAGCAAGAATGGAAGACAGAAGAGGAGGGAGAAAAATGTAAACATTAGTATGGTAAATTGTAGAATGGTAGGAATACAAGGAAGTTGTTAAAGGAGCCGCGAATACCGGAAGAAATAATTATGAAGAGTTGAGGATATTAGATCAGACTGAACTAATGGAATGGAGAAGTAGAAAGACTATCTGACCAATAGGATAAGATAAAGCTATGTATCAATAGTCAAAAGTACTCGTATATAGTAATATTCAGTATCATTCAAAACCCATATTCCCACACCATCACATTTCTTCAGGCACTTTGTTACTCATTTTGTAAAATTAGCTTATTGGGATGATAGACGAAAAGAAAAGGATGGACTGTACTGGAGGAACTGTACTGCTGGAACTGTGCTGGAGGAAATGTACTGGACAAACTGTACTAAAAGAGCTGTACTGGAGGAACTGTACTATACAACTGGAACTGTGATGGAGGAACAGTACTGGAGGAACTATTCCAATGGAGCTGTACTTGAGGAATTATACTGTTGGAACTATGCTGAAGCAATTATACTGCTGGAACTATGCTAGAGGAACTGTACTGGAGGAACTGTACTGGAGTAAGTTTGCTGGACGAACTGTACTGGACGAACTGTACTGGAGGAACCATACTGCTGGAACAGTGCTAGAGAGGAACTGTAGCAGAGAAACTGTACTAGAGAAACTATACTAGAAAAACTTTACTGAAGGAACTGTACTGCTGGAACTGTGTCGGGCGAACTATACTGCTGGAACTGTGTCGGGCGAACTATACTGCTGGAACTGTACTGGAGGAACTGCACTGGAGGAAATTCCAAACATCAACTTAGACCAGACTCAACTGTAATTAACCATGGCAGAACTGCAGAGGCACCCAACGGTCCCTGTCCCAATCCAAGCATTTACTGATTAGTTGATATCATGATCATATTTCTTCAGAATGGGCCTATGTACGGCGTAAGTGTATCTCCTGGCAGAATTTTCGCGCCATTGAGACCCACTTAGACCATGGTGCTCAATGCCTGAGTCCTTGTACAACTCCTACTTTGGCGGTTCCACGTCCTACGCCAATTCTAATTTATTATCATAGTAGAGCCAGCAAACCTCCAGACTGTAAGATACCACCAATACTACCAATTCCACTCTTTCCACAATCACTGAAACCTCAAACTCAAAAAATAATACGAGTTTATGCATATTAATTCATAATCACCAACGCATTCAGAAATGACAGATTTGTCAGCTGAAACAAAATCACAGGAAGCTCGACTATAAAAATATCACCATTTCTCAGAGTCCCAACTATATTTTTTGTCGATTTACACGCTGTACCTGCAAAATTCAGCTTTATAGACCAAGAGACCGAGGTAAGTTCGCCATTTCGGATGACTCTCGATCTTCTATTGAAGTTCTAGAACAACAACAATGATCATTACGGTAAATCTACCACATCCATTCTGACTCTCCATTCCAAGGTTATCGTAATCTGGATGACTGGTTGTATGCAAATTTCATGACACTAGACCAAATCGTTCAAAGAATGTCCAAGATCTTCTCTCCACATAGAGTTCCACATCAACGATTTTGTTAAAAGCTTCTGGAAATGTCACTGACGCACCGTGAACTCCTTTGGTATAAATATTCAGAATGGTTCGAAAGACACTTTCAAAACTTAATCAACCGAAAGTACTCGTAGTATCTCTCCAGAATCTACTTCTGAACTCGAGATTACTCTCATTGAAGACTGCTCCCACATAAGATAGTGAAAGCTCCTACATAAGATAGTGAAAGCTACGAGGATCTAACTCATCATTTAAATTTTAGTTTAAGAGGGGAAATATATAAAAGCAGGAGAGCAACTTCCACTCAGTCATCATGAATAGGGAAGGGCTTCTTCTCAACCACCTTGATGAGAGAGCAACCACCAGTTTGTATTTCAACCATGTCTCTCGCACATAATTTAATATTGTACTTACTCATCTTCCCAGGGACACACCGTGTTGCGATCTGCATCTGTGGAGCCACCTGTGGACGTACTCGGCTTCTCTTTGTCCTTATCCTCCAAAGAGCTTATTTTCTTTCCATCAGAATTTCGTTTCTTCCGGCGTTTTTTCACTTCTTCGGTGCTTGGTGCAGTCTGTTCCACCACCGCTGGCGGCTGTGGTAATGGTGACGGCGATGGTGGCGGTGACTCAGTTGGCATAAACTCCTCACACGGCTCATCGTCCACAGTGTCCACATCGAGTTCTGCTAGGGGTGCCATAGAAGGCGCTGGTGTTGGTGCCGGTGGTATATATCCATTGTCCGTATCCACGATGTCGTAGTCGTAGACGTCTTTGCTGGTGGCGCCAAACTGCAGACCCTCCTGATACTCATCGGTTGTAGGCGAGAGTTCCTCTTGAGCTCCGAAACCCTCCTCTTGTAGTATTAGTGCGGCCTCTTCCAAGGGACCCATTTGAGGTGGTGTTGGTAATTCCAAAGGTAGTGTCATTTCTTCTTGCTCCTCCGAGGAGACAATCACAATGAGCTCTCTGTCGGGCGTTGTGGTGGCAGATCGCAATTTAGTCAATGCAGTCTCACCGAAAGTATCTTCAAATACGTCACTGATGAACATTTTCGGTGATTTTAAAGTCGGTGACTTTACAAAGTCCTCCGACGTATATGTCTCATGCACTTGTATTATCGGTGTTATCACATCCAAGACTTGCTGCTGGGCAGCTGCGACGCACTCGAAATCGGTCGTCTCAATCAATTCAATTTGCACCTCCTGCACCTCCTGCACCAACGCCTCCACCTCGGATTCAGATTCTGCAGTGCTGCCATCGCCGCCGCTATCCAAAATGTTAAACGATTCCGTTTTGGGGCTTTCTCGTGCCTGCTCAGATGCTGCGGCGAGTTCTGCGGCCAGATTATCGTCGGGCGGTGGTGGCGTCACTTTTGTGATGGGCGGAGGGGTTGGTGTCGGTGCGAGTGGTGCCACCGGCTGTAGTGTGGGCAGTTCCGTGGCCGATGTCACACTATTCCGCTCCGAAATGGAGAGTTTGTTGAGTTCTTCTTCGAGTTCGGCATCCGAAGAGGAGGGTGGATCTTTCGTAATAACGCTACTGGCAGCGGCTGCTGTGTAGAGTGGTGGGAAGGTGGTGTCCACAACACTTTGGCTGGCCAAGGTAGGTGATGGAGTGGATGCGCTCACCGCTGCAGTGGGGGCTCTGGCAAATTGATACTCGGAAATACGACTGCAATGAGTGTGAGGAAGGTTTCAAGGTGGATAACACTGTGAAATGGACAAACTTACCTGGGTGTAAACGACACTGACGCACGTCGTTGCTCAGTGAAGTTAGGTATTAGCCGCTTCATGCCAGCCTCTCCGCTGTCCACGGTGTTCTGATGACGTATGCCGAGGTTGCGTTGCATGCGATCGGACACATCTGATATATCCGAAGATGTGCTGCAAAATAATTCCATTCGTAATTGTTAAAATTGTTCACCACGAAATGTAATTGCGGACTCTTCAACTGACCTCGTCAAGCGTTGTGCATTGCCTTTAGCGGTCGGACTGGATTCGATACTTTGCTCCCAGGGACAAATCGATAGCTTGACCTGTGTCGGCACTGGAGCCATTGTGGAAGGTGGTTCATCGGGCATGTCCCAAGGGCAAATAGCACTACTCGCCGCCTCGGCTGTGGGCTCCAGGCGTGCAGCTTTCGGCTTTGGTGTTTCCCTAAGTATAAGCATAAGAATCGTTCACTCACATACGCATAGAAAGGAAGATGGAGCTCACATTTATTACGCTGACATGCGCATAAATTATTAGGGCACAGTTTAGCAAAATTTATTTACAACACTTATTTAAGGGGTTTAGCATACCAGAAGAAATTGCAAAAGGCACGGATAGAAATAAAAAACTTAAATACACTTAAATCACACCAAAAGGATGGAGTCCAACACAATAGCTAAAGAGTAGTCATAACAGAGGTGGGCATGAAGGAGGTGCTGACGTCTTACAAAGCGGAAGCGTCGCAGTTTTTAGTTTTACAAATAATGTTTCGAACAATACCGAGTGTTAGGCATGTGCAAACGCATTCTCAGCCTGAAGTATCCCATGAGGCCACTCAACTCAATATCCAATGGAACTGAGGAAGTAAATAAGAGGACGCACTAAACTCAGTAGAAATGCCATCCTGAAAAGTTCAATGAGTGCAGCCAGATATCCTCATCCAGCCAGATTCCTCATCCAGCCAGATTCCTCATCCAGCCAGATTTCCTCATCCAGCCAGATTTACAGTGACCAAATCGTTGCACCTGTTAAAGTGAGCTATCATCCTGGAATTCCCACTGAAGTCGAACGATGTGTGCATCAACCCTAGAAAAGTCTGCCTACATTATTAGTCATTTGGCTGGCCCAAAGAATATGAAGTTGAAGATGGAGCTTCGCAGATGTGTGTGCAGTTGCTGTGACATCATCCAAGACTTAAATGTGAGATCTATTACATGATCTCTCTATCCATTAATGGTAAAGGTTCAGTCTCACAGTTATGGAAGCAGCGGGGTCCGATGATAGAAGTGCAATCGACAATCGAAACTACAACTCAACTTTATCCGTAAACAGTTCACAAGTGGTCTAAAATCTCTTCTGGATTTTATATAGTCCACAGACCGTAATATCGTTCTCTTAAAATGAGCATTGTGGAAGATCTGAATTGGGACCAACCTAGAATTATTCCAAATCCAAATCATCGAATATAACAAATGATCATCTAGATTGAGCTCCTGAACTCGTATTAATTGGACTGGAATATGTGAAGGTGTCCGATCGATGAAATTGTTGAACGGTGAAGTTGTTGATCCGTGAAGTTGTTGAGCGGTGAAGTTGCTTATCCTTGAAATTGTGGAACGGTCAAGTTATTGATCGGTGAAGTTTCTGAGCGCGACGAGGAATTGGCAATTATGCACTATATCTCGGTGACGGCGGTAAAGCTCTCGTTACACCGCTTACTTCGACAGCATTGAGGAGTTGGTTAACCAGGTCGTCCAGACATCCACATTTGTTATCTAATTCAGTTTCATGCACGGTCGTGATTGTCATGATTTGAGACAAGAGTGACTCCATGAAAAACCGAAAACACTTTTGCACAGTCCCAATCTTATTCACAACATAGAAATATGTACATACAAGACAAGAGGAGTTTTCAAATTACGATTAGTATGGTAAGTAATGTTAGAGAGTGACAGTGAGAAAGACAGAGAGCACACTTAAATAGCACTTGGAACAATCAGACTGTAACAACAATGGAAGTATATAAATTAGCACAGATGGAACCATGACGCAATGTAAAGTTAGCAGTTTCTCGAAATGACTCGGCCAAAAAGTTTCCGAGGTAAATAGTATAAGTCGACTGAGAAAGTGAGGCTATTTCACTCCATTCAGAATGCTTGTACCTGAATTTTCAATTCCTCTCTATAGCAATGGCATCAATTAAGTTTATGAATAAGAACTCGTGAAAAATAGGATGACATCCCATTCGGCAGGAATATTAATGTAGTCTTCGAATAACTTGCGTTCTTTATGCCATGTCCACACCGACCTACAATATTAGTATGATCTCGGAGAACATGTTCAAGTGATACTCGTAAAAGAGAGTGATGACCGTGTTTCAACATGTTGGTATATAGAAAATATAGCAAAATGCTGTGATCACAATAGGAAAAAATGTTTAAATTTCCCAGTCCAAAATCTACGGAAATACAAAAACTTTTTGGCTATGCTAAAAATTAAAAAAAAACATAAGTTCACGAACCTTAAATTCTGTCCCCATATCCGAAATAAATATGTGATAAATACACGAATAAAGCCCCAAAGATCTCGAACTGGAAATTCAAAGAGAACAAGGACTCAGACCAACTATTGAATTTCCCATTCCAAAACTCAAAAGCAAAGCAAGTACATGAACTTCAGTTAAATGTCCTTCGTAGGAAATTTGAAGAAAGCAAGTACAGGAACCAAGAATACACGAACAAATTAGCAAATACACAAACCAAAAATTTCATTTCCCAACACTGATCATTTAAAGTCGTGTAAGCATCGAAAAACGAACAGGAGAAGAGCAAGCCGAGTACAAGAGTATTAATTTCAACCTCTGTACGAGGCAAACCGAATACATGAGTACTGATCTGGACCTGTGAACGAGGCAAGCCAAATACTTAAGTACTGATTTCGACCTGTGAACCAGGCATGTCATATACATAAGTACTGATCTGGGCCTGTGAACGGGGCAAGTCGAATAGCATAAGTCTGTTCTGATCTAATCTACATGAAAGTTTCGAATACTTTGTGCTCAAATTTTGCCGAGTTCGTTCGTCCATAAACGGGTACCTAAGTACTTATAAGGCTTATTGTGTGCTTACTACCTATGCTGCATTCTGTGGTTAAAACAACAACTACATCTACAGATGACATAAATTATTTCAGCCTCCGTCAAGCGAGGGCTTTCTTTTGAGTGACTAGGAACGTTTTTAGGCTGGGAAGTTGGCGTCACTAAACAAGTTCTATTGACCGGTTTGGACATGGCTCCTGAGGATATTTCATCAATCAATCGAAATGGGCGCGAAAATCTTTTGCTTTATTTTTCTACAGAGAAAATACGGAAACTTTGTAAGATCATGCGTCCTGGGTTTGATTCTCATAGCAACAATACCCAAAACTTGTTTGATCCGTCTTCGAATAACTTAGTCTTCGAATAACTTAGTCACCTTTTTCAAGAAGCTTTTTCCGCGTACAATAAAAAGAACTTTAAAAGTGAAGAGAGCTTTTATTGATTCCACACTACACGTCCGCAGATCTTACACAGCTTTCGTCCATTTCCAAGAGAACGTTAACATAAACAAATCATCTCACAGTTTACGAGTAGATTACTCTCACACTGTTCCGCTGTGCTTTTATACCCGAGGGAGAAATGAGAGTGAGACACTGCTACCTTTCTTATTGCATCATGGTTGGCACAAAGGTGGTGACAAGGTGGTTTACGTTAGTTAGAGATAGAAGGATGCAAAGAATTGCTCATATGCAAAAATATCAACAACGTTTTCAATTGCTTTTATGTTGGTTTTTTTGTTAATTTTTGTTCTGTTTGATGGCAGTCTTACTGATGTGTTTGCAAACTACTATCACGGTTTCCATAGGCAGCATAGATTCCTGCATCCATGACCACCATGTGACGTTGTGGCATGTCGCCTCTGTATACGTGTTCATTACTACGAGGTGATTGCAACATAAAAGTGTGTTGGATGAGTTATATGCGAGAGAAAACCATACAAAAAATAGAGAAAAGAAAAATCAAGTTATCAATTAGTGTAACAACCAATTCGTTCATATAAAAAGCGTTTGTTTAGCTAAAAAAATACACAATTTCATTTAAATACTTCGGCTAGAACAGCGTAAGAATCATATTCAAATTATTCAATAATTATGCATAAGAAGCCACATTAACCTGCGTCGAAATCTGCACAAGCGTACGGCAAAGCCACCAAAGCGAACCAATCGAATCAATCGCGACAGACTCAACTCACCTGTAGGGGATTTCGCTCAAGTTGCTCTGCGAGTGCGAGTGCGGCACCTTCGACGTGTTGTCCTTGTTCACGCCAATCACGGCCAACTCATGCGCCGAACCCGTCAGGCTGCGGTCGCTGCCTCGTCGCCGTGACAAGTTGCCAGGCGGTGGCGCCGGCATCATGGACGTGCCCTTCGCGGAGGCACCGCCTTCGCCCGGTTGGCCGGACAAAGCCGCTGTCATTTTCTTCTTGGCGCCGCTGACGCCGCCGAAATTGAAGAAGCGCTTCTTGTGCGACGGCTGTATGCCGGTCTCCAGCAGCCGCTTGTAGTGATCGGAGCGTGTGAAGCGCGGATAGCAGTCCTTCTTCAGCAGCAGCATATAAATGTGCTCCGAGGCGGCATCGAAAGTGAAACGGGACGGATTTTTGAGTCCCTTCAGCACACTCTCCATTGTCTTGCCATCGATGTTGATCTCGCAAGGAGCGCCGGGTTTAAGGAATTCCCTGAGAAGAGGATAATATTAGCAATGTATTCTGGTAATAAATGATTCGAAAACATCAACTGAATAATAATCGCCAGGACAATTACTGACAGAAAATAAAATTTTATTTCAAAATAAAGAGATTGCTTTTGTCACTCTGAAGGAATCCATGCCAAATTGTTCGAAACTAGCCCCAGTATGTCAATGGCTTTAAGTGCTGACTTCGTATTAAACGGATTTCTGTTCCTTGTACGAATTTCAGGACTGAAAGTTTATTATTAGCCACGCCCAATTTAAGAAAGGCATATTTTTGCTGATCGGATCTCTGCCTGATGCATAAAGATTCTACCGTACCTACGCAACCCACTTGTCAGTGATATCTTAAGCCGCCAAACTAACTAGATCAGTCGTGTCCTTCTGTCAGACCCAGAAGCCGGCCAAAACCGCCATGATGGAATTTCGATATTTTCTATCGAGATCTTCTTTACGAGATGGACAGTTTATTCCTTAATTTAGATAAAGGATCTACTCCAAAAATAATATAAGGACCTAAAGATTCCCTGAGTTGTCCCTCCCTAACAATTTCTTTAGTTTCCCTTTCGGAGTCCTACTTTTGACACCTTATTTTCCGCACAATCACCGACTTACTCATATATCTCGTTCACTTTGGCCGCCACTTGAGAGTGCGCCGATCTACGCAACCGATTCACCGCTATCCAAAAGCGTATATTCTCATGGGAATATTCCTTCTCCAGAAAAAATGTAAACTCCTGCAATCCGGTCGGATCGGAGACGAGCTCCTCAATTGAAATGGCCCAACGCTTGACGCGTTTCTCCGTCGGTATGTCCACGAAGGTATTGTTCAGCTGCCAAAATGTGATGTCCTCCGTCACCCAGGGGTTCGACGGCAATGCAGGCTGCAGAAAGAAATCATACTCGACGAAAGTTTCCGAGTAGCTGACCAAAGACTCGCAGGCCAGTGACATTTTCATGCGCGTCCGATTCAGCGATTTCTTCAGATAGTCCACCTCGCGCTGCACATCCTCGACGGTTTTCTTTTTATTTGGCTTCATGCCCTGGCGATCGCGTGACGGCACAGGACACGGTTCCAGTGGCGTAAATTGGCCTGGTGGTGGACGGTGCACACGCCAATAAGCTCGTTCCTAGAGATCAGCCGATTAATTGCGCTCACAGTGAAAAGCCAATTTTTTTGTTGCGTTCACTCACCTGTGAATCACCCACAATTTTATCACCCTTCTTTCGTTCCTTGGCCAACCGCACCTGCTCCTCTGCTTGCATTGATATAAAGTCCCATTTGCCTTTGAGATTCTTGTGCAACGAAGCCAACGCTTCAGCCTCGTAGTCTTCCAAGGCGTGACGTTGCTTGTTGCGCAAAGAACGCTTGGCCAGGTAAATGGCGTACTCCACATTGTCGGGTGCTTTATGTTGCCAAGGCCAATAGTAGGGCGTCTGGAAGCGATACAGGGACGAATCATCCTTCACCGTTAGCGTTTTGGTGTCATTCACGGGAAAAAAATAACCGTGCAAACAGAGTTGATTGGCGATATTCAAAGCCTCAGATTCCTCAATGAGCAGACGGTCCATAAGCCATTCGATGAGATCATAACCTGGAAAGACATATCAAAGGTTAATTGGGGAAATTTTTGGGGAGGGACATCAGTGCTTACCCATAAAAGCGTAGGGTATCGAAGTAAGAAACATTTTCTGCTGACGCACTGGCACTCCATGCTCGGGATCCTGCATTTCACGGACCAAGGACTCCATCTGCAATGATAGTGAGAGAGATAAAGTTTATATGAATAACGCTTGATTCTTCAGTTTCATGGAGTGAGAGAGGTAATATTCGAGTCTTTATTGGAAAGAAGGTCTGTGGTCAAGAACTCTGTTCTCCAATGACCATTTTAGTTGATCTCCAATGACCAATTTAGTTGATCTCTTTACCAATGGCATTGGTCTAAGATATACAAACACCTTATCAGCCACTTTGGGTTTTCTATTCAGATATCTTCTCTCTTCATCCAGCGGGGACAGTTGAATCTCACCCACACTTTGCAGGACCTCTGAACTTTGAAGCAGCACTTGCGACTTTTCACTTGCAATAATAAATCATAAAATCTCAGCAATCAGTTCCTCGAACAGAAAATTTTTTCATTCTACTGTTCGTTCTGGAAAAAATATTTTCGGACGAGCTTCTAATTTCAATAAAACAAATATATATTTTTCGAAGCTTTCCTCACACAATCTGCAGAAGGCAATCCAACCTACTCCTTCAGAATACCAATGCGTATCTTTTCTTTAATCTGTTTGCTTGTCATTGGTAAGTTCCCTGCCCTGGAAGAAGGCATTCTTTCGGATTTTTCATGATTTAAGGAAAAAATGTATTTCTTTTTTCCTCGCCAGTTGCAGTCAACTGCGACAATGGGCAGGCTCTGCGCCGCATCAAACGCGCAACGCCTGCTCCAGGTGCAAACACCACACAAATTTCGCAAGACTTTGTGAAACTAGATGAAGGCTCCAGGAAGCCTATTGCCGATAGCACCAATAATGCCGAACAGCAGTCAGCAGACGAAAATGAGCATCTAATCACATTCAAGGATAAACCGGATGCTTCCAAGGAAGATAAGATGGCCAAAGGTAAGTGACGAGACACGAGTTGCACACACTATAAAATTAATCACTAAGAGTTGAGCATATACTAAGTACACTAACCTCTCTGACCCAGACGGACATACTAACCAAACTACAGATCAGAAAGACCATGAATCTATCGAAGAACAGAATATTGTACGCAAGAATGACGCGGACAATGACCATGTTTCGAACGGGCAAAATCAAACGGACGTAGATTTGAAATCTCCGAAGCCTTTGCCGGTCTTGGAGGTGATCGATGCGAAGCCTACCAAGGACAACTTGATGTTCTTGCTGGGTGATAATGATCGCCACAAACTGAACTATCACTTGTACGACGAAATCGAACGCCAGGAAGATTTTGGCCATTCTAGCGATGTGGTTGGTGGTGCTGACATGTTGGCCACAATCGATAGTGTTCCGCTAACAGTTGACGATGAGAAACGTGCTACCAATACACAGACAGCGAAGTTCCATCCTAAGAGAATACGTAACAAGCCGCGTACTTCTAAAAAACTGGCACTCCACTTCGCTGCCGCTGCCAAGAATAACAACAACAATATCAAGAACAACACTGTCAATGGTGGGAACAATGCTGGCACCTGTGCCATTAAATTGAATGCAACCAAAACTGCCAACAATGAGCACAATAACGTATACAAGTGCAGCATCTGCTCGAAAGCCAGTCAACACGGAACTGATAAAAATAATCAACCGCAGCCACATGAGTGCGGACTAGGACAGCAGGCGGCACAGTCCACTCAGCGCATCTGCGGCAACTTCACACCAATTGAGAGTATCTTGAAATTCGCCAACATGTTGTTGTACAAAATGGGAGGATTCGGTAAGTGAACTGAACGCTTTTATTTATTTAGATTTCCCCTCACTTCGGGAAAGAAAATAGGGAAGAGTACTTATGCACAAGTAGGACGAAGTCTGGGAGGAGGAGGAAACGTTTGGCATGTGTTTTGGTTGAGTTTGTTTAAGGTCCTCGTTGAAAATAAGTGAATGAATTGAACACTTAAAATTACGCTCTTCTGTCACTAGTGACGTCATAAGTCCCAAATTATAATTCTATCCAGCTGAAAGCGACAAAAAAAAGTCTTCGAGTCTAGTCAATGCCATGTTCCTCCTTCCTCCCAGTTCCCTTCCATTCCACCCTTTCAGAGAGGTCAATGTGAGTAATTTGTGGAATGTGAGAGATATAGAATAGGACCTTCGCCAGGATGGCTGCAATGGCATAGGTTTACTAATCCTTTGGGGCACTCGTGACATTAGTTAATACCAGGAAAACAGGAACAACAATTTATGATGGAATTCTACGAACCACTTTTTAAAAATCTACAACCAAAGCAGGTCTGCAGCAGATTCTATTATTTGTATTCCAATCGCTGTTCCACTCGCCATTATCCACCTGGGCTTCTTCTGTACATTTTGTTATTCCTGTTTCTCTCTATAATCTACATTGCATACACCAAATGTATATTTCGGCCTATATTTCGTATCAGTGCATCTACCCTTTCTCTCTTTCTTTTATTTCCTTCTTTCTCCTGCCTTCGTGTATCTTCTGAAGCCTTTGTCTTACCTTCCACCCTCTCCGTGTATGTTCCACCGAATGCATCTATCTCCCACCACCTTCGGCCACTATTTGTATTTGACGAAGCTAGACCAAGATCCTCCCAAATGTCTACCACTGTCACCCACTATATTTTTATGCCATCCCTCTTATTTGACAATATTATCGCCTTCCACTAACTCTCATCTTCCACTAACACTCATCTTCCACTAACTCCTCGCGTCTTCTTTCACTAACTCTGTCTTTTGTCACTAACTCTGTTTTCTGCCACTAACTCTCATCTTCCACTAACTGCCATCTTTTACTAACTCTCTCCTCTTCCACTAACTTTCTCTTCTTCCACTAACTTTCTCTTCTTCCACTAACTCTCTCTTCTTCCACTAACTTTCTCTTCTTCCACTAACTCTCTCTGCTTCCACTAACTCTGTCTTCTGTTACTAACTCTGTCTTCTACCACTAACTCTGTCTTCTGTCACTAACACTCACCTTCCACTAACACTCATCTTCCACTATCATCTTCCACTAACACTCATCTTCCACTCTCATCTTCCACTAACACTCATCTTCCACTAACACTCTCATCTGCCACTAACACTCTCATTTGCCACTAACACTCATCTTCCACTAACACTCATCTTCCACTAACACTCATCTTCCACTAACACTCATCTTCCATTAACACTCATCTTCCACTAATACTCTCATCTTCCACTAACACCCTCATCTTCCACCAGCACCCTCATATTCCAGCAACACCCTCATCTTCCACCAGCACCCTCATATTCCACCAGCACCCTCATATTCCACCAGCACCCTCATCTTCCACTAACTCGTGTCTTCTTCCACTAACTCGTTCATCTTTCACTAACTCGTATGTTCTTCCACTAACTCGTGTATTCTTGCACTAACTCGCGTCTTCGTCCACTAGCTCGTGTCTTCCACTAACTCTCATCTTCCACTAACACCACTGTTATCTTCCACTTGTGGTATATTTGTCACTGTCTCTCTATCTCTTTCTCTCTCTCTCTTTATCTCTCTCTCACTGGCTCACTTCCACATTTCTTTTCTTTATATATTCCTTCCTTTGTATCAATCTCTCAGTTCACTGTAAAAATTCTCTATAGAAATTTCGAATGAGCATCAGATCAGACGTTTCCTCCTATCTCCAGTTATTTCTAACTGTATTACTCACTCATTTCTTGATGGATTTGCACCTTCTTCCCACACTTAATCTACAGGTAACCAAGAAATTTCTAATAGAAAATCTAAGTACATCAACCTCTCTGTATCTTATCTCTTTCATCCAGTCTCTGTCTTCCATCTGCATTTCCATCTATCACTCTTTGCGTATTTCAAACAACTGTTTAGTATGTTGTTCTCTTATTGTTGGATTTATGTGGATCAATCACCTTCTTCGAGCGAATTTAGTCTATACTCCTTCCGCAAAAATCACAAGGGTCCTTACGTTATCGCTAGAAAATCATAGTTTGTCCTATATCCTTCCGATATCACCCACAGTGTGTAGATTATCCTTACTACCTGGAGAGTACCATTAACTCAAAATACTAAACCCCTCTTCTTTTCTTTCGATTCCCACAGATGGCAATGGCCCAGTGCGTGCTGAAGGCACCTCCACCTCCATAAAGACTCTGCCACTCTCGTTCAACGGACCTGATACTGACGACTTGGATACCATGGATTACTTCTACAACCCGGCTGAAGGCGCACCACCAACAGTCGCCCGCACTGCTTCGATGTCGTACGCACCATCGTTCCTTATGCAACAGCAGTACGGACAGAGCGACTCGGCTCCGCCATTCAGTATCTTCGAGAATGCTCTGGGCTCACTGCTAGGCGGCGACGATGTCGATGGCGAGGATGATATGGATCTACTCTGCCCCATACACCAAGCTAACAACAAAGTCGCAGTGGATAACGCCAACGGCAATACTGGCGACGGAGGCGAAAACAAGAATGACTTGATTCAGGTGTGCTCGTGCCGCTTCTACAAGAAGAAGAAGAACTAAGCACGCCCATGATGATCCTTGGCGGCTGAAGACAACAACAGTAATACATATATATACACTAATACATTATATATTTTGCACATCCATTATATACGAGCATATATATTTTATACACATTCAGTTTTGATTTGGCCTAATAAAGATTCCTTATGATTTGATTGCAAGAGGAAAATGTTTGCACTGGGGGCGTGGACTGCCTACTCCGTACTCACCTTATCGAATGCCATGGGTCGCGACAGCTTCTCGATGGTCTGCTGCTGGGCACCACTGCCGCTGCTGCCGGACATGCCGGCCAACAGCGAGGAGGACGCTGACGAGGAGTTCTGCTGCAGCGGCGCATGGTGCTGCTGGTGGTGTTGCAGCAGGCCGGGCGGATGGCCTATGGCGCTGCCGCTGAAGGCAATTGCTGCCTGGGTGGTGGCCGAAATAGAGGTGGCTGTCGAGGCCAGTGCCGGACTGGTGGTGGATGCGGAGGTGGCGGCATTGTTGTGGCTGGCAGAGGCGGCGATCAGCGCGGCTGCTGCTGGTGAGGTGGCTATGGTGGTGAGCGCGTGCGGATGCTGTTGTGGGTGTAGTTGTTGTTGTTGTTGTTGCTGCGGTAAATTCAAAGTCAAAATCGGTTTCACCGGCTGCACTGGCACCAGCTGCTGCTGTGGTGGGTGGTGCGATTGGTGCTGCGGCGTCTCGTGCGCACGTGTCACCAATTGTCTATCTCTGTCCGGCGGCTGACCGCCGGGCGGCTCCATGGCCACAGCACGAGATTATAATTGCGCCTCAGTGGGCACAATTTCTGCAATTTCTCTACTTGGGAATTTATTTTGTTGTTGTTTTTTGTTATTGTGAAATTTTGAAGTTTTTCGTTTTGTTTTTTTCTTGTTTTTTTTCTTGCTTTTCAATTCGCTTCAAGTGGAATCGAATTCAGGCAATTTGAGAGAAAGTGGAAAATTTGTTTGACGACTCATGCCTCCAGGAAGGGATTTTAACCAAACTCCATCATATCTTTGTGTATAAAAATATTTGCTAAAATGACACGAGGAGAAAATTGTAAAGCAGGATTATAACTGACTTAGTTGGGGGAATTTTCTTCGGTTTATTTTACTCACAATGTTTCATTTTTCCTCTTTTTCGCTCGTATTGTCGTCGTCCTCGTTTTGCCCTGGACACCTTTTCCTTATCCCTTTGTCGTCGTTATTGTTGTCTTTGTTGTATTTCTGTTAAATTTGCTTTTTCAATTTTATCAAACGATATTCTGCTCGCATTTGCCGCTTGTTTCGTAAACTTCTCCCATTCACAAATTCAGCCGATTCTTGCCCATAGTTGCGTATACGCCACAGACACTGAACCGCTGCTGTTGTGATGACGCTTGCTTTTGCTGCTGCTGCTGCTGCTGTGTTTGTTGGTGCTGTTGACGTGCCGTGAAGCGCCCACTTAAGGCTGTAATCCATTGCGTCATTACAATGGCAAAAGTTAAAACTGAAATTAAAGAAGAGAAAATTGTAAAAAATGTGTACTAATGTAAAGCATTCTAAAGTGTGTAAATGTGGGTCGCAGCGACTACTGCACAAGCTGTGCACATGAGCTAAAGTCTTAAGTATGGGCAACATCAGTACAACAATAATAATCTGATGAGGTGAGTAACAACATTACTCCCATATACTCAAAACTGATTCAATTTAAGGGTCTCAATAATATAAATCAACATAATCGCAACCCAGAGCAACTACTTTGCTCCAGCATCCTCCAATATATTTAAATATAAGGGTCTGAACAATATAAATCAACATGATCGCAACCCCGATCGAACACACTACGAACGCGATCAAGCTATAGTTCGCGGTCGCAGCGTGTTCGATCTGACAGTCTTCCTCAAGCCCGTCGACAAACTCGATCACCACTGCTCGATTGCAGTGTTGTGATGTTGATACATGTTCCAATGAAGTGACGGAATGTTCATACATGTTTGATACGCGGCGAACGCATCTCAGCAAGAATGGAATTAATGCAGAGAACCCGCCCAATGACTACGCGACCATGGACCGTCTTTCCCTCCACTACATTACCTGGAAGAAAGTTGTACCGAAGCTATAAGCAAATTGTAAGCAAGCTCCCAGCAAGTTGTAAGTAAGTTAGTTCTGAGGAAGTTGTTAGCAAAATGGAAGAAAATTTTAAGGAAGTTGTAAGTACCTTTGAAGAAATTTTGAAGCTTTTCCAAGCAAGCTCTAAAGAAGTTGAAACCGGTTTTAACCAAATTGTAAGATAATTCTAAGCAAGTTACAAGAAAGTTCTAAGCAAGTTGCAAGCAAGCTGCAAGTTAGTTGTGAGGAAGTTGTAAGCAATTTGGAAGAAAGCTGTAAAGAAGTTGGAAACAAGTTGGAAGAATGTGGGAAGCATTTTGCAAGGAAATTCTGAATACGGTTGTAAGGAAGTCGGTAGCAAGTTTTAAGCAAATTGTAAGTTGTTGTGAGCAAATTGTAAGCTAGTTGTGAGCAAATTGTAATCAAGTTATAAGCTTCATTTATTGGGTCGCGTTTACGTTAATTGGCACCTCCTTGAATTTATTGGAATATGTGATAATTGGGGCATGTGTTATTTAATCGGACATGCTTGCTTTGAGTGAGACATTTGCATTGATTTTGGCATGCCTTAGGAACGAAAGAGAATTACTCAACCCGTTGAGCTTTTGAACCCATCCGGTAGGAGCGAGGACGTGGCAGATCTAATTCTGATGTTTGGTCTCACACCGAAATGATCCCAGCATCCTCAAACTGTGAGATTGGTAATCAAAAAATGCTCATCGATAAGTGTGGATATGCTGGTAGAAACAAGAGCGCATCGGATTGTGGCTTACGCCAACCAAGATGAAGTGACAATGCCGCTAACAAATATTCGTAACGAGCTCTGTTTATACCAGGCACTTTTTAGAAATAGGTATTCTATAGTGAAGCTATCTATTGGCAATTATATGCGTCAGAATTGTAGATCCCTCACTAATGAACTGTCAGATTGCCTGACATTTGAACTAATGGAAGCGGAATTATTGCGTATTTATGGGGATAAGTGTATCATGTTCGTATTATAGTGGTAGCAAGGAATCCTTATATCATAGTCACATGGGAATGACTTCTGAAGCCATGATATCCTGCTTAGCATTTTGTCTCCATTGGTTTGTTTTTTCCCACCATTCTGTTTATTATTATGCTCGTTGCATTATTATTTATTAACTATTTTACTGCATTGTGCACCGCTGAGCCCTTTAGAGCTGTAAAATGGCAACCAATTTGTTTAAATTCCTTTATGTTCTGTTTAGTGTTATTTTTTTATTTAGATGCTCGTGCATTCAATTGAATTGATTGTTCGAGTGTATGCAAATGTCGGCATAACGACATAAGCCTAGCATACTGTTAGGCGTGCTGCATTAACTGGGACTATGCTCCACGCAAATTGAATAAAAGGCACTTAAAATGCGTTACGGCTCTAAAGCCTCAACTACTGAATAAACAAATAGGCATTTCCAGCAAATGCAGCCACGTGGCACTCACCTTCACCAGCCAGCGAAGCCTGCCTCATTACGAACACTGTGCTGCGTACACACAGCAAATCCCTTCGTAGCTCTTTGTCTGCATTGCAAATTTTCATTGAACAAACTCACTTCACTTCACTTTACTTTGCTCGTACTTTGCAAATTGATTCTGCCTCGTCTTCAGTTGATTGTATGGAACTCCACCGTGAGCATCACGTTGCGCCACGTCGCTTTGATTCGATTCTGGTCGAGAAGTGCTTCTATGATTTTATTACCCGGCCAACATCCTACTTGGCGGGATTTTTTATGACAAACACTAAAACGCAATATGCCACTAAAAAATATTTTCCACTTTTTTATGCGTTCACTTTTTCATTTTTTTCATTTGTTCCTTTTGTCTTTGGTCGCTTTTTAATTATCACAGCAGCGAAAGCATACTCGAGAGGGGCGGGAGAGCGCCATAAGCCTGTATAGCCGTGTTGTAAGCTAATGAAAGCGAGGCACACTCAGCGACTCGGCGACACACCGAGCACGCCAGTCAAAGGCAATTCTAAGTGGGTGTGTGATTATGCGATTGGTACCCGCTATTATGGGGCCGTGCCTACCTGTGTGAGTGTCAGTGTGGGAGTGTGTGTGTGTGCAGCAGTAACCTGTGCCGAGTCGCTTGTCAATGACCATAGCAGGTGGGCGACAGGCGGGCGGTCTGGACGGCCTTCTCTCCGCCTCAGCACGATAGTTGAGCTGCTGCTTTTTGCGCTTAATAATCGTGTTTTTATGTGCATTCAGCGGAAGTCTAATTATTTCTGCAGGAAGCCCCCTTAATATGGCAATTTCCGGTTGTGTACATTCTACACGTGTACTCATTTATGTGGGAGTGTGTCAGTGAGTACTTGAGCAATATGATTAGTTGGCAGTAATGAATTCATAGAGTTATGATTCAATTAGGAGTCCCTTTTTAGCCATAATAGAAATAAGCCAAAATGGACCTTTAAATTTTGGCAACTTCAAAGCACGCCACTGTGTTAAGCAAGCATCAAAAATTGTTGCAAGCATGTTGCGATTAAGTTGCAAGCAACTTCTAAGGAGGTTGTAAGTAAGCTGGAAGAAATTTCTAAGCAAGACGCAAGAATGTTGGAAGCAAGTTGTAAGCAAGTTGTAAGCAAGTTGTAAGTTAGTTGTAAGCAAGTTGTAACGAAGTTGGAAGTAAATTCTGACGAAGTAGACAGCAGGACCTGAGGAAGTTGAAAGCTGATTCGGAAGAAGTTGCAAGATGGTTCTGAGGAAGTTGTATGTAAGCTGAACGGAAGTTGCTATCAAGTTCGAATAAAGTTGTAAACAAGTTGCAAGCAAGTTAGAAGGAATTTGCAAGCATTTTGCAAGTAAGTTCTGAATAAGTTGTCAGCAAGTTACAAGCAAGTTGGATGAAATTTAGATGCAAGGGAGTTTTGAAGACGCTAGAAGCAAGTCACAATAAGGTTGTAAGCAAGTTGTAAGCAAGTTGTAAGGTAATAGTAAGCAAGTTCTGAGTAAGTTTTAGCAAGTTGCAAGCAAGTTCTGTGTTGAGCCAGTTTTGAAGGGTTTTGAATAACCTGTCAGCCAGTTGTAAGCAAGTTGAAAGAAATTTAAAAACATTTTGCAAGTTGTCTTTTGAAATTGGAAGTAACTTCTTAGCAATTTGTTATCACATTGTTATAAGCTGTAAGCTAGTTCTGAAGAGGTTGTAAGTAATGTGGAAACAAGTTCTGAGGAAGTTGTATGCATGTTGGAAGAAAGCTGTAAGGAAATTGCAAGCAAGTTGGTAGAAAGTTGAAAGCATTTTGAAAGCAAGAAGTTCTAAACTAATAGTAAGCAAATTCTCAGCAAGTTGTAAGCGAGTTGCAAGCAAGTTGAAAGCGAGTTGCAAGCAAGTTGAAAGCGAGTTGCAAGCAAGTTGAAAGCGAGTTGCAAGCAAGTTGTAAGTGAGTTGCAAACAAGTTGTAAGCGAGTTGCAAGCAAGTTGTAAGCGAGTTGCAAGCAAGTTGAAAGCGAATTGCAAGCAAGTTGAAAGCGAGTTGCAAGCAAGTTGTAAGTGAGTTGTTTGCACGTTGCCAGCAAATTCTGAGAAAGCTGTAACCTACTTCTGAGTAAGTTGTAAGCAAAAGGGAAGCAAGTTCTGAGTAAGTTAAAAGTAGTCGGAAGTAAGTTGCAAGCAAGTTAGAGGAAATTCTAAAGAAGTAAGCAGGTTCTAAGCAAGTTGTAAGCAAAGTGCAGGCAGATTCTGTGTTGAGTCAGTTATTTGGAAATTGCAAGCAGATTCTAAATAAGTTGTCACCAAAGTGTAAGCAAGTTGGAAGAAATTTAGAAGCATTTTGCAACCAAGTTCTAAAGAAGTTGTAAGTATCTTGCAATATAAAGTTATAAACAATGGAAGTAAGTTATAAATAAGTTGCAACCAAGTATAAAAATTATAAACAGCTTGTCAGCAAGTTGTAAGCAATTCAGAAGGGTCAGTTTCTTATAGCTTGAAACGTAACATTATGATAAGTTGTTATCAAATTATTGTAAGCAAGTTGTAAGCATTAAAGAAGGTGTAGCCGAACACACCAGCATTGTGTGGAGGAAACCTGAAATTGTTGTAAGCAATAAGGAAGCTTCAGGTATTGCTAGATTAAAGTCTGATCTTTATATTGATGACCAATGAAATTTGTGTTAGCAAGCTTCAAACAATTAAACAATTTAAGTATTATTCACTTAAAAGTTAATCAATAATGTTGAGCAAGTACAAACTTGTTGTCAGCAAGTTGTAAGCAATATAGAAGGGTCAGTTTCTTATAGCTTGAAACGTAACATTATGTGAAGTTGTTATCAAATTATTGTAAGCAAGTTGTAAGCAATAAATTAAGTGTAACTTTTGGACTGCTTAAAGCATTACACTATGCATGAATTATTAAATGATTGTAAGCAATTTGTATTCAATAAACAAACTTAAGTAATTGCTAGAATAAAAGATCGCCATTATATTGATCGAGTCTAAAATTGTTATATGCAAGTGATAAGCTCACTTTTAGACCCGCAAATAAAAGGCAATACCAGAGCCTTAACAGCATCCCACTACTTTGTATGTGGAGCGAAAAGGAAACAGTTCTATGCAATTTGCAAACTCATTAAAGCTTTTCACTTAGGCATGACACGCATCAGCCCTTTGCCAATTTAGTCATGGACTGTCGGGAAGTGCGAGTATGTTGAACATTTCAACTCAATTCAAGCTTAACCTCTTTCACGATGCTGTAACCCAAAGTGACCCAATTCTAATCTAAAATGGAATTGAACTTTTGCCATTTCGCATATAATGGCCAACTATGTAGCTGGTGCGTGTGTCAATAGATGCGTCAGTATATTTTCGGGTATTTCATTTAAAAGAAAATAAACTCACACACACACATTCAGAGAGAGAAAGTAACTATGTACATATCGCAGCACTTGTAGACGAGTAGCCAAATTTTAATACAGCACAGACGCCCACCCGAAAATACACACACACACACACACACACAGAAGGACTGAAATCGCTTTGTCATGCCTTTGCCTTTGACTGTGCCGCTGCCTGCGTTAGTCCCAATGCCTCTGCTTCAGCTCTCGTTGAGCCCTCCTTGAGCCCACTTCGGCTCATCAAGGCGGAGAAAGCATTCTATTACATTATCCTTTTGTTAAAGTTGATTTTCTACTCTCCTCCTTTTTTTATTGTCGAAATATTTTAATCAAAGCGCAAATAAACAACACTGACGACAACAACAACGACAACACACCAGTAAAGGCAGCAGCTATAAAATGAAAAACAAAATATATGATATAACCACTTGAGCAAAACAAAAACATTTTCGTAATTTTCTTCATTTTCGCCTTTTATATTAACGAAGACAAGGATTTCAAGGATAAACAGTAGACAATTTTGAGATCAAGTGACAATTGCATGGGTCTGTGATTTCTTATACATATGGACGAGTGTATGTAGCCATGTGGCATGTAAGTGAAGTGTATGTGTGAGTAAGAGTGTGTATTTTGTGTGGCTGTGTATGTGTGGCTGTATATCGAAACACATTTCCATGCCTGTACATTTATGTGCGGCCTACGTAGATACTCTGGTACCCTTGGCAAGTCATTAGATTAACATATTTAAAAATTATAAACAGCCTTAACGACTAGGCAGCGTATGCTACACAAGTACCCAAGTTGTGTTCGTACCTCAACTCAGGTTTGAGGGGATGAATTTATGCAAGTGAATAATAAAACAGCACCCAAAGAGATTCCGCGCACATTTCATCACCGTCGTTTATGAATTTATACGTACTTTGCCGCAAGTAGCGTGCATTTTAACTAATGTCGGCACATTTCCTCGATTGTTAGTTTTATTACGCTATTTTATTTATTTTATTTTTATTTTTCCGCTTATAAAAACACTCCATTTGCATGCTGAGTCACAGTGCTTCGCGGATATAAACTTAGTTTAGTCGTAGATATCCCAAGCTGAAGGCACCCAGCCGACTTTATAGTCACTATCTGCTCTATGTAAGGGGCATGAAGTAAGAAAATCTCTCACAAGAATTAACATAAAACCAACAACTGACAGTAAAACAGTGAGTCACTTGTTTGTTCCAAAGTGTCCTTAGTAGAGGTGAGCAATATGGTTTATTTCTGCGTACTCTGAATGATCAGTTCAGTATAGGAGTACATTCCTTGAAAGGATTCCTACTTGTTCCCTCTCACAGTGTCGTTTGTAGAGGTGGGAAATGTGGTTTATTTCTGAGTACTGTGAATGGTCGGTTCACACACACAGTATAGGAGTAGATTCTTTGAAATGATTCGGTCCAGTTACGAATATTCATAGCCACTTTCTCTGCTTTCATAAGAATGTCCTTCAGTTCAACAGTAAATGAATTAAACAATTGCGTTTGGCATAGTGGGATAGAGGCATTGAAATGCTGTCACCAATTTAGCGCTACGATACATTCATGGTCCTCAGGAATCGCCGCTTGGGATTGAAAAGGTGCTACGATCATTGAAATATATTCCAGGTGTAGTACACATGTTACATTTAAGTATGGAATTCGATCCCGTTCATATGAGTAGCGCGAGCCCGTTTGCAGCGACTGAGTTTTTGGAGCCAATTTTTCCACCACTCTTCCACACATATCGGCCGGAACGTTGGCCATTTCGCATTCGATATTGTTCCTGAGCTCCTCTAACGTTGTTGGTTTGTTGGCATAAACCAACGACTGACCATAATCCCATAAAAATAAATCTAATGGCGTTAAATCGCATGAGCGAGGTGCCTTTCGACCGGATCATTTCTCGAGATTACACGATTGCCGAACTTTCCCTTCAATAGATCAATTGTTTGACCAGTTGTGTGGCATGTGGAACTGATACTGATCCATTCATACATCACTGATGTAACCATATATCAGTGATGGATGTCAAGTCCATCTAATTCTGGCCAAGAATAGTATTCCAACATGCCACGATAGCCAACTCCATTGACCGTAGGTTTAAGTGTAGGTTGGAGTGGAAGCAAGAAGCACACTTAAGCACAAATAAAGGCCTATTGTGATACCTTGGATGGGCCGCTGCACACGCACTGACCACCCAAACCGTAACATCTTTTCCAACGAAGAAACAATATGGTCCAATTACACCTCCAGCATGAAATTCACACCACACGGTCACTTTTTGTGGATAGAATGTAGTCTTTTGAAGGACATGTGGGAATATTGATACACAAAAGCTCATATTTTGCCAAAGCCATTAAGCCAGAACCATTAAGCCAAAGCCATCGCTGAAGATTTGTTCTCGATGAAATTGAGGACTCTCTTCAAACTTTTGGAGAGTCCACTCAGAGAAGTTTCAGCGCTTCAAATGATCAAGAAGCTTCAGTTCTTCAGTTAATTTGATCTTGTAAGGTGTAAGCCAAGATTTTTATGTAAAATTCCACACAATGTGGACTGAGAGATTCCTGCGAAAGTAATGGAATCGGCTGATTTGGCTCATTTTGAACTGAAACGCTTACGGTTGCAATCTTATTGGAACTTCGATCGATGCGTAGAGAGACAGAGCCACATCAATACATAGGAACCAGACTTGCCATATTACCACGAAACAATGTTTTAGGAAGGGTATTATGAAGTTTTGTAAGCTCACCTGAAACCTCTCGTTATGAAACTTTCGGGAAGTTTACTCTCGAGAATAGGGAATCAGACCAGCAAAATCTCGTAGAATTCAGGGGACTATATAGAGGTTTTAAAGAAGGATTCCCGACGATTGAACTCAGCTCACTAAACGTTATAGGATCAACACATCAGAATCGCGAGCAAAAGCAGCAAGCACAATGCATGCCATAGTAGAAAGGGGGCTTTAAAGTATAATTATACAATCTAGGAGTAGAATAAAACAGTTTAGGAAGATAAATTACCAGTTGAGACTGACTCTGAATCATTGATCAGGTTTCTCAACTGATTTAGGTGGAAAACAGGGTGATGGATAAGCACTTTTAAGATACAGAGTGACATAAATCAGAAACGGAGCGATAGAAACAGAATCCAAGAGAAATTTACCGATAGAAAATTAGCGTTTTGTTTGTGGTTAAATGTCGTATTTCTGTTGGAAATTTACTGGATTCTGTTTCTGTTCCCGTTTCTGCTTTAAGCCACTCTGCACCTTTACCGTTCGATCTATGATTAGAGTATATGGTGGAAAACATAAACCTCGACCAAGAATATTCTACAAAGGAAAGATGGACTGTTGGCTTATGCAATTCATATAAATATCATTGCTAAAATCATTCACAAATACTAAAGAAGCATTTCAGTACTTGGAAACACAGCGAGCATTGAAAGTTCGAGTACGCACATGTATCTATGAAACCAAAATGAGAAACATAAAAACAGAAAAGCAAAAATAAGAATCAAGTAGTTGTGTCAAGTGAGAAGTTGATATCATCTTCAGTCATAAATCCAAGTGAGAACACTAAAACTGTACCCCTCCATTGGCGCAGCTATCACAGAAATACGAGAACACACTCAGTATTTTTGTGAGGAAATGGCAGAAATTTATACGTGAGACCAGCCTCACACTTTGCAGGTTCACAGGTTTAGTCATACTGCTAGGAAAAAACTACGAGGAGCTGGACACCACATCATATTTCAAGTGGTGCTTCCCAGCACTAAAAAGTTATTAAGCACAAAGGAAAATTACTGAAATTCCAGTAACTGACCCAAACTTTCATTAGAGTTGTACGATAAAAATGGTGATAATGATGAACACAAACACTCACAGACCCACAAGCACCCACACACAGAGAAAGAAAGACACAAAACTAAACTGCAGAAGCAAATTAATTTATTTTGACCCACGAGCCACGGCAAATTTCGCACAGTGTACGCGTAGCTCAGCAACGGGGACACGCACACGCAAAAATTTACTATCGAAAAATAAAAACCGAAGCAGTAAACAGCAAAAAAATAAATAAAGTAGAACACAAAAACTGGCAATTGAAACTTTTTTCGCTTAGAGTCGTTTTCGGGGTGCCCCACAATCCTTGAAATCATACTCACTGGCACGAAATTTGCGAACTGCCGTTGCCAACGCGAACGCAGCGAGCATAAATTTCCAGCAGCACTCGCAGCAGCAGCGGCTTCAGAGCGCTTAGCTGAACATAAAACAGGCAGCGAAAGGGAAAGCGCACACATTTCCAGCGAACAGAGCAGCGCGGATCCTAGGAAAATGTGAAAATGTGGAAATGCGATTTGCAGACATTTCGCTTTTTTAATTATGAAAAATAAATTTCAATTTCCACGTTTCTCTGTGTCGGTTGGGTTGGTTCTGTTCTCGTTTTTCCTCCTTGTTCATTGTGTGTTTTGCTTTGCTTACTTTGCAAGGCGGCCGCTTTAATTGATTTCTAATTCCAAGTAAACAGGAAAATAAATTTTAAGTGGATTTTAAATTACGAAACACAAAATGTGCAAACAAATGCAATTAATTTACTGTAAGGAAATACTAATTATAGGCGTTTGCAGCAGGCAGTGGAGCGGGCGCGGGTGCGGGCGGAAATTACCAGCATTTGTGGCGTCACGTGAGACTTGTATGCGGCACGAGCAGTGATGCGAGCATATAATCGAATAATTCAGAGGTATTCCTCGATTTTTATATCAATGAATGCCCATCGCTTGCAGTCTGCTGAGTTGATACAGTTGAACAATCGATTCGCTCATCAATTGAAAGGATTATATGAATGAATGAATGAAACAAAGCGGGAAAATATACTTCGATCAATTTGATCTATTGTACTCCTCCTTACATGTATCGGGGTTTTCAATAAGAGCGCTAAAAAAGTTTTTTTAAATAAAACAAAACCGGTTTTAGATGTCAATGAAATTCTTTATTCCTGTGAAAGTACGTTCGATGCCATTATGTATGGAACTCGATTTCTTTTGCATGGCCACGGGCAGGCTTGCAGAAGTCCAGACGCTGAACCCAATTTTCAACGGTTTTCAAGCATAAATCGGCCGATACTGCTGCAATTTCACGTTCGATATTCGTACGAAGTTCATCAATCGTCGCTGGCTTGTTGGCATAGACCATAGACTTGACGTAGCCCCACAGGAAATAATCTAACGGCGTCAAATCGCACGACCGAGGCGGCCAATCGACTGGGCCATTTCGTGAGATAACACGTTCACCAAACTTGGTTTGCAGTAAATTGATTGTGGCATTCGCTGTGTGGCTTGTGGCGCCGTCCTGTTGGAACCACATGTCCTCCAAGTCCATATTATCCAATTGGGGCCAAAAATATTCGGTTATCATTGAACGGTAGTGATTCGCATTCACAGTAATGTGCCGGTCTTGATCATCACGGAAGAAGTACGGCCCAATGACGCCGCCGGCCTATAAACCGCACTAAACCGTAATTTTTTCGGGATGCAATGATGACTCATGGAGTACGTGTGGATTGCTGTCTAACCAATAACGCATATTTTGCTTATTGACGAAGCCATTCAGCCAGAAATGAGCCTCATCGCTGAAGATGATTTTCCGATGATAATCCGAATCATTTTCAAGTTGTTGCTCAGCCCAATTCACGAACATACGACGCTTATGGTGGTCAAGCGGCTTCAGTTCTTGCGTCAATTTGATCTTGTAAGGATGTAGGCCAAGATCTTTTCGCAAAATTCGCCACAACGACGTCACAGAGATGCCCAACGCTTGAGAACGACGTGTGAGAGACACATTTGGGCTTTCTTGAACTGAAGCCTCAGCGGCAGCAATATTCTCGACACTACTGGCACTTCTTGGTCTCGCTGGCACGAGAACATTTTGTACCGTGCCTGTGGATTCAAATTTTTCCACTAGACGCTCAATTGTTGATCTGCTAGGACAATTATGATGACCATAAATTGGACGTAGCGCTCTTAAAGTTGAGGCGACTGACTCCGAATTTCGGTAGTAAATTTTAATAATTTCGACTCGTTGTTGGCTCGTATATCTTTGCATGATGAAATGGCAAACCTTACTGAAGAGAAATGTCAAAAGAGCGGGAAAAAATATGGCGTCGTTTGCTGTCACTATCGATTTACTTTTGTAGCGTTTCTTTTGAAAAACCCTTTACTTATTAAGGGTCCTCTATTAGTCTAACAGTTCTAAGGAAACTTAGCACTGAGTTTTGGTTTATTGCTGTGATTCAGGTTTCCAATATTTCTTGTTAACAAGCTCAACTGTGAGTTGTACATTTGGTTCCTGTCGTCTTTAGGTAGGTCCGCGAGGGTAAAGTGGTGGCGATGATGTCTCGTTGTTTATTACAAAGGAACCCAAAGTATCAACCGAAGACTCCACGACTGCCCGACTAGGATTGTTACCCTCAAACCACCGAAACCGATATTTATACATAAACGATTATTCCATAAACCAAGTTTCGAAAAGGAAACATTGACAAATTTAATAGGAATGTGAATCGGATGAATTGTACATGATAGCATGCATAACTTGCTCCAAAATTTGGTCAACTTGTCTGAAGAGTCGAAACTACCCTTGTAGTACCAGACATAATGTTCTCAGCCATAATTTACTAGCCACAAATCGATAATTGACAATAATCGGCCATCACTAGCTGAACTGGGTAGAATGTATGTTCCCAACAGGAAATGGGATCATCCTCGGAGTACTCCCTGTAGTCTTCAAGGGGAGTCCTTATTGCAGCCTTTAGTACTCCTTTTGATCTCCGTTTTACATAGGAATGTCATTGGCAGAGCAGTACACTCCCTTTAACATTTTCTGAGAGCATTCGAGGAGTGCTCCTTCTCAACTGACATGTGAGTA
Organism: Clusia tigrina; assembly: GCA_920105625.2. NCBI lineage: Eukaryota > Metazoa > Arthropoda > Insecta > Diptera > Clusiidae > Clusia > Clusia tigrina. The sequence continues at coordinate 161,239,519 of OV050033.1, read as the reverse complement.
CAAAGAGATTACTTCTGGATGTGTCCAGGAGTAATCTATTTGTATCCATTCGATGTGTATACTATTTCTATCTTATTTTGTTCATAATTAGTAGTAAATTGTTAGTTATGTTGTCTCCTTCCCTCGCACTATGATATACGAATGATGCTGATGTCTCATCTGAACTATTGTACATCTCGTATAGACAAGAACATTCTGGAAAGTCGAATGTTCATACAAGAATGGCATCCAATCAGTCGCGAATTAAAAGCAGCAGTCATAAGATGTGGTTTAGAAGTGAAAGTGAAACTTGTGATTGTTGTGTTAAATTAAATTTTGTCAACTATTCCCTGAGTTAATTGTTAATTTATAGTTTAATTGAAGATAAATAATGTTTGCTTTACTTGACACAATCCAGTGATTCTAACTAAAAACTAATTATCGCAGCAATATGTACATATTTTGTATCAGTGTAACTTTCAGACCTGTATCCATGTGTCAGCTCTCCTTTTTTGTACATATCAGAGCCAAAGAACGAAAAGTGGAATTGATCAGAATTTTCCTTGAAGATCGGATTCAATATTCGGATGAGCTGTGTCGGTTTTCAGATAGTTCTGTCAACAAACATACTTCCTTTCCATACGTGTATATACGTGAACCGATCATACTTCAAAAACCAAAGCAGTTATTGTGTTGTAATTTAAACCCAAGTCATATTTGAATGTGACATTAGATAAAGTTGCTGAAAATCGAATCCGGAACACTCTCATTATCGCAGTTCTACTAAAAACTGGAATTCGACATAGAGACTAATGAGGTCTACATGCAAATACGTTCACCTACACACGGAAATTCGCTACCTTACTACGCGAAGACACCCTATTTCTGAGCTATAATGAAGTTTTTCATTGAATCGATGAATTAACAACTATGTCAATTATTGACCGCATATCAATTAATCTACTTACCATAGATCGATTAATATTCAAACTCGACCCACTCCCAAGAGGGAGTCCTTTACCAATTGCGGCTGCTACTCGTAATACACGGACATGTTCATAAATTTCATTTCCAAGGGGAGTGGCAGCGTTGGTAGACCAGCAGACAGACAACGATAAATTAATTAAATTAAAACCGGAGCAATTATGTGGATGAATTGCACTTTGTGTGTTCATACGGAAGTAGTGTTGCTAATAGTTCCATCACCGGATTGTGTCAAGTAATTCAAATGCACTAATATGGTAATTAGGATTCAAAATTGCAAAACGGTAATTAACAAGGAATAAATTAAAGTTTCATTAGTCGGAATAAGGTAATAATTAATAAAATTTTGTTAACTTCAGAGGTAAACAATATTTTAGAAAGTTTCACTTTGCAACTTATGAATAAGTTGCGTCTATCTTCCATCTGCCGATGTCAACTGTAGCTCTTGTGGAGAAAGTGAAGGCACGTCACTTCTCCTGATCACAGACTGTGAACCTTTTCGCACACGAAAGGCTCAGGTGTTTTGGAGAATGCATCTTAGGTATGAGCAAGATCCCTCAACTTGAGTCCTTCAAAATATATGAATTCCTGTCGGAAATTAGCCTGACAAAAGATCTATAGATAAGACTATCCTCATCTTATAAATAAATAGGGGCATCAAAGTAAATCTTTCAGGTCGTTGTTGAATGTTGAAAATATCTTGGCACTAAAAGACTACACCAACTAAGGGAAGTATGTGGAGAAGTAAGGCTGAAGAAGCTCATTCCGCGCTGTGCCACCAAATGGGGATAATGATAATGAAGATGATATGTTTTAAGATGTGTCAACACAGTACAAGTACTTCAGGGACTCGTTCCGCGCTGTGCCACCAAATGGGGATAATGATAATGAAGATGATTTGTTTTAAGATGTGTCAACACAGTACAAGTACTTCAGGGACTCGTTTCAATAAGTTTAGACTAATTATTTATTATTGACCGAGATTTGAAACTGAAGGAAGTATGTGGAGAAGTAAGACTAAAACATACTGCCCACTGAAGCTGAAGATGATGATGATGATAATGAAGATACTATAAGCTGGATAATTTTCCTTCAAGAAGCGTCTACGAGTCTACACAGCACGAGTACTTGAAGGACTAATTTTTTAGTACTGACTCAGAACGAAAACTACGAGAAAAATGTGGAGAAGTAAGCCTGAAACTCACTTCGCCCTGTACCGTCATATGAAGATGATGGTGATGATGATGATGATGATTTCTTAAACTGGATCATTTTCCATCAGCAGGCACCTACACAGTAGGAGTCATTTCAGGAACTCGGTTCAATAAATTGTGACTAATTTTTATTATTGACTGATTATTGAGACTCACAAACGTATGTGAAGAAGTAAACCTGAAACTCACTCCGCCTTATGATGATTACGGTGATGATGAAGATACCCAAAACTTGGATAATTTGCCTTCAACAAGTATCTACACAGTACGAGCAGTTTCAAGCAAACGATTCAATAAGTTAAGACTAATTTTTTATGACATTGATCTTGCTTTTCCTCGCCAACCCATGTGCCCTACTGCTGACATAGTAGGGTGGCTCTGACGCAGAATCTGTGCGCAAAAAAAATTGCATAATTCAGAAACTAATTAAATGTTGTCAACTTTTACGAATTTATGCACAAAAAGTTCGGTCGCATTCATTTAATACTACGGCCGCGTACTTGCTCTTCAGAATTCTCAAGGGTTGCCAACATTTCCCTAAATAGCTTTGTTCCTTACACAATCCTCATGCAAAATGCAGAGCCAGGAACAAGCAATAAGAAAGGACAACAACAAAAATCTCAACTTTTCTTGCGATGCAAACAACAAAATGTCGGAAGAGACGAAAATTTCATTATTTTCAACGTAAAGTTGGGCACAGCTTTTCAAGGTATAATAAATAATGTTGTAGTTGTTGTTGTAGTTGTTGAACTTGTTGTAAATGTTGTTGTCATGTTGAGAGTTCATTTTAAATTTAATGTGAAAAACAAGGAAATTAGACGCACACACATACGCAGAGACACGCAACATGCGCTCACACACACTCACACAGACGCAGCAGTCACCCGATTGCAGGCAAGTTCCTCAAGATGTTGGCGATAAAAAGCATCAGCAACTAATATCATCACCACTACTCCCTGCCCACAATACTCCATCACCAGTGCTAGCACGCGCCCAGCTGCATGCCTTTCTCAACGCTCCACTCAGCAACCACCCACGCCCCCTGACCCCCGTCGTTTGTGTGTGGCTTCTACCGTGCATCACTTATGCAACATGGCCTGATTGTTATATGACTTGGCTGTAGAGAACAGGAGCAGCAAAACTGTTCTCTGGAAACTTTTTAATTGCATAGATTCCATATTGGCCCCATTGTACCGCGCATTGTGCCCCCTTGCGTAATTTCCTATCGCATTATTCATGCAGCCGTAATGAGAGTGACGACAACTTATTTATTGCATACTTCCAGGCAGCTCATAGGAGTGCTTAATTCGTTTGCCAGCCCACTTAAAAATTATGACGAGCAATTTCTAATTTTGCCTTTGTTCCAAAATGTTCTAATTTAAATATTTATGGAGAAGTTGGGCTTTACGGTATACATTCAGGTTGCGTTACTGAGTGATATTGTAGTAGAGTTATGGCAGCTGAAAGTATGCAATGAAATATGGAACAAGGAGAATTAATAGTGAACTTTGTACAGCTCGTTAATGAGGATTACTTTAGGTATGCACATTGAAAGTCATTTATAAAGTCAAAAAAAAAATCGGCAAGATACTCGTAGTGTCATATATAGGATCCTTACTTACGAATTGCTGTCATTAGAACATGAAACTAATCAGTATCACAAGTCACAAACAAATGTATTATTGAATGTTGGTGTGATTCTAAATATCGAAAGGTAAGAATCAGCTCTTAGAGGAAAAGTTTGTTGCATGAAGGATCATGAAATTGATCAAGATCTCAAGTCTAATTAAAAATAGTAAGGAATTTTAGAGCGATTCTAAATATCGAAAGGTAAGAAACAACTCTCAGGATCTCGAATCTAATTAAAAATAGTACGAATTTTGGAGTGATTCTAAATATCTGAAGGCAAGTAACACCTCTAATCGGAATAGTTTTTTCCATGAAGGAAATTTACCAGGATCTCAAGTCAAAATAAAATGAGTATGGAATTTTGGAGTGACTGTAAATATCAAAAGGTATGAAACAACTCTAACAGGAACTTCCATAAAACAGCATGATCTTAATCAGGATCATAAGTCTAAATGAATATTTTATATTAGAATATACTCGTATACGAGTATATTGGAAGGCAAGAAACAACTCACACAGGAATACATTGTTCCATACATCTGTCTACTCAACTCCGAAAAGAGTGCATTTGAGTCCTTTTTTTGTTTTAGAATTATGAGGATCCAAATCATGAAATCCTCAATTTAAAGAAGTTCGCCGTACTATTGAGTCCAGTTTATGCAAATGACCCATTTCCAGCCACTCTTGAAAGTGGTTATTGAGAAGGATAAAAACCATCACAGAGAACAAAACTGCAATTCCAAATTATCATATTGGCTTCCGTGAAAGACATAGCACGGTTGAACATATTCATCATAAACATGCAAACACTTACGAGCGAAAGGATTACTACACTGCAGTGTTCCTCGATATCATACAAGTATACTACGCAGGACTCATAGTGAAACTAAGAAGTTTACTGCCTGTGAACATTTGTATGATTCTTAAAAGTTATCTTTCGAATAGAAAATTCGTCATCAAGCATTATCTCATCGGAATATCCTATTCAAGCTAGAGTCCCTCAAGGTACTATACTGGGCCGTATGCTGGGCCCCTTCCGTACACGCTAGACACTGCTGACAATCCAACCAAAGGCAAAACCACCATACAAACGTTATGCCAAGTCATATATTGTTCTGACTCGGATCTAAATGTAGCTTCCAAACTACTCCAGGACCACATAAATATTTTGCAGCATTGGTTGGATTATTGGAGGATCAAAATTGAACGAAGTAAATATGTGTACATAACCTTTCCATTAAGTTAGAAAACATGTCCCCCAGTTAGAAAACATGTCCCCCAGTTAGAAAACATGTCACACAGCTAATCTCAAAGCCTAACCCTCAGTGCTTCGTTACCAAATATCTGGGAATGCACCTTGATCACTGACTAACATGGGCGAGGCATATCAGCGTTAAAGTCACGCAGATGAAATTAACAACAATTGAACTCAGCTGGCTCTTAAATAGGCAATCCAAATTCCAATTGGATTACAAAGCCATGATACAGCCAGTATGGACTTAGGGTATTTACCTCTGGTCTACGGCATTTTCCTCTAATGTCGAAAAGCTACAACGAGCCCAAGCTAAAGTTTTGCATACCAAGGCTCGGTACATTCATAATAGGAATATCCAAAAGGACTCAAATATTCCAACAGAATCACAAGAAATCTCCAATTCCATTAGGAAGTATATTTCAAAACTAGGAAGGCATCATCAGAAATAAATGGAATAAGTTTATCTCTCTAATTAAAAATACATTTTTATCTGCTTAACATCATTTTTATATATAAATGGACGTTTATCTTTCTAAATTGTTATCTAATTAATATCCTTTATATACATAAGTGCAATAAATTCATCTTTCCAATTAAAAAAAATTAATTGCTATCTCCCTAATATCCTTTTTAAACAAAATTGTTGAAACTTAAAATGCTATCATGCTTCAAAACACACCCTTTAGTAACAATAATCCTTGCAAACAATAATAATCAATACTTCCTATTAAAAATATACCATAGAGCTCAGAATTTCCTCGGTGCTCGTATTGTAGGAGATTCAAAGAATTTCCAACGATTTTTATTGCTTCTGAGAAAACTTTTTATTGTATTAGAGAAAATTTCATATCGCTTCTGAGAAAATGTCTTACCAGGTACGAGAGCACTGAATTCACTTCATAAATATTTCTCATTGAAATTTCACTAATTTGAGACGCAGTTTACAACCACGTTAAGGACATTAGAGCTACAGTGGTGAATATGAAGGAGACACGAACTGCCAAATCGATTTCAGATAGCAATCAGATACTGCCATGCTGTTGGCATGGGAAAACATATGAATGAAAGGGGCTGAAGAAATGAACTGAAATATTCCAGAACTATTCAATCACATTTGAAATAGATTTTTATGTAGGGTTATGTGGCAGACAAGGTCACGGACACTCGGCCAAAAGACAGTTTTCATTTATGTGAGAATTAAATGAAAATGATAGCAGAGAAATGGTTCCTTAATTTTCATCACCATTTCATTTTTCAAGATTACAACTTTCTATAATAAGTTTTAAGCTATTCAAGATCAATAGTTTTAAGCTATTCAAGATTTATAGCTGCCACAATAATATTTATATATTTATATTAGCTTACTCCATACTGAAATATGCCCTCAACGATTTGCGAGACTGAGTACTAGCTACTGAGGTCTTCGACTCGAAGAGAAAACGGTTTAGTTGCACAATTTCCAGATTATGTCCTGGGCGAGATTCGAAGCCATGATCATAGAACGACGAGGGAATCACACCCCGGACCAGAGAAGCGGTCTACCATATAAAGTGAATGACTTTATAACAGCCCTTGTAATTCATGTAATAACCCTTTTAACACAACGTGAGGTATTAGACTTGTAGAAATTAATTCATTGCTCCCGTAGCCAAATATCGTATACAATTCTTTGATTATTGTACTTGACTATTACATTCTTATTTCTGATCGAAGCATTTTTCAAGAGGATATTCGCCGGATTAAAAGATGTGCTCATTTTAGTATTGACAGGAAAAAAGGGGGAATATTGTGATACTATCCTCTAGTCCAGCAGCTCACCCTTTATGGAGTCTAAACAAGCATGGGACTATATAGGGAACAAAACCTTCTAGGCAGTATTAACAAGCTATTTCTACTGTGGATAGCAGGACATTAGCAAGATATATAGGTATAGAGGTCCAAAGAAATCAGCAGACTGATAGCTTGGCTTGCGAAATTTAATGATCCTGAACCTTTCTATGGACCAACGCTGGTGATCTGCTGAATTAAAGCAAAAATTAACAAATAAGCTGCTGAAGAATTCCAAAAGTGCAAAAACAAATCAATCTTGAAAGAATCATCCGGAATTAAGGCAGTCTCTTCTGGAAACTTTGATCTTAAAAGCGATAAATATTTGATAAGCATGCCTCGGAGGAAGCTAAGAGTCATCATTGGGTCCCTGTAGACTCATCTATCGCACAAATAAGGTTGGTCTACCTGTAGATGTCGGAGGTAATGTTATTAAACACTCACACACACACACACAAATTATTACCTCTGATCACAAACTGTACACAAGTATTTTTGAGAACACATCTTGTATATGAGCCTTATTCCTCCACTTAAACCCTCCAAAATATATAAGGTCCTGTTTGAAATAGACCTGACAGAAGTTTTTAGTTCAGAATATACTCTTCGTGTAAGTAAGGAGGGAAACCACAATAGATCTTTTATGAAGATTAACTAAAACTTAATTTTATATCATGAACACAACAGTTCCTATACTATACTCTAGCGGACTGAAACAAGTATCCTTAGAATCACCAATGTCTTCCTAGCAGTTAGAAACCAAAGCACTTCAATTGATTCCAAGTAAAATAGAGTGAGGTATCACAATAGATCTTTTAGCTCCAATTAACTGATTCTTATATTATTATAACATGATCACAACACCTTCTATACTCTTCTCTAGTAGACTGACACAAGTAACATTCGAATCGCCAATGTCTTCGTAGCATTTAGAAGCCTCAATGCTTCAATTGTTTTCAAGTAAAATAGAGTAAGGAGTCTGACTGGATTCATTCTGAATGCCTTTAATATCACATCGAGGTCCCATTATTCCAGTTTGGCTTAGATTAGTATCCTCTTAAAATTTAGAAACCGAAGGCAGGAACATCACCCCACAAGCTCAGGATAATGCAAGTAACTTTCACCTGCTTCAGTTCGAGATAATGCAAGTGATTTTCAAATGCTACAGATTACTACATAAATGGATGGAATTAAGGATGTTGAAAAGAAGTACTGCTACGAGTAGATCCTATGAGGATCAAATACTAATGTTTTACAATTTACTACTGACTTTAAACACAGCTTCAAAGGCTTCACTGTCATAATTGCTGCTTTTATTTTTTATTCATACAGCATTCTGATTGCATGCGCTATGATACCCCCCTCCCCCCATTTGCACTGAGGCAACCACATATGCCGACCCAACTAATCGCTCCCTGGCCCGAAGTTTGAAAGGGTCTTGTCAATCAACGCTCACACAGTATTAATATTTAATTCACTTTATTCTGTCGTCCCATTTTCTTGATATGTTAATTTGCGCACGGTTGTGTTCCGCAGCAGTTTACATTTTTAATATACTCGCAATGCTCGCGTTCGCAGGAAATCAGGCGCTCCCTCACACCCGCAGAGCGACCACGAGCGTGGATTCGTGGAGTGATTGGCGAAATGTGCAAAGAAATCAAAATGCTCGAATAAAACGAATGAAAATCACAAAAATTGACATGAAAATTTATTGGATTGCAGACGCCAGTCACAGCCGCAGCCGTAGCAGCAGCCGTAGCAGGGTCGCATCCTGCCAGATGCCTGCCAGAGAGTGTGTGTGTGCCAGTGACAGTGACTGTGACAGTCGCTGAGTGGCAGAGTGGCGGGAGCAACAGCGCCAAACCGTTTGCGCATTTATGCGATAAACAGCCATAAAAAGAAGCACACGAATGGGCGGTGAAAGGACACTCGGTGCGAGTTCGAGTGGCAGCGCCAGTACCAGTGCGAGTGCGAGTACGTCAAACGTGCCTGCGACGATTTCGATTTCAACGAATTTATTCATTATTTTTGTGTGCGAAACATAAAAATTCAATAGACAAAATGTCATCGCAGCGGAGCAGAAATGGCACAAATAAAAACAGCTGCGGTCCGGCAGGATGTTATGCTCCTTATTTCTATTCGAACTTGTATTATATAAATTTATTTTACTTATTTTATATATCTTTTATTGTGGTTGTTGCTGCTTAATGCAGCAATCTCGCAGCGTACATTCGGCAGTGAGTGCGGCGATGCGTTGCGTTACGTTACGTTGCGCTGCCTGCGGCTCGTTCAAGTGGAAAAGTGTTTTTCAATTTTCCATCATGCCGTTGTGTGGTTGTCATTTTTTCCTCTTCATTTTCATTTTCAATTTTAACTTGTGGCGCGCTCACTGCCATTAGATAAATTGCATGAAATGTGTATTGTATTGTGTGTTGGGTAAGCACTTCCGTCCTCCCACGCTCCGAGCTGTGAGCTCCGAGGACGCCCACTGCCGTGCCATCACAATGCAGCACAGCTCAATAGAAAAGTGGTACAACAAATCGTGTGCGAAAAGTGTTCACGGAGCACTTCGTAAAGGAATTAGTAAAAGGAAAACCACACAAAAGCACACACACAGCACACATACACATTCACACACTAACACACATGCACACACGTAACTTAAGGACACGCAGGGCAAGACAATGACGGGATAATGCGCCCGAGTGTACTCGTTAGAGCAAGTCTGTGGTAGGAGTGTTTTGGGCAAAGGCTGAGTGTGCGAAAAGTAATAAGGCATGCCACGTTAAGCTATGACAGCAACAGCAAATTCTCGGAAAGAGACAAGAAAAGTAGACAGGAAAATTGAAGGAACGCATTAAAAGGCTCCTCCGCAAACCGCACACCACCCACCGTAAACCTCCAACCACACTATTGCCGTGGAACCGAGGAAATCAATAGTGCAGCAGTCAGGAAACTACCTACTTGCACTCAGTACCGGAACTGGAGTCAGAGGGGAGCTAAACGCACCCAATATAGCATAAGAACTGCACTGCCATTCGCGTACAGTGTCACAATTGCACACAACGAGTGCTCAAAACTATATAAGGGGAAGAGAACAGAGCTGTAAGTTCAACGAAACTGATGAGAGAGAACACGGCTATGAAAACTATAGTGTCAAATTCCTTAGCTAGATAATCATGATGTCAGAGGAACACGCCCACTTGTCTTACTAATCATAACTTCAAATTCCCTATGCTAGATAATCATGATGTCAGAGGAACACGCCCACTTGTCTTACTAATCATAACTTCAAATTCCCTATGTTAGATAATCATGATGTCAGAGGAACACGCCCACTTGTCTTACTAATCATGACTTCAAATTCCTTATGCTAGAAATTCATATCATCATCGTGTCAGAGAACACGCCCACTTGCCCTGCAAACCATAACTTAGAATTCCTTATGATATGAATTAATATGATTGACTACGTCTGTGACATGGGAACAGCAACGCTTCTTCAAATAACTTGGCAGCACTGTTCAAAACATCTGATTGCATTCCACATTGCAGAAAGGAATATGGAATCCCACAGGAACGCAGTGGAACACAAAAAAGCAAAGAGTAATAAAAATATGTGAAGATGGCTGAAGTTTAGCTGGACCGACTACGAATACCCAACACTCTAAGAGAATATATGACTATAACGGTCCAGTACGACTGACTTGCGGATTAGAGCATTATGTTTACATGATAGGCAAGCAATCGACTCAAGAAGTGAGAGTAAGCAGGAATGTACATATATGTATTCTACCCAATATGCCTCTTTTTGTGACTATACTAACTTTAACTTTACACTCTTTCAGTTTGTACGGTGTACGGTTTATCATATGATAAATATTTACACTCAACTCCTTAAATATGATCAACATATTCGTATTACCACGCCTCTTTTTAGTACCCATATTCCAGAAATAAAATGAACCATTCTTCAGTGATGTTGAACCAGATAATTTATAGACTATGAATTCGACTTGAACTCAAGATTCAGTTTATTAGTCTCTGAAATTCTGATTAGGGAGAGTTCAAGATGCTCTCCATCTCTCCAAATACCCTAAATGCGCGATTTTGGGGATTGTAAGAGAGAGTTTCACTCAAGATTTAAATCTTTTTTAGTCTCTGAAGACCAGGATGATTAAGTAGCCTGTGAGATAATTAGAATATCTGAAGGGGCACTGATTAGGATGATTGGATAGCTTATGAGATACTCAGAGTGTCTGAAAAGGCACTGAGCAGGATGATTAGGAAACGTATGAGGTAACCAGAGTAACTGACGGGGCACTGAGCGGGATGATTAGGGAGCCTACGAGGTAATCAAAGTAACTGAAGAGGCACTGAGGGGGATGATTAGGGAGCCTACGAGATAATCAGAGTATATGATAAGGGAGCTTATGAAAAAAAACCAGAGTATCTGAAGAGGTACAGCGCAGGATTATTAGGGAGCCTATAAAGGAAATCAGAGTGTCTCAAGACCCACTGACTGGGATGATTAGGGAACCTATGAGATAATCGGAATATCTGAAGGGGCACTCAGCGGGATGAGCTTATAAAATATACCAAAGTATACAAACAGGCTCTAAGTTCGATGATTAAGGAGCCTATGAGATAATCAGAGTATGTTAAGACCCACTGATTGGGATGATTAGGGATGAATCTTAAAGACCTACTAACTGGGATGATTATGGAACCTATGGTATAGTCAGAGTATCTAGCGGGACACTTATTGGGTTGATGAGGTAGCTTTTGAAATAATCAGAGCTTGTGATGAGGGACCGAACGAGACAATTTAAAAGCTATGATAGGGATATTTGAGAGATAGAAATTTACTATTTCTGGCATCAGAGTATCTCGTGTTATATTCAGCGAGCTGTCGAGAGATGAGTGTATCTTATTTTAGACACCAAGACAGATTCGTCGTGACCAGGTAAACTCAGTTTAGCGAGATTATGTTCTACAATGATCCCAGGGAAACACTCGAACTATCTTAGGACCAATTATACCCTCCTGTAGACACTGCGATTCCTAAGATTTGTTTCATTATTCACAGCTCTCGAGAAGTCGTTTTTGGTCTAATATAACTGCATAATTTGCTCTAATTGCTGTCCTCTCTCCTGGATGACTTGAAACCATTTGGCCATTTTTCCGTGTTGTGTGGCCACATCTGCAACACTGTGCGCTAGTTGTGGGATGGTGCGTGTCGGGCTGTGGGCGGTACGAGTAATCGTACATGCATGTGCCATTTAAATTTTCCGCTTTAGTGCCTGCCAGTAGCTGTTGCTGTCCGTCCGTTGCTTCTTTTAGTAGTTTGTCATTTGTGCTATGCTGTGCTGTGCTCTGTTGTGTTGTGTTCCCTTTGACGTCATACAGCGCCCGACTCTGCCGCTCTGCCGTGTACACAACACACACGGCTCTGCAGTGATTGAGGCTGCTATGTGCATATAAATAATACGCCTTAAAGAGCCTCAGCACTTGCGGCGGCAGCATTTGCTGGCAAGGCACAACACTAAAAGCATTTCTACACAATTTCACTTGCAGCATCGTTTGTAATTTTATAAATTACACCCAGAGCACTTACCACGGTACATTCTTCATGCCATTTACCACAATATGCTAATGAATTTATTTCTGGCATTGTTTACTTGCCAGTGCGAACATCCAGGCTGCAGCACCTGTCGTCGCACGTATGTCCGCTCGCCCCCGCCACACCTGTTCGCCGGCAATATTGGTGTCTTAATTACACTCTCCCTCAGTGAACAAACGCGGTGCCCTTGAGCGCGTGTCTAAATATAGCGCACCAAAGGAAAGTTTCCTATTTTTATCTCCAACGCATACGTCAGCAACAGAAGCGCCCAGCAGCAAGCGATGAGCACCCGACTCCCGTCAGCCGACACCCCGACACGCAGCAGCCGGCACTCGACACTCGACACCCGAGTCCTCGACACCCCGACACCAGCACCCGGCACCTTGTAGCAAACGTGCCCTGCTCTGCTATCAATGTGCTAAGTAGAAAGTAAATAACCAGCGTAAAAATTTCTCTCCACTTCATGCCAGTTCATTCTTTGCATTGTGTGCTTCATCATAAATAAATAAAATGGAAAATTTCTACTCGCAATCAGCCACAAACGCTCCAAGGAGCTATGCTGAGCTGTTTCATAGCTCCGCGTTAGTTTCAGGGACATTCTTTAATTTCCTTGCCGCAGATCCTGCACATATTTTTTGCTGGCATTTGCACTGCCATCAAAGGATTTTCAGTGCTGCATTTGCACATTCAAATGGAATATGCGCCTTTCTTTATGCCGCCAGCTGCAGGCTGAACGAAACACAGATGACGCCAGTGTAGGCATACCCAAGCACACGCTTTATTACCCTGGCAGAGACGGGATCAAGTATACACGCAACCCGGAGCTGTGAGGAGGTAGGTGGGAAAGAGGAGCGACGGTGAATGACAATGAGCGACGCTACTGATGCAGCTCATATCCTTCCTAGTATTTTATTCTGTAGTTGTTCTGTCAGCATATCAGTTAAACCAGCTTGGCGTAGGTAAGTTAAAAGGACTACCAAATTGATAGGCATTGACTGCCTTTTTCTTGAGTCTTAGCATTTAAACCCATCAAACCTATTCGTTGCCAAACCAGTTCTTCATGCATACTAATTTTGCGCACATGTTTTAATGCCCAAAAAGAGGTGTGGCAGGTGCAGATTGACTGATTTCCTTTGCCGGGTCTTTATCGGTTATATCATGGTTTATTAGAGGTATCCAAGATTCGCCTCTATAGTAAATGCTTTTAAGGGAATACTCTTGTAAATAAAAATATGTCCGGTTAGTATGGAAGAGAGTTGCAGCCTTAGCCTACTTAGTCAGTCCAGTTATGAGACCACCCTATCCCTAACGCCGTGCGTCAGTCCGAAATCGATACAAGCTCGTAAAAGTTCTAAGATCTCTGAATTCAGGCAGTCGGAGAGGTTCTCAAATCCCTTTTGAAGATATCTCAAGTTAGTATGATCAGAAAGTAGCTTAAGTCCATTTAGAAGCTTCCTGAAGCCAGAGGAGTCAGAGGGATTCTTAACTCCCTTATGGATGATCCCTGAATTTAGTGCATTCAGATGGATTCTAGGTCCCTTTCGAAGATCTCTGAATCCAGGCACTCAGAGGGATTATTAAGCCCTTTTGAATATCCCCGAAGCAAGTGCAGTCAGAGAGCAGGCAAGTAAGTAATTAGTTCAAAAAGATTAGAATTTAAGTACCCTCCTCTTAAATTTCTTTCTGTTGCCTTATGCTAGATCAGACCTCGAAATGGAGCTTAGTCTGCAAAGAATTATTGGAATTATGTGAATAATTCCAGCTCTTAGAATAGTTCTTAATTCCAAGGGAAATATTACCTATTCACTTTGAAAATCTACTCTGTCTATTTATAATTCAAATATCAGCAAAGGGACCGACTGCTCCAATAAGTTTGGAATCCTTTTCAATCCTACAATGAGCTTGAAATCCTTTCCCATTGGTTTACTTAGTAAACCGTGAACCAATGAGAAGAAGGTAAATAGGGCGTAGCGAGATAAGAAACTAATGATATTCACAAACTGGACAAACTTGAAGGACGGTGCTCATAGAGGACATTTTAACAACTTGAATTGGAACAATTCTGTAAAGTGTGTGGTCCAAGAGACTCAGTTGTAAATTTAAAGGAAAATTGTACAATTAAACTCGAAGCGAACATGCAACAGAACTGATGTGGTTAAATAGGGATGCCCAAGGATGGTATTTGGAAGAGTCTAAAACCTTCAAGGATGTAAGTGTTGGCAGGGAGTGGAACAGATTGAGGACTTCATATACTTCACAGCTGAGATTCAAGCAATCAACCACATTTCAATTAAAATGCTCGATTAGAAATCATTCTTCCCATTATATTCTCTTTAAGGCGCACATTTATGATAATTAACTCTTTGATTCCTTCAGTGTGTCTTATAATATCCTTATAGATCCTTGTCTTAAAGCGTGTGGTTCAAAAATTTGTAAATGATAAAGTAAATTTGTAAGTATAAACTAAATTTTTAACCCATCCAGTTTTGAAAATGTTTCACGCCCACTAGCAAGAAACAATCAATTCGAATTGCGTCGGGTTCATGTGAGTGCAGGGGCCAACGCAGACGATAATCACACATGCTTTTTTATGGGCTATAAATCAAAAATGTTGTTGTTTGCTTTCAGCGCTTTTTCCTCGGCCCGCACACTCAATTAGAGTACATGTTAATCGATCACATACTTGGCTCCGAAGACTTTACGACTGGGCGTGTGTGGTCGGTGCGTTCATTTAAGTTCCATGTGTGCTCTCCATGAGTTCACTGCTCTGCTGCGTGGCAATGGCGCGACCGCTGGCGTTGATGTTCCTCGGAAAAGTGTTCGATTTCTGGAAATTTCATGTTACCAACATGCTGAGGGAGTTTCTCCATCGTAATGGTTGTGTTTGTGCCAACATAATATCCCATCAAATAAGCTGTTTGCATTTCCAGTGCACCTGCCAATTATTTCACATACTACTCCTTTCGCTCCGTGGTCTGAAGCTGTCCGCCTGACGCCTCGGCGATGGTGTGGAATTCTCTTTAAATTATTTGCATTTAACATTTGATTTTGTAGATTTTGTCTGCCGCACTAATTTCACATAAAGTGAAAATAATATCATGAAAATGTTATTCTGTGGAAACTCATATATGTTCGGCATGGGGAGGGAGGCTTTTCAGGTGAATCACCATCAACAACCACGGCACCAGCAATGCACACATTCATTTCATTGAGGAACGCTTGTGGGATACAGCAAACACAAAACATGCGTGCAGTGGGTCTTGTGATACGCCCACTCCAATGTGCCACTGCAAATATATTGTGGTCACGCCTCTTTGTACACTTCACAAGCCCTCCATAAGTAGTTATCTAAACCGTCGTTGCAAATCCATTGAACTCTTGAGCAAGTAAATGAAATTGAGACTTTCATTAATTTTTAGAGTAAATATAGAAGTGGGCAGTTTGCAGTGGGCAGATTGTAGGCGTGTTATCTTAAATCCGAGCTAAACCAATATTTACATAGTCCTTTAAGTAACCGACAGCAACTGCAATCCAATATGGAAGCAACTCCCTTTCTTTATTAACTTAAATCATTTTTACTCGGAAGGAAACGCACAAAAAGTGGGCCTGATTATTGATTGATATTTAGCAAAGCTTATGTAGAAATCGGAGAAGAAACTAGAAGGACCTTCAAACTGATGTTATATATAAGGAGAAGTGTGAAGATGTGCGACCAAAGAGATCTATTTTACTACACTCTGCTAATAGGATGTCACTAAAAAATCTTATCGAACCCTGAGGTCCTTCAAAATTTGAGGATAACGGCTAGTTCAAGTCGTGCTAATGAACTAGCTCGTACTTGAAAAGCATCCAGGTTCTTTTCCCTTTTGTGCACCAACGCCCTACAAATCCCAATCATGTGCTCTGGTGATTCAGTATACTCCTCACAGAGTCTACACTTCTACAGAGTACTTCGTCACCATAATACACTCAATTGTCAAAATCATTACAAATAATCATTGTCAGTTTCATTATAAATAACCAAGTAGTCAACTTCAACATATTGTATAAACATACTTAATTACGACGACACCATTAATCAATATATCAATGATTATAATTTGTAGACGGCCGAAGGAAACACGCACAAACAAAATACTCAGACCCTGCCTGAATAATCAAGAATTAGTTATTAAGCTCAAAAAGTAATCTGCGAACAATCATTCCATTGTCAATCAATAAACAAATAATCGATAAAGAGCAATTTAGTTTGGGAAGGAATCAACTAAATATTGATTACCTGTCTTTCAGCAATCACAGAGTTTTGATTTGAAGCCGTAATCAATTGATTAACTGAAAAAAGTTAGCATACTTCTGAGCGCTTGCTTTATAAGTTGATATACTGACAACAATTTAACGAATGAATGCGAACAGCTCAAAAAAGTAATTAAATTCGCAACTGAACAAGAACGCAACTTCAGACAAACTCACACACACACAAACTCACACCAAAGCTCATTCATACATGCACCAAAGACCACTCATACATGCACACTTCCCACACATCTACCACCACTTTTCGGACAACTTGTATCCTGCTCACTTTTGAAGCACAATCTGTAGCGATAAATTTTGAAGAATTTTTTAATTTAAACAAAAAAAAATAGAAATTTAAATAAAACGTTATTTCCGTTTCAGTTTATTCGGATAATTTCCAGAACGACTGCAACAAAAGTAGCTACGTACAATAAAACAACAAAAGCATCAACAAGTTGAAGAAAAGAGCACACTCTTCAAGCGAGTTGTTGCTGTTGCTGTTTATGTTGTCGGTGTTGTTGTTGTTGTTGTTGTTTTTCGTCTTCTTGCTGTTGTAATTATAGCCGTTGATGTTGTAGTTGCCGTTCCTGTTGGTGTTGTTGTTTTTGCTATTGTTGTTGATACACTCGAAACGTTATTAAAATTTTGTACGACGCTGGCATAAACCAAAATGACACTCGTTAAGCACATGAAACAGGTAGCAAAGGAAAAGTGCACAATTGCACAATGAATGCGCCAAGAAGTATGCAAGCAGCCAGGAGCAGTTTTGTCTATGGCAAGCACCGTCGCCATCGCCATCGTCAGAACCACCACCACCATCCACACCAGGCTACGGCCGCCCCAGGCGTTGCACTTACCGCGCACACGCTCATGCAAATCCCCGCACACTCATTCATACACACACACTCACACATACTCAAACACTCGCACACATACTCAAATACACTCAACCCCACACTCATTGGAGTGCAGATGTCAGCCAACAAAAGCGGACAGCGCGTTGATGACGATTACGGCGTTGATGACGCTTCATGTCAATGCAAGGTGACACAGTGCCTCCACTCAGGGGCCCGGATGGCAGCGCACGAGTATGCACAAGTGTGCGCAACTGGGGTTGTGTGTGTGTGTGTGT
Source organism: Clusia tigrina (assembly GCA_920105625.2). Lineage (NCBI taxonomy): Eukaryota > Metazoa > Arthropoda > Insecta > Diptera > Clusiidae > Clusia > Clusia tigrina. The sequence continues at coordinate 161,221,581 of OV050033.1, read as the reverse complement.
GTGGCGTTGTGCCACGCATTAACGCGGTTAACAGGACCTTTATTATTTTAACAAATAGGATACATATTTTTCACTGCAGCAGCTGCACAAGCGCGTGCTGCCGCATGAGAAGCGAAAAGTAATTCCTCGCATTGTGATGTAATACTTTAAATTAATATTTACTTTTTAAATTGCTACACACACGTCCATCAAGCGACATCAACGTAATTCTCGTCAACAGCCCTTCTCGGATATGCACTGCGGCAGTGGTTAGGCTCGCATCCAAGTGCTCTGTGCACACACCAAAAGTGTAAAATTAGTAATAATTAAAAGCATGCACGACTTGAAATGGAAAAGTGGTAATTATGAGTATTTGTCTTACTGGGCCGCCCTCAAGTAGGCAAAGACATAAGACATTGATAAAGTTTGAAGGATTCAGTCATTGAACAAATTGCTACAAGTGCATGGATGTGATGAGAAAGGATTTCAGTAGTTTCAGCAATTCATTGAGGTGTTTCAATAATCAACTGGAAATTTTGTGGCTATTTTTAAATGAGTTACTGAAGAATGAATTTCAGTAATTGAATCAAATGAGCTACTGAAATTTAATTATGAACTTTCAGTGATTGAAGAGATGATGTTGAGGGATCCATTAGTTGAGTTACTGAACTTTAATTGCTAATTTTCAGTAATCGAAGAGATTTAAGAGGTGACTTTGTGACTGCCAGCAAATGACTTACTGAAGATTAATTGCTGAAGTTATGTAATTGAAAAGAATATTTTCCCATCCCGCAATCGAGTTACTGTAGTTTAACGGCTGACTGTCAGTAAATGAAGAGGTGATTTTGTGGTACTCAGTTACTGACTTACTGCAGTTTAATTGCGGCCTTTCAGTCATAGAAGAGATTATTTTGCTGGATTCTTCAATAGGGTTACTGAAATTTAATTACTGATTTTCAGTAATTGAAGACGTGATTTTGTGACTGTCAGCAACTTATATACTGAAGTTTAATAGGTGACTTTCAGTCATAGAAGCGATAATATTGTGACAGCCTCCAACGGAGTTACTGAGTTTCAATTGCTGACTTTCAGTAATTGAAAAGAAGATTTTGTGATATCCCGCAATCGAGTTACTGTAGTTTAATTGCAGACAGTCAGTAATTGAAGAGACGAATTTGTGACTATCTGCAACTGAGTAACTGATGTTTACTTGCTAAGTTTCAGTAACTGCAGATATGATTTTGTGCCTTTTTTCAAATGATGTACGAAAGTTTAATTGATGACTTTCAGTACTGGAAGTAGTAGTTTTGAGACCATCAGCAAATGAGTCACTGAAGATTAATTATGGACTTTCAGTAATGGAATGTGTGGGAACCGTCAAAAGAGTTACTGAACTTTACTTACTGATGTTCAGTAATTGAAGAGGTGATTTTGTGACTGTCAGCAAGTGAGTTACTGAACTTTACTTACTGATGTTCAGTAATTGATGAGTTGATTGTGTGGCAGTCTAGAACCGAGTTACAGTTTTTTAACTGCTGACTTTCAGTAATTGAATAGATGATTTTGTCACGGTCCATAACAGAGAAACCAACGTTTTCTGACCTGAAGTAAATGAAGAGACGAATTTGTGACTATCACCAACTGAGTTACTAAACATTTTATGCTCACTTCCAGTAATTGAAGAGTAGATTTTCTACTACTAAATACCATCAATTGTATCACTGAAATTGAAAAATTTAAGTTGAGTAATGTATTTACTTCATTTCATACAAAGAATTCAAATTAAATATCGTTCCAGAACTCTCAAGTTATGAAAATCAAAAACTTCTGAGAAAAAGTATTTCAATTACTAATTCAAATAAAATTTAACGCCTAACCAAGCTACTCAAAGTCAGGAAAATGAGTAAAATAATTTTTAAATGGTCCATTTGCTAAATTTTAGTGGAAAATTGCTGACTTACATTTGTTCCTTCTTCTCCTGTGCTATATATTTCATATAAAACCAGCAAGGATAAGAGTGAAAGAATTCCATTGTCTATTTGTAGGGGACAGGTCTCTCAGTTAGCATAAACATATGATTACTTATTGGATTGAAAACTTTAGTTGTCCAAAGTCAACATAACTGCGGTATTGTGAACTGGTCTGAGGACTCAATTGCCGTGAAGTTGCGTTCAAATACTTCACATAACTTTAAGGAACATACACAAACATTACTCAATGGCATCCACATTGCTTGTTCTCTAAAGGATGCCTAAGGCAAGCATATCATTCTTTAAGAAATATAAGCTTTTTGGACTAGTATACTGATTTTTTTGTAGAATAAATAGGATGTGGTAAAGTGTGTGTCTACAAAATTTGATTTCACCAGCATGGCAATTTTATTTATTCCAAATAATCGATTGTTATTAGTCGAGAATCATATACTTCAATATGTCTAAAATAACTAATTGAATAGGAAAATATTATAAACATATTGACACTGACATGGTCATGAAGAACTTCCTCTAACCTCTTGCGTGCGGACAACCTCCTTCAAACTAAGTGTGAAGCTGGTTTTAGTAAAATTTGCCACATTGTCCTCATCATATGACTAACAATTTTGTTCAGGTGTGTGCGTTATGCATATGCATAAATGCGGGTTTATATGCGAGCAGCTTAATTGCATTTATGCGCCTTTGTTGGATGTCTTTGGCCTTGCTTGAAACACCCTTGAACTGCGTACGCGTATTCGCGGCAGGATATTTCTCTATTTGCATTTACTCGTGAACAGATTTGCTTCAAAAATACACGTATTTAATTAATATTTGTGCGTCTGTAAAAGTCCTACGAAAAGTCCACAAAAACTAATTATTAAATTAATTATATGTGAAGGCCTATCGTAGTCGCACTTCAAAAGTCAGCAGCAGTACTCAAAAAGTGCGCAGCACACAAAGTTCTCAACTATGAGTATGAAAGGTGCATTCACAGAAACATCCTCGTTGCTGCATGAGAAGTGTTGTTGGCTTATTGGTATGACTTTCGGCCTGAAGGATTCTCATAAGCAGTAAGAGTACTTTGGATCCCTCACGAGCCCTTGGATCTGATGAACCCCTCAAAACTGTTATTTCATATGTTTATAATTCGCTGTGAGACTATTGGAAAAGAAACGCTTTGACTAATCGATTGATAGGAAGACGCTGTTAGGACCAGTATTACTTTATCCATTCTCCTTCGCCACCGGCTGTTGAGCAATTCAATTGCTTAGGAAGATCCTGTTAGGACCAGTATATTTCCATGCCATTCACCTCCATCGCCCTTAGCAGATAAACGCGTATCACATAGTTTTGAAGCACTGACAAATGATTCCAAGTTTTAATGCATCCAAGCAATTGCATACATCAACTTTCAGAAATTTGTGATATGTTCCTTATATTTCAATTTAATAGAGAAGAACAGCTGTGCACCCTGATTGGCTACCACATCCTTTGTGTATACGGAACACTCGACTGAGCATGCAAATACGAGCAGCAGCGATGAGCCTGCCAAAGTTCGCCTCTCTGCATTCGCCAGCGTGTTAAATTCACAATTACTCGTACGTAAAGTTAAAGGATTTCATTATAAGATTGATGGCTCTCCACTCGAAAGCTGTTGCAATGGCCGCTCCTCGTGCAATTACTCTTACAAAGTTGGTGTATCAATTATACGCCGTGATTATATAACGTCCATAAATGCTTGCATAACTGCTGTGGATAAGAACTTTCTGCCAAATGTAATAAAAAGTTCTCAACTACGAACTAAATTTGTGTTTAATTGCCAATTGCTTGGCACTGCTTCTATAGCTGCCATTCCACTTCTTCCTCACGCAATATTTTGCTCCTTCTTCAGTCCAGCATAAAGTGATATTGATTACTTAACTTGTGCAAGCAGTCGGGCTTTCTCTTATGTCCTTAATTATTTGTTGTGTATGCGAGTATTTTGAAAATATACTCGTATTCCCAAAGTGTACTAGAGTCGAGCTCACCTATTCAATAACTAATTCCAGCTTAAATTTGTGCTGTAGTAAATTTGTGTGTGTTCATAATATTTTGTCCTTCAGAGTATATAATATTGTGTCCTTGAGTAGTAATCCTACCACTTTAACCATTGAAGGCTTTGTCCGTAAGTGCAACTGATTTGTGACGCTCACACAGATTAAACTACAGTTATTGTGATTTAGGTCCTTTGAGTCAAATGAAGTTTTTTTCTTTAATTAATCTCTAAAAGGATACAACAACATTAAACTGTACTCAGTTGTTGGCGACTTGTTCATGTAACATATATTTATAGAGTATTTGAGAGGTTTTTTTATGTTTCATATACATTTTTTATGAAGAATTAAGAATATTTTTTTTATAAGAAGGATACAAAGGATTAATTCTTAGAGACAATCTTAATGTTGTTGTTTGAATAGAAGAGAAAAGAAGTGGGGTAGGTTGGAGAACCGCCGAAGAAGGAGATCTCCACACACTCAGAAATTGGTGCCTTTTGTACTATAAGCCTGGATATATTTAGTGGGCGGGGAGATAGAGGACAGATATGATGATAGTGAAAGGGAGGTGACGCCTTTTCAAACTTCTTTAAAATTATTTTCAAGGGATAAAACAAGTCACACAAAAATATATGAAAAAGATTATGATCTCAAGAGGACATTTTTTTTATAATATTTTGAAACTATTCTCTCCTCTTTATGGATATTTTTGAATATTTTTGTTTGAAGGACGAAAAACGGTTACTTAAAATGTTGGGAAATGGATTAATTTTATCACTATTTTCTTAAGAGGACAATTTATTATTGTATATTCAAAATATTCGTCCTTCTCTTCATGAAGTTTATTCATGAAAGAGTTACAAACTAAGATAAAGAAAGGGTTAATTCTTCCCATATTGGCTTAAAAGGACTATATTTCTAGATATATTAAGACTATTATCCTCGCTTTTTCAAATTTTTGTTTGAAGGACTAAAAAGATTACTTAAAATGTTGGGAAAAGGATTAATAACATTATGTTTTTCCTAAGTGAACATTTATTGTTCATATATTGACCGTATTCGTCCTTCTTTTCAAGGGTATTAATGAATTTTTGTATGAAAAATGTACAAAATAAAGAAAGGATTGACTCTTTCAATAATTTCTTAAGAGCACACTTTTTGTAGTATATTTTAACAAGATGCTTCCTTTTGTTTATCGGTATTTTCATATTTTTAATTGTTTTTAAAATTAACCTTGCTCCATAATTAATGATGTCTGCAGGGGTAGTGGAATGAGTACTAACAACTGAAGCCTTCGGCTCGAAGAGATACAAATTTAGAAAGAAGCAATTTTAGACCATTCACACCCACCCTAGTGTCCCTAAACATATTCTAAGCTTATTATATTCAATTTATAGTTTGTATATATTTTTGAAGGATACTAAAAAATTTACTTAAGAAGTAAGAAAAGAGTTGAGAACTTCAATGTTTTCTCTTTAGGGCCATTCCAGTACCATAAGGACATTTTCAATTTTTGTTTTAAGTAATATAAATGATTCAAAATGTATAAAGGGAGGGTTAATACCATCATTATTTTCTTAAAAGGAGAATTTTCTAATATTTTAAAACTATTCGTCCTTCTTTTCCTAGATATTTACGGCTTTTTGCATGAAGGAGTGTGAAAAGAAAATAAAGAAAGGATTAATACTTTCAATAACTGATTAAGAGGAAACTTGTTTTTAAATATTTATTTGAATTAATAATATCAAAATAATTTAATGTATGTTAAAAAGGACCTTCTGATATATACTGAAAGTAACTTTTTAAATTTATGTTGTGATAAAGGATCCTTGTATATAATGCAATGCATATACTATATGAAAACTGCTTGCTAGTTCTGGAAACTAGTTATAGAAAGTTTCAATAGAACAAACAAAACATTTGGAGTAAAATCTCCTCTAAACAAAGTCTCCATCATACAAAAACTCATTTACAACATTTATAATATTGACACTCCTTTTATAATTTTGGTACTTCCACCTCTTTGCACCCCTCTGTTATTTCATAGAAGTTGTAATTGGTCTTCTGCCGTGGAGCACTCTAACGAATTCTTCAGCAAATCGCTGCCTTTCGCCGCGTAAAAATAACTTCTGAAGCAGGTCCTTACTGCAAATGCTCTCAAGTACACCCGCACCCAAACACATATCCAACCACACTTGTAAGGATGTGCAGTTACCGTTTGTCCAGGCAATTTGCTGGCCTTGTGGATAAGGCACAGTTTTCTCTGTGCAATGCACGCACACACACACAAACACAAATATATATTTCCACACAGACTTACGCAACTGCGTGTTAACAAGCGATAAGTTCCGTTTCTGGCGGGAGTTTCATATTTTTGGCTTGCTTTAGCATAAAACTATTTGGCTTAGCGTATTAGCAAATATAAAAAATAAGGGTTTAAATCGTTCTTAACTCATACACACACGCATGCACAGGTCATAGGTATGTTTGTGTAGAAAAATCTGTTGGCTTAGACTTGCATAACGGCGTTCGCTGTGCTGCTTTATACAAGTTTTTCGGCATACCATAATATTTTACCGCTATACGCCACACCCTCTACAACAATTTTTCATATGCTTAATGTGAGTGTAGCCCCTTTCGCAGCCATGGCCAGCCAGCGAGAAGCGCGCCTTTTGGCCTCTAAGCTGGCAATTTCAGCACTCAGCAATTTTCTTGCTTACCATATTTCTCTTTATGATTTTATTTTGTTTATATATATTTACTTGATTGAGCATATTTATTGCTCTTCTTATGGGTATGTGTATGTTTACATTGTGAGTGTGTGTGTGTGTGTGTTTGGTTTATTTTATTCTTTCCTTTATTTGTCTGTAGCTTTATTTGTCTGTAGACATGTTGACATGTTCCTGCGTCTGTGTCCAATGTAATTGTTTTTAATATTCATACAATAAGCTGTGTTGCTGGGCTCATGATGATGGGGGTGGAGAGGGGCGTGTATGCATCACAATTTTATTTCTTTTGAAGCGTACGGCCATAAACTAAAATTGTACAATCGATAAAAACAATTTGGAAAATTTTCTAGACAAAATGGCGTAAGTTTTTTGCGCAAATTACAGCGAAAAGTTACTCGTACGCCATTTTGTTGTGAAGGATGTTCAAGAACAAAGCACGGCATATGAGCAACTTTCGCAAAATTTACGAAATAAACTCGTATGATGCTTTTACTGCTTATCTTATCAGCGATGCGTCTTGCTGTAGACCAAGTTCGGCGTGTATTCTCGACTTAATTTTAGCAGAGAAAAAAGTAACGAACAAACCTGCTTCGGGGATGCATAAAATTCTTTATAATTGCTACTTACAAATCTCCAGAGATACGAGACATGCTCGTGAAAAATTGCTTTTCAATAAACAGATTGTGACAGGAAGCTATAATAGAGCTCCTAGCTCCACTCTTGTCGTTTAGTACTTAAATTTTGTAAGGGTGGCTCTGCCTTACGACCATGCAGAGCCCAGCTAAGGAGGGAATTACAAGGAGTGTTGCTTCGCTTAGTGCCTGATGCAAGCTGCCAAGTACGCAGGGAATTTTAAATTGAAGGATAATACAAACATTTAATGCCTCACAACATTTTGTTTTAAAAATCACATTAAGTCATTTAGGATAAAATAGAAATGCGGATATTTGAGGCAATATGACTGCTTCTGAGACAGAGCCTCCAATTAGTACAACTTTATATCAAGTTTTGCAGCTATTGTGCCTTATTTCAGCTATGACTCGAAGTATATTTGCTGCTTCAAGGGATGTGCGGACTTAAACAGCATAATCTTTGGGGATTTTGTATGCCCTAATAAAGCAAGTCAGAGGCAGCAGGTCTAAGGATATTAACTTCTAGTTCAGAAGTCTGTTTCTTGAAATAATCTGCTCCCTGAAATCTTGTTCAACTAATTTTTATTTACCAGTCAAACAATCGCCCAAGATATTTTTGGAACCTCATCTCTTACATATGGCAAATAAAAAAATACCCAATCAATCGGTGAAGTTATTTTATATCATACTGGAGTGACTGTACTCTTAAAGCCCACTTTGGAGGAGTACCTTCACATAAATATGATGCACAATTATGATCACCATCCATTATGATGGTTAGTAGAGTAGCACAAAGTGGGCTTTAGGGTTTAGAATCGATCGGTGGTCATAATTTTGTACCATATTTATATGAAGGTACTCATACAGCCCACTTTGGAGAGACTAGTAGAGTAATCTATAGTGGAATTTAAGAGTACCTTCACTTATATATGAAAGAGGGCTTTAGAAGTCAATTAAATATTATATAAAATTATGACCACCGATTGAAAGCATATAAATTTGAGTACCTCTCTAAAGAAATGAGACCCATTGACAATCGGATCTGTTCTGAATTACTGAAGTTCTGAGTGGCTGAATGACTCTGACTCTACTGAATCGTCTTTTGGCTGGTAATATTCCACAAGCGTTTATTCTTATTAATGTAATTTTAAGACAAAAAATAGTCTCTTCACTGAATAACATTTTTTCAAGGCAATTTTTCAAGAGGATCGCCTGAGGCTTTATAATTGCTCTCAAGCCCAATTCTTGTACATATGAAACAAATAATGGGAATACATTCACAGAAGTATACAATTGATTTGTGTAGCAAAAGGTATGTATATTCTTTATTATATATTGATATTTGAATAACCCTATTAATGATCGCTCCAAGAGGACTCTGATTGTTTAAATTTAGGCAATTTTCCACCATTCCACACAGAAGTGTGAATCAAGACATCTTCACTGAGATGTGGTCAAAGGAAGTGGCAGCTGCAGCTATCCCTCTACCACCAAAAGGCAAGCAGACCGCAACCATTTGTGTGTGAAATCAGTCACTTTCAGTCACATATGAGCAACTTCAATGAAATTTTCTTTTGATTTATCAAAACCGCACTTCCACATACTCGCTCTATTGAGTTCGCGGTTCTGGTTGAAGTCAATGTCTTCGCATGCGTTCAATGAACTTAGACAATTATAATAACTCCCACATAATTCCCCGAAGTGGTGCCATTAAATCACAACGTTTGTGCTATTCGTTATGACTGCTGCTGCTATTTAAAAAAAAAAAAAAGCCCTGCTTGTGTGCCACACCCACCCACACATGTAATCCAATGCTCAGCTGTGTGCTGCTGTGTTATAGTGTGCGCCAATCCAACACATTTAATTGTCGGTTTTATGAATTTCCCCGCTAATAGCTAAAAAACATTTCGAATTTATTGCGAGTTTATTGCGAGTTTATTGCGATTTTTATTCTAATTTTTATACTTATTTTCATAATTCGTTGCTGTACTCAACCGTGCGTAAAAGTGTTTTCGATTTGCTTAATTTAACAAACATCACTCATACGCCCAGCTGCCCGCTACTGAGCTGCTTGCTTTGGCGGTTGTTGTGAGAGGGTTGTTTAATCAAAATCGCAAATACACACACAAAAAACCAACAACAAAAACCAGAATCGGAACAAAAACACACAAAAAGCCAATTAGAAGCACTGCTCCCCTTTCCGGTGCCCCTCAAGTTCCATTGACTCACATTCATCAAATCATTCAAATCAGTTTGCATCCTGCCGCTTCAGTGTTTGCCCCACAAAACCTTCGCCAAAGAAATTGCATGCAGCCATTATGCAATGCCAGGACCTGCACAATGGCCTGACCAAATTTGGGGAGCCAGCTGAGAATGGTTGCGCCGCGCAGCTGTTGCTTTCAGGCTAATTGAATTCGACATTTGAGAACCAAAGTTGAAAAATTGACTTTAATTAAATTGTGCAGCTGCAGTTGGCATCGTGTCAACCGAAAAGTCAAGCGGTCAGCACCGCCCAGTGTGTGGGCGTGCATGGGTTGTTGCCGTCAATTAACCTGAAATTAAATTTGCGCAAGACAATTTCCATATTTCCAACTGAGGTGGAACCAAGTGCGGCGTTCCAGCAAGTTTTCTGCCAACATGGTTGGGGAAATTCCTGCAATCCACCACCTGACATAAAAACGTGCAAATATGCCAAGTGCTGATAGGCAGCTGGCAACTCCCCCATATTTAGAGCAGACGGAAGAATGAAGGAAGTGGCGTTGTCAACTGTCCTATTTGGAGCAGGAATGGAAGAGCAGGCAGTGGCGTTTGCAGCCACCTTATTGAGAGCAATTATCGGAGGGAATGCAGTGGCATTTCTAACTCACAAATGCAGAGCAGGTAGGAAGTAAATGCAGTGGCGGTTTCAATACCCCTATTTAGAGCCGGTAGGAGAATGAAGGCAGTGGCGTTTTTCATTTAGAGCAGATAGGAGAGTGAATGCGGAGGCATCGCAAACTCTCTGATTTAGATCAGGGATGCAGTGGCATTTCTAATGCACATACGAGTATTCTAATACTTTTTACATTTTCTTACCTTCTTACTGTTTTACAACTTCCTCTGGTTTATCAGAATCACTCTTTACACTCACCACTTTAATGAAGTATGATATCTAATAAGATTTCGCTGGGGCATTATACGTGTTATACAAGATATAAGTGACTCTACGCACTTCAATACAACTATGCAATTCGCTAACAAGATTACCAAATTTCGCGAAAAAATATCATGGATATCATCCTTATTACAAGTACCTATTCGGACAGGCAATAAGGACTATGACTAAAAGGGTTAACCTGTGACTTATGGCTAAAAGGGTTGACATCAGTCTTTGGTACTCCTCAAAGTCCAGAGGTGTCCCTCGACTAAGTGAAATTCCTGAACTGAAGGATTCGAGGATATTCACGCATAACAGAGTTTCTTTAACTGAACACCCTACCTGATAGGGAGGATATAAGAATCGTCTCGGCGACCTTTAAGTCAGTATTTTTCCAATGCCAACAAGAGACTAATGCAAGTTGAGTTATAGAAGTTGGAAATATAGCGAAATGGATCAACTTCCCAGAAATCGGTGCGAATTACTTCAATTAAATAATAAAAGGAAATAGAAATATATCTGAGCAGGTAATAAAAGGACTCTTCTGAGCATCTCTTCTATAATTTTTGATGAAGCTACTGGAATGAGGAGAGAGAAAATTGTCCCTCTGCTCATATATTGAAAATATATTCCACATATATTGAAAAAACGCGCTCGAAAACTCTCCGATTCTTGACAACAGCTCGTCAGGGTACCAAACCACAGCATCGTATTAAGGATTATACCACAGTAGCAATACAATTGACTTCTTTGGGCATAATAGTGTCCTCACAATGGCGACGGAGGTGCACTCGTTACGTGGATGTTCCCTGCTAAGCGACTACTACCGCAACGAAGCGTTGGTTCTTTGCCACCACTAATAACAGGACAACTGCCCCCCCACCCACAAGTGTTCTGAGGGAACAGCGACGAGTACAATGGAGCCTCTGGTATTAAATATTTCAAAGTTTTTTCACGTTAATGCGCACAACTTTGCAGTTTAATGAGGTGCCGCTCAATGCCTTTTGTTGTGCCTGGGTGTCCTTGTTAGGAGCTGCTGCTCCTCTTCTTATGCCGTACAGGCAGGATGTGCGTATGTGACAAGCGTGCACGCAGCATTTACAGTTGTGGCACCACGTACGTGCCGCTGCGTACATGCACGAAGTTTGTAAGCATGAGTGCGTGGTACATGGGTATATATCTATGTGTTTGCATGTGTGTGTCTGTTTGTGTGTCCGTGGGTTTTTGTGCTTAGCACGTATTTGTGTGTATGAGTTTGTTTGCGAAGCGAGCATAGTTTACATAAAACTTGCCTCAGCTGGCATTTATTAATATTATATGGCTTTATATTACTTTACTTGGCACATATCCTTGCCACATCCTTCTCCATAAAATGCAATTATTTCAAATCTACTCATACACACCGCTCGAAAGCATTCAATTAACAATTTGAGTTGCACAACAAATTGCAATACGTGTACTTGCTCTCCGGCCCCATTGTCTATTTGTGCCATCCATCAATCGAGTGGCAACTTTTGCCAATTGCATCACACAAATCCGTTTCGCTCACATTGTGAGTGCTCCACAAATTATGGAAATTGTTGTTATGGTTGTTCGTTTGCTTGTTATTTTAGTTTTGTACTCTTTGTTGCCGTTGTCGTGTATTGTCGGCTGCAGCGCATTGTGCACTTAGCATGCAAACATATCAATAATGGCGACAGTAAAGCATCCTTTGTCTATACAAACAATTGACAGGATATGCAAATAGGAGCGATAAGCCCGGCAGAGTTTGCCTCTGTGCATTTGCCAGAGTATTAAAATTACAATTACATAAACTTCCAACATCACGTAACTGACAATAGAGTTAAAGGATTTCATAGCAGGATTCATTATCGACTGTTGCGCATATGTATCAAGCTGCCTCAATGGGCCATGGTTGCAAGTTGGTATGGAAATTATGGATGTGAGTGCCGTAAAATGTGGAATATAATGCCACAGGATACGAGAATTATGCCACTGTGTTTCGCACCGCATCCATCATAGTGGGGCATAAACTTCAGGCATGAATGGTAGCTCTTGACAATATGATATTTAGTTGAAAATTGGCTACATGAAGGATCAAACAAAGATGGTTAGCATAAACCTTAATCAATATATTCCTTGAAGTGAAGTGAGTAAATATCAGGCAACGGAACAATCTTCTAATAAGATTTATCCAGCTTAATTGGTTAGGATGAACATAAATCAATATATTCCCTCAAGTAAAGTGATCGAATATAAAACCAGGCAACGGCCTTCTCATAGGAATGAAGTAAGTATTCAGTATACGATACGATCCTAACCAATATAAACCTTCATCAATATATTCCCACAAGTGAAGTGAACAAATATCAAACAATGGAACATCATTCTAATACGATTGAGGTATTTATCCAGTGTAACTGCACAATTATTTTCAGAGCACATTGAAGGTCAGAGGTCGCGTTAGAGGTCCTGCCACAGCAAAACCGTTCCAGTGAAAACAAAGTTAAAGAAGCCTCGGATGAAGAACTCCAAAACTGCTGATCAGCACACCAACTGGTCTGATTGAAATGAATGTGGAATTCGAAGCATTGCAACAACAACAAATCCCAGAGACGCCTCCCTCTCACATCCATGGTCGTCAATTGGCAATTGATAGAAAAATCCGTAACTGTGTAAGAAAAAAAGTTCCCCTGCTAAATCAAAGTCTCTCACACTGATGCGAAAGCAGGAGAGTCACGTGTCTGTAGACCCCAAATCTATTAAATTATTCGTGACTTCCACGTCCGAACTGAAATCTCAGCTAATATTGTGTAAGTCACAATGTCAGCCTCCTCGGATAGCAGCAGGGTACATTTTGTTTTTCTTTTTATGTTTCATCCCAAACGCCGCATTCAATTATACATACCGTGTTTGCAGGCTTGTTGGTACAAATAAGGACATCAAATTGTGAGTGTGTGTGTGTGTGTGAGAGAATCCGCTTAAATGCAGCTATAAATAAATTATTATACAATAGAAATGAGCAACCTCACACCTGACGCCCCATTAATGTAAGTCAATAAAACGGAAGTCAGAACGAATTTAGCAGAATTGACAGGAATTAATAAAATTAACTGTTAACTGACAAAACTAATACAAGCAAATACGCAGTCACTGTGTTGTTTATGAATTATAAATTATCAATGTGTGATGCATGTGTGTGTTTGTCTCTGCATGTGTATATAAGTGTGTGTTTGTGTGTAGTACGTGTGCGCTTGTATTAAGTTGACTCTACGGAACACGCGAACCTGCTGGCTGGCATATGCCATTTACATAGAGTGTACGCAGGACACGCGACAAGGAAGATTCGCTCGCATAGTCAGCGTAAATAAAATATGAACATAGTATGTGTAGTAGCCCAGTAGGAAATGAAGGCATCTTAAATTGGTTTCGCAGTTATCTATTGGGAATGACAAGATTATGAGGGGTAAAAATAACTCCATTACAACATTGCAAGGCATCACAGAGTGTCATTGTAAGGATGAAAGCTTTTAGGGCACATTATAGGTCCTTATATAACTTTCTTGCGTTTTTTTCAGCGCAATTCAGTTGCTTTATACAGGTTTGTAGGCTGCAAAGTAATGTTGCTGAAGTATTTAGGAGCCTAGAATATCTTTGAATAGGTTGCAAAGTAATGTTACTTAAGCATTGAGGTGCCTAAAACATCTTTAGAAAGCTGCGATAATGAATGAATGAATGAAACAAAGAAGGATACTGTACCTTGACCAATTTGACCTATTGGTCTCCTCCTGCATGTACCTTATAATGATATCTTAATTAAATAATAGGTTTGCCTTTACTCTTCTTGTTCAAGATCAATGCCTCCTCTCTGCATAAGAGTGGACTCATTCATTGTTGGCTCGACGGTCCTAGTTGAACCTTGACATCCCATAAAAGTGGACTAAATGACTGAAAACCAGTTGGAATACATAAAGCATAACATAATGAACTGGAAGATGGATTCCTATATATACAGGCCTTTTAAAAGGAACAACAAAAAGCTTCTCTGGCAAAACCGACTTGTTTTACTCAAAATGCCTCCCTTCCGACTCAATACAACGATTTGCATGTCGAAGTGTCTTGGATCGTCTGCTGAGATGTCCTTCAGGATGTCGGTACAAGCCTTTTAAAAAGCTTTTACATCCATAAAATGCTTTACTAATAGCGGCAAATGCATTTTTCCTAAAAATTACAAGTCGCACGGTGCCAACTCAGGCGAATACCCGCAGTGGTTGGCAGTTAAATCGCCAATAGAGGGCCTCACTAAAACTACCTATTTTTGAAAGTCCTGTTTACTTTGTACTGCACCGTATAAAACACTATTTAAACCAAGCAATACGACTATCACAGTAGGTATATTATTGTAAAAGTACCACATAAGCAGTAAGAAGGAGAGATTTGATTTGCTGTTAAGACCAGAGTATCGTCAAAGCAAACAGTGGTAGCAAACATAAAATTTCAGTAAAGCATATCTTTTGGTTCTTGAGATAAGCTAATTTCCGAAAAGTAGGTGTGTGGCAAGTTAGACTGCCCGATATCCATACAAATTTTACTCAACTCTTACAGGAGCTCAAGTCAGAGTGAACGAAACAGTTTTTTGGTACTTCTGATTCTAATTTAGTCTGGAAATAAGTGCGGAATTGTCTTAAGAACTGCCCTAAAAATTAATCAGTTCATCGCAGAGTTGAACTTCACATTCATGTAAAATTGCAGCTCAATATCTTGGGTCTTTACAATAAGCGTTAACAGACAGGCGGACATGAAATAGTGCAGAAACGATTACAAGGACCTTTCAACACTTATGATTGACTTCTATAAAGCATACCCACTTATATAAAGTGTTGGGGAAAGTGTGATTAATGGCGTTGGACTTCCATTCGCTCGTATGGCCTGTGGTCAAGCAATGACAATGAGCGCAATTATTCCTCTCCTGCACCCTCACGAAGCTAGCAAGTTGTCAAAAAGGCACCTGAAGTGACGCCGAAAGCGCACACCAAGTGTTCATGGTGTTAACACACACACACACATACACATACACGGATGCACTGAACAGAGAACTTCACGTCATGTGAGAGCTCTTAATGGCATCAATTACAAGGATCCATGCTGATAATAAAGAAGCAGTCATGAATCAGAGAAATGGAAATCAGAATAACTATAAATGAAATCGTTTATAAGTTAAGAGTTTTGCTTTTAAAGGTGAGGGCGGTTTTTTAATATAAGGAAACTCTTCTGATACAGGTAAAACTCTTATGATACAGGTAAAACTCTTATGATACAGGTAAAACTCTTATGATACAGGTAAAACTCTTATGATACAGGTAAAACTCTTCTGATACTGGTAAAAATGTACCTTGAAACACTAAATTGAATTGTATCTCGGGTGCTGAACTCAGTACAGTTTGTTTACTTCCATTCCTGAAACTCTCACTGTCCATGGGAGTACATCATGCTTAGGCTTAAATCTCTACCACAAAATATTTCGGTTTGATATTTAACAAGATCTCGTCTTCGGTTTTCTGTTCGAAGTCTTGGCAACTATTCCCTGTGCGGTGTCTTTGGAGTTGATTCTTCTCAAACACAAATATAAAAATCATAGAAGTCAAGCATCGTCAAAGATTCTTCAGCAAGGAAATACATTTTAGCTTGAATAAAGTCGTCCTTCAATATAATTGAGAATTAGGGGGAAACCATTTTGAGAGAGATGTAACACCGTATATGGCATCCAGAGAAACTCACTGTGCATTTTGATACTAGGGAATGATCGACACTTTTTAAGGATAAATAAGGACGTGCGTTAATAGTCAACTGCGAAGATTGCCGAGCGTATATGATCATTTCTCTAGCTCCTGTTTTTAAGATTTCGATCTTCGCGATATACCATTTTATAACAGACTATTTTACTCCACGTCCCACAACAACAAGTAAAGCTACTCAGATATGCTATAAAGGGATAAAAGACGGAGTCAACTAACTCCAAGCAGTTGCGGTTAGGCACCAGTAGACTTCTTATCATGGATCTATGTTAAAATGCTCGTCTTTCCGTACTAACCAAGAAGAATTGGAGAGATTAAGGAGAATATTATACGGATATTTGACCTCATATGGGACCACCACCAACGGAAGTCCTGGAGGGCATTTGGGAAGTGTAATATCAGTCATTCATCATGCTCAATACATTATGTGGGGTGTTAAAATTATCGTGTTTGCCTATAATGCCAATTAGATCTAATATCAGAACACCACCAAAAGAACTCGTGGAGGACATTTGGGAAGGGTCGTACGAGAAATTCATAATGCCATGATTTCTTTATACTACAAGTTAATAAATTTTAAATATCCATCGAGATTTAAAGAAAAAAACATTTATAATGGATTTGAGTAAATATTTCCAATGCCCAAAGGCGTGGCAGACATAGATAAATATATATAATACTCATCACTATTACAGCTTTATTTTTCTACAACTCAAGAATGAAATAAGGAGAATGAATGAATTGAGCTGAAATGATCCATGAAGATGAGGTTTAAAATATACCAGACCTGTTTCATGGGCTTCAGGGAGATTCAGACCACAAACACGCCCATTCCTCTATATATATGTAGGTAGGTATGTTAAATACTTAACAAAAGCACACTTAGGCCTGTATTGGCCATTTGTGACACTGTAAGAGGCACAATCACCTCAGATGAGCTATGTTGTGGTGGGATACTATCTGTTTGGCAGCCGTGCCATCAGGCTGGGCTTCGCGAGCGGGACTCCTGTCTCAGCTGTCGTCCATCTAAACTGTCGCTGTCCTGCCCTTTCCAGGCGTAGGTGAAAAACCGTAGGGCGCCCCTTCTTCACTCACTTGGGCGAAATCAACCAATATAAAAGACTTCTTGAGCTTCGTCCCACACTCAAAAGGCTCCACACAGTCTCTGAGGAAGTACACTTCCTGTCCCCCCTAACTTGTAGCATCAGAATGGACCTATGTATGACCTAAATGTGGTTTCTGGCCGAGTATTTGTGCCCTTGATAGCCACTTAAACCAACATTCCTAGTATATCTTTTGAGCTCTTGACATTTATTTTAGGTTAGATTTGTCCAGATATTTTACGTCCTTATCCTTCAGACCAGCACCTGCCGTGTCTAAGGGTATTCTATTTAATTTAAGCTAAAATCTAGCTATGGGAATGCCGAGGTTTGACTTATTCGTTGAAGCGGCATCGTAGTATATTTTTGTAGAGACAGAAGCAGTAATCGAATACAAGCTGGGATTCACAAATGACGGCATATGTAGGAAATACAGAGAGCCGGGTACAAAGCTGCATATGTCCTGCATTATCAAGAACACGCTTAAAATGCTTGGGTCTCTAGGCAGGAAGAGGTCTCAGGAATAGAATTTGAAGCACTACTGAAATTCGCTACAAACGTTGACATCCTACAAGATGCCTACTACAACTCTACGTACAGAACTAACTCCATCTGGTACCGCTAAGGACCAATAGGTTTATGTGTGGCTTATGTCCAACCAGATTACCCTAACCTAACCTAAGTGGAGACCATATCTTAACAAAGGACATTGACAGACTGGCATAAAGGATATTTGCGGACAATTTTGCGCACCTACATGAACTGTTTAAGAAGTTGTGTGAAGTACGAACGACTAACACGCCCACTTTCCATACGCCTTATATAATAAAAATAGTTCTATTTAGATTGGTTTATTATATGTATGTTTTTTTCTAACAAACATATTTTTATTTAAATAATTAATGGATTTTTTTATAATTTTATTAATTTATTAAAATTTCCATTTGTTTATTTCCTTTGATTTTATGGCTTTTATGCAATTTACCACGCCCATTTATGTGGTTGTTATGCCAGATACCTGCCAACCAACTACGAACTGCAGTTATCCTCACTAAAGGGGACTTCCCCACTTCTCTTTACATACTTTTTTGGGGATTTTCCCCAGCATAATCAAAACTAAATGCTGTGTAAATGTAAGAAAAAGCACCAACAAAATAACTGCCAGCAGAGAGGAATTTATAAATTTATGAGTTAAGTAAAAGTTAAAAGTGTATACTTCAGAAACAAAACAAAAAACAATAATAAAATAAATTTTGGTGGCAGGCTGGAAGCCCCGAGAACGTAGAAGAGGGGGTACTTACCAGACGAACGCGCACACGACGAACGATACGGGCGCCAAAAAAGGCAGCACAGCAAAACTTTTGAATATTTTAATACGCGGCTTGATGTGGTGTTGTTGTTGTTGTTGTTGTTGTAATGTTTGTTTTTGTTTCTGGTGGGAATGGCGGCCAAAGGAGCGGCGTGGTCGCAAGGATGTGCAAGTGTCGCTGCCGTTGACGTAACTCCACGACACACAACTCAACTCAGCTCAACTCGGCTCAGCTGCTGCCCACAATTCCGACCAACTATGAACGTACAAGTTGTTACTGGCGAGAGGGAATGGGGGGTGGACGCACCCGAACTCTGTAACCGGCGCAGAATTTATTGCAACAGCGGCAACAACAAAACGGCAGCGTCAACGAGAACTCCAACTCGAATGCGAACGTTTTGCATAACAACGCAGCGACGCGCGTGTGGCTTGTGAGGAGCTCCCAGGAGTTGGCCGTATGAGTGTGGTTGTGGGTGTACGTATGCGTGTGCGTGTGGCTGCCGTATACGCATGTAGGTATGCGTGCAAGCGGGCGCTAGAGTTTGAGAGTGTGGAGCGAATTTATTTTGTTGTTTTGCTGGCGTTTCACTTGCTTCTTTTTATTGGTTTATAATTCTGCGTTTTTGCTGTTTTCACAGTTTTGTGTTTCTTTTTAGCGAAGAAAATTTTCCGAGGCCTCTTATTTTCACACCATCAACCGCCGTTGCTGCCTGTATAGTAATTAATACGTTTGCTGCTCTTAATTTTGCGACAATTTTATTTCTGCTGCTGCTGCTGCTGCTGCTGTTGTTGCTGCTGCTTCTACTGTTAATGTTGCTGCTCTTTTAATGGTTATTTTTATTGTTGTTGCGCAGAAAGTTTGCTGATGTTTGAACGCGGCCTGTAATGCCGGAAGTTCTAATGAAACTAACTGCTGGCAAATGTGGCCAAATGTGCTGTTACCGATTCTTGTTGCTGTCGGTTGAGCTCCCTACAATCTCAGTTGTTGTTGTTTTTATATTTGTTAAGGTCTTTTTATTTATTTTTGTTGTTTTGTTGCTGCGCAGCTGAACAAGTCACTCGCTTTGGTGTAATTTTGAAACAAGTTTATTTTTTCTGCAAGAATAAAAAATAAAATTAATTAGTAAATTACACAAATTAAAGTTTTATTTATATTTGTTAATTATTCAAAGTTTCATTTCATTTTATTTATTTATTTTTTTTTGTTTTTATAGTTTGCCGTATGCTCTCTCGCTGTGGACTCCACACAGATCCACAAAAGCAAACACAAACAGCAGCACACGCACACACACACACACACATGTACATAAAGAGATGAGGGGAGACAGATAGTGGGTCACAATTCCCCAGCAGGAAATTTCGTGAGTGAGTGATAATTCCACCTACAAAACTGCATTCCCCATTAGCCTGAAAAGTAATTAAACTGAAAGGAAATTACTGTGCAATTTCTTACAAAATTTTGTTCGTCCCTTTCT
The DNA here is from genome assembly GCA_920105625.2 of Clusia tigrina. NCBI lineage: Eukaryota > Metazoa > Arthropoda > Insecta > Diptera > Clusiidae > Clusia > Clusia tigrina. The sequence continues at coordinate 161,201,420 of OV050033.1, read as the reverse complement.
CTTTTCCAAGAGTTCCATGGATGAGGAGGAACAAGAGTCCATTGAATACCTGATATACCTGAATACCTGATCAGGACAAGTCCAGTACTGTTCGAAAACAGAAACAATTTCCTAGGCAACTACTTTCAGGACTCCCTGGGAGATAGTTCAAATGAAAAAATAGGCTCCACCAAAGGCCCCATAAAAAGCTCCAAGTGGGTGGACTTTTGAAATGGAATGGGTATCACAAAGGGCCGCTCAGCCTACCTATGTACCTACCATACCTTTTCCATAGTATTCATTAGTTATTATTATTATTATTATTATACCCTGCACCATAATTAAGTATACTAATCCATTTGACTCCTCGCAGCGGCACAGTCCCTCACATACAATCACTGAAAGCATCGTGAATTCCTCCCTGTAACTGAATTTCTGAACTTTCCGACTGGGTTGTTTACAGTTTTTCATTGTGCTTTGATTGTAGTGGTTGTAGTTGTTGCATGACTTGTTGTAATACGCTGTGTTTGTCTATAACAAATTCGTGCCATAAATTTATGGCCAAAATTGTTTACATTAAGTTGGCAACAGTTGCCACACACGCAAGACGTTGCTAACGGTTCCCCACTTTCTCCAACAGGCGTGCGGCTGTTTTCTTTTTGCAGCAGTTCAAATCAACAAAAACAAAAATTAATCACTGAAAAGAAAATACCAAAATACGAAAAAGCAGCCACACCACTTTGCCAAGTCGACTCAAGCCGGGCCAAAGCAAATAAATACCCGCACCAGTGAGGAAGTCATGTTTGGCTCTGATCATTTTTGGCATTATTAACTGCCGCAAATTTAATAATTAAACGAGCCGCAAGTGTCGCTGTGGCTGAGTGTCTCCGCCATGCAAGTGGCAGAACGGGGAGCGGAATTTTGTCAATTATGGGGTCCTTTGAAGTTCTAAATGTTTTGTCTAGCCACCAAACTTCAAAAGGCTTTTGTGTGGAAACTTTTCAGAAACAAAATGTTCAAAATGATTCATTGATAGATTCAAGATAAGATGCCTTCCATCGATTTAAATTGGACCATTCAATGTGCCTGCTTTTTCATTAACAAATCATTAATGAAACTGACATTAAAATATTTTTCAGAACATGCTTCCTTAGTGCAGCAGTAGTCCTTAATTCAAGCAATAGAAAAGCAATACTGGCTTCTTTAAGTATATTCCGGGAGCAACGGGGAAGTAATGGCGGTTCCTTAAAGCAATTAGTGGTAGCAACATAAAATCATTGCTGCTTTCTTTAAGTATTTTTAATGGTGATTCTTTTAAGGCACTTGTGGAAGCTACAAAAAACATTGCTGAATCCTTTTAGTATATTTAAGTAGCAACATGGAAGCAATAGTCATATTTTGAAGCAACTTATGGAAGGATCAAGAGACTACTGCTTCCTTCAAGTATATATCGGTAGCAATAAGAAACCAATGGCGATTCTTTAAAGCAACTTATGATAGCAACAAAAGACTGGTGCTTAATTTTTGTATATTTCGGTAGCAATAAGGAACCAATGGTGATTCATGGTGATTGATTTCAAGCAACTTATGATAGCAACAAAAGGCTTCCTTTTCGTATATTTCGGTACCAATGAGGAACCAATGGTGATTCTTTTAAGCAACTTATGGTAGCAACAAAAGACTATTGCTTGCTTCTAGTATATTTCTGGGGCAATAGGGAAGCCGTGGTGATGCTTTCAAGCAACTTTTGTTAGCATCACAAATGTACTCGTGTCTCCTTCTAGTATATTTCGGTAGCAATTGGGTGATTCTTCATTGATGATTCATTGAATAAAGGAACATAGAAATGGCTGCTAAGAAAGGTAGGTCCTCGAAACCTTGTGGGTCGAATTAGTTGCCAAGTTTGAAGAAAAATCATGAGTCCAATCAACTTTATTAATATTGCCTTGTTGAGTTCATTGATTAGGAATTCTCAGCGAGAATTCCATCATATGTATATTTCTTTCCCTACTAAGTACATTATTCTCAGAGACCTTTCTCTTATAGATCTCAGAGAGAAATGTAGTGAGAGAACTTCAGGAAGAAAATATACAAATAATGATATTCTCGCTGAGAGTTTGCAATCAAGAAACTCAACTTAAATATGGCAGGAGAGTCAGCATATCCTTCTTTAATGATAAATTATCATTCCTTGCTGCTTGCCTAACAGAAATCCAAGTCCAATCGTTCTGTAGAGCGCAACCTAGGCCTTGGCGCCAAAAGACTTCCCCATGTCTCCGCTAATTGCATTAAGTAACTGCGCACTAGATCTGCATATATAGCTGAGTATCTGAAAGTGCCAAATTTGTTGCTCTTTTCCATGTCATGATTTTCTGCCTAATATCAATTTGAACAGAATATTCCCTTTGGCCACGTTGTGACTGCGTGTGTTGACAACCCGCTCCCTACTACAACACCGGTACGACCGACCGCCCAACCCCCCCAAAAGCAAAGTAAACATTTCTCTATGCACACAGATCAAAGTGTTCAGTTACTAATCGCGCCGCCATTTTGAATTATTCACTCGCTCACTCAGCGCATCAGCGGGAACGCGTTAATCAATAGCAGCGCCGACAGCCATCATAAAAGCATCCCTTTTAATTTTTTTGCCTGGTTTTAATTTTTTGCCTTTTAGAATTTTTTTTTTATTATTTTTGCTCTTTTTAGTTTTTTTTTGTTTTTTTGATTTTCCTGAAGTAAACATTTCCACTGTGTCAGTCGCAGCGTAAACAAAAATGCGAAGGAGTTGCGTGCTGCGGCTGAAATAGTGAAATGTGTAAACAGCGTTTGCGGGGGGAGGCGCTGGTTAGTGGGCGGTGGCGGCGGCTAATCTCAAAGGCTGATTGGCATCAAAGAGTTCTGCTACTGTCCCATTTAGCCGCATGCACGTCAAACAGACGGGATTGGGAATTTTCATTGCAATCTTCAATCAGAGATATTTTAAAATTCTGACAGGAAATAAACTCAATGACGAATCAATTTCAATCAAAGTTGATTTCTTGGGAAAAAATTTCAACAACAACAACTAAAATTGAAAATTATGCTGACAGAAGAAGGCGAAGTAGTCAATTATGTAATTAGCCAGGACGCTTAGCCTATATTAGGCACCAGTGCGCCTCAACACCAGACCAGCAAGCGATGGAGTCTTCTATAACTCAAACAACAGTCCGTTGGAAATTCAGAGAAATATTTGCTCATTATATTATAGGTAGGTAGGTAGGTAAAGCGGCCGACCGAAGCTCGCACTTAGGCCATCATTGACCCCTAGTGATACCGCATGAGACACAGGTCCCATCCCTTTCAAAGGTCGAGCCATTTGGAGCTTTTAATGAAGCAGTTGATGGAGCTTAGAGCTAATCTTTTAGTTTGAAATATCTCCCAAAGAGTCCAGGAAAGTTATAATAATAATAATAATAATAATAATAATAAAACACTGTCATGATAATTGAGAGCTCAAAATGCCATGCCCAGTAACCTGACGCACCCCATTTTTGGACATATCCAGAAGCTGGAATTTGTTCCTTGGATATGAGGCTGTTTCATTTAATATTCCGAAATGACCATTTCATGAGTAAATATGAAATATGTTACAATCAATTATAAACATATTCAAATTGTATCCATTCTACCTCCCACATACGTTGCTATTGCTATCTCATTCTCTCTAATGCAGTCCACTTCACTCTCTCTTGAAGAATGGTATGAAAAAAGGCATAGCAAGGTAGATAACTCAAAAACTAAACAGAAGCATTCTGGAACTAGCACGAGAGGCTCCGACAATAAAAGCAATTCCTAAGCAATAAAACAAGGAACTCCTATGTTGGCTGAGGCACAAGCAATTACCATGACTTACGATTACACATAAAGATATAGGAGCTAAGTGGAGACAAGAGGGAACAACCCAACTCGCTAATTATTCAGCTCTAGTAGCCGAGAGAGCGATATAGTCAGGCATGGGTACAGAAAACTCGAGTCAAGGTTCCTACACGAGAGTTCGTTTTTTTACGATTCCACCCTAGTAAATAGTGAAAATCCAATTCATAACCAAAGTACATATCTAGTGGGTTATAGAATAGTGAACAATAAGCCTGGCTCATGGTCGCTGAGCAAAGACCTTTTATTATGACAAAATAGTCTATTCAGCTTTCTTAACTCAATATGAATAAACACTGACGGACTTTTAAAAGGTCTTTAATGATAAGGTATTACTGAGAGAGGTCATTAGTGATAAGTCCTTACTGATAAGTCCGTAATGATAAGTCCTTAATGATTAGTCATTAATAAAAGTAATTTAAAAAAATATCATAAGTGTAAACAGCGAGTCATAAGCGCCGAATCGTAAGCAACGAGTTATAAACAATGAGTCAGAGACAACGAATCATAAACAACGAGGCGTCAACAACGGGTCATAAACAGCGAGTCATAAACAACGAGTCAGAGACAATGAATCATAAACAATGAGACGTAAACAACGAGTCATAAACAGCGAATCATAAGCAATGAATCGGAGACAATGAATTATAAGCAACGAGGCGTAAATAACGAGTCATAACCAGCGAGTCATAAGCAACGAGTCATAAACAACCAGTCATAAAGAGTGACTTATAAAATATAATATCTCTCCTGCACTAACAGACTTTGTTCTGAAATATGTTGGAACAACTGCCAAAGCAGCTGAAATAAATAGAAAGGAGATGAGACGTGAAGAAAATTAGATGGAGGTCACATTTTGTTCCTATTTTGATTTCATCCCTTGGCTACTTGTTAATCAATTTGGAAGAAATAAATTCTCAGAGAAGGTTTTGAAACAAAAACTTGTTGTGAAGCTTTCAGGACTTCCTTTTTATTTTCATCAACTTTGCAAAGTACAAGGAAATGCCTCTACACTTATTATTATTATCATTGACTAGAGTGCACTTCAACCAATTTGTTCTTTTGTGCTAAGCATTCATTTAACCATCCATATTGAGGCTCTTTATAAGTTTCAGCACTTCATGAATTTCCATGTTCCATCTGGAGGAATCGCTCTCTGCAGACTGCAACGTACTTTACACTGAGTGTACCAATCTGAGATTTAGAATAGTGAAGAGAATACCGAATAATTGGTGGTTGCATAATAACTACTGAGCTTCGGAAAGCATCTGAAATTATGTGGAAAAATTCTAAATATATTTAAAATTTCTTTCCTACAGAATTACGAGGATTTACAGGCGATGAAGACTAGAAAATAACTGACTTAATTCCAGAAATGAAATTACAAACTAAATTCAACTAATGTTGATTTTTTCAGGCACTTATTGATTAACTTTATACTATAATATATATAAACTATCCTGATTTCTTCCAAGCTTTGTTACGGTTGACCTAAGAATATCTCCCAAACATACCAAGGCAAGGCTAAAATATGCATAAACCTTATTATTCATACATCAAGACAACTTCCTATTGCTTCATTTAACACAAATATACTCGTAGCTTATTGAAAGTGTTCTGTAGAAAAGCCCAAATCCATTTACCATATATATTTATGGATCTCAAAATTGTATAAAAATGTAAAACAACTCCCACAGCAAATTATCACCTATAAACTGGTGAAGTGGATCTATCAAGTCCATTGGAAAAGTCTACAAGGTACATTGCAAAGTAAACAGGACTTTTTCAAAATATAAAAAAATAATCCCTGCAAAGAACAAAAATCCATCCCTTAAAGCCCTCCCTGCAAACGCTCTTTATATATTTAAATGAATTTATCCTCACCAGTTCATCACTGATAGGTAAAACCCCAGAGGCGGATAAAATAACATATATCCTTGCGTCCTTTATGCCCAAAGTCCTAGAAAAAGTTTTTTCGTACGTATTTTGTGGTATACCAAGGCAAATTGTCTCCTACGCCCTCACCAATTTGGCTTTGACATAAGTTTAGGAGTTACTGAGTCTCTTTTGTATTTCGAACACTTCGCTACCACAGCTCTGGCATCCCGAAATCATGTGTCTGTATTCAGATTAGATTTCGAAAAGTCTTTTGAAAGAATAGGAGGCCATGTTATACTCAGAGAACTGAAGCACAGGAAAATTGGAAAATATATATATATATATATATATATATATATATATATATATATATATATATATATATATATATATATATATATAAAATGTAATATCCTTAAATCATTTCTAAATAATTTCAAATTTCTTGTTAGCAGCAATAAACATGAATCGCAAATAAATAACCTCCACAATGGTATACTAAAGCTTTGTTGCTCTCTAAAATTTACTTCGGATTTTTCATATTCGTGTCAAACACTCATCAAGCTCTTAAATACACCTTAGCATACAGCAGCTAGAAGGATAATATCCGTCTTTCCGACGTAACCAATTAAAGCTATCTTGCCTGCAGCTGATTTGCCAGATATTGCCTGCAGTCATACGTAATAACCTTGATGCTAACCTGAAAGATTCTTCCCTTCAAAAGCCAATTAATATTTGCTCAAATTCAATCCGTCCTACAAACATCAAACAGAACTAGCAAGACATCCGCTAACATAGTTAAATAGCTGAGCATCATATCATGCCCATCCCTGGTTCAACTGCAGCATTTCCACTCTGTTCGATCCCCAGATCAATGTTCATGAAAATAATCGATTAAAGCATTCCCAGCACTCCACCAGTAGTAATGAGTGCATACAATTGCATTATGAAGCCTTAGAGCCATTTAATGAGGAATGGGAGTTGGTTTATAGTGATGGATCAAAATCCGTCACGTTCGTACGTTTGCAGTTATAAACAATGTCGGTATTACTATCACTGTCTCTGCCTTCCCATCGTATTACTCGGAATTTACAGCTGACACAGCTGCTCTACTGAAAGTAGTACTTTCTGCTTCCCAAAGCAGAAATAATTACATTATATGCAGTGACAGTAAGTACACAATTGAAGCTCTTCACTCGAAGGACTCCCCATAAATTGAAAAAATTCGCTACATTCTTCTGCAACACTATATACATACTATCAAAATTATGTGGATACCTGGACATGTCGGAATTCAGGAACTCATGGTAGGGAAATCGCAAATAGAAGAGCTTGTTCAAGAATTCACATATGCAAGCTTGTCAAGTGATTGAAACACCAGCATCATTACAAGAAGTACAATCCTATTGGAATGAAGCCTCTGTATACCAAAATGTCTTCGTAAGTCTTATGCATTCGTCACCATTGCTACAGACTCACATATCCTAAATGGTACAATCAAATCCAGCTAAGGATCAGAGTCCTCCCGGTATTTCGTATTCGGACCAACACCACTGAAGTCTTCGAGGCTGTTTTTCTGGTTCATATATTATCTATATACTATTCCGGCAGATCTTCTACAAAGTCGTGATGACTTAATTTAGTTAATATGATAAAATAACAACAATTGGGTAACAACTCATCACACAATTGAGTAATGACAGTTTCCTTTTTTTGTTGCACACTTTTCAATGAAAGTTTCCAACTAAACTGCATGTTCAACGTTTACGTCACAACTAAGCTATTTTGCCTCCACTCCGCTGGTTATCATTACCAACTATGTCTTTATTGCATAGGTACGAGTGCCATGTACGAGCATCCAAAATTTGTATAGCAATTACATGACTTGCACATGGAAAATTTCCGCCCACCCAAGCGGGGTGCAGCGAACGCCGTCATTGATAAGCTACCGCATTACTTGCGTTATCACGCTGCCTTGTCAGTGGCACAGAAATTAGGCCTAATCGCAACTCCCACACCCCCAATGTAATACTCCCTCCACCGAGCTACTTGTGCTGTGATAATTGATAAGAAAAAACCCATTTTTTGTGTTATCAGTTTTCCATCAATTTTTCCCATATGCAAATTTGGCTTGTGAGCTTATTTTTAGCCACCAAATAAGAGTATTTTTACAACAGATACCTTCCAGCCACTCATACACACCCACCCCCACCCACAAGCACAGTCACACACACAGGGGTACACTAATGCGCAGCTATTCGCGTTTAGATTTTAATCATGTGGTTGCATTTAATTACGCCGCAGCGAATACGCGGGAGCAGCGGAATTTTCTTTTCATTCTGAATTTTATTTTTATTTTTACTTTACTCAATATTTCTTTGGCGAATTATATTCCCGATATACTTGCCTGCCCGCCCAAACGGCAGCCGTGGACAAACGGAATTTTAGACTGGACTGAAACTCACTTCAGGCGTTCACACTGCACTGGTTCAAGCAGTGTGTCGAAATGACGTTGAAGATTGCTGCTCCTCTGGGCCCACCACGCCGCCTGGCTACAACGAGAAGTGCCACGAAATGCCGCCGCTAATTGCAAACACCCGCACATACCCAGAAACGGGGCTGACTGCAGGACACAACGGAAATAAAAGTTGAAAATTTGTCAAAGAAATTTATGAAAAATATTTTTTTTATAATTAAATAAATAAATAAACTTGAAAGCAATGGAAAATATGTTGAATAAACAAAAACACAAAAATTCAACGCGACGCACACGACTGCGAACTGACGAGCGCACGTAGAGTCAGCGTGAATTGTGAGCGGTTGCTAGCGAACTGCTGGAGGCGAATCCTGGACAAGCGAGTGAAGGCATTTTACTGTGATCACTGAATGGATTTTTGAATCCATGCTCAGGGGTTTGCATAACACAACCAATTCTTATACACTCTCCCCCATACACACTCATCACACATACACACTCTTCACACACATCCCCATACACACTCACATAAACGCTCTCCCATTCACTCATTCAAACACAACACTGAGAGTGACATGTGCAATGTCAGCAACGACCGCAACGAGAACAGCCGCGATTCGACTGGAAAGAGCACGGAAGCGCTCGGAAAATGTTCCCCGTATTTACTCTGCACACGCCTGAGAGAAACAAGACAAGAAAGCGGAGGAAAGCAACATCAAGAAAATGAGCAGAAAATTCACCACTTTTAGGAAAACTTAATTAAAGCGAACAACTGCACAGAAAAGGGCCAACCAAGGAGCACGAACTCGTAAATTGCAAGGATGGCCACAGAAGAATCCATTCGGCGAACAACAGGAATCGCCACTGGCAAGCTGCGAATTGCACTGCAATGCACTTGCTAAGTAAATGATGGGCGTGCTGCGGGCGGGCGAATGGGGCGACATTACATTTTTATGCACTCGCAGTTCCGCTCAAATTGCGAAATCAAAACAACTTCAAATTGCGTGGCTGCGTCGCTGCCATTAAACACCGTCATAATCGTAAACTTACATTTTACAAACGAAATTGTTGCCAGTAACGCAGAGGATGGTGCGTTGCAGTGACGCGGTGGTGCGTTGAAGCGGTGCTGCGTTGGCAAAGGGACGGAACAAACGACAGCCACAGCGGGAGGAAGCACGTAAATGCTGCCAGCTGCACAGGAAGTCATTGCTTTGATTTGTTGCGTTTGTGTCAACAACAAAATTGTTGCTTGTTTGGCAGCAATGGTGGAGTATAATTTCAGACCATGAACATGAAGCAAAACTTTTGAAATTAGGACGCATAACAAACCAGAAGGTTGACAGAGATTCGTGACTAGGAATATTGCTAATAGGAAACTGAATGCATAAAATAATAGGAAACTTCCAATGAAGATATGGAAGAAAGTTAGATCCATGGATTTGTAAGGAAAGGTCTTCACTGAAAGTGTTAGAAGCGTGTATTACAAACATGGATCTCAAAGAAGAATCCAGATCCATATCTCACAGAACTGTAAATATTTTGGAACTGATTTCTCTGGAATATTATATGTTAGGTTATTGGTGATAAATTCCCGATTGTACGAAATGTGGGGAGCAATGCACAATGGAAACTTTGGAGTATCTCCTGTGGCGTTGCCTGTGTCCGGAAGGCGCCTGGTTCACCTGGGAGGTACCTGGCTTGAGGGACTGGACGAGGTCTGAACACTAGGGATGCTGTCGCTCTTGAACTTCGCTAAGAGCGCCTCTCTGATCACAGATACATATGACGACCCTTAAGTGGATATCCATCTGGCATTGCAAAGAACCTACCCGGTCTATGCGTGGTCTTTATGGCCAGTCAGTGTAACCTAACCTTGGTGATAACCTGACTGGAGGAAATAAAGATTTAAATACACACATGGTCTCTTTTAAAAGAAAGCACCAATGGATCAAAACTTCTTGTTCTGGCGGATCTGAGCCTGGCTTTTTTATATATTATAGGAGAATATATTAGCCCTAAAAGATAGTGGTAGAGAATGTGTCTGTAGACACCCCAACGGGTAAATAGGTATACGATATTCTATCCAGCCGCACGACAGCCTTAAAATGCATTGGTGATTACTCCATAGGGTATAATGGGCATATTCATGGCCTAAGTGTGGCTTTTGGCTGAGTATCCGTGCCCTTGACTTAAACCTACTCCATAGGGTGAAATTAGTGTGGGACTAGCTCCGAATTTCTCCAGTACTGACTCAAATAAAAGGTTGCTTTTGCTTGGACACTTCTTTGAAGACATGAGGAGTTTGATGTTAATAAAATTATAGGCTGCCAAGTGAGTTGAAATTGTTTATACCCGTTCGGAACCCCCAGAATTTGTGTATGGGATTCTGTTCTGAGTTTTCTTGCCTTGACTCGAGCACCACAACACACGCTGAGAAACTGAGTGCGCCTAAATAATTGAATGTGACGCCTATTGAACTTTCAGTTGAACAACCTTCAATTAAAGCAACCTCCCTGTAGGGAGTCCTCCTCCGTCTGCTAGAATAGAACTACCATCTGAAATACATACTAAATAAGTTTTCTACTTCCACTACAAGTCAGTCACGCAATGCGGAACTCCATTCCATATTCCATATATCTATTGATTCGTGTATACTCGAATATGGAATTCTGAATCCAAAACAGTTTTTAAACACATAAAAGGACTGATCACAAAATTCCTGGTTATTAAGGTCTACATTTTGGACCAATGCAGAACGAATGTGTACTGAAAGTCTTGTACTGCAAAGGTCTTCAGAGGTAAAATGGTCCATTGACTGAGTGTTACGGAAACTTCTACAATGAAATTCACTCAGATCTGTATATTGAAGTATTCTTTTTATGTCATAGCATAACGCATTGGGGAGCAAAATATTCCTTATATAAAGTCATTATAGGATACTATAGGGTACTATAATTTGTGATCGTCATTGAGGACTACTCATACTCATATAAAAATGACAAAAATTGCCCAGTAAATGGTCATAAACAGTGCACAGCAAGTCACAAACAACCAGTTATAAATGAAAGTAACCCTTTTGCGTTAATGGACATTGTTTGGGAGTGTGTAGAAATGGTCTCGAAGGCTGAAAGTTTGAACATCGTAATATTTTCACGGTTATCAATTGAATGGCGATGCTTTGAAATGTTGTTTTCATTATCATGAATGAAAGTAAACCTTTCGCGATAGTGGTAGCAGGTAGCTGAATGGGAAACTTCGTAATATTAAACCAGTTGTGAGTTGGACGTGACGAAATTTATTTTTTCATGGTTATCCCATTTGTCTATGATAGTGTTCAGTGAATTACTAAAATAATGCATTATACCCTGAAAATATCCATCAATGTAATACACTCCTCTTCATATATAGAGACAGGTTTAGTAGTGTTCCTTTTGTTGAGAGCTCAGTTTGTGCTCTTTGGGGCTATATGTTATATAGAACTGTTTGAATATAACTTCATTATGGGCTTCTTTGGAATCACGTAAGAGTATGGAAAGTGGGAGTGTCTTATTTTTACAAAATTTTGCTCAGCCCAAATAGGTATTCAAACTTAACTACATACAAACTATATATTTTAGTACTAGAGATATGCTGATTGAATTCAAGTAATAGTTTACAAAGTGGGTGTGTTAATGGTCCGATTTGTAATAAATTTTTCAAAGCCTAAAAGAATGTAGAATAGGACCACATATAAAATTTTGCCAAATATATATTCAAGTAGAAGGCGATAGTGGCGTTGCTCGGTGACCAATTTTAGCCAAACATCTCTTTTGGTTCTTGAGATATGCTCTTCACAGAAAGTGGGGACAGAAAGATAGTCACAAGACCATTCTATATTCAGATCTATATAAGATTTCTATGATAAACAATTTTAGAGGAAAAAATATAAAATCATGTATAAAAAAGGGAAAGGGGGAGATTTGTTGGGATTCGAGCAAAGGGCACCGCTCATGTATACATATCTCAAGATCGCAATTAAAATGGCCCTACCTAAGCTTCTATTGATGATATTGTAGAATGATAGCGTTAGGATAAAATTTGGTAGGTCACTTTTCTGTGTGTAAACAATGTACTGTGTAATTCCATAGCCACGCCCACCATTCTAACACTTAAATGGAGCCCATTAAGGAATTCAGTTACGAAATTTTATATAATGGACCACAATTATAATAAAGCACTAAATATAGTGGGCGCTAAAAGTTCATTGACACGCCTACTTTTTATATATATGCCTAAAAAAAAGGAAGCCCACTGAGCCCACTCCTACTCTTGTAAATGACTAATTTGGAATCTATACACGATTTATTAAGAAAATTTAACTTTCAGTATGAAATAAGTAATTAGATTATGAAGTTAGTAACTTGATTATGAAGTAAGTAATTAGAATACTGACTTAATAAATCAATTACCACCAAAATTTCCTAACAAGCTTATATTCAAGTTATATATTTATAGCAATATAATCTCTCACAACCGCTTGATTTATATGGAAAAGTTTTGATAAATATTTTATATATATATATATATGTATATAATCTTATGATATAGGTTATATTGTAGTTGCTCGAACCCAACTTCTGAGTTCCTGAACTTGTGTCTAAATCTTCTGACTCTTTTGTAGTTATTTGTTTTGGTTCACACAACGCTTTATAACTTTAATCCACAGTGTAATCAGAGTACCAGCAATACTGGGCGTATACATAACATTCAGCAATTTTAAGCAATACAATAAAGTAAAAACTAAATCAAATACACAGAAAATTTTAAATCAAATGCAGTTTTTTATTTCATTTGAATCCTGTCACAAAACTATTTTTAACATTTTTCTCCGGAAATCCACCAAAAATTCGAAACGAAAATGAAATGTTTTCCACAGAAATGTGTTCCAATCATTGCCACTTCAGTCAGAGTTTACAAACCTTCGCAGAGTGGATTCCAGGAAGTGTATGTGAACTTAGTTAGAACTAAACAAACGAGTATTTCACGAGAGGTCACAAGGTTTCATAGAATTTCAGGCGGATTTCTCCATAAAACATATGAGAGTGAGATTTACATACATGCAATGTAATGAGGATTGCCAAAATGTCACCTGCTAAACTTGTTGCTGCTTATGTTGTTGTTGTTGTTGGCTTTTTGTGTGATGTTTTTGTTATTGCAATAAAGCAGACATATAAATTCAAATACATCACATTTAAAAAAAAAATGCGAAATATTTATGAGCATATTTACATGAGTGGAAGATACAAACAAATTGACTACGAAAATATGAAGTATTGGGATACTTCAAACATAAACATAAATATTAGATTATTAAAATGTTTTTATTAGTTTCCAAAAATTGCATAAATAATCAAATTCTTCAGTCACACTTGGAAAATAAATTATTTGTATTGAAATTAAACCCATTCCATGCGCCAACCCAGTTACTTGCTTAGCTAAATACAACGAAGTCGCTAAATGCATATTTTATAGAGTATTGGATCATAAACAAAAGGCTTTCTGGAGCACTACAACCAGAGCTCAGGCAGGAAGAGACGGGCTTCAGGTCTAGTCGATCTTGCATTGACCACATAAACAGTCTACGAGTCATTGTCGAACAATCAGTTGATTGGAGGAGCCCACTCTACCTTGTATCTATCGACTTTCAAAAGCGTTCGATACCTTACACCACGGTGTTATCCGTCACTTGAATGTAAGGGGTTCCCATTCAAACTGATAAAGCTCGTTGAGCCCCTCAACAGGCGGGATCCCGACTAATGCATGAACAACTTCTGGGTGACAGAATAAAGGTTTTAGCAGGCGTACGACAGTGGTGTGATTATCACCATTGCTTTTTAACATCGTATTGGACACTATTATCGCAGACCTCGATTACGGGGACGAAATTTGCCTGCTGTCACATATCCTTTCAGACATGGTCACGAAACTGCAATTGGTGCAAGAACCAGCCGCCACAACCGATTTGGCATTCAACATTCCAAAAACGAAAATTCGCGTAAATTCTTCAGTGGTGGCATTCAACTGGATGAGGTGCAATCCTTTTGCTATTTGGGCAGCGTTATCTCGGCGTCAGGTGGTTCGAGCGAAGACATAAAAAACGACGTGGAATGCATCAACGGTTGTTACTCACGTATTGGAAGTCGTCATAAATCACTGTCTACGTAATATCCTGAACATTTTCTGGCTAATACCATCTCGAATGTTGAGATTTGGAGTAAAACGCAACAAACCCCAGTACTCCTTGAGATTCGGAAAATGAAATGGGGCTGGATCGGCCACATTTTGCGGAGACAAAGTGACGACCTAAAAAGCACCGCCATCGATTGAAACCGTCAAGGCAGTCGAAGACGAGTAAGGCCAGCAAACACCTGGACATGACTACTGGAGTCAGAAACCCACGTATGAAGCTAAGCTGGAACAAAGTTAAGAGACTGGTGCACAATGAAGAGACTGGATCTGAATGGAGAGAATTTTTGGTGGCCCTTTGTTCCTCCTTGGGACTGTAGTATTAATATAAATTGACAGCACTGGCCACAGAAGCGCTGTCAACATTGATATTTATATATGGAATAACTCTTATTCTATGCACAGACTCACACTTTGGAGGGTCATGGATTCGAATCGTGCCCTGGGAATAGTCTCAAAAATGCTTCTTTCTCTTCGGCTGTGAAGGCCTTGAAATGATTGCTGTGGATGGAAATTTCACTTTGAGAATGGTTATTGAAGAGTGTAATACAAGTAAGGAAAGACAGTTGGAAAATTTCACGTGATGATTTAAAGAAAAAAAAGATTTGTACCCGTTTTGTGCCACATGAATTAGCAGACATGAAAAATCAGCTCCTGTAACACATTCGAAAGACATAATTAAAACAATGAAACAGATTAAAAACCTTTTGGATTCTATTGTAACTGGTGACGAAAAGTGGTGCTTTAGTTATGATCCTCAAACAAAGTTTCAGAGTAATGAAAGGGAGTCGAAAGAAGATCCGAAACCCAAAAAATGGCGTTTTCAAAAGTCCTTGAGTCAAGAATCAAGACAATGTTGATTACTTTTTATGATTCGAAGGGTTTAGTCCACAAAGAATTCGTCCCTGAAGGTCAGATGGTCAACGGAGAATGCTATTTAGAAGTTTTGATGCCAGTATGGTCAAGGATTATATCTCCACATTGAAGGAAGTATAAAAAGGGTTCCAGGGGGAGAGATGTTCTGAGTGATGTAGGGTGATATGGAGGATAGGGAGTGAAATCCTCACATACCAAATCTGTGACGACAGTTTGGATGATGCGATGGGCATTTTTCCCGACAATATTAAAAAAAAATAAAAATTTATTTTTAATAATTAATTTTATTTATGATGTTATGATTTATTATGTTAACCATCATTTATAAGTTAATATAATTTTATATTCATAATAATATATATTATTTTATTAAAAATATATGATTTTAATATGATTTTTTTCTGTGAAGAATAATTTATTATATTAATAGTAATTTTTTATGTTAATAATAATTTATTATATTAATAATAATATATTATTTTATTAAAAATATATGATTTTAATATGATTTTTTTCTGTGAAGAATAATTTATTATATTAATAGTAATTTTTATGTTAATAATAATTTATTATATTAATAATAATATATTATATTATTAAAAATATATGATTTTAATATGATTTTTTTTCTGTTAATAATAATTTATTATATTAATAGTAATTTTTTGTTAATAATAATTTATCATATTAATAATAATATATTATTTTAATAAAAATATATTAATTAAAATAATTTTTTTAATGTTTAATAATAATTACTATGTTTAATAGTAATTTATAATATTAATAATATTTTAATATCTTAATAATAAAATATTATTTAAAATAATTTTATAATGTTTATAATAATTTATTATGTTTAATAAGAATTTATGTTGTTTAATAATAAATTATTATGTTTAATAGTATATTATTATATTAATAATATATTTTTTTGAAAAATTTATTATATTACTTCGAAAATGTATTATTTTTTTAATAATATTACGTTGATAATATTAATTAAACAACAATTTATCTTTTAATAATTATATTATTTTTAAAATATTTTAATGATTGAATAAAAATTCATTTATTTAAATATATTTTTTATCATGTTAAGAATAATATACTTTCTTAATAAGATTAATAAATTAATTCTTCAAATTTATTTGTTATCACTGGGAGTTTAGTCACTGAATAATTGTCTTTTATCCACACTTTTAACTGAGGATATTTCCAGAATATAATCATTTTTATTGTTAATAATTTATTATTATTATTAATGTGATTTTTATTGTTATTTTTTTAACATTTTACTTCATATTTTACTTCATAGTTTACTTCATACTTTGAGGTAAACTCTTTCAAATAAAAGTTTCCCACACGAATAAAAACAACCGCACCACAAAACATCAGAAGACCGTGCTCTGGAAGCCACTGAACAATAAGAAACCAGTGCTAAAAAGTCAACCATGCTTACCCCTACTTGCATTTCCATTTACATAGGCCACATAGTCCCACACCCACTGCTGCTCCGCCTACTCTATAATCAATTAGTCTACACAATGTTTCGGAGAGCTGCATGAGTCCGTCATTATTGAAGCTTTTCAGATTTCAAGGATAACAGAAAAATGCGTGCAAATATGTGCCGAAGCACGCTTCTAAACGGCGCGTCAATAAAACTAACTGCTTCATTTTTATGGCCGTGCATTTTCACGCTATAATAAATGCGTTTCTCTCTGCTGCCACTACTCACTCCTACTCCCACTGCCACACGAGCAGAACCGCTCAACCACCCCCGCTCTCTGACTCTCACTCGCACTCTCTCTCTCTCTCTCTCTCATTCTCTCTATCCAACTAAGGTACTTTTGATTTCTATTATATTCGATTAGATTCCGTGCGTTTATAAAAAACAAACTATCAAATAGGGATAGCACTTTCCCGTCAAGCCAGCAATCAAACAACCAAACTAAACAAACGAGCAAGCAAGCAAGCAGGCAAGCAACTAAGCATACTAGGGAACTCCCCCATCTCCAGCCCCAATCCTTACGTACTGACGACGGCTGGCGACTTCAGTGCCAAGCAGTGCAGATGCGCATAATTTTTGCACAGTCAAAAATCTCGACCTTGTTGAGTGTCTCAACCTTAAAGGAAAGCGAAGAAAAAGAGCACAGAGAAGTGGCAAGGAAAAAATACGAAAATTCAACCAAAAAGAAATAATAGAACAACCACAACAACCACAACAACAACAGCAGAAAAAGGAAACAAACAAATAGAGTGGAAGCAGCAAGTAATACAAAAGAAAATCAAAACCAGTTGAAGCCACAAAATTCAAGCAGGCCAACAAGAACCACAACAACATCACGTAAGAAAACAGCAACAACAACAATGGTAAGAGAACAGCAACAACAACAACAATGGGTAAGAAAACTACAGCAACAACAACAACACCAGGAACAGCAACGATAACGCCAATAACAACAAATTCAACGCAAGCAAATGTATAATAAAAATGTACAACGAAATATTCTCGCTGCGTACAATGGCGTAGGGGGCAGGGGAGGACTGGTGCGGTATTTGGGAAATGGGGAAACCTTCAGCAGCCTCCCCCGCAGGCCGCCCCACACCAGTGCACACACGAAGTGCGACGAAGAAGCATGGAATTTTTCCAATTTGTTGACGACTACGAATTCCAGGCCCAAGAAAATTATTTTTACAGCAGCGTAAACAACAAAAAAAACCCCAAAAAAACATGGAATTAAATTGTGTTCTTTCACAAAAATTTTTCTAATTGTTTGCTTAGTTTTTTGGATGTTTGTAATTTGTGTTTTTGTTGTTGTTGTTGT
Source organism: Clusia tigrina (assembly GCA_920105625.2). Taxonomy (NCBI): domain Eukaryota; kingdom Metazoa; phylum Arthropoda; class Insecta; order Diptera; family Clusiidae; genus Clusia; species Clusia tigrina. The sequence continues at coordinate 161,183,246 of OV050033.1, read as the reverse complement.
TTGATTTCATGTAAAATTTCAGAGAATTAATTTTTTGGTGTGTTGTTATGTTGGCTCAATGTGTGAGTGTGTGTGTGTGTTTTCACATTTTCCACACAATTTTCACGATGCGTAACAAATTTTTTTGTTTTTTTTTCCTTTTTTCATTTGTTTTGTTTGTAATTTTTTTCCTTTTGTTTTTTTGTAATTTTTTTTTTGTAATTTTTGTTTTTTTTTAAATAATTTTTTTTTTTAATTTTTTTTTCTGTTTACCAAGCTCTTTTTTTTGTTGTTGGCCGTAAATTGTTCGCACTTCCCACAGCGCTGGGTTTGCTTTTCATTTGCTTACATAAAAATGCGTGATTTGCCTTCAGCTGAGCCAATTTCTGCTCCAGCAAATAACTCTCCGATTTCTCGCTTATATAATTTATTTTTTTATTTTTTTCAATTAATTTCTTTTTTCCTACATTTTCTTTTAATTGTTGGCTGAGAAATATTCACATATAATTTCCTTTTAATCGTTTACTTTTACTTTTACACTTTTTTCACCACGTCAACGCGACCACACGAGGTACGCACGACAAGGACGTCCGCCGTACGAAAATCAAAGCCTTGTCTGCTGGCAAAGAAAAATGGATTTTCCTCATTCGGGCTGCTCAACTCAACTCAACTAAGCACAACGCTACTCCAAACACTGCCGTCGTACTCGTACATCTGTGCTCCCACGTACCTACTCTCTTCGGTTGGCGCTCACACAGCGCTTTATCGTTTCATGGAACTGCCATGATGACTTGGGCAAATTTTGTTGTTGTCATAGCTGTGTTTTTTTTCTTTCGTATCTACCCAATGCTACTGGCCATGAAAGTGTGAATTTTCCTGGAATAACGGGAAATTCAGGCACACAAACAACTAGCCAGCCGTTTGTTAGAATGTGAATGCGTGTGCTGTGTTTAGGGCGGATGCCTTTCGCATGGCCAAGTGAGTTGCTGCAGTTGGCCAACTGGCCTGCATTTGGGTACTCAGCTCTACCTTGCCTCCTACTCGAACACCTGCACTCATTCACTACACTTGCAGTCACTCACTACACAAGCACTCACTCACTACACATGCACTCACTCACTACACAAGCACTCACTCACTACACTTGCAGTCACTCACTACACTTGCACTCACTCACTACACCTGCACTCATTGACTACACTTGCAGTCACTCACTACACTTGCACTCACTCACTACACCTGCACTCACTCACTACACTTGCAGCATAGAGTAAAGAAATAAGAGTCACAATCTGAAATGTCACTCATTTTTCGACATAGAAGAGATCGGTCGGGGGTAGTAACCAGAGTTGCGCTGCAATATGAAAATGAGAGCTATAGAGTAATTGGCGCTATTAGCAACGCCACCATACAAAAAGTTTTTTGTTCGAGATTGTGACTCTTATTTCTTTATACTATGCTTGCAGTCACTCACTACACTTGCACTGCAACTCACCCAACCGCCCACTGCCGTTCATCACTGTCACTCACTGCACTGTGAGCATGCACAAATTCGCTCCTGAAATATTTATCGCTCTCTTTTGGTATTTTGGGGAAATTTTTTGCTCCAAACCTCACTCTCTGTACGTGCCTCTCTTTCTATGTGTCACTCTCTCTCTCTCTCTTTCTTTCTTTTAGCCACTCTCAGTTTCTCTCCTCGCATTTTGTTTATTTTGTGTGTTTTCTTTCAACACTTTTCCTCGTTTTTTCTGCTATTTTGGCATTTTGTACCGCGCCGTCGCTGTGTCCACTGAAAATTCCATATGATTGCACACGGTTTCTGCCTTATCTTCCTGCTCATCTTCTGTTTTACTTCCAGTTGCTTTGCTCTAGTTTTCCAGTGCCAAACGATAGATAACCATATCTGCTTGCTGAGAGATCAAAGGATTTAGTCGAGTTTCAACGATATTCCAAGGTTTTCGTTTAATCCTTGGAATTAAGTTTACATTTTTTTCGTTCTATTTTTTCTCTCAGGATTTAAACTACTTCATTACATTCAAATACATTATCCTGCGTCAAGCATGGAATTAGTGTTGAACCACCAAAGTAATAATCCTTGTAATTATTGAGCAATTGTTGTCAAATATCATTATCGGCTCAAGAATGGAACCGTTTACTTCGCTGTAGATACCTACGAGAACAATTGTAACGAAATAACCCTTTCTGTAGCCATGAGTAAACATGAATAACCCTTCAGTTCGTAGGGAGATAGTCCAAATAAGATAATAAGATCCATCAACTGCTTCATAAAAAGCTCCAAATTGCTGGACCTGTGAAAGGGATTGGGACTTGTTTCTCGGGCGGTATCAAAGAGGGTCAATTAAGTGTGCCTTAATGGTGACCCTACCTACCTAAGTTCTGTGCTCATAGCAAGTAAAACTGGATGTTTCCAAATACAGATAATGAACAAGCTCAACGAATGTCATCAATTGGAATTGCCTATAAAAATATCTCAGGAACTGAGATAATAAGTATAAAGTAAGCAAATTTGATTGAATGGAAGACTCCAGGATATGACTTAATCACAAATAAAGTACCCAAAGAGTTACCTCTTTCGTGTATAACACTTTTGAGAAACATACTGAATGCTGCACTGCTAAGAAATGATTTCCCAGTACAAAGGAAAGTGGCAGAAATAAAGACGATCCTTTATAAAGCCTGGCAAAAGTGGTGCCATTACCGTCCCATCAGCTTACTGCAAATGATTTCAAAAGGGTTTGAATCCTTACAACCAGGAAGCTTTTGCCCGTTGTTAAAGACAAATCATCCCGAAATATAAATTTGGGTTTCGGGGGAATCATGACATCATCATTGTAATAATAATTTAATAATAATTTTGATTTCCAAAGACAAGAAGGATCACTGAACATGATACGATTGGATTCCCAATTGTTACGTCTTAGCAAAGATGTGCGTTTTCCACGTTAAACCTATCTGCCTATCCAAGTACAATTCCAAATATGTTGGCATAAAGATATTGTTAAATATGACTTCTAGACAAGAGTCTCTTCGTATCCGGATTTACTTTCATTTGCCTTCATGCACCAGCGTTTTAGCCAAGAAGGTATTTCAGTTACAATACTATAGAGTGGTGATGAAGATTCTTTGGTGTATTTTGCTCGCCGTGCCCTGCAAATGTTCCAGTTAGTACTCCAGCCGTTTTTGGCAAAACACAAGTAAAGATAAAGATAAAGGTGTGGGGCCAATAAGCTCCCCTATAGAATTCAATATTTCATGGAATGCAGGGGTCATATTTTATGAACGTTATTTACACAAAAGTATCGTTGAGAGAGAAATGACTTTAGAAGCATGTAAGTGTTCATTGTTAAGAACTTTTTGGCTCTGAAGAAGAGTCCTTCGTGCCATGCAGACGATCAAACTCTTGTGATACCTCCAGAAAGGCTGCCGGGCACTATTATTTTGGGTCGAACGATCCATGTATTTCTTCTAAAATTTATCCTTTTCGATTCAATTTAATTAGCTTTGAGGAGAGTCCCACAAGAGACTAACTTGAGGAGAAGTTACATCGTACAATACCAGTATTTAATCAATTCTCCACTTATATTATTAAGATTTGTAACCCACATTTCCACCTTAAACTTCGTATAATACTTACATGGCCAGCCTCACCAATTCACTACTTAACCTCTGTCAGATCCTTCATTGTCCGACTTAAGATGCAGTTCAAATTATCGCTTATCCAATTGGGAGGAACACATCCTTGGATCACATTTAAGAACAATAATACTACATACTATACTACTCTCCACTCTTCTCGCCTTTATCTCCTCCTCTTATCACTACCTAAGATAAATTATGTGTATAAGAATGGCAGCTTCCGGAAACAATAAAGCCACATCTGCTGTCTCAGCTATTCTCTCACTTTCAGCCTATTTACCATATGCAATAAAAGTATTGAAGTGCCTTAACTTTGACACAGTAAGCATGACGACCCATCGTACCACTCAAGTACAAGTGTAGACTTACACTAAAAATAGGTTAATAAGGGCACAACCCCCCTCGTCCACCCGCAACTGCTCCTGGCAGCATAATCATACGAGAAATAAGAAAGACCATAAAGCAAAAACAAAACATTTTAAACGATCAACTTAAAGATGCAAATGCAGCCGACCAAGCACGTATTATCCTCAATTCATGCTGAAGTGGAAATAGTGGATAAGTAAGGACAACACAGCAACAATAGCAACAACAACAGCCACAATAAGCATCATCAGGGAGCATAATAAACAAAAGATAAAGGATACTTACAGCCAGCTACAAAGGCCGCCGAGCGAGTACAGGCAGGAGAGCTGACGCAGATACTCGTACATGGTTGCGTGCAGCATAAGGTGAGTGAGTGGTGTTGCATGTTGCAGCAAAGAGTTGCCGCAAATTGCCAAAGTAACCGCCCATTAAGATTGAGGAAAATAAAAAGAAAAATCTGCAATTGCAGAGAATGCGGAAATTCCGAATGTAAAAAGTGGCAAAGAAGCTCAAAGCCGTAAAATAATTAAAAGAAAATTGATTCTGGTGGCAATCCTGACCAGGATAAACAACAAAATCAGGCACAGAGAAGCACGCTTTGTGCCATCAACGGTTGTCTTTGAGTTTATTTTCCTACCACCTTTTTTAAGTTTCCTTTTGTTATGTCGGAATTTCCTACATTTGATCCTTGCTACCCGAGCAAGCTGTGCTTCATATACGGCACTCTAGGGATGTACAAAAATCGATTACAAGTAACGATTATGTTTGGATGAGTGTGGAACTAAGCGTGAACTCAGAGGATATTAAATATCTGCTCACCAATGCTGACCACATATCATTTTAAATTAAAGTGTGTTCCTTTTAGGACGCTGGATCCTTTCAGTCACATAGATATGGAAATTAAATGAATTCCAATGGGTGGGTACAATTGTCCACCCATTGGAATGTTGGATTCCAACAATAACTGAGTCCTCTTGATTTTTAGTACCTCAAGTGTTTGAGATCTGCTCGCATGCCACACAAAAATATGTTCCTCTGAGTACGCTGGATCCTTGCAATCACATAGAATTGGAAATTAAATGAGTTCCAGTCCATATGCTGACGGTGCAATTGCCAACGCCTGTCTAACCCATTTGAATGCTGGATGCCATCAATAACTGTGGTCTTCTTTGTTTCCATATCCTCAATTGTTCGTGGTCTATTCACATGGCATATAAAAATTGGTCTAGGTGTGTCGGATTCCAGAGTCCCAGAGATCAAACCCATTCAACTTGTCGTTCAATAAACCGATAATTTGGCGTTCTGTAGTATAGTCACGTAGACCCACCTGGTTGGACCATGTTTTGTTAGATCAACATCAAGCAATCTAGGACACGAAGCATCGCTTGTCATCGTCTGACATATGTGTCCAATATTACTGAGCACTTCACGGAGACTTGCGCATCGGTCTTCTTCGAAAGACTCGAACCGATGACTCCTCTCCAGGAGCGTACTCAAGTTGTTGTTTTGATAACTAATATATAATAATAACCGACTTTCTACTCTGATCGAGCTAAACATGTATCTGAGAGAATATATTAAATTAACACCTGGAAAGACTTTGCTAGATGCTACGCCCCGGCTCCATTGGAGCCAAAACCACACCAACTATTGGACGTGACGATTTTGGTTGACTGGAACATTCTTGGATTGTGGTCTTCTGTACATTTTTGGGAGATCATGTAGCTATTCATCCAAAATTATGCTGACTCGCTGAAGATACTCCTAACTTAATAAGCAAATCGAGCACTGTTGATAGGAGTAAATTTCAGGGATTCCCAATCGTGGTTGAATCAAACAGCATTCCATTGTTGAAGACCAAAACTGGCCTAAGACACCTGTGTAATATGATAGCATTCATTGCTTTGCTGACAATCAGTTGTTGACCTTTTATCAGGGACGTACCTAGAGACTAACTCATAGAGAGGGTTCTGGAGACTAACTTATAGAGGGTCTTGGGGACATTTCCGTTAGTGGATCACATAATATTCTTATACAAAACTTCTGATACTTGAAAATTCCGAAGTATTTTAGTGTAGGAAAGAGAGGACAAATATGCCGGCTCCTCAAAACTTTGTGCTTCTACGTCATATTCTCTGTGTCCTAAATTTGAACCTTTTGATGAGGATGTGACTGAATGACAAAGCAGAAAATATTTAGAAAGAAGATGAACTCCTTCTCCAAATGAGCTTCTTGAAGCTTCTTAGTCTCTGACCTCATTGAGGCTTCGTGGACTCTGAGCTCGTTGAAGCTTATTAGTGCCAGAGCTCGGTTCAGACTCGTTGGAACTTGAAAATTGGATTACTGGACTAACTTACGATTTCTCCATATTATCCATTAAAAGGAAGTTTCAGGTAGCCTGCTAAATCCACCATAATTTCGATTAACGAGTACGAATATGAATGAATATATCTGCACATCCCTAATGCACAACGGTGTGCTCAAAATCATAAAAACAGACGTCATCACAGTTGTATGCTGGGGGTGTAGGGTGGCTGTGTTGGTGCAGAGGCGAGAGGTTGGGCGCAAGTGTAAGCAAACCCGGCAGGCTGATAACACAGCGAAGACCACAACCCACGTTAAAGCGACTGTTGTGCAGCGTGCCGTACTGAGTGGCACGGAAGGGAGGGACTGTGAGTCGTGTCTCTGCGGCAACTTATCGCTTAAATTGCACTCACTGCAACACTCGAGGGCTCTTGCTGTGCTCGAGTCGCTCAGCAACCGTACGATTTGAAAACGAAATCCAAGGATTAAGCAAAGGATTTGCGACAGAACACAAAAACTCAAATAGAAAATAGAAAAACAAGCACAGCGACAAATGGAAGAGTCCGCACAGGCGAGTTGCAACAAAGAAATAGCAGAAAAAGACAAATGGAACTAGAAATACATACATACACACACACACACACACAGATAAATGCCCACTACCCCACACAAACACACACTCATAAATGGATTCCAACAAACGCTCGCATTGATGGACTTCCACAAACACACTCATAGATGGACCCCCACACAGTCCACAAAATTCCAAAAGACTGCGTAGGTTGCGTTTATTTGTTGTTTCAACTATTCCAAAATTTTTATATTTATTACTGCGAGCGTTGCAAGTAAACTCATTTTAATATACTTAATTAACATAGTGGCGGTGATTGTGGAGGTGCAAGTTGGAGATGTTGCGTGAGTTATGTTGGCAGATAAGGAGGAACTTGTGTAACTCGAGCAGGTAGCGTACAAATTCTCCTGGGGCTGTGTGAGTGGAAGTGCATAAATAATCTTATGTTAAAGACTTGCATTGCGACTGTAATTTAATGTAATGTAATGCATCACTGCTCCAGTTATGCTGCAGATGACACTGAATCTATTTCACTTTCGCCTCTCGACTCTTATTCTCCCGGCAGACTTTCTTTTGTTTGCAGAGCTTATGAATTCCAACAGGAACTTTCTTTCCTTCTTTGAACATCCTTCTAAGGTGGTTCACAAGCCTCAAAAAATATGCCCCAGAATGCTTACCGCATTGGAGACATTGGGGGTCATTTAAAGTTAGGAAAAGTTCGAAGCTAGACGATTCGACTGGAATTCAAAATCACATTAATTTGCGTCTAAGCGGATTGAGGCGAGCGATTTAAGTCCTTTGTGAGCATTCTAAGTTGACAAAGATTCGGTACTGATTTGTTTTTATTTTCACATGTATGAGGTCATTATATCAAACGATGCAATCGCTTGTATGGTGTAACAAGATTTAGATTCCAGGTTCATATTTTCGAATTGTATGTGGGCAAATGTTTCTACCACTCAAAATTAGGTGAGGCAGGTAGGCCCGCTTCCGCTTCTCTGTTTATAGCTACAAAAGCCCTATACAAATCAGTAGTTATTCTGCCCATGATAAAATTATCATCTGCATAGCTGAGGATGTTCATGCTCTTATCCAAGATTGTGCCGGTTCGAAGAAACCCAGACGTTTCTAGTACACTCTCGAGGATCAGGTTGAAGACTGCAAACCAGAACTGTGCAGACTTCCTCCCTTACTGGTCTATCAAATACGGATTCAAATCTACAAAAAGGTATAGAACATAAGATATACCTTATGTTCACAAAGTACTCGGAAATTGTCAGTGAAACCCAAACGGTTCAATTGTTCAATGATATTTATTTTATTCCCTGCAAAGCAATCTCCATGGTAATCAGTACACATTTTCCAACGCTTCTTCCAATCTTCAAAACACTTCGCCTTCATGTCCTTCTGCTAATTCTCCTTTATCGCTTCAATCGCCTCAAAAAGCTTTCCGCGAAGTGGAACCTTGAATCGTGGGAGCAGGAAAAAGTCACACGGGGCTATGTCAGGTAAATACGGAGCTTTCGGAACGATATTAATGTTCTTTTTGGTCAAATAGTCGCGTAGAAGATGAGATGTGTTAGCCGGTGCTTTGTCGAATTGTTTCTCCATAATTCCGGCCTCTTGCGACGACCATTCTCCCTCGCACCCTTCAGTATGCTCACATAATGATCCTTATTTACTGTTTGGACTGGCGGAAGGAACTTGGAGTGGACCACACCACGCCAATCAAAGAGAATAGTCAACAAAACCTTGATTTTGAATCGACTTTGTCGTGGTTTTTTGGGGTTTGGCGCATCTGAGAAGCACCCATCCGATGATTGTTGGTTCGTTTCGATGTCATAGTCATAGACCCATGTCTCGTCACCGGTTATGCTGCCTTCAATAACATTTTGGCCCAAAGAAATGACAGCGATGCGATGCCATTTTTTGGTAAAAACTCAGCACTATCGGCACAAGCCGCGCTTCAACTCGTCTCATCCCCAAAACATCGTACAGAAGCTACTTGGTCGGAATTTTAGACATATATAGTCCAGTCTGGATGTTCCTTGGAGATCACTAACACACATGCTACCTAATTACTTATATGGTTATTTTATGGTAACTTATTCATTAACAATTTGCCATGGAGTAGTCCGGAGAACCCCCGAAGCACTCAGGAATTATACCCATTGTACTCTATGGACTACCATGGGCTATGATGCTTAACTCCAGATAACGTATGCAACAATTCTTTGATCACCAAACCCTACAACTAATGAAATAAATGTGAATCACTGAGGTTACTAACATCTTCCCTACTACACTACTGGAAGCTAGCTATCCAATGACCTAAAGTCTGATGTTATGCCGAAAGAAACTCACTTTTTCTAGAGCTATGATGTTTTATAGGACATCGCCGAACAATCAAATTTACGGCTTCTAATCGAGCTGATGAGTCCCCACTGGACAACGATGCATCGAGGCTATTTGCTTCAATTTCAGTAGTTTCCTTCCATATTTCCATCAAAAATTATCCTCGTACAATTATGTGTGCGGAAATGTCTCCGTAGATAAGCACTCATTTTTAAAGGCGAATTCTACACTTTTTCAGCGTTCTGGCCGCCCTAAGCACTCTAAATTGAGTAATTCTGTAGAGTCTAAATTAACTTCACTGGAAGCAATAAAGTTACGAGTAGAATTACTTATTAGTCGAGGCTCTGTACTGCTCATTGTAAGCTCAGGACCATTGCATGTGGTTCTGGTTAGTAATGAGTGGGTTAGTCTGGTTAATCTACGAAGGTGACGCGCCAAAGATTGTCAAAGACCCGGACCAATTGCTAAGAAAATATTCTAGAGAGTCTTTGCAATAATATTATATTAATAAATATTACCTGAAATGCTGAACAGTGTTTTGAGAGCTAACGCGGACGTGTCTGTTAGCTGTTTGCCAGTTATTTTCTGCGGCATTTGCGTCACAAATAAACCCAAACATACTTTGTTTTCCCTCGTTATTATTAATTTTTTTATTGTTTTACTAATATTTCAGCAATTCCAATGAATAAAGATAAATATGCCGAGTAAATACCCGAATATAACACACTTGTGCGGAATGTTAACTTCTACAACTAATTTTAGACCTTATTTGCACCAAGTTGGGGAACAATGGAACCAGGCCAGCGCTCTCGATACATAGCTATGTAACTAAAGTGTATATAAATCGTGAACGAGAAACTGCTGCATATTCAACAGTGATCTTTCGTCTTGTGTGGAATTATTTTGGAGAGTGTGAAATCAGAAATGAAGTTGTTCGTAGCTGTCTGTTTGGGTAAATATCTCGCATCCTTGAATTATTTGCAACTTTTTTCCATTTTTCTTTAATAATTCTATAAAATATTCCCACCAACTTTTAGCTTTCGTTCTCAGTTGCCATGCCAGTGAACCAGACTGCAATAACAAGAAGGAATGTGAAGAGAAAGGACCTATTTGTGGATTCATGAATGGGATAGTACTTGCACATTGTTTAAGCTATGAGCCATGTCCATTTTATGAGCTGTATTGTGCCGGAGGTCAGTATTCATCAAGAAAGCATCGATTCAATTTGCAAAGTTTTTAAATTTTTGAATTCCGTTTCGTTGTCAATGTAGAAATCAAGTTCGTCCACTATGGAGAGTGTCCTGCACTGAATAGTTGCTGGGAAGCAGTGAATTACAATCCATTTGCATATCGAGATTACAAATTGACTAAATTGGCGATAAAATCTCCGAAAGAGTATGCTGAGCTTAAATTCCAAAAATTCGAAAGTGCAAAAGTAAATTTGGAATAATTTGGAACAAGTAAAAATATTCGAGGACTTAATTTTTGTTCATGTGAAATTCTTTTGGTGAATTTACGCAATCTTTTCAACTTTTTAATTCAATAATAATAATAAATGCAGCAACAATTAAATTTGTTTTATCATTTACGCGAAAACTCGATGAGAAGGAAAATCGTTTGAACCGATTTTAGCACGAACCCCTGAAGTCACCTGAGCTATAGAGCTGTGGAGACTGCGGTCAAAGGTCCTTAGATCTGCGTTGAACTAATCAAATTCCAATTAGCGACTTACTTGCTGCCTCCTGACAGCATTAGCAAAGTAAGTGCGCCCTGTACTGCCATTAGGTGGAGGTCACTCCTGGAATTGTCTGAAAACGCTTCTGAATAATTCACAATTCTTGCTAAAAAAAACTTGAGAGAACTCGTCGTGATATTGGGATGCAGTTCATGAATTGTGAAGAATAATTAGAAGCATGGACGAGGATCTTCCAGCTTCTAACATGTTCCACTAGCAACTGCCGGGTGAGTCAGAATAGTTCCTGACACAGAAGTTGACAGTGGCACATTTGCAGTACAGATTGGGAAGCGTTCTTTCAGATCTTCATAGTTAGCACTCTTGGTATACCCGGTACACCACTTGAGTTCGGAACTCGAAAGTATTCAATTATACACACGCAGTTTTAGTCGTTTGTGGCGAATATTTCGGATGCAACGAGACGTGTTTGTCGGAGTGGACACATTTAACAATAGTTGAAGTCCTCCTCTGTTTGTCAAGAAACGGCTCCTCCCGAATCGGTCTTCTGTGAGGCACCTTTTACAAGTTACCTTCCTCGTTTTATAGTTAATCCCACTTAAGCGCACCTGAATTTTTATCGAATCATTTCACATTTCGGTTAATTGACCATTCTGCTTATACTCCGATTATATAATTGAAGAATCTCTTATCTTAGCTTTTACGAGGAATTCTTTAAGAAGGCCCTTCAGAAAAGGCACGTTGAGAAAAAGCCTGAATTACGAGAGTATTGGGAGTACCAGAAGCCTCTCGCTCTTGACGCGCTTCTAAACCTGCTCCCTATTGATCTCCATGCTTATTGCAACGGAACTCTGAAGGCAACAAGAGGGCATGCGATCTAGCACAAAGAGGCTCATCGGAAGCCAACCAACGTGTGCGTCCCCCTGGCCAATGTTAAGGGAAAGAAATATACAACCACTTCCTCCTAGAGCCTTGTGGAGTCCTAAGGAGAGATGGAAAAAAAAAAAGGACTTATTATAATGCAAGAAGAACGAATCATCTTCTCAATAAACCAAAACACACCATTCCCTACACCTTTAGGTAAGCGAGAACATGTCATCCAAACGGCACTATTGCTAATTGGGGCGACACAGGGTTGTCAGCCATTTTACCTACCTACTTGCCTACCTACCTTGAGTAACAGAGAAGCTGCATAAAGTGGGCACTGAGGCGTCACGTATCCAATGAGAATAGGTGGGCCAATCTTAATCTTCGATTTCCGTCTGGTACACATTTTGTTTTCTATCATATTTCTCTCTATTTGAAAGTCTGCTTAAGTATTGTGGGCCATGCTTTGTGTAAATTCAGTCTCACAAACTCAAGACAACGTCTTCGGATCACTTGTGTTATAGAGTTGCATTTACATTGAAATGGGACACATGCCAATGCTGATGAATTAGGATGAAGCAACTTAACTTTGAGACATTCACACAAATTTTTCAAGAAATTGCTCTGCTAAAAAATTATTATTTTGCCAATCGCTGTCGCCAAATCTAGAACTATACACAATTGTCTGACGATAGTTTATCAGGATATAGGGACGAGTGTGTCAGTACCGATTGAGCTCTACGCACTTGAATTGTATATTAGGGTCCGTAATCAGCAACTGCCTTGTAAGAATCAGGGTACTGTATGGTAGTATAATTGTCGTTCAATGGTACGAAGACACCCCCATTTGCTCACAGTTCACTATTCCTGGCACACCATTTATTTTTAGTTTCTCCGTTTTCGCTCGGGTTCGCATTCATCTGAGAAATGATGAATGATTGGCAAAGTGTCGGACCTATTGACTGAGGTGGTGAAAAATCTTTAAGGAGCTAAGGCGTACGTGTCTTTTAGCTGGTTGCCAGTTATTGTCCGAGACATTTACGTCATAAACATACAATGTCTGCTTTCGTTATTCACTCTTGACTCGTTTTCTTAATATTTCAGCAGTTCAAATAAGTAAAGATAAATATGCAGTGAAAACACCCGGAATAGAATTCAACTGCGTACAATGTTGAGTTCTAAAACTAATTTAAGACCTTATTTGCACTAAGTTGGAGAACAATGGAACTAGGCCAGAGCTCTCTATACATAGCTATGTAACTAAAGTGTATATAAGTCGTGAACGAGAAACTGTTGCCTCTGCGTGTGATATATATATATACATATATTTAATTTTTTTATTTTCTCACTCTGTTCCATTTGCAACTTTGTTTTTTTTTATATATTTTAAACAAATTTGCTGCTACTTACAAATCATAAACCACCAGGATCACTGGAATCCCCAGATTTAGTGGGACAATCAGCAGCAGTAACAAACATCAGGGAAGATTCGGACGATATAACACTTGAAGAGCTCGCGGACCTCGAGGACTTAGAATGCGTACGGCTATACTGCTGAATTAATGAAGAGGAGGGGCTTAGGAAAAGTTCCAATTGTGCAGTGAAGTATGCGAGGAATCCAATATACTATAATAAATAATTTAGAATAATAATAAGAAAATTTAAACATCATAAAAAACAAAAAGAATTGTTGTTGAAAACATTTATGCAAAACAGCAATGACTCTCCTGCTGCATTTGCAAAAATGATATTTTCGTATAGTCAAAGATATTCTCTAAATCCTCACAAAGTAGGGCGAAATATCCACTTCAGATCAAATGCCACTTCCCAAATAATGCGAGAAGATTTGGATTTCAAAATACAAACTATGAGAACACTTCAACGCTACTGACCAGTTAGTATTGTTCACACTGGTATGGACCAGTGCATCAATGGCATCATTCTTACTGTGACTCAAACAACATCTCCAACTTGCACCTCCACAATCACCGCAAGTAAGTTAGTTAAAATGAAAAACATCAACAACAAGATGATGACGCAGTTGTGTTCTACTCGGGTGTTTATGCTTCATATTTACATTTATTCATTTGAACTGCTGAAATATTAATAAAAGTGAAGACTGAATAACGTGGGCATACAAAGTATGTTTGGCTTTATTTATGATGTAAATGTCTCAGACAATAACTAGCAAACAGTAAGCAGACACTTCCGCGTTTCTCTCGAATCATTGGTCAGAATTTCAGTTAAAATTGAAACATAAATGATAGCATACTTTTAGGATATCATTTATTCATTGTAATCACCACGCCAGCGGTGTATAAGTTAAGATGGCTCGTATATGAGCGGCGTACTCAGAATAAGCAGAAAGACAGCAACACACGCTCAGAAAGAGCTTGAATTGACGCCGGGAAGTACGCCACATATAGTTCCTAACAACGATATCGAGTATTGACATAGACATTAAGAATTTTGCAATAAAGCGAGTAAGATCGAAATCACATAAAAAAGCATATTAATTAATTATCGCCCAGCTTTAAGGACATCTAAAAGAATAGTCAACGTGACTACTGAGTATTTTCAGAGCAGGTTAACCAAATAACTCTAGCTATAAATCGATTAGCGCCTCCCACTGTCCGGACTTATATGCCACTATCTATTAACTCTTTAGTTACGGATAATGATGCTAGCTTGGACTGAATTAAATCACTTCCCAAATTCAGAGGTGATTCTGCAGCATACTCGGCTTGGCGATCCGCTGCGAAATTTGTAATGGAATCTTATAAAGAGGGTTCGGATAAGTGTTATATTGCTATGGGTATTTTCCGAAATCAATTTACAGAGTCCGCTAATTCTACCCTTGCATCTTTCAATACAGTTGTTAACTTTGCGGCAATTATTGCAAGATTAGATGAAACGTATTCCGACATTCATTGTATGCTTTAGAGAAAGAGCTAAGCGTGCTAAGCCAAGATTATGTATCAATCTCCGAGTACCAATGCAGAGTCGACAAACAATTAACTCTTATCATTAACAAACAAATAATGACACTAGCGGTATTAGTGAAATCATTGCAACTCTTATCGAACGAGTAAGAGAAAACGCTTTGCGTGTTTTCATATCTGGGCTTCGCCCAATGTGCGACATACTATTTTCAGCAAGACAACACGATCTTCTCTCCGCACTCACAGTAGCTCAAGAGCTTGAAATTCGTCACATGCGTCATGACTTTGATCTGGCTTTCGCTGTAGGGAGCTCGATAAGAGTAATGCGAGTCTAAGCCTCTGAAGACGTCCTTCTTCAGTATACAAATTACAACCTCCACTTTGAACTTACGATGGAGTCTTGTCCCAGAATGGTCGCCCCATTACAATGATTTCGAGAACAATATTATGCTACAAACGAACAGGAGCTGCTCGCTATAGCATGAGCTTTAAAAACGCTGCATCATTATCTTTATGGAAAAAAAAATATTGAAACATAAATAATTGCATACTTTTAGGATACCTTCTATTCAGTGCAGTTCGCCACGCCGCAGAGAGGTATTTTGGCGGAAAAAATACATTTTTTCAAGTACCCTATTCTTATGTTTGACAGATTTAGCTGAATTTAGCATTGTTTAAATAAGAACAATTCATTACAGTTCTTTCCAGAACGGTCATTTTTATACTAAATACAAGTATCGAAAGTCAGAAAATGTTTTTTCACCTAAAATGATTAAAATATTTGTTAACTAGAGCCAAGTTTTTTCCTAATAATTTTGTTTTGATTGCTTCTTTTGTTACTTTTATATTAAAATATTGCACTTTTTCGACAAAATGAAAAAAGTATGAGATCAATCCATCAAGAGGAAGCTACCTAAATACAAACTTTTCCACTTTGATGGACAAAAACTTCGTTACCTCCGTCTACCTCCGTGTTCTAACTATATAGAAATAAAAGGTCGAGATGTCTTCTTTCGATATAAAAAAGAAATTTTTGCCCGAATTTGCCCTTTTTTGAGTTATTTCGATTTAAATGACAAAAAAAGTAAAAAAATTGAAAAGAATTGAAAAAAATTGAAAAAAATTGAAAAAATTGGGGCACACTTTTAGGATTTTGCTAGTTTGTAAAAGCTTTTAAATTAACATAATGACAACACCTGATTAAACATATTTGTAAAACAATAACAATTATTGTAATGTTTACGAATATAGGCCATAAGAGGTATTAGATGACATTTGCAACAATTGAGCGTTTTTTTGCAAAGAACGAACTTTGGTTAAAAAGTATTTTTCGAAATGGTATTAAGCAATTATAATGTCAATGGGCGAAATAATTGTTAGACCATGCCCATTTCCAAAAGACAATTTCTGTATCTTCTCAGAAATATATAGACAAAAATTCAGTTCAATATCTATGTATATTGAAACCCATTTTGAAGCACTTTCCACACTTAAGTTTATATGAGAAGTGGGCGTGAAAGTTCACCGACCACGCCTATTTTCAGAGCATAGTATCTATATTTACCAAAATTTTAGTTGAATATCTGTATTGAAACCCATTTTGTAGCACTTTCTCTGTTGAGTTTGTATGGGAAGTGGGCGTGAAAGTTCACCGATCACGCCCATTTTTGGAATTTTTCTTAATCTCGAGCCAAAAGAAATTTTTGCCAAATTGGGTGACACTCCGATTACTCCTTCTTATTTTTTTCTCAATATGTATGGGGTCGTACCACTGTGCGCCGTCATCATTGCCCAGGTGAGAAAGTGGTCTCTCAACTTTGACGGAGGGCCTGAATCTCTGGTGTTTATAGAGCTAGTCGAGGAATTAGCACAAGTGTACGACATAAATAAGAATTTCCTTCCGCGTAATATGCCTGAACTGTTGCTAGAGCGCACACTCATGTGGTACAGGAACAATATTCGTGCGTGGCGCAATTGAACTCATACAGGAGAGACTTACTTAAACCTACAGACCCGTTACATGGAGAAACTCGAAGACCAGCCACCGTCACCAGAAACCTATAGAAGCGTTCAAGCAGTATGTGGTCGAACTACAGTAAGTGGATTATTCAGAAGAGCAGATACTGGAACGAATCTTCCAGAATACCCTGCCACAATTCCAGCTATATGTGCGCCGTAGAGATTGCGGATCGCTACAAGAGGTAATAGGGATGGCCGAAGATGTGGAATGTATACGGGGAGAAGGCGAACTACTAACATCACCACCCACACAACGGAGAAGGGAGCAAGGTCCACCACGAGAGGTAAGGAACCGACAGGTGGCGCTAGAGAGCAGAGTATCACCAATAGATCCCAGAACAGCCTGCCGACGTTGTGGCTAAAATGGGTCCCATAGTTCGCCTATGTCGCAACGCGCAGAGACTGTAATGTTGGAAGTGTGCGCGTAGGGGAGTGTGGACAATCGAATGCTGCAAACAGAGAGCACCACGCAAACGAAAACTACCGACAGAAACACAGCATGGGTCAGAGCAGCGACACCAGACCTTACAATTGCACTGTGTCGAACAGCGAATCTGCGCCACCGCTTCCATTGTTACAGAAAACATCACCGCGACACTGGACACAAGTGCAACTAACAGTTTTGTGAGCAGAGAGCTAGCACGAAAGCTACGTGCTTCCACCGGCAAATTGGGAAACTCCCATACCAAAGTACGTATGGCAGACGGAAGTGCTAGGGCAGTTAGAGAGACGTTTGTGACGAATGTAAAGCTTGGAGGGAAGGCATGCAATCTAGAGCTACTTACTTATCATGCCTGACTCCAGTGATGATCTACTCCTTGAAATCGACTTCATAACAAGCCTGGGAACAACACTGAAGTGCGGCGATCAGAAGATCACATTGGGACCTCATAACAGATGCGTACAACCCCGAGAATTTGCAACGTGCACGACAATTCGTGTTGAGAATCGCCCTCATTCCAATGGATCACATTCCAAGAAGGTACCCTGCTCTCATGGTATTTCGACATTCATGTATCGCAATGAACCAGCTTTCAATTGGTTATCAAAATTATATTGACGCTCATACACATCGATGGGTCCACATAAGTGACGCGTTTACTTCTAAAGAGACCAAAGTTAGCTAATTACTTATATGATTAGAAGAATAGAGTAGAAGTGGGGTAGGCCGGAGAACCTCCGAAGATGCAGATCTCCAAGTACCATTGTCTCTATCTATAGTACCATTGTACTATAAGCCTCGAAATATTTGGGGGAACGTATAAATAGAGGATTTTGGAAAGAAAATTAAACGTTTTCAAACTTCTTTGACTCTGTTTTTAATCTCAGAAGTCTGTCCAGGAATGAGCAATGTAGATTATCCATTCCCTGATATGCGTCTACTCATTCTGCTCAAAGAAACTGACTTTTTCATGAGCCATGATGTTTTTACAAAACATCGCCGAACAATCATATTTACGGCATCCAATCCGGCTGATGAGTCCTCACTGGGCAACGATGGATCGAGTGCTATTTGCTTTGCTTTCAGAAGATTCCGTCCATATTCAGCGTTCTAGCCGCCCTAAGCTCTCCAAATTATAATTATTTCGGTAGGCTATAAATTAATTTCACTGGAAGCAATAAAGTTACGAGCTTACTTCTCTTTGTGGGCTCAGGAGGTTCTGGTTAGTAATGAGTGGGTTAGTCTGGTTAATCTACGAAGATGACTTGCCAAGGATTGTCAAAGACCCGGACCAATTGCTAAGAAAATATTCTAGAGAGGCTTTGCAACAATATTAACTGAAATGCTTAATACTTCTTTGGGAGCTCTACGAGAGTGTCTGTTAACTGTTTGCTAGTTATTGTCTAAGACATTTGCGTCACAAATAAACCCAAACATACTTTGCTTTCCCTATTCAGTGTTTTCTTGGGTTAATAAAACTTCATCAGTTGAAATGAATAAAGATAAATATGAAGCGTAAACACCCGAGTAGAACACAACTGCGTCATCATCTTGTTGTTGATGTTTTTCATTTTAACTAACTTACTTGCGGTGATTGTGGAGGTGCAAGTTGGAGGGAGTTGTTTGAGTCACAGTAAGAATGATGCCATTGATGCACTGAACATGTTTCCCGTGAGATAACACCCCCACTTTTTAGAAGATCGGGAAACGTACTGGCTAATGCCTTACTTCTATTATTTCCTCAGTAATCTTCGAAGCCATCCATTTGATCTATGTGGTTGTTATATGACAGATCAGTACGAATTTGCAATTCATCAAATAGAAGATCTGAGATTCGTTCCGTGTCTGTCATAGTAGCCACCTGCTTTTACAGGATCTCCATAATAGTCCGGTCCATACCAGTGTGAACAATACTGACCGGTGACCAGTGTTGAAGTGCTCTCACAGTGGGCATTTTGAATCCCAAGTCTTCTCGCATTAATTTATAGGCTACATTTGATCTTGATCTTTCATTTGAACTGCTGAAATATTAGTAAAGCAAATGAAGACTGAATAACGAGGGACAACATAATATGCTTGGGTTCATTTATGACGTAAATGTCTCGGACAATAACTGGCAAACACTTAACAGACATTTCAGTTAATATTATTCCAAAGACTCTCTAGAATAATAACTTTGCAATCGGTTCGGCCAATCTTTGGTACGCCATCTTCTTAAATAATGGGCAACCGGAGTGATAATGGAAGAAATGGGATAAATGGTGTGCCAGGAATAGTGAACTGTAAGCAAATGGGAGTGTCTTCGTACCATTGAACGACAATTATACTACCATACAGTAACCTGATTCTTACAAGGCAGTTGCTGATTACGGACCCTGTAGGCAGCAAGTAAGTCGCTTATAAGAATTTGATTAGCTCAACGCAGATCTAAGGACCTTTGACCGCAGTCTCCGCAGCTCTATAGCTCAGGTGACTTCAGGGGTTCGTGGTAAAATCGGTTCACACGATTTTCTTTCTCATCGAGTTTTCGCGTAAATGATAAAACAAATTTAATTGTTGCTGCATTTATTATAATTATTGAATTAAAAAGTTGAAAAGATTGCGTAAATTCACCGAAAGAATTTCACATGAACAAAAATTAGGTCCTCGAATATTTTTACTTGTTCCAAATTATTCCAAATTTACTTCTGCACTTTCGAATTTTTCGAATTTAAGCTCAGCATACTCTTTCGGAGATTTTATCGCCAATTTAGTCAATTTGTAATCTCGATATGCAAATGGATTGTAATTCACTGCTTCCCAGCAACTATTCAGTGCAGGACACTCTCCATAGTGGACGAACTTGATTTCTACATTGACAACGAAACGGAATTCAAAAATTTAAAAACTTTTCAAATTGAATCGATGCTTTCTTGATGAATACCTCCATCACAATACAGCTCATAAAATGGACATGGCTCATAGTTTAAACAATGTGCAAGTACTATCCCATTCATGAATCCACAAATAGGTCCTTTCTCTTCACATTCCTTCTTGTTATTGCAGTCTGGTTCACTGGCATGGCAACTGAGAACGAAAGCTAAAAGTTGGTGGGAATATTTTATAGAATTATTAAAGAATAATGGAAAAAAGTTGCAAATAATTCAAGGATGCGAGATATTTACCCAAACAGACAGCTACGAACAACTTCATTTCTGATTTCACACTCTCCAAAATAATTCCACACAAGACGAAAGATCACTGTTGAATATGAAGCAGTTTCTCGTTCACGACTTATACGAGTATGCACTTTAGTTTCATAGACATGTATCGAGAGCTCTGGCCTGATTCTGTTGTTTCCATACTTAGTGCAAATAAGGCCTGACATTATAGTTTCAGACGTCAACTTGATGTTGATGATAACGCAGTTGTATTCTATTGGGGTATTTACGCTTCATATTTATCTGTATTCATTTGAACTGCTGAAATATTAGTAAAACAAGAAACAACTGAATAACGAGGGAAAACAAAATATGTTTGGGTTTGTTTGTGACGCAAATGGCTTAGACAATAACTGGCAAACAGTTAACAGACACTCTCGTAG
Source organism: Clusia tigrina (assembly GCA_920105625.2). NCBI lineage: Eukaryota > Metazoa > Arthropoda > Insecta > Diptera > Clusiidae > Clusia > Clusia tigrina. The sequence goes on along the minus strand of OV050033.1, from coordinate 161,162,468 downwards.
AGCTCCCAAAGAATTATTCAGCACTTCAGTTAATATTATTGCAAAGACTCTCTAAAATATTTACTTAGCGCCCGGCTCTTTGCAAATCTTTGGCACGTCATCTTCTTAGATAAAGAGCAAACGGCGCGAGGGTGGGAAAGCCAACATCAATTTGTCTTCATACCATAGAACCACAACTATCTGTTGAATGACAGTAGCAAATGGCACTAAATCGAAAATATGCGGGTTAGCTCCAGTGCCACGCCCACCATTTACACACACGCATAACTCGACATCGCATTGCTACGCCTCAACAAATAAAATAAAATACATGTTTTTATTTTTAATGGATTGAATCAGTGCAAATTCTTTTTAAGGAAATGGTATCTTAATGTGAGCACATAAACAGGTGCATGAATTGAACAATGGCTTCGGTGTTCCCACTGTGGAGCAAGCAACGTATAGTTGACCATGGGGAAAACAAGGATTTTCTAAATTTAATCCCACAGCACTTTCGGATTGTCCTTGGTGATTGTGATGGCAAAGGCAAGGTGCACTAGAAATTGAAGTCCTTTGAAACTGAACGGCAAATCGGTGGGAATCATTGCAATGCGTGGACTCAGCACACTTTCTCCTTTGAATATACCGCTGATAATAGTTGATTCAATCACATTCGGCATTAATTTTTTAACAGCAAGTTTGGTTTCGTTACACAATCTCGGCGGATCTAAATTTCGTAGAAGCATTATTGGTGAACCAGCTTTCCATGATAGTATGTGCGGTGACATTCCAGATGGCCCAATGAATTTAGATGCTCAATAGGATAGTTGGTAACTGCATTTTCATCTACTACTGTGTTAATGGATTTGTATTTTCTTGGCTGACCCGGAATTTCCAGTTGTATTCGGCTATTTGCGGGGGAGGTCAAGGTTCAACTAGGATCGTCGAGCCAAGAATTATGATGTTTCGCGTATTTACTTTGTTGACATCATCGTTTTTTGGAGCTCGTCTGCTATTTTCAGTATAGGAAACTCTCCGATTGGAATACTGTTACCATTCCTCCCTTAGCCGAGAAGCATCTGGCATTTCCATTCTGCAGACTGGCAGGTAGCCCCAGTACCCTTTTCAGTTTGGGAGACGTCAGTAAAGAAAGTTTTCGCCGGGCCCCTAAGGGTAACTCTGGATGCAGTGTTTATAATGATAATTCTGTATATCGAGTTTTTTAGAGGCCTCCTTCAAGGGTGATTGATTTAATTGATACAATCCAGTGATCAAATTTGCTAGATCAACTAATTTTCGTAGTTATTTTTTTTCTTTTTCTCAGTTTTATTAAAACAAATTCATTCTGTTTATAGAGGTAGTTCTGTATCTACATTTTTTTAGAGTCCTCCGTCAAGGGTGATTGATTTAATTGATACAATCCAGTGATCAAACTAATTAGCTCAACTAATTTACGTAACAGTGTACCTCAGAAATGGGTTTGCTACTTAGTAGGTAGGTAGGCATTGACCCCTTGTGATACCGCTTAAGACACAAGTCCCAAACCCTTTCAAAGGTCCAACCATTTCGAGCTTTTCATGAAGCAGTTGATGGAGCTTAACTTCTTATTTGGAATATCTCCCAGAGTACAGAAAGTGGTTACCCAGGAAAGTGCACCTCCGTCTAGCCAGTACGGGACTCATGCATAACAAGTGTTCTATGGACTCTTGTCCCTCCTCATCCATGCAATCCCTGCAGAAGTCGTTAGAGGCAATCCCCAGCCTGCTACCACTAGTGCCCAGGGTCCAGTGCCCCGTTAGGACACTACCTGTGGATCTTATTCTAAGTCTATTTAGAGATAATAAATCTTTTGAGAGCTTCTGGGCACAAACCTGGCCAGCTATTTTGCATCCTGTACCTTCAGGCCAGCGCTAAGGATATTGCCTTACTACTTACTTTCAGGGCTGCTGTCGTACAAGGATCAGTTGGACAAAGTAAACGCTCGTTTTTAAGGGGTTTTGTAAATTTGCAGTGTTACAATTTATTTGAAGAGTTAAAAGACAACAATAAATATAAGTATTAAGTATAATTTCACATCACTTCAGTTGTTTGCTTTTGTTTTTGGTTTCTCACTTTTTTTTGTTGCTGTTTATACGCAATTATTTGATATCAATAACATATCCATACATGATCTCTAAATTTGTTTTCCTCCCACTTTTTGTTTCTTTCTTTCATTTACAATTAGAATTGTAAATACAAATACGTTGTTAAAGTTAAACAGTTGAAAATTGCATAATAAAAATATGTTTCACAATAAAAATTTCAATAAATACATTTTTATGTTTATGTTTTTTTCTTGTCATTTTTTGTTTTTGTCTTTGGTTTATAAATTTCTTGCTAAATTTTTAGTTTTAATGGGGTAAAAATTGTTAACACATAAATTTAACAAGGAATAATTTTTAATAATAATATTTTAACTAATTTTTTGGGATATGTATGAAAAATGTTAACAAATTCGAACAAGAAAAAATCTCCAAATACAATGAATGCCGAGAATTTCGATGAAATCAAATCAAGTAAGAGAGATTTATGTTTATGTCGTAAATGTATTAATAAAGAAAAAGATTCCAAAAAGGTACAATTTACACACAGAGAGAGTATTGAATTCTTATACGAGTTATACACATAAATAACAAATTTATTACTTCAATATTTATACTCAAATATTGTATTCAAATATACAATTGCGCTGAGCTGCAAAGAAAACGCCGCAAATATCCATTTTAAAAATGTCCCTTTCGCTGCTGCTCGCACGCCTGCAGCAATTTTTCCTCCCTCTAATATGTCCTATTCTCTATTTGCTTATTTACCCGTGGATTGCGGCGTTCCGTTCGTGTCAACAAATTCATCTTCGTTCTATTTTAATAAGTCAGTGATAAACTGTTCAATACGATTGCTTTCGGTTGCCGTTTGCCGCGTGCGTTCACTATTCCATTTCAAAGCTAACTTCATAGAATCCACTCTAGCCGTGCGCCCATAAAAGTCAGCGTCACATGTAGGAGGGCGAAGACTTGCGTGATCTGGAGCGCGGTTTCGAGGGGCTCTTCAAGCTGTGCCGCGAACTGCTGCGCGGCTTGAAGCCGTCATTCCAGGGCTCCGAGACGCGCCCGTACCAGTGTATCAAGTCCATGACTTCCAACTGCAAAAATATTTTATAAAAATTAATTAAATTGTATATTACAAAATTAAAATGTATGTATTAGAAAAAATAATAAATTAATATATTATAAATTATTTGTAAATAAAATTATAAAAAAAAAATTTCACAAAAAATTATATAAAAAGATTATTAAAAAAAATTATTAAAATTAATAGATTATAAAAAAAAATTAAATTATAAATATTATAAAATTATTATAAAAAAATTGGAAAACAATTTAATATCTTCAAAATTAATATATTAAGACAACAATTTCAATGTTATGAAATTAATATATTATAAAAATTAATAAATTAACATATTATAAATTTTTTATAAATAAAATGTTACAAAAAAAAAAATTTTTATAAATATATTATGAAAAAAATTATAAAAAATTATAAAAAATAATAAAATAATATATTGTAAAATTATTATAAATAAAATTATAAAAAAAAAATTTTTAATTATAAAAAATAATAAATTAATATATTATAAATAAAATTTTTAAAAAGAGTTATTAGAAAAAATTTATAAAAAAAACTATAAAAAATAATAAATTAATATATTATAAAATTACTATATATAAAATTATAAAAAAAAATTCCAAAAAATATTGTAAAAAATAATAAATTATAAATAATAAATTGTATTAGAAAAAATAATAACTTAATATATTATAAATTATTTGTAAATAAAATTATAAAAAAAGATTTCACAAAAAATTATATAAAAAGATTATTTAAAAAAATTATTAAAATTAATAAATTATAAAAAAAAAAATTTATTATAAATATTATAAAATTATTAAAAAAAAATATTAAAACAATTTAATATCTTCAAAATTAATATATTAAGACAACCATTTCAATGTTATGAAATTAATATATTATAAAAATTAATAAATTAACATATTATAAAATTTTTATAAATAAAATTTCACAAAAAAAAAATTTTTAAATATATTATGAAACAAATTATAAAAAATTATAAAAAATAATAAAATAATATATTGTAAAATTATTATAAATAAAATTATAAAAAAAAAAATTTTTAATTATAAAAAATAATAAATTAATATATGTATTATAAATAAAATTTTTAAAAAGAATTATTAGAAAAAAATTTATAAAAAAAAACTATAAAAAATAATAAATTAATATATTATAAAATTACTATATATAAAATTATAAAAGAAAATTTCAAAAAATATTGTAAAAAATAATAAATTATAAATATTAAAAAATTATTTTAAAAAAATTTGACAATTTAATACTAAAAAAATCAATATATTAATATATAGAATTAAAAAAATTAAATAAATAATCAAAAATATAAAAAAGTATAAAAAATTATAAAAATATATAAAAAATTATAAATATTAATATATTATAAAAATAAATATATTATAAAAATAAATATATTATAAAAATTATTATATTTAAACAATAATTCAATATCTTAAAAATTAATATATTTGGACAAGAATTTAAATATTATAAATATTAATATATTATATTTTGAAAATAAAATATTTAATTAAGTTTTTTATATATTTGTTTTTAACAATTTTAATTATTTTTTTTACAATTATAATTTTTTTTAACAATTTTAATTTATATTTTTACTATAGAATTTTTTTAAATTTGCATTTTATTTGGTTTTTTATTTTGTTACACGTTTTTTTAGACAATTTTTTTTTATTTATTATAAAATTTTTAGGTTGAACTTTATTATTTTCAAATTTTATTTAGACAACAATTTATATATTTTAGCAATTTTATTGCATTTTTTGAAATTTTAATTTTTTAATTAATTTGATGTTTAAAGAATTTTAATAAATTTTTTTTTCTTAATATTAACTTAAACAATTTAATGGTTTTTTTTACATTTTTAACAAGTTAAATTTAAATATTTTTAAATTTCTATTAATAATTTTTATTATTATGAAAATTTTAACTTATAAACAATTTTAATATTTTAACAATTTTAATCGTTGTCGTTTTTTTTTTTAAATTTATTACAGGAATTTATATGTTTGTTAACAATTAGTAAGTAAGAGTAATTATTTATATATATTTTTTTTTTAATTTTTAATTTTTGACAAAAATTTATATTTTTTAGTGATTGAATTTTTTTTAAGAATTATGATTTGTTTTTTGCTTAAACAACAAAATTTGTTTGCCCTGACAGACAGTTCTCATTAATTGTATTTGTTGTAATAATTAATTTATTAGAATAAAGTGTAATAATAATAACAATAAACAATTGAACATACCTGTAAGGCCCTGGGTAATTCCTTAAACATCTCCAATTTTGTCAAGTTCGCGTGCTGGGACAAAAATGAGAGACAATTCGATTTGAGCACAGCAGCCATGTACCGATCGGCAATGCCCAACAGACAAAGGACCGAATCCTCGTCGATAAGCGAGTTCAGGGTGTTCTCACATAATTCCTAGCAATGAAAAATTCGAAAGAACATTTTATTTATTTATTATAATTACAATTATAATTAAGATTCAAAAATAGAGTCTACTGCAGAGCCCCAAATATATTTGCATGGAAACATTTTCATACCAACGACTTATTCGTTCACATATTTTATTGTGATGAAATAGCCATTTCAATATTCATGAAACATGACTGAATGAACGACACACTCAAATTAGAAACGTTATAAAACTTACCTTCAAGTCTTCAATGGAATAGCGATCGGCTAATAACATCAGCTCACAAATTTGTTCGGCGCCCACAGTTTTATCGATGGGAGCCCCATATAAATACAGGAGCAAACGACGAAATATCACGGGAGTGGTGTCGGTTATTATGATTTTTCTAAACAGAAAGCAGAATGCATTAGTAAAGGACACAAAATACTCGTATTGTCAGCTTGTGGGCCTTCCCCATACCTGGTTATGCTTTCCTGCATGCCGGAAAGTAGAGCCTTCTTGAACCACTCGCACCTGCAAATTATAGAAAATAAAATTGGAAGCTCTGTCATATCACGTGAAGGACATTTTGAACGCACCTCGCTGAGACAATAACACGATGCGCTTTAAATGTGTGCACCTGTATCGTGGGCAGTTTTATTTGCAACTGCTCACGGAGCTGTTGCATGTCCAGGGCATCCTTACAGCTGGTCAGAGGAATGCCCGTAAAAGTGTGCACCTCAAACTCCATGTCGGCCAGCTGCGCCGAGTGCAGCAAACGCAACGAGTTCTTCGATAAATTGCTATTGGCTGCAATTGGCGGCTCGCACAGATGTCTGATTAGATTTAGCTACAAAGATATATAAGAATGAGAGGGTCTTTTATAATTGAGGTCACATACTTTAACATTTTTATAGTCATATGAATGGCTGCGTTCCATTGGTATTGTGTGCGTATTCAGACCAAGATTATTTTCCTCATCCGCAAGTTTCAATTCATTTTGTAGCATATTCGAGGGCTCCAACAGACCCAAATCAATGAGCGATTCTGTAAATTCATGTTTCTGCACCAATTTGCAGACCTAAAAATAGAACAAGAAATCACAGAATCAGTTTAGAATCGTTCCACTTTGGTCCAAGGCAGTGCAATTACTTGATTGATTGGATCTCTTAGAGCTGCTTTGTGATCAAACAGTTTCACAATGACGCCATTCTGTAAGGAAACACCAAAATTTGATTAGAAATCAGACAAATACAAATTACTTTCGTTTGAAAAGCTTCAACTCGTTAAATGAAGCTTATTTGTATGAGATTACAACAACAATGCTAAGCAAAGTCGCTATTTTTAACGAGTTGTCATTGGTTCGTTTACATGATAACGACTTAGCGGCTTGAAAAAGAACTTCCAAATTCGCTGTTGTTTGGTTTGTGTTTAGAATAAATAATTTTTCACATAATAAAACAAATTGGCAGCACATTTATTGCCAGTGCTGCCAAAATTGTAAAGTTTTTAACGTCTTTTTTTAAGCAGGCCCTGCTAAATGACTTACGATTTGACTCGTGGCCAGCTTAAAGCAAAATTTGAACTCCTTCCAGCCCAACTTCTCGTCGAGCCGATCAGACAGATTTTCCATTATCAAAATGTACGCTGGTATATCCAAGATCAGTTGTTCCAGATTTTGCTGTATAGTGCTAAGTTTGCTGAGAAAGTCCATTTCACAAAATGTTATTCTAAGAAAAAATTGTATGATAAATAAGTCTGGAAGCAAATTTGTTGGGAATTACTTTTTGTCCCTAATAACATCCAAAGCCGCTGATATTCTGCCGTAAATGTCGCGCATCTTGCGCACTTCGTACATGTAAAGCACAAATTTCAAATCATTCTCTGCGCTGGCAAAACGCTGCTTGTCCGTGGGATTCTCATAGAGTGTAAGACCAACTGGCGGACCGCGTCTGGGACGTGGCGACAGAGGCAGTTGGTCGAATAGCGTCACATTGCTGTCGTCTATGCCCTTGGCCGTTATGAAGGTGTTGTTTTGGAGTTGCATGGCAACAGCGTCATCCACATCCTGCTTCATTGATAAATCTAAGTGTGAGCATTTCAAGTCCTAGAAAAGAAATTTGAGATGTCAAATATGAAGGACACTTTTTAAGGTTCGCTCCTTTGAACTTACTTTGCACATTTTCTCTAAAGAATTTTTGATTTCCTCTATCACATTAGTTAATATTAATAATGTGGATTCAATCTGGAAATAAATTTTAATATTATTATAATTATTTATCAGTTAAATAGTAATAATAAATAATAATATTTTTTGCGAAAACTAACTTTAAAGAGCACTGAGATAGCAAGGCTCCTATAGAGAAAATTCCTGTTTATTTAGATTTAAATTTTTTTTAAATGCTATAATTTTAATTATTATAAAAATTTAAATAATAATATTAATAAATTAAAATATTTAATTTAATGTGATAAACATAAGATTAAGAATTATTTGAGACTGAGCAGGTCAACACACAGAAAATCGTTCCAATGCACCTCAACAGATGGCGAACTTTGAAAGTGATCCTAAAAGTATGCAATTGTTATTGCTATTATTGCCATGGGAATAATTGCATTGCGACCTTAGATCTATTGTGCCTTCCATCAAAGTTTCAACAAAGTTTCTCCTTTGAGCGTATCTGAGCAAGAGTTTTGGCTTCATAGACTAGCTTAAGTTAGGTAAGGTTAGACTGGCTGTTCGAATACACCAAACATAGGCCTGTTAGCTGCTTAGCGATACCAGATGAGTGTCCATTTAGGAGTAGTGAAAGTAGAGATCATTGAATAGTGAAGCGTTTTTTGCTACCCGTATTAGTGGAGCGATGCCCAGGGTTGAAACCTCCTTTCCTCCCCCAAGTCAGGGATCCATCAAATATTTCTAGCGATTGTCAGACACAAACATAGGAGATGCTGGAAAGTTTTCTTGGAGCCTGGTTCTCCGCATTTCATACACCCAACATTGATTGATAGCCTCACTTTTTTCGCTTGTCAGATACTAGCCTAGTCTTGTTAGAATCCCAAGTGTCTACTGCAAGTATGTATTAGCAAGGCATTGTGCCAGTACTTGCAGGGAGGTCTCTTGTTCCTCCATACAGAATCTGCACAAGTTGTTGGAAGCTGTCCTCATCTTCAACAACGCGTGAATTTAGTTTACAGTGTTCTGTAACCAGGCCTAGCATTATGCGTAGGTTATGCTTAGAAAGGTTGAGGAGGATATGTAAGCTTAGCAGGCCTGTCGGTTATTCCTAGGTTATCCTTATAATTGATGGATGAGGGTATGTAAGTTTAGGTTAGGGTGGCAGCTAAAGGAAGCTCATCTGGGACAAATATTGGCACCTTCTGATACCATAGAGACATGGGTCCCAAAAGCTAAAACACTCCCCTGGAACTGAAAGGGAATCAGTGCAATTCCTTGATGAAGCGAGCGATATTGCTTATACTAATGGAAGATAGCTCCGTAAGATCCCACAGAAATGTTGCCCACAGTAATCGAAATCTGCTTCTCGCGTGTGTCTCGAGTGTGGGACGTCCTCCTCGTCATCCGATGAACCGCAGCTGCGGCAAAAGTCATTGAAGGTTAGGTTAAGCCTCTGAGCATGTCTGCCAATGATACACTGACTAGTTCAGGACTGTGGGAAACTGTTGGGGCGAGAGAGTCGCGTCTTAGTTGCGGTAATAGCACAGTTCTCCTCGGGCTAAAAGAAGCCTAGGTTTCTATGGAATCCCAAAGGTTTGCTCCTCAAACCAGAACCTGTTAGCTACAGGGTATGAAACACAATTACAAAATTAAAGACGTATGTGCGGTCTAACCGAGTTGTGATGCTTTTGTAGCATTTACAACCGTCGGAGTTGTTAACAAATTTGAATAGGTCTGAAAGTTATAAACTAGAGCAATGCTCTAGACTCTCTAGAAAAGGACTTCCCAAATATTCGAGAGAAGAAAGAAAGTGTACGACTGTTCCCTTCTCCTGTGGGTCTTTACAGCTCCTGCAATGAGCATTGAAGTGAATAACCATTTTTTCAGCGTGTGTGCCGATAGTCCAATGACCGGGCAGACAACTATAAGGTTGCTGATAATAGTCTTCATTCCAGGCATAATTAATTATGGTGTAAGGTATAATAATAATAATTATAATAATAATAATAATAATAATAATAATAATAATAATAATAATATCTATGTTACAAAACGAATCCTGATCTGGTATTTCCAGTTAGTAATCAATTGGGAGTTGTGGTAAATTAGAACGGGTTAACTAAAAAATCATAATTAGTGAATTAGAATTAGCTGTGGAATTTTGGAGTAATTTTAACCAGGTCTCTTCTCAAATTTACCTCAGGTACTAAATAGTTTACTAATTCTGCTTTATCCTCCGCCGTTAGACTCAGAAGCACATTTAAAATATTCCGCAGAAGTTGATGAATTTGGGACATGAAAATCGGCAACCGCGTGCGCACATATTTAATTATTTCATTCTTTTGATAACGCAATATGTCGGCCGCATCCTTGATGAATATATTACAAAGTTGCAAAACCTTGGCACATCCTTGCAATTGGAAACAAGAAATTAAATACATAACCATTTACTTTAAACAGAGGAGTCTATTATATATTTACCAATGGCACTCTCCCGCAAGCAATCCTTGAAGATGGCGTACAGCGAGGCGGGTTCATGTGACATGGACACTGGATTAATCGCTTGTATAATGCGATTCAGTATGCTATGCAAATCCATTATATTGTTCACCACGACTGCAAAAGGGAATCATAAAATTAACTGCTCATTTGCATGACAACGGAATTTTCCTTTGGCATTTACATTTTTTCAGACATATCAGTTTGAGATACTTCTTTGTGGGCTCCACCATTTTCGTCAACGAAGGTTGCGTCTCGGCAAAGTTAATCAACTTCTCGCACACCTCTTCATCCATCTCCGGCATTAGCGATTCCGTGTACAGCCATTGCAGTATGGGCGTTAGCAGAAAAGTGGGCAAATTATACAGAACGCCAACTGGCGTGAGTGGCGATGACGGCGGCGTATCCATAGAGCTGGGAAACGGTGAGGGACTGCGTGCCCGATATGGCGACAATGGCGGCCGCCTCACATTGCACACAGTAGTCTGCTCCGTTGGCTGCAGCATCAGATCGTGACAGAAATTGAATATGTTCTTGCTTTGGGTCTCCAGATGGGAGTCCGAATTGGAAGTGAGCGGAAAGCGGCGCATGCCAGCACCCTCGACGGTCAGCAGCGTTGTGCCATTGCCATTGAGCACTGTATTTGTGGAGAGACAATTGAAAGAACTGGAAAGCTGATGCGAACGATGACCAACTAAGCCGGTGCCTGGGTACTCTGTGGGCGGCTGCAAATACACCGGCGACAGATTCAAACGTGGCAACGCCTTTTGGCTATCTTCACTGCTCGTATTAGTACCGCAGGTGGTCATGGGCAGTGTCACCGAAATCTTTATCGAATGCGCTCCACTCGAGCCGCTCATGCCCTCCTTCCGTAACTTGGCCAGTTGTTGTTGTTGAAACTGCTGGTGAGACAACCTCAGTTGTTCCTGTAGCGTCGAATCGTGCGTCTTGCAAGTGGACTTCAATGCAACCGTATTGCTGGTCAGCACACACATGCTGCAGTCGAAGCCATTCAGGCGCAAGATACAGGAGTGCACGGGATACTAAATAAATAGACGTGGAATATGAGTGAATTCATTCAATCAAATATGAAAATGAAGTAAATAATTAATAAAAACCTTTTTGCAAATTAAATAATCAACTTAAAACGGCACCAAAGTCAGATAAAAACAAACTAAATCAGCAAAATGAAGAAATAATGAACATAAAATTTTACAGGTGAATAAAATTAAGGACTCAACCAAAATGGCGTCGTGCAAGAGGCTGTTAAAACAGACTATGATGAGGTTCTTCATAGAGACTATTATGAGGTTCTTCATAGACTATTATGACGCTCTTCACAGAGACTATGATGAAGTTTTTCATAGAATATTATGAGGCTCTTCACAAAGACTACTATGAGGTTCTTCACAGAGACTATGATGAGGTTCTTCATAGAGACTATTATGAGGTTCTTCACAGAGACTATTATGAGGTTCTTCACATTACTGCAGACGAAGTGAGGGAAGCTCATTAGTTTCATGAATTAATAAGGACCTACTTTGCATACTTTTTTAAATAAATGTTGATATATTTGATATATCGGTTCTCTGATACAAGAGGCTGTTATGAGAATCTTCACATCAACCCAGAAGAAGTGTAGCAAGCTCATTAATTTTATGTATTTATAGAAACCTGCTCTGTATGCTTTTCTAAATATATTTGATGTATCAAATCTTTGATATATCAATTATATCAGAGATCAATTATATCAGAGATATATCAAATATATCATATATATCAATTCTGTGATCAATTCATGTTTTTGAATCGCTCCTTCGTAATATAAAAAATATTCTAGAGTCCATCTTTCCCCTCTTGCACGGACCCATCAATCTAAGCTCTTACATCTACTCCATTGGAGCTCTTTATAACCACATCGCTAAAGTATGATTCATTAAGAGCTTCCGCAAAGGAGAACTCCTTCTCTTGACCCGCCGCTTGACTCTCCTTCAGCCGCTTACATTGCAGCGCATACCAATTCTCGCAATCCAACACTAACGTATCAGTCGGTGTTAATGTGTTTGTCTGAAATTCACAAACAATCAAGGATCATTTAAGGCCTACTTGTCCTACTTGTCCTGTCTATATACTCACCCTAAACTCTATGCTATGCCCAGCGAAGGCACCGAATATCAAACGTGGATTCGTTTCATTCACATCAAAAGTCTCACAACTAAATAATATACTTGCTGAATCGCAGCAGGTGCCGCAGTCTTTGGATTCAGGAAGGGGACTAACTAAATCATTATACCACGTAATGTCGCTGGTGTCATCCAAGCGAAATTTAATGCTAAAATCAAGAATAAAAAATATTCCATTAAAATTTGATTATAATTTTGGTTATTAAAAGATTATTTTGGGTATACGCAACCTTTCAAGGCCAGAAATTTCGGGTTTACCCTCAAATGTGCAGGACACTATCTGAAATTGTACAAAAACCACACGCATGCATTTAAAATTAGCTGAAAGAGTCGAGGAGGCAGTTTGTCTGCCTGCCGCCACCCACCTCCCAAGTGCCCAGAAAATTGTGCTCCACTGCCATGGTGCACATGCGTCGGCTTGCGTGCTGCTGCTAGAGGAGGAGTCTCTTCCTACGCATTGAGGGGTGTTATTGCTTTGACTGCCTGAGTGAACTCCAACAAGCTTTCAGTGGAAATTAATTTAACTCCTTTTTTATTGCTTTTTTAGTTACTATATTTAATTTTTCTTTCTCGTCTGCTAAATACCGCAGCTGCTCTTCATTGTTTTATTGCTTGCAGGCTGCTGTGTGTAGGATGTAAGGACATTTTCCTTTTTTCTTTTCGAAATTTTTCTGTATGTGTTGCATCAAAAATTTTCAATTCCACGTCCGGCTCATCACTTCAAATTTTCATCCTGCGACTGCGATTTCTCACCTGGAATTTACACTTTTTATACTTGCAAAATTGCTCCCTTCAATTCGGAATATTTTCACGCAGAGAAATTTATTATTGCCGCTGGCATTTTCACTTTTCACTCAACAATTTTTAGATGAAAATTATTTTCCACACACACACCCACACAAGCGCACACAGAGCAGCAGGATGGAAAGGATGTGTGCAGAAGGAAGCAAGGAAATGTCAAATAAGACAGATGTTTTACCCATTGCTCCATTCCCACTGTTCCGCAGTGCTGCCAAGCATAGCAACATTGTTGCCGCAACACAACATCGAAGCAAACTCAGGCGAAATGAAAGTCACTTTGAGTCGGCTTCGCAGTGCGGACACACCACGATTTTGAGTGGATTCACCACGATTCTGAGTGGATTCAACACGATTTTCAGTGGATTCATGTACAACCAAATACTCTCTATAAACTCTTTATAGAGAGTATTTGGTACAACGTCCGTCTGCTTTATTTCGCTCCTTTGCCGTTTGACGTTTAAGTATATTTACTTTGTATACTCTGATATATGTATATGCCTCTCTGTGGTCTAGTGGTAAGTTTGCTAAAGTCACACTCATAGGGTCGCAGGCTCAAATCCTACCCAGGGCTTGGTCTCAAAAAATTTATTTCTAATAAATCGTTTTCTATCCGAGTCGAAGCCTCAGTAGCCAGTACTCTTTCCCCAGCCCCTTGCAGTCTTAATTAATTATGGTATAAGAAATAATATTTATACTAAACATATAAAATTAATGAAACTGAGTAAAGATCCACTAATTTTATTGAAGTTGGAAGATGAAAGCATTTGTTTAAATTGTGAATAGCAAAGTAGGCTAACAAGAAGTTGTAATATATTAGAAAAAAGTTCAAGAACGTTTGAAGCAAATGAATGGTAATGGCTGCAGAGAAGTCCACCAGACAAAAGAAATAAATGTCTGAAAACCTTCATTTAAATATAGAAATATCTAATGTTGCTTTTAACTGCATACAACTGTCCTTCTGTTAACTGTTAAACAATTTGCGAGGGGGAAAAAAATTATGAATGAACGATGAAAATTATGATGAACTATTTTTTTATTTGGAACTAATATTACTTTTACAACAATGTCCAAAATAATAAATGAATTATTTCTAATTTAATTACACTATTTTACAGTCTTCTAAGAGCAGCAAATACTATCTTAAGTGTTTAAGCACACAAATGTCCTTCAAATTTAAAAAATTTGCAAGGAAAATCACATTTCCAAATGAAAATGATGATGAAATATATTTCAATTGAAAATAAAATCCGCTTTAGGCCAATGTTAAAACCTTTTAATTTTTTTTTTACTTAATTACACTAAATTACAGTCTTCTGGGAACATACCAATTTGTTAAATTACCTTGAAATGGTCCCAGAACTAGCAATTCTCCACACAAGACGCAATTCTGGCAATTCTACAAACAAATTCTGACTTACCTGTCCGCAACATGTTCCCAAAATCTGACTTACCTGTCCGCCACATATTCCCAATATCATCCCTTTGTCAGCAGGTTGACAGTGTTTGTATACTAATTTACTCTCGGCAGAGATTGTGAATGAACTCATTCACAATTGTTGCTGTCAGTTGATGCTGCGCCTGGTTTTTATTTAAAATTGAAAATGAATTCAAATTTTTATATTTAGTTTGGAAAATAAATAAATAAATAATTTAAATTAATTTTAATTTTGAAAACTTTAAATAGAAAATGAATTCAAATTCTTCTTTTTGTATTGAAAAAATAAATTTATAATTAAAATGAATTTTAATTGATGCTGGGCTTCTTTCATATTTGAAATTTTTAAATTGAAAATGAATTCAAATTCTTCTTTTTGTATTGGAAAAATAAACAAATAATTAAAATGTATTTTACCAACTGCTTTCAATAGTTAATTATAGTAAACAAATATTTGAATCATTATAATAAATAAAATAAATTGATTTGATCGTTTTTTTGTAGGATATTTGAGGACTTTATTTATTTAGCCTCATATAAGGAAGCTTTGACATGAGCATAAAAGGACACAATGAACAAATCCCAAAAGTAAGGTTTTTTGATTCGAAAATAAAAACATGGTCACTTGAAGCTGACTAAAATATATAAATCTAAAATGCTTATTTTGCAAACAAATATGACACTTTTCATTGAGCAAATATATAAAATACATGTTGGAAAAAAAAACATTGTAGAAGATAAACTAAAATCCATGGAATGTGCTCAATTCTAAGGCACAGGAAGAAGATTCAACTATTTCATTGTACTTGTAGACGGGAATTTGGTCCCTGGCTATAATATCCAGCGGCTGAATCTGCAATATACAAAATCGGAGGTTACACAAGAACTCTAGGGGATGGATGCTGTGCCGCCACTTACACTGCGTAAATGTTTCGAGTCGATTTTGTAGTTTTTGTACAGAGCAATCTTTTGCAGTGCCAACACGGAGCGTATGCGCTGCTTGGGATCCACTGCCAAGAGGCGCTGCAAGACATCCTGAGCCTCATGCGGTAGCGCGTCCACTTCGGGTGGCAAGAAATTCAGAGACTCTGGTGGGGTTGGGGTTGTACTGTGGGTCAAGTGCTCACGGCTTTGACTGTTGTGTGCCGCATTATCAACATTGTCCTGGCTTATGTCCAATGTCGCCAGCAGCTGAGGCGGAAGTGCAACTTGTAGAAATTGTTTGACATCAGGACTCTGCAAACGAGAGAACACAAATAAAAATGCTATTAAATTAATGAGCGTGCTTAGGTAAGCTGCCAGCAACATGGGCCGCGATTAAAATTGCAGACTTCTTTTATGGCGTAGTTAAAAATAGAAATAGCTGCGCCAACAACTACGCTCGACGCACTTGCAGCAAGTAGCCATCGACCGCCGACCGCCGACAGTCGACCGCTCAAGCATGCAGCTTCTTGTTCTGTTGGTTTATGTCTGTTTGCTGATGCTTGTGCCGCTGCTGCTGCCCATTAAGGCTGATTTTTTACATTAAACTTTATTTTAGTACCAGGATATGTCAGTGACTAAAATTAGATACAACATTTTTCTATGCAAGCGATCATAAAAATTGCCCACAGCCACCAAAGACAAACAATTAAGGAACCGGAATGGTCAGTCGCAAGTCCGCGTAATAGCAGTTCATGTGCCTCTGCCTGAGCCTGTGTGTGCACAGAGAAAACCTACAGAACTCTGTATACGAGTATATATGCATGTGTGCGCTTGTATGTGTGTGTTTGCATAATTTAGTAACTTATTTTTACTCCGCAAACACGCTCAGCGAGTGCAATTACAGGTCCAAGTACATAGATGCACTAAAAGCCTAGACAAAAAAGGAAAAAAACAAGGATGAAGCTGTGAGTTCAGCAGCCAGAATCTCCAGCTAGAATATCGTTTAATGTTGGTTGTACACTGTTAGCCAAACACATTTGAAAACCGATTAGAATAGACGAGTTTTCGAATTTTCAATCATTCGTACAATTTTTGTATTCTAAAAAGTTTTGCATACTTTCAGGCTGTTGTATTTTATTGTTTTCAGGTAAAATATTATTTTCAGTATTAGTTCCAGGTTAAAAAGTTATTTACAATAAAAGTTGACTGGGATAGAGCAGAAAGACGCAGTGGCAGCTACAGAAGCAGTGGCGGATACACTGGCAGTGGTAGTGAGGGCATTAATAAAAATAATAGCTATACGAGATGTATAACCTTCCTTTGAAAGAAGGCTAAATAAATTGAAAATTAAGATAAGTCTCATATACCTCGTCTCCAAAAGCTAGTCGAAACCCAGTCGAGATGCATGGGCCCAGACAGTTCGCAATAATCGCCCATTGCTCAATAGTGTGTCTTGAATGTAATAAAGGTTCTGAATAAGAATATATCAGATTTGTCTGTTGATTATTTTCAGCTACCTCTACATGAGCTTCTATTGCCAAATTTCAGTTGGCTCTAGGTGAGCTTCTATTGCCAAATTTCTGTAGATATCTGACCAGACACTTCGTGGGTATCGCACCTACCACAGCTAAAATGGTTTCTCTTGAATGTAAGAAAGCTTCTGAGTTCCCGTTTAACTTAGGTCAGTTTTATCTGGTGATTATTTTCAGTTCGAAATAGGTGACCTTATATTGCCAAATTTCTTAAGATATCCGACTACACAGATCACTCCTATCATACCCACTACTGCTTAAATGGTTTCTAATGAAGGAAAGAAAGATTCTGAATAAGTCAGCTGTCACACATCACATTTGTCTGTTGATTCTTTTCCCTAGGTGACCTCCTATTGTCAAATTTCTGTAGATATCCTGTTGCATTTATCATTTACATTTTAGTGGGATACCAATCTGATTAAAATCAGTCTTAATATTTAACGTAGTTTCACTCCTGGCAAGAGCCGTCCCCTTCTCACACTTGGGGGTCATGGACTCGAATCCTGTTCAGGTCATGGTCTGAATAATGCTTCTTTCTAAATCTTTTTCTCTTCCAGTCGAATTTCTTAGGTTTTAGTACCAATTTTTTCAACGTGCCTGCCATTACTCTAATTACCCGTGCAGACAGCTATAACGTTACCAATAATGTATTCAGGTTTACTAAGAAGATGATTAGTTCTTCTTGCACTGTAATTAAGCCCTGTCATTCCCGAAATGCCACATGTTACAGTGTTTTTCCATCCCTCCTGAGCCTTGCGGAGGAAGTGATTATATATATTTCCCTTAACAACGGTCCATGTAGGATAACACTTTGTCGATTTCCGAAGAGACTCTTAGTGGTAGCTCGTCGCTCCTCCCGTTGTCTTCAATGTTTCTGTGTCCCGGAACCCAAACGAGAGATACTCTAACATACGCTAACAATAACAACAATAAAGTATTCTATTCTTTCTAGCGTCAGAGCTTGTTAAAATATTTTGTATAAAATCAGATGCTAGCAAGTTATTGGTTCAATTTTGGAATCGCTTTTGTGAATTCTGCTATTAGTCAATTTCCTGCCTGATTTACTGCCGTTTTCTCTATCTCCATATTACATCTTCTTACGTCTATTACTCAATTACATTGCACCCTAGAAGTAGGCTACAATATTTGCGCTATGCTTAAACTTTTGGCAAAGCTGTAAGTTTATTTATATTTTTATTCATTACTAATAAAGCCATTACCAGAGATCTGCCCTGAGTATGCGTTGGAGTATTTCTGAGGCACTGGAAAATCTGCTGATTACTCGAATATACCAATTACACTTGCATTTGTTAGAAAGTTGACAAGATAAGTTCAGCATATTTTTAGGAGCACCCAGAAAGACATGAGTGTACTTACTACATATCTCTGTAGAGTAAGCCTACTTTTAGGGTGCACAATGAACAATGAAAATCATCAACGAAGTAAAAAGTAATTAAACTCTGTTTTTTAACAAAGTTTTGTTAATTTTTTCAGTGTAATTCACTTCCGAACCCTTTAAAAGCCGCCATCTATTTTAAACCCATCGGTCGTCGGTATCAATGCTTAAATTTGTTATTGCGCAAGCGCAGCGCAGCACTGGTCTGCAAGGGAAATTCTATTTTTAAAGTGAGCGTTTCGCGCACGTACTAAAAATGTGCAAATTATTGATTGCAATCGAGGAGCAAACACGAAAAGGGAAAAACCCTCTCAGCACAGTGCACACGGCTAACGCCGAGCCCGCTGCTTCCCATAGACACCGCAGGCGGACGCAGGCACACACCAATGTACGGACGTACGGACGAGTGCATAAATCCTGTGCTCGCTTAGATTTATAATTGCATATACCGCAGGACATAAAAAGCGAACGCTTCGCCGCTCACCAATCAACCGAATGGGCAGTCAGGTGCGCAATTTGATTGCAGCATGAGCATAAAAGTAATCGCTGTAAATGCAAACACGGCCTGTGCGACGTCGTGCATATAAAAATCCAAATTTATACCGGACGGCATCGGCTCGTACACACGTGATGAAGCCCACGGTTTGTGCTGCTCCAATGCGCCTCAGATTGAGGCACACCACGTTAAGAATTCTGACCAATTATGTGCAGCAAGTATTCAGATATTGTGTACGAGCAAAAGCTGCCGAAAATTTATGGCACAATTGCTGCGGGAGATGTGCCGCTGGTAGTGCGTAGGCGCTTGATTAGAACCATGAGACCCGTGGTGTTCTCCAGTACCTTTAGTCCCACATATTTTTGGGTTCTACTCATATTTAATTACATTTTTTAATGATCTCTGTCGACACTTCTAAGAGGTTTCTACGGAGAAAAGTGGATTGGATGAATGAGGAATTAGGTAACTCCTTAAGAGAAAGGATGTATGAGGAATTAGCTAACTCCTTAAGGGGCAAAAAGGGTGAATGAGTATAATAAGTCAGCCAAAATATAAACATACAATGTTTAAAGCGACCATTTTTGGAATCCTTCTGGTACAACTCACAAATCTAGGCATATCATGTCAAGGATATGCGGACGATATTGTGATAATAGCTGGAGGAAACTCTAAATCCACCCTTTGTTATATTATCCAGAGGGGCTTATTAGCAGCTAGTGAATGGTGCAGGGGAACAGGTGCCTCGAAGACCACCATTGCGCCATTTACTAGAAAAATATCCTTACCATATATGAAACTTACTCTTCTAAATGGTACGCAGGTCGATACTAGCTCTGAGACCAAATACCTCGGAGTAATTTTTGACAAAAACTTATTCTGGAAGACTCACCGGACAGCAACCACCAAGAGGGCGGCTTCAGCTTCCATAGGGATATGCAGAAGGTTTGACGGTAAATTTTGGGGATGTAACCCAAAAATCGTTCCCTGGATGTATACCATGATGGTGAGACCAATCATCACTTATGGCTCTGTAGCCTGGTCAAATAGAGTCAGACTGAAGGCAACGAAATCTGCTTTAAGTAAAGTACAACGCCTTGCCTGTCTTATCATCACTGGAGCTATACCCACCTGTACAGTGGAAGTAATGGAAGTTATACCATAGGTAACACCCTTACATCTAGTTATACAAGTCTCTGCTAAGATATCTCTTAGCAGAATACAAGAAATTATTCCGAAGGAATAAAATTACACCCAAAATATATGGGGACCAATTCATCTCAAAACTACGGTACACTAAAATCTCATTGGATTGCCCAGCTCAATATTGACAGGAAGTATCGGGAAAAACACATCGCGATCCGATAGTCAAGCAACACTGTAAATTTTTAGGTCTAAACTTGTATGGGACTGTATTGGGAACCCGAGCTCCCTAGGCAATATCAGCAAGCTATATCTACTGTGAGTACCAAGCCCCATAGCAGTAGAGGGAAATGAGAAGGCTGATAGCTTAGCAAGAAAAGCTGCTGCCTCTCAGTTCAACGGCCCTGAACCCTTCTGTAAAATATCATCCAACAGAATATACACAGGTGTTTTGGAGAATATATCTTAGAGCAAGATCCCACAGCTTTATTCCTCCAAAATACATGAATTCCAGTCGAAAATAAACCTGACAGAAGATGAGACTATCCTGATATTTTAAATCAGTAGAGGGGCATCACAATAGAGCTTTCAGGTCACGGTGTATCATCATCATAAGTGTCGCTTCTCTGTATTCTCTGCTAGTGCCAAATTCAGTTGATACAAATAATTGAGAAATGCTCTCTTTTTGACGCACGCTTATTCGCTCTCTTCGGAGTCTTCGACTCCTGAGTAAATTCACCAGTTTAATGGGCAATTCCACAATTCGAGTGTGGTTTTGGCTGTGATTTTATGGTTGGCTGGAATTGAGTTTGCAATACGGTCGCATTTATTGTTCAGTCCACAATTAGATACTCCGACTCTGGTGAATCATGCCTCGCATATAGCGAATTAATCATTGTAGACTCACTGGTATCAAGTGCTAATTGCATGCAAATTGAATTTAATTAGCTTAAATCGAACACGCCAACATCGCTCCAATTACTAACAGAAATGCTCCAAGAATATCAGCTGCACACATTCATATACATATATACGAGATATATATGTATATATCAATGAATTTTGTAAACATTTAGCATATGAAAGGAAAGAGGCAACAATTGACGTCAAACTCCCACTGAGCGATTCATTGCTGTAACGTCTGCGAGTGAGTGCTGCACCGAACGGCCACCGCAAGACTCCGGTGCTCCGCTGAATAATTGCATTTTTATGCCAGGCAGGCACACGTCGCTCGTTGTCAAAATTAATGTTGACAAACTAACAAACAGACAGCTCTGGACGGACGGCCGCCACAGGCCGGCAGGCAGCCCGACAAGCGGTCAGGCAGTTTGTGGCGCGTAATTAACTAAACCACATTCACAGCTGTCGCAGGCCGGCACCGGCGCCTCGTCATGCCTCGCCTACGCTAGCGCCGACCTAGACCTTTACCTGCCCAGCCAGCCAGCCAGTGCGACTCATTTGCTTGCCTTACTCGTATTTTTACTGTAAATTTTTGTATTCATTCAAATATATTCGCAAAGGACGTCATAAAAGACGCGGTTGCCAGTCGCTGGCACGAGTAATTTAGCGGCGCTGGTTCAGCACAGATTTTGGCCATATTCGTCTGGTTTGTTACAAGACCAGAAGCCATTAAGGCAGCAGACACGCATTAGGACACTTGGTGTGGTCAGCCATGGATTAGGCACTGGACACTGATTGGACATTTTAGAATTAGACGGATGATCTGGATCATTGTTGTTGGTATTGTCAATGGTAAATGATGAGTGGTAAAACGAACTTCATAATGAAGTTGAAACATTTAAAGGAAATAATATAGAAAAATAAAAATAAAAATACTCTATAATAATATTAAAAATATATATAAAATATTATTAAAAAGCTTGCATAGTCCATTGGTCCATAGTTGCTTTCCCCTGGGTTTGCAGTAGGATTTAGAAGGAATTAGAATTTCTTTCTAACAGCAGGAAAAACCCTACCGCAAACATATGGAAAAGCAACTATGGACCTGTGGACTGTGCAAGATTTATAGCCTATGAAAGAGTCCAAAGACTTGCGGCACTGTATCGGAAGGGAGCCTTAATGACTACACCAACGGCAGCTCTCAAACACAATAATCAATCTACTCCCGACTGATCTCTTTGCGGAAAGCCTTGCAGCAAGGAAGCTTCGAGGAAGCTTGTTGGCCATTAAACATTTCTCTATATCTAACTTTATTCAGAGATGACACTCATTTCTGTGTCAATTTTCCTTGTAAACATACTCACAAGCAAAATTGTCGCCTATGAACTAAAACTGAGACTTATCCAGGGGTGATTGAAGAGAGTTGCATATAAGCTAAAACTGAGACTGCTCCAGAAGTGATTGAAGAGAGTCGCCTATAAACTAAGATTAAGATTGATCCAAAAGTGATTGAAAAGAGTCGCTTATGATCTTAGACTGCGACTAATCCGGGGGTGATTGACGAGAGTAGCATATAAACTAAGATTGAGACTGTTCCAGAAGCGATTGAAGAAAGTCGCCTATGAACTAAGACTGATCCAAAAGTGACTGAAGAGAGTCGCCTAAAAACTAAGATTGAGATTGATCCAAGGGTGCTTGAAGAGAGTAGCATATAACCTAAGATTAAGGCTGATCCAGAAGTGATTGAAGAGAGTCGCTTATGTTCGTAGACTGAGGTTGATCCCAAAGTGATTGAAGAGAGTCGCTTATGATTTTAGACTGAGACTGATCCAGAAGTGATTGATTTCTGATTTATTTTGTATTGTTTCCATAAAGGAAATGGTCGAAGCAATGATCTCGTTCAAAATATTTTTCAACACAGGAAATTGTCGCAGCAATGATCTCATTTACAATATTGTAGACTACCCGTGACTGAACTTATATACAAATTCCCCATTTCAATCCTATTTTCCTGTAGTTATAAGACCAACCCTATCCGCCGTAAAAGACCTTAGTAGAAAAACACGATCTTAAAGAAGAATTGGTATAATACTAAGGGGACTGTTTATACGGTCCTACAAATCCAAATTCGACATCATTTATAAGACAAAGGAAAGTCGATGATGTCTGTACGACCTGCATAGAGATGTGGACATGATGGGAGTACAACAAATATGTCCACAATAGATATTCTAAAGGTCGCAATGAAGCTACCCCATACATAATATAGCAACTAGCCCACCCAAATTAAACTCAGGAAGACACAATTGTGGGAAGAATCTTTACACTTCGGAGCTGGGAGGAAAATGACGGCAAAGCATAGGATTTCAATGAATGCACCGAAGCATTGGAAATTTCTTAAAAGAGGCCGTTATAATAAAATAATTGGAATCATCTCATTCGTGAGGAAAAACTCATCTTTTTATAGGTATATTCAGCATTTTGAATTCCGCATCCTTTTTCATGTTCTTGGCATAGCAGACAAGTTTATCCTGGAGTTTTTCTTCATAAACTTTTTGCTGATGATGAAAGTAGATAAAAATCTCCGGAAATATTTTCAGAATCTTTTTCCAGTTCCTCCAATTTCACTCAGAATCAATTTTTCTCTATGTTAATGGGGAAAGTAGGATCAATCTGTGGAGGTTTTTATTAAATATTCCTTTTTTTTAATTGGGAGAGTGAAAATATTCCCCGGGAGCTTTAATCCGGAATATGCTTTCTTTTTTTTTAATTCTCTGGAATATTTTATTCAGAATCAGATTCCTTATTTTTGATATAACAGAAGACATTCTCCGAAAGTTTTTATTCACAATCAGTTCCTCCTTATTATTGCGAAGTAGAGGAAATTCTCCGAGGGTGTTGATTTATAATATTTTTTTCCTTTTTTAATGGAGAGAACAGAACAAATTCTCCGAAGTTTCTTATTCAGAAAAAAAATTCCTTGGAAGTCTATATTCAGAATCCTTTTCTGCCTTAGACCGGTGGTGTTTTACATCAACAGCAACGAGAACAATGTTTCCTCCACAGCACATAATTAAAAGGTATTTTCAGGACCTTTATGAAAAAATGTTTATGGCAGAGAGGGCGGTGGCTCAAAGCGTACTCGCATACTTTCTGATTACCCAGTACGATGGTGCAACTAAAACGCGGCAGCTGTGAACACCAAGGAATCTTAAGGCAACCAGAATGATGAAAGAGACTTGCACTGATATCCAGGAAATACAAGTAAGGCGGCAATTATAAAGGACAGTGGAGGAGCTTGTCGTGCGGTCAAATTGGCATCGCTACAAATTGCTATGTCCCAGACCGAACGTTTGCCACATCCGCTTTCAGGTAATTTAAAGAAAAAGCTGACATTAACTAAATTGGTGTACCGAGATAGATTTACGTGCCTAGTTGTGGCACATAAAATACAAACTTGCTAAACGGGCGGACTCCGACACTAACAGGAAAAGCAAAAAGGATCCTGCTGCGATGTGTACTTTAATTATGCTCATTACAGCCAATTCCCATCCTAACCAATTTGCGTAATTTATCGCGTCCATCAAACGAACAACAACAACCGCACAAACATGAAGAACAAAATCTCAACAACAACAACAACCACAACGTAAGCAGGCAGCAGCAGCAGCAATGAAAATCAATGTAAATGCAAATTTCAATTACCCCAGATACAGGAGAACTCGGCTACTTACGGAGCACTGCAATGAGCGCAATTTTGCACAGCCTCAACACAACAACCAGAACACGCAAATCGCATGCAGGCAACTTTAATTACTAATTGCAATCCCTACGCGGCCCCAAAAGGTTTCCCTTTTTATAACGAAGAACTCGAAGAAGTCGAAGAACGCGAAGAAGTCGAAGAACGCGAAGAAGTCGAAGAAGCCGAAGAAGCCCTTTGCTGACTGGCCACTTGGCCAACTTGGTTGGTTTGGCTTGACTTGGCTTGGCTTGGCTGGGATTGCCATGGCTTGATGTTGTCTTCTCTTGCCTTGGCTTCCCTTGGTTTGGTTTGGCCTATGTATCGCCACCTCCCCCCAAATGTGCTGTCCATGGCATTATGCGACAATGACCTCTTTTCACGTGCTTAGGAGCTTCAAGGCCAATAACAAAGAATTATGTGTGTGCAGCCGGTAACTGCTGCAAGAGGCGAGTATGCATCAGCAACAACAACAACAACAGCAACTTCAGCAACAGCAGCCAGGCGCAATAACAACAACAACAAAAACAAAATACATACAACAAAATAAGACAACAGCGAAGAAAAAGCGCAAGTACGAGTAGAGAAGAAACAATTCAAATAGACAACGGCAACAACAAACACCACAACAACAACAAACAGACACCACCACCACTAGTAACAACATCGACAACAACAACAACATGAGTAGCAAATAAGGCAAAAGCCTAAATGAGTGTCCGATCAGCGCATAACCGGAGAAACAAAAGCACCATAGCCGCAAAAACAAGCAAGCAGTGGCAGCTCCAGCACCAGCACCAGCACCAGCTCCAGCACCAGCACCAGCACCAGCTCCACCGCCAGCTCCACAACTGCAGCGCACTCTGCATTTAATGCGCGATTGTGGAAATTTATAGTTTTTACACAAATATTTATGTTGGCATAGGAATGGTGTAACAAAGCCAAAACGGCAACCCAAAGTAAAGCAAAGGGCTAAGAACGGCAACGGCAACGACAGCAGCACCAGCAAAAGAACTCCGTGCCACTGGCCACATTACCATCGTAGTTTGGGGAAGCAGCCGCAGTGCAAACTCGTACTCGTAACTCTTTTGTTTTTGTTGTTGTTGTTGTTGTCTGTTTTTAGCAGGGCTCACTTCCTTAGAGCACTCACTCCAGCGAAGGCAGACATGCATGCAGCAAACTGCAGCCACACAATCACTGCACACCGGTGCAAGCAAAGTGGCCGTCAGTGGTGCAGTGGAGGATGGCGATCAGTGACGGATTTGCACTCAAATTTACAGGGCTGTGCATAAGTAGGGCCCCACACTATATTCCCTCAGCTAGGAATATCTATCAGAACGGGCTGAAAAGTTTCCGAACTTAGCTAAGAAGGACTGAGACAAATATATATATCATCCTTTATTATATTAAAGGTCGGATTTAGCTGAGAAGGACTGAGACAAATATTCATTATATTAAAGGTCTGATTTGATGACATTCTTGACATGCACAGCTGATCAAGTATATTCAATAGAGTTATAAAGATAAATATGTAATTCGTGGTGAAGTCCAATTATATTATAATGAAGGGTACCCAGGAGAAGAGATTCATGATCTCGCGACGATATGATGAGACTTGCTATTCCTAGAAATGGGGTATTGAACGAGCCCAAATGAAGTCGGACAAGTGTTGCAGAAGTGCCTCCTTCAAGACAGCCAAAAAGATTGGTTGTATCAGAAATAGTGGGCAAACATTCAAGATATTATTATGGTTTACCTGTTATAAGCAGCAAAGGATCATATTTTCCATTAAGAATTGTACTTAAATAAACAGTCGAGAAGAACGTCACTTCCAACCAGAAAGGCACTTTTGAACAAAAGATCACTCGAGTTTGGGTATGATTAAGAAGGATCTCGTTACCATGGATGAGACCTGAATTAACAGCTGCACCCAAAAAAAAAAACTGCAGTCTAAACAATGGACAAAACGTGTTAAACCAGGTTCAAATAAGGCGAAGGCTGTCCAACCCTTCATAGAGGCAATAGTTTCAGTCTTCAAAGAGAATCGAAATCAAGTTTTTATTGACCACCTGGTAAAAGTAATATATTACTCAACCTATGGGTCCCTTATAGACCAACAGACGCAAGCAATTATAGAAAAACCTTCCGGTTTAGTCAGGATAAAGATTGTGTTCCATCATGACAATGTAACAGAGCATTCAAATGCTTTGGTAGCTCAGAGACTGGGCCATTGAGGTCTTCATCAGGTTTAGCACCGTTGGATTCTCACCTGCATCCCAAACTCAAAACATTCCTCACTGGGAACAGATATCACTCTAATAATGACATCATCATCACGTAAATAGTTATTTAAACGTCCTAGATGAGTTTATAAGAATATAAAAGAGACTACTTTCACTTCACTACTGAACAACATTGATTTTATATATTCGGAACAGGGAATAATGGGCTGTTCCTTGATGCATGCATGCTGTGTGTTGAGTAACTTCCGGAAGTTTATTGACAGCTTCAGAAGAAAACAGTTTGTAAGTAATTTTGAATTCTTCCAATTTACGAGTGAATGATTCTTCGGAAGACGTGGAAGAATAATAACCTGTCCGAAGCTTAAAATTGTTCAGGGTTGTTTTAGATCACAGTGGAATTTGTTTGTAAGTTGAAATATGAGAACAATTCAATGTTCGAATATCAAATCTTTTTGTTATAGAAGGTCACCTTCAGTGGATTGTGCGACTACAAGGATTGGTAATTTATTTCTTTATATCGCTCTGTTTATCCTGAAAATCTCTAGCTAAGGGAATGCGTTTCATATAATAATATTTATGTTCCCTTTTTTACCACCTTCCTAGGCCCCATTGTGCTTAAATGCGGCCCTGCCCTGCCCCGACGGTCTCTGATGGCGTGCTTAAGATTGGGTTTAACTTACACTTGGACTGTGATGGTCGTCGGGCACTCTTTTGGCAGCTTTGTACCAAAGATGCCGCATTTGGTGTTCTTCTTGTTGTTGCTTTCGTTGCTGTTGTGGTTGTTGTTGTGTTAGCATTTTACCTGTCTGTCCAGTGCATTGCTGGGTGCATGTGCAGCAACGCATTTGAAGCCACAGGTACTCGGTGTGTGTTGACCACAGTTTTACGCTTGGCTACCGATTGCCACAACGCATACAAAGATTGGAGAAGGGTCCAATTGCTGTCAACTGGTGTTTTATATACGAGTGCCAGTAAGCTGAGGCATTTGGCAATGTCGCCAACTTAACGCTGCAGTGGCATTTAACGCTGCGTATTGTATAGTCACATGTGCCCGCGGGGCAGCTGCTCACTTAGAACATTTCAATCTTCAGTGGGCTACTATTCAGGCAAGCACCAAGGCAAACAGTGTGCAGAAATACGTTGTTAGTCGCCCTGTATTTTAAGTACTAATCAAATGCCTTGCGTCGACTTTGCCTCTTTTAATAACGTGCATTAAAAGCCCTTTTAAGGTGAATGCGTACTCGCATACACTCGAAAAGGCAGTCATGGGGATGCACTCCCAACTACTCCGCACACTGCTGCACACTGCAAAGTGCGGTAGCAAGTCATAACGCAGGTCTTCTTTGTTCTGCTGCACGTACTTGTTGCATGCAGCAAATGCTCTTTAGTTAAATGCTGGGCCTAATAAGGTTTCTCCTGTTTGGAATTAATACCATGTTAACTTGTAAGAATTTTTATTAAAATACGGGCAACACAAAAAAACTATAAATAAAAATAAAATGAGAAAAAATCAACTCTACGCACACTCTTTCAGTGGAGGCATCCATCCGGGAAGTGTTGTGCACGTTGGTCTCTTCAGGTTGTTCATGTAACAGAAGCAACTTCTTCCCATCGTTGGCTTGGGTTGATTCCTCGCATGTTTCTGTTTCAAGCACGTATTCAAAATATTTCAAAGATTCGAGTGGAAGTGATTGATCACAATTCTATGAATACAATTCTATGATCACAATAGTGGAATTCTGAAACGTTAGACGGACAGATCAATTGTACCCGTGATATCAAAGATTGTACAATGTGTCAGAGTTTCCAGCCAACGATTTATATACAAGTAAGACGCCTGTTTCACTACCAAGTGGAATCCAAAGATATTTTTTATACTTCCTCATCCCCTATAACTATACTTCTTCAGTCATCAATCAAAATCAATCAATCAGTCCATTATTGATATCAATATTCTGTATTTGATTGCTCGCGGCATTCTCTCATTCACTATTTTTGCATCGATCAATGGAATGCACTGAGTATTGACTGTGATTGATAGTTACACGTAGTCGTACTTCTTAGGTCATCAATCAAAAAATTCCATTATTGATATCAATATTCTGTATTGGATTGCTCGCGGTATTCTCTCATTCACTATTTTTGTATGGACCATCGAATACACTCAATACTCACTGTGGCTGATTCTGATTAACTGTGATTGAGTGTGATTGATTGTGATTAACTGTGATTGAGTGCGATTAATTTCGTTGCCATTAACATATAGAATACTCTCTGTGCTCATAGAAGAATACTTATCTTTATCTACATATATCTAACTCTTTCTGTTTCTCGCTCTCCCTTTCTATATGTTTCTTTATTTATCTCTTTTCTCTGTCTGTTTCTCTCTTTCTTTATCTTTTATTTCTCTTTTTATCTGTCTCATTTTCCATCTCTCTCTCTCTCCCTTTTTCTACATCTCTCTTTCTACATCTCTCTTTCTCTATCTTCCATTTTTTCTCTATCTAATTTTCCCTTTTTTCTCTCTATATAGAAAATCTGTCTTTTTCTATCTCTCTTTAACTCTATCTCTCCTGCTCTTCCCCTTTCTATCCCGCTTTCTCTTCCTCTAACTATTTCACTTCCTCTAACTCTTTCTCTTCCTCTAACTCTTTCTCTCACTCTTTCTATAACAGTTGCTCCATCTCTCTTTCTCTCTCCCTTTCTCTCTCCCTTTCTCTCTCTCCTCTTCTCTCTCCCTTTCTCTCTCTCCCTTTCTCTCTCTTTCTTTCTCTCTCTATATCTCTCTCTAAATCTCTCTCAATATATCTCTCTATATCTCTCTCTCTATATCTCTCTCTATATCTCTCTCTCTATATCTCTCTCTTTATATCTCTCTCTATATCTCTCTCTAAATCTCTCTCTTTATATATCTCTCTCTCGATATATCTCCCTCTCTCTTTCTCTCTCGATATATCTCCCTCTCTCTTTCTTTCCCTCTCTTTTTCTCCCTATTTCTCCCTTTCTATATCCATTTCTCATTCTTGCTCAGCGTTATCTGTTTCTTTCCTTTTTCCTCTCTCTATATCTTTATCTACATATATATATCTCACTCTGTCAGTTCCTCTCTCTCTCTCTTTTTGTTCCTCTCTCTCTATTTCTGTTTTCTCCCTCCCTCTATTCCTCTCTTTATTTCTCTTTCTATTCCTCTCTTTATTTCCCGCTCTATTTCTCTCTTTATTTCCCTCTCTATTTCTCTCTTTATTTCCCTCTCTATTTCTCTCTTTATTTCCCTCTCTATTTTTCTCTCTATCTTTCACTCTTCCCTCGATTGAGGGACTGTACAAGGCAGTGATGATATTTCCGAATTTTCGAAAGTACTTTTTTACTCAACGCAAAGTACTTTTTCCGGCTCGAGAGTACTTTTTTTTCTAATAAATCATAAATGTAAAGCAAAAACAAATGGTGTTTAAAAAAAATTAACAGATAAGTTCATTATAAATGTAAATTAACATAATTCAATATACATTTATAAATGAGATCATTTAAAAAAAAATTCTTAGAACATAACATAGGAATTTTGTGCATCGGAGAGTACTTTTTTTGGGTCGAAAGGACTTGGGGACTTCTTAAAATCGAAAGGAGGTAAAAAAGTACAATTCCACTACAAATATCATCACTGGTGCAAGGTCTTAGCACTAGGGATGGTTTTGCTCTTAAAGTTCGCTAAGGGATTCTCTCTTTTTACAGCTCCATATTCCGTCTCTTGAATGGATATCGATCTGGCACCGCATCAATCTGGATCTTGAGGGTTTATCTGTGGACAGCGTGTTCCTAACCTAACTTACGAATAAGAAGCTCATTGCTTAAAGTTTAATTTATAATAAATAAAATTCACGTCTAAAAAAATAATATTAATATTAAATATTAAGAGTAGAAGAAATCATTTGGACCACCATTATAATGGTATGAGAGCTTTACAACACAATTTTCCGAGAGTGAAATTGTGCATGGTGAACTTGACGACATTTTCCGCACCCTCCTACAAAAATTCTGGATACGCCACTGCCTTTGCATTCTAGCAGCTTATTATGTGGGAAATTATTTAAAATGATTTAATGCCAGTTTAAGTTTCAATGCGAAATTAGCCCCAGTTCTGTGTCAGTTGTGAAAGCAATTGTAAAACAATCCACGTGTGGGCGAGGGGCGCCTCGGTGCGCCTCATCAACGGGATAACTGTGTTGCTCATCAGAATTTCCAGCGACTAACACAGCCCACAATTAGCGAGAAATGTGCGGTCTGCCATTAACCCAGCGCTTGACCCGCATTTGTTTTTGCCAATTTAAATTATATAATTGCCAGTTAATACTCCCCATAAACCCCGTAAACTCGTGCTAATAAAGCGAATTGGCCCGGTTCTGTTGCCCGCGGTTACTTTGTTTAACAATTGTGATTTCCTACTTCGTGCGCTGGCGTTTATGATTTATTTTATGGTTTATTTTATTGCTGAATTGTTGAAAAATGAGAAACGAGTTCCCCGAGCAGCGCTAATGACGTCCGTCCACACACACACACACGCGCGCACACACACGCGCGCCGCAAATCAACACGTGAGGCGGTTTCTTTTTTTCCTCACATTTCAACTCGCCGCAATTTGTTTACTGCGATTTTTTTATTGCTCCCGCCAACAGAAATGTCTGAGTCGAATTGAGTGAATGTGCTGGACGCACATTCTGAAGCCGGCACATGATCTTCTTCTTCTCAGCATTCTCTTCTTCTTTTATAAAAATTCACAAAATAATTGCAATGAAATAATAATGGAAGTAATGAAATTATATTAAAAGTACTATAAACGATTGCAGTTCTTGTTCTTCTCTTGTATTAAAGTTCCAGAGGTTCTTAGATTATGCATTGTTAGGTAGGTTCAGCGGTTGCCAAAAAGCACTCCTGGTCCTGGCTTGGCCCTTTTGACACCGTATGAGACACAAGTACCATTCCCTCTCATAAGTCCAGCCATTTGAAGCGTTTGACAATGCCACTGATGGAGCTTATTTTTTAATTTGATATGTCGCCCAGGAAGCCCAGGAAGTGGTCGCACAGGAAAGTGTTTCTCCTTTTGGACAGCGTTGGACACTTACAGATCAAGTGCTCGATGAAAACTTGCACCTTCTCATCCATGAAACTCCTGCAGAAGTCATTTGAGATGATTCCTAATATCCTGCCATAAGTACCGGGAGTAAAGTGTACCAGTAGGACTCTTACGACGGTACCTATATTTTGTCTACTTATGGATAGTCGATCATTTGAATGCTTAACATTTAATTGAGGCCAGGTTTGTGTAGCTATTATGCATCCTGCTTCCTTAGATAAACACCTTCCCGATGAGTATAAATATATGGTTTTTATTTGAAACTCACATGTAGCTATGGGAATACCGAGGTTTCACCTCAATCGGTATTGTAATGCCCTCTCGGCGAATTCATCTGCTTTGAAGTTCCCTGGAATACCCCTGAAGCCGGGATAGCAGCTCGAACGCAAATGATAGTCTTGTTTAAAGATTTGCGGCACCTCTTGATGTCTTTTGTTGTGAAGTGTGAGCTTGCATCAAGCATCGTCAACTTAATAGAGGACATGGGCTATATTACGATATTTAGCAGAATTCACGGTCCTCAGAATATCAAAAACATATATCTTTTGTAAGTCGTCGTGACTCAATGCCTAGTATCATAATCCGAACTGTTCCTTAATACAACGAAAATGGAGATATCCATATAGTTCGGTGATATTATTATGTGTGTTGTTTACATCTAATGTAGTAATGATGAATCGTGAGGAAATCCCCGAAATATTGCCATCAAATTTTCCAGCCGCAAAGTGAGAACTCCGAATACTAATGGATAATGTTTCATCTTAATAGTTCTTGAGGTAAATTTATACCATATTCATGCGTCTCTGAATAACCTCAATTCGGCTCACACAGTCCCTCGTTATAACTAATATAAAACAGCGGTGACTTTTGAGGTCTTATAAAACACATCTTGAGAAATTCTTTGTTACTGGTGTCTTAAAAGGACGCCACCTCCCACTGTGTCTGCCTCCCCCTACACTCTCAAAATCGTTTCGAGCAGCGTCACACCCAAAGAATCTCATAGAAAAAAATCTCATAGGGGATACGGCAATATTGAAAAAAGTTCCTTGTCATTGGGAGGTAAATGTATCCACTGAGGAAGAATCCACTACCAACTAAATCAACTCTATTCTAACGCAGAGTGTTCTTCAATATCTTTGTGCATGAAGAAAGTTCGAGTTGGTTGGTAATGGATGTCTTCCTTAGTGGATATACTTCACTTCAAAGAGGCCCTTTGGTAGTTCCTAATATCTTGATTTGGTCCTAATATATGACATCCTTTTAAGGAAGTATGTGAAGCCTTTGATACCAGTGTCCTTAAGACGCCTGAAACCAGCCAATATATAATTAGTTGTTCATCTCTATTTTGTGTCAGTCCCGGACCCTCGCAGAAGTAGCTGGAAATCTTTATAGTGTTTCTCCCCAGACCTGGCAACAATATCGCGAAAAGAGCCACTATTTCTGCATATCCTATAATGTCCTGTTATCACCACTAAATCAGAACAATGCCACATCAGAACAATGCCAGGCTTTCACCACTATATCAGAACAATGCCCTGTTATCACCACTACATAAGAGCAATGCCACATCGGAACAATGCCATGTTATCACCACTAAATCCGAACAATGCCAAATAGGAACAATGCCATGTTATCACCACTACATCAGAACAGTGTCCTGTTTTCACCACTACCTTAGAACAATGTCCTGTTATCACCACTAGAGTCACTCCCATACTTTTCCGACGGAGTCTAGAAGTTGTTAGAACTGGTGTTTATTTAGTTTCAATCAGAACTGATACTCTAGGTACGGTGTATTCAGGAATCTAGTTGGTTGTTTGGAGCAGTAAATTCAATGGATCAACGATTTCCTTCTCATCGAGTATCCGCGTAAATGAACCGCCAATTTAATTATTTCTGAATTTATTATTTTCAACTCACATATTAAATGATAGATTAAAAAACATGAAAATATTACTTGGTTCATACTGCTGCCCTTTCTTTTTATCTCGGAACGGTCAATACTCGTATAAACTTCTGCGTCTCATTGTCACAGAGACGAGGGTATCCAGGCCTAAGATAACATTTATCATAGTAGGCGAATCGGACCACTGCAGTGATTAAATAAATTACAAGAATATAAAAAGACCCAACACAATCCCAAATTATACTAACTTTTACCACAAAAGTGGTAATAATATTGACACACGTCGTTGAATGTTACGGAACAGGAGAAGTAAATATTAATGGCACATAGAGAGCCCTTATACGTTTCACACCCCTTCTGATCTTCACAGTCAATTTCGGGACCAATTTCAGCATGACACCTGAGAAGGAAAGCTAAAAGTTGATGGGAATATTATATATTTATATATATAAAAGTGAAACAACTATTCAAGGATGCGTGATATTTACCTAAGCAGACAGCTACGAGGAACTTCATCTTTGATTTCCTGAAATTTTCTATAAATTCGTTCACACTTTCCACAAGAACTCCACACAAGACGAAAGATCACTCTTGAATACGCAGCAATTTGTCGTTCTTAATTTCAATTACTCTGGCCCGAACATTAGCACAACTATACAGGTTCCATTGTTTCGCAACTTAATGCAAATTGGGTCTAAAAATATATTGATAGACGTCAACAGCACAAACTGTTCCATTGTATGCGAAGTCTTACGTTTGATACTTTGGAATACCGAAATATACAAGTAGATAATGCTCATAACTGATCGTAGGGACTATTTCAAACACTCTACACTTCTTCAGTATTCTATGCTAATAACTTCACAAACTGCTTATATGATATATATTTATATGCAACCCAGTTTCAAATGATCTCTGGAAAAATATAGAAATGTGGAATTAGTTCCAGCTCTTCCTTAATTCCTAAAATGTGTCTAAATATCTATAAATATATAAATATAGACCAAAACACCTTTTTTGGTTTCAAAGGTATGATTTTCTGTCCAATATAAGCGTATGAGAAGTGGGCGTGTTTATACCCATCTAGATATAGAACCTCTTCTATTCATATTCTCCTTAGAATTTATAACTGAATTGACACAACTGCGGGCTGGGCGCGTGAGAGTGGTTCACATGGAAAACGAGGATAGGCCGAACAATTGAGACTTTGAAGTTTCTTAATACAAAATGGAACATATTTAATGGAACAAACATATCTCCCGAAGTATCAACTTAACAAATGCTGCTAAGCTGGTAGGGTATCAGTATAACGAGGGCAAACAAATTATTGTTGGCTCTATTTCTGACGTAAATGTCTCAGACAATACCTGGCAAGACAGTTAACAGAACCTTTCAGAAATAGCCGTCAAAAATATTTACGCACATGTCTTGCTCAGCACACTTCAGTCAATATTATTCTTCAGACCCTGTAGAATACAGACTTGGCGACTGCTCCGCCTCTTTGGCAATTTCGGGCACGTGCATCTTCTTAGTTCCAAGACAAACGGTATGAGAGTGTGGGAAATTTGTGATGAATGATGGAGCCAGGAATAATGAATTATAATGGGCGAATGGGCGTGTCTTCACACCAGTAAACGATAATTACACTCTCATACAATACAATGATTTTAACAGGGCAGAAATGTTGATTATGGACCCAAGGAGGGAAAATGCGAGTGGTTAGAACCCAAATGGTTCTGTGACGCTTGTCCCAATATCCTGGTGTGCTACAGTCAGACAATTGTACGAGTAGATAGGTCTAGATTTGGAGACAGCGATTGGTGGAATCATAATTATACCCTTTAGCTTAAAAAGGTGAAAAGGGTACACTAAGTTTGAAGGAAGAGGCATGGCGGGTATGAACACATATGCTCAGAATCACTTTTTGAGCAATTTCGATTTTTATCCGTCCGTCCGTCTTTGGCCACTTTCTTCCACATCGTTCGAGATATCTTAACGAAATTTTGCAAAAGTATAATCTGGACCAATTCCAGAACCAGATTGCTATATGGGCTGATTTGAACAAAGACCACGCCTACGTCCCATATAAGGAACTTTTTCACCTTTTTTTAAATTACTATAACTTCATAACTTCATTACTATAACTTTTTTTAAATTACTATAACAAAATAGTGACGCAATTAGTTATATAGATGTGGCACCTTCTAAACACTATCCAAAATATGAGCGGTATATATTAACTGCCACGCCCACTATTAACAAATATTCCTAACGTAACATAGATTATAAAAAACTTGCAAAAAGGATCAAATTGTAGTTTGCGGAGTTCTCATTATTTTATATATATTCAAAGGAAGGATATAGAAGGAAGCAAAGGCTGTTCAGCAATTCGTGCCTACTCCCCACATAGGGTGAATTCTGGCCTTCCTATAAACTTATTCAACACACATATTCTGTCTAGAAGGGAGTGGCAAACACCCATGTCATGGAGAAGAGTGGAACTGAATTGCTACACAGATGGATCCAAGTTTGACGACAGAGTCGACTTTGGACCCAAAGGAAGACATTGATGAGATCGCTGCGAGTGCTGACGCCGGCATTTGAAGGGAAGCATATTCATCATGTTTAGCAAATTGGTAGTGATGTATACGAACAAACAATTCAAGCAGCGGACTGCACAATATCTCAATTTTCTATTCTTTATTCTGTATTATGACCTTTCGCAGATTCTACTTTGATATATATACGACTACAATTCTGTGTTTATAAATTTATTTCACTTTCTCTTTTTATGCAAATATATGTTTCCGTATTTAACAGATTCTAGACATGATTTAGAGAGCAGCCCCAATAGTGGCCTTTGGACTATTATGTAAAATATTCTGATTCTCTTTTATTTGATTACAAATTTCACCTTTTTTATGTAACAATGGATTAAATTAATTTAGCATTCCTTCTTTAAGTATGCTATTCTATCAATTCATTTGCTGTTACACTAGAATCATCTGACATCACTACTAATCAGTTCTGAAAATTGTAGGGTGCACTGAAGACGAAAATACTCGTATAAAAATTACTCGTCTCTCTAAACACCAGCAGAGAGAAATAGGGAAATTTCTTCCACCGCACAATATGCGAAGATCTGTTATGAAGTTCGCACCACGGGCCCCAAAATGACACCTCAGCAGAAAGAAAGATTTCTTCCTCTTCACAATATGCACAGTTCTATTCTGAAGTTCGCATCATGGATCCCAGAATGATACCCAAATATATAGAGAGGTTTTTTTTCCCCTTACAATAAGGGCAGTTCTGTTATGACGATCTCACCATAAATCTCACAATGACACCCCAAAAGAGAGAGATTTCTTCGCCCGTCCAATATGCACAGTTTTATTATGACGTTCGCTCCACAGGTCCCACAATGGCACCTCAGAAGAGAGAAAGATTTCTACCCTCTCGCAGTATGCGCAGCTCTGTTATGAAGTTATCACCATAAATCTCACAATGACACCCCAGTAGAGAGAAATTTCTTCCTCTGCCCAATATACGCAGTTCTATACTGAAGTTCGCACCAATTATTCCTCAATGACACCCCATTAATAATGTCTCCAAAATCTCATCATTGAACGTCGAGAGTTCGATTAGAAACTCACACAAATATTGGGACTTTGTGCCATGGTTGTGGGGTATTTTTTCAACTGATCGCCGTAAATCACAAATATATACGAGTATGGAATTTATTTTCGACGCAATTCTAAGAAAATCCAAGACGCAGCAACAACAACAACAACACCAAGAGCAGCAACAACAAAAAAGCCAAGCGACATTCTCATGAAGCCGTAAAATCAAAATGCTCGTAAGTAATTCAAATTATACTCGTAAATCGGAATATTCCATTGAATTTGTGTGGATTTCGAAACCGTTTCCGCACTTGTGCCGGTGTTCGTGCCAGTATCCGCCGCGCCGCTGGAGGATTATGAACTTTGTCTGGTACGTGCGGTCGGAGCGCATACTGTGAGCATTTGAACCAAGTCGCAGAACAGTTTTTTGTGATGTGATTAAACAGGGGCCGGCCGGTGGAGGGAGCAGCTCTGCCACGGCCAGGTCTGCATTCGTGGTCTTTGTCATTTATTTACATTGTTCGATGTGGACTCAAATGTGGTCGTCTTCTTTTTTTTTTGTTTCGAACCCTTCCCCCCCCCCAATAATTTATGATTACAATGCCAGGAGCAATCTCTGCTTAATTCAATTTGCCGCGGCCTTTGTGGCTGTTTTCTTTACGATAACTCAGCATATTCGCACTCGTTTGTGTGGCATTGTTCCACATACTCCGGACTCCGGAGCATGGAAATGCTAACCGCCAATTACCATTAATTTCGGCATATGGTTGGGTCACTGATAGCCTGGCAACAGCTGTTCTCGTGCTTCTGTTGACCAACTGTTGGCATGTGCAATGCCTGACATATCGGTCTGTTTTCAGTGAATAGTACGGGAGTGACTCCAGTTCTCAAAGCAGACACTGCTATGAAGCTATGAATCAAAGTTTGATGGTGCGGAAAATTTATAAATTTCAATATTTCTGACGCTCTTAGTAGCACGTCCAGTTGTGGAATTACGAGTGGCATCCATGTGGGTCATTAAAAAGAATACAATGGGGTATAACTCCGAGTTGCAGGGGAATGTTGGAGTTCACTAAGTTAGCAAGACGCTAGCGAACAGCTCAATATTTGTTTGAGGACCCATATTTGACGTTTTCGTTCCTGTGTAACTCTGGATATAGTTATAGATCTTGTGTAGACAAGATTTATGAACACACAATTTCCATAATGGTAGAAAAATGGAGTAACTTAGTTAACAATGTGGGAGTAACTTCCAAGGTCACCTGCTTGTAGTACATTGCGAGCAGAGGAACGTTCTTAGTCATGTCTAACTATCAGTTATATGGACACCACAATGGGCCAATGTTGGAAGTGAGCCGTTAGGCAACCACCACTATAAATATGGATCCTCCCACACATCCTACATCCAGTTCCTTCTAAGCGTGCAGTTTGATAAATGATCTTAGGGTGAAGGTTATCTCATAGTCGGTCTAAACCGACTCTAGTCTTCCTTGCTAGTATTATTGTGTATTATATGAGAAGGAAGATTCATATTTATAGTAATGTTAGTGTTCTAGATCAACTAAGACCCGGTTTAATTATATAATAGCAGTGTTCTATATCAAATGTGACCCGGTTTAATTATATTATATCAGTGTTCTAGATCAAATGTGACCAGGTGGAATTATATTTCCTTCACATGAGTTCCTAAATTAATAATTTAGTTTCCCCTTTCATAATTTTTGTTGGACACCTCTGCTCATCTAGAACAGACCGAAGAAACCTTGACAACCACACTCAGTCACCGTTTCATTGGTTTCTTCTCAGTATATATTTGTTTCTCCGGCTTGTTCTGAGATTCTCTCAGTGTATTTGTTATTGAGACCCGCTTCTTTGATCTTCGCTCATCAATGTCATTGAATAACAACTTTATTCCATACAAATGTCGACCGACTTTCAATTCTATACAATCTGACAGACGGCACTGAGAATAAACTGAATTCGCTGCCAACTCATCATCAGATTACACAGGCGCATAATGGCAGTTTTTTGGAAACCCCCAACGAAGCATATTCTCTTTTAGGTATACCAAATGTTTCCTATCTTCGAGATGAATAAAGATATAAGGCCAATGTCAAAGTTCTCCAAACTGCATCCTTTTTAAGTCAGTTCTCGTGTATTTTTAGCAATTCGTACAATACGATTCTCAAGAGAGTTCTTACTATGGCGAAAACCGCCTCATCGATTATATAATGAGACCTCAAAGTACGTGGGATTGTTTTCCTAGGATGGTATATATAACCAATATAATGCAGAGACCAAAGGAAAAAATAGGATATATTCTTTTATAGGTCTACTGGGCAGTGTTCTATACCATATCTTGATAAGGCATATATTGATAAGGGATTTTTAGTTATGAAGACCCCTTAGACCTACTGAATCCCCTTTTTATACACTGCCATTTTGAGTTGGTTTAAAATATAATTCGAGCGTTCTTTGGGAATCCAGTGATAGTGTGGTTATAGATCTGGCCAAAAAGATATTTAATCATGTAGAATTTTTGTCGGTGATATTGCAGAATCTTTATATTATTCCCAGTGATATGGTGGGTATATATACCAGAAATCCTGACTTTCACAAATACAGATTATATACGAACAAACTGGCGATAATGAACAGAATATAAGAGATAACTTAAAAGAATCATGATTGAAAAGGGAAATTATAATCAGTCCACTCATTAATATGCATTTCTCCAAGGTTTTTTTAAAACTCTTCTGTCTCCCTCCATAAGTACCCGTTCAACAACATTCGGCGGCTGTTCTTAATAGATAGATGAAAACTAGGAAGATCAAGGACTTCTATTACAGACATCACAGCAGGAGTCTTCGAGTTCCAAAATGAAATATCACAGAGAAAACTCATAATTAAAACAAATACTCGTGGCTAACTTTAAATGGTGTTTCTGTCTTTTCTTCTAAAGTCTCATAACCGACAGTCTACCCCAATGTGACTGCCTTCTGAAATGCCAAGAATTGCTATTCATTTTCTACAAGATCGTTATTTTCTGTTTCGTTTATAATTTCCGTTCTCTTACGTTCAAATGGGTTATAATACACTGTAAAATATAATTTGAAAGAAACACAAATATATCAAGTGGTCCGGTGGACTTCAGGACTTACTACAGGACTTTCAGGACTACTACATTTGTAAAGTAATCTTAATTATACTCATAAGTTTACAGTCCCTAAGCATGATAACTCCGATATTTCTAGATGAGTTATTAAATGCCGCTCAAAATATCGTTCAGGTGACATTGATGGAAGCCCCAACTGGCTGAACCATTGAACCGGCATGGAACTTGAGTCTCATGGGATATCACAAAGGGTCAATCTAGGCCTTAGTGTGCTTTTTAGCTGCCCCTATATTGACGGAATGACGAGAGATCCACCTGTCTATCCTTTCTGTGACTATAAATGAAGTTGCTTCTAAGAAGCTGGTAGACTTCCGGATATCATAATTGCATTCTAAAATATGTTTGAGACCAGAATGGTTCTTCAAATCTGAGAATTCCATTTCAATTTATTCTATAATATAATTAATAATTATCAGGGAAAATGTTAATGAAAAAACACACTACTGTGGAAAATTCAGGTTGAAATACCCTTCGAAGAAAGCGCATCGCATTATGGGATAATCATTATTCGCCAACTAAACATATTTGGCTACAGAACCCTGAGATAATTTTCTATATATAATATTAATGTTGATATATATTCATTATACATATTTGTGTGAATTAATGTACTGGAAATTGAACCGAGCAAACTCCTCTCTCACAGGACTTATTTTGGATGAGCCTAAGACAACTTCTTTCCTCTCTACTCGGAGATCTTGGAGACAGAAAATGGAAAATACTCTTGTATTTGTTATTAGTTACAAACACTCTGGTCTCATATATACTTGTATATATATACTGGCATCTCTTCCAATTGTCGAATAAATCTTTCGCCTCTATATAAATATAAAAATGTATTTATAATATCAAGAATTCTACCAGTTTCTTAGACCTCCATATATAGTTAATTTACAGTAGTATAGACTGAATACGCGGTGGCATCTGTCGGATTCCATTTATGTCGCCTGACCTAGAGATTTTGAGCGTCATTGAATGTTATTCTAGAATTAATATATTGCGTATTCACTCCCTATCTTAACCCCCCTACTACTTCCAGGCTTACAGTGCAATGGGCATTAATGCCTGAGTGCTTGGATACCTCCTTCTTCGGTGGTTCTCCGGCCTTCCCCAATGGTATCTATCTATTTAGTAATGTTTACTAAACATTTTCTTTCATTGCAAGTATGTTAACAATACTATTAAAAATTTAAATTTATATAGAATTTTATTTGGAATTTATATTGTGTGCCCATTTTTGTTTTCAGTGTACTCTTCATTTGCATACGGAAATCCTCATGAGGCGATTTTATGACGTTTTGAATACCCTTTAAAAGCACTTGTTAAACGGGCAATAAAATGATAAATGAATTTAAATGCTAAAACTAAAATCAAAAGAGAACTGGCAATTAAGCAATTAATGGCATTCTAGGAAACAGAGAATGCGCATTTGAATTCGCTATAACCAGCAATTAAATGCAGTCCAGCTGAGAATAAACTGAATTCGCTGGCAACTCATCATCGGGTTACACAGGCGTCTTATCAGAGTAGTTATGAGGCAGGCGGCGTTAATTGCAGGCACACAAAATCTCATAAACGAACACATACGCACACACTCTCCAACACACACACACGCACCAGCATACACACACACACACACTCACCAGTAATATATTCTATAAATATTGTTTTTTGGTGGAATTCTTGTGATTCATTTTATTTATATTTTTATTTACGTGCATGTTTAGAATTCAAGAGATACAACAAATTTAACTTTCGTGTTGTACAGAATTAAAAATTTAATCCAAAAAAAATTAAATAAAATAACAAAATAAACAAAAACAAAACTAAACAAAAAATAACACTATGATGAAGGTTGCTTTGCTTTAATAAGCAGCGCAACAGCAGCAATTAAAGGCGTTAAATCGTTATTGTGTGTTAAATAGTTAATGACATGCGATCAGATAAAGCAAAAAAAAATTAACAAATAAAACAAAACATTATAAATAAATTACAGTTTACGTTTATCTCAAGCAATTTAAATAGATAATTACACCCCAGCCACGTTCAGTGATAACACAAAATAACAAATTATTTTATCTTCAACAGTGGATCTCCTGCTCTGTCTGTCGATGCTCTCTTCAAGTACGACTAGAACCGATCTAGTGAGGTAATATGCTAAAAGCAGCGATTCATGATGAAGCACATACTCTCTAAGAAGTTTGAAAGACCTTAGTTTAGCTAAAGGACGCTCACCTGGGCCAAGGATTTGGCCGTTGTGATATCACAGAGACGTGGGTGCCTTATAATGAAAGGCCTTAACTTAGCTTAGGGTGACAGCTAAAGGACGATCAGCTAGATCAAGGATTGGCCCGTTGTGTTTATCACAGAGATGTGGGTCTGTTATAATGAAAGTCCCTAAGTAGCTTAGGGTGACAGCTAAAGGACGATCAGCTAGATCAAGGATTGGCCCGTTGTGTTTATCACAGAGACGTGGGTGCTTTATAATGAAAGGCCGTAAAGTATTTCATTATAAAATTGAGAAAATTTTTTTATTATAAAATGGGAAACTGACGAGGTATCGGAACAAGGAGTATTTTTCTATACTGATGGCTTCAAACTGGAGAGAAGGGTTGGAGGTTGTGTTTTATGCAAAAGCCTTCCACTAAATGAAAGCTTTCAGCTCTCAGACTACTGCACCTACAAATTCAAGGAGGAGATGCTGGCAATTGTTAAAGCTCTGTCACTACTAAAGTAGTATAATCTGTCAGACGAACATTTACAAATAGCCACCGACAGCCAGGGTGCCATTAAGGCTCTTCGAAGGCATTCAGACCTT
Organism: Clusia tigrina; assembly: GCA_920105625.2. Classification (NCBI taxonomy): domain Eukaryota; kingdom Metazoa; phylum Arthropoda; class Insecta; order Diptera; family Clusiidae; genus Clusia; species Clusia tigrina. The sequence continues at coordinate 161,118,768 of OV050033.1, read as the reverse complement.
CTCGAAGGCATCCACCTCCTCGAAGGTGGTCTTTCTTTGTCGCTTTCTGCTCAACGGGCTGGTGCATGTACACCACATCTCCCTGACTTGGGTGTCAGGTCATTGTGACATAAGAGACAACTGTGTGGCCAATGAATTTGCTAGGCCTGGCACAGTATGAGCCCCCACATAACAAGAATGTCTCTCGCTAGCTGGAAACACATTCACACATATACATTACTTGAAGCTTCCTTGAACAGGTGAGAGGAAAGCACCTGTAGTACGGCTACACAGATCTGGACTTCTTTTGATCTCAGAAGCACTAAATAGCTAATCTCCTTGAATAAGCAACATGTTAGCTCTGCTGTGGCAGTTTTGATAAGACACTGTCTATTTGGCAGCGACGCCACCAGGCCAGGTCTAGCGTGGGGGACTCATATCGCAGCTGTCAAAAGGAGTATGAGGAGGAGAATGTTGTCCATCTACTCTGTTACTGTCCGGTGCTCTCTAAACGCATGTGGAAACCCCCTCTTTCATGACCAGGACTTGTTCAGATTCATCTTATTCTATAAATGGCTGGAGTAAGGCCCTACACATAGTCGCTGGAAGTACATTTTTTATCCTCTAACTTAAGGTATCACAATGGGCCTGTGTATGGGCCTAAGTGTGTCTTCTGGCCGAGTGTCCGTGCCCTTGACAGCCACTTATACCTATCTACCTACATATAATAAAACCTCTAAAGCTTTGATGGAGTTTGTTAAAAACAGCGATGACCAATGACTTATAAAAGCGAGAGAGACGAAAGCTTTTTTGGCCATACCTAATTTAAAGCCATTTGTGCAATTCAAGAAAGCATTGAAGGCTTTACATACCCTTTATTAAAACACTGCACTTTAATGTCTTTAAAGAGGTAGAATAATGTTTCCTAATAATAGTTCATTCCTCTGATTCCGCGGGGGAGCAAAGGGCCACCAGTGATGTTTAATAATGTTTCCTAATTACTACAAAACAGTAACTTCAAAATGATTCCATGTCTTCAGACCACTTTTATGTGTTCAAATCTTAAATGTATAGTTATATAAACTATTTAAAATAATATAAACAAATAGAAATCAAAAATGCATCTATATGTTCCAGATCTTGCAGAAGGTTTGTGAACGGCTTGAAAGTAAACTAGAAATTGTTTGCTTAGGTAGCTCGTTTTTCTTCGCTTTTATCATCCCGAGAAACCGTGCATTGTTGCTGATATTATCACTAAATTTTTGTTGAAATTTGTTCTGGTTTTCAGTGACGCGAACCTGATTTCCAGACTATAAACCTAGCGATGCTTGAACCCCTCAATGATGGAACTACAGACCGGTTGGCATAAATATCATTTATTCTCCACGTACATGAGAATTATAGTATTCAAACAAGATATTAAAAACATTGGAATCAAAGGAAATGTCCACAAACTCAAGGATACGGGCATAATTAATAAAGTCAGGGAACTCACACTTAAGTTGAAACGGGATTTTATGGACCCTCGAACCGTACGACGATTTTATGTAACCTTTTGAGTGACAGAAGCACACAGCCCGGTAGGAGAAAGACGTACAAACGCCGGGCCATAAGATCTTTGGTCCCATAGAAAGGAGGATATCGTACCCAGCCAGACAATTTCACTACAGAGTTTGTAACCCAACTTGATTCTGGACAAAAACTACAGAATAATTGCCTTAAACAAGCTCCTCTATGGTTCTTATTTAGTCTCAAACTAATCATAATAATTATTTCTTATTATTCACTAGAATTATCTGCAAATATTGATCTAAAAATACACCAACTTCCCACTAAAACTACCCGAACATTACTTTAGAACCCCACTCTGATAGCTTCAAGCCAGACAATTTCACTACTGAGATTTCTGGTCACAAACTACCGACTCTGAGCAAAAACTACCGAACTTAGTCTGGGGTTTTTATCTGCAATCAAATTTATTATAATAATTTTTTGTCATTTAAGGAGGAATACATCAACTTCCCATTAAAACTACTTAAAGATTACTTTAGAATCCGGCACACCCTAAAGGAAGATTATTTCCTTACATTCCTCTGATATTTCCGAACCAAAGGATTCAACTACAGACAATTCTAGTAATAATTTCGAACTCGATAATGAATTAAAATTATCTCTCTTCTCTACAAAAAAATGGATCCTGGGTACTCACGATAGTGGATTGGGGATTGCCTCTATCGAATTATGCAGGAGTCCATTGAATACATATTATGCACGTGGCCAGCGCTATCTAGAAGCTAGAACACTTTCCTGGGTGACCACTTTCTGGACTCTTTGGGAGATATTCCAAATAAGAAGATAAGCTCCATCAACTGCTTCATTAAAAGCTCCAAATGGCAGGACCTTTGAAAGGAATGGGACCTGTGTCGCATGTGGTATCACAAGGGCCCCTCTGGCGGCCGATTTTACCTACCTTCGCTTAAAATAATTATTTAACATTATTTTCCTGGAGTAGAAATAGAAGTTTCAATGTACCAAACCCCCCCTCAGTAATAATGCTCGTACATTATATCAGAACCCCCCCCACAGAGTGCTTGTTTCGCTCAAACCACAGAATATGGATCATCTGAGCTAGCAACCGGAGACTTAAACGTAAGCTTAGACTTAGACTGAGACTGAGTTTCTTTTTATTTTTATAACTTTAGAAAGCATTGCCCTGACCTGGCTGAAGCACTGAATTAAACATCAAATCGAATCAGCGGCGACGGAGGAGAACCCGCTCCGCGGCATCAGCTCGGCGCACACACGCTTCAGACTGATTCTCGTGCTGCCTGTTAAACTTTCTATTTAAAATGCTAATGCAGAGACGGTGCGCGGCGGCTTCGTGATGATTAACGAACCTAATCCGTAACAACAGGCTGGAGACCCAACCGAATACATGGCGATTCGGACTGGTATCGTTTATTGACACTAACGGGAGGCCAGACTAAAAATAGCACTGGACACCGCACCACTCGGCAGCACACCCGGCCAGAACCGGTGGGGTACAAGTGCTCAAACATGTTTCTGGCTTTCTAAATCTACTTACTCCGGCGGTAGATAAAAATCCAAAAATAAACTTTTAAATATGCACACGAACTGGAGTTGGAGTCGCTGGAGGAGAATGCACTGGAAATGCATTCACGGAGAGAGACTACACCCTGACCGCTGATAAGGCGGCCAGGTAACCAAAATTTCAATAATTTTAATTGGGGTACTACGCGTAAATGGAGGAAAACTTAAACGATCGACTTACATGGCGTAGAAGCGAGCTGGGGAGAAAGCGATTCCGATGCAAATGCGTAAGGAATGTGTGGAGCGCGTAGTGACCTTCGCTGGAGCGGACACACTTAACGATTATTATGATGATGGCGGATTGCAGTTGCGCCCACATTTTTATCTTTATTCGAAAGTTTATTTATTGTTTAGTTTCTATTTTTATGTTCGATTTTTCTGTTCAGTTCTAATTTTAGACATAAGTTTTTTTCTTATTATGTTTGTTTGTTCTATTGTTATTGTTGTTTTTGTTGTTGTTGGAGTTGTTGTTCTTTTGGTGTTGTTGAAGTTTTCCGCCTTTAAAAGTAGTTGCAATGAATTTCCTGTGTTTTAATGAGCGTTGATAAGAAGCTTAGGAATATAGATTTGGTGAAAGTTTCACATGGCGTTAATTCTGGAAATTCTTTTCTATTTTAGTGCAGTTGATGTGCACCGACAAAGTTAATTGACCTTTAGACTGGTTGCTCCGAAGTCGGGAACAGTGTTTCTCGAAGTGTTTCTCGTGGTTATTGTAAAAGGTTTGCATTTTAGAATATGTGAACACTTCTTATCCAGATCCAGAATTGATAAAATCGAGAATTTCATTACAGAATGAGCCTTTAAATCATTTGGAGAATTAACCCTTAAATCATTTCCAGAATTAACCCTTGAATCGTTTCCAGAATTAACCCTTGAATCATTTGTGGAAATAACCCTTGAATCATTTCCAGAATTAACTCTTGAATCATTTGTAGAATTTTATGGCAGTCGTGGGTATTTGTGTTTCCTCATTGTGGTTCGATTCTAAATATACAAAGTCACACGCCCACTATTTCGATGTTTGCTATTATTGTACATTGACATATAGCGAACAGGGTCGTGGAGAACAAATTTGAGGGCAGGTGTATATAAACTCATAGGTCTCCCCCTGAATTCAATTATAATTTTGAAACGAAGAGTTCACGCGCCTTACAAAGAAGTACGAGACCGAGGGAATACTCCCTTAAGCCCTCTTCAAGAGTCCGATAAGAAAGCGCCTTCTTTTTAAGACTTTTGAAAGCGAAACAGGAATAATAATATTTGGAGAAGTGTGAGACAAGGTACAAAATTTACTTCTAACCCTCTACAACGATGTGGAAACTGCATCTAGGTTAGGTTCGGTTAAACTGGCTGGCCGTGAAGGTCCTTTGCGGTGCCAGATGGATGTCCGTTTAAGAGCTGTAGTATAAATTCGTTAAACAGAGAAACGCTCTTAGCAAATCTTAAGAGCGAAACTGTCCCTAATTGTGCGAACTCTTCTAGTCCTTCGATGCAGGGGGCATCTAGAAAGCATAATTAACTATGTGGTACCTAGATGAAAACTGTGAGGTACCTAGGTGTAAGCTATATGGCAAACGTTATGCTATCTAGGTGCAAACTATATGGTACCTAAATATACTGTTCGGGTAAGTAGAGCCCTTGAACAAGCACGCCTTGATAGCCCACAAAGCAGTCGACGAAAAAATACATAAAGGAAAGAATCTATGGAAAGGACACTAGTAGCTGCGATATAAGGGTAAGCATATAATATCATAATAGCAGGGAACTTGAGTAAACCAACTGAAACCAGAAGACGAATGGAGATGATCACAGACAGTAATTCAGGAGATGAAAGATCGAGCCCCTATAAGCAAAATAAATAGACATATTCTGGTCTCAATTCAGTGTCGCCACTATTAAGGTTAATAAGATAACAATGAAGACTGGCGAATCTGTCCAATCCGAATCTGTCCGTTCCGGGCTCACACAAAATTTAATTGGTTGTACAATGCAGGCGGGTATCCAAAAATTCGATTCAGACCCTGTAGACTACTTCCTTAGAGTTACTCTCCAAGGAAATCTGTGTATCTTTAGAGTTATTCTCCAAGGAAACTTGCGTTTCTTTAGAGTTATTCTCCAAGGAAATTTCAATTATACTCGTAGTAAAAGGCGACTACTTGGTTCTATAACTACACAAAAGGCAGTGTAGATTAGATTATATTAGATTTATTAAGGGGTGTTAAACACCGCGACCGGAAAGATCTGTTGTGATGCCCCTAATTAGTTAAACGATCATCTATAGATATTCTGTCAGGTTAATTTCCGACAGGAATTCATGTATTTTGGACGAATCAAGTTGACGGATCGTGCTAATATCTAAGATATATTCTGCAAAACATCTGTGTCTTTTGTATCCCAACGGTCCGCAGTCTGTGATCAGGTGCAGTGAAATTTCGTCCTTTTCTCCACAGAATCTACAGATGGCAATTAAAGATAAACCCAACTTATTCATATTATACTCGAGTCTAGAGAGTATGCTCAAAACGCCTGTGATGATTCTCAATTTACTCTTTAGCGCTTTTAGGATTAAAGGCCCCCAGTATATAGATTTATCACAATGAGCCAATGGGCCTCAGAGTGCAAAGCTACGTAACTCGCCTGGTTAACCTAAAGTCCCCCATAAGAGTTTTGGACTGTCTTAATCCCGGAAGATTGTAAAGGCAGGGTAAATCGACTTTAAAAATTAACAACTATTTCAGAATTTTATAAGAGAACTTATAGAGAGTGTTATAGAGAGAAAGTATGTCCTTTTACCATCTGTCTCTCTGCGTATCCTCAATTTTTGTAAAAAGCTCAGCTCTACAAAGAATACTGAACTGAAATTTTATATGGAGATGGGCCCTCTTCCAATACACTAACCAGCATAAGCTCGTGCCATCAAATTGTTTTCATTGTGGGCGTGTCAGTGAAAGTTCTACGACCATTTTTTTGTTTAGTGTTTTGTTTTTGGTTCCAGTGTAAGAATTCCATTGTATATTATAGAAATCTTCCAAATACCTTCAGTTATGACAATTGTTGAAATGTGGGCATGGTAATGGACTCATTGTGCTCAGAGATGAGGTTTGATCACGAGCTTATTAATACCAATTTTTACCATTCTATCATAAATCAAAGATTAGTTGGGTTCAGTTTAATTAAGGTCTTCAGTTCTATTATTATTATTAATTAATATATATATATATATATATATATATATATATATATATATATATATATATATATATATATATATATATATATATATATATATATATATATATATTTGATCCGAACCTGATCATTTCTTGCTTGTGACTGTATATAAATCTTCACAGGAAATTGCGTTCATAAATCATGAATTAATTTTAAGTTATTAACATGTGTGAATAGTGGGCATGGGAGTATATATATGCCGCCCACATTGTTCACAGAGTAGAATAAGAACCAAATATACCCTAGTACCAAATTTTGGCATTATGAAAATATTAAAAATATGAGTGAAGCTGTGATAATATTAAATAAAGTATCAGTGTATCATTTAAAGTATCAGTACTTATTTAAAGTATCAGTACTTATTTAAAGTATCAGTACTTATTTAAAGTATCAAGACTTTATATACATATAAGGTAGGCTTGTCCTTTGAACGATTTGGATTACTTCACTAAATTACTTTGTCTTGAGTATCAGACTATACTGCTGTAAGCTATCATTAAAATAGAACCAAGTTGGCTGTCAACGTAATAAATTGGCCCAGAAAGTGTCATAGACGACATATACGAGTATATGCATATATGTCCATATCCGCCTCGCCTCCTTTTGGAAGTTATGAGGCCAGATCCACTTATGACACTCTTTTTATCTTATTTTATTGAGTATTGTCCCACTTTATACCCAAACAGTTTATAACAATAGTCAATAAATACATACAATTTTAAATTTCTGGCAGTGCTGCCAAGTTTCAACAATGAAATGACACATTAGAAGGCGATTTGCAGTCATATCTGAAGTTTGAGAAACACTGTTCTAGAGTGTTGCAGCTAGAAGTGCAGAAAGATTTCTTCCCGTGTGCCATCATTCGCAGCATAGACCGCAAAGCCATTTATTGGAATCGCATCAATATCTCTTATCCTGTCTGTAGCAATTAATATCTTTCCTATTTCTGATTAAAAGCAGCAACAAGAATGCGAACGATCATAAAAATAATTTCAAATGCACTTTAACTTCACTTATAAGGCTTCGGTGGCCAACCAGCCAGCCACAATAACTGCAGCGGCAGCCTCTCTCTCTTTCTCTGAAGAGAAGCAAGTGGAGAGGAGGGCATGCAGGAGGGCAGGCGGACAAGCAGGCAGGAAGGAGGGCCAGGGAAAGAGGTAACCAGCCCAACCAATATTCCAGGCTGCAAGAAGATTCTATTTTTAACAAGAACCTTATTATGACCATTTTAAACCCTTATAAGTACAGAACATATAACGAGTACCTACACCAACATAAACATAAACATGAATATGTATGTGCCAGTTCAGACGTATATAGAGATAGATATGTACGCGGTACTTGTGCGCAAGTTCAAATATGTTTTCAATACCAAGGAGACCACAAAACCAAATGCAACCACAGTAACAACAACAGCAACAACAACAACAACAACAACACCAGAGAGAGGAACGAGTAGAATACAATTACCAAAGCGCACGATTCTCAAATAAGGTTTATTGGCAAAGTCGATAATATCAGCAATCAATGTTTTAGCATAAATAGAAAGATGATGGTTAATTGCACTCGCGGGGCCTGCTGGAAAAACCAGAAAAACTATTTTTAAGCCCATAGATACGAACATGATACACGCACACAACCACACACACAAGCCCACACGCACACACGCACACACGCTGAAATAATTCAGTGCACACATGCGCACATCCTCGGCCAAGGAAGTTTTATGTGTGCAGCACTGCACTGCACTGCACTGTCCCGCAAGAAGCGCAAGCGCCGTCCGGCACACAAAGCAGGCCTGCTGTCAGGGAGCCGGGAGGCCAGCAGGAAGGGTTGGGAATGTGGTCAGGCGTACGTTGTTAGGTTAGCTTAGTCAGTCCATGGCTCAGAACCAGCATAGGAACTCGATGCACACATACGCACAAAAGAAGCAGCAACGGTCGCCAGTATGAACTGCAGCAAACTGCATCCGAGTGGCCAGCATCGGGGGGCTGCCGGCCACAAATCAAAGCTTGTGGGGTGCATGGAGGATAAAGCGACAAGCATGATTGGAATTGTAAATGAACAAGATAAATGCAATGCATCCATTGCGGCAGTGCCGTGTGGCAGCAGTTTGGTTTGCTTGCGCTGCTGCGCGCACGTACTCAGCACATGCGCGCTCCACCGCAGCCACAAGCAGAGCCAAAACCAGAACCAGAACCAGAACCTGAACCACGGCCAGAACCAGCACCAGCACCAGCGCTGCGAAAAAGTGCCATCTGCAAAACAGAAATTTATTCAATCCGCTGTAATTGCAGAGTGGCGGTGGCAGTTTTGCTGGCCACTAACGAGAGACCGAAAAAATCATCATCGGCAGCAGCGGCAGCAGCGGCAACAGCAGCGGCAGAAAGGCTAAAAAATTGTAAACCTGTTCCGCGGATAGCACCGAGAAAAATTACCTCCAATTTTGGGGAGGGGGGGAATATTTTTCGGAAAATAGGGTGGGCAGGGACTCAATCAGGGACTGAGTCAGGGACACCACGGGAACAGATACTGGGGCAGATACTGAGCGGATACAGGAACAGAGACTGAGACCAGAAACTAGGACACATACTGGGACAAAATTTGTGACACATACTGGGACATATCTTGGAACAGATGTAGGGACAGAGACTGTGGCAAAAACTGGGAGAAAAAATTAGACACAGACTGAGGCAGAAACAAGCACTGGGGCTGAGATTGAGTCCGGAACTGGGATAGGAACTGTGACAATTACTGAGACTGGAGAGACTGAAACAGGGGCTTAGATAAATGGCTGAAACAGGGACTGGAACTGATTCTGGACAGACAGGGAGACAGTCTGGGACAGAGAAAGCGAAAGATATTGAGACGGAGACTTCGGCAAAGACTGAGACGGGGACTGGGCCAGAGACTGTGACAGAGACTGGGGTAGATACTGGGCAGAGACTGGGACAGAGACTGGGACAGAGACTGGGACAGAGACTGGGACAGAGACTGGGACAGAGACTGGGACAGAGACTGGGACAGAGACTGGGACAGAGACTGGGACAGAGACTGGGACAGAGACTGGGACAGAGACTGGGACAGATATTGAGACAGAGACTGTGATAGGAGTGAGCCACACAACAGTGGCGTAGTAATTCAATACTAAGTATTGAGTATTATCCACAACCCTGGAAGACATCACAAATTACGATGATACCCAAACCCAGAAAAGACCCAACTCAACCGCCATCTTAGCAGCCCATAAGCTTGCTCCCAGTAATTTCCAAATTATTTAAGAAACAGCTTCTTCCTTTACCGTTCTACTTGAATCGTACTCAGATAATCGAAGGTTCAGAGTAAAATATGCAGACTACACCACAAAAGACTTCGATATTAATGCTGGGATTCCACAAGGTAGTGCTCTAGGTCCTGTAAACATGTCCTGTGATCACACTGAACAAGGTTGCTATTCCTCCATCGAATACTGTAACATACGAGTAGTTAGGAGTCCATCTAGACAGATGACTAAAATGGAGATGCAAAACGAACGCAGATAAAGTTAAAGGCTCATAAAATAAATTGGCTATTCAACTCCAAGTCAAGGCTTCGATTATAGAGTTCGATTGTACAAGGCAGTGATCAAACCAATTTTAGTGTACGGAGCTGAGCTCTGGAGAAAAGGTAGTTTGTCAAACGTCGAGCTGGTACAACGGGTGCAATCGCAAATCTTGCGTGGAATTACGGGTGCGCCTTGGTTCGTTAGAAATGTTGAAATCCATAAGGATCTCAAAAAAAAAATATTCTCCTTCAGTAAAATATGCATAAATTTGCATTAATTTTATTAGATTATAAATTATAATTATCTACTGTAATTTTTTATATTTTTTTATATATTTTTATTATTTTTCCTCAATAAAATTGGTATCAATATTTTTAATTAATTATTTTGTTAACATAATTAGTTATTATATTTTGTTCCTTGCCTTTCTTTATAATCTCTTTGATTTGTTTAATGATGTTTTTTTGTTTTTTTAATTAAATCCTTCTCTATGAAATAGTTACTTATACTTTTGAATATAGCTTTTATTTTGGTTTATTATTATTTCATTTAATTTCAACGAGTTTTTATTTTCTCTTTAAAAACATAATAAAAATAGTTGATTTATGGATTTGTCATATTTGAAATTGATTATTGTTTTGTTATTTATTCATTCATATTCAATTAGTTCTTTTTTAATAATGAATAATAACAAAAACATTTAATAAACATAAATAAATATTAATATTATATAAACATAAATAAATATTAATATAAATAAAATAAATATTATTTAACATAAAATAAAAAAAAAACCTATTTATTAGATTATGTAAAATTGTTTATATACTTTGTTGTTTTGAATTCTGGAAATAAGTTTTTTATTAATTGTTTCTTTGCTTATTGTTCACTTTGTTTCACAAATATGAAGTTTTTTTATATAAAAAGTGTTTATTACTTATATCTTTTTTTTAAATATAGAATTCAGCTCTAAAAAAAATTGTTTAAATACAATTTGATAATTGAAAACGTTTATATTCAATTTTATTAATTTATCTTTTTTTTTATAAACAAAAAAATAGTCTTGACTATTATAAAACAGTTGTTTTTATATACTACTTAAATAAGTGTATATTAAATAATAAATATATTATATAAAACAAATCATAAAGTATACAAAACTCAATTTAAAAACTTCATTTTAATCTATATTTTTTATTTATTTTAATGCGGAATTTTTCAGTTCCATTTACAATAGAAAAAACTGCTATAAAAAGGATTCCTAATAACTGTGTAAGTAGCATCTCAACAGACCTTGAATAAGAAAATAAGGTCTAAAATAGAAAATATGCCATTTTTGATTCGGTGGATCAGGTTATGTAATCTTTGACGAGAAAGCGAGAGGAAAGAGGGTGTTTTTAGAATCTGACTCTATTTGTCGAGATTTATGACAGTTGAGTCACAAAATTGAGCTGCTTCATCTGGTTATTCAAGGAAATTCATACCATAAATGGTTAAGAGGAAGAATCCTTGCCTGAGAGTTAAGTATACGAACTGCTATTTAAGACTCTATGCAATTCAAAGGAGTATTATATAAACCTTCATTATAATCAGCCAGCCGAAAGCCTCTCAGTTGCTAGTCCTGACAAATCCTATTATTTTTATATTGCTATATAAATCATGTAAATTCAAGATATAAAAAACATACAATTGTTTTTTTTTAATTTTATCATGTATTTTTTATTGTATTATTTCTTATTTTTTCATCATCATTGGCGCTCTTCGTAGCATAGCTACGGAAGCCCTTTTTGCAATGCTGCACTGGCTCCCCTCGGGGATCCTGGTTAAGCAACAAGCCAAGCTGACAGCGATTCGACTTAACGCTCTTTCGCACTGGCGCACAACCCTGACAGGCCATGTTTCAATTCTGAATCAGGATCCACCTGTCCCCAACTTTATCGATTATATGGAGGGCTCACTGCTATACCGAACCAAGTCATGAAAAATAAAAAATGCCGAAACTAGTGCCAATGTCCCCGCATATATTTAAATTATTTTTATTTTAAATTAATATCATTAGTTAATTTTGAATATAAACTTTTAAATTTTTTTTTGGTAGACTAAAATATTCCTTCCAGAAATTAATGGCAGTGCATTTACTTTACCTCTAAATATCTTCGAATTATGTTTTTATGACTTAGTTCGGTATAGCAGTGAGCCCTCCATATGTCCGTCTATCCCGATTTGAACAGGGAATTCGACCTCACTATTCCAAGTCGAAGCGACTGGACCTCAGAAAACCTAATCGCCGGTGAAACAGTCGAAATCTACACCGACGGTGCCAAGCTTGCAGGTAGAGTCGGCAGCGGTATTTATTCCGACAAGCTGGACTTAAACATCTCCCTACGTCTCCCAGACCATTGCAGCGTTTTTCAAGCTGAGGTCATGGCCATTTACCACGCAGCCAAATGGATGCTGAGTAGTGATATCGGCGCAGTTGACGTATCTATCTTCTCAGACAGCCAGGCCGCCATTAAATCTCTTTTTGGCTCCACGGCCACATCAGGACTAGTTCATGAATGTCGAACATCTTTAAACGAGCTCGCAAGTTACTCTCGGGTGCACCTAGTCTGGGTTCCCGGACATAGCGAAATCCCGGGAAACTGCGAGGCGGACGAGCTTGCCAAGGCAGGCACGCTAATGCACGACATTCACCCCTCCGTAAACATCGGCATTCCACTGGCAACAGCCAAGCTCGAAATCAAACGGAAATATCTGGCTGACGCCTACAAATCCTGGGCTAACGAGGAATCCTGCCACACGGCTAGACTAACTTGGGCAAGAATGGACAAAAACAGAACCAATCAACTCCTTCGACTTGATCGCGTATCACTGTCGACAACTGTGTCGGTTTTGACCGGCCACTGCATAATGGGACAGCACGCAGAAAGACTGTGCCTACCCTCAAATGACTTTTGCCGAGGCTGTGGCTTCGAGGAGGAGGACGAGACGGTTTTCCACCTCTTATGCCACTGCCCATCCTTGAGCAGAAGAAGAATTCGCGCCTTTGGTGCCCCATTTCTTACAAGCCTGACAGAGCTGTCATCCATTAATATTAAGGACATAGCCAGGTTCATCAAAGTATCAGAATGGTTTCCTGAAACATGACGGGGGAGTCGTGCCTTTCCAGGCGCTGTCCTTGCGCTGACTATCACCATCCCAAGTATGGGAACTTTTTAGTCAGTGCTTGAACGGCGCCACACCGTGGTATCACAATAGGCCATTATGTGTGCTCAAGTGTGCTTTTTGGCAAACTGGGCGGCCACTCCTACCTACCTTCTTATTTTTTAATTTTATTATTTTTTTATTATTTTTTTATATTTTTTATTTTATTATCTTTTACTTTTTTATTATTTTTTTATTTTTTTTTTTATTTTTTTTTATCAATTATTGTTATTATTATTTTTTTATTTTGTTTTTTTTTAACAATATGTTCATTATTTTTCTTTACAAATTATTTTTTTTTAAATCTTTATTTAATATTATTTGTATTATTATTTATCATTATGTTGAGAGTCCAATAGAGACAAAGTGAGTATCTCCACCTTGAAGGAAGTATGAAAAGGGTTCCAGGGTGGAGAGGTGAGGGAGGGGGTACCTTAGTGAGTGCAATCCTTACATACCAAATCTGTGACGACAGTTTTGATGATGTTATAGGAATTTGAACCCTCTCCACCCGAAAAAAAATATATATATATACTGAATACATTTATTTAAATTATTATTCAATATTTATATATTTTTTTATATTTTTTTAAATTATTTTTTTTTTATATTATTAATTAAATTTTTTGTTATTATATGTTTTGTTTTTTTAAAGAAGTTTGTCATTATTTTTCTTTACAAATATTTTTTTTATTTTCTTTTTGTATTATTTGGAATTTAATCATTTCTCGATTTTTTTTCATTATTTTATTCTTGTTTTAACAAATTTTTCATTGTTTTTCTTTACTATATACTTTTTTATTATTATTTATTTGTATTATTATTTATTATTATATTAATACATTTGACAAACACAAATTTTTCATTGTTTTTCTTTACTATATACTTTTTTATTATTATTTATTTGTATTATTATTTATTATTATATTAATACATTTGATATTTTTTTAAAACTATCATCAATATTTATTTATATTTTTATTATGTTTTTTGCAATTTTTTATTAGTTTTCTTATTGTTTTATTCATAAAATTTTTCATTACATACGAGACATTTTTTTATATTTTTCTATTATTTAATATTTATTTATTAATTATTTATTTGTACTATTATTTACTATATTATATTATATTATATTAATATATTACATCTGATATTTTTTTATATATTATTCAAAATTGATTTATTTTATTATTTTTTTTTTATTCGTTTATTATTTTGTTTTTTTTAGCAAATTTTTCATTTTTTTCGTTTTTTAATTAATTAATATTTAATTATTTTGAATTTATTTTTTTTTTCAACTAATTTTTCATTATTTTGCTTTACCAATAATTTTTTTTTATTTCCCTTTAATCTTTATATTTCTTTTTTTTAATTATTTTACTTTTTAACAAATTTTTCATTGTTTTTCTTTACATTTTTTTAATATTTTTATGTTTTTAATGTTTTAATTTTTTTTTTTTGTATTTTTTTATTTTTTTATTATATTTTTAGACTCTTATTAAACTCTAATTTGCTAAATCGCATGCACTCCAAACCGTTTTTAGTGTGTGATTTTATAGTTTATACGTTGAACCTGCTTCTAAAATCATTCTACGCCTACTGAGCCCACTTAGTGCTTGAATATTCCTATATACATATATACTTCCTTCTAAATGGTTACTTCCTTCCTTTAAAAATCACATATCCACAGTTCCTAACATAAATCTCAAATAAACAAATCCGATAATATGAGCAGACAAATAAAAGCGACAATATTTCATGAAAAACGCATTTAAATAATAAACAAAATTTCATGTTGGTTTTTTTCCCTTTTTTTTTTTTGTTACACGATTTTGTAGAATTACAAATTATAAGCAATTTAATATAGGTCGACCATATGAATGCCAGAAATACATACGAGGCTAAAAATGCACTGACTCAATATTTATGCATATTCAAATGCGTCACAATTGGCAATTCTACGGAAAACAAATATTTTGATTTTGTCCACAACAATAAAAAATAAGAAATCCTCAAGGGCAGCGGGAACAATGCAGTTGGAAGGAAAGATATGAGTGGCCTGCCAGCGAAATATACCTGACGGCAATTCCGACTAGACGGAAACAATTAGCGATGATTTCAAATGGAGGATAATTTAAAATTTCACAGAATTGTTTATTGAAGATTCCAGCTGCCCACGAAATTTCAGTTCAGAGCATTTCATGGAAATATATTCAATGCGTTATGGTCGTTTTGTGGTCACAAATGGCACTTGTTTTCATCCGATAATCTAACGGCATATGAAAGCTCAGCAAAACCACAAACAAGGCAAACAAAAAATAGTTAATGTCAACATAAAAGCAATTAAAATTTTAAATTAAATTCAAATTTATTTAACTTTGGAAAAGTTGAAATTTTCGTATAAAATATTAAAATAGAAAACTCAAATTCTATGCAAAGTTACTTAAATCAAAAAAATTACAAATAAAAACAATTTTTTTGTTCAATTTCACCACTTCCCACAACTTCACCACATACTACAAAAGTAGCTAAGAATCAAAATTGCGCTCTTTGATCATTAAATAATGTTAATTTGTGTGTGTGTGTGCACGTTTTCCTGCAGTATCTCTACCTGTGCGACACTTTTCTATTTTGCATTAGTGTTAAACACACAACCGCACAGCGTAAACAGGCACACTCGCACACACTCACACACTCGCACACACTCGCATACACTCTCAAACAGAGTACATATGCACCACCATTGATACAAATTTCTATTTCAACAGACCATTGACAGCACTGTTAGTGGCAACAGCCACCATAACAGCAACTTAACAGTACATAAACGCACTAACACACTGCAGGTAAGAGATACATGCCGACTACTGCCACCGCTGCTGCTGCTGTTGTTGCTGCTGCTACAGAAGTTGTTGCTGCTGCTGCTGCTGCCGTTGCTGCTACTGGCACACAAAAGAGAGCAATTTTAGGAGGCGACACATAGAAGCGAACAACAAAACCAGCATTTTTCACTCTATTCACCATTGAGGAGGATATATAAACAGTTGGGCATCACCTCAGCTATTCAAAGTGATTTTTGTTACTGACCGCTGTAGACACGGCTTCAGAGATACCTTCACAGTGCTTATAAAACGCGTTGCTTGGATTAAAAATTATTTTCATTTGATCAATCTTCAACAGTTTTCTTCCTGCGAATTGTTGTACACTTTTGAGAACAGTTCTTCTTCAATTTGTGATAAAATCGTTTCGTGTACACGTTCAACTTAAAGCTTTAAAAACAACACAAAAATTTCAATTCAGGTGAGTTGAGTGTTTAGAAGAAAAAAAGTGTTAATATTTTGTTACAACAAATAAACCTGCAAAATTAGGAACTGAATTTAAGTATTAAAAATAAGCAGATCAAAGTGCACCAAACGCCAATTTTCAGAGATTCAAACAAGTGTGAAAGGCAAACAAGGAGGAATTGTGAATTTTAGAATTTAGAATTAAACATCAGAAACCAATTTCAACAAAAGCAATCGTTTTTAATAATAGTTTATAAATATACGATATAAGGTTTTGATCATTTGACCATTTTTAGTATCATTAAAAACTGATTTACCAAATCAGAAAAGTTTCAAATTATTGGCAATTTACCCATGAATAAAATGAGCACTTTCTAAATTATCTTATTCTTATTCATTATTGTTAGATAGATTCAGTAAAAAAATTATATAAAATAAGGGACATAAAATATTAAACAAATTGAGTTTTTAAGTTTAAAGGAAAAGCATTATTTCAATTCTTTTTAATTTAAAAATGAACTTAGCAAAGAAAATATTCTATACAAACACTTCTAAAGCTTCATTCCCTCGGAATATTTTATGTTTTTAAATTTATTAATATAATTTTATGTATGTATACATAAATATTTTATGTTATTAAACATATTAATAAGATCATAATAGCAAATTCTTTAACAAAATAAGCTAAAAACTAAAACTGGAGACAAATTTTGGCAGTTGATAATCTAAATTCGGTATTAGAATAAAAAATAATTCTTTATTTATTTCGCTCTACACAAATAAATAAATATCACTTTAAAAAAAATATTACATTTCCACAAGCAAATTTGTTGTTCACTTGAAAGTCACATCAGAATTCAAAATATTGGAATTTGGGAACATAATAATTTATTTTGGATTTATAATAATTTATTTGGGTACAAAATAATTTATTTTGGATTAAATTGAAGCAAAGAAAATTTCTTAAAATATAGAAATAAATTTTGTTGTTAATTTCATAAAATACATATATTACTAAATTTTGTTGAAAATTTCTTAAAATATAAAACTAAATTTTGTTGAAAATTTGTTAAAATGTAGGGTACAATTTTTTACCAAACCCCAGAAATAAAATACTTAGTACAGTTATGCCAAAGGACCTTATCTAAAACCAGTTAAATTCTGATTATAAAAAATTGTTGAAAAATTTAGTTAGGAGCACAAATAAAATATTCAAGATTTCAATATTAGAATTATTTCAAAAAGAAGGGACACAAAATAACCGGTCCGAAACAATCCGAGAATTTCTGCTTTTCCACACAAACCGTAAAATTACCGAGATTGTTTTAAAGGTACAGTTTATCCATAGAACTATTCAGTGATGAGATAAAGAGATTAGTATGTCCTTCTTCTTATACCGATTTTCGATATAACTACAAAAAATGCAATTAAAATAAAACTAAAAATAAAAATTATGTTTGAAAAAAATTCAAAATTTATCAATTTCAAAGATAAAAAACATTTTAAGTAATTTCTTTTTATTTTGAATGCCGAAACATGGGTATTTTTTTGCTTTTATCCAGTAATCATGGAAGCATTTTAATCAGTTTTTCTATTAAATAAAAAAAAACAAATAAATATATAAATATATTTTTTGACAAATAAATATATAAATATATTTTCATATTATATAACAAACCGAAGACCCCAAAAGTAGATGTTTTTCTATTAGGCATGGGAGAATTCTCGATTTTTATTAAATAAAATATTGAATTGGAGATTATAATATGCAATTCAGTAAAGGAACTTGTAAATGATTGTGAGCAGAGGCTAAAATAAGAGCCCTTTCTAGTGTAACATAGTTTCCTTGATCACCATTAAGTATTGAAATTAGGGAATTTCAATAAAACAACCCAGCAGAATTAAGTTCTTTAATATTATATTTTCTTTATAATATTTTTTTATATAAAACTTTGATATATATTTTTATATATTATATTTTTTATATAAGAGTTTTTTATATTTTATATTGAAATCAAAAACATCTTTTGTGAAGAAAAATTTCGTAAGAATCTTGCACTATTCTGCAACCAAAATTTCTATGTTTTTTTTATATTAAAATAAAACTAAATTTTTTGTGAGAACATAATTTACGTAAAAATAAACAAAATTCAATCTTGCACGATTTGTTCGAACAAATTGACCATTCACACCATGCTCCTTTTGAGAGCTTAAATTGAGATTAATTAAAAAACAATAATCCCTGAAATTACTGATTAACACCAGTTATCTTCTAAAACAGACCGTAGTGCTAACAAAAGAAAATTTGTAATTACCCGAAAGCATATGCAAAATAAGCTCATCTCTGTATTATTATATAATATAATTAATTATGACTAGAACTAGTGTTGTTCTGCCTGCAAGGGTCTTCAAGCACATTGCTTTAAAAATTTATATTATAAGCAAAAAGACCCCAAGCAAGATAAATTTTCCAATAAAATTTCAAGTACCCTCAGAATTCCTGGTAAAAGACAACAAGCTCGTAAAAAAGAAGCCTAAACTTGACATTGAAAAGAATATAAAAAACTTGCAAATTGCAATTTCGCTGTGCGGAGCAAATTTGCCAAACTATGCCAACCACACAAATCATCCCAGCCAATATGCACCTCAGCAGCACTCAAGAAGTCATTAGCAAATCAAGGCAATGAGCAATTACCTACCAGGCAAAAGTCAGTTTACAGCCTAGCAAGGCAGGCAGGCAGCAGGCAACAACAACAACAACAACAACTACACCCCATGACCATGTCTGCGCTTATTCATAAGCAGCAGAAAAAAATACCAAAGTTCACATGAATGCATTAAAGAAAATTTGCTGCAACCAAAACGAATGCAACAAATGGTCTCATGCATTTATTAATTACTATTATCTTGTATTAATGCATACAGTATGAATGTATGTATGTATGTATGTGCATATAGTATATATTTATTATATGTATATATTATGTGTATGGGCGAGTGTGCGTATTAGTTGAGCAAATAATTAAATTGGACAGAAAGCCACAAAGACGGTAACAACCGCAATCAATTCATATAAAACCAGTTTAAGTGGCCGCCAGTCTGCTCGTACAACAGCTTTTAGGACCGAGCGACTGACGAAGTTGAAGCCGAAGTTGAAGCTGAAGCCGAAGCTGGTAACAAGAATTGCATGCAATTCAATTTCAAAAGACATGTGATCAATAATAAATCCAAAACCAAATCAAAATCAAACGCAAGCAGCGTGAGGAATTTATCATACCGGTACATGTGCAGCGGCAGCTAAGAGCAAACCACTTCTTGCGCTGCAGCAGAGAACATTCACGCATATACCTACTTAGTTACTTACGTACTCTCTTACATAGTACATACAAACAGCAGAGTCCATACACACTCAAATCAACAACAAACTAAAGAGCCCACCTTAGCACACTTGAGATTCGCACAAAAGCCCGCTAACAACATTTGGCGCAAGCGTCCACTGATTGCTGCTCTTTTTTCGTCCTGTTTCACCTTTGCCCGGCTGCCGTGTTGCCCTACCTTGCTCAAACCATCTCGAGCTGATGCCTCACTTGAGCGGCTCTGCCTCTGTGACTTATCTGCATCGTTTGGCAAATCTAGAACTTGAGCGCCTTGTCTTGTCGTGTCGTTAAAAAAGCATACACAGCAGCTTCCTACTAAGGCAACGGCAGCATCATCAGTTTCATCAGCATCACCTCAGCTCAGCTCGGCTCGGTGGTTTTGGTGTGCCTCGGTTCGGGTTTGCTTTGGTTTGGCTCAGTTGAGGAAATTTAGCAGGGCCAATTCTACAAACGAGTTTTTTTTCTTTCCTTATATTAAAAGTCAATGCACTCGTTGTGTGCATCGATTTCTTCTTGAGTCACTCACTGCCTGCCTCACCGCCCTCTTCCCATCTTAGTGTATATTTTTTATGTATTATCTTTTTTCTCACCATGCTAATAAATATTAAATAATCTGGGGGGGGGACGCTGTGTGCATGGGTGTGTAAGCGCAAGTGTATATGTGCGTGTGTGTGTGTGTGTGTGTTTGTATATGACGCGAAACAAGTTTCTTTTTTGCCTACTCTTCAAAGTGCATTCATTAATTTAAAAAAGTTAATGCGTCGCTTGTTGAGTTATTATATAATTTTTATTTTTTTCCTACGTTTTTCATTTTTTTGGTTTGTTAAAATTTGCATTTTTATTGGTACACAATGCAAAGGAGGGCAACTAATTGGAATTTATACTTGACAGTTGAATTTAAGTTCATAAATTATTCCTCAGCGTGAATTCAGTTTGATAATGTTTTAAACAGAAAATGTCTGTGCAGAGCGCTGCCGCTCTTTTGTTAGCCAAAAATTAGCAAAAGATTTAAAGCCTTAGTTCGAATTTATACTTTGTTATTTATATTTATGCTAAAAATATGCAAATGCACCCGTACCAGTGCATAGAGGTGCAGCAGCTAAACACAATTTTTCACTTTAATATACAACTACGTAGGTTCAGTTCAGCTGCATGGCCCCACAATCGCTGAGAGTTGCGTGGCAGGCAATCAAATCTGTGTGATAAATTAATGGACGAGTAGTTAAGAAGCGATTTGCTTGAACATTTTCAGTATACAGAAAGCTTGAGACCCAACGAACTTGAATTCTTCACCAAAACGTGGCAGAATCTGAAGAGTAGTAACAGAATGAGTAGAAACAGAACGAGTAGAAACATAACGAGTAGAAACAAAAGGAGAAGAAATATATCGAGAAGAAACAGAATGAATAGAAACATAAGGAGTGGAAACATCAACTCGTTAGATCGAGGAGTATGGTGACCTTGTAAACGCCAAAATAAGTAACACTTAAAGATCTGTAGTCTTTGTTTAGGTAACCAGAAGAGTAGAAAAGTATGTTCTGTCACACTTTCTAAGCAGTCTTTCTGATATCAGTTTCAGTCAGTTTCTAATATAAATGCCAAAACATACCGAAATAGAAAACACAACTTACACCCAATCTTTGTGAATCATTATTAAATAAACACAATTTATTACGAAAATAACAACTCGCATCTAAATAAATATTTGTTATCTCTTCAAAAAAAATTCAAATCATTGTCCAATACAGCGGAAATGTGATATCTTAAACGTGCACAGCATATACACCGATCAGACTATGGCCATATGTCTATGACGGAGGTTAATATTTGAGTTATTTGGAATAACAACCCAATTATTTCAACAAAAGCAATATCTGTTCTTTAACTAGAGCTGCGAATAAACAAAAAAGTTAATATGACGATTGCTCTATTTTTAAATCCCTAAACAATTTGCTAACTTAACAAAGCAAACACAAATAAATTGTGGCTTTCTGCATTTGTAGACTAAATATTTGCTTTATAATTAGATAGACTGATTGAAAAAGTTAATTCAAAGCAGACTCTGACATACATATCGATTTGAATCAAGTTAATGCACGTCGCAGCTATTATGACCGCCAAACTGTTTTCTACCCCATAATTTTCGCACATTTTATAAACGCAAAATAAATACAAAAAAACTACAAAATTTACATAAATTATCAGAAAAAATTTGCAAACACATTTTGTCAATTTGATATTTTGGTATTTGCTTGGCCGCTTTATCAGTGATAATAATCAACGTCAATCAAACAGGAAACTATTTTGTCACATATAAATTCGAAGTTGCTCACCCTGATAACAAAGCAAAAATTAATCAAAGAATATACACAAAATTAGTTTATAGAAATGTGTGTTTATTTAATTAGCCCGCTTGTCGAGACTCGCTGGTAATTAATTTGCACTGATTTAAATGAAAAGCGGTTAAAAGCGCCAACAGAGCATAACAGGCGCTGAACAGTGTCCCAGCTGCACACAGCATGCTACTTAACAGTGCCAATCTTCTTAACAGTACACTTGCTCTGATTACAGCACAGAACCGCTGCTAATTAACAGCAATCAAACAGAATGTAGGCAAATTGACCAACACTGTCACTGGGTGAGTGAGACTGTGTTTGGGCGTGTGTGTGTGCAGGAAAAATCGACTGTTATAATTTGCATATTAAATTAGCCTCTTCTATAAAGTGAGCTTGCATATTGTATGCTTGAATGTGGCTTTTAAAATGGCCCAACTGGCATTAATTAACATACTGAGTATGTGTGTGTGTGTGTGTGTGGATGTAAGTGCCCCACATTGCATCTCCGCTTAAATGCCTAAATCGTAAATTGAATAAAATCCAATTAGTGGTTTATGTCGCCATAAAAAAATCGTTGAACTTGTACTTGGGCCGAACACACTTCGCTGGTAGTGTACTGTGTGTGAGAGTGTGTTTGTGTGTTTCTATGACTGCCGCAATAGATAATTGTGAAAATGCTGGAATTATTGCCCCAGTCTAAATTGTGAACTTCCGTCTTTGATTAGTATGAAACATACCAAATAAAGAAAAGCTTAAAGAATGCGCTTAATCAAATTAACTGTGTGCGCAATTTTTTTATTATTATAATTTTTTTTCTAATTTTTTTGTTTGGTTTAGTTTATGGGCACATTGACTGTGGCTGGTGCTTTGCTACATTGTGCTGCATGCATGTTCAGTGGCGTAGTGAAGTAAACTCAAAGAGGGCCTGTGCCAATATAGGGCCACAGCAATTCGACCGGTTTCAGTGGGCATTTATAAAGTTTTTGTTCTTTTTTTGTATCATAAATTGAAATTTATATGCGAAGAGATGGGATTGGCATAAGTTAGCTTAGATATTTGCTGACTTTTGCAGGCTGGTGGCAATTTACCACAACTCCAAACCACTCTTGGAACTCAACAACTTCCCTTTTTGTCATTTAGTTTTAATAGCAAGGCATCAACCACCTTATTGTACACTACTATCATCTGAGCCTATGAACATTGTCACTTCACATCAATTATCCAATTCATCTTCTTTTGAGCCCTCTTATAGAGTTCGACCTTTCAGCTCTTAAACCGTCACTGGTTGACATGTTGCAACAATTGCGTTACTGCGGTTGTGGTTTTTATTGTCGTTCGTTCAGACAAGCCTCTCTCTGCAGCCGCTTGCACAATAAATTAAATTGCAGTTCTGTGGCATGTTCCTCGGCGCATTAGAATCCAGCCACAGTTCGCGTTGATTTGACCTTTACGAACACAAAGAGCGCCATTTAATTTAAAACCGCTTTATAATTGTCGAATTAACAACGGTGGCAGTCACGCTGCGGAGTTGCATAATTTACGGCCCGAGTGCAGAGGTCATCACTTGGTTGGAACTTGTTTGTCCATGCGCTGCGATGATGTGAAAATGTATATTTAAGTGGTGCAACTGAAATTGAAGGCTGGCATTTTTTCCTCTTGAGTTAGCTTCAGGGGTCTGGTGCACCTCTTAATTTGACTCGATCTCATCTGGGACGGTGCCTCTTTAGCAGTCTCATTGATTTGGCTGATATAACTGTTGACAAGCTCCCACTTAATCCAAAGGGATGAACCTATTGTAGATGGTGTCAAAATGTGCGCAAGGAACTCCTTTAAGAAAAGTAAGTTGGATGGCGCTGTGGAACTGATGACGTGAAGGAAAACTGAAGACACATGACCTTTCTTAGTGATGTTTTTAGCATATTAAACGACAGATGGCGCTGATAAATGGTTCCCTAACTGATATCTTATCAGTCATGAAGGAGTGATAGAGACAAATGTTGTTTGCAAATCTCATGTTAGATGGCGTCGGTAAACGATTGCTAAAGGAGTTTCATATCCGTACCAAGTAATCTTACTGGTTCCGTTGGTATTTTCTATTCCTGATGGTAGAGAATTTCTATTCCTGATAGAAAGAGAGTTAGGACCTCATCTCATTATATATACTATTCTTGTCACAACATAAGATTGGTCGAGTGTACCAAAATACTGAGAATTTATTGACCCAATCGTGCCTCCCTCAACAATACCACCTTAACCTTAAAATTGTTTAGTATCTTAGTATTTTTTTAAGTCTTCCATTAATTTATAATTTTCTAAATATTTTATTCTGTTTGTCTTTTACACGCTTTCAGCATAATGAAGTTTCAATTAGTCATTGCATCCGTACTCTTGCTGAGCGCTTTTGCTCTGCCCGTACCCGATGAGGAGGTCTCACCTGTGCTAGCAGCAGTTGTGCCCGAAATTAAGATCGATGGCGTGGCCAAGCCGGAAGAGAAACCAGTCGAAGCCATCATCCCGCAACTGCGTGCCGCCGCTGAGGAAAAATCTGCCGAAGCGAATATACCAGAATTACGTGCCGCCGAGGAGCAACCTGCAGCTAAAAAGGCCGAGGAGCCAAAAGCTGAACTACCACTGAATGCTCCCGATGCCGAATTACTGCAGCCATTGGACGCTAAGAAAGAGGACAAATTAGCGGACAAATTGTCAGAGAAGCAAATCCGTGCCGACAATCAGGAGGTCAAAGCCCTGCCCATTGGTGAGGCACCCGTAGTCCCTGTGCAGAAACAGAATACCGTCGGTGAGGAGATCAAATCCACAGTGCAAGAAGTCGTCGCTGAAGGCAAATCCGCTGCTCTTGCCGAAACGCCAGCCTCCGAACAGAAGAAGGAAGAACTCATTGTGGCTGAAAGTGCTCCGGCTATCAAGTCAGAAAAACTCGCCACCTTAGTTGAATCCGTTGCTCCCTTGTCGGAAGAGAAGAAGGACGAAGCATTGCCCGCCCGTCAGGAACGTGTCAACGAGAAATCCGATGGCCTTGTACACACTCACGAAGCCGTTGTACCCGCTGCCGGTGCCGATGAAGTTGTGCCCGTATTCAAGAGCTTGACACCCGAGTCAGAAGCCGCAATCAAGCCAGAACAACCAGCTGAGGCTGCAAAAATTCAAGATGCCGCCATTGCAGCTCCCGAATTGAAATTGGCTGAGGCTGAAAAAACCGAAAAATACACAGCAGAGGCTCAGCAAGCCGCTGGTGATATTCCTCAATCGGCCGAAGCAAGCGGCATCAAACTATTGGACTCCGAACTGAAGCAGAAGACAACCGAACCAATTGCCGCCGCCGTCGCAGCCCCAGCCGCAGCCGCAGCTACCCCAGAAGGTAAGGGAATTGAGGAGCCAGCCGCCGCCAAGCCCACTGAAGAAGCCAAGCAGGAGAACACCGAGCATCTGCACAAAACCAAGGAAATTCCTGCCAAGGAAGAGAAGCAATCCGCCGAGTCATCCGAGGAGTCCAAAGAAAGCGACGAATCAAAGGAAAACAAATCAAACTAAACAAACACAAGAACTCGAGCTCTGTCGCACTCTCTTAAATTTCCTGCAACATTTTCCGTACCAATCCGTACCCATGCCATTAACCCACCCCTGTTCTACGTGCTAACACCCCCATGTGGTCGCAGAAACACACACGCTCTTAATATTATCTAGTTAGTTATTGTTAGTTGTAAAGAATTATTT
Organism: Clusia tigrina; assembly: GCA_920105625.2. NCBI lineage: Eukaryota > Metazoa > Arthropoda > Insecta > Diptera > Clusiidae > Clusia > Clusia tigrina. The sequence continues at coordinate 161,092,967 of OV050033.1, read as the reverse complement.
TTTTTACCAGAAAGGCAAAACTGAAAACGGACAAAACCAGGGACCGAAACAATATTTAAGCACAAAACGAGCTCAAATCAAATCTAGAAGGATATATATGAAGATAATGAAAGTAAAATGTAACAGAGAGAAAAGGCATTAGCAACTATATTTTACTACACAGATGATACAAGCACTCTAACACACACGCAAACATTAAACATAAAACATAAAAACACACACAAGCACACCCACACTCAAACAAGCAAACAAGCAAACAAATAAACAAATAATAAAACAAAAAAACACAAGGACAAACCAATAAGATGGCATACAAGCAAAATACTTATAATTATAATTTATTTACATAAATAATTATAAGCATAATTACATAATAATAATTAAAAGAAAACACAAAACACAAAAACAAAAAGAAATTAATTTAAATTTAGTCATTGCTGGACTTAGGGAACATTAAAATAATTTCTTAAAAGCTATTACAATACTTTTAAGTAATGCTCACCGCAACCCGAACTCCCAACTGCAACTGCAACCACAACCGCAGACGCAAACGCAACCGCAACTGTAACTGCAAAAACAACAGCAACAACAACGAAGAGGCAGGCCCTCGTTCAGCCGCTCTCTGCTACAGGGAGTGTGGAGTGACGAGAGAGGCCCCCTCAAACGAGCGCAGCAGTTGGCGTTCTCCATTTGGAAAATGGCGCGAGTTCCGTGTGAGCCGCAGCAGCAAACGAATACTGTATCGAACACCCACCCAACACCACCCACATACAAACACGTTTCCGCCCTCACACAATACAACTCACTCACACACATCACACAGATAGAACACACAATGCAAACATGAACACGAACACACAAACATGAATATATAATCGAGTAATTATTATTATTATTATTATACGCTGTATTATTATTATTATTTTAATAATTTACAATTAATACGAATTATTTTATTGAAGCATAAATTATTATTTAATTTCGTAAACTCTGCTGGCAAATGCAATTCACTTCTGTGTTTTTATTATTTTATTTTATTTCAAATATTTTTTTTTGGTTCATTTTTGAAATATTGTGAAGAGTTCCCAGAACGTGTCCCCAACCATGATGATGTTTGGCATGGTGGAAAATAATCAATTGGCGATTTGGAGAACTCCTCGGTAAAGAATAAGGCAAAACATGTATTTGTATAATTTTTTTTTCATATAGACTGAGAAGATTTTTAAATAAATATAAAAATTGAATATAAAACTACAAAATAAATGTCTTTCAATATTTTCATAAGAGAGAGAAAGATATAGATAGGGACAGAGAAATAAAGAGAGATACAGAGAAAAAGATAGATAGAGAGAGAAAAAGATAGATAGAGAGAGAAAGGAAGATAGACAGAAATAAAGAAAGAGAGAGAAAGGAGATAGATAGAGATATAGAGAGATAGAGCAAGAACAAGGTAGATAAAAAACAGAGAAGTAAAGAGAGAGAGAAAGAAAAAGATAGAAAGAAAGAGAGAAAGAAAAAGATAGAGAGAGAGAAATATACAGAGAGAAAGGAAGAGATAGATAGATAGAGAGAAAATGAGACAGAGAGTAAAAGCGATACATATAGATATAGATATAGATATAGAGAGATAGAGAAAGAAAGATATAAATAGAGAGAGAAAGAGATGGAGAAAAAAAGAGAGAAAAATAAAGAGATAGATATAGAGAAATAGAGAAAGAAAAAGATAGATAGAGAGAGAAAATGAGAGAGAGAGAGAGAGTAAAAGCGATACATATAGATATAGATATAGAGGGATAGAGAAAGAGAAATAAAGATATAAATAGAGGGAGAAAGAGATAGAGAAAAAAGAGAGAAAAATAAAGAGATGGATATAAAGAGATAGAGAAAGAAAAAGATAGATAGAGAGAGAGAAAGAAAAAGATAGATAGAGAGAGAGAAACAAAAAGAGATAGAGAGAAAGGAAGAGATAGAGAGAGAAAGAAAGAGATAGAGAGAAAGAAAGAGAGAGAAAGAAAGAGAGAAAATGAAAAAATCAAAAAATGGATCGATGAAGCACATTATCGTACAACAAAGGCCAACTTCCTTCTGCGCGATTTTCTGGCCGATTACGAAAAATCCGGTGCACCAAACTCTTTGAAACGCCAAGATAGAGTTGTAGATTAAGGGTTTGCCCCGGTGGAACGACCTCTTTGTGCATAATGCCCCTGGAATCGTAAAAACATATCAACATTGTCTTCACTTCTGTTCGTCTTGTTCGTCGTCCAGCTCGTCTGGCTCCTTCCACTCGGCACTTTGGCTCTTAGTTTCTAGATCATATTGAAAACACCACATTTCATCACTGACAGTCACAATGTTGTAAAGGAAGTTTTTATCCTTTTTGGCCTCCTTGATGATATCCTTCAAATGTTGAATGTAGAGCAATTTTTGGTCGTCAATCAACTTGTACGAACTAATCATGCAAATACTTTTCGGAAGCCCAAATAAATTGATGGTTTTGAGATGTTCAATTCAAATTCCTTGAATTTCAATGATTTTGATTGCTCTTTTATGAACGGTTTTGATGGATTCTGCGATGATCACTGATTCCGGTTGACCGACATGTTGTTCATAGAATTTGTACGTCCTATAATATCAAAAATTGATCTTGGCAGAACAGTGATCAAAAGTTGGTAAATTCACCGACTAAAATTCTTGTCCGATGCCCTCCAATATTAAAAAAATTATATAAATAATAATAAAATTTATAAAAAATTATCATAAATCCTCATCTCAGTTTACGTGCACTCAGTCCACTCGTCACATTTTTAGTATGCAGTTGAAGTCTCCAACTAACTTGTCCGGAGCCATTATCATCTTGATAGCTGACTAGCTCAATTTAGTATATATATATATATATATATATATATATATATATATATATATATATATATATATATATATATATATATATATATATAGATATATAGATATATATATATATATATAAATATATACATATATATATATATATATATATATATATATATATATATATATATATATATATATATACATATATATATATATATATATATATATATATATATATATATATATATATACATATATATATATATATATATATATATATATATATATATATATATATATATATATATATATATATATATATATATATATATATATACATATATATATATATATATATATATATATATATATATACATATATATATATATATATATATATATATATATATATATATATATATATATATATATATATATATATATATATATATATATATATATTAGAGCGTTGCGCTTCCCAGAAACATTTCATTCATTGGGGCGTTGAATGCAGTGGCGTTGATGGCAAGTAATGGAGGCTGTCTTGAAATATATTTGTATGTGCGTCCACTTTT